>OY998246.1:37279878-38536944 GCA_963922005.1 Cornus suecica | reverse complement strand
ATTTTCTAGCAAAACCCTAGCCAAGTAATGTAGTTCTTTTATTGATTTTAACTGTAAACGAGGGGAAACTGTAACCATACTGTGATGATTGTAGTAGTTAAGAGACCGTACTAATTTGCAATATAAAATTATATGTTTGTTCTAAATTCTTGTCTTAGATAGAATAAATATATTATTTTGCACAATTATGATTATTCAATATGGGCTGGAACTCAGATGCTTAATCATGGTTTTCTACACAATGGTAGTAATGAAACTTAAAACCCTAGGTTGACACAGGTCGTACCTTGGCAATTTAATATAGACATGCTTTAGTTTATTTTCATGCATTAGGAGTAGATTAGAGTAACATAATTGACATATACTAGTTAGGTCATTCATGGGACGGGTTATCACGATCCGGTTGATGGTACTCCTTTTTGGGGTCATATTTAGCTATCTGTTATACGACCTAATTCATAGTTATGGATCGCCATCTTACAGTTGAAACAATAATGAACTATATTATGCGGTTAGTGGTGGAGTGATGAAAACCCTAATTTTCTCTCTCATCTAAATCACAACAAAGTTACTTGCTTTTTAGATAATTATTAGTTAAAATAGATAATTTGGTCTTTGACCACCCAAAGCAAACAATTTTCAGAAATATAATTCAGTGTTTTTGAATTGCTAAAATGAACAATCTCAGTCTCTATGGGATCGATATCCCTTACTCAAGCAATTTGTTATTCTACAATTGATACGTGCGCTTGCGTAGGGTAAAACCTGTTATTTTTAACCACATATTTTCACACACCTGACGTCACATCAAGAACACGAATCGTTTTGTAATATAGCACAGCTTGAGAACGGGAGTATCAATCCCATAAAGACTTGGAATTATTCACTTTAGCAATCTAAAAGTATTGAATTATGAGTTTGAAAAAGGTTTTGTTTGGTTTTGAAATCTATGATCTAATTAAACTAACTAAAAGCAAAAATTAAATTGTGTTTGTGATTAAAAGTAGAGAAAAACTAGAGTTTTCTTACTCCAACACTAACTGCATAGTGTACCTATCTACTTGATCAATTGTAAAAGGGCGATCCATTACCCGTGAATCATATTATACTACAAATAGTCAAATATAAACCCCAAGGAGATACCGTCAACCGGATTCGCTATAACCCATCTCTGGACAGAGTGTGATTAATGCATGCCACCTACTTTACTCTAATCTACTCCTACAACATGAAATTAAACTAAAACATGTCTATATCACCTCACCAAGGCATGACCTGTGTAAACTTAGGGTTTCGGTTGTTAAGCACCATTGTGTAGAAAATCATGATTTAAGCATCCGAGTTCTAGCCCATATTGAATAAACATGATTAATTGAGATAATTCATTCATTCAGTCTAAGACAAGAGTAGAATAAATATAAAACCCCTTATATTAAATAACTACAGTCTCTCATCTACATAATCATCACATGTGTGGTATTCAGGTTCTCCTCATTATAATTGAAACAAATAAATAAATTACATTACTTGACTACGGTTTTGCTAAAAAATCCTAGATATGTAGTTGCTCATGGTGGTAGGAGACTGCATCGTTGATGTAGAAACGCCCTCCATAATCGTCTGCTCCGGATCTCTAGGATATGAATGGCTCCCTTCTTCAAAAGATATAAATCTCCATAGATAATGCTTTGAAAGTTATGTATTTAGAAGTTCCTTAGATCTGAATCAAACCTTGGTATTTATAAAAGAAGTTGAGAAGAATCCTGCTTGTATTAGACTTGTCCTGCTTCGAGTAGGATTCCCTTTTTATGTTTTTCTCTTCAATTATGAGCCAAATCCTTTAATCTGATGTAAATAGACCTAATACACGTGTTTGGAATTGTTGGAGTCGAAGACAAGTTAAAGGAATTTGAATTGGATCAGGACTTCAATTCTGGAAATTCCCAACTGCTACTTACACCTACGCTTATGCGTAGCTTAGCCTACGCCTAGGCGTAGCCATGTGCATAGGTGGGTGTAGAAATGATGTTTCTAGGCACCTTTTGCTTGTTGTATGCGTAGGTAGGCGTAGCAAAAATCATGAAAATTACTTTTTCTAATCTTTTTTCCATTTGAACCCCCTTCCCTCCATTAGCATATTTTTCGAAGTTTCGGTTTCGAAAAATGTCCGTTTCGCCCACCGGGATGCACTTTTTGCTGGAAAACTCCTATTTTTCTCTCTTTTTGGTTAGACACAAGCACAACATTGGTTAATTCACCAAAGTTAGCTCATTTTCTTCATTAAGATCTTGAAATACGCTAGGACAACATTCGGCACCTATCACACCCCCAAACTTAAATATTGCTAGTCTCTTAGCAATGAACTCACAAGAAAACTTTGAAAACACTTGTTGGCCACGTATTGACACCTAGAGGGGGGGTGAATAGGGTCAATGACAAACTTTAATAATTTTTCGGTTTGACTTTATTTTATCAAATTACACTTCATTAAGCTATTGTCAAACACCTAGTGATTTAGATAATCTCTTTGAGTGACATTCACATTTCATACTTGTAATCATTCAATAGTAATTTACACAATTAAATACATGTTCGATTCAAGTATGATGGGAAATAATTCGTGCACCCAAGTATGCAATTTAATTAAACATGTAATTGCACTTTTCTCATTTAGAGACATAATACAAAATACAATTTACCATGAAGAACGTTTTGTAGAGTTTATGAAAAATGATCAAACAATGAGTTGACACATAAACTCTCAAATATAAACTTATATTGAATAAGCATATAGTGAAACACTTGGGGTGCATATAATCATTTTATTCTAAGGTGTGTTGAAGATAAATTCTAGCAAACACTTGGTATGCATTTAGATTATAGATAAATAAGGAAATGGATAATTTATAATCTACAACATATTTATCCAAAAACACAATTCAATTTCCTTCAACTATGCATTTTCCTAACCTCTTCACTAATACACAAACACAAGCAATTTCATAGCATGACATCAATATGAAGTTCAATATTGTAAATGACAATTGCTTATAAGGTAGTGTAAATGCAGAAAAGTTACACAATAGATATTTAGTTAAAACTTTGGATCCTTTCTCATTAATCAAAGTCCTCTATTTATACAAGTTTGTGATAAATGGGTCAAGCCCATGTACCCAGGTTTATCAACCCCTTAAATCAAGGGATTTGATAAACCCTAACCTTATTTGGACTCTTCATACTATAATTGGATTACTTCTTGCCTTGTGGACCACACTTTAGCTTCTAGAAATTTCCATGGGCCCATTGTTGTTTTTCGGCCTGCTTGTCTTCAGCCCATCCGCCTTCCGGCCCATCGGTCCCTGGCCCATCCGTCGTTGGCCCATCAGTCCAGTGGCCCATCTATAATTGGGCCAAATATTTCAACCATTACACAGGCCCCTGAGGTTATGAGCTTGACATTCTTTCTAAAGCCCATGACCTAATAAATGTAAATACCTATGTATATATACACTAATAGCTTTTATGGGAAATGAAGATGATGAGTTGTCATGTCATTATTGTCTACTTAATGATATGCCAAAACGTGAGGCCATTTCTCCCTTAAATCTCGCACCATGACGGCTTTGGCGTGCCTTTCGGACTTCGTGCAGCCTTTTTGGCTTCCTTCTCTCCTTCTATAAAAACCCCCTTATTCTTCACTTCTCATCACATTTCATACTTTGTAACTCTATATTCTTGTTTCTGCCTTCTTTAGTTATTCATTACTGGGATTCGTTTCTTTATCATTGCCGCCGTTCATTCCGTCGCTCATCTCAGATACCATAGAAACCTGCTGTTACTCAGAGCTTTTGTAACTCTTCCTTCGTCATTTAAGTAAGTCGATCGGTCTTTCTTCTTTCTTTAATTTATCACCTTTACCCCCTTCTGTCTCTTCTACATTTCTTAACATTATGTCCGATAGTGACGATACCCGGTCGGTAGAGGAAGTAGCTTTACCTTCTGCCTCAGGCACCGATTCTACTAGCAGTGACACTCCCCAGCCTGTTTCTAAAGGAACCAGAAAGACCACTCTCAAAAGTACTAACCTTCCGGGTTCCTCAGCGACCGGTCCTGCGAAATCCAAACCTTCTGAACCTTTCGTAGTGGCCCCACTTAAGAGGACCCGACCTGAAGTGGACGTTAAACACCTTCGGGCTGAGACCCATGTTCCCCAGGACGTTGATGTGTCCCCCTATCCTGGTTACCTAGACTTTACCCAGAGCCAGGGCCTAGCCCCCGGTAGCATTCTGCTGTCGGCATCTCATCTTAGGGTTCTAATGTTTCCTCTTCATCCCTTTTTTCACTATGTATTTTTCATGCTTGGGTTGCACCCTCTTCAACTGAACCCGAACAACATTAGGATCATATCCATGATACTGTTGTACAGTAGGGATATGGATCTGAACTTAAGGCTGGCCGACCTCCTCCTTTGTTATTTTTTCCAAAATGCCAGAGCGAGTAGAGGTAGATACAACATTTTCCCCTTTCACGGCCGCAACATCTGTACCGATACTGAAAAATCGGACAAGGGATGGAAGGAACGAATGGTAGTAGTGAGTGGCAATTGGTCATACCCTTTTTCTCGTATTTTCCCGATCCCCAATAAGTTCGGTCCCATTCACCTGTCTGTCTACCGCCCCCTTCATAAGGCTTTTTGCCTCTGTGACCATTGTGACCTTCACCGGGGGGACTATGCCTTCAAATTTCTAGGTTACGAGGACAAGGATCTTCCCCTTACCTTTATAAAACAGCGGATAGGTCTCTTGAAAACCCATGTTTGGGGCAAGACCCGATCGGCTTCTGACCTGCTGACCATGGACAATCTTGAATCGATCTCTAACTTGGGCGCTGGTGTTGACAGGATGGACCTGCCTGACAAACCTATGTCCGCCAGAATCCCTCAAGTTCCCGAAGGGATTACGCTTGTTGATGCTGTGCCGTTGTCAACAGCACCGCCTTCGACTTCGGTGCCTCCTCCTGTTCGGAGTCCGCCAGCGCCACTAGCGCAGAACCCATCGGTTCCTCCTCCGCCTCCTGTCAATGCTCCGACTGTGAGGACCCGATCCAGTACAACTGGTGGAGTGGGTACTAAATGGGCCAGGGCACAAGCCGAGAATGTTTCTTCAAGCAAGGCTCCTGCTGCCCCTGAATCATCCCAAGCTCTGATCCCTTGGGAGCCTAAGTTTATGCTGCCAGATGGAACTCCAGTTTGTGCTGATCAAATCACCTTTAACCATCCGGAAGCTCTTCGGGCTATGGCCAAAGGGATCTGGACACCAGCTGATAGGGCGGCTCAGTCAAAAATCACCAGGACTGATCTGGCTAAGAAAACTTCGATAATGGTTATGGAGGTAAAAGACTTCAATCATCAGTTTGTGTTTTCTATTCCGTCTGTTGACCGCTATTTGTGTAATAATCCAATTTTTATTGTGCAGCTTCTCTACGGCGTTCAGGCCTACAACAGCCTCCTTGAGGCTGATGTCAGAGAGATGGTCGGTATGAAGGCCCAAATAAAGCAGAATGAGATCCACCGGGTTTCTCTAGTCAAGGAGGCGGATGGTCTGCGCCAGACCGTTTCTGAACAGAAGACTCTTCTGGAAACCGGTGAGACGGAAAAGCAAACCCTGATTGCCGAAAAACTGGTTCTGGCTGCCGAGCTGGAAAAAGCGAAAGGGTTGCTAGGCAGATGGCAGCTGAAAAAGCTGAATCTGATAAACTCTTGGCAGAATCAGAAAGGCTTCTTTCCCTGGAGCGGGAAAAGGTAGAGATGTGCCGTCTGGGAGGGCTTGACATGTTCAAAAGATACAGTGTCATATGTGACCTCCGAGCGGTCAGGGCCTGGAGATGTAGGCATGAAATGGAGCATATCCCTCTGGAATCCCGGGAATTCAAGACCGCAGAGGCATTCGATGCCCATATGGGAATACCCTTTCCTTATGAAAACCCTCCTGCCTCTGAGAACGAGGAACGCTTTGCTGCCCTCCTGAAGGGGAAAGAATACCATCCTCCCGAAAAGTAGCCAGTGCAATTTTGTATGTTTTTGTTTCCCCCAATGGGCTAATTTCTTGTAACTTCCTCCACTTTTAATGAACAAGAACTTTTATCCCTTTTTTCCAGTAATTATTCGTCCTTTGTGTGTGTTTTTATCGTTTCGTACTTAGCTTTTATGAAGCAACCGAGTCTTCGGACATATGGCTCCTGAGGCTATTTATTATTTATTCTAAATTCACACATTTAGCGTGAATTTCATCCTCTGGTTAGTTCAAATCAGGTTTGAACTCAAACACTTAGGGAATTTTTAGCAAATTGTGAAGCCTTCGGGCATTTGGCCCCTGAGGCTTGGTTTCATCCTCTGGTTTGTTCAAATCAGGTTTGAACTCAAACACTTAGGAAAATTTTTAGCAAATTGTAAAGCCTTCGGGCATTTGGCCCCTGAGGCTTGGTTTCATCCTCTGGTTTGTTCAAATCAGGTTTGAACTCAAACACTTAGGGAATTTTTAGCAAATTGTGAAGCCTTCGGGCATTTGGCCCCTGAGGCTTGGTTTCATCCTCTGGTTTGTTCAAATCAGGTTTGAACTCAAACACTTAGGAAAATTTTTAGCAAATTGTAAAGCCTTCGGGCATTTGGCCCCTGAGGCTTGGTTTCATCCTCTGGTTTGTTCAAATCAGGTTTGAACTCAAACACTTAGGGAATGTTTAGCAAATTGTGAAGCCTTCGGGCATTTGGCCCCTGAGGTTTGGTTTCATCCTCTGGTTTGTTCAAATCAGGTTTGAACTCAAACACTTAGGAAAATTTTTAGCAAATTGTAAAGCCTTCGGGCATTTGTCCCCTGAGGCTTGGTTTCATCCTCTGGTTTGTTCAAATCAGGTTTGAACTCAAACACTTAGGAAAATTTTTAGCAAATTGTAAAGCCTTCGGGCATTTGGCCCCTGAGGCTTGGTTTCATCATCTGGTTTGTTCAAATCAGGTTTGAACTCAAACACTTAGGAAAATTTTTAATCCTAGAGCCTTGCACAAAAGTAGAATTTATTTTATTTGAAATGAATTGGAAAATCATGAAGCAGATGTACCGATATCGGGCACAGATGCTTCGTAACAAAGGTGTCATAGAAAGACACAGTTTTATTTCTTGACAAGAAAAATAACTATCTAAGGATAATACCTCTTTAATCGATAAGCATTCTGAGAGTTGGACTCGAGGTGGCCTGTTTCGTTCTTCCGAACCCGATAAGCACCGCGTCCGATAACCTCAACCACTGTGTAAGGTCCTTCCCATGTCTCTCGTAATTTGCCTACAATACCAATCTTCCTTCTGAGCACCATATCGCCTACTTGGAATTCTCTTCTTTTGACTTTCTAATTGAAACGTGCTCTGACCTGTTGCTGATAGGCAGCCAGTCTTATCCCGGCGGCTTCCCGTTTTTCTTCCAGGAGATCTAGATCATAGGCTAGGTGCTGATTGTTTGGACCTTCTTCCCAGGCTTGACTCCTTAAAGTAGGTACTTTTAGCTCGGTCGGGATAACTGCTTCGGCCCCATAAGCCATGGCGAAAGGGGTTTCTCCAGTTGGCTGTCTCGGAGTAGTCCGATAGGACCACAACACCTCTGGCAATTTCTCCAACCAAGCCCCTTTTGCGTCTTCAAGTTTTTTTCTTAGTGTGTCAAAAATTGTTCTATTCGTCCTTTCGGCTTGCCCATTTCCTTGCGGGTAGCCGACGGAAGAAGTGTTTTGATTGATCCCATGCTTTGATAAGAATGCTTGAACCCTTCTGTTGTCCAGGTTGGTGCCATTGTCCATCATTATGGTTCGGGGTAGGCCAAACCTACAGATGATATGGCTCCAGATGAATTTTATAACATGGCTGCCTGTTATGGTGGGGTATGCCTCCGCTTCCACCCATTTGGTAAAATAATCGGTGGCCAGGAGAACATGTGTGGTACATCGTATTGCCTGAGGGAGAGGACCTACGATGTCCATGCCCCATCGGGCGAAAGGGTGAGGAACAATAGTTGGGTTTAAGAACTCCGGCGGTGGGTGAATGGCATCTCCATGAAACTGACATTTTTTGCAGTGTCTGACATAAATTTCAGCGTCCCTTGCCAAGTAGGGCCAGAAATACCCCTGGGTGAGGATTTTATTAGCCAGGGACCTTCCTCCAGAGTGATTGCCGCAAGCTCCTGCATGGATCTCTTCCATGACTGCCGATGCCTCTGAGGGGGTCAGACATCTCAAGTATGGTCCGGAAAAAGACTTTCGGTATAGTTGGCCGTTGTATAGGGCATATCTGGCTGCCTTCATTCTTATCTTCCGGGCTTCTGATTTTGATTCAGGCAATGTGCCAAATCTCAGATAATCTACTATCGGATCCATCCAACTTGGTTCCCATGGGATAACCATTACTTCTTCGGGGGGTTCCAAACTGGATCGGGCAATGAAGTCCATTGGTACAGTGCGAGTCATACTTTCTTTTGTGGCGGAGGCTTGGTTAGCCAGATGATCTGCTGCAGAATTATCCCCTCTGGGAATCTGTTCAAAGTTTATTTGCTGGAACTCTTCAGCCTCTCTTAGAACTAGATTCTTGTAGGCTTCCATCTTCGGCTCTCGGGTTTCATATTCCCCATCTAACTGTCGCACGACTAGCTGGGAGTCACTTCGCACCTCTGCTTTCTGGACCTGAAGGCTCCGGGCTAACCGAATTCCTGCAAGGATGGCTTCATACTACGCTTCGTTGTTAGAAGCTGGAAATTCCAGTCTAACGGATTGTTGGATTTTGGTACCTTCCGGTGTTACGAGCACTACCCCGACCCCTGCTCCGTTGATGTTGGACAATCCGTCTACGAACACGAGCCATAATCCAGGTTCACCTTCTTCTGTGGGGTCAGCAGTTTCTGTTTCTAACAGGAAATCAGCTACTGCTTGTCCTTTGATGGCCGTTCGGGGGACATAGGTTATGTTAAAAATCCCCAGTTCAATCGCCCATTTTGATATTCTCCCAGATAACTCAGGTTTCGCCATTATGGATCTGATCGGAGTTACAGTAGGTACTATGATCGGGTGTGCTTCAAAATAATGCCGTAGACGTCGCTTAGCATTGATCAGCGATAGTACCAGCTTCTCCTGCTTTGAATAACGGGTTTCTGCATCAGCAAGGGATTTGCTGGTGTAGAAAACTGGTGTCTGGTACCCTTTGCCCTCCTTGACCAGGGCGGCGCTGGTAGATGTTACTGAAGTGGCCAGATATAGGTGCAGCGGCTCATCGGCTTCGGGGGTTGCCAGAATCGGGGGCTTTGCCATGTAACTTTTGAGTTTGTGTAGGGCCTCCGCTTGCTCTGGCCCCTAGACTTCTCCTTGTGCCGCTTTTATTGCCTGAAAGAACGGCCTACACCGATCGGTTAGCCGAGAGATGAAACGACTTAGGGCTGCTATTCTGCCGGTTAGCACCTGGATTTCTTTCCGGGACTTTGGCTCAGCCGTTTCTACGAGAGCTTTGACTTGCGCAGGGCTAGCTTGTATTCCCGTCCGATCAACTATGGGTCCGTTTGGATACCCTGTTTTTTGTTTTTGTTTTTTTACTATTCACAAGACTAAAAAAAAAACACGTTTGGCAAACGCGTTTACTGTTCACTGTTTTTTCCCCAAGAAAACTGTTTTTTGTGAATAGTGTGTAAAAGTGGTGAAAACACCAAATACAACTTTTAGTTGTTTTTTTGAGTTTTTTCACTGTTTAGGTGGTAAAAACAGTGAAAACACCAAATCCATAAAATACAATTTTCACCAAATAAAAGTGGTGAAAACACCTTCATCCAAACGCTTTTTTGTTTTTAGTTTTTTCCTGAAAAAAACAAAGAAAAATACAAAAACAGTTTTTATATTTGAAGACAGAAAACAAATACAAAAAACAGGCTTTCCAAACGCACCCTATGTGTCCCAAAAATTGGCCTGAGGATACTCCGAAGGAACATTTGGCTGGATTGAGCTTCATATTGTACTTCCGGAGGGTATTGAATACCTGCTGTAGGTCGGCTAGATGGTCTCCTTTTACCTTGCTTTTGACCACTGTGTCATCGATGTAGGCCTCGATGGTGGATCCCATCATCCCTTGGAACACCCTTCTGACCAACCTCTGATAGGTAGCTCCTGCATTCTTTAGTCCGAAAGGCATAACTGTATAACAAAATGTACCTGACTCAGTGATGAAGGCAGTCTTTTCTTGGTCCTCCGGATCCATTCGGATCTGGTTATAGCCAGAGTATGCGTCCAGAAAACTCAGGCGTTCGAATCCTGCGGTGGCATCTACCATCTGGTCGATCTTTGGTAAAGGGAAACAGTCTTTTGGGCATGCTTTATTCAGATCAGTGAAGTCAACACATACCCTCCACTTGCCATTTTTCTTCTGGACCACCACCACGTTTGCCAACCAGGAAGGATACTGAACCTCCTTAACGAATCCTGCTTGCAGAAGCCGATCAACTTCTTCAGCTATGATCTGATTTCGATGGGCCCCCATTCGTCTCTGTTTCTGTCTAATGGGCTTTGCGCTGGGATCCACATTGAGAGAATGCAGGGCTACTGATGGATCAATACCGGTCATGTCCATATGGCTCCACGCAAATATGTCAGCATTGGATTGGAGAAGGGATTCCATTTCCTCTTTTTCTTGTGGATTGAGGCCTGAACCAACATAGGTAAATCTTTCGGGGCGATCGTGACAAATCTGAACCTCCAGTAGTGGTTCAACTGCTACCGGTGATCCCGATCCGCCCTCCTGTAATTGCTATTTGGCATCAAGTACTGTCTTGGACCGCGACTTTTGTTCCGGTTCCGTACTCCTTTTTAGACTTTTCATCGTCACTGCGTAACACTCCTTTGCTGCTACCTGATCTCCCCTGATATCGATTACGTCAACTCCGTTCGGGTCGATACACCGCATGACCTGATGCATGGTAGAAGGGACTCCGTGCATACGATGGATCCATCCTCTTCCCATGAGGAGATTATAGGAAGGTTTGACATCCACCACCACGAAAGTCTCTCGGAGTGTGCGCCTTGCTGCCGTTACTGGTAGCTGGATTTCCCCCACCGGTTCCACTCTCTTTCCATCGAATCCTGCTATCGAGCTTCTGGATGGGACTATTTCCTGGGGGCTGATTTCCAATTTCTCAAAGGCCCATTTGGTGATAATGTTGGCGCTGCTTCGTGGATCGACCATTACCCTCTTAATCAGGCAGTTGGAGACCATGAGGGAGATAACCAGGGGGTCGTCAAGAGGTGTCTGAATATTCTGCATATCCGCAGAGGTGAAAGTAATCCGGGCATCCTCCTTCGGGCTTCGAAACTTGGTGACTTCTCCAACCCTTCGCAACTTCGGGGCTTGCCGCATCTGTGATTTACGAGTTTCTTCCGCTTCTGACCAACTGGGCCCTCCATGGACCATGTGAATGACCCGCACGGGTTGTCCCAAAGCCCCCTTGGTAGGGGCATACGTTGCTTGATCTGATTGGGCTCCTTCCTTGGCAATATACTCGGTCAATTCTCCTTTGGCAATCATGGCTTCCACCTGTCTCCTGAGGCTTCTGCACTCATTAGCGTGGTGCCCGTATTCGCCATGGAAGGCGCAGTGCCTCGACATATCCCTTTGGTCCATCGGCTGTCTGATGGGAGGTGGTGAACGGTAGATTCCTTTGCTCTTTGTTTCCTGGTACAGCTTTGCCAAGGTTACTTTTAAGGGGGTGACCTTCTCCTCAAACCTTGGTCGTTTCTCTGGAGCCGGGGAAGGAGCAGGAGGTGCGCTCGGTCTCTTCCGGTCTGGTGCCCGATCCTTTATCCTGGAAGGTTCGGACGCTCTGGCCTCTACTGTTGTAAAGGCGGTCCTTCTTTGTCGTATGGCCAACTCTTCTTCTATTCGGAGGTGCCCCTGTGCCCTAGAGTTGAGCTCTCCAATATCGGCCGGCGGCCTTTTGACTAGGGACTGATGGAACTTGGTTCCAGGGATCAGGGCCATTCTGAAGGCTTCGACGGCTGAATGTTGATCGCAGTTGTCAATTGAAGACATCTCCACATTGAACCGTGAGACAAAACATTTCAGGGATTCGCCCTTTTCTTGGATCATGGTGAACAGGCTGGAGATAGTCTTCTTCTGCCTTTTATTGCCAAAGTACTGTGCGATAAATAACTCGCATAGTCTGAGCCAACTACCGATCGATCGGGGCGGTTGCTTTCTGAACCACAGGAGGGCTGCTTCGGTCAGGCTGGTGGGGAAAACATTGCAGAGTAAGGCCTCGTTTTCGTTGTAAACATTCATCTTGGTATGGACGTGATAGATGTGTTCGGTTGGATCTTTTGTACCGTCGAACAGGGTGAACTTCGGTAATCTGAACCTTTCCGGATAGAGCACGCTGGTGACCGAGACGGTGAATGGTGTCTGAACGGCGTCTATAGATGCCTCGGATGCCAGATCGATTGGGGTCTGTACTTTCAGGTCCCTGAGCACGTCTCGCTGGAATCTTGACATGATTTCTTCCAGTTTTTTCATGGTCAGGACCTCCTCGGGGTTGTGTACCCCAAGAACCTGTAAGGAACACTCGGCCTGTTCTTCACGACCGTCGTGGGCTCTAGCGGGTAGGTCTTCTTTGTCTGTCTGGCGGCCCACAGATCGTTCGTGCTGGTCGGATTGTTCGTCATCATGGGTCTCTTGTAGGTTCTGCAGTTGAGCCAGTTTTGCTGCCAGTTCGGCGTTCTGTCTTTCTAACTCGGCGGTTCTTTCCTCAAGGGCTCTTCTGATCGGATCTTCTGG
Organism: Cornus suecica; assembly: GCA_963922005.1. Lineage (NCBI taxonomy): Eukaryota > Viridiplantae > Streptophyta > Magnoliopsida > Cornales > Cornaceae > Cornus > Cornus suecica. Next base: position 38,524,111 of record OY998246.1, on the reverse strand, counting down.
TTGTTGGCCTCCGTTTGGAGGCAAATCGGTCTGTTGTGATCGTGTAATCGCCATTGGTGGTATGAATCTTAGCTTTTTGTAGAGGGTGGGAAGCTTATTGAAAAATAAACTTCAATAATAGGGTTTCCCACAGACGGCGCCAATTGTGTAAATGCAGAAAAGTTACACAATAGATATTTGGTTAAAACTTTGGATCCTTTCTCATTAATCAAAGTCCTCTATTTATACAAGTTTGTGATAAATGGGTCAAGCCCATGTACCCAGGTTTATCAACCCCTTAAATCAATGGATTTGATAAACCCTAACCTTATTTGGACTCTTCATACTATAATTGGATTACTTCTTGCCTTGTGGACCACACTTTAGCTTCTAGAAATTTCCATGGGCGCATTGTTGTTTTTCGGTCTGCTTGTCTTCAGCCCATCCGCCTTCCGGCCCATCGGTCCCTGGCCCATCCGTCGTTGGCCCATCAGTCCAGTGGCCCATCTATAATTGGGCCAAATATTTCAACCATTACAGGTAGAGAGATTAAGGGATAGTGAAAATGCAAGTCAAGACACCAAGATTTTATATGGTTCAACCAAGCATTCTATGTTATGGTGTGATGAAGATAAGTTCTATCAATTCACTTAAACTTATTTATTTTCCTAACCTCTTCATTTATACATAAACACAAGCAATTTCATAGCATTGATATATAAAGCTCAAGATTGAAAATGACAATTGCTTTTAAAGTAAAGAGATAAGGGTTAGAGAAAATGCACACCATAGACACCGAGATTTTTACATGGTTCAACCAAATCTTGGTCTACTCCATGCCTTGAGATAACCTCTCAAGGATTCCACTATCGTGCTTCTCTTTCCGGGGATAAGCAAACCCTTACATGCCTCATTCTTCCGGGTGAATAGCAAACCCTTACACGCTCCTTGTTTCGGGTAAAGAGCCAACCTTGCTCACTCTTGCGGGTGGAGAGCCAACCTTCGAACACTCTTGCTTCCGGGTGAAGAGCCGACCTTTGCTCACTCTTGCGGGTGGAGAGCCAACCTAATCCTCTCTTTTCAAGGTAGAGAAAAACCTTTACATAGCTTCAACAAGCCCAACCCATGCCAAGATAACTTCTTGGTCTTTCACTCACAAAGAATATGAATTGAATTTGAGTGTATACAACATATCTCTCAATAGATGGATATAGAAATTCAAAGCTCACTTCCTCACATACTTAGAGTCATAAATGAAATACTCAATTGAAAATCTCAACTCAAGTATGAAGAATGAATCACAAGAAGAAAATATGAATGATGCTCATGTGGTGATTCATGTAGGAGTTTTCTACCCAAAAATAATTTCAATATTGAAGCACAAATGATAGATCTTTCATACTCCTATCTCTCTCTCTTCTCTCAACTATTTTTGGCTCATATAAGGCATATATATAGTGTAGGAACACAATATAGCCGTTTGGGGGTGTTTGGGGAAGTTTTGGAACACTTTGGATCCGAAACTAGCCGTTAGAATTCAAATTCCGGATGAGGCAGTCGACTGGGGGTTTTGGGGCAGTCGGCTGGGTCTTCAAAAATTCATTCCAAATTTATTTGTAACTCTCTGGTTCAGCCCAGTCGACTGGGTCAACAGGCAGTCGACTGGGTGGTTACCCAGTCGATTGGGCTGTTCAGCCCAGTTTCGACACAGTTCACTCTTTTGGTCATAACTGGAGTTCCGTAACTCGGATAAAGGCTTTATATATCTTTTTGGAAATAAGACTTCAAGCTCTTGATTTTAGGATTTTTAATCACTCTATTTGACGCATTTTAGAGTGCGATATGGTCGTTTGAATGTGACGCTTCATTTCGAACTTTTAACCCACTTGATGGTTTTTCGTGAAATCTTTTGGGATTTTTCTGAAATGACTTAGACACACTCCTAGGATATCTTAGAAACTTATTAAGGTCCTTGACATGCCTAAAGTCAATATTGAGATCATAAAATGTTTTTCCAATTTAAACAAATTCTCAATATTAGACAAAAGCTTTTCATGTTTTAACAATTTTATTCAAAGCTTTAACATGCATCTAGAATCCATTTCAAGTATTATGAGTTAAGTTAATGGTTCTAGGACGACATCTTTGTTGAGTTCTTCCATAGCTTATGAAAGCTTGAACTAACTCAACTTTAGCAAAGGCTAAATGATGTTCATAGTCTAATGCTAATGATGAAAGGACTTATGAATGATATACATGATCCTATATGCTATATGATCAAGAGTTGAGCTTTCAAATAAGTTATTTCAAAAATAACTTTACATTTAATCTAGCACTCACCCAAGACTATTTTACCCATTTCTTTGATCTTCAATTCCTTTAAGCTTTGGGTTGATGTCTCCATCCTTGTCTCCAATGTCTTTTGAGCTCTAAGCACCTTGCTTGATCTTCTCATGGATCCACTAGCTCTCTTGAGTTTATCTTGAATCAATAACCTATTAAGCATAACTCAAGTAGACATTAAATTCACCACATTCAATGGTTTGTTATCATCAAAATGTCATGTTTACCCATGGTGGAAAACCTTGGGTCAACAATCTCCCCCTTTTTGATGATGACAAACATTGATGTGTGCTAATAAACAATTGAGGGCATTTTATAAATGCCCCCCCTATCAATATGCAATCAATGAATATAACAATAGCACATATGCATAAACTTTGGGATTTCTTCCCTTATCACCATGTTCTAAATGATGTTAACACCTAAACATGTAGCATGTGATCATTTAAAAGAGCAAAGCTCCCTCTAATAATGCGCATACAACATATACACATCAACTAATCTTTCTCCCCCTTTGACATCATCAAAAAGAATAGATACAATAAAGTACAAGGAGAGGATCATCATATCAAGTTGCATATATGAATTGTGATCATAGAATATATCATTTGAAGTAACACAATCTCATATTGTCCATACATTTCATGAATATGCTTAAGATGACACCAAATTGCAAACATAGTTTTGCATTCATGATGGCAACAAGGACATGCTAGCACGTGTAATCAATGATGACTAAATCATTTGCTTGCTTTTCATAGACAAATAGGATACATGATCAAAATAGATTTTCATACATGAAGCACATGTACCAAGTGAATGACTCAAACGGAGAGTGACTTAATGTTCAAGTGTGTGTGTTTGAATGAAAGCTCAAATCATAAGTATTCAACATACTATATGCAAACAAGGAACACTCAATCACTAGATTATTTAAAATCACATAGTCATGTATGAGGATTCACTTAACATCACATATGAGTATTTAAGAAATGAGTCAACACCACCTCCATCTTTACCATTTGAAATTCAATAAACACATATGCAATATCTAATCATAGAATGTAATGTGAATAAATTAAAAATCATAATGATGACTAAGAGATGAGTATCCTAAAATAAGCAAGTGAAAGATACACGAGACATATGCTAACACATTAATATTCAAAGACATTTTCATTTCTCTATGAATTTTACATAATAAGTTCTTTTGGAGAAAAATGGTGAGAATATTGATGAAGAATTTTATAATCATGAAAGTGAGCTCAATATTTCTCATAAATACATGTCTTTGTAATGTAATGTAATGGCAATGTATGCATTCTTCTCAAGTGCTAGAAGATAATTAACACAAAAGATATCTATTATATATTTGGTAAAAGTACTTATCTAAAATAATAAGAGATGAACAAGATAATGAATGTATATATATATATATAAATAAATAACACATAATATATACTTTTATTTATGTTAAAATAATCATCTAAGTCCAAGGGTAGTCAACCAAGGAAACCATAGAGTCCCAAAACCAAAGTGTCAAAAAGTATTTGAAATTATGTTCATGACACTTAAATGGATTTTACCCAAAAAAGAAATAAGTTCATCTATCATGCTCATTTTGAAATAGTTTGCATATTGGTGATAAACTTATTTGCACAACACATCAAATATTGGTAAACATAATACTCCAATGTGAATCTTATAACCAAATTTGATAAGTTATAAATGATAAACAACAAAAAGAATGTTTATCAATATAGGTTCTAAAATAACCTTCATCCATAAGAAAATCACTTAAAGCCATTCAAAACATCCTCTTGAAGCATATTTCAAGTTAAGCACGACTTATGATAGTTTTAAAACCCATTGTCTAAAACTTATACATTTCAAAGCATTGTGATTCTCTACATGAAAATTTTTCATTTTAAAATCATATGAGAATGCATTAGATAAAAACATTTCATGCAAAGAGGCATGTGACATTCTTAGAAATTTAATTCCATTCACATGTGCAAAGAATAATCTATATCCTTCTTGGTTAAGATCTTGGGATAATAATGGTCAAAACCTTAGGTCATCACACTTAGTCATTGATAACAATAAATAATGCATTATAGAATATACACGAATATGCATGTACGATAAATATATAAAAATATAAAATATCGGAGATTAAAAACATTATATATATATATATCATTGAAAAACTTATATAAAGATAATAATTATATAAGATACAAACACAATAAAAATGTATGTCTTTCATGATATATGCACATAAGACTTATGATTCATGCTTATCAATACACATTCAAGATATCCACATATAAGCACAATATTTCCTCTTATCAACATGCTTCCTTCAATGACGGACTCTTGGTCCCTTTTGCATCATAGTGATCCAAGCATGACAAATTTAGCATCAATAAATATTTCAATTTGAAACACAAATGCTAAACATTATATTGATAAGACATCAAGAGGATCACATACAAGCATCTTTAGAATGTTCACCAAAATAAATTTCCAAAATAATGGTGGTGCAATATTATGAGCCTAATAGGTAATTCTTATTTTCATTTTCATGAATTGGATTTTCCAAAAAGAATTAATCTATCTTGAGGTTTACTAGTGTGGACTTATTTGATTACTCATTTATTTCAAGCCCATCTTCATTTCACTTCAAGTTCAAACACCTCAATTCAATGTGCAATATATGATATCAAGAAGATTTAGATAAAGCACAAAACTCATGGAAGCACATAGACAAATATCAAGAAATAACTACTCAAGAAATCAATCAAATTCAAGTAAAATAGCTTTGATGGTCTAGAGGTGGTCATGACTATATTCTTTAAATTTCATGCATGATCAAGACTTTCAATCATAAAACTAGTCTTTGAAAAATATTGTCTCAAATATACTTGAAAGGACAAAAGACTAATATTATGACATCATATATCCAAATCTCATTTCAAAGCAAGCTACTATCAAGAGATCATCAAAAAAAATATTCAATTTCATGTACCAACTAGCCAATTACTCTCATTACCAATCATCAAATTTGTTCCATGATATATCAATAAAGGTTCAACATACTTTAATGAACATATGTATGTCATGCTTGATTTCATCCAAGAAAGCACATTAGTAATTGAGATTAGAAAGTATGTACCACGGTGCTAGCTCTACACGTTTTTACTTGGAGTTGCTTGTGGATGATTTACATTCTCCACTCATCTTGTGAGAGACCTTGATTTCATCTTCCCTTTTGAGTTAACACATTACTATTGAGGAACCAATAGTTCTTGAGTAAGGAATCAATCCAAACCTACAATACACTCAAATAGTTTCTTTGGTACCCATTTGCTATTGGGTCCATTTGTGTTAGCACAATTATGGGCATAATTCAATATAAGCTCATTAACACAAAATGAATGATCTTCTACAACCATTATGCTTCAATTGAATTTATCAATCAAGAACATTATCATGAAGTGCATTTGTCAATTCAAATAGTAAGATATGCTCATAGTTATTTCACAAAAAAAAAATGAACCAATATGAAATTAATAATATGAATGAAACTCTATTTCATATATGGATCATAGTAAATAACCATATGCATCATTCATGTTCAATTTTCAAAAATTGACAAGAAAATCAATGTAACTTCCCTTGATTAGCAAAAATAAATTATATGCCCCTTTCCAAGATTTGTAAAGCTTTAGCACATAGGAAGATTCATTTCTTTTTCATTTCAAAATTCTTTGAACATTTGAAAGCACAATGAAAATATATTTTCATAAGAGTCACCCTTTTGAAATAATTTCTCTCTAAATCAATGTGTCACCCTTCTCATGCAATATAAGATAATCAAAATAATGTAATGCATGAACAACGAGTATTCATCAATCAATGAATACACTTATAAAACACATTTATATATTAATGAATAAATGAATACAAGTATCAAGTCAATACAATGTATAAATTTTCCAATTGCACATAGATGTCTCAATCATTGCATATCATCATCAAAATACTCTTTTTATGACATGTGTATATTCAATGGTCATTGGGCACTATAGATCATCTAAAAACACTTCCCCTTATAAGAACATTCTCCTTTAGCCTTTAAATGCATATAACTAACTTGTAAACATCATTGGAGAATAAAAATGTCAAATAACCTTACGTAAGGGAAAAACATTCAAAGTTTGTCATGGATCAACTCTAAGCCGGTTAAGGCAAAAATAGAGCCGAGGCTCTGATACCAATTGTTGGCCACGTATTGACACCTAGAGGGGGGGTGAATAGGGTCAATGACAAACTTTAATACTTTTTCGGTTTGACTTTATTTTATCAAATTACACTTCATTAAGCTATTGTCAAACACCTAGTGATTTAGATAATCTCTTTGAGTGACATTCACATTTCATACTTGTAATCATTCAATAGTAATTTACACAATTAAATACATGTTCGATTCAAGTATGATGGGAAATAATTCGTGCACCCAAGTATGCAATTTAATTAAACATGTAATTGCACTTTTCTCATTTAGAGACATAATACAAAATACAATTTACCATGAAGAACGTTTTGTAGAGTTTATGAAAAATGATCAAACAATGAGTTGACACATAAACTCTCAAATATAAACTTATATTGAATAAGCATATAGTGAAACACTTGGGGTGCATATAATCATTTTATTCTAAGGTGTGTTGAAGATAAATTCTAGCAAACACTTGGTATGCATTTAGATTATAGATAAATAAGGAAATGGATAATTTATAATCTACAACATATTTATCCAAAAACACAATTCAATTTCCTTCAACTATGCATTTTCCTAACCTCTTCACTAATACACAAACACAAGCAATTTCATAGCATGACATCAATATGAAGTTCAAGATTGTAAATGACAATTGCTTATAAGGTAGAGAGATTAAGGGATAGAGAAAATGCAAGTCAAGACACCAAGATTTTATATGGTTCAACCAAGCATTCTATGTTATGGTGTGATGAAGATAAGTTCTATCAATTCACTTAAACTTATTCATTTTCCTAACCTCTTCATTTATACATAAACACAAGCAATTTCATAGCATTGATATATAAAGCTCAAGATTGAAAATGACAATTGCTTTTAAAGTAAAGAGATAAGGGTTAGAGAAAATGCACACCATAGACACCGAGATTTTTACATGGTTCAACCAAATCTTGGTCTACTCCATGCCTTGAGATAACCTCTCAAGGATTCCACTATCGTGCTTCTCTTTCCGGGGATAAGCAAACCCTTACATGCCTCATTCTTCCGGGTGAATAGAAAACCCTTACACGCTCCTTGTTTCGGGTAAAGAGCCAACCTTGCTCACTCTTGCGGGTGGAGAGCCAACCTTCGAACACTCTTGCTTCCGGGTGAAGAGCCGACCTTTGCTCACTCTTGCGGGTGGAGAGCCAACCTAATCCTCTCTTTTCAAGGTAGAGAAAAACCTTTACATAGCTTCAACAAGCCCAACCCATGCCAAGACAACTTCTTGGTCTTTCACTCACAAAGAATATGAATTGAATTTGAGTGTATACAACATATCTCTCAATAGATGGATATAGAAATTCAAAGCTCACTTTCTCACATACTTAGAGTCATAAATGAAATACTCAATTGAAAATCTCAACTCAAGTATGAAGAATGAATCACAAGAAGAAAATATGAATGATGCTCATGTGGTGATTCATGTAGGAGTTTTCTACCCAAAAATAATTTCAATATTGAAGCACAAATGATAGATCTTTCATACTCCTATCTCTCTCTCTTCTCTCAACCATTTTTGGCTCATATAAGGCATATATATAGTGTAGGAACACAATATAGCCGCCGTTTGGGGGTGTTTGGGGAAGTTTTGGAACACTTTGGATCCGAAACTAGCCGTTAGAATTCAAATTCCGGATGAGGCAGTCGACTGGGGGTTTTGGGGCAGTCGGCTGGGTCTTCAAAAATTCATTCCGAAATTTATTTGTAACTCTCTGGTTCATCCAGTCGACTGGCCTTCTTGGCCCAGTCGACTGGGTCAACAGGCAGTCGACTGGGTGGTTACCCAGTCGACTGGGCTGTTCAGCCCAGTTTCGACACAGTTCACTCTTTTGGTCATAACTAGAGTTCCATAACTCGGATAAAGGCTTTCTTTAGCTTTTTGGAAAGAAGACTTCAAGATCTTGATTTTAGGATTTTGAATCACTCTATTTGATGCATTTTAGAGTGTGATATGGTCGTTTGAATGTGACGCTTCATTTCGAACTTTTAACCCACTTGATGGTTTTTCGTGAAAGCTTTTGGGATTTTTCCGAAATGACTTAGACACACTCCTAGGATGTCTTAGAAACTTATTAAGGTTCTTGACATGCCTAAAGTCAATATTGAGATCATAAAATGTTTTTCCAATTTAAACAAATTCTCAATATTAGACAAAAGCTTTTCATGTTTTAACAATTTTATTCAAAGCTTTAACATGCATCTAGAATCCATTTCAAGTATTATGAGTTAAGTTAATGGTTCTAGGACGACATCTTTGTTGAGTTCTTCCATAGCTTATGAAAGCTTGAACTAACTCAACTTTAGCAAAGGCTAAATGATGTTCATAGTCTAATGCTAATGATGAAAGGACTTATGAATGATATACATGATCCTATATGCTATATGATCAAGAGTTGAGCTTTCAAATAAGTTATTTCAAAAATAACTTTACATTTAATCTAGCACTCACCCAAGACTATTTTACCCATTTCATTGATCTTCAATTCCTTTAAGCTTTGGGTTGATGTCTCCATCCTTGTCTCCAATGTCTTTTGAGCTCTAAGCACCTTGCTTGATCTTCTCATGGATCCACTAGCTCTCTTGAGTTTATCTTGAATCAATAACCTATTAAGCATAACTCAAGTAGACATTAAATTCATCACATTCAATGGTTTGTTATCATCAAAATGTCATGTTTACCTATGGTGGAAAACCTTGGGTCAACAACACTTTCTGATGAGTATCTACTCTACATTTTCTACAAGTACCCTTGCTTTCATGAGGGTTGACGATTGCACTTAGCATGTGCAACAAGCCTTTTAAACCCTTAGGCAACGCCTAGTGGACGAGTGAAGTCTCGTGAGGGTTAGCTACACTACCCACAACTTCTCCATCCTTCATTCTCACGCATTCATGGATTTACATACTTATTAATCAAGACATGCTACAAGATACAAGATAATACGGACACATGTATTCTCACTCACTACTAAGTAACAACTATCTCAAGTTAATGTTGAGAATGGTCCCCACTAGAGTAAATAACTTCAATAATATCTACTCCCAATCCGAACAACCTTCCGTGTGTAAGTGAACCCCCCTACAACAAATTAATCTACTTTTCATATCTCCTCATTGCTCACTTCTTTTGCTATGTTTTTTCCATTTTTTTTCCTCTTTTTTTTCTCTCTTCCTTTCACGAACCTTTTAGTGATTTTTAGCAGACGTTGGGCCAATGACTCCCAAGCTAGACAACTTTAGAACATTAGGTGATAAAGCACCCCTCGGGCTTAATAATCCAAACCATCTAGGCTCGACTTTCAAGGACTTTCCATTACTTAACTTCCTTTTTTTTTTTTTTTCTTTTTCACATTTTTTTCCTTTTTTTCATAAACTTCAATTTTTTTCTAACTCAATACTCAAAGATCAACTAATTCAACTATAGGGATCATGTGCATGTGTTTATAGGTCAAAATTGTCATTTTCGGTTTCAATTTCACTAATTCATTTACCTATGTAAAACCACATCACTTCACTAATTCAATCTAATAATTACTCTCATTAACGGGAATATCACATCACATACTACTTATACATCATAAACACATATGCAACCAACTTATAATGCAAAACACTTATGCATGAAAATAAAGAAATTCTCAAAATATTTTTTAATTTTTTTTCATTCATCCCTTTATCCTATAACTAACTATACCTTCCCCCCAAACTGAAATGAAACCATGTCCACATGGTTCTCAATTATACCCATAAGAAGAGAATATAGTTACCCTTGAAGCGCGATTCCGGAATTCTAACTCTTTGCGCTTGACTTCTCCCCCAAACTTGAATCGTGGTACCTATAAAACAAAATATGCAGCCAAGAACAAATACCCAATATCATAGCAAGGGAAAAGAAACATAACTTAGTCAAAATTCCGAGAATTAGTACCTAACATATGATTTTTTTTTTTATGATATAACTTTGATTTGGCCTTAAGGGCCTATAATCATATGAATTGAAATTGGAAAAATTAAATGACATCCTATTCTATGAACCGGGGTGCATGCTAAACCCAAGTGCAGGTGTCGCGCATCAGTATAACTCCAAGTATGAGTGTCGAATCCATAGAGAGCAGTGTCAAGTTCGCAGAAATTCATAAGTGCAATAAAAAGAACAGTATACAGTTAAGACAAATTTCAGAAATAAAGAAACACTAAGGTGTCGGGGTTCCACCTACAATAAACATATGTGATTTACTAATTTGGATCTTTTAGTCTGTTAACTCACTCAAGATGAAGCTAGGAAAGCTTTGAAAGTATTTATTTTACAGCAACACACGAGATTAATTCACACCATGGATGTTCACAAACATTGAATCTCTTTTAAATTTGTTTGAAAATAATCCAAGCATAATCTGTACCAACGGAAACAAACTATCAAGAATAATTTCTCTAAATTAGTTAACAATTTACTAATATTTCTCAATCCCAAAAGCATAGATGATTTTAGCTAACAATGGGAAAAACATGATTGAACTCATGAATGATCTCAAACACCCATCAATTTCGTAAAGGAGAAAAATTAGAAATTAAATACGAACAATCCATAACGAAAATTATTCAATTAAATCCACAATTGAACAAAATCAGCGAATCACATAGTGAAAGTAGGTTTCGCCCCTAGCCTTATCTAGGGTTTTAGCCTTCCATGAAAATTAAACAAGAAAGGAAGAGTTTAGAAAGCTTCTCCATCCGAATCAGCAAACAACTTTTTCTTCTTCTCCATGCTCTTGTTCAGTAGAGAGCGTTCGCTTCTTTTCATGCCCTAGGTCGTGCCTTCCTTTCTCCCCTTCTATTCTGCCCTATTTTCTCTTTTTCGTTCCCTTAACTCCAAGTGCCGACTCCCCTTCTTGCCCTCTTTTTTCTTTGGTTATACCGCCTCACTTTTTCTCCTATTTCTTTTCTTTTTATTTTATTTTTCTCCCCGTTGAAAGCTTAAGGAGTAAGCTCCTTCTTTTTCCTATTCTGCCTCCACCAACCAATATAGTCTCACAGTGGGAAGCTTACGCACAAAGTTCTCATTTCCTCAAAAATAGATTTTTTCTATTATATTTTTCTTTTATTTTACATAAAAAAATTATGTAAAATAAAAACAAAATTAACTTTGAATCCCGAGCTCAGATTGATGTGTTCTTTATATCGTTGCGATCGTGTCGATGAGCTCTTCAAAATGAGACTGACTTATTTTGGAATTTTCTGAACGACCATACACAACTCACATTGCTCACGTCCAACTTAACTGCTTTGGGTGCCCATATGAAACAAATATTCAAATTCAAGTATTAGTTCGCATATAAAATTAATACTATATAAACCGAACTCATTAACTCTCATAAAATATTCAAAATATATAAAATAGACATAATAACCATGCACTTTAAGACAATTATAACACACCCCAACTAGATTATTACTAGGCCCTAGCAATTATAGCGTAACAAAATTCTCTAACTCAAAAAATAACAGCGAACAAAAATTTGCTCCTCTTTTCATATATAATTAGCATTTAACATATTCAATCCAGGAATAGTAGCAAATACACCTGCTCAGATTTGCTCATGTAAGACGTCGCACTTACCCTACGAACTTTATTCTATAAATAACCACAAGTAAATACTAGTATATTTCTTTTTCTCAAATTGAACATCACAAAATATGACAATCCAAAGATTTTAAACATGACACCAGATGCACTTTAACTTAGTGCTTTTACATTCAATCCCAAAAAAAAACATTGGTTACCATTCCTTCTACCAAAATCATATAAGGGATTAATGTTGAAATTAAGCACAAGGAGTATAAGTCCAGATCTAAATCACATAGTAACCACAGAGGCATAAATGGATAATAAGTTTTCTTTACATTTCATATTTAATTTTTTTTCCAAGTTCATGACTGTGCAATGCTAGTGCCCCCTTACTTTCTATTTGACCCATGTAACGAGATTTCTGCAAGTGACTCCCAACTAGTTGGCTTAGGGCACTAGATGATAAGACATCCCATGTGCATTTAACCTCGAACCAAAAAGGTGTAGCAACCAGCAGCCATGAAATAGAGTTAGCCAACTCTACCTTTTTACGCGAACACTCCATGCTTGCTGAGACACGAGGCCCGGTTACTCAATAGAGAGACCATTGCTCTAATTACTACTTCACATGTGCTTAAACTTTAAGCTCTTTACATTTCACTTTTTCGTAATAACATATTATCCTTCATGTCATCTGAAAATAACTTTGAAATTTTTTGCATGAAATACTAAGATGATAGATTGAGAAGTACTAAGGATACCAAAGATTTTACAACAAAATCAAATCTACTGAGCTTTACGCATACTAGACACACACCTAAATATCTAAAGATTGCATCACCAAAGCACATGCTCAATTAATTTTCAAAAATACGTGTATGTTGTTTGAATGAAGTAAATAGAATTCGAGCTCAACCCAATCAAAACTTCACTTAACAAGATGGTATCACTTTCTAACTAGATTGACTTTGCTAAACATAGCTATATACTCAAAGGAACAACAAAAAAACACTTTTTTTTTGTTTTAAATTAAAATATTGAGTTTCAAGATCAAAACATAGCAAACAATAATAAAAAAATATCCTACAAAGTGAAAGAAAACTTTGGGTTGCCTCCCAGAAGTGCTAAGTTTAATGTCTTTAGCCAGACAACAATTTGAAACTCTTTTGTCTTTTTTTTTAAAAAAAAAGGAAAAAAAAAACACACACAAGAAAGGAAAAAAATAAAATTAACAGATTACCATTCTCCCCCCCAACAAAATATAAGCATTGTCATCAATGTAAAGATGTAGAACATAAGGTAGAGAAGGAGAGTAGAAGTGTACCTAAGAGATGAATTTATTTATTTTCAAGTTAGTTCTGCACTTGTTAGAATCCATAACAGAATGGAAAACAAAGTACAACAATGGAAGTAGAGATACAAAAATGGATTCTAGAAAATACACACTATTAGTCTTCATAACATGGATTTTCTAAATATATGGTGTTAACCTCTTCAATAAAATTCTTCAGGAATGGTTTGAGATGCTGCCCATTAACTTTAAACATATTACCATTCTTTGGGTCCTCTATTTTAATAGCTCCAAAAGGAAAAACGCTTTTAATAACAAACGGATATGTCCATCTAGAACGAAGTTTTCGAGGAAAAAGATTTAATCTAGAATTATACAAGAAAACTTTTTGTCCAGGCTTAAAAAAAATTCTCAAAATTTTCTTATCACGAAAAACTTTCATTCGTTCCTTGTAAATCCTAGAATTTTCATATGCTTCATTCCTCAGTTCTGCTAACTCGTTCAATTGAAGTTTTCTAACAGTACTAACAACATCTAAACCAAAGTTAAATGTTTTTATAGCTCAATATGCTTTATGTTCCAGTTCCACAGGCAAATGACAAGTTTTTTCGTAAATCAATCTATAGGAAGAAATACCAATCGGGGTTTTATAAGCTGTGCAATAAGCCCAAAGTGCATCAGTTAGTCGCAAAGACCAATCTTTGCGATTTGGGTTAACCGTTTTTTCTAAAATCTGTTTTATTTCCCGATTTACATGTTCAACTTGACCACTTGTTTGCGGGTGATCAGGGGTAACAACTTTATATGAGTTACTCCATATTTTTTCATTAAAATTTCAAATGGTCTATTGCAAAAATGTTCCCCATATCATTGATAATGGCTCGATGTATTTCATGTCTTGAAAAAATATTTTCTGTCAAAAATTTTAAAACAATTTTATGATCATTATGTCAACATGGAACAACCTCAATCCATTTAGAAACACAGACAATGCCTACCAAAATATATTGATATCCAAAAGAAACAGAAAAATGACCCATGAAATCAATGCCCCAATAATCAAATATTTCAATTACTAAAATTGGGTTTGGAGGCATCATATTCCTATGAGTTATTGTTCCTAACTTTTGAAATCTTTCACAAGTTCGACAATAGGCATTTGTATCCTTGAAAAGAGTAGGCCAATAAAATTCAGATTCCAGAATTTTGAAAGTAGTTTTCTTAACAGAAAAATGACCACCACATGCGTTATTATGGCAAAACAAAATCACATAATTTATTTCATTATCATATACACATCTCCTCAATATATGATCTGGGCAGTATTTAAACAAATAAGGATCATCCCAATAAAAATTACGTACCTTCACGAGAAATTTTTTTCTATCTTGAGTAGTCCAATTAGGTGGAAGTTGGTATGTTACAAGAAAATTAACAATATTAGTAAACCAAGGTACTTCAGAAATAACAAAAATTTATTCATCTGGAAAAGAGTCATTAATTGGCATTGCATTAGGTAATTCATAAAAAATCAAACGAGATAAATGATCGAAAACAACATTTTCTACTCCCTTTTTTTTTATTTTTTATCTTTGATGGTGATATCAAACTCTTGTAGTAGTAGGATCCACCTAATGAGTCGAGCTTTGACATCCTTTTTGGTGAAAAGATACTTTAAAGTTGCATGGTCAGTGAAAATATCAATAGACGATCCAACAAGATAGGCACATAATTTATCAAGAGCAAATACCACAACAAGAAGTTCTTTTTCAGTTGTAGAATAATTCATTTGAGCACTATTCAGAGTCCTACTTGCATAGTATATAACAAAAGGTTTCTTATCTTTTCGTTGCCCCAAAACAGCCCAATAGCATAATCACTAGCATCACACATAATTTCAAAAGGCAAATTCCAATCAGGTGGTTGCATAATTGGAGCAGATGTGAGAGATTCAATTAATTTTTTAAAAGCATGTTGACAAGCACTGGTCCATTCAAAAGGAGCATCATTGGATAAAATATTACACAATGGCCTAGATATAACACTGAAATTCTTTATAAATCTCCTATAAAAACCAGCATGTCCCAAAAATGATCGAATGTCTTTTATGTTCTTTGGAATAAGTGATTAGCAATCAATTCTATTTTAGCTCTATCAACTTTAATTCCCTTGAATGAGACAATATGACCAAAAACAATTCCAGAAGAAACCAGAAAATGACATTTTTTCCAATTTAAAATAAGATTTTTCTCTTGGTAGCGAATTAAAACTTTTTGCAAATTAGATAGACAATTGTCAAAAGAGACACCAAAAACAAATATGTCATCCATAAACACTTCTAGAAAATGCTCAATCATATCACTAAAAATACTAATTATGCATCTTTCAAATGTAGCAGGGCATTACATAAACCAAAAGACATTCGGCAAAAAGAAAAAGTACCAAATGGGCATGTAAAAGTAGTTTTTTCTTGATCTTCCATGGCAATTTCTATTGAAAATACCCTGAATACCCATCTAAAAACCAATAAAATTTATGACCAGCAACCCTTTTTAAAATTTGATCGATAAAAGGCAAGGAAAAATGATCTTTCCTAGTCGATGAATTTAGCTTCCTATAGTCAATGCACATTTGCCAATTGGAAACTACCCTCGTAGGGACTAGTTCATTTTTATCATTCTTGACTACAGTAATGCCAGATTTCTTAGGAACAACTTAAGTAGGACTTACTGATTGACTATCAGATATGGGATAAATAATTTCCGCATTCCACAATTATAAAACCTCAGTTTTCACTACCTCTTTCATGTTCGGGTTTAACCTATGTAACCCCCGTTCCAACACTTGGTATGATATTGTTCGCTTTGGGCACAACCCACACGATTTTGCTTTTGGGCTTTTGCCCAAGGCCTCATACCAATTAGAGACAACACTGCACATATAAGCACATCCCCAGACCTATACTCAGGCGATGTGGGACATCACAATGAATCTCTTTTGGGACCCAGTGTCCTCGCTGGTGTTACCCACGGGCTTGTACATGCACCCACACTTAATTACGGCCGAGCTCTGGTTCTGATACCAATTGTAACACCCCACTCCAACACTTGGTACGATATTGTCCGCTTTGGGCCCAACCCGCACGGTTTTGCTCTTGGGCTTCTACCCAAAAGACCTCATACCAATTGGAGACAACACTGCACATATAAGTAGCTCCCCAGACCTATACCCGGGAGGTGGGCGATGTGGGACAACACTGCACATATAATTGTGATGTCCCACATCGCCCGAGTATAGGTCTGGGGATGTGCTTATATGTGCAATGTTATCTCTAATTGATATGAGGCCTTTTGGGCAGAAGCCCTTTCAACGAGGCAAAATCATTTTTATACATTCTTTGCCCACTTTTGGGATTTATACATGCTTTACATACTATGTGCCAACACATGTTTCAATCTTTGTTCGTCTCCGGACCATCCTTTGACAAAATTATTTTTCAAGTAAGCCCTCTTAAAGAGACAAAATTCATTTTCATACATTTTTTGCTCACTTTTGAGATTTATATATGTTTTATGTGCTATGTGTCAATCCATGATACATTCGTTGTCCGCCACCAGACCATTCTTCTTCAAAACATATTTTCAAGTAAGTCATCTCAAAGCGACAAACTCCTTTTCAATACATTTTTTGTTCGCCACTTGACCTTTCTTTATCAAAAATCAAATCTCAAGCAATTCCTCTCAAAGAGGCAAATCCATCTTCAATACTCTCTTCCTATCCTTTGAATGCTTACATACATTTTCCATAAATACATGTGAATTTTCAAAAAGAAACTTCCCCCGAAGGGGTAAGGGAAAAATTCATAATTCACAAATTTTATTCTCGAGAACCTTCATCCATGTTATGAAGAGTTCTACTCCTCCGAGAATGCTTTTTCAAAACAAATTCCTACATTTGGATATGTTTTTAACTTATTTCATTTTTTTGAGTATGCACCCTCAAAAAGCTTTTCAAATCTTTCCTCCGGGTGGGTGGGGGAAATTTTCTCTTCAATTTACTTTCTTCTAGAGGACCGCCACCCATGTTGTCTCATGTTCAACCGTTCCGAGAAGTTTCTCTTTAAAAAATAACGACCCCGATCAAGGGCACCTTTCAAGGCAAATCACATGGTTACTAATATCAAAACGTTTTTTAAAAACTTCCCTCGGAAGGGTGGGGGAAAGGAATCCATTCAATGTATATTCTTTGAGGACTGTTGCCCATGTTGTGATGCGTTCTACCCTTCCGAAGAACTATTTTGAAAAGATAAATGTCAATCTAAGGATGCTTTTCAAACTTGTCTTGCTCACTCGAGCATACTTTAAAAAAACTTTTCAAAACCTCTCCTGGGCGGGTGGGGGGAAAGGAATCAAATAACCAAAACATTTTTCTCGAAAACCATTTTGGATATCTTTGTGCGTCTTACCCGTCTGAGGAATCCACTTTTTAGAATTAAGTAATAAGCCTCAAAACCTTTTTTAAAACTTTCTCCCGGAAGGGTGGGGGAAATGATACCTTTTCAAATACAATTTTCTCGAGAATAACCATCTTTCAAAACTCAAAGTACCAGTCTAGGACACATCTTTCAAAATAAGATTTGCTCGCTCGAGCCTCTTTCAAACCTTCCCTTGGAGAATGGGGGAAAATACCTTTCAAATTACATCACTCTTCGAGGGCCGTTAGCCATGATCTAGTGAGTTCTATTCTCCCGATGAGCCATCTAACGCATAAATGCCACCTTACAAAATGTTTTTCAAAAAGCTTTCAAAACCATCCCCCGAGCGGGTGGGGGAAGCATAATCATACTCTTTGTTGCCTTTGAAATTTACTTTCGGCAAACAATTCCAAAATTGATGATAAGAAACCATTGAAGAGTGTTTGATACTAATGAATTATCAAGTTTATATTTTCAGCAAAAGACAGGTGAACGACTCAGAAATCAAACTCGGAAAGGAAATGACTCGAAAAGCAAGCTCGGAAAGAAAGCTTGATTTAAAGCGAAAAGTTGTGAAAGATATTGAAGCGCAAATGGAAAATCAATTAATTCAACGGCAAAGGCGAAAGTCGAAGACTCAAGACTCGGGGTAGATAGGTCGGGGAGCGATCATTGTAACAAGGTAATTTTATGCGTCGATATTATCGTATAAGCTCAAGTATAAAATAAACCGAACTCAAATGAAATGAAAAATGCTTTACCGAACTTAAACGAAAAGAAAAATATTTTTATTAAATATTTTTCAAGTTGTAGTCGACTAGAATCACCCTGTGTATTTTCAAATAGTCGACTAAAACAATCAGTAGCTTCAGGCTTTTCATCCACATCAAAGTAGTCGATTGAAATAAGCTTGAGTCAACTAGACTACATCTTGTAGTCGACTAGAACTTAATCTAGTCGACTAGATGGTCCAATGTAGTCGACTAGAACTCAATCTAGTCGACTAGATGGTCCAAAGTAGTCGACTAAAATTTCAATGTAGTCGACTAGTTTGTTCCTTAAAATTTGCAGATTCGGCACAAACATTTTCCATGTTTTAAGCAGATGTTTATGGACTTCAAACGGCTGTGTTTTCTCAAATACAATATTCATTCTTCAAAACCTAAATGTACCAATATATATAAAATGAGATATGTGTATTCAAAGGCAAGAGAGTTGAATCAAATTGAGAGAGAAAATCTTCATCTTCTACAGAAAAATTTTCTGCAAAATCCATTGAAAACAAGAAACAAAAATATGATTTTCTGCAAAATCTTTGAAAATCAAAAACTCTAGTTTATCTTCTTATTCTCCAAATATTATTCATTGATTTATCCTTTGAGAATATACTTCTAGAGATATTCAAAAATCATCAAAAACACTTAAACTTATATTGATTTATCTTCCATAAAAACCTTTGGGTTTTGAGTGTTTTTGTTCTTGAGTGATTTTATTGATTACATACGAATTTGTAATCTCAGACAAGTGAAGTCCACCGTTTGTTCAAGAGAGGATTGTTCTCTTGATTGAGAGACAAACTCGAGAGGCTTGTGATTGTAAAGGTTTGCCATTCCACCTGTGAAGGAAGGGCCATAGTGAAAGGATCGGGAAAAGTCTGAAGAAGGGGTTCTTAAGCCGAGGAGTAGGAGTTACCGAACCTCGAAAAATCACGGTGTCAATCTCTCTATATTTCTCTCTTTATTTCATTAATTTGCATGCTATATTTAATTGAATATCTTGTATGCTAATTAGTCTTGTGATTAGTTGTTAGATAAATTGAATTGAATTTATTCACTTGACTATTAAAGAAATTGAGTATTGAATATATATATATATATATATATATATATATCCATTTTCGAAAAGGAGTAGAATTATTTTTGAACACCCTATTCACCCCCCCCCCCCTCTAGGGTTAATTAGTGACTAACAATTGGTATCAGAGCTTAATCTCTATTAATCGTAGACTTAACCGTCTTAGAGAACGTTCATGTCATCTAACTTAGTCACTCATGTTGAAGGACAATCGAATAATAGGCCCCCATGGTTTGATGGATCAAACTATAGCTACTAGGATGATAGATTTTCTTCAAGCTATTGACTACCAAATATGGCAAGTGGTTCTTGAAGGACCATTTGTACTAACTAAAATTGTTGATGGAAAAATCGTCCCCAAATTACCCAATGAGTGGGATAATGATGACCGTAAACTCATGTTGTACAATGCTAAAGCTAAAGTAAATTTAAATTGTGCCTTAAGTCCAAATGAATTTAATCGTGTATCTACTTGTTCAACGGCAAAAGAAATGTGGGATAAACTTGAGGTAACCTATGAAGGAATATCTCAAGTACGAGAATCTAAAATTGACATACTCGAGCATGAATATGAATTATTTGCTATGAAAGATGATGAAAATGTGAATTCTATGATGTCTCATTTTACAAATATTTTGAATGGACTAAAGCATCTTGGTAGAATTGTTCCTAGATCCGATGCGTCACGAAAGGTGCTTAGAAGTCTTCCGGCCAAATGGGATGCAAAAGTAACGGCAATCAAAGAAGCTCATGACCTCAACACCATGAGTCTTGATGAGATTTTTGGCTCTCTACTCACTTGGGAAATCACATTAAAATCTCGTGAGGATGACATCAAGCCAAGAAAGGGGTTAACTTTGCAAGCCTCCACCAAAAATGAAATCAATGAGCCGAGTGAAGAAGAAGAGGATGAAGACATTGCCTTGTTCACTCAAAAATTTAAGAGATACCTTCAAAGGAAGAAAGCCAATGGTGGAAGATTCATGAAGAGAATAGAACCAAAAGGCGAGCCTAGCAAAAGAGAACCCCCAACGTGTTTTAATTGTGGAAAGCCGGGACACTACAAAAGTGATTGCTTCAAGCTCAAAAAGGAAAATGAGAAAAGACCAAGCAAGACGGCAATGAATGTCACATGGGATGACTATGACTCATGCGAATCGGATGAGGATAAAAATGGCGAGGAAACGGCAAACATTTGTCTCATGGCAAATGAAGAAGAGGTACATTTAAATTCATATGTTGTAGATAAATCAAAACTATCATATTATGAAATTCTCCTTGATTATAATGATTTACAAGACGCGTTTGAAGAATTACATGATGAATTTGAAAAATTAGCTAGAAAATACATTCTTCTCAAGAAAGCTAAAACCCCATGTAACTTCACTAGTTCAAACTTAGAAATTTCTTGTAATGACAAAAGCATTGAGCTAGAAAAGGAAAATAATCGGTTGAAAAATACTATAGATGATCAAATAAATGTCTTAGCTAAATTTACAAAAGGAAAAGAGAACCTTAGTATTATGTTAGGAAGACAAAAATGATCATTTGATAAATGTGGTCTAGGATATGATGTCTTTGACAAAGATGCTATCATTTTGAAAAAGAGAAAATCGCTTAGCTCTACAATTACTAGACAATCATTTCATGCATCTTCAAATGATTATAAACGTGTTACTTGCTACTATTGCAATAGAAAAGGGCACAAAGCAAATGTATGCTTTCATAGAAAGAAGAAAATTATGTCAAAAATTGTTTGGATTCCGAAAGGAACTATAGCATGCTCACATAGAAAAGATAATGTTGTAACGAAACAAATTTAGGTTCCAAAAGGAACTATTGCCTCTCTATCTAACCAAAATGGACCCAAAATAGATTGGGTACCAATAAAAATTGCTTGAACTTGTTTTGTAGGTATGCTTGAAGTCCGCATCAAAAGAAAAGTGGTTTCTTGATAGCGGATGCTCAAGGCATATGACGAGAGATAAATCAAAGTTTATCTTACTAAAACCATATGAAGGAGGAAACGTAACTTTTGGAGACAACTCTAAAGGCAAAATTATAGGAATTGGCTCAATCGGTATTTCCTCTTCTCTCTCTATTGATGATGTGTTCTTAGTTGATGGTTTGAAGCATAATTTATTTAGTATTAGTCAACTATGTGACAAGGACTATGATGTTATCTTTAGGACAAATGCATGCATAATCGAGAAAGATGGGAAGCAAATGTTCAATGCCAAATGAAACGGAAATTTGTATACTTTGTTGCTATATGAATTGCAAGAACAAGATGTTAAATGTTTTGTCACATCTAGCGAAAATAGTTGGTTATGGCATAGACGCCTAGGACATGCTAGTATGGATCTCATTCATCGTTTATCCAAAAATGACTTAGTCAAGGGCCTCCCAAAGACTAAATTTTTGAAAGATAAAATATGTAGCGCATGTCAAGTAGGCAAGCAAGTAAAGTCCTCTTTCAAGAGAAAGAAAGACATTACCATTTCTAGACCTTTAGAGTTACTTCACATGGATCTTTTTGGTCCGAAGAGAATGGCTAGCCTAGCCGGGAAACTCTATGTACTTGTTATAGTTGATGACTACTCTAGATATACTTGGATTCACTTTCTTGCTCATAAAAATGAAACTCACTCCATTCTTGAAAGATTTTATAGAGTCATTCAAAATGAAAAAGATTTGAAAATCAAGAAAATTAGAAGTGATAGAGGTAGGAAGTTTGAAAATCAAGACTTAGAGAAATTATGTGATGACCTCGGTGTTTCTCATGATCTCTCGGCCCCTAGAACCCCTCAACAAAATGGTGTAGTTGAAAGAAAGAATCGATCCCTACAAGAGATGGCTAGAACCATGTTAAATGAGCACAACCTTCCCCGAAGCCTTTGGGCGGAAGCGGTAAACACCGCTTTCCATATAATTAATCGTGTTATTATTCGGATGAAGTTGGGGAAGACACCTTATGAGTTATGGAATGGTCGAAAGCCCTATATTGGGTATTTTAAAGTTTTCGGGTGCAAATGTTTTGTGTTAAATGATAAGGATAACCTTGGAAAATTTGACTCTAAATCGGATGAAGCAATTTTTCTAGGATATTCTACAAGGAGTAAAGCCTTTCGTGTTTTTAAGAAACGGACTTTGACTATGGTTGAGTCTATTCATGTTGTCTTTGATGAATCACCCTCATCGCCATCACCTAGAATTGACCTAGAAGACGATGAGGTTGTTGGGATTGAGGATAATTTAAATACTCTCAATATCTCCAATTCATCAAGTTGCCAAAAGGAAATGAGGGAAGTTGAGCATCAATCCAATGATGACTTGACCAACTCAATGCCTAAAGCATGGAGGATTGTTCACAATCATCCTCTTGATCAAGTCATAGGTAATCCATCAAAAGGGGTTAGTACTAGATCTCAACTTAAAGATTTTTGCAACCACATGGCTTTTGTATCGCAAATCGAACCCAAGAACTTCCACGAAGATCAATGTGATGATTCTTGGATCGTAGCAATGCAAGAGGAACTAAATCAATTTGAACACAATCAAGTTGGCGTTTAATTCCTAGACCCGAATATCAAACTATAATTGGCACAAAATGGGTTTTTCGAAACAAAAAGGATGAGAATGGAGTAATTATTCGAAATAAAGCAAGATTGGTAGCTCAAGGATATAATCAAGAGGAAGGCATCGACTACGATGAGACCTTTGCACCGGTAGCTAGGTTAGAAGAAATTAGAATGCTTCTTGCATTTGCATCATATAGAAATTTACTCTTTATCAAATGGATGTCAAAAGTGCTTTCTTAAATGGCGTCATAGAAGAAGAAGTATTTGTGAAGCAACCACCCGGTTTTGAAAATAATCTTTTTCCAAATCATGTTTTCAAATTAGCTAAAACTCTATATGGTTTAAAGCAAGCTCCTCGAGCTTGGTATGAGAGACTTAGCGGATTTTTGACTAAAAATGATTTTACAAGATGAAGAGTTGACAACACACTTTTTACAAAAACCATTAAGAATAATTTGTTGATTGTCCAAATTTATGTTGACGACATCATATTCGGCTCAACAAATAATTCTTTATGTAGGGAATTTGCTACAAGCATGCAAAATGAATTTGAAATGAACATGATGGGTGAGTTGAATTTCTTCTTAGGGTTGCAAATCAAGCAAAGCTCGGATGGCTTATTCATTAGCCAATCCAAGTACACAAAAGATTTGCTAAAGCGATTTGGTATGGAGGCTACCAAACATGCCATAACTCCTATGAGTTCCTCTATTAAAATTGATAAAGATGAAAATGGTAAATGTGTTGATATTACAAATTATAGAAGAATGATCGGTAGTTTGCTTTACTTAACCGCTAGTAGACCGGATATAATGTTTAGTGTATGCCTATGTGTCTGGTTTCAATCATGTCCTAAGGAATCTCACTTGCTTGCAGTAAAACGCATTTTTCGCTACCTAAGTGGTACAATAAACTTAGGGCTTTGGTATCCACGTGGAACTTCAATTGATCTTATTAGTTATTCGGATGCCGATTTTGCAGGATGTAGAATTGATCGAAAAAGCACAAGCGGCACTTGTCATTTTCTAGGACACTCACTAGTATCTTGGTCAAGTAAAAAGCAAAATTCCATTGCATTATCTACGGCCGAAGCCGAATATGTGGCAGCCGGTAGTAGTTGCGCTCAAACTCTTTATATTAAGCAACAACTACTTGATTTCGGTCTTACTTTTTCTCACATGCCTATTAAATGCGATAATACGAGTGCGATTTGTATTTCAAAGAATCCTATTCATCACTCACGCACCAAGCATATAGAGATTAGGCATCATTTTTTACGTGATCATGTTGCTAAGGGTGACGTTGAATTGGTTTTTATCGACACTAAAAATCAATTGGCGGATATTTTTACAAAACCACTTGCGGATGAATCATTTTCTAAAATTCGTCGAGAAATTGGAATGGCCATGGATTTTGATGTTTTATCTTAATTTCTGTCATAATCTTTATTTTTCATATTTTTGCTAATTTTTTTTTATTTATTTCTTGATTTTTTATTTATTTTTATCATATTTTTTTCTAGTCGACTCATCCTGTGTAGTTCAAACCATTCTAGTCGACTACTTTGGTCAGTAGCTTCACCATTGCATGTTCTTCACCTTCTAGTAGACTACATTAACCCTTTACTCAACTCATTTGCCATTCTAGTCGACTCAAACATTGTTTTAGTCGACTACTTGGTCTTCCTAGTCGACTCAAACCCTATTCTAACCGACTCAACCCTTGCCCTAGTCGACTCAACCCCTTTAAAATCTAACCCTCTTCTCTTTCTCTCCATCCGCCTCCCTCCATCTTCACACACCTTCATTTCATCCCATCTCAATACCTCTTATATTCCCATTTCTACCTTCAAATCTTCACAAATCCTTCATTTATTTTGCATTTCTACCATCATTCACCCATTTCCTTCATTTATTTTCTTCACTTTCATCATTTTTATCACATTCATATATACACAATCATATATCTATATATACACCATCATATATCTATATATACACCATCTTCTTTACATTTTTGTGTATTATCATCCGCAATGCCACCGAAGACTTGAGGTCTATTTCGGAAACATTCCCGCATTGATGGAGATCAAAGCTCCACCAATCCAAGCATTCCTACGGCTGTTGACGAAGATAAGTCGAATGAACCTCTTCTTCTTGAGGTACTTCTTCTTGATGATGATGATAGAAATAAATTCATCACTGTTTTTGATCATCGTACTCCTACACCTTGCCGTATTGTCACACAAGATTTATGCACTGAAATTAGGACTCGAACTTTCGAGTTGTTCCGAGCAATTGGTTGGGATTTTTTCATTTCTCTTGACATTCCGGTACTTCCGCGAATTGTCAAAGCTTTCTATGCTTCTCTTGACAATCGAAAGGAGAAATTCCTCCCTCATCTTCTTTTTAATTTGTGTGGTAATGAGGTATCTGTTGATGACAGCGATATCAAGCGCATTTTCTCACTTCCGCCTGATGGTATCCGCCATTTTTCTAAGGATTGGTATAGGGCTGATGGGTTCGACTGTATTGAAGCAGTTAAAACTATTTGCGTCGACAAGGACATCTCACAGGACGCCGATATTCTCTCTTCTATGCTACTACCTAAGGCTAGATTAATTCATAATGTCATTACTTACTCTATTTTATCTAAAACTGGTAGTCGTAGTAGTGTATCTCGCATGGAGGCATTTTTAGTTTACTGCGTCATGACAGGAACCCAAGTTGATTTAGCTTATATTTTCCGTTCCTTCATACTTACCTATCAGCACAAGCCATCTGGCTTGCTTTTCTTTCCCGCGCACATTACATATTTACTGCAGCAGAAAGGTTTTTCATTTCCGAATGAAGTGTCTGAGCATCACCCTATTTTTCTTGACGCCACTCATGTCAAGCATATGCACATTTCCTCTGATGCGGAAGGGAATTTCATTTATGAAAATGCACCTGCTCCTCGTTCGCGCACAACTCCTAGCGATTCTGCACCACGCCAGGAAGCCACTTCCTCGGTTCCTCCGGTGGACAGTGCTTCAGCTTCTCAGGCTGCTCTTCTCAACCAAATTCTTGGGGTTGTTCAGAATAATGTGGAGACTCTTCAGCGCCTTGATGCAACCGTGAACAAAAATACGGAAGCAATTCGATTGATCAACGAGCGCCTTGTTCATATTGACGAGGAAATGTCTAGCCGTATAACTGGTCTTGTCGGGTCACTTGATGATCTTACTCTTGGGCTCTCGCACCCTCGCTCACGCACCCCTCGACGCTGACAAAAAGGGGGAGAAATTATGCTATCATATTGTCATGTATTTCATTATCCGACAATAGCAATTTCTGTTTTTGTGTGGCTTGTTATGTTTATTTGTGACTTGTTTGTTATTTCCTTGTTTTCATTACCTTAAACGGCTTGTATTAAATTGAACCATCTATGAAATGTTGTTTCTTTTATTATCTCAAATGTGCGCCTATTTATATATTGTATCAAAATGCCCATTAAACTACAAATTTCATTTACCAAGGGGGAGCATTTGAACAAAATATTATGCACTGTTGAGGGGGACCATCACTTGATGTTTCGCCAATTACCAAACAAACACAAAATGTTTTGTCATCATCAAGGGGGAGATTGTTGGCTTTGAAATTTGCTTTCGGCAAACAATTCCAAAATTGATGATAACAAACCATTGAAAAGTGTTTGATACTAATGAATTATCAAGTTTATATTTTTAGCAAAAGACATGTGAACGACTCAGGTATCAAACTCGGAAAGGAAACGACTCAAAAAGCAAGCTCGGAAAGAAGGCTTGATTTAAAGTGAAAAGTTGTGAAAGAAATTGAAGCGCAAATGGAAAATCAATTAATTCAACGGCAAAAGCGAAAGTCGAAGACTCAAGACTCGGGGTAGATAGGTCGGGGAGCGATCATTGTAACAAGGTAATTTTATGCGTCGATATTATCGTATAAGCTCAAGTATAAAATAAACCGAACTCAAATGAAATGAAATGAAAAACGCTTTACCGAACTTAAACGAAAAGAAAAATATTTTTATTAAATGTTTTTCAAGTTGTAGTCGACTAGAATCACCCTTTGTATTTCCAAATAGTCGACTAAAACAATCAGTAGCTTCAGGCTTTTCATCCACATCAAAGTAGTCGACTGAAATAAGCTTGAGTCAACTAGACTACATTTTGTAGTCGACTAGAACTTAATCTAGTCGACTAGATGGTCCAATGTAGTCGACTAGAACTCAATCTAGTTGACTAGATGGTCCAAAGTAGTCGACTAAAACTTCAATGTAGTCGACTAGTTTGTTCCTTAAAATTTGCAGATTCGGCACAAACATTTTCCATGTTTTAAGCAGATGTTTATGGACTTCAAACGGCTGTGTTTTCTCAAATACAATATTCATTCTTCAAAACCTAAATGTACCAATATATATAGAATGAGATATGTTTATTCAAAGGCAAGAGAGTTGAATCAAATTGAGAGAGAAAATCTTCATCTTCTACAGAAAAATTTTCTGCAAAATCCATTGAAAACAAGAAGCAAAAATCTGATTTTCTGCAAAATCTTTGAAAATCAAAAACTCTAGTTTATCTTCTTATTCTCCAAATATTATTCATTGATTTATCCTTTGAGAATATACTTCTAGAGATATTCAAAAATCACCAAAAACACTTGAGCTTATATTGATTTATCTTCCATAAAAACCTTTGGGTTTTGAGTGTTTTTGTTCTTGAGTGATTTTATTGATTACATACGAATTTGTAATCTCGGACAAGTGAAGTCCACCGTTTGTTCAAGAGAGGATTGTTCTCTTGATTGAGAGACAAGCTCGAGAGGCTTGTGATTGTAAAGGTTTGCCATTCTACCTCTGAAGGAAAGGCCATAGTAAAAGGATCGGAAAAAGTCTGAAGAAGGGGTTCTTGAGCCGAGGAGTAGGAGTTACCGAACCTCGAAAAATCACGGTGTCAATCTCTCTATCTTTCTCTCTTTATTTCATTAATTTGCATGTTATATTTAATTGAATATCTTGTATGCTAATTAGTTTTGTGATTAGTTGTTAGATAAATTGAATTGAATTTATTCACTTGACTATTAAAGAAACTGAGTATTGAATATATATATATATATATATATATTGATCCATTTTCGAAAAGGAGTAGAATTATTTTTGAACACCCTATTCACCCCCCCCCCCCTCTAGGGTTAATTAGTGACTAACACTCTTTATTCTCGAAGACTAATCCAAAGTCTTACTCGCTCGAGAATCCCAAAAGTCATCATTCAAAAGACATCCAAAAGTCCTCATTCAAAAGACAGTCAAAAGTCCTCATTCAAAAGGAATATTTTTCACTCGAATTCCTCATTCAAAAGGAAATTTTTCTATTTGAAGAATTCATTCAAAAGGTTCTTCTTCCATCCAAAGTCCTCATTTAGAAGGCACCCGAAGTTCTCGTTCAAAAGGCACTTCTTCAAATCAAGGTCCTCATTCAAAATGCACATTTCTAATCAATTCGAGGCAACTCGTAACTCTTCACCCTTCAATAAAATCGCAGTTTGGTGAACTATGTTTTGACTTGATTCTCTACCACAGAGATACGTAGGCAGCTTGGGTCTTATTGAGTTCGGTCATCCCGCCATTCGCGCACCACTTTGCAGGTGACACTCTATCTTACTTTCCCCATGTCACATAGTAGCATGTATTTTACACTTTGTTATTTTGCACCCTTTCTTTCATAACATGCATAACACATAAAAATAGAAAATTTTGAAAAAGTAACATCATAGGACAATGTAGGTTATCGTACATGGTACAGGCTTTTTGGGGTGCCTAACACCTTCCCCAAGCATAACCAAGCTCCCGAACACAGTTGATTTGGTTCACGTAGATCAGTGAGTCATTTTAGGGTCCACAATTTCAAATCTTGCTCATCAGAGCTCCTTCTAGGTGACCTAGCACACCACAACTCAATGTTAGGTGGCGACTATGTTTTCAAATAACCCTATCCTTCAAGTGCACATTTCAACCCCGTCGCACAACGGATCGTGCTTCTTCTCTGGCTTATGCAGGGAAGTTCACTCCTCCCGAGCACGCAAGATCCCCCCTGTGGCGGGAAAAGGGCAAGCGCCACATTGGTTAAGAAGAAAACTGCTAAGGTTGAGTGGTATAGTACCATATGGTTCCCTCATTCAATTCAAAGGCATGCATTTATAATGTGGACAGTGGTTTTGAATGGACTGTCAACTTAAGACAGACTTGCCCATTTGGCCTCTTAAATAATGTTAAGTGCAGGTTTTGTCATATCCCATTGGAAAATATAAAACATTTATTTTTTAATGTAGATTCACTATGCAGATTTGGAATTTTATTGCTTCTAAAGCAGGTTGTGTATTAGCTGGTAAAATTTGAACTGAAATTCTACATTGGTGCAACATAAATTGCAAGCAGAAAAGCTTTGAAGCTTATATTATTAAGTTGTGTTTTGCTGCAACTGGTTATATAATTTGGAGAGAAAGGAATATGAGGTTATATGATGAGGAGAGAAGATCTGAGCTTCAACTTACAAGAGAAACTCTTGATACTGTAAGATTTTGACTTTTCTCTATGTCCAAGATACCAAAAGCTCAACAAAGTTACAGTCTGATGCAACTATGGGACTTACCAAAATCTATTTTCTATGCATAGATTTATGGCTTATGATGCTTCTGATATGCAGGATTGTTGTTCTGGATCCCATGTTCTCATGTTAGGAGAAAGTTGCTTTAGGCATCTATGTTTTTTTATATGCAGATGTAAGTGTGGAAATTGTCCTAGCCCACCAGAGCCTTCCAAGCTTAAGGCCATCAGGCTACTGGCCCAATAAGATTTCTGTAAGCCCAGTGATTAGGCCCATTGTATTTGTTTATTTCTTTATAAAATGAAAATGATGATGTAATCAAGGCAAGAAAATGTATAAAAGGAAAATCAAAAATTAATAAAGGCATTCTCTTGTGTTGTGCAAATTTGAGCATTTACACATTGGCGCCATCTGTGGGATGTTGCCAATGAGGAGTTCCTGATTTTTTAAATCTGCCCTTCGGGATCTGAAAAATCGCCTCCTTCTTCCCATCTCAAAAAGTTAAGTTTGTTTGTCAAACAAAAAATCAACTACCATTTTCAAAAACCTTCGCTCACTACCCCCCTAGACAGAGATGTCAATCACTCGTTCACAGGAAGACGTTCAACCCACTGCAGATAATCATGCAG
Organism: Cornus suecica; assembly: GCA_963922005.1. NCBI lineage: Eukaryota > Viridiplantae > Streptophyta > Magnoliopsida > Cornales > Cornaceae > Cornus > Cornus suecica. The sequence goes on along the minus strand of OY998246.1, from coordinate 38,493,448 downwards.
AGGGTTCCATGGAGCAAATTCTTCAACGTTTGGTAGCTGCTGAGGAACGCAGCATGGCCTTGGAAAGGTAGAATGCGGAGCTCATGGCAAGGTTGGCTCCACAACCTGCTGTCCCACCGGTAGTTGCAGATGACCCTCCGGTGGCGGCGGTCGACCATTCTCTGAACCAGCAAGGCAGCGACAGACCTGAGGAGCATGCTGAGTCTTCTCAGCGCTCAGGAAAGGCTCCAGCAGCCGACGAGTCCATGACCCTCCAGAAACTTCAAGTAATGATGGATGAATTCCAAAGAAAAGTTCTCGGGGACTTGAGGTCCCGATCTACCGATGACATGGCCATCCAGGCATCCACTGAATTGATACAGTCGCCATTCATTCACGGAATAACCCAAGAGCCTTTCCCAAAGAAGTTCGTTATGCCCAAATTCACCCCTTACGATGGCACAAGGGACCCCGAGGAACACATATACCAGATCCATCAGAAGATGACCATGTACGCTGAGAATGAGTTCCTGTTTTGCAAAGTGTTCTCCACAAGCCTTGCTGATGCCGCTCTATTGTGGTTTAGGAAACAGCCACCCCGATCCATTAGCTGCTGGCAGCAGTTGACCAGGCTCTTCATTGCCCAGTATTATGGAAACAAGAGACAGAAGAAGACCATATCCTGCCTCTTCACCATGATCCAGGAGAAAGGAGAGTCATTGAAAAGTTTTCTATCCCGATTCAACATCGAATCCTCTTCTGTGGATAATTGTGACCAGCACTCTGCGGTTGAGGCATTCAGGATGGCCCTCATTCCAGAAACTAAGTTCCATCAGTCTTTGGTAAAGCGCCCTCCATCGGGCATTGGGGAGCTAAACTTCAAGGCCCAGGGGTACTTAAGAATTGAAGAAGAGGAAACTATCAGGCAAAGGAGGTCAGCCTTTGTCGGTCTTGAGATTCAGTCCAAGGATCGGTTGACTGATCGGAAGCGATCAACTCCACCGGGATCGTCAGCCCCACCGGGATCATCAGTCCCAAAACCGTTCAAACGCCCCAGGTTCGAGGAAAGGTTGACACCCCTGAAGGTTAGCCTTGCAAAACTTTACCAGGAGAACAAAGCCAAAGGAATTTTCCAGCAACCCCCGACCATGAGACAGCTACTTGACCAAAGGGACAAGTCAAAACACTGTGTTTTCCATGGTGATTTCGGGCACATCACGAATGAATGCCGCAATCTAAGGCAACAGGTGGAGACGTTATTGCTTCGCGGGGAACTCTGAGATTATGTCCAACAAGGCAGACCAAGGACCGATCAACGTGCCCTCAGCACCCCTCGGAACCCCTCAGATGCACAGCTGGTCAGGGTCATTAATATGATTCATGGTGGCCCCCCATCCAAAGCGGCCGAAATATTACGCCGGAACCATCTGAGGAGAGCTCACAAGATGAGAAGAATCAACGAGATCAGTGAGGCCCACCACAAAGCAGGGGAAGCGCAGATCAGTTTCTCGGTGTCGGACCTTCGGGGTGTCCAGACCCCGCATGAAGACCCTCTTGTTGTGACCCTAATGGTGGCCAAGTGTCTTGTGAAAAAAGTCATGATCGATCCTGGGAGCAGTGCCAACATCATCACCAAATGGGCTTTTGAAAGCTCGAAATCAATCCATCTGAAGTTGTGGCATCCCGGTGCCCCATCGCAGGTTTTGACGGAAGGAAAATTGACCAGATCGGGGAAGTTCAGTTACCGGTATCTGCCGCTCAAAGGACCCTAAACGAGACATTCGTTGCGGTGGATGCCAAACCCTCGTATAATCTGCTCATGGGAAGGGGATGGATTCACCGAATGCAAGGTGTGCCTTCGACTCTTCACCAGGTCATGAGATGTTTAAGCCCCGACGGTATAGGTACCATTGATGTCAAATGTGACTAGGTGGCCACCAAGGAGTGCTATGCGGTCACCCTGAAAGAGATCCGGAAAGTGAAGGCCCCAGTGGCACCCCGCTCCAAGGAGCAAAGCTCAGGCTCCAAATAACAATTAAATGAGGGGGATCCAGGCACCCCAATTGTGGTTGAACCGTTGCATCCAGTCTGTGTTGTGCTCGACAGCCCGGAAAAAGTTATTTTTGCAGGTACAAACCTCACCGATCCTGAATTTAAGGAACTAACGCAATTGCTACAGGACAACTTTGATGTCTTCGCATGGGAACATACAGACATGCCAGGGATCGATCCCGATGTTTCGCAGCACTCATTGCATGTTGACCCGAATGTCAGACCTATCAGGTAAAAGCAAAGGCGCATGGGGGCACATCGGAACCAAATTATAGCGGATGAGGTATCCAGATTGCTCCAGGCTGGCTTCATCAGGGAGGTCAGATATCCCGAATGGCTTGCCAACGTAGTGGTCGTGCAGAAGAAGAGTGGCAAATGGAGAATTTGCGTTGACTTTACTGACCTGAACAAGGCATGCCCGAAGGATAGCTTTCCACTGCCAAAGATCGACCAGATGGTTGATGTTACCGCTAGCTATGATCGTCTAACTTTTTTGGATGCTTATTCAGGTTACAACCAAATAAAAATGAACCCGATGGATGAGGAAAAAACCTCCTTCATTACTGAAACAGGTACATACTGCTTTAAAGTTATGCCTTTCGGACTGAAAAATGCAGGTGCCACTTTCCAGAGGTTGGTTAACAGGATCTTTAAAGGTATGATGGGTACAGTAATCGAGGCCTACATCGATGACACTATGGTCAAAAGCAGAAAGAAGGAGGACCATCTCACCCACCTGCGCCAAGTGTTTGCCACCCTTAGGTCACATGGCATGAAGCTTAATCCAGCGAAATGCTCTTTTGGTGTATCATCTGGGCAGTTCCTGGGGCACATCGTGGACCAGACCGGGATCCAGACCAGCCCGACACAAGTCAAGGCCCTGATAGAAATGAAGGAGCCCCGGACACATAAAGACGTTCAAGTCTTGACGGAAAAAGTGGTTGCACTTAACAGATTCATTTCATGACTCACTGATTGATGCCAACCATTCTTTCAGGCAATAAAGGCGAAGAAGGGAGAGATCTGGGGTCCTGAGCAATCGGAGGCCCTGACAAGGTTAAAAGAGTACTTGACCATGCCCCCGATCCTGTCCACACCAACTCCCAATGAAATCTTATACCTGTATTTAGCAGTATCCTGTGCGTCAACCAGCGTCGCCTTCATCAGAGAGGACGGAAACCTTCAAATGCCAGTATTCTACACCATCAAATCATTAGCTGAGGCAGAAACCAAATGCAACAGGCAAGAAAAATTGGTTATGTCACTGGCGAATGCCAAGAGAAGCCTAAGGCATTACTTTGAAGCCCACCCGATCGTCGTCCCAACAGTTACACCCCTACGGGTTATTATGTCAAAGACTGACCTCTCAGGGCGAATCTCTAAATGGGCCATTGAATTGGGTATATAAGATTTGACATACATACCCCGGGTTTCCATCAAAGGACAGGCAGTAGCAGACTTTTTACTTGAAAACGAAACTGAAGAGCCAGACCAGAAAAGCGAACCGAACACATGGAAGATTTTTGTGGATGGATCAGCCAGCTTTTCCGGATAAGGAATTGGTTTGGAGATCTTGACACCTGATGGGACATGCCTTCATATGTCAGTGCAACTACATTTCCCAGCCACGAACAATGAGGCAGAGCAGGAGGCCGTCGTATCCGGATTAAGGATAGCCCGAAGCCTCAAGATTCAGTCCTTAGCAGTACACAGTGATTCTCAGCTGGTTGTCCGTCAGATCAACGGAGAGTATGAAACAAAGGATCCAAAAATGGAGTCATATCGGGCACTCGTTTTGAAAGAAATAGAAAGTTTTCAAAGAATAACCTTCACCCAAATCCCCAGGAGCGAAAACTCTAAAGCTGACCACCTGGCCAATCAGGCATCCTCAGCCGGAGAAGACCTGACCCGGGTTACACTGGTATATTTTATTCAAAGGCCCAATATTCAGGAGCCCGAACGAGTAATGCTTATCCCATGGGAGCCCAGCTGGATGGATCCCCTGATGGATTACCTGCGAAATGGAACTCTTCCCGAAAACAAAGCTGAAGCTTACAAGATCAGGAGGAATTCAGCCCGATACTCAATCATAAACGGGCAACTCTACTGAAAGACCTTTTCAGGTCCTTACCTGAGATGTATTACACCATCAGAATCTAGAGCAGTGATGCAGGAAATTCACAGTCGGGCTTATGGAAACCACTCCGGCGGCAGATCCCTTGCCCATAAGATACTATCTCAAGGGTACTTCTGGCCCTACCTGTCACGGGATGCTGAGGAGTATGTTCGAAGGTGCAAGCCCTGTCAAATGCACGGGGATGCTATCCATCGGCCACCTGACTTCTTGCATCCCACTATAGTACCACACCCATTCGCACGATGGGGAATGGATATAGTGGGACCCCTCCCGAAAGCAATCCGGTCGAATGCGTACGTCCTTCTGGCCACTAACTATTTCACCAAATGGGTGGAAGCAGAAGCCTATCCCACTGTCAAAGGTAGCCACGTCATCAAATTCATATGGACCCACATAATATGCAGATTCAGGCTACCGAGGACGATCATGATGGATAACGGAACAAATCTGGACAACAAGGGGGTTAGAGCATTCTTTGTCGAGCATGGTATCAACCAAAACACGTCTTCGGTCGGCTACTCGCAACTAGGGATGGCAATGGGGCTGGTCGGGGCGGGTATCACCCGCCCCGTACCCGTACCCGATTATTTTTCCCCGCCCCATCCCCGTTTAATTTTTTATTTTTCCGACCCGACCCGACCCGACCCGGTTAGCTCCCCTCCCCGCCCTGCCCCGATTACGTATTATTTTTATTAAAAATATATTTTTTAATAATAAAAAATAATATTATTTTATTTTTAATTAATATTATTATTCTAGAATTTTTTTCTAGAATAAATCTATATGAAATAAAAATCAAACAATAAATCTATAATTAAGGAGAATATTATATATATATATATATAAATGTATATAAATTTATATATATATACCTAATCGGGGAGGGTTCGGGGCAGGGCGGGGGTGCCCCATACCCGCCCCGATTATAATCGGGGAATTGATACCCGCCCCGATTAGCTAAATGTGGCGGGGCAGGGTGGATAAACGGGGCAGGTTCGGGGCGGGGCGGGTTTTTTTGCCATCCCTACCCGCAAGGGAACTGGTAGGCAAAAAGGATAAATCGAACTATATTCAACACCCTGGCAAAAAAACTTGAAAAAGCCAAAGGGGCCTGGCTAGAGAAACTGCCTGAAGTTCTCTGGTCATACAGAAAGACTCCCAGACAACCCACTGGAGAGACCCCCTTTGCCATGGCGTACGGTGTTGAAGCTGTGATTCCTACAGAGATCAGGGTTCCAACCCTCCAGAGCGAGGCCTGGGTTGAAGGACCAAATAACCAGCACCTGGCTCAGAATCTTGATCTTCTGGATGAAAGAAGAGAGGTTGTCGGGATCAGGCTGGCCGCCTACCAACAGCAAGTCCGGAACCATTTCAATCAAAGAGTCAAAAGAAGAGAGTTCCAGGTCGGAGACATGGTTCTTAGGCAAAAAATTGGGCTCGTAGGCAAGCTCAGGGAGCCTTGGGAGGGCCCGTATACCATTACCGAGGTCATCGGTCGCGGGGCATACCGCGTCCGAAGGAATATTGATGGCGAAATGGAACCAAACTCCCAGAACGCCTCTCTCCCGAAGAGGTACTACCCTTAATGGGCCAAGTTTTATTTTTACTTTGATCTTTTTGTAAAAACGCTATAGTACCTGATCAGTAAAAATCATTATTATTGCAAAATAACTCATAAATCTCTACTGAAACGCAAAGAGAAACTAAGTGTTGCATTGTGTATCGCATGGCCTGAAGTGCCCGAAGACACAACACAGATCCTGAAGAGATCATAGTTCCAAAAACAAACTAAGTGTTGCATTGTCTATCACATGGCCTGAAGTGCCCGAAGACACAACACAGATCCTGAAGAGATCATAGTTCCAAAAACAAACTAAGTGTTGCATTGTCTATCGCATGGCCTGAAGTGCCCGAAGACACAACACAGATCCTGAAGAGATCATAGTTCCAAAAACAAACTAAGTGTTGCATTGTCTATCGCATGGCCTGAAGTGCCCGAAGACACAACACAGATCCTGAAGAGATCATAGTTCCAAAAACAAACTAAGTGTTGCATTGTGTATCGCATGGCCTGAAGTGCCCGAAGACACAACACAGATCCTGAAGAGATCATAGTTCCAAAAACAAACTAAGTGTTGCATTGTCTATCCCATGGCCTGAAGTGCCCGAAGACACAACATAGATCCCGAAGAGATCATAGTTCCAAAAACAAATTAAGTGTTGCATTGTCTATCGCATGGCCTGAAGTGCCCGAAGACATAACACAGATCCTGAAGATATCATTGTTCCAAAAACAAACTAAGTGTTGCATTGTCTATCGCATGGCCTGAAGTGCCCGAAGACACAACACAGGTCCTGAAGAGATCATAGTTCCAAAAACAAACTAAGTGTTGCATTGTCTATCGCAATGGCCTGAAGTGCCCGAATACACAACACTGATCCTGAAAATATCACAAAATTTGTAAAAGTAAACTAGGTGGACAAACACTGTGATCCTTCATTCAAAATTGGCCCTAGTGGCCAAGGCTTACAATATGTTTTATAAACACAAAAATCCTAAGGGCCAACACCGGTGCCCGATTCATTGGGATTCACTGGAACAATGGTCCCATCAAGAACTGGAGGATCAGAGGGGGCGGTGATGCTTATCCCTCCAAGAGGCTTGGTCAGGAACTCGCAGAAACGAACGTGATCTGGGCCACCGATCGGATCATCGTACGGAGAAGCGATGCCTAAACTCTCATCCAGTTCCTCCACCGAGGAAAAATTCCTTTCCTCAACGGGTTTCTGCATGTCATTGAAGCATGACCTCCAACCAAACCCGATTCGGTATTGAGAAGTGTCACAGAAATGCTTGTACATTTTGTTTCCACCCCGGTGGCACATCTCCACCACCGACCTCTCCATGGCAAGGAGATTCTCGATCTCTGCCCTCTCCCCCAGGAGCTTCGAATTGGAGGCCGCCAGGCTCTCATTGCTAGCCTTCAGGCTCTCATTCTCAGCCTTTAAGGCCTCCGCCTCAGCAAAGATGGCCCGCCAGACTGCCTCCATCTCTTTAATCTTATCTTGAGCAGCCCAAAGCTACTGCTCTGCAGAGATAGCCCGTTGGGTCTGAACATCCAACTTCTCATTGGATATGGACAGTTGGTTGCCAACCTTCATCCGGGAGTCCTCCTTCAGCCTCAGAAGTTCATTGGATTTCTAAAGCAACTTGTTGTCCTCCTCCATCTTTGCGTTGTAGGCCTGGGTCAAGTAAAGCATCTGCCAAGAAGACAAGTGTTAGCCTGATAAAGAAATAAATAAATGTTAAAGTACGACTGAGGAAGTAGTAGGTTGAAGCCGTACCTTCATCGCTACCTCTGGACCTGTTAGGGCCAATTCCTCCCGGTCGATCGTCCTCAGCCTCTTTCAGTCAACGGGTGTCCAGATCTGTGAGCCCATTGCCCGAAGGGCTACATCATTGTCAATGGTTGCGTGCCCTGCAACCAGAAAGTCACCGCCCGGGAGTGTAATCTTCGGCGCCCATGGAACGGGTCGCTCCACTTCAGTTGCAACCCCATTGTCATCTAGTATGATGGGAGACGATAGTGTGGTCGTACGGGGCCTGATAGACCGGTCGGGTAGATTCTCCTCTGATCGGGGATGTCGTGTCCCCGCCAAGCTCGATTCCCTTTCAACCAGCCGAAATTCAGGAGTGGGAACGTCCTCTGAAGGTCGAACAACCTCCTCTGATCTTGGAGGAGGAGTCTGACTGATTTGAACATTTCCCATCGATGGAGGTGGAGTTACCGGGGTATTCTCCACCGGTGGTAGAAGAATGGGCCCAGATGGGGGAATTGGAACACTTTGTGACCCCTGCCCGCTTTGACCCTCACCAGGAGTTGGAGTTGTCACTTGAGGGCCAATTGCCCGCTTGGACTTCTTTTTTAACACTGCCTGCGGGATTCTCAGCATTTCTGTTGACAGGGCCTGCAAATTAGAACCCGTCAGGAAACTATTACACATCCTCAAAGGCTATCCCCAAATTTTTGATTTAAGCAGTTCAAAACGGGTCTGATATAATTTGAAGTTTTAAATTCATCGGGTGCTCCCAGAAACTCAAGCACATGGAGGCCTAACTTATCATTGCACTGATCGCAGTGGCATGACCCCCTATGGAATGGCTTGAAGGAAGGCAATAGGGGTCGGTCAAACTCGTTGGGGACTTTGAATCTCGATGAGCTTGGAAGTCTCCAATTCCTGCTTACCAAAACCATTCTTTCCTTCCACCCTTTGTTGGACTTTTCAGTGCCATCATAAATCTTCCTCCCACTCAGAGGAAAAAGATTGTACCGGCCTCTGCAGTCCTTCTGGGCCTGTATTTTGTAACATAACAGAAGTTCCGCAAGCCCGAGATCTAGGCCCAGATCCCGATTGATTATCAGGATCATAGCCAAGACCCTGAAGAAGTTAGGCCCCACCTGAAGCGGGGCCAGACCCAGGGTAGCTAAGGTATAAAGGAAAAAGGGCTGGATCGGGAATCTAAGGACCTGAAGGTGAAAGGCCGACAACAAAATCTGGTGGTCCAAAACCCCCTCACCCTTCCTGAAATCATATTTTTTAGGATAGTTTTTAATAATTACCCCATCGGGTATCCCACATTTGACCCTTAACCTTTTCAATATTGTCTCTACCCTATGTGTGGGAGGGAGGGGGTCAGCATAAAATTGGTCTCCCGAACCCCCTGCAGCCGGATCCCCAGTTGCTGCGATCTTTTGGTTGACTTCCGGTGGACTAGACACAACTGTCCTAACCACCTCTATTGAGGGAGAACTAAGGGAGGCGTCCGGATCCACAAAAGAGGGCAAGCGGTCGCTACCCGACCGGGTATCATCACTATCAAACATTTTGAAAAGAAAGACACGAAGTTGAAAGAAGAGAACTTACTCTAAGATGAATCCCGAAAAGGTTTCGGACACTTTCTGGAGATAGGAGATAGACTCTGGCAATGATAACTAAAGATCCCAGGTGCAGAGAGTTTTCTGAAATTTGCAAGTTGTGAAACGAAATGAATCTTCAACATGTACAACCGGTATTTATAGGAGTCTCAAAGACGCCTGAAAAGTCGTGCGCTCGGGAAGCGAAGTGTCACCTCGCTTCACGTGCGCCTCCTTGGCCTCCCTTCTCGCCAATCGAGGCTACCCGGACCACAGGTTTCGAATATTGCAATGATTATACAACCATCTCATTAATTGGATGAGCCACGTCACCCCGACAGGGGCGATGTATTCATTTTTTCCACCCTTCCTTCTCCCTAATGGGCCTGATCGCCCAACGGCCCATAAAAAAGAAGTGGGCATGTGTAAGTGTGGAAATTGTCCTAGCCCACTAGAGCCTTCCAAGCTTAAGGCCATCAAGCTACTGGCCCAATAAGATTTCTGTAAGCCCAGTGATTAGGCCCATTGTATTTGTGTATTGCTTTATTGTAAATGCAGAAAAGTTACACAATAGATATTTGGTTAAAACTTTGGATCCTTTCTCATTAATCAAAGTCCTCTATTTATACAAGTTGTGATAAATGGGTCAAGCCCATGTACCCAGGTTTATCAACCCCTTAAATCAAGGGATTTGATAAACCCTAACCTTATTTGGACTCTCCATACTATAATTGGATTACTTCTTGCCTTGTGGACCACACTTTAGCTTCTAGAATTTTCCATGGGCCCATTGTTGTTTTCGGCCTGCTTGTTTTCAGCCCATCCGCCTTCCGGCCCATCGGTCTCTGGCCCATCCGTCGTCGGCCCATCAGTCCAGTGGCCCATCTATAATTGGGCCAAATATTTCAACCATTACACAGGCCCCTGAGGTTATGTGCTTGACATTCTTTCTAAAGCCCATGACCTAATAAATATAAATACCTATGTATATACACACTAATAGTTTTTATGGGAAATGAGGATGATGAGTTGTCATGTCATCATTGTCTACTTAATGATATGCCAAAACGTGAGGCCATTACTCCCTTAAATCTCGCACCATGACGGCTTTGGCGTGCCTTTCGGACTTCGTGCAGCCTTTTTGGCTTCCTTCTCTCCTTCTATAAAAAACCCCTTTTTCTTCACTTCTCATCACATTTCATACTTTGTAACTCTATATTCTTGTCTCTGCCTTCTTTAGCTCTTCATTACTGGGATTCGTTTCTTTGTCATTGCCGTCGTTCATTCCGTCGCTCATCTCAGATACCATAGAAACCTGCTGTTACTCCGAGCTTTTGTAACTCTTCATTCGCCAACTAAGTAAGTCGATCGGTTTTCTTCCTTTCTTCTTTCTTTAATTTATCACCTTTACCTCCTTCTGTCTCTTCTACATTTCTTAACATTATGTCCGATAGTGACGATACCCGGTCGGTAGAGGAAGTAGCTTTACCTTCTGCCTCAGGCACCGATTCTACTAGCAGTGACACTCCCCAGCCTGTTTCTAAAGGAACCAGAAAGACCACTCTCAAAAGTACTAACCTTCCGGGTTCCTCAGCGACCAGTCCTGCGAAATCCAAACCTTCTGAACCATTCGTAGTGGCCCCACTTAAGAGGACCCGACCTGAAGTGGACGTCAAACACCTTCGGGCTGAGACCCATGTTCCCCAGGACGTTGATGTGTCCCCCTATCCTGGTTACCTAGACTTTACCCAGAGCCAGGGCCTAGCCCCCGGTAGCATTCTGCTATCGGCATCTCATCTTAGGGTTCTAAGGTTTCCTCTTCATCCCTTTTTTCACTATGTATTTTTCATGCTTGGGTTACACCCTCTTCAACTGAACCTGAACAGCATTAGGATCATATCCATGTTACTGTTGTACAATAGGGATATGGATCTGAACTTAGGGCTGGCCGACCTCCTCCTTTGTTATTTTTTCCAAAATGCCAGAGCGAGTAGAGGTAGATACAACTTTTTCCCCTTTCACGGCCACAGCATCTGTACCGATACTAAAAAATCGGACAAGGGATGGAAAGAACAAATGGTAGTAGTGAGTGGCAAGTGGTCGTACCCTTTTTCTCGTATTTTCCCGATCCCCAACAAGTTCGGTCCCATTCTCCTGCCTGTCTACCGCCCCCTTTATAAGGCTTCTTGCCTCTGTGACCATTGTGACCTTCACCGGGGGGACTACGCCTTCAAATTTTTAGGTTATGAGGACAAGGATCTTCCCCTTACCTTTATAAAATAGCGGATAGGTCTCTTGAAAACCCATGTTTGGGGCAAGACCCGATCGGCTACTGACCTGCTGACCCTGGACAATCTTAAATCAATCTCTAACTTGGGCGCTGGTGTTGACAGGATGGACTTGCCTGACAAACCTATGTTCGCCAGAATCCCTCAAGTTCCCGAAGGGATTACGCTTGTTGATGCTGTGCCGCTGTCAACAGCACCGCCTTCGACTTCGGTTCCTCCTCCGCCTCCTGTCAATGCTTCGACTATGAGGACCCGATCCAGTACAACTGGTGGAGTGGGTACTAAAAGGGCCAGGGCACAAGCCGAGAATGCTTCTTCAAGCAAGGCTCCTGCTGCCCCTGAATCATCCCAAGCTCTGATCCCTTGGGAGCCTAAGTTTCTATTGCCAGATGGAACTCCAGTTTGTGCTGATCAAATCACCTTTAACCATCCGGAAGCTCTTCGGGCTATGGCCAAAGGGATCTGGACATCAGCTGATAGGGCGGCTCAGTCAAAAATCACCAGGACTGATCTGGCTAAGAAGACTTCGATAATGGTTATGGAGGTAAAAGACTTCAATTATCAGTTTGTGCTTTCTATTTCGGTTGTTGACCGCTATTTGTGTAATAATCCAATTTTTATTGTGCAGCTTCTCTACGGCGTTCAGGCCTACAACAGCCTCCTTGAGGCTGATGTCAGAGAGATGGCCGGTATGAAGGCCCAAATAAAGCAGAATGAGATCCACCGGGTTTCTCTAGTCAAGGAGGCGGATGGTCTGCGCCAGACCGTTTCTGAACAGAAGACTCTTCTGGAAACCGGTGAGGCGGAAAAGCAAACCCTGATTGCCGAAAAGCTGGTTCTGGCTGCCGAGCTGGAAAAAGCAAAAGAGGTTGCTAGGCAGATGGCAGCTGAAAAAGCTGAATCTGATAAACTCTTGGCAGAATCAGAAAGGCTTCTTTCCCTGGAGCGGGAAAAGGTAGAGATGTGCCGTCTGGGAGGGCTTGACATGTTCAAAATATACAGTGTCATCTGTGACCTCCGAGCGGTCAGGGCCTGGAGATGTAGGCATGAAATGGAGCATATCCCTCTGGAATCCCGGGAATTCAAGACCGCAGAGGCATTCGATGCCCATATGGGAATACCCTTTCCTTATGAAAACCCTCCTGCCTCTGAGAACGAGGAGCGCTTTGCTGCCCTCCTGAAGGGGAAAGAATACCATCCTCCCGAAAAGTAGCCAGGGCAATTTTATATGTTTTTGTTTCCCCCAATGGGCTAATTTCTTGTAACTTCCTCCATTTTTAATGAACAAGAACTTTTATCCCTTTTTTCCAGTAATTATTCGTCCTTTGTGTGGGTTTTTATCGTTTCGTACTTAGCTTTTATGAAGCAATCGAGTCTTCGGACATATGGCTCCTGAGGCTATTTATTATTTATTCTAAATTCACACATTTAGTGTGAATTTCATCCTCTGGTTAGTTCAAATCAGGTTTGAACTCAAACACTTAGGGAATTTTTAGCAAATTGTAAAGCCTTCGGGCATTTGGCCCCTGAGGCTTGGTTTCATCCTCTGGTTTGTTCAAATCAGGTTTGAACTCAAACACTTAGGAAAATTTTTAGCAAATTTTAAAGCCTTCGGGCATTTGGCCCCTGAGGCTTGGTTTCATCCTCTGGTGCCTTCGGGCATTTGGCCCCTGAGGCTTGGTTTCATCCTCTGGTTTGTTCAAATCAGGTTTGAACTCAAACACTTAGGAAATTTTAGCAACTTGTAAAGCCTTCGGGCATTTGGCCCCTGAGGCTTGGTTTCATCCTCTGGTTTGTTCAAATCAGGTTTGAACTCAAACACTTAGGAAATTTTAGCAAATTGTGAAGCCTTCGGGCATTTGGCCCCTGAGGCTTGGTTTCATCCTCTGGTTTGTTCAAATCAGGTTTGAACTCAAACACTTAGGAAATTTTATAATCCTAGAGCCTTGCACAAAAGTAGAATTTATTTTTATTGAAATGAATTGGAAAATCATGAAGCAGAGGTACCGATATCGGGCACAGATGCTTCGTAACAAAGGTGTCATAGAAAGACACAGTTTTATTTCTTAACAAGAAAAACAACTATCTAAGGATAATACATCTTTAACCGATAAGCATTCTGAGAGTTGGACTCGAGGCGGCCTGTTTCGTTCTTTTGAACCCGATACGCACCGCGTCCGATAACCTCAACCACTGTGTAAGGTGCTTCCCATGTCTCTCGTAATTTGCCTACAATACCAATCTTCCTTCTGAGCACCATATCGCCTACTTGGAATTCTTTTCTTTTGACTTTCTGATTGAAACGTGCTCTGACCTGTTACTGATAGGCAGTCAGTCTTATCCCGGCGGCTTCCCGTTTTTCTTCCAGGAGATCTAGATCATAGGCTAGGTGTTGATTGTTTGGACCTTCTTCCCAGGCTTGAGTCCTTAAAGTAGGTACTTTTAGCTCGGTCGGGATAACTGCTTCGGCCCCATAAGCCATGGCGAAAGGGGTTTCTCCAGTTGGCTGTCTCGGAGTAGTCCGAAGGACCACAACACCTCTGGCAATTTCTCCAACCAAGCCCCTTTTGCGTCTTCAAGTTTTTTTCTCACTGTGTCAAAAATTGTTCTATTCGTCCTTTCGGCTTGCCCATTTCCTTGCGGGTAGCCGACGGAAGAAGTGTTTTGATTGATCCCATGCTTTGATAAGAATGCTTGAACCCTTCTGTTGTCCAGGTTGGTGCCATTGTCCATCATTATGGTTCGGGGTAGGCCGAACCTACAGATGATGTGGCTCCAGATGAATTTTATAACATGGCTGCCTGTTATGGTGGGGTATGCCTCCGCTTCCACCCATTTGGTAAAATAATCGGTGGCCAGGAAAACATGTGTGGTACATCGTATTGCCTGAGGGAGAGGACCTACGATGTCCATGCCCCATCGGGCGAAAGGGTGAGGAACAATAGTTGGGTTTAAGAACTCCGGCGGTGGGTGAATGGCATCTCCATGAAACTGACATTTTTTGCAGTGTCTGACATAAATTTCAGCGTCCCTTACCAAGTAGGGCCAGAAATACCCCTGGGTGAGGATTTTATGAGCCAGGGACCTTCCTCCAGAGTGATTGCCACAAGCTCCTGCATGGATCTCTTCCATGACTGCCGATGCCTCTAAGGGGGTCAGACATCTCAAGTATGGTCCGGAAAAAGACTTTCGGTATAGTTGGCCGTTGTATAGGGCATATCTGGCTTCCTTCATTCTTATCTTCCGGGCTTCTAATTTTGATTCAGGCAATGTGCCAAATCTCAGATAATCTACTATCGGATCCATCCAACTTGGTTCCCATGGGATAACCATTACTTCTTCGGGGGGGTTCCAAACTGGATCGGGCAATGAAGTCCATTGGTACAGTGCGAGTCATACTTTCTTTTGTGGCAGAGGCTTGGTTAGCCAGATGATCTGCTGCAGAATTATCCCCTCTGGGAATCTGTTCAAAGTTTATTTGCTGGAACTCTTCAGCCTCTCTTAGAACTAGATTCTTGTAGGCTTCCATCTTCGGCTCTCGGGTTTCATATTCCCCATGTAACTGTCGCACGACTAGCTGGGAGTCACTTCGCACCTCTGCTTTCTGGACCTGAAGGATTCGGGCTAACCGAATTCCTGCAAGGATGGATTCATACTCCGCTTCGTTGTTAGAAGCTGGAAATTCCAGTCTAACGGATTGTTGGATTTTGGTACCATCCGGTGTTACGAGTACTACCCCGACCCCTGCTCCGTTGATGTTGGACGATCCGTCTACGAACACGAGCCATAATCCAGGTTCACCTTCTTCTGTGGAGTCAGCAGTTTCTGTTTCTAACAGGAAATCAGCTACTGCTTGTCCTTTGATGGCCGTTCGGGGGACATAGGTTATGTTAAAAATCCCCAGTTCAATCGCCCATTTTGATATTCTCCCAGATAACTCAGGTTTCGCCATTATGGATCTGATCGGAGTTACAGTAGGTACTATGATCGGGTGTCCTTCAAAATAATGCCGTAGACGTCGCTTAGCATTGATCAGCGATAGTACCAGCTTCTCCTGCTTTGAATAACGGGTTTCTGCATCAGCAAGGGATTTGCTGGTGTAGAAAACTGGTGTCTGGTACCCTTTGCCCTCCTTGACCAGGGCGGCGCTGGTAGATGTTACTGAAGTGGCCAGATATAGGTGCAGCGGCTCATCGGCTTCGGGGGTTGCCAGAATCGGGGGCTTTGCCATGTAACTTTTGAGTTTGTGTAGGGCCTCCGCTTGCTCTGGCCCCCAGACTTCTCCTTGTGCCGCTTTTATTGCCTGAAAGAACGGCCTACACCGATCGGTTAGCCGAGAGATGAAACGACTTAGGGCTGCTATTCTGCCGGTTAGCACCTGGATTTCTTTCCTGGACTTTGGCTCAGCCGTTTCTACGAGAGCTTTGACTTGCGCAGGGCTAGCTTGTATTCCCGTCCGATCAACTATGTGTCCCAAAAACTGGCCTGAGGATACTCCGAAGGATCATTTGGCTGGATTGAGCTTCATATTGTACTTCCGGAGGGTATTGAATACCTGCTGTAGGTCGGCTAGATGGTCTCCTTTTACCTTACTTTTGACCACTGTGTCATCGATGTAGGCCTCGATGGTGGATCCCATCATCCCTTGGAACACCCTTCTAACCAACCTCTGATAAGTAGCTCCTGCATTCTTTAGTCCGAAAGGCATAACTGTATAACAAAATGTACCTGACTCAGTGATGAAGGCAGTCTTTTCCTGGTCCTCCGGATCCATTCGGATCTAGTTATAGCCAGAGTATGCGTCCAGAAAACTCAGGCGTTCGAATCCTACGGTGGCATCTACCATCTGGTCGATCTTTGGTAAAGGGAAACAGTCTTTTGGGCATGCTTTATTCAGATCAGTGAAGTCAACACATACCCTCCACTTACCGTTTTTCTTCTGGACCACCACCACGTTTGCCAACCAGGAAGGATACTGAACCTCCTTAACGAATCCTGCTTGCAGAAGCCGATCGACTTCTTCAGCTATGATCTGATTTCGATGGGCCCCCATTCGTCTCTGTTTCTGTCTAATGGGCTTTGCGCTGGGATCCACATTGAGAGAATGCAGGGCTACTGATGGATCAATACCGGTCATGTCCATATGGCTCCACGCAAATATGTCAGCATTGGATTGGAGAAGGGATTCCATTTCCTCTTTTTCCTGTGGATTGAGGCCTGAACCAACATAGGTAAATCTTTCGGGGCGATCGTGACAAATTTGAACCTCCAGTAGTGGTTCAACTGCTACCGGTGATCCCGAGCCGCCCTCATGTAATTGCTATTTGGCATCAAGTACTGTCTTGGACCGCGACTTTTGTTCCGGTTCCGTACTCCTTTTTAGACTTTTCATCGTGACTGTGTAACACTCCTTTGCTGCTACCTGATCTCCCCTGATATCGATTACGTCAACTCCGTTCGGGTCGATACACCGCATGACCTGATGCATGGTAGAAGGGACTCCGTGCATACGATGGATCCATCCTCTTCCCATGAGAAGATTATAGGAAGGTTTGACATCCACCACCACGAAAGTCTCTCGGAGTGTGCGCCTTGCTGCCGTTACTGGTAGCTGGATTTCCCCCACCGGTTCCACTCTCTTTCCATCGAATCCTGCTATCGGGCTTCTGGATGGGACTATTTCCTGGGGGCTGATTTCCAATTTCTCAAAGGCCCATTTGGTGATAATGTTGGCGCTGCTTCCTGGATCGACCATTACCCTCTTGATCAGGCAGTTGGAGACCATGAGGGAGATAACCAGGGGGTCATCATGAGGTGTCTGAATATTCTGCATATCCGCAGAGGTGAAAGTAATCCGGGCATCCTCCTTCGGGCTTCGAAACTTGGTGACTTCTCCAACCCTTCGTAACTTCTGGGCTTGCCGCATCTGTGATCTACGAGTTTCTTCCGCTTCTGACCGACTGGGCCCTCCATGGACCATGTGAATGACCCACACGGGTTGTCCCAAAGCCCCCTTGGTAGGGGCATGCGTCGCTTGATCTGATCGGGCTCCTTCCTTGGCAACATACTCGGTCAATTATCCTTTGGCAATCATGGCTTCCACCTGTCTCCGGAGGCTTCTGCACTCATTAGCGTGGTGCCCGTATTCGCCATGGAAGGCGCAGTGCCTCGACGTATCCCTTTGGTCCATCGGCTATCTGATGGGAGGTGGTGACCGGTAGATTCCTTTGCTCTTTGTTTCCTGGTACAGCTTTGCCAAGGTTACTTTTAAGGGGGTGACCTTCTCCTCAAACCTTGGTCGTTTCTCTGGGGCCGGGGAAGGAGCAGGAGGTGCGCTCGGTCTCTTCCGGTCTGGTGCCCGATCCTTTATCCTGGAAGGTTCGGACGCTCTGGCCTCTACTGTTGCAAAGGCGGTCCTTCTTTGTCATATGGCCAACTCTTCTTCTATTCGGAGGTGCCCCTGTGCCCTAGAGTTGAGCTCTCCAATATCGGCCGGCGGCCTTTTGACTAGGGACTGATGGAACTTGGTTCCAGGGATCAGGGCCATTCTGAAGGCTTCGACAGCTGAATGTTGATCGCAGTTGTCAATTGAAGACATCTCCACATTGAACCGTGAGACAAAACTTTTCAGGGATTCGCCCTTTTCTTGGATCATGGTGAACAGACTGGAGATAGTCTTCTTCTGTCTTTTATTGCCAAAGTACTGTGCGATAAATAACTCGCAGAGTCTGAGCCAACTACCGATCGATCGGGGCGGTTGCTTTCTGAACCACATGAGGGCTGCTTCGGTCAGGCTGGTGGGGAAAACTTTGCAGAGTAAGGCCTCGTTTTCGTTGTAAACGTTCATCTTGGTATGGACGTGATAGATGTGTTCGGTTGGATCTTTTGTACCATCGAACAGGGTGAACTTCGGTAATCTGAACCTTTCCGGATAGGGCACGCTGGTGATCGAGACGGTGAATGGTGTCTGAACGGCGTCTATGGATGCCTCGGATGCCAGATCGATTGGGGTTTGTACTTTCAGGTCCCTGAGCACGTCTCGCTGGAACCTTGACATGATTTCTTCCAGTTTTTTCATGGTCAGGACCTCCTCGGGCTCGCGTACCCCAAGAACCTGTAAGGATGACTCGGCATGTTCTTCACGACCGTCGTGGGCTCTAGCGGGTAGGTCTTCTTTGTCTGTCTGGCGGCCCATGGATCGTTCGTGCTGGTCGGATTGTTCGTCATCATGGGTCTCCTGTAGGTTCTGCAGTTGAGCCAGTTTTGCTGCCAGTTCGGCGTTCTATCTTTCTAACTCGGCGGTTCTTTCCTCAAGGGCTCTTCTGATCGGATCTTCTGGTTGTTGGCCTCCGTTTGGAGGCAAATCGGTCTGTTGTGATCGTGTAATCGCCATTGGTGGTATGAATCTTAGCTTTTTGTAGAGGGTGGGAAGCTTATTGAAAAAAAAGACTTCAATAATAGGGTTTCCCACAGATGGCGTCAATTGTGTAAATGCAGAAAAGTTACACAATAGATATTTGGTTAAAACTTTGGATCCTTTCTCATTAATCAAAGTCCTCTATTTATACAAGTTGTGATAAATGGGTCAAGCCCATGTACCCAGGTTTATCAACCCCTTAAATCAAGGGATTTGATAAACCCTAACCTTATTTGGACTCTCCATACTATAATTGGATTACTTCTTGCCTTGTGGACCACACTTTAGCTTCTAGAATTTTCCATGGGCCCATTGTTGTTTTCGGCCTGCTTGTTTTCAGCCCATCCGCCTTCCGGCCCATCGGTCTCTGGCCCATCCGTCGTCGGCCCATCAGTCCAGTGACCCATCTATAATTGGGCCAAATATTTCAACCATTACATTTATAAAATAAAAATGATGATGTAATAAAGGCATTATTGCCTCAATGGGCTTGAAGCCCATTAAGAAAATGTATAAAAGGAAAATCAAAAATTAATAAAGGCATTCTCTTGTGTTGTGCACATTTGAGCATTTACAGCAGATCTCTTGGATGCCAACCTTCCTTTTTGTATTAAGAATGGATGGTTATACATTTCAGTTTTTGTTTTTAAACTGATTTTAGAGATATGATGAAAACTTCCATTTGTGTTTTCTGATGATGAGGAAGATGATCTTTACTCCCCAATATGATTCCTATCTGTTTTTATTAAGGATATTTCTGGTCTGATGATGAAGAGATTCAAAAAATTCAGTTTGTGTGTTATGGCTAATATGCTGCGGTCTATGTTCAGTTTTTATCTTAATTAGATTGGATTCTTCTCTGACGTGGCCAAATTATAAGGGTTCAGAAAATGATATGTTTCCTGATGGGATGAAAGTGATTTCATTTATCCAATTTGGTTCCTATTTATTTCCCTTAAGGATCTTTTATGGATTGATGAAGCAATGCAATGGTTCAGCCTATTTTATGTGGTTATAATGTTGAGAGCTCTGTTCAGGTAGCCAGAGCATGCAAGTAGTTGTTCCTATATATGCTTGGTTCAATTGCATTATTCTTAAGTTTTGACTCTGTATTCTAATTTTGTATATCCCCCATGGTCTTTATAATGAAAATATTATTATTTGGCGGGTTTTGAGATACCACCCTTGAGTATAACTCTTGATATTTTATAAGTTCTTGCCTTGGTTTTCTATTTATAAAATTATCTTACCTTTAAAATTAATTTTTTTTTTAAACACGGTTCAAAGTTCAAAAATTTTAAACACAATTAAAAGGGAACTGCCTGGTTCATCACCGTAGCGGAGTGATTCAAGAGAGTATCGGCCGGTTGCTAGTTATCCTGTGTATATTAGTCCAATCTGATATACCGACCCATATTTATATCGGGCAGTATGGCAGTTCGGGGAACTATAGTTTTAACATGAAAACCCCTTCACTGATCTTCACATTCCTTTGTTCTTCTTCTCAATTTCTAGTGTCAAAATCTGTTGGTGTTTCCCCAAACACCAAATGTGCCATTTTGTTCAAACCAAAGTATACACAATGAAAGACAACCCTAATTTCAAATCAACAATAAAACATGTTAATATGTATGTGTATTTATATATACAGAGAGACATATATATATATATATGCACATATTCGTAGAGAGAGATGTAAATATAGAGAGCGGGTAAAGCAGGTAGTGGAGGAGGACATGAATCCTTTAAGTTAATTTTCCATCCGCTTTTGTTCGCTCCTCCATCTAACATTGCACAATACACCACCTGAGGAGCGTGAAATGGAGGAGCGAATAGAAGCGGTAGAGTAAAACATGTATATAGGTTTGACTTTTTCAGAGTTTTGAGTCATTTTTCATATTTTGGGGATTCTTTCATGAATGTACTTCGAACCCTTCAAAGGTGTCTTAAAGGATCATTTTGAGATCTTATTGAGATTGTTTCATGGTAGGTTGAGTCTTTGATACTCTCGTTTCCACAGGCTCGAGAGAATTTTGGTGCCACGAATCGGGAATCGGGGTTCATGTGTGTTTTTTCCTTTCGATCTCCGATTGAGGATGTATTATGTCGTTGTGTGTTTTATTGGATTTCCGAATATCTTTTGGTTTTCTTCTTTTCCTTTCTCTTTATCATCATACTGAGTCTTCGAATTTTGCAGCGCAACAATATACCATTACTCAAAACTTAGCTATATTCCAGTGGTTAAAACTTTGCTCATTTAGTGGCCAATTTTCGGCCTAGTTTCGATCCGTTTCATTGCCATGGGTTGGCTCATTTAAGGGTGTCAACACCAACCAAACACAGCAATTTATTGCTAGGTTCACACTACTTTATGCATCCACCAGTTGCCAACAATCAAACTAATTGCAACAAAAGATTTCAGATCAAACATACAAATATATAATGCACAATTGGTGTTTCAACAACAGCAGCAAGTTTCAGAATAAAAAACAATATCAGTTCAGAGAACTAAAGTCATCAACTCCAAAAGCTAATTTCTAGACAGGGCAGCCAAACAAGGCTTCTGTAAATATATTTAGTCCAATATACCTAAAGTCTAATCTCAAGTACAATTTGATGAGTTCAACTACAATTTGAAAGAATCCCTTTGCTTATAAGCACCCAAAACATCCTCCATTCAGCGCCGCCCCCCCCCCCCCCCCCCCCCCCCCCCAAAAAAAAAAAATTAAACGCACACGCACTATAAAACACAGTTTCTAGTCACACTTGAAACTTAAGTGACAAATACAAGATAAATACAATAATAATCTAACTGATGCAGCAAATCTTGCCTCCAAGCTGATGGTTTCCCGGAGGCAATATATTGTTCATACATGTAATTTCTGTATAAGATATTGATCGATTTCTGCTTGCATGGCTTGCTGGCTGCGCATGAATGATTGCAATTCACCTATATATGCCGAGCATTCACCCTTTCACCAGTGATTAATTTATAATAGAGCAGTCCAATCATTTCCATCCCCTTCACCGCACCTTTCATGAACATATTTCATCTTCTCCACTGACTTGCAAATACCACTGCAGCTCCAATCAAATGACGCCACACACACATTACCTGCCTGTGCCTTCCACTCGCAATCTGCAAAGTGGCATTAACACAGATGAAAGTCGAGTTGAGTTTTTGCCAAGATAAGAAGTAGCAAAAACCTATTACAGCTAGTATATGATATTAGATTTTTCTGGCTGTCTAAAATTTGTTAAAAAGATGGGAACTTCTCTAATTCACTAGGCAGTGATCATAAGTAGGTATTATGCTAGTTTCTATTTTACCTACTGGTTATTTTTGGTACCAAACCTATTCATGGTGATTGAACCTACATTGGTCCAAGTTTTAATTCAAGGCATTCTTCAATTAAATATCTCTCTGGAGAACAATACCTGGTGGAGTACCACAGCACATATTGCGGTCATCAATGTGTTCAACTTCAAGACCAATAAACCATGAACCAAGTGTCACATCTTCATTTGCATATTTGTGCAAAATAGGCCTGCAATTACAACCAACGCAGCCTAAAATTTTAACTTTGCCCAAGGAATCAGAAGTGTATAGAAAGTGCAAAAAGAATCATATATAAGTTGCCATATGAAGCAGTAATGTTGCAAGCTCCAATCAAACTGGCCTGAAGTCAAACTATTTTACGAAATTAGCCAAGAGCTGTTCAAAAGAAGTTCAAAGTTCTTTTTGGCATTAATATCATTCTTGGTATACTTTTCCTAATATAGTACCTAAAGATGTTTCATATCAACCTAAAAATCGAATACAAAATGCTATCCTTACTGGTTTATTGAGATATATGTGGCCAAATCCTTTGATATAGCATAGATCTGCCCAGTTGCATGCCTGAAGTACTTATTCCCTTCCTCACCAAATTTCCAGTATTCTGGTTCATGGTACTTGACATTTCTATAGAACAGAAAAGAAGTAAATCAATAAATAATCTGTACAACTGATGCTAAAGCACAAGTGGAAAAAAAATACTATTATAGAATTATTTTGGGAGTACTTTTGAGAAAGAACAGGTCCAGATTTCATACACCCAATATACACCCTGGGCTTTGATTTGTGCCGGCCAAGTGTTGCAGCTAATGTCCCTAGAGAAGTAAAATATGCGACAGTTCATTAATGACGGCCAAAATATAGATGGAAATGGAGGAATAAAGTAGAAGATAAAAAGCAAAGAGGCAGTCTGTACCCAAATTGACATGGACATCATCATCCACCTTGACGTAGAAATCAGCATCCCATTTTGCAACAGCAGTGGAAAAGAAAATTTTTGTTTTTGCAGACAATTCATGATAGCCTTCAACATGTTCCTACATGATAATCAAGAGTCAGATAAAAAATGGTGCAGTGTCAAAAATTACACAGATACACAAAACGTATAAGGCCAGCTGGTGTGTGCTTTATTACCAGCCGGACAAAGTCCTTATGCTGTGCATCTTCAGAATCAATAGCTCGATCTAGTATGCTGTTTGATGTTGCGCTGAATCAATTCACACGTTATTCAAGTCAGCTCCTATGCATTTATTGCAGCAAAATGCTAATCTACAATAGTTAATTGATATGTAACAGCTTTGTAACACCATATAATGTTGAGATATCGTTCTCAGATATACGAAACCAATATTGGTAGTGCAACTGATAGATACACTTTCCATTTCATCCATGTATCCCAAGGACGTATGTTGTTTTTTAATTAGCCCAGGTTTTCCTAAGGTTGACCCCAGTTACCAGGCTGCTATTTATAAAAGCTATATCCACCATTAAATGGTAAAATGAGTGTACCTCATATTCACCAAACACACTCATGTGCACTCACACATACAAAGGTGCACCAGCCTAATCATTTAGAGTTTCCTACATAAGTCCCCTTATTACTATAACAGATTTTACAAGCTTACTAAAATCCATAGTGCGCCAACGGATTGTTTTTGGCAGATGAATTAGAATCAATCTTTATGCTTTAATTTTAGGCAATATACACATCCTTCTCGTGAAGAGATTTACAGGAACCGAACTGTTACGTACTAAAAAGTGAAGGGATAGACATCACCCTTGGGTATTATGTTGAGCAAACTAGAGAAATCTTAAGATAAGTAACATGAGGGCAACAAAACTAGACGACAATTATTTTACAAAATTGATATTACCTATATCAAATGGTATTTTGTGCCTGCTAATATAATATTTTTTGTTGTAATATGACAATTTAAATATATGAACCAAAATGACTATCATGTATGTCGCAAAAAAAAAAAAAAAGATATTGCAAAAGCACGATTATAGGTGCGACTGTGCAAATAAGTATACATGTACATGTGCCGATCAGCATACGTGTATGGTACTCTTCAAATCCCTCTATCATTTCCTTGAGAAAACCTCAATGCCTCTGATGTAAAAAATGGCTGAACTATTAACAACTCAACTCAACAGAGTGCCTTTTCCAATCACTTGGGGTTGGCGACATGAACCACATTCTTCATTTCACTCTATTCAAGGTCATAACCTCAGACTCTATTACCTCATACATGAACTATTTAAAAGTAGTGAAGTACTTGTGGTGAACAAATATTTCTTGAACATTGGTATGGGATATGAGTACGAAACTGGTGGTTAGACATGTACTTAAAAACTACATACAATCATTCAATTCATTATAATGCTACTCTAAAATGAGTTGAATTCCTATACTGAATATATGTTAATAGAAATAAACTGACTAAAATTATATTACTTTTGTCTTTATAAGATAAAATAAAATGAAAACTCAACAGTGTTCATGTGTCCTTTTGTTTAGATTTTTTTTTTTTGATCGGTAAGTAGAAATTTATAAATAAGCACCCAAAGGGGGATGCATCCCAAATACAAAAAAGCCCTACGGGCCAAAAGAGCCCAAGAAATCTATTTTTTCATCTATAGAAGTACAATTCCGCCCCTCCACCCAACTAAACAAACTAGATACAAAGAAATCTTTAATCATCCCCAACGAAGCTTCCACGCTCTCAAAACAACGCTATTGCGTTCCAACCATGAAGTCCACCAAAGACATAGAGGTGCCGCCCTCCAGAAGATCCGAACATGAGAGCCAACCGGAACACTCCTCCAAGAAGCTAGTACATCCCATACCAAAGCTGGCATAACCCACTGAATACCAAAGAGACAAAAAAGAAGGCACCAAACATCGTAGGCAAACGGGTAATGTAAAAAAAAAAAAAGATGGTCAACAGACCCCCCCCCACCCCCCCCCCCCCCCCCCCCCCCCCCCCCTACATAAAAAACACCGATAAATATCCTTTACGAACAACATTAAATCCAAATTCCATGGTCAAGGTTAGTAGCGGTTTAAATTTCCTGGGTTTAAGATGTTGAATCTCATAAAAGCTCGCCTTCAAAAAATAGATTCTCAAATAAGCTCCTGAAGGTGAGGAATTCCTCCAAGCAACTAAGCTTCAACCCCATAATCATCTTCGCTTGCTTATTTTGGAACCACTCAAGTTCAAAGATACTCTATAACATTATTTCTATTTTTATTTTTTTTATCTTTACGTATTTATATATGAGGAGACAAGTAACCTGCATAACATACCAAGGAAAGCTTTTTCAACAAGGAAAGGAGGACAGTTTAATCATTCAAACGAATGTAGATAAACGATGGCACTTTATGCCCTCATAATGAGTTCACACTTAATGTCAAAAGGTTGAGCATGTGACTTTACACCTAGCTTTACAAGGTGGGTTAATGGTATTTTCTCTGTAGAATTACTTTATTAATGTGCAATGGGAATCTTTTTTATTAATTTAATCTACCAAAAAACAAAATAAACACCCAAGGGGCATCTATAACCGCACCCAAATCCTAAGAAACATACTCAATTACTGTTAAAGACGAGGCTCTCCGAAACTGTCATGTTGGACATCAACTATTAACCTCCTTGAAAGCGTATTGTGTTGAATTGTGCTTCAGGTATTCCATTTTTATTCATATTTAGCAAAAAAATATTTTATAATTCTAGAACAAGGGGAAGGAGGTATCCTTGCAGACCTACACTACTCGACTCCTATCCAATTCCAACACACTCAGATAGTAACTTAAAACACAGTACATATTGGTTTCTACTCCCTAGTAGGAGTATTATGTGATATTTCATATGTAGGGGCATCCATTAGTCATATTGCGTTAATATCTTGGAACATCCTACTTCCCCACATAATCATACAAAGGAACATGAATGGATTCAAATGATACTAAGACTAGTGTGCCACAAATTGCAGTATACAAAATCAATTTAACCATTATGCAAAAGGATACAAAGCAGCAATTTACCTATGGCCGATCATGAACCGAACGATAATCCCCTTCTCTTCCTCCAGCTGGAGAAGCTTTTCGCCTAATCAAACACACAAACCAGTTTATACAATTTTGGATCACACAAAACCACACCCAATCAAAAGAACAATGTAAATAAACTATCACCTTGAGGCATCCAAGTTTGCCTGACTGAATCTCGCCTCTTCCTACTACTAAAAGCAGTGTTTATTCCAATGACTATAAATGCCTTCTTCCTTGGAGGACCATCCTGAGATGAGGCAGAGATGGCGCCAGAGCCTTCAGAACTCCCCTTCTCCTGAGAATTTCGAGTTGCAGCCAACTCCAGCTGAAGGGTCGAAACCGATTTGTCAAGTGATCTGACCGGCATCCCGAAATTCCGAAAAAGCAAACAACTAATCAATACAACTCCAATAATGTATGCATACATATCAAGATATGTACAAAGCTAAAAATAGGGAATATGAGAACTTTATAGTCTCTACTCACTGAATTGCTTCATGGGTTTTGTAAATCTCCTCCATTACATCCTTACTATCTTGTCCAGGCTTCTAATACAATCAAATTCAAAAGCAATTCATATTCCATGTGATGTGTGTGTGAACACACTCAAACAAAATAATCCCAAAACAACTAAATCTTAGCAATGAATTAGAATACACAAACAAATACCTTCTTTTTGGTCACACAGTCCTCAGACACGATCTGCAACTCCTTCTCATGTCTAGGTCGCGAAATGAGCTGATCATTGTCAGATTCAAGCGAAACCCACAATCTGTAACAGGATCCAAACCAAACCCATATCAGCTACACACACAGATTCATACACAATTCATTATACATAAAACCCAACATCCAATTTCGACCCAGAACAAGAAAAGGAGGGATAGAGAGAGAGATAGACCTGTTTGTGAAAAGGGTACCGAGGAAGAAGAATGAAATGGAGAAAATGGGTATCCATTTTGCAGAAACTCTCCCACTGCCTCTGTTCTTCATGGACGTCTTGAGTTGATTTTAGAGAGGGGAAGTGGAAGATATATAGATATTAACGACGATGTTAGAGAGAGAGAGAGAGAGAGCTGTGTGATGGAGTTGGAAACATTAAACAAGAATTAGAGAGCTGTGTTTAAATATTGTATTCTCTCTGTATTACTAATGTATTGTAGAGAAGAAGTTTATGCGCAATTTTAGGCATTAGTTCGGAAAATTCTGATATTTGTCTCTGCGTCGAATGAATGTTGTTGACCGACTCGATTGACCCCAGACAACGTTAGGGTCTCGCTGATTAAACCATATCTGTCCACACGTCTTTGAACATTCAAAATCTTTTTCCAACAAAAACAAATACATAATTTATGCAGGAGTGTTCAATAATTATTATTCTATTCTAATTATTAAAAAGTTAATGTAAATATGAATTAGTATTGTTGTTATATATTTAGTAATGTATTATATTCTAATTTATAAGATTGAAGAATAAAATTTGGGGTAAAATACACTGACCTCCCCAGAGACTTGATGCAATTATATATCGTAACTGTAATTGATGTTTATTGCACTGAGTGAGTATCCCATTTATATCAAAATTTGCCTTTAATTACCTTGATCAACACTAACCTCCCTCAAAGGCTTGATGTAATTATATACCGTAACTATAATTGATGTTTGTTACACTGAGTCAGTATCCCTTTTACATCAAAATATGCCTTAATTACCTTGATCAAATGATATTTTTGTCAATATGTTATCTTTTTCTATCATATACTAAAAGAATATTTGTGTTCTTGCAAACAATTTCACTAATGAATTAGACTCTATGTAATGTGAGGGAATCATTGAAATTATGTGTTAAGACGTAGGGGTACACAGTGTAATAAATGATAAACATACCAACATGAGTAATTGAACTAAATAGTCTAAACTTCAGGAAATGTGAATGTATTTTATCCCAAAATTTAGGTAAAGTATACTGACCTCTCTAAGGTTTGATTCAATTACACATGGGGAGTATGTTTGTCATTTATTATACTGAGTACCCCTGTTAATTAAGATTCGCCTTAATTACCTTAACTAAAAGATATTTTTATGAGAAAATTACGAATATAACGTTAAAATGAGATATATTTACAAATATAATTGGAGATATATTGTATTTACAGCAAATAACGAAAATGAAAACTTATTTACAGATTACACAAGTTCATCATAATACCCTTATAAAAATTATATTTCATGTTGTAGGTGTCCTCGATTATAAAGCAATTTCGAGGTTATGTTATGAGGTAATAACATAGGAAATTATCTCTCTATGTTTAGGGAATCGACAAAGGATTTTTGGATTGGGGGAAAAAGTAGTAGAACGAGCCACAAAGGCCAAAAGGAATGCTATAAGTTTTATAAAACCACTGTCATCGAGAGTGTCAAAAAGATCTCAAAAGCAATGATGATTACATGTGAGAAAGTTTGAAGCATTTAATGTTGTGATAGAAGTCTTGGACTTTCAAGCCACTCTCTGCAGCACCTATCCCATTAGAGTGTTGCAATCGAGGTGTCTATTTTGCCTATAAAAGGTGGTCCTCAAGGTGCAAAGATAGATTGATTTTCCTATGAACTAAGCATTCCTTTTGTTTACCGTTTTCCTCATCTTCACATTTGTTTGATTTCCTTCATAATTGGATATTAAGATTTGTTTCTTTAGTGTTAATATAAATTATTATTGAATCCCCTTCACATGTTGTCTAAATTTCATTTCATCATGCGGAAATTTCCTTTCTAAGTTAGAATATTCTTTGTCAATTTTTTTAATTCAACATGTAAAATTCAGTTTGTCAAAATTTCGATTCAACTTGTAAAAATCAGTTTATAGACATTTATTTTTAAGTTGTCCAAATTCCATTTCAGTTTGTTAAAATTTTCTTTCAATACAAAACAAATATTTTGTCAAAATTTTAATTCACAATGTAAAATAAGTTTGTCAAAATCTCTTTTCAAATTGTCTAAATTCTATTTCAGTTTGACAAAATTTTCTTTCAATTCAAAACAAATATTTTGTCAACATTTTAATTTACATGTAAAAATCACCATTCACCATGTCCAAGTAATGATTCAAATGTATAAATCATCTTATCAAAATTTCTTTACAAATTATCTGAATTTCATTTCACCACAAACAATCATTAACAAAAACCTAGCATCATCACCGTGAACTCAAATTATGAACGGAACAATCACACACTACAAGAAATAAGAATTTTAGTAACAGATAAAGTGGTAAAAATTGTCATTATAGCCTATAACGACGAACATTCAAGTTGTCGCCTAAAATCCCGTCACTAAAACTTTTTGAGCTATAGTGACAGTTTTGTTCGCTACTATAGGTCAAAATTTTTACATGAAAGAACCATAATTTGTTTTACCTATAGTAACAATTTTGTCCGCCACTATAGGCTTTTTTTTTTTTTTTTTTTAATATTTGCATTGATGAGCTTATTTAGCTAGTGAATTACAAAAACAACTTTCAACATATACATAGATATTGCACCTAAAAACATTTATTTAATATAAATCCAATTTATTACAATAAAAGAATACTTCTTTACAATATTGTCTTTGGAAATTAATTAATTCAACACATTCAAAAATACTAGTACAAAAACTAATAAGAAAATAATTGCACCGGTCCTTATGCCCAAGTCAAAACCTGCACACAAAAAAATAAAAATAAAAATAAAAACAACAGAAAGAAATATATATATTATCATAAAACAAAAAGAAAAGAACAATAAATAAGACTTGTGAAAATAAGAGTGAGTTATTTTAGGGTGCGTTTAGTAACATTTCTATTTTAGGAATAGAAATGAAAAAAACGTTTCTTACGAGAAATAAAAAAACAGAAATGACGTTTGTTAATTTCATTTTGTTCTCACAATTATTGAAACAAAAACAAATAATAATATTTAGTAACACATTTGTTTCTCCTTTTTTTATATATATATTTTTATTTTGGCATTTACTTGAATAGATAAAATAAATTAAATTAAAGAAACTATTAAAATATTAAAGTTACAACTTCTAACGATTAATCAATTATAACATTAATTTTTAAAATTTACAAAATGAAATAATATCCAAACATATGATAATATAAATCACTCTCTTCAGTAGTTGTTCCACAATACATTTGAGATTGAATCACGATCTCCATTCATTAATCGCATTTGATCTTGAGTGACCCTCACATTTGTTGGTATTTGAGGTGTTGAGAAACTAGTTGACTCTTCATCTTCAAATCTGATATTCTCATTTTCATACTCATCAAACAAAGGATCTAAACATGCCTTATCCCGAACAAAGTTATGGATTGTGCAACAAGCAACCACGATTTGAGCTTGTACCTCGACATAATAACTGGGCATTAACATCAGAATGGGAAAACGTTTCTTAAGTACCCCAAAACAACGTTCAATGACATTCCTAAGTGATGAATGCCTATAATTGAATAACTCTTTAGGACCTTGAAGTTGTCATCTACGCCCTCTATAGTCTTGCAAATGATACGGAATACCATGATAAGGTGCTAAAAATGTCGACATATTAGCATATCTAGAATCAACTAAGTAGTATTTACCTATTTAATATGATTACAAGTTAACATATTCTCAATGTAAAAAAATAATATAATATTATAAAACCATTACCTTCGGGTGGTATTGGAAACTGCATAGTAGGATTAAATATAGTCTCCATTAGAACTCTTGAGTCATTTGCACTTCCTTCCCATCCAGCTAATATATATGTAAAACGCATGTCAAAAGAACAAACGACCAAAATATTGTGTTGTGTATCAGACTTCCTTCCACATAAGGAATTTGGTCTGCTGATGCAATATGTGCGTGGACGTGTGTTCCATCAATTGCTCCCACACAATTCTACATTTAAATATACATATATATATGATTTTTACAAATAAAAGATAATTAAGCAAAAGAAGGAAGACAATGATACTTTAAAAAAACATACCTGAAAAAATGGATTAAACTTCTCATTGTTGCGGATCTCAGGAGGTACAACATTAAAATCTGGTGGTCGAATTATTTCTTGTCCCAATTTACATACATAATAAAGACATCTATGAAAATATTTGGATATTGTACCAGTGGAATGTTGAAATCTCTCTGCCACTATTCGTACTCTCTCATTGGGTAGAAGAAAGATATGGTAACAACACAAGAATAAAGAGGAAAGAAGAGAAAAAACGAAAAAAATAAAGGGATTTTCAGATCCAAACAAAATATTCACAAATTAAACAATCTTAGGAAAAAAATCAACAAGAAAAAGTAAAAACTAACATGTTGCAGAAATTTTTGATCTCTTCCTCAAAGCTTCTCTAAGTTGTAATGGAGAAAGAGAGAAACTCAAATGGAAGTGACATGGACGGATGAGTTATAAATGAGGAAGCAAAAGTGGAGTAAATTGGACGGATGAGTTATAAATGAGGAAGCAAATGAGGAAGCAAAATCTGGAGTATATTGGACAGCAGATGGGTTATAAATGAGGAAGCAAATTCTGGAGTAAATTGGACAAATGGATTATAAATAAGGAAGCAAATGAGGAATAATTGCAAATAGTAAAAGCATTAAATGCCAATAGTAAAAAAAAAAAACATTTCACTTGGAATAGTTGAGAAACAAGTGAAACAACTTTTTTTTGTTTCTCATTTTCATTTGAAACGTTTGAAACATTTCTCATTATTTTAAAACAGAAGCAGTTTATTAAACATCATTATTGTTTCTGTTTCTGCTTTTTGGTAGGTGGAAACAAAAAAACGAGAAACTAAAAAGTTACTAAACGCACCCTTACTTGAAACAAAAGTTAGTACAAACAAATTGCAATCTGTTTCATCTCAAACTAAAAGTGAGGTATTTTACTTGAAACAAAAGTCAGTACAAACAAATTGGCTCAATGAGGTTTCAAGATCAATGCACTGAGAAACAAGTACCAAACGAACTCTGCCTTTTTGTTGGAACCATATACCATATATTATTTGAACTTGTGCCTATGATAAGAAACCACGTGAGGTTTAGACACATCTCCTACAATTGTTCCGTGTCCGTTTGAACCACATAGAATATATAAAAAATATATATATAAAAAAAAGAGTGGAAGGCACTAAACAATGTTACAGGATTCTACAAAGCTATACTTTGCTTCACATCATACTACATCTGAACTGCCACAATCCTCCTTTTGAAATTCTTTCTTCTCTCTTCTTTTGTTTTTCGTTTGATAGCATGTAGTTTGGACCAAAATTATGACCCTAAGAGCGGAATGACAAACAGGAGTTATGTCGACCACCACAACCAGTTGGGAAAATCTTTGTGGAGTTGAATTAGTTAACTGATTGGCAACACGAGTCACTAGTTGACTATCATATTGTACAAAAGCAGAGGTCCCGGAAAATGTTTTGGTAAGTAGTCCCGCAATGGATATTGGGCAAGCATGTGTAAATGGAAATGCAGATAAACATCAACTAAAGTAAACTCAACAAATATCCACCTTCCTATTTCAACTAAGGTACAAATGTTTATCAGACTTCTAAAAGTAATGCTTTTCATAACTCTAACTCAATTGAATAGACTGAAATAGGAACTTATGCCCCTGAAGAAGAGCTCAAAACACTCTCAAACGTATATCTATCATAGTTGTCGCCCGTCTAAGAGATTTACGTAAAGAACCAAATAAAGCAGATCTCTCTCTTAGAAGAAGAGAAAGAGAACTAGTTTGAAGTCATGCTAGTCAATTACCAGTTGCGAATCTGAAAATTTAGAAGGAAGTTGATCTGATTTTTATATATAAACTGTGTACTTGGATTTAATAAACGATGTAGAGTATATACCTTTGTAGATGGAACGAGCCCTGCACTTGAAGAGTAGTAAGATCTTACATTTTCGGGTGCTGAATTCATTCCAATATGGTGATAAACCTGGTTTGAACAACAAATCAAATGTTAGGATTTTCTTGAAAAGCCATCTCCACGATATAGACGCCCTCACGGACAAAAGCAAATTCTATTTATTCCCATAACAAACTTCCGCTATCTACTAAAAAGCTTAAATTACCGCAAAATTGGTTCAAATATATAATACAATAAGAATCTGAACCAAATTTGAAATCTAAAACACATTGAAGATCGTAATTTGGCAACAATACATATATATATATATATAGAGAGAGAGAGAGAGAGAATTTGTACCTTTGCAGAAATGGAGAGATCTAAGTGATTGGCGCTCTAGTATCAGCTGCAACGACCCACTTCCTAATGGTGCTTAGCTTATAATTAGTTCCAACTTTGTTATTTCTTCACATCTTAAACACGATCAAAACTTTATGTTCTATACGCTAAAGAAAAACACTTATTAATTGAAGATGAGCAATAATTATATATATAAAAAACAAATCTACAAAAACATCGAATATGTTCCAAGATAATTCATATGGTGAATTCCATGACAAATTTTCAAAAAACGAATACTCTAACTCAAAGGCATTATCCTTTAGTCAAATAATACAGACAATTACCAATACAAAAAGATAAAGGGCATGTTCAGAAGCACTAGAATATTCATGCATGAGCATCAAAATCCATTTTCCGAAACCCCTGCAACCAAACAGATAAACTTATGTACTCATTTCAATGATAAAGGTAAATTGACGAGTTTCATGTGAGATATGAAGGAATTAGAAATGTTAAGGTCTAAGAGATCATATGAAGGAATAATTATAACATTATTTTAAAAAAAAATTCAACTGATCAGTTCACACATAGCCTCAGTAATGCATTTCCAAACTCCTAAATATAAACAGGTTCTAATTGGCTCCAGCTCTAGCACAACACAATGACAATATTAAAAAAAAAAATTAGAAGTATGCTTAACTGATTGGCTCCAGCTCTAGCACAACACAATGAATGGGTGAATGGGTACATGTTGATCATGTCTACAATCTTATCCTTTTGCTGATTATCATTATATAAGTGAGTTGATCAGCTAAAAAATTGCAAAACTAAGAATTTAAAGGAACATAGCAGCCATAAATAGAGAACAATCAGTGTATTAGATAAACAGGAACACGTATAAACAAATCAACTGTTTCTTTTAAATTTTTGAAAAACATTTATTAGGACCAATCTTTACTCATGCTGAGAAAGAAAAAGATAAAGATGAATGTTTTTTTTTGGAGGTATCGATTTATTAGGTTCAGAAAGTAAAGAAGTAACATTTTCGATTTAATTCGTTTTTAATATTTTCTCAACAAAGAATTCAATCACCTACTGGATTACTAGAAAATTGTATAAATACAACAATTCGAGTCTTCAATCATTACTCAATTTGAGTATAAGTGAACTTAAATAAAAATTACTGCAGCTGCCAAAATTAGCAACATATAACAAACATATATATACATATCTATATTCCTATAGACACAGGCCCTTACAAAATAGAATCACAGAACTCTTAAAAACCCTAATATATACAACAAAACACCAATAACTTGTAGATCACAGACATTACGGGATATTGTATCCCTAATATAATTCAGATTTAAGCTAGATCACAACAAATTAAGAACAAAACACATAGATATTATACAAC
This sequence comes from Cornus suecica, assembly GCA_963922005.1. Taxonomy (NCBI): domain Eukaryota; kingdom Viridiplantae; phylum Streptophyta; class Magnoliopsida; order Cornales; family Cornaceae; genus Cornus; species Cornus suecica. Next base: position 38,458,620 of record OY998246.1, on the reverse strand, counting down.
AAAACTGCAAAATTACAAATACAAAAAGGAAGAAAAGCTTAGAAAAAGTCACTAACCTGTTTGTTCTAGAAATTGGAGTATATGTGGAAAGGGTACAAGCGCTTGAACAGAGCACCGAGCTGCAACATCTCTCAGATTTCGAACTCTCATGGAGAGCTAAAATTTAGGGATTCGATCTGACAAAGGCAACAAGATAGAACTACTAATTGAATAAAATAAACGAGATGATAATGAAGGTGAAATCAATTGCTCGAAAGTAAAAACAAATACAACAAATTGAACTTACTGGAGAGCTAGGGTTTGGAGGATTTGGAAGTGAAATCGAAGAAGATTGTGCATTTTTGAGTTGTAGATCAGATTGATATATATATATATATATATATACATATAAATAGACCAGATTGATATGTGTGTGTTCGAAGAGAGAGAGGGAGGGAGACGAAAGAGGGAAAACCTTTCTCGCTCTTCTTGACGCCGACTTTCTTCTTCCCCACCGACGAACCATTCCGATTCTGATCTTCCACGATCTTCTCCGATCTCCATCTCTAATCTCCTTCAAGGTCTGATCAGTCCCTTGAAGATGTTGGAAACCCTAAAAGCATTTGGGGATTTTTGAGAGAGAAGGGTTGTGCGATATAGAGAGAGAAAAAATGGCTAGAGAGAGAAGTGACTGTGAAAATAAAAGGTATTTAAAATTATATAAATAAATTAATTATTAAAAATAAAGTATAACATGTAGTGAGTCTAGTATCAGACAAATTGTGATATAGAGAGAGAAAAGTACATTTTTCAAAAAGAATAAAATATTAGTGTCTGTCACTGTTATTTTGTCACTATAGGCATCTTTTTTTGTATTGATAATCACAATAGAAAAACGGAGTGACAATTGAATAATTGATAAAAATGAAATTTAACTCATCTTTACAGTATATAACAGGACAACACACACATCTATATGTATATATATATATATGTAAGCCCATATATACTCCTATATATATCTATCTATATATATATATATAAGGAAAAACAGAATAAGAGTTAGAGATGTACACAGATACAGAGAGATAGATATAAACACAGATACAGATATATATATATATATATATTTATAATACAATGATTATAAGGGTTGCGTATGAATTTCTACATTAGGAAATTGAAACCCCATATGGTGTGTTTGGAAAACCTGTTTTTTGTATTTGTTTTCTGTCTTCAAATACAAAATCTTTATTTTTTTCAGTAAAAAACTAAAAACAAAAAAATGTTTGGATCAAAATTTGTATTGAAAAATAAAATGGTATCGGTGGGCGGCGGCGGCGGTGGTGGGTGACTGGCGGGGGGCGGAGGTGGCAGCGGTGGGGCCCGACGGCGACCGGAGGTGGTGGGGGCCGGCGACGGCGACCGGTGGCGGGGTGGTGGTGGTGGTTGGTGGCGCGGCGATGGGGGTGGTGGCGGAGGTGGTATCCTAAACAGTGAAAAAATTCAAAAAACAACTAAAAGTTGTATTTGGTGTTTTCACCACTTTTATCTACTATTTACAAAAAACAATTTTCTTGAGGAAAAAAAAGTGAATAGTAAACGCATTTGTCAAACGTGTTTTTATTTTTGAAATGAGTGAACAATAAAAAAACAAAATTGTTTTCACGTTTGCCAAACGGACCCTAATTGTTAAGGGGTATTTTTATCATTTAAAAAAGTACAATTGTTAATTCTGTAAATAATTTTATAAAAAATATGTAATCTGTAAATAAATTTTCATTTTCGTTATTTATTGTAGATGATATTTATCTATAGTTATATTTGTAATTATATCTTATTTTAACACTGTATTCGTAATTTTCCCAATTTTTATCAACATTTTATATTTCTTTGTCATATTATTGAAAAAGATTCAACTTTTTATACAAAATTTCAATAACAAGTTTTGACTATGATATAATAGGAGGCGGCAATTGATATCATATGTCGGCAATTGATATCATGTGTCAAACCTTAAGGGTGTACAATGTAATAAATGACAAAGATAATTGTCATGAGTAACTGAATCAAACTTCAAGGAAGGTCCATGTATCTTATCCATAAAATTATAATTTATAAAATTTAGTTAAGTGAGTTGAGGTGTCACAATTCGATTAGGGTGAGAAGTGAATTAAGAATAAATTGGCTAAATGTTAATTTCATATAATTTTGTGCGGGATCTCGAAACATCAACTCGTTTAAGTTGTTATCAAAGCTAATGTATTTATTGATCAGGTGTCATGACATCGGTTTAAACGGATCTGAATTGTCTCCATCTAAATAAAGAAGGCTGACTTGATCCAACGAGGACGTTAAAAGTCATTGGAAGATTCGCTGAGTACACATTTTGTAATATAACAGCTATAGTTGAGCAACAAGCATGGGCTTCGGGAATGCATTTGTAACATCAAGGCAAAGCCCAAAGGGACCCAAAACATCCAAAAAAACACTCTAAGATGAAAAAGCGTGCAGAGCAAGTCAATTGGGCGCATAAACTACTTTATTATATGAGCTAGTCTATTTTGTTGTTGTTTGCAAAAACAAAAAAAAAAAAAAAAAAAAAAAGAAAAAAAAAGTCTATATTGTTGTGCTCGTGTTTGGTTTGTGAGGGTAGGATATAGAAGATACATTATCAGTCAACACATGTATCATATATAAGGATATTTATGTATTGATATTGTTTGGTTGTGGGTTCATGTTGGAACTTGGAACCTATATAATTGTGCATAAAATGGATATCAGATTAGAGTTTTTATTGATTTGAATTTAGTAGGAACCCCCACGAGATTCCTGGGGTTGAAACATGAGATGTTAACAACTTGACGGTTTGCTACTATTATTCACAACATATACTATATTTTGCTTTTATTTGGAAATACTTGAATTGTCTTTGAAAAAATGTATGTATTTTTTTGACAATATTTGTCTCGGACTATATAAGAAGAAAGTATTTCCTACATATAATGTGGTCTAATAAAATATATATATGTTTCCTAAAATGTAATAAACATTTTCAAAAGTTTCAAGACTGGTTCATAATCATGGATTTGCTTGAATTTTGAAATAAAAAAAAAAACATAATGATGAATATCTTGTTGGAATGTTAGAACACATGTCAATTGCTTATACAACATGTATGAACATTTATGTGTAATGGCATATTTCTGATCAAAAATCATGTTGAATGTTGTAAGTTTCAGTTGGGTTGATCAAGTCGACAGATCAAACGAAGATCATCAACATGATAAATCAAGTATAAAGTGGTGAAGAATATAAAAGATGTGAAGTGAAGTTGATCGGAAGGGGCCTTGTAAAGAAATAAACAAAAGTTGGTTTTTCTAAAGATGTCGAGTACTAGAGAATTTCTACCGAGTACTCGAGATTTTAACATACCGAGAACTCGAACTTTTGTTTACGAGAACTTGAGATTTTGCGCCTTGACACACACCATGACATGAAATCCAGAGAGTTTGGGACGCCACTCAGCGCCATCCAACACCATGAGTAAATTACCGAGTACTCGAGATTTTCTACCAAGTACTCGAGAATTTGAATTTCTCAAGAACTAGAGATTGCCGACTTCAGCTTTTAAATAAGGTTTATTGTGATGCCTTATTGACTCATATTCACTTAAGGACATGTTTATGAGTTATTATTGATATATTGGTATATATTTGAAAACTTTATGGTCAAAAGTCCAAGACTTAGAGGACAAGAAAAACACTTGGAGATTAAGAAATCTTATTTCATAATTGAAGATTCTTATTCCATAATTGAAGATTTATCTCTCTATAAATAGGAGAAGATATTGAGAAGAGAAGACAAGTTTTAAGAGTTTTGCAATTCTTCCACAGTTCAGATATTCCTACAAAGAGAGAGAAAGAGAGAGAAAAATATTGAGTGATCATTCATCTTCTAAATCTCTATTGTTTTTAAGCTTTTTCAATTATGCTACAACACGTCGGAGTACGGAGATCGATGCAGGAGGCTTTGTGGTTCTTTGATCCATTGAGAAGCGAAACCGTCCGAGTATGGAGATCGCGACAAGAGCTTCGTGGTAGTGTGAGTGATTCAAGACTTTCAGACGTCGAGTGATAAACGGAAAACCAGAGTGATTGTACGTCCTAACTTCAAAGATTCTGTGTACTTCTTGATTCATAGTGCATCGATACTTGAGCGTATCCGTGGTTTTTTACTTAGAGCTTTTCCAAGGTTTCTTCACGTAAAAATATTAGTGTCGTCTCTGTTTTATTTTCTGCACTCATATTTATTATTTTGTGAATTATATTGTTATAGAATTAAATTAAAATTGATAATTCCGCAATTAATATTTTAATTTGTCAATTAATTCATAAAAAGCTTATTCACCCCCCCCCCCCCCCCCCTCAGGCTTAGTTTACCATCTCCTAGGTAATTTCACAACCACATATCATGTACACAACACCATCCTATATTTTTTATTTTTTATCTTGATTTTGATTTTACTTCTCATTCTCAAAAAGAAATAGCAATTTATAATTTTCTTATAAGGCACTACTTTTATGTAATAAAATCTAAATGTTGGCATTCCTCTTTTGTTTCTGAAATTACCTAGGAGACGGTGGAACAAGCTCGACACCGGGGGGGGGGGGGGGGGGGTGAATAGGCTTTTATGGATTTATTGACAAATTAAAATTAATTGCGGAATAGTCAATTTTAATTCAATTCTTTAACAAGATAATCCACGCAATATTAAATATAAGTATATAAAATAAAGTAGAGATATTTTTACGTGAAAAACCTTCAAAAAATCTAAGTAAAAACCACGGATACACTCGAGTATCGATGCACTATGAATCAAAGAAGTTTACAGAATTTATGAAGTTAGGACTTACAATAACTTTGATTTGTCATTTTTCACTCGACGTCTAAAAGTCTTGAATCACTCGCGCTACCACGAAGCTCTCGTTCCGATCTCCGTACTCTGACGAATCCGGTTCTCAACGGATCGATGCAGCCGATTTGCACAATGTGGTGTGATAATTTTTCAGCAACCGGATCATTCAATTATACATAAAGATCTCACTTGTTGAAGCACAATTGAATAATCACCAAAAACTAGAGAAGATCTTGATATATGATGATCAAACAATCCCCTTCTCTCACTTTCTGAAAACGAATTTGATCTCTGGAAGAATTGCAGAGCTCTCACAAAATAAAATTCACAAGCCACTCATCTTCTCTCAATCTATCTCATATTTATAGAGAATAGTATCCAACTAGGGTTTAGAATCATTTTCCTTCAAGGATTTGTAATTTTACCACTAAGTCTCCAAATATAGACTAATATACCAATAATAACTCATAAACACGTCCTTAAGTGAGTAAGAGTCTTTAACGCATCATAATAAACCCTTCCTAAGAACTGAAGTCAGCAATCTCGAGTTCTCGAGAGTTGTGTTTTGTCGAGTTCTTGAGAAAAAAATCTCAAGTTCTCGGTTATATTCCAATGAAACTCAATTGGCGCAACATGGCGTTGATGGCGTATAAACCTCACTGTCTTCAACGCAAGTGTCAGTGCCTTGGCGTAATTGGGCAGGTCCAGTTCTTGACCCTTTGTCTCAAGTTCTTGAGAATGTTGAGCTCTCAATAATGTTTATCAAGTTCTCAGGAAGCTTCAGAAAATGTCATATTTGTTATTTATTCGCATCACCTCTTTCAATCATACTCATATTCACTTCTCTTGTATCATTGACCACTTTATACTTGAAGTATAAACTTTCAACACTCAACATCACTTAACATGGTTTTTTTTTTATCAGAACATGCCATTACAAACAAATGTTCTTATAGTTTTAAATAATTTTGTTGTACTTTTTGCATATCCATTTTCTCTTTCTTACTCTCGCAATGTTCGTGATCTGTTAGGCTGTTGGTAAAGTGTTGCCAGCATTCAATGGGAAATTGACTAGGATGTCCTTTCGTGTCCATACTGTTGATGCGTCTATATGTAGTTTGATCTCACTGTGAGGCTGGAAAAGAAAGCTTCTTAGGATGAAATCAAGTTGCTATTAAGTAATAATATTGAGGTATCTTTTTTTTTTTGTTTGGTAAGATGAGATTTAAATTAAAATGAAAAGAGGTCTAAGGCTTTACAAGGATCTAAGGAGCATACCCCTAAAAATAATGTGGAAATTGAAAATCCACCAAAGGAAAAACACACTAAGCCTTGAAATAATGAAGGCAAAACCAAAATAAAAACCATGAGCCACAAAATGCCCAAAGCAACAGAGCTAAAAGAGAAAAAAGCTAGACTTCTTAGCAGCAATATAATCTCTAGCATAGAAACTCCAACCTCAAGGAATGTAAAACAACATAATCACAAGTTGGTAGAAGCTCCAAAAGTACCAGCAACACAAGCACCAAAGAGAGAAACAGAAGCATAGCAATAAACCGAACTGTTCTGCCACAAGATAGATAAAGAACAAGCATAAAGCCTACTGTTAGCCCCTTGAAGACTTGGGGGTGGGGACTTTGCCTTTGTAACATGGGAAAAGGCCCTAAGGCAACACCCATATGTAATGTGGGCTGGGAATGACACTTGGAGTGGCATTGGTTAACACTTGGAGTGGCATTGGAAAAGAAGTCAGAAAATAAAATAAGTGTTGGAGAAAAGTCAAGAAGCACCTTTGTAGTAAATGGAACGAATCTGCAAAAGAATGTTATTGGGGATTTATTAATTAAAACATTATTGCTCCTCAAGCAGTGTTCATATTTGATCAGGTCAGAGTGGCTTTTGTGTATTTTGCATATATAGGGGGGTATGTGAGCTTGACAAAAGTTGGCAGCCAACAACCAAGTAAGGCCTTGGCAAGCCTTGGCTAGGGTATGTGTAGGGAGGCCTATGGACATGTTGGGCATGGTTTGACAACACTTGGCTTGACGACATGGGTCCATGATGGTGGTGCGGTGCTGATGACAATGTGGGCACTTCTGTGTACATTTGGCTTAGCTAGCCTTGCGTGTTGTGCCCACTATTGTGTTAACTTGCCCTTAGGCAAGGATTGCCTTAACTTAGCATGTGCTGGAGTACATGCAATGTGTGTGGCTTGGAAAGCCATGCACACATCAAATCATGACAATGCTAAGTCATCTTTGACAAGGTCGTGACACCACTGATGGCTGACTTCGGAATGCAAGGCATGGCACAATGTATGTCTTGGCATAGCGCAATGCATGTCATGACATGGGCGTGACTTAGAGCATGCCCAACTTGGTGACACTTGTTGAAAGCAACATGAAGGTAGGCTGAACAAGACCAAGGCATATGCTTGACATAGCTTGGTGATGTGCTGGAGTACATCAACACATGACATGTGGCATTCAGACATTGGCATGTGGCATTCAGATATTGAAGCAGATGTGGCACAACAAATCCAAAGATATAGGACAGTTGTGATAGTTTGATGACTTGGCTATGCAGTTGTAACTTATTGGCTTATGTGTCACAAGGCTGGCTATGCCAGCACACCTATGGGAGGGGTTGTCTCCCGGATCCTAGGAGGGCTGTATAGATAGATTTTGTATGTGAGTATCTATATAAGCCTAAGGGTTATTCTGTATATGGAGATATAAAGAGTTTAGCTTGTAACTCCATTGCAGAGAGATATGTGTTTCCTTTGTATACTATTTGAGATATAGTGAAAAGGTTGGAGGTGTGAACCTCTGTGTGTCCTTTATATTACTTGTATGTTGTTTATATTTTAAGTGTTGGCATTGTGTTGGTGTGAATTGGCTGACTTGGTGTGCAACCAAGGCCGTCATAGGGCAAAATTTGGAGTGTGAAAATTGGACCCTGTGACAGTTGGTATCAGAGCCCCATTGAGACTCCATGGAAGCACTGCGTGGAAGGGTTTCTCGTTTGGAAGCCACGGTGGGTACCCCGTATCCTAGAAATATAGACACTATGTCTACCCAGACAAATATTCTTGCTATAGAGTTGCAGACTCTCTACAAATTGATTGAAGATTCAGTGACAGACTTGAATGTCAGATTGGATGCCAAAGTGAATTCGGTGTCTGATGATGTTGGCGCTGTTGTTGATATAAATTAAGTAAAGTATTAGTATGTATAAATTCTTGTTGATCGGGGTGTGGTGAAACAACGACACAATATCATCAAATCTCAACCCGTCAAATGGCGCCGTTGCCGCTTCAACACTAAGAATTCGAAATCAAAGATCCTCAACTCTAATTTTTTGGGAACCCACCCGACCTTTCTATCCCTCTCTTTCTTTCTTATTATTATTATTATTTCTCTATTTTGGTGCTTTTCTGTTATTTAAAAAATAAAAAATAAAAAAAATCATAGCCGTAGCATACTTTGGCACAATTTTCTTACACTTTCCTTTTCGTGGGCCCCTTTCTTAAAAAAAAAAAAAAATCTAGCTGCGTACCTATTGCTACAGGCTATTGATGACACTCTAATTTTGATTTGTTAGTTACATCAATTATTGGTTTGATACTCAGCTACATTCAATTCTTGTGCCCCTTGGAACATTTCGGTCACCTTCTAGACCTTGCACCATCTATGTCTATATATTTTATGTCCATCTAAATTTTGAAAAAAAAAACCTTTAGATTGTCGATTCTGTAACCTTCAATCTAGTAGTAGATTATATCAGTAGCTTGTGATTATAATTGATTCCAGTGGTAAGTAGCTTGTGGTCGGTTTTCAAAAAAAATAAAAATAAAATAAAAAAAATCAGATCACAGTGGACTCATTGTTTTAAGTTTATTTTGTTCTCTTTTGTCTTTCTCTCTTACTAGTTAGTACATCTCATCTTGACCCACGTCCCAACTAACATTCGTCTAATTTTTTTTTTTTTTTCCTTCTTCTATTTACTTACTTCCTTATTTTTCTGGTTTTCTATTTTGCAGGAACTGTACCTGTTCGCCAGCCAGGTTCCATATTTCTAAACTCCTATTATTTTTTCTTCCTAGATTAGAAAAATTTTGCATGCGACTTTTAGGGTAGAATAACATTAGACGTTACATAGGCTTAAAAGAAAAAAAAAAAAAACTTAAGATTGTCGATTCTGTAGCCTTCAATATAGTAGTAGATTATATAAGTAGCTTGTGATTGTAATTGGTTCCAGTAGTAAATAGCTTGTGGTCGTCTTTTTATTATTTAAAAAAAAAAAATTAAACAAAAGTCAAAGTAGCAGGTTACTCACTTTTGACATAGATCCATCTTTATATATATTTCATATCTTTTGTGGGTCCGTGTCCAATAAAAAAAATATAAAAATAATAATAAAAAAAAATCAATATAAAAATCGTAGGAGTCAGATCACTCAAGTAATCATTTTGCAAATGATTTTTGCTTCCCTACTCATTTTCAAAATAATCAAACCCACCTATAAAATTATATATATATATAATAAAACAAAAAAAAAAAAAAATATATATATATATATATATTTAAAATAGATTAGTTTAATTATTATTATTTTATTATTTACTCGATTTTGTTTTCATTTTTTTTATATACTTACTTTTTTATTTTTGTTTTCTATTTTGCAGGAGATACCGTACCGGATTGTCATCCAGATTCCATATTTCTAAACCCTTGTTATTATTATTATTATTTTCCCCTAGAATAGGTAAAAATTTTGCATGTGACCTCTAGGGTAGAATAATATTAGACGTTACCCTAGGCTCCCGTTATTTGTATTTAGCTTATTTTCATATAAATATATATATTAAAAAAAATAAAAAATAAAAAAATAAAAAGATTTTTTTTTTTTTTTTTTTTTGTATATTTCTTTCTTATTTTGTTTTATTCTTGTATTGCTTGTGCATATTTTAATTAACATTTTGCATAAGATACTTAAGGGCAAAAAAAATTCACACAAGATACGGGGTTGGGATTTCATCACCTGTCTCCGTGGCCCACAAATCACAAAAATTCCTTACATTTGTTAAACCATGAGCCGGATTTGATTAAAATTCATTAGCAATCAACCACTTTAGGGTTACGAGCTCATAGGCCCTCTAGGAAGGAAGCGGTTGGTAGTCACTCTAGTAAGTCATTATCAAATTGATAAACGGTAGGACAATTCTGTCCAAGAAAGTGAGGTTGACTCGACATTAAGCATGCCACGTGCCTCGCGACACTTTCCTGGGAACTACTCCATTGTTAGTTGATGATCCTTAACTGGTAATCTATCGACTTAATCTGGAATAAAGTAGGAGCTGTCTAATTAGGAGAGAATTAATTTGGACATCATCCTATTAATTCTCTACAATATTAGATTTAAAAATTCACCACCTTTGAATTTAAGCTCAAGATAACAAAGCCAAAATTTTTGTGTGATTTGTCCCTCATCTAGCCCTTTTAGGTTTCTTTTTGTTTATGCTCCAGTGGTTGCGAGTTAACAAGCGTCTAGTTAGGTTTCCTAGTGATCTGTCACTCATTGATTTAGAAGAAAAATCAATTCCCTTCTTACATCTGTCAACCACTAATAATTCATCAATGGCTGCACCCAGAACTCTTAATGACTATTTTGCCCAAATCACAGCCAACCCACCCAATTGCATAGTTCTACCTGAGAATGATGCACCCCAGTTTGAGATTAGACCCGCCACAATCAATATGTTGCCAAAATTCCATGGACTCGAAAGTGAACAACCCTATATCCATTTAGGGAAGTTCTTGACAATATGCAACACATTCAAAAATCAAAATTTGAATGAAGAGGGTGTCAAACTGCGTCTTTTCCCCCTATCCTTAGAAGATAAAGCTGCTTCATGGCTAAACTCCATTCCACCCAACTCCATTAGATCATGGGATGAACTTGCAAGAAAATTCATGAGTAAGTTTTATCCCATGCAAAAGACCGAATCAATGAGAGATGCCATTAGTACTTTTAGAGGAAAAATTGAGGAACAATTCCACCAAACTTGGGACCGATTTCATGACTTGCTACTCAAATGCCCACATCATGGCTTTGATAAAGCACAACTAGTCCATTTCTTCTATAAGAGACTTTCATCTATGAACCGAACCATGATTGAGTCAATGCACCAAGGAAAGTTCAAGGCCTAAACCCCTGACCAAGCCTATATATTTTTGGAGGAACTAGTTGAAAATGCCCAAAATTGGAATTGGAACCAAAGTGAGAATGCTTTTTCTAGGAATGATCAAATGAATAGAAAACCTGGTTTTTATGAGATCAAACCTGAAAATGAGTTAAAGTCTGTGATGTAAAGTCTTGCTGATGGAGTGAAAGACTTAAGCAAAAAGTTTGATGCATTTGCCCTAATATCTACCCCTGCACAATGCAATGTTTGTTCTGGTTTATCTCATCCCACAGAGGAATGTCCGGTCTATTGTACATCTAAACCTTCGGATGTGCAAGTTTGTGCTTTCAATACCTTTAGGAGACTATTGCCTAACACATTTAGCCAAAGTTACCATCCTGATACTAGAAACCACCCTAATTTTTCATGGACGCAAAATTTACCTCCACAAAACTTAGGTGGTCCATCCGGTTTTCAAGGTAACTCCAATAAGCCACCTCCACCTCAAGGACAAATAATTCCTCACAATCAATTCCACAGGAATAACCAGTTCAATCCAAGCCGAGATTTAACAATTGATCCCATGAACAACTATGTTGCTCCTGTCCCACCGGTCCATAATACTTCCAATTATGATGACACTTTGAAAATGCTTGCCCTTAATCTTGATCAATCCAATAAGCATTCAAATTAGAGATTCCAAAAGTTTGAAAATAATTTTGATCTCTTGACTCAAAATCAACTGCAATTTCAGCAGTCTCTCCAAAATCAGTTGAGTCAACTCACTGCAGCTCTGTCTGAAAGACAAAGGGGTACATTACTGAGCCAACCCGAAATCAATCCAAAAGGACAATGAGTTAATCACATTGGAACCACTTCCAATTCTGACCACTCAAATGACCATGTAAATTCTATCACTACCTTGAGGTCAGGAAAGAAAATTGATAATAAGGTTGAGCCACCCATCAGTCATGACAATGAACAATCCAAATCTCTTCTACCCGATTCCCCAAAATCCAAAAAGGATCAATGTCCTAAGCTTGATGAGATCATTCCTAAGCCGGTTGTTCCACGTGCACCCTTTCCCTCTAGACTAGTCAACAATAAGAAGGATTCTCAATACAGTGAAATCTTAGAGATTTTTCAAAATCTCCAAATTAACATTCCATTTCTCACTGCTATTAAACAAATTCCTTCTTATGCAGAATTCATCAAAGACTTAGTCAAGAGGAAAACCAATATTCCTAAGGAAGCCTTCATGGCCCAACATTGTTCCTCCTTCCTACAAAACCAAGTTGTGGTTAAACACAAAGACCCTAGTAGTCCCACTATCACTTGTAGGATAGGAGAAAATTTTGAAGGTCAAGCTTTATTGGATCTTGGTGCCAGTGTCAATGTGCTACCGTATTCAGTCTACTTGGATTTGGGATTGACTGATTTGAAGAAAATTGACGTTAGAAGTCAGTTAGCTGATCGATCCATAAAAATTCCAAGGGGTATCATTGAGGATGTGATAGTCAAAGTTAATGATTTTTATTACCCCGTAGACTTCATTATGCTAGACACTCAGCCAACTCAAGGGAAACAAATTCCAATAATTTTAGGTCGACCATTTTTAGCCACAACCAATGCTTTGATCAATTGTAGAAATGGTAGCATGACCTTGACCTTTGGGAACATGAAAGTGGAAGTCAATGTGTTTAATTTGATGAAACAACCCATTGAATCAGAGTCTGTTGAAGATGTTTGTCTCATTGATTCATTGACCACCCATACCTTTAACCACTCTTATCCTGAGGATCCACTTCAGCAGTGTTTAGCCCATTTTGGTGATAGTTTTGATGAGGCTAATTATATTAGCCAAATCAATGATTTGCTAAACTCTGCCCCACCTTTTGAAGCACCCAAGTATAAATCCAAATTTGAATCATTATCCTTGCCAGTTAACACTGACTCTGAAAATGCAAAGAAACCACAAAATATTGAATTAAAGCCTTTACCTGAGACTTTAAAATATTCGTATCTTGGTGAATCTGAGACTTTTCCAGTGGTAATTTCTTCTGAGTTAACTGAGCAACAAGAGTCCCAATTACTTGAGGTTCTTAAGACAAATAGGGAACCCATAGCATGGTCCATTGATGATATCAAATGCATTAGTCCTCTAATGGTACAACATCGTATTCACTTAGAAGATAATGCGAAAACCTGTAGGCAACCTCAAAGGAGACTTAACCCCAATATGAAGGAAGTTGTCCGCGGAGAAGTTATCAAACTTCTTGACGCTGATATCATCTACCCGATTTCTGATAGTCAGTGGGTGAGCCCAATCCAGGTCGTTCCAAAAAAGTCTGGCATCACTGTTGTGTCCAATGCCCACAATGAGCTAGTTCCTACTCGCATTCAAACTGGATGACGAGTTTGCATAGACTACAGGAAACTGAATAGTGTGACTCGGAAAGACCATTTTCCGCTTCCCTTCATCGACAAAATGTTAGAGAGATTAGCTGGTCAGGCCTTCTATTGCTTTTTATATGGCTATTCTGGTTACAATCAAATTCCTGTCCACCCAGATGACCAAGACAAGACAACTTTCACTTGTCCATTCGGTACATTCGCTTATCGTCGTATGCCATTCGGCTTGTGTAATGCCCCATCTATATTTCAGCGGTGTATGATGAGTATATTTAGTGACATGGTTGAAAAGTTTTTAGAAATCTCCATGGATGACTTCTCTATCTTTGGATCATCATTTGAGCAATGTCTGGACCATCTTTCTCTCGTACTTCAACGTTGTCGTGACACTAACTTGGTACTTAACTGGGAAAAATGTCATTTCATGGTTACCAAGGGAATTGTCCTAGGTCATAATATCTCTCGTGCAGGAATTGAGGTCGACAAAACAAAAATTAATCTAATCTCCAATCTACCTATCCCTAAATCTGTTCGAGATATTAGAGCATTCTTAGGTCATGCCGGTTTCTACAGGCGCTTCATCAAAGATTTCAGTAAAATAGCTAGACCGTTGACCCATCTTCTAGCTAAAGATGCACAATTTGAGTTTACTGATGCTTGTAAGTCCGCCTTTGAGCACTTAAAGTCCACACTCACTACTGCACCTATCATTCGCTCACCTGATTGGACCTTACTTTTTGAAATTATGTGTGATGCGTCTGATTATGCAGTAGGTGCTGTTTTAGGCCAGAAAGTGGATCGAGCACGACATGTCATATACTATGCTAGCAAAACCTTAAATGATGCCCAAATCAACTACTCAACCACTGAGAAAGAGTTGCTAGTAGTCGTGTTCTCCTTTGAGAAGTTTAGATCTTATTTGATTGGATCTAAGGCCATCCTCTATACAGATCATGCAGCGTTAAAACATCTTTTGTCCAAATCTGATGCAAAACCTCGGTTGATACGCTGGATCTTACTCCTTCAAGAGTTTGACATTGAGATTCGAGATAAGAAAGGTTCTGAGAATGTAGTCGCTGATCATTTATCCCGTATAGTTATTGAATCCACTAGTGACTCCATTCCAATCTCTGATTATTTTCCTGATGAGCAATTATTTGAGATATCTTATGCACCATGGTATGCCGATATTGTCAATTATATTATGACTGATCAAATTCCTTCCAACTGGTCCAAGCAAGAGAGAGATAAATTTTTGGCCAAGGCTAAGGAATATTTTTGGGATGACCCCTACTTGTTTAAATATTGTCCAGATCAGATCATTCGTAGGTGTGTTCCTGAGGTAAACCAAGAGTCTGTCATTTCCTTCTGTCATGACCAGGCCTGTGGTGGCCATTTCAGTTCCAAACGAACTGCTGCAAAAATCTTGCAGTCAGGATTCTATTGGCCAACCCTTTTCAAAGACACCCACACATACTGTCTAGCTTGTCATAGATGTCAATTGCTCGGTAAGATTACCAAAATAAATGAATAGTCTCAACAATTAATTCTCGTCGTTGAAATCTTTGATGTCTGGGGTATTGATTTCATGGGACCATTTCCATCCTCGTTTGGCAATCTCTACATCCTTCTAGTAGTTGATTATGTGTCAAAATGGGTAGAAGCTTTAGCCACCAAAACAGCTGACCATAGAGTTGTGGTGCAATTTTTCAAAGACTAGGTTTTGCCTCGATTTTGAACACCTCGAGCCATAATCAGTAACAATGGTTCACATTTTTGCAACAAAGTCTTTGGAAACCTGTTGTCCAAATATGACATCAACCATAAAGTGGCCCTATCATATCATCCTCAAACCAATGGTCAAGCTGAGGTATCCAATAGGGAGATTAAGCAGATTTTAGAGAAAACTGTTAACCCCACAAGGAAGGACTGGAGTCTTCGCCTCCAGGATACGTTATGGGCATACCGAACTGCTTACAAGACCCCTATAGGAATGTCCCCATATCGATTGGTTTATGGCAAAGCCTGTCACTTGCCTATTGAACTCGATCACCATGCTTATTAGGCCATCAAGGCCATGAACTTTGACTATGATAAAGTCGGTCAACGTAGGACCCTTCAACTTGATGAGTTAGAAGAAATTAGAAATGATACCTATGAGAGTTCACGACTTTATAAAGCTAAGACTAAAATGGAACATGACAAACACATTCTCAAAAAGGAGTTTTTCATAGGACAAAAGGTTCTTTTGTATAACTCCCGTCTTCAATTGTTTCCTGGGAAGTTAAAGTCACGTTGGTCAGGCCCGTATTATGTCTATCACATTTCTAGTCATGGTGCCATTGAGTTACAAGACCCTAAGACTGGACAGTTGTTTAAAATCAATGCTCATCGCCTCAAGCCTTTCCTAGAACTTGAAGCTTCTGAAACTGAGGAAATTCTACTCATTGATCCGATTTATTTGGACTGATCCATTTAGGGGTAGCACCTCCATTAAGTCTGGCTGATGACGTTAAACTTAGTGCTCTTGGGAGGCAACCCAGTCTGTTGTGTAAATATTTTCTAAAAAAATTTATTTCTCACTCTATTTGGGTATGTTTCAATTTTGTTTGGGGGTAAAGTCTGTCATAATATTTCCAATCAATTGACTTTTCTTTTGCCTAGGCTCTTTGCAGGGACTATACTCCTTACCTCCACCTCAATTGCGGTAATTTGTTCCAATTTGTCTCTTAGATGTATTTTTACACACTAGGGACAGTGTTATTTTTGTTTGGGGGTGGATATCTATTTAATCAAATAGTGTTTCAAAAAAGAAAAAAACAAAAAATTTGAAAAATTGAATTTTTTTTGAAGAAATTCTTTATTTTTATGCATAAGTGTTTTGCATTATAAGTTGATTAAGTTTGTGTTTATGATGTATCAGTAGTATGTGATGCGATATTCCCGCTCATGAGAGTAATGATTAGATTGCGTTAATGAAGTGATGTGGTTTTACATAGGTAAATGAATTAGTGAAATTGAAACCGAAAAGGACAACTTTGACCTATAAGCACATGCACACATTCACTATGGGAAAAACAGTTGATCTTTGACTATGTAGTTGAAAAATTAGCTTTGCCGCTATAAAAGGGAAAATAGAATGGAGAAAATTTAAAAATTTATTTTGAAAGAAATGCAAAAAGTAGTTCTTCGATCTGAGTAACCGGGCCTTGGTATCACCAATATCACTGCTCGCGTAAAAAAGGGAGAAAACTAATGAGCATAAATCCTATGGAAGAAGCTCGGGCCTAGTTGGTCGGGACTAAAAATCCTCGCTGGAAAGTCCGGAGCTTAGAAAGATAAAAAAATGGATAGAAATGGAATGATGGAAAGAATGAATTTTTACAAAAAATGGCAAAGTTTGATCAATGAAGTAGAAGAGGAGAAGTTGACATACCATAATAGAATGTTCACAAAAACACGGAAGGTTGTCTAGATTGAGAGTAGAGAGTAACGAAGTTATTTACTTTAGTGGGGACCGTTCATATCATTAACTTGAGATAGTTATTGTTCGGTAGTGAGTGGGAGTATTTGCATTCATATTATCTTATATATTGTATCATGACTTAATTAATGAGTGTGTGAATGCATGTATGCGTGAAAATGAAGAATAAAAGAAGTTTGTGGGTATCTTCACTGTAAACCCTCACGAGGCTATTGCTCGTCCACTAGGGTAACCTAGGGGTTTAAGGCCTTATTGTATATGGTAAATGCAATCGAATGTAGCCTGCGAAAGTGGCACATCATTAGTTAAACTTTAATAATGTATCATTTTTGTGAACTTATCTATTTTTTTCCTTATTTGCTAGAGGACTAGCAAAAGCTTGTTTGTGGGTAATTTGATAAGTGCACAAAATAGAATAATTTACCTAGCATAATGTCCTAATATGTATATATTTTTTATCTCATGCAGGGGTTGATTTACAAAAGAAAAGAAAAAGAAAGCAAGAAGGATGAAAATGAAGAAAAAGAAAATTTGGTGGGAGGAGAATATAATAAATGCATACATATATATATATATATATATCTGTGTGTGTGTGTGTACGTGTGTAGTAGTGTGATGGTGACAAGGTGGTTGGAAGAATTAATTACTGAAGGTGGTTGGATCTGCATTAAATGGCGCAAGTAGCAAAGTCCTATTGTCTATATATATCTTCACAATTCAGTCGAGAAGGGGGGTTGAGGACGAGTGAGAGCTTAGAATACTATTGTACCATTTTCATATTTTTTGTAATTTTTTCTCTATTAATGGAATTTTATTCTATTACCTTGTTTTATTTTCATATCAACATGCTAGCTTAAAACTCTTCTCAAGGGGGTGATGAAACCACCATGGGTAAGATATAAATAATTTTTATTTTATTTCGTATTGTTTAATTCTCGTCCCGAGAGTATTCATTTTATGAATCCCAATGAACAAAAACCTTACAATAGAGGTTGGACACTAAAGAATAGAAGGAGGATTTTCCGTGATTACCAATTAATGAAAATACGGGGAATGCCTATTACTATTTACATTTTATTTAAACCAAAACATTAGAGGGAGGATTTTTCGTGATTACCAATTAATGGAAATATGGGGAATGCCTACTACTATCTATGTTTATGTTTAATAGGTTGGAGGAGAATTTTCAATAGAAATATATAATATTATTTGTATAGACCCGGGTGGTGGATTCTTTTCTCTTGAGATTTTTTTCACCATTTGATAATTTTATCTAGTTATTTTAGTTTACTATTAAAAAATTCAAGAGTTGTTTTAAGTGATTTTCTTTTTATCTCGAAAAGTAAAGTTTTGGATCCTTGTCTCAAAACGAGTTCCAAGTTGAGAGTGGTTCGACCCTACTTATTGCTATACTATTTTAAGTAAAGTATTAGTAGGTATAAATTCTTGTTGATCGGGGTGTGGTGAAACAACGACACAATATCATCAAATCTCAACCCATCAGTGACAGTTGGTATCAGAGCCCCATTTAGACTCCATGGAAGCACTGTGTGAAAGGGTTTCTCGTTTGGAAGCCACGGTGGGTGCCCCGTATTCTAGAAATAGAGACACTCTGTCTACCCAGACAAATATTCTTGCTATAGAGTTGCAGACTCTTCGCAAATTGATTGAAGATTCAGTGACAAACTTGAATGTCAGATTGGATGCCAAAGCGAATTCGGTGTCTGATGATGTTGGCGCTGTTCTTGACGTCATCAAGGTGAATCTAAAGGATGTTGAAGACGATGTCGCGTTACTGAAGAGGGCTTGCCACAACATGACGATCAGTGGTGGTGAAAGTACCCCATCAAAACTAAAAGTGTCAGAACCCAAGGCATTCGGTGGTGCATGAAATGCCAAAAAGTTGGAGAATTTCTTATGGAATGTTGAACAATATTTCAAGGCTGCTCGTGTTCTAGATGCTGAGAAGGTGACAATCACAATCATGTATTTGTCCGGGGATGCAAAACTGTGGTGGCGCACACGGATGGAAGATGATGCTAGTGCTGGACGCCCCAAGATTGAGACTTGGGATACCTTGAAGAAGGAATTGAAGGATCAATTCCTCCCTTTCAATACGATATGGGTTGCAAAGGAATCCCTTAAGAAACTAAGGCATATAGGCACAGTACGGGAGTACGTGAAGAGTTCAGTTATTTGATGTTGGACATCAAGAACATGTTGGAGGAGGATAAGCTATTCAATTTCATGTCAGGGTTATAAACTTTGGCCCAGACAGAATTGAGAAGGTAAGGTGTCAGAGACTTGCCTACAGCTATTGCTGCAGTGGATGGGCTGATGGATTTCAAGTAGCAAAGACAATTGCAACGAAAAAAATCCAACAATGGAGGCAACAACAGAGACAAGGGAAAAGGTGTTGCCCCAAAATTCAAGAAAAAAGAAAACAACTTCAAGAAGAATTATGGTGGTCAAAATCAAAACAACAACAAGCCCATGCCAAAAGAGTGAGTCTTAGTGGCACCAAACCCACATACACTGGTGGATGTTTCATTTGCAATAGACCACACCGAGCCAGAGACTACCCAAGGAAGGAAAAAGTGAATGCAATTCAGGCTGACAAGGATGACAGTGACAGCGATAGAGAGACACCAACAAGGGTGAATCCATTGCAACTTCTCAATGCACTAATGACGACAAAATCCAAACCACAGAAGGGGCTAATATATGTCCATGCGTGGGTAAATGGAAGAGAAGTGTTGGCCATGGTTGATTCTGGTGCTTCACACAAGTTCGTTGCAGAAAGAGAAGTGGAACACCTTGGCCTCAAGTTATCCCAAAATGCTAGCAAAGTAAAGGTAGTGAATTTTGATGCGCAGCCTATCCAAGGCCTGATCATAGTGACCCTCAAGGTGGGGGAGTGGAAAGACAAGTGTAGTGTTATAGCGGTGCCCTTTGATATTTTGACGTGATACTGGGGATTGATTTCTTTTTTAAGGCAAAGATTGCATTGTTTCCACATCTTGGAGGTATGTTTATTTGTGATGAAACATACCCTTGTTTTGTATCTTCTGTTATAAAGGTACATTACAAAGACAAACAAAAATGTGTGATTTCTGCCTTGCAAGTAAATGACGGGTTGCGTAGAGGGGAGTGCATTTACCTAACAACTTTGATTGAGCTCAAGCCTGATGTGATGGTGGAAGTGCCGGATGCAGTAGTAGACATTCTGATGGAGTTTAAAGATGTAATGCCACCATAATTGCCTAAGATGCTGCCCCCAAGATGTGCAATTGATCATAAGATCGAGTTGGAGCCAGGAACAAGACCACCGGCTCAAGCACCATACAGAATGACGCCTAAGGAGTTGGTAGAATTGAGGAAATAACTTGATGAGTTACTTGACGCTAGCTTGATTCAACCTTCCAAGGCCCCATATGGTGCCCCTGTCATATTTCAAAAAAAGCAAGACGGATCCATGAGGATGTGCGTGGATTACAGGGCTCTAAACAAAGTGATAGTGAAGAACAAGTATCCTATTCCTAATGCTTTGGATTTGTTCAATCGTTTGTCTAGAGTCATTTACTTTATCAAGTTGGACTTGCGATCTGGGTATTCGCAAGTCAGAGTTGCAGAAGGAGATGAGTCAAAGATGACATGCGTGACCAAATACGGTTCCTATGAGTTTCTGGTGATACCATTTGGACTCACCACTGCCCCAACAACCTCTTGTAATTTAATGAATGATGTATTTTATGAGTACATTGATAAATTTATTGTTGTATATCTAAATGATATTGTGATTTACAACAACACTCTTGAGGAACATTTAAAGTACTTGAGGTGGGTGTTCTCACGGCTTAAAGAATACATGTTCTATGTCAAGAAAGATAAATGTGAGTTTTGCAGGAAGGAAATCATGTTTTTGGGGCACTGGGTTAGCAAGGGCACGATCTGCATGGATGAGCGGAAGGTGAAGGTCGTGGAGTGGACTGCTCCAACCAAGGTAACTGAGTTGAGATCATTCCTTGGGCTTGTTAACTATTATCGCAGGTTCATCAAGGGCTATTCAAAGATGGTGAATCTGTAAGGCCCCGCATTTTACTTTCTTTTTTCTGGAATTCTTTTCCAAGTGTTAACGTTTTGTGACGTCACTTATTCATGATGTCTTGTGTATTCTAGGTACGTGTAAATTTTTCGCGTTTGAATTTCGTATTTAGCGGGACGACTTCGTGAACTTTCATTTTTGGCTTCGGGATTTATTGTTCATTGACGACTACGTGGGTTTGTGCAACGTTTCTCATTGGACCTTCGACAATCGTGTTGCGTTCCTGAAAGTGTTACCCTAGTTTATTGTAGATGTTCGGTATAGCACTTATGTGAATTGTTTGCTATATTTTTATTTTGTAAATAATGGGAATAGTTAGAAACGATTTCGGGAAAGAAATGACCGAAGGGTAAATGAGTATTTTCATATTTAGAGCACTTAGTGAAAAGTGTAGAGATTTGGCTAAGTGTTGGGGTATGAAGGGCGT
Organism: Cornus suecica; assembly: GCA_963922005.1. Lineage (NCBI taxonomy): Eukaryota > Viridiplantae > Streptophyta > Magnoliopsida > Cornales > Cornaceae > Cornus > Cornus suecica. The sequence continues at coordinate 38,437,108 of OY998246.1, read as the reverse complement.
GTTGGTAATTAGAGAGGATGACAATGGGTATAAGGGTAATTAAGAGGCTTGATGACACTCTTATAATTAACCCTAAGTTGAGAATAATTTGGTCATTTCCCTATTTCAAGTGGTGTCTCATTCCTATCCCTTGATCTCATTCCCCCATCTTTATTCTAGACCCTTGGATCATAAGGCCTTGTTTGGTTGACACTTAAATGCAAGAGTCCATTATTGTTGGTCTTTCATTTGGCGAGACTTTTTATCAACCATTGGATGGTTAATTCATTTTCATTGCCTTATTTTAAACCCTTGGATGTTAAGGCCCTGTTTGGCAAATTAATGAGTTTTGTGAGTGGTGTAATAAGTCTTTCATGACAAGACTTATTCCTAGCCCTTGGATCCATTTGTTTTTCCCCATATTTGTTTTGGACCCTTGGATGGTGAGAGGTGTGAGTGGGAAATCTCTACACATTGAAAGTCTTTCATTACAAGACTTCATATTTCCTTTCCATTTCCTCTTCTTTTTTCCCTCTTTATTCTTCTCCACTTATGGGTGAAATTCATCACCCTAAGTTGGGATTTTGGTGTGTCCATCAATATGGAAGATGTTCATAGTGTTATTCTTTTTGGTTTGAGCCAAGGATTGGTAAGTGTTCTTCATTCCTTGTGTGTTTTACATTCAAACCCTAGTTAAGGATTTCTTGTTAAACCACTTAGTAATTCTTGTTTCCCTCTTGTGTTGGAGCTTGATTCATGGTTAGGGGGCTATGGTGAAGCTTTCCATCAGTTTGCTACTTGGATTTCGGTTGGGGAAGAGTTAGGGTTTCATGGGCCTTGCTTGGTAGTTGTTGTGCTTTGCTCTTCAAGAGGTAGGGGGAAATTTCTTAACTAGATCATCTTTTGATTGTGTAGGTATGAGAATTGAATTCTAGGATTCCTAGACTTAGATGAAATTGCTAAGTGTATCATTGAAATATGAAGTTAGGGTTTGAGCATGTTTATGTGGATTACCCTTGTGTATGGAGTAATTAGTAATGATATTGCTAGGAATATGATGCATACTACTTGAGTGGTTATTCTTGAGAATTTCCATAGTAAAGTATGCTTGTATGCCTATATATATGTGGATATGTATGTGGGTATTAAGGTGTATATGTATAAGTGTGAGTATACATATAGGATTTCGAGTGTTAGTAGTGTAGTCTTGATAGCGTAAGTAGGTTAGCTACCTTGGTTAGTGAATTGAGATGTAGAACTTAGAGTGTTGTTCGAGTTTTCCCATTCTTGCGAATTTTGAGGTTTTATATTGAACATTGAACTTATGCACGAAAATGAGTTAATGTGTTGATTAAATGCTTTAATTAAGATAAAAGCATGTTAAATGGAAGGTAAAGTTATCTCTTGTGAATAAAAGGGTAATTTGATGATTTGGAACATTATTTGTGCATAATAATGTATCCTTTTGAGATAAATGCTTTAATTGAGATAGAAGCATGTTTAGTGAATGAAAAATTGTTATCTTTGTGTATTAAAGGATAACTTGATGATTTGGGATCATGAATGTGCATAAGAAAATATACTTGTTGATTATTTGCTTTAAATGAAATTTAAAAGCCTGTCGAATGATGAAAAACATTCGTGTTGACATTTTGGGAATGTTGGTTATAAATATGATGTGATACATATTTATGTTGATGCATGGGTCATTCAGGACATGGTGCATGGGTTCAACTTTTGTATTGAGAACTCAATTGGTGTTGGGCTATGCCCGGTCGTGTAACCATGGGTGAGTAGTCTTTTGTTGAATTGTCACAACAACTGGCCAGGAGGTGTCCCCCACCTATGGAACTAAAAAGCCAAAAATTGTTGATATAGGTTGGGTCGTCCCATCCTCAAAGTCGCGGGTCGTCTCGTGCATTTGATCTCCGGATCTCAAGTCGCGAGTTGTCTCGTGCATCCGATCTCTGGATCTTTCGTCACGGGTTGCCTCGTGCAACATCCGTTATTCTGATATTTCATCACGGGCCGTCTCGTGCAACCGGCTTCCTTGTTTAAAGTGAGAAGTGTCAAAATCACTTGGGAAGAATCGGTGCGGTACTCTTTCTCAATGTAAATGGGTAGAGTACGTATTCGTTATACTGTTGTGGGAACAGTGTGTACCATGAGGTGTGTGAGTCACATTGCATTTAAGATTACTAATATGTGATTTATGTTGACATGTGTATCATGATATTACTCTATGTGGTTGAGGAACATATTTAATGTGAATTTTGATGTATACAATTCATATGTTGTTAAAATGCTCAAGTGAAATGGAAGGATGTGAAAATATGATTTATCTGTCTTGTTTTAAAGTATAGTGTGAGATAAATGCTTATACTTGTTGATATGTGCTTATATACCTTAGGGGGGGTGATATGAGTTTTTTTAAAGGCTTTCTTGTGATAAGTAAAGTCGGTATAGGTTGTGATCTTGGTTGATTTTTTATGATGACTATATGATCTTGTTAGAAACCTAAGTGATGTGGTTTCGAATGTGAAATTGAGGTTTGAAAGAATCGGAAGAGGTTTTGATTTGAAACTAGTTGGTTCTGTGGCAACAACCACTAGGTTCCCTTTAGCGGTCTTAAGGAATGGAATGTCATCAGAATTGTAGTCATTCTCGGTTAAGTTGTTATAGGGTTATGAGTTGTATGTGAAGTTAAGTGTGGTGGGATTAGGGTTAGTGTCGTGATATATATCCACTTACCTTTTCCTTTAAGTTACCACTTACTTCCGCTTCTTGATTCTCTTATTCCATTTCAGCGTCTGGAAATACGCTTTGGTTTTTCCATTGGTTTCAATTTGTTTCCCCGAAAACGGATTTTTCATAAGACTTGCATTTGAGTATATTCAGTCTTTAAGTGAAAAACCCGTTTTTGACTAAACCCGTGATGCCGACAAAACATTTGAGTTTTGAAATGGTTTTAAAGTCATGAAATAAAAGATTTTGACTTTTGAAAGTCGGCGGGGTACAAAACGGAAACTGGGGGCAAGACGGTTAGTTTTACGAATTTTTAAGAAAATGCTTTCAATAAAACTAAACTTAGATAAATGATATTTTTATCATTTTTAAAGTTCCTAAATGAGTGGAGGCATTTGTCCCATGTTTCATAAGTGTTTAAAGTGGTTTCGGATTATTTTTGCGGTTTTCTAGACCTGTGTAGTCGACTGGAGACTTAGATAGTCGACTGAGTCCTCAAAATTTCATTTCAGCACATTTTTCTCTTATCTTTGACCTTGGGCTGTCGTCTGCCTACTTGGTGCAATCGACTGTAGGCCTCCTTGTAGTCGATTGAAGGTGTCTTGCAGTCGACTACAGCTCGCGCACCTTTCGACCACGCTTCATTATTTTTGTCATATCTCGAGCTACGGGTGTCGGATGGAGGTGTTCTTTGGCTTTTTAGAAAGTTGACTTCAAGCTCTTGAGTGCTTAATGGTCGTTTGAAGTTGATGGTAGATTTTGTACCTTAAACGTAGAAAGGCCGTTTTCAAAAATTAATATATCTCGTCTTGTGGCTTTGATTTAGGTCCCGTTTGTTTCTAGGGCCTGTCTTATGTCCAAATATTTGACATAAAATTTAAAATCATTTATTTGTATTTGAAATGACTATTTTACCCTTGGTGAAAGAATGGTACTTTAACTTGTTATTTGGGTCAGAGTTGTCTGATGCCATTTTCAAAAAATTCATCTCTCTTGTGTCAGGGCTTTGAATTCGGTTTCGTTTGTTTCTATGGTTCAACCTATGTCCAAATAGGTGGGGTAACCTTTGAAAATAGGGATAACTTCATTTACACCCCCTGAGGTTTGTTCTATCTTCACTTTGACCCCTCAGGTTTGCATATCTTCATTTACACCCCCTACTGTTCAATATTCTCATCACTTAGACCCCCTGAACGATGACATCAACCTGAATTTTTTTTAAAATCCCTAAACTACCCTCAATGTGTTATCCTTGTCTGTTTGGAAACAAGGATAGTGCTTTTATCAATTAGACCCCCTCCCAACATTTAATAATTTAATTTGTATTAAATTTTCAAAATATATATAAAATTCAAAAATATATATATTAAAATTTGAAAAATATTATAAATTCAAAAATAAATATAAAATTAAAAAATATATAAATTTGGAAATTATTTGTTTTTTCAAAAAAACATATTAAATTTCGAAAATAAATATAAAAATCACAAAAAACATAAAAAATTTGAAAAAAATATAAAACATTCAAAAAAACATATAAAATTCAAAAATATATATTAAATTTCAAAACAAATTATAAAATCGAAAATAAATATAAAATAAAAAATATATATAAATTTTGAATTTTTTTTAAAAACATATTAAATTCAAGACAAATATATAAAATTAAAAAAAAAAAACCATATAAAATTCTAATAATATATATTAAATTTCGAAAATAATTGTAAAATTCGAAAAAAATATAAAAAAAATTCAAATATATATATATATATATTAAATTTTAAAAAAAAATACTAAATTCAAAAATAAATATAAAATTAAAAAAACAATTTTTAACTCTCTCTCTCTGTGAGATGCCGACACTGCCCACAGACACAAACATACACTGACGCACACACAGATATATATATACACATATATATATATAGATCTATACATATATATATATACACACAGATATATATAGATCTATACATATATCTATATATGTATGTATATATATACGGTGCCGATGCCGACCCTTTCCCACCGCTCCCCATCGGCGCCGCCCCCTCCCACCGCCTCCCCATCGGCACCCCCCATTCCCACCACCACCTCCCCTGGGTCGAAAATATGTGTGTGTATATATATATTTGTATAGATCTATATGTATTTGTGTGTGTATATATGTGTGTGTGTGTGTGTGTGAGTCTGAGAGAGAGAGAGAGAGAGAGAGAGAGAAATAAATTTAAATTGAATAAATGTTGGGGTTGGGGTTGGGGTGTTTGGTTTGAGAGTTAGATTGATTTTAAGGGGGTGTTTGGTTTAGGGTTTAAATTGATTTAGGGATTAAACTGATTTAAGGGATGTTTGGTATAAGGGTATTTTAGACATTTCATACCATGAGGGGGTGTAAATGAAGATATGCAAACCTGAGGGGGTGTAAGTGATGATAGGACAAACCTCAGGGGGTGTAAATGAAGTTAACCCTTGAAAATACAATTTTTACCCTTGAAATGACCATTTTACCCTCGGGCGAACATGTGACCTTTAAGTGGTAGGTGTGATGGGTTGTTTAATCCCTTTCACTTCCTTTTGTCATTCGGCAACCTTTGTGGGTTCCCTTAGGTTGAAGTAACTATTTTACCCCTGTGTTGGGTTTGAGAATGGTGGGTAGTACTATGTCAGGTGATTGGTAGTATGAGTTGATACTGATTTGAGGTTTTGGAGCTCGATATGCTTGTGATATAGGAAGTGTGATTGTTATCTTCCTGGAGTGTTAAGAATATGAGTGTTGCTCCCATGATTTGGTGATAGGTTATGCGGATTGTCTGTGTGGGACTGGCGGGTACGAGTCGTAATGATCTATGTAGTGGCCTATACTACGTGACTTATATTGGTGGTATATATATCTCTCTCTCCATATATATATACGTGCTTATATATATATAAGTGTGCGTTATTATATGTTATTGTGCTATGACTTTATTATGTGTTAGTTGCCCTATTTGTTGATACATGTTAGAGGACTAGGAGGATCTGTTTCCGGGGTCTCGTATTGGCATGAGTGTCATGTGGGACAGTTGACTGACCTAGGGTAGATGCATGTACACGGGTTGGTTCGCACACGACTTGGACGGTCGTAGGATGTGACAGTTACGATTCCTTTCTCCTACGGGGCTTCGATGAGTTCACCCTGGCATTCTTTTGCCTAGCATCCCGAATGTCAGTTTGCAGGAAAGGTTTCGGCTATGGATCAGGATGGCTCGTGGCACTGATGCTATTATGGGATTTGGGATGTTCATACATAAAGTTGTTCCATTTTAGTTTCTTTTACTTGTCCCTTGTTTTGGGAGCTAGTCTGTTGGCATATCCCTTCCTTGTATTCGGTATTGGTGTATCGTTGTATAGATGTATTCTTTCGACACCTTAATGTGCCTTGTGTATCATTTGGTTTAGCTTCTGCTTGAGTGTGTATAGAATCATTATTGTTAACAATATTCCATTCGGTTTATGGTTATTGATGATCTTAGTTGGTCGCTCATTGTATGGATCACATCCCGGATTCCTCGAATATCTTAGTTTGGGAGTCTTTGGAAATTTAGGGCATGACAGAATGCCTTGACTGACTTGCTCAAGAAAGATAATCCATGGGGCTGGAAAGAGGATTGTGACAAAGCCTTTGCGAAGGTGAAACAAGCTATAACATCCGAGCCGGTGTTGCAATTGCCAGACTTTAGCTTGCCATTTGAAGTTCACACTGATGCCTCTGATCGTGCAATTGGAGGGGTGCTGGTTCAGGAGGGACACCTTTATGCATTCGAAAGCAGGAAGCTTAAGGATGCCGAGCAAAATAATTCCATTCATGTGAAGGAGATGACTGTGGTCATACATTACCTTGAGGCCTGAAGGCATTATTTGCTTGGGACCCCGTTTGCAGTAGTGACAGATAACATTGCCAACACCTACTTCAAAACTCAGAAGAAGTTGTCCCCAAATCAAGCAAGATGGCAAGAGTTCTTAGCAGAGTTTGACTTTGTTTAGATGCACAAACTAGGGAGGCAAAATGAAGTGGCAGATGCATTGAGCAGAAATGAAGTACAAGAGTATGTGGCTTCACTCTCTGCAGTGCATACTGTTTTCCTTGATAGAGTCAATAGAGAAATCACAGGAGATGTCGCCTACATCAAGCTACTGCAGCAAGTTAAGGAAGGCTTGGTGAGAAAATACTGGATAGAAGATGAACTACTCTATGCTAGAGGAGGCAGGCTCTATTTACCCAATGGGGGAGGACTAAGAAGATAATTGATGTGGGAGATGCATGACACCAGGTGGGCTGGTCACCCAGGAGTTGAAAGGATGCACGCACTGATTTCACGGAGATAGTACTGGCCAAAGATGGAGGATGACATTGAGACTTATGTTCGGTCTTATCTTGTTTGCCAACTTGACAAGCTTGAAAGAAAGAAAGAGGCAGGATTGCTACAACCCCTGCCCATTTCGGAAAGGCCATGGCAATCAATTTCAATGGACTTTATCTTCGGACTCCCGAAGGTAGATGGAATGAGTTCCATATTTGTTATTGTTGACAGGTTTTCTAAGTATACAGTGTTTATTGGTTCACCAAATGAATGTCTTGTTGATGTTGTTGCGGAGCTATTTCACAAGCATGTTGTCAAACACTTCGGGCTACCAGAGGATACTATTAGTGATCAGGATGCTCAGTTCACATGCCAGTTTTGGACGACCTACTTCAACCTTTTCGGGACAGAGTTGAAGTTTTTCACTACCAATCATCCACAAACAAATGGACAGACGGAGAGGATGAACCAGTTAATGGAAGAGTACCTGAGGCACTACGTGACTGCTTCCCAAAAGAATTGGGTTGAGTTATTTGACACGGCACAGTTCTGCTACAACTTGCACCATTCGTCAACAACATGGATGAGTCCTTTTGAGTTAGTAACATGACAGTAGCCACGGACACCACAGGAGGTAGTGTTGCAGCAGACTGGTGGGAAGTGTCCAGCTGCATACAGATTGGCCAGATCCAGACAAGAGATGATGGATAAGGCAAAAAACAGCCTAACTAAGGCTGGAAGGCGTATGAAAAAGTATGTTGACCAACATAGGAGACCCTTGGAGTTTGCTGTTGGTGACAAAGTGTTGCTGAAATTGACACCACAAATCTGGAAGAAGATTAGCAGCAAAACTGTGCACAGAGGGTTGGTTTCAAAATATGATGGTCCCGTTGAAGTGATGCAAAGGATTGGTGAAGTTTCTTATAGATTAAAGCTACCTGATTGCCAACTTTTCATGTCAGTTTCCTCAAGCCATTCCATGAGGACATTGCAGATGCAAGCAAAGTACATACCAAGAGAGCACCACCGGTGATAAATAAGCAATTTGATCAAGAAGTTGATAAAATTTTGGCACATAGAACTGAAGGCTAAAGCAAGAAGAACCGGAGGATAAACTACTTGGTTCAATGGAAAGGTATTAATGAGCAGGAGGCTACGTGGGAGAGGGATGTGACATTATGGCAATTTGAGAAACAGATTTAGGAGTATCTCCACATTAGGGCGTCGGGCTCCTCCAGTGGGGAAGGTTTGTTAGCCCCTTAAAGACTTAGGGGTGGGGTCTTTGCCTTTGTGACATGGGCAAAGGCCCCAAGATAACACCCATGTGCAATGGGGGCTAAGAATGGCACTTAGAGTGACATTGGTTGGCACTTGGAGTGGCATTGGAAAAGAAGTCAGAAAATAAACTAAGTGTTAGAGAAAAGTCAAGAAGCACCCTTGTAGCAAATCGCACGAATTTGCAAAAGGAGGTTATTGGGAGTTTATTAATTAAAACATTATTGCTCCTCAAGCATGGTTCATATCTGATCGGGTCAGAGTGACTTTTATGTATTTTGCATATATAAAGGGGTATGTGAGCTTGACAAAAGTTGGCAGCCAACAACCAAGCAAGGCCTTGGCAAGCCTTGGCTAGGGTATATATAGGGAGGCCTATGGACATACGTGTGCATGGTTTGACAACACTTGTCTTGACGGCACGGGTCCGTGATGGTGGTGCGGTGCTGATGACAATATGGGCACTTGTATGTGCACTTGGCTTGGCTAGCCTTGCGTATCATGCCGACTATTGTGTTAACTTGCCCTTGGGCAAGGATTTCCTTGACTTGGCATGTGCTGGAGTACATGCAATGTGCCTGGCTTAGTAAACCATGCACACATCAAGTCATGGCAATGATAACTTATCTTTGACAAGGTCGTGACACCACTGATGGATGACTTCGGAATGCAAGGCATGAGACAATGCATGTCTTGGCATGACGCAATGCATGTCATGACATGGGCGTGGCTTAGAGCATGCCCAACTTGGTGACATTTGGTGAAAACAACATGTTGGCAACATGAAGGCAGGCTGAACAAGATCAAGGCATATGCTTTGTGATGTGCTGGAGTACATCAACACATGGCATGTGGCATTCAGACATTGAAGCACATGTGACACAGCAGATCCAAAGATATAAGACAGTTTTGGCAGTTTGATGACTTGGCTGTGCAGTTGTAACTTGTTTGCTTATGTGTCACAAGGCTGGCTATGCCAGCACACCTATGGAAGGGGTTATCTCCCAGATCCTAGGAGGGCTGTATAGATAGATTTTGTATATGAGTATCTATATAAACCTAAGGGTTATTTTGTATATGGAGATATAGAGAGTTTGGCTTGTAACTCCATTGCAGAGAGATATGTGTTTCCTTTGTATACTATTTGAGATAGTGAAAAGGTTGGAGGTGTGAACCTCTGTAAATCTCTGTGTGTCCTTTACATTACTTGTTTGCTATTTATATTCTGAGTGTTGACATTGTGTTGGTGTGAATTGGCTCACTTGGTGTGCAACCAAGGCCATCATAGGGCAAAATTTGGAGTGTGAAAATTGGACCCTGTGACACCTTCTATGCCATGACAAACAACATCAACACTAGGGGTACAAGTTGGGCAGGTTCAACTCGGCCCAACCCGAACCCGAGGTCAACCTGTGACTAGCATCAACCCAACCCGACCCGCCCAACTCCAACTCGGGTTCAACCCAACCCAACCCGATGAGGTCGGGCGGGTCAGCTGGGTTGAAGTTTATTTTTTTATTTTTTAAAAATCTATTTGGATGTAAAATTTAATCACGATCTAAACAATAAATTTTGAGAAATCTGAGTTATCTTCCGAATTAAATTGAGATAAACAAGATTTATTATTTTTTTTAAAAAACACCTAATGGGATATGAATGTAGCCCAGATCCTTCAATATTACATTACAATATATATATATATATATATATATATATAGAAATATGTATGTATGAACAAGATCTGATCTCCCCTTTTATTTACATTCATCAAAAATATTATATAAATATATATATATGTGTGTGTGTGTATGATAAACATCAAGAATGGATTATCTTTCACTATTATTAACAAGATCTTCATTTCCCATATATATATATTTATACACAAAAATGAGAGAGATAAATACGAGAGAGAGATGAGATGGAGAGAGAGAGGGGATTTTATGCAAGAGGCGGTGGCGGGGAGGCAAGAGCAGCAACGACGACGATGGTGGAGAAAGAGGGAGGTTGGGCGTAGAGAGGGACAACAAGATGACCATCTGTTGTATATATATATGAGAGATAGGTATATGGCAAGTATGTATATATATATGCTTAATTTGGGTTGAACCCAACCTAACCCGAATTGCGTTGGGCTCAACCCAGCCCAGCCCGAATTGTATCGGGCTCAACCCAAGTGAGCCCGAATTTGATATTTTATGGGTTGGGTTGGGCCGGGCTAACCCAACCCAAGTTGCAGCCCTAATCAACATGGTGTCCCACAGTAGCAAGGAGAATAATGAAGGTATGAAAGCAATCTCGAACAAAATAACAGTTCAACCAGAATATTGGACAAACACCAAATATACCAGAACAACAAACAGAAAGAAGCCACTGAAGCGTAGCAATAGACCAGGGGGAAAGAACCATCTGAGTTGATGAATCAACCCAAAGACAAAATCACTGTAACCCCCCGCGTTTCCTTTCTTCTTTCTGGAATTCTTTTCCAAGTGTTAACATTTTGTGACGTCACTTATTCATGACGTCTTGTGTATTCTAAGTACATGTAAATTTTTCGCGTTTGAGTTTCAGACTTAACGGGACGATTTCGTGAACTTTCGTTTCCAGCTTCGTGATTTATTATTTGTTGGTGACTACGTGGGTTCGTGCAACGTTTTCTCGTTGGAGCTTCGACAATCTTATTGCTTTCCTGAACGTGTTACTTTAGTTTATTTTAGACGTTCCGGTGTAGCATATTTAACGGGTGCGTTTCGATAGGTGTAATTCCATGAATTGTTTGTTGTGTTTTCATTTTGTAAGAAATAAAAATAATTAAAAACAATTTTGAGAAAATAATGGCCTAAGGGCATTATAGTATTTTCACTAATTGTTGAGTTAGTGGAAAATCCTAAAATTTTGGCTAAGTGTTGGGGGTATGAGTGATATAGTGGTAAATAGAGAGGATGACAAAGGGTGGAAGGGTAATTAAGAGGCATGATGACTCTTGTAATTAACCCTAAGTTTGGAAGAAATTGGTCATTTCCCACTTTTATGTGATGTCTCACTTATAGCCATTAATCTTCTTCTCCCATCTTTAATCTCAACCTTTGAATCATAGGGCCTTGTTTGGATGACACTTAAATACAAGAATCCTTTATTGTTGGTCTTTCACTTGGCAAGACTTCTTGTCAACCATTGGATGGTTTATTTATTTCCATTGCCTTATTTTAAACCCTTGAATATTAAGGTATTGTTTGGCAAGTGTATAAGAGGGGTGATTATTGGTTTAAGTCTTCCAATGACAAGACTATTTTGCGGCCCTAGGATTAAGTCTTTACTTGCTAGATTTATTATTGGTCATTGGATGATGAGAGTTGTGAGTGGAGAATCTCTACAACTCTTAGGGTTAGCACACATTTGGGAAGACTTCATCTTTTCCTCTCCATTTTCTCTTCTCTTTTTCCTCTTGTTTCTTCTCCACTTATGGGTTGATTTGATCACCCTAAGTTGGGAGTTTGATGTGGCCATCAACATGAAAGTTGTTCATGGTGTTCTTGTCTTTGGTTTGAGCCAAGGATTGGTAAATTTTCTTTCTTCCTTGTGTGTTTTCCATTCAAATCCTAGTTTTGAGGTTCTTGTTAAACCACTTCATGACTCTTACTCTCCTCTTGTATTGGAGTTTGATTTATTGTTAGGAGGTTATGGTGAAGCTTTCCACCGGTTTGCTACTTTGATTTTGGTGTGGGGTAAGAGCTAGGGTTTTTTTGGCCTTGCTTAGTGATTGGCTTTGATCTTCAAGAGGTAGGGGAAAACTTCTTAACTAGCTCATCTTATGATTGTGTGGGTATGAGTTTGATTATAGGATTCCTAAACTTTGATGGATTTGCTAAGTGTATCCTTGGAATTGTGAAGTTAGGGTTTGAAAATGTTAAGTGAATTAACCCTTGTGCATGGATTATTTTGTGATGATATTGCTAGGGATATGATGCATGCTAGTTATGTGGTTATTATTGAGATTTTCCATATTAAAGTATGCCTGTATGCCTATATATGTGTATATGTATGTGGGTATAGTTGTGTATATGTATAAATGTAATGATACATATGAGTACGTGGGTATTAGGGATGTAGCCTTTGTAGTGAGATTAGACTAGCTCATTTGGTTAGTACATTTGAGGTATGTTGGGAATTCATGTCATGTTTGAGATGTGATTTGTGATAAACTTGATTGAATTGAACTAAGAGCATGTTTAAAAGAATGGAATTGTTATCATTTTGAATTAAATGACAATTTGATGAATTGGAACATTACTTGTGCATGAGAATGTTTTATTGAGATTTAAATGCTTTAATTGAGATATAAGCATGTTAAATGAATGAAAATGTTACCCTTGTATAATAAAGGACAACTTGATGATTTGGATCATGAATGGTGCATGAGAAAACATTCTTATTGATTATTGCTTAAATGCTCAAGTGAAATTGAAGGATGTGAGAATATGATTTGCATGCCTTGTTTAAAGTATAATGTAAGATAAATTTTTATACTTGTTGATATGTGCTTATATACCTTAGGGGGGTGATATGAGTGGGTTTAAGGACTTTCTTGTGATAAGTAAAGTCGATTGTGACTATTGAGTTGAAGTCTTGAGAAGGTGGGTGATGGTTTTGTGGTCTAAGTTAGCGTTGGTGTAACAACATGGCATCAAAGGTGACTTTGATGTTTTAGTTATGATAGACGAGGTTATGAGTAAACCGAGTCGATTGTATATTGATGGTCATATGATCTTGTTAGAAACCTAAGAGATATGATTTTGAATGTGAAATTGAGGTTTGAAAGGATCAGAAAAGGTTTTGATTGAAACTAGTTGGTTCCGTGGCAACGACCACAAGGTTCCCTTTAGCGATCTTAAGGATAGGAATGTCATTGAAGTTGTGGACATTCTTGAATAAGTCGTTGTGGAGTTTAGAGATTTGGATGTCTAACTAGGTATAGTTGGGTTATAATTAGTGCCTTTGCATATGGTCACTTGCCTTCCCTTCGAGTTACCTTTTTACCTCGGTTCTTCATTTCCTTGCTCCATTTGAGCGTCTCTAAATTTACTTTTGTCATTCCGTTGGTGTTTCGGTTTATTTCCCCGAAAACGGATTTTTCATAAGACTTGTATTTGAGTCCATTTGATCTTTAAGTTCAAAACCCACTTTCGCCTACCCCAGTGACCCTGACTAAAACTTTGGGTTTTAGAAAATGATTTTGAGTTGTTTGAAAATATTTTGGCACTTAAAAAGTCGGTAGGATGCTAAAACAGAGATCGGGGGAAAAACGGTCATTTTACCGCAAATCCTAATGAAATGAAACATTTCTACGCTTATTAGTGTAATATTGAATCAGTCTATAGGGGTTGAATGCAATTTTTTAAAATGTTGTAGTTCGGATGGAGCCTATTTTTGTGGCGTTGGAAATCTGACATCTGGAACTTGTTTTTAGGCTTTTGAATCGCTCGAGTTAACATATTTTTGAGTGAGGTATGTTCGTTGAAAGTTGGGTACTTCAACTTTCCATTTTTTTGTTGGTGTTGTCCGATATCGTTTTCAAAAATTCATCTCTCGATTTGTGGCTTTGAATTAGATCCCGTTTGTTCCTATGGCATATGCTAGGTCCAAAATTTGTATTCGTACTTTGAAATGTCATTTTTACCCTTTAAATGACTGTCTTACCCTTGGTGAAAGTGGGGTACTTCAGCTTTCCGTTTTTGTCGGCATTGTCCGATACCGTTTTAAAAAATGCATATCTCTCACCTCGTGGTTTTAATTTAGGTCCCATTTGTTTCTAGGGCCTGTCCTATGTCCAAATATTTGATACAAAATTTAAAATATTTATTTGTACTTGAAATGACTGTTTTACCCTTGGTGTAAGAGGGGGGTACTTTAACTTTCTATTTGGGTTGACGTTGTCCGATGTCATTTTAAAAAATTCGTATCTCTCGCGTTAGGGCTTTGAATTCGGTTCCGTTTGTTTGGATGGTTTAACCTACGTCCAAATAGGTGGGGAAAGTTTGAAAGTACATTTTGCCATTGAAATGACCATTTTACCTTTAGGCGAACATGTGACCTTTTAGTGGTTGGTGTGATGGGTTGTTTAATCCCTTTCACTTTCTTTTGTTGTTGGAAACCTTTGTGACTTCCCTTAGGTTAAAGTGACTATTTTACCCCTGTGTTGGGTTTAATGATGTATGTGAGGTGATTAGTGGTATGGTTTGATAATGATTAGAGTTATGGAGCTCGGTATGCTATTGATCTAGGAAGTGTGGTTGTTATCTTTCCTAGAGTATTATGAATATGAGTGTTTCTCCCATTTTTTGGTGATAGGTGTTGTGTGGATTTTCAGTGTTGGACTGGTGGGTACGAGTCATAGTGTATGAGGTGGTCTGTACTATGTGACTTGTATTAGTTGTATATCTCTCTATATATACGTATATATGTATATAGGTGTGCATTTATTATATGTTGTTGTGATATGGTTTCACTACGTGCTAGTTGCCCTATTTATTGATGCATGGTAGGGGATTAGAGGGATGTGTTTCCGGGGTATCATATTGGCATAAGGGTCATGATGGACATTTGACTAACCTAGAGTAGATGCATGTACATGGGTTGGTTCGCACTCGACTTGGAAGGTCGGAGGATGTGACAATTACGATTTCCTTTCTCCTACGGGGCTTGATGAGCTCACCCCGACGTTGGTTTGCCCTGGTGGTCTACACCAATTTGCAGGTGATGTTTTGACTACGGACAACATGGGGTGCAACAACACATTTATTTTGTTTTATCATTGTAGGTTCTGGATTTGTGCAGAGGGATATGATGATGTTACAGGATTGGGACGTCTTCACGTAGTGTTATTCCTATTAGCTTTTCCCTTTGCTAGTCCCTTATGTGAGGATTGTTATTGTATTTCTTGGGATCTAGTCTGTTGGCATGTTCCTTCCGTGTATTTGGTATCAATGCATTGTTGTATAGATGTATTCTTTTGGCACCTCAATGTGCCTTGTGTATCATTTGGTTTAGCTTCCACTTGTTTATGTATGAAATTATTGTTATTAATAATATTATATTCGTTTATTGGTTATTTAGGATTTCAAATGGTCGCTCTTTGTATGGATCATACCCCGGATTCCTTGGATGTAGAGAAAGCGGAATATCCCATTGAGATATCAACCTGCAATTTTGCTGAGAGGAAATAGAGCATATCTAATGCAAGACACAATTCTTTTAAAGAGCTGATCCAAAGCACGATATTCTTCAGAAAATATCATTTTATTCCTTTCAATCCACACCTCATAAACAGTGGCACAAAAGGCAATCTTATTTATAATTGAGGTGAGTGATTTCCCCCTCAAATTGTTAGCCATCCACTGAATCAGCACCTCACAAGATCCATCAGGCCACTCCACTAAACCGTTTTGAATCACCTATCTCCAAAGTTTCTGAGTGAAACTGCACTGGAATAAGAGATGATCTCTATCCTCCAGTCTTATACCGCATAAAATGAAAAATTCAATTATCATTAAATAAGTTGCTGACATCTGTCTAAAAGGGGTAAAAAAAAGTTGTTAAAAACAACCTCTTATGACAGCACTAAGTTTTACCTTACGCAAGTGCATGTATCAATTCTAGAATAGTAAGAGCTTGAGTAAGGGATATAGATCCCACAGAGACTAAGATTGTTCACTTTAACAGTTCAAAAACAATGAGTTATATTTCTACAAAGTTGTTTGTTTTGGTGGTCGAAGACTAAATGATCAGTTCCAGATGTGTGAAAATAATAGTGTTAAAAATAAAGAATTAACACGATCTAGTTTTAACATCTCAGTCACAAGTACGCGAGTAATATATAGTATAGTTGGGTAGAGAGGGTATCTAACCACAAAGATCAAAGTCGTATTTAAAATATTTATAAAGTAGCAAATTGAATTATATTTATAAAAGTTGTTTGATTGGTTTGTTGTATTAAACTACTAAACATAAAATAACATAAAGATAAATATTTTTGGTTTCACTCAAGATAAACAAGTCTAGGGTTGAATTCCAACTCCACCACTAGCCTTATAACATAGTCCTTTAATTATATTATTGCAAGAGGGCGGTACAACTCATATGAATCAGACTAGTAACGCTACAAGCAGTTGCCTAGTCCCAAAAATGATGCAATCGGTCCGTATTCACTACAATCCATCTTCGATTAGTATGACTGTTGTATACATATATACTACAACTACTCCTAAAACATGAAATTAAAAAACAGGCTAACAATCATCTTTTCTAGGCATGGGCTGTGTAAACCTAAGACTTTATCATGCCAAATAAATACCATTATATATAAACCGTTATTAAATCACGGAATTTCTTGCCCCATTGATAAAACACAGTTGTTCAAGATAAATTATTAATTCAGTCTCAGTTTAAGTAAAGAATTAATAAATAAATCTTATTTAAATGGTCTTATTCGTTCTCTCACTACATAATTATCATATGAGTGCCCTTCAACAGATTCTCCTCTTTGCAATAAAAATAAATAAAAGACTACATTACTCGGTTAGGGTTTCATTGGAAACCCTAGATACCGACTAGCTACTCATGGAAATGGGAGACTCCATTGTTGATGAAGCCACCGTCTTCATGATTGGATGGTTAGTTCTTGAGTTCTTGAGGAAGATAACCTCTCTCGAAGAGAGGTGTTTTATGAACAATGATACATTCTTGAGAGAATACAAAGATATTTTCAAGATGTCAGAGATCTCTTTTCTTCATGACTTCTACCCATATTTATAGACAAAAGTTGGTGCAGATATGGTATGTTCCTTGCTTGCACTCCAAGAGAACTTAAGGGCTAAGAAATGGCGTTGAATGAACGGTTCTGCCCCACTATATACTTGCACATAAAGTCAGAATTCTGCAGTATATGTTCATACAGATTCCAAGACGGCGTATTCCGAATGATAGAAAAGCCTCACCGATCGATCGGTGGCTCCTAAATTTTAATATTTATTTAATCTGCAAATTTTATGCTTCCGCCACTTGTACCTTGCTTCACTGACTTGTACTTTGTTGATTTTCGAGTGCAAATATCTTCTAAGTGTTGCTCCAAATTCCGCATACTTGCTAAGAACCCCGAATAAACACACTTTTGCATTAAGGCCCTGAAAACACACTTAACACACAACTTCCATAAAAATACTAAATTAATAGAATAAAGAGACTAACAAGAGGTATATTAACGCCCAGAATACCAACTATTTTGGTCTCATCAAGCCCCCAAACTTAAACATTGCTAGTCCCTTAGCAATAAAGAATCAAATTAATCATGAAGAGTAAAAATAAAAAATAAAAAAATAAAAACTAACCCCTTTCTTTCGTGAGGAAAGACGATTACACTTAGCATGTGTAACAAGCCTTTTAAAGCACTAGGAAAAATCCTAGTGGATGACTGAAGTCTCATGAGGGTTAAATAGACTACCTACAACTTTTTTATAATATTTAATTAGCACATATTCATGAATAAACTTGTTCATTGACTAGGAGATGATATAATCTATAAAATAAATGTAATCAAATAAATTCTACTTTACAAAACAATAATTATTTTAGATTAGAGTCAAGAATGGTCTTCATTAGTGACTAAACTTAGTTAATCTTTACTTCTAGAGCCAACAGTCTTCTGTGTTTTATGAACTTTCTCTATAACACATTTACTCCCATTTATAGTATTTCTCTATATATTTTTTCTATTTTGAAAAGGCTTTTCCTCTTTCTTTTTGCTTCTTCCTCACATATATATATTTTTTATTTCTTTTCTTAGAGAAGGCTTTCTTCTCCTATTTGCTTTTTCCACTCTAACTTTTCTTTTTAGTACGTCATTCTCCATATTTTCATATTTGATTTACGGATTGAGGAGAATGTTTACACACTTCTATACATTTTTTTTTTCTCAATATATATTTTTTCGAGATAATACCTTATATGCTCATAAATGAAACTATAGAGATCACGTGCATGTGCTTATAGGTCAAAACTGTCTTTTCTATTTTCAATTTCACCAAATTTATTCACCTATGGAGAACCACATCTTTCCACTTCTCTAATTTAACTATTATTCAGAAAAATAGAAAATAATCACAGACATCTATTTACTAAATTAGTCTCATGTCCTAATAAATTCACAAATTTCATTAAGAATATTTTAAAATCAAAGTAAATATAACTTAATTTAATTTTTAGAATATACTATAATAAATATATATTTTACATAGATCAATATATAATTATGTAAATGTAAAAAAAAATATATATATATATATATATATATTTTTATTATTATACTTTTTTTCCCGAATGATCGCAACACGATTCGATCGATCGAGACATGCTATTTACGTTTTCAACAGTGGCCTCCAGTAGCCTACTGCAGTTTATCCTCATTTTGTTTTCTTATTTTTTCAAAAATTCTCATTCCTCTATATCCATGTCTATATTATTCCACCCCCCCAGACTTGAATTGAACCATGTCCTCATGGTTATAATAATCATAGAAACATAGGGATAGAACAATATTACTACTGATTTGAGCAAGATTTCCAAATGGTGACGTAATCTCCCCCAAACTTGGTGTGTACCATAATCTGCATTCTAATTAGGACTAAAACAAGATCATAGTATATGTATTGCATTTTGACAAAGACTATAAAGGAATGGAATTTTCATTAAATGGCAGAAAAATAAAAAATAGCTCGGCCAAAGGCCGACATATAATTAAAATTGCATGAAAATAAAACAACCTAATCCTAGAACTTGAAATATGCAAAAATAAAAATAAACTAATTCCATCCCTAGCAGTAAAATTCATCGCTCATTCTCTAGCCACTTTCTTTACTCTCTTCATTATGGAATTGTTCCATATGATATCCCCATCTATTCATATCCCCTTGTTTATAATTGTCAAGAAACTTCCATGAATCATATTCACCAGGGTACTAATAACATGATGGTATATGAGAATTAACTTGATCACCCATTTGATCTTGAAGGAGTGCACTAATTAAGCACGGATAGGGTAACTTAATAAATCCTACTGTTGACCACTGATAATAGCGCGCCAGTGAGTAATTATACTATTGAAGATGATATCGGGGAAAGAAACCCAATAATTTTTTTCTAAAAAAAAATTATTTTTACCATAGTATAATCACACTTGTCTTTTGGTACTTCTAGACAAAGTTGCCTCCCTAACATGTTAACCGCCATCCAATAGCATGGAGCAACTCTAATCCTTGGAATCACATAAGCTCTAGATTTTAATCTAAACCCACCACATATATCTTGAACCATAGTTTTAAATGAAGGAGATGGTGAAGGGAAAGGTTTCTCTACTCCGGTGGGCCTAAGAGGCAATTTCCAAACTTTAGCAATAATTTTCGGTGAGATTTTGGTAACGTAGGTTAGGTTGACAGTGGTAATCATGGCTCTCTTTCCACTATTCTTCTCAAACTCCAAATTCTAATAGACTTCATCGATGATAAAAGGAATGATAAGATCAGTAGCAGGAGCAAAGATTCCCTTCAATTGCCTCTTGCGAAACATCTGTGCACAATGCTCAATAGCAGGCTCAAGGAAAGCATCGTGAAAGAAAACACATTCATATTTGAATTTTTGGGTGAAATCAAGAAGAAAATAATCAAAAGCATAACAGATCCCTCCCATTGTATATCACTAATGGTGCTAGGGTTACTAAGGCTAAAGTAATATATTTATAAGAATCATAAAAACTAATAAAGGTAAAGTCATACTTGGGTAAAAAGGAATTATATATTATAGAATAAGTATATAACCGTAGTTAAAATTGTATGGACCAATATCAGTCTTTCCTAAACATATAATATTATAATTTTCGTAGGTTAGACTAAGAATAGAACTAGATGGGTCCCAAAAAAGCAAAAATCAAAATTTTCCCGAAAATATAAAATTCTGCAAAGTCACAGCCTACCGATCGATCGTTCCAGTATTCGATTGATCGGTGACTTTTAATTTGTATTTTCTAGTAAATATATAAATAAAAATATATATATAAATATACAATATAGATTTTGTTAAACTACTTAAAAATAAATATAAAAATTCCTCCCCCAAACTTATGTACTTCATAAATGATAAAATAATTTATTTTCATAAAATTAGACAACTATTATTTATATAATAACACAAAATGTCAAAATTTTCATAAATATTAATTCAAAATTTTCAAATAACATAATAAACTAGATTATAAAACATTTATGGCACAAAATATAAGAGAGAAAACACGAGTGGGTGGCCAATGATGACTAACGTGATCGCTTACACTCATGCTCTCCTCACCAAACTACTGAGTAGGTGGATTATGGGGCTGACTGGGTTGTGCCTCCCTAGATATGCACATCTCCCCGGCAAGTGTATCAATACACTCTAAGATAGTCGCCAGGTCTGCTCTAACTCCCTCCCACTCAGTCCTCGGCACAGTGACTGTCTCCTCAGGGACAGCTGGATCCACTTCTGGCGGTGCTGGCGGTGGTGGTGGTGCTGTTGTCAATCCTCGCCAGCTCCGAGGGATGAGATGACTACGGGATCATGTCCAATCATGTGGACCAAAAGACACTCTGGTCATAACAATCACGTCATCGTCCTCGGGCCTGATACCCGCATCCCACATCAGGCTCATCGCTAGTGCATGGAAAGGAATCCCATAGCTCTTCTTCTCGATGGATGACTTCTTCGTCATCTTCCGCATTGCCCACTACATCTGCTAAAAAATAATATGGGGAATGGAGATCCAAAACCCCTGCTGGAAAGCATAAAGAGCTAGGTTCAGTAATCCTTGCCGCTCAACCTTGTGCCCCTGTGCTCTAAGCACTTCATCAACAAACCAAATCCTGGAAGGCCAATTGCCCTTTATGGTACAAGTCTTGGCGTCATCGCCAAACTTGTGGCCACAACAAGCCAGTGAAATATGATCAATTAATGGCTCTGGCGTCAGCAGAGGGGGATAGGTCCTTTGAAGATCTGGAGGGAACTCAATCGGTAACCCCCAAGTCTGGGCAATAGACTCAGGAGTAACCTCGAGCTCCTGATGTTAGACAGAAGTAAAGAGCCGGACTTGGTCCTCCTCCACCTATATCTCCATCCAGAGCCAAAACTCCTGGACCATCCTCTCATAAATCAATTCACAGGGGGCCGATAATAATGGCCCCAACCCTCGGGATATGAAATCCTGGACTGCCTAGGAGGTCATCTCATCACCCATAAAGTACTCTACATTGTATGTATGCTCGTGGCGTAGCGACTTCCGGACATCCTGATGGACGTTGGCCTGGACCTCTTGTAGGGTCGGTGAGCGGCCTCTCTTGTGCTTGGCAGCGCTAGACTCTGCCTCAGATGCTTTCTTTACGCGCACCATCGTTGTTTTAAAGAAAAAGTGTAGATAAATGTTTATGAACGATCAAAGTACTAAGTGATCGATTGCTAGAAGCTATCGCTCGATCAAAGGAATTGGGGATCGATCGCTCAAAACAAATCGAACGATCACAGTAATAATCGATCAATCGCTCACAAAATCTCTTAAAAGAATGTAAGATCGATCGCTCAAAACAATGTATGAATATTTTGGAATGAGTTTATAGTTTTTATATATGTAATTGTTATTTTTATTCATTATAACCTAATTTAAAGGTGAACGTTAATTTTCGCTAGCCATCATAGAATCAAAACGGGGGTAGAACAGACAAAACAACCAAAATTCAGAATTCTCTGCCGCACTTACGCCTTAGGCATCGCCTAGCTACGCCTTAGGTGTAAGTCTAGGCGTAAAACTCTACTTTCTGATCACTTTTTGCTCCTATAGGCGTAAGATTTTCATGAAAACCACTTTTCTTCTCAACTGCGCCGAAATGACCGTCTTGATTCCACGAGACTTTTTTCTTTAGGTGACGTCTTCGGAAAATACTGTTTTTGCCCTCCGGGAGCCATTTTTGTCTCGGAAACACCATTTTGACTATCTTATTAGATAAAAATGAACACATACTTTGTTAATTCACCAAAGTTAGTTCTATTTCTTTATTAAGCTCTTGAAGCATGCTTAAACACACAAATGACATAAAAATACCAAATAATGGAATAAAATGACGTAACTATAGTGAGTTAAGGGGTCAAAATGTCTAACATTTGATACCTATCACACCCCCAAACTTACATGTTGCTAGTCCCTTAGCAATGAACTCAGGAAAATTACCTTGTGATGATTTTTATTCTAACTAACCTATACTAATCCCTTGCTTTCGTGAGGGTCAACGATTACACTTAGCACGTGTAACAAGCCTTTTAAACCCCTCGGCCGAATCGAGTGGACAAGTGAAGTCTCGTGAAGGTTAGCTACACTACCCACAACTTCTCCATTCTCTTTAATCATGCATTCATGAATTCACACACTCATTAACCAAGTTATGAAACAATGCAAAAGATAATACAAATGCAAATACTCCCACTCACTATTGAGCAATAACTATCTCGAGCTTTGTGTCATGAATGGTTTCCACTAAAGTAAAAGACTTCGTTACTTTCTACTCTCAATCCAGACAACCTTCTGTATTTTGTGAACATTCTACTATGGTATTTCAATCTCTCTTCTTCTACTTTATTGATCAAACTTTGCATTTTATCATAAAAAATCATATTTCCATCTTTCCACTTATCATCCCTTTTTGTCTTTCTAAACTCTGGACTTTCCAGTGAGGATTTTTAATCCAGACCAACTGGGCCCGAGTTTCTTTATGGGATTTATGCTCATTAGTCTTCTCCCCTTTTTACGCGAACAATGATATTAGTGATACCAATGCCCGGTTACTCAAATGAAAGAACTACTTTTTGTATTTTATTTTTCACAATGTATTTTCAACTTTCTCCATTTCAACAATAACATCTCCCCTTCTCCCCTTTTATTGTGGCAAAATTATTATTTCAACTACGTAGTTAAAGGTTTACTATTTTTCCCATAGTGAATGTGTGCTTGTTGTGCTTATAGGTCAATCTCATCATTTTCGGTTTCAATTTCACTAATTCACTCACCCATGTAAAACCACATCACTTTCACTCAGCTTGATTTAATCGCCACTCTCATGAACGGGAATATTAAATCACATACTACTTATGTATCATAAATACAAACCTAGTCAACTTGTAATGTAAAGCAATCATGCGTGAAAATAAAGAATTTCATTCCAATTTTTTTAATCACTCCTTGTAACAACTATACCTTCTCCCCAAACTTAATTTAAACCAGGTCCTCATGGTTTACATTTATACTCATGAGAAAGAATATAGTTACCCTTGAAGCGCAGATCTGAAATTTCAACATTTTATGCTTGTTCCCCCCCCCCCCCCCCCCCCCAAACTTGGTTTGAGTCACCTATAGAAATATTCAACAAAGCAAAAATATCCAATATCATAGCAGGGGAAGAATAAAATCATCATCACTTTCCGGAAATCATTACTAAATATAGCACAAGGAATGAGTGTTTTTTTAAAATAAAATAAAAAAGATTTGGCCTTAAGGGCCTATAATCTCTAAGAATTGAAATTTTCAAAAATTAAATTACCTACTATTATATAAACCGAGGCTAGAAACTAATTTTCACAGCTTAGGACCAATTTTTAACATCGTCGGCACGACAGCTCCTCAAAGGGCTATCCAACACCCTTCCTATCTGCAATACTTTCCCTACTCATAGGACAAAATATAGGAGGCAACTCTCTCAGTGTTCTCACCTGTAGACAATTAGTACTATCCATGACATTAAATATAGAACAATAATTACCATATAAAGTACCTCATCTGTCACATTCTAACTTGACCCATGTATGGTTAATGTGTTAAACAGATCCTCCTTCAAGACCTTATGTAATGTTCCCTCCACCAATTCATCACTCTCCATTAAACTGACAGATGCCATAAATTCCAATCCCGGATCAATCTCCTCATAAATCTTCAATTGCTGACCACGCCTTTTCAACTTATTACCAAAACCCACTTCTTCGTGGAGGTAAACCGATTTAACTCTAAAAGGTTCGTCCCATCTTAACCGGATCTTACTTGAAAACAATTTTAGTTTCAAATTACACCGTCGTCCCTTCCGTCCGAGCTCAAGGAACTTACGACAAACATGCTTAGCATGATGTACTCTTGTCTAAGCTATATAAATTTGAATATCCTCATACGCACAATTCTGTATCCCCTCACACTCATTTCTGAACCGTGGATCTTCCCAGGCATACAACTTATCTACCATGTTTATACTTAACATTCGCTCATCTGGAAAGGGATCCTTAAGAGGGGTGTCATCCTTTGTAGGTTCTCTAAAAGTTTGTGACAATTGATCATCTCTAACGGCCTCCACATCTTGTTTATTCATCACTAAGGTCTTCTCTCGAACTTTAGTGCCGTCATACAACCCAATCTTATAAAGTGAGTTGTCGGGCACCAATGTCGCTAGTGACACAAATGGAGATTTAGGAAAATCTCTTGGCTCTTCCCTTGGTTACAAACCTATAGCTCTTTTAAATGTAGTGATCACTTCTGAATTAGAGAGGTGTTGATCCTTCCACGTGTCAAACTTTGCATTTGACCTTTCAATCACAACATCCAGGTCATTTCTTGCTCGACTTTAAGGTACTAGTTCTTTACAAGTCTTAGTGACTTCTTCTACATTAGAGCACTCGACCGGTGTATTGATTTGATGATCTATATCAAAAAAATTCATCCTCACCTTCATATTCTCGAAAAATTGATCCATTACCCCTATCCTGCAATTGATATGCGCATTGGCTGTGGCCAAGAATGGTCTTCCTAATATCACTGTGATATGTTTCTTCAAGTCTTGAACAGGTTCTGTATCAAAAATTATGAAATCCACTGGGAAGTAGAACGTATCCACTTGAACGATGACATCTTCTAAAACTCCCCTCGCTTGCTTGATCGATCTGTCTGCAAATTGGAGCTCCACCGAGGTAGGACTGAGCTCTCCCAATCCTAGCTGTTGATAAACTGAATATGGTAGTAAGTTAACACTCGCACCCAGATCAAGAAGAGCTCTACAAATTTCTTGGTCACTAATGATACATGGAATAGTGGGAGCACCAGGATCTTTCATCTTAGGCGGTATATTACTTAAAAGCAATGAACTCACTTGTTCAGTCAATATGACTTTCTTTGGAGTCTTCGCTCTTTTTTTCCACTTTTGTGTACAGAGGTCCTTTAAAAACTTAGCATAAGGTGGTATTTGGTCTATAATATCTAAGAGAGACAGATTAATCTTGACTTGTCAGAATGTCTCCAACATGTTTGACTCTTTATTCTTACCATTTTTGGTCGGCTCTCTAAGACGTTAATGGAATGGTGCTTCCTCCTCATATGGTGCCTTCTCTGGCTCTTCATCATCCTCCACTTGAGGTTGATCTTTTTGAAATTTCTCGGCATCTTTGTTCTGAGCTTCTTCTTCTGCTTTCTTTGAACTTCTTTAGCCTTTTTGCTTCTTCAACCTCTCCACATACTGCTCCTCAGCTTTACTATCCACTTCTCTTCTACTTCTCAAAATTGTGACTGCTTGGACTGTCTCATAACGAGTCTCAACAAAGGATCCAGACTCCAGTGCTTGTTGTGGCTTTGGGTTACCTATCGGCTGACTAGGCAATATTTTCTCTATCCTATCCATAGTATTCACTAGTTGTACTATTTGGGCTCCTATTTGAGTAATGAATTGGAAATGAGAGTTCAATGTTTGGATGGTTGCTAGAGAATTATTAAATTGATTTTTAAACTCCCTCAGGGCACTCATCACCTCTTCTTCATAGCCAGGTGGTCTTGGTGGTGGATTTTGAGTAGAATTTTGATGCTGGAGATGGTTTTGAGGATATGGTGGGTAATCTTTATTTGGATTGAATCCATGGGTTTGGTTTCCTTGAGGCTGAGTTTGATAATTAAATGGTTGGACAACCTGATTGTTATTGAATGGTTGGAGGGCTTGATTATTATTGAATGGCTGGAGAGCCTGAGTATTATTGAATGACTGTCTGGGCTGGTAATTTGACTGAGAATTTTGAGCCATGATTGTTAGTTGGGAGTCGAATGATTGTTGACTCAGTTTGAACCTTGGCTATGGATTATATGACTGTTGACTCTTAGTGAACCTTGGTTGTGGATTGGACGATTGTCCTTGTTGAACCCTTGGTGATGGGTTCTCCATATTTATAGATTTGTATGACAGAAGTGGGTAATTTCTAGCATTTGAGGTGTATGAATTAGTGAAAGGAGCATTATTTGAATAGTTCCATGATGCATTGGCATCGACAACCATTATGTCCTGACACTCATTTTGATAATACTCAGCTTCTACTTCTAACATTTCTCTAGGAGGGGAATGACTTCGCTGAAGGAACTTGTCAATTCTTTCTAGTTCTTATCAATGGCATTAAATCTCTCACATCAGCATGATTCATGACATAAGCTTTCTCAGATCTTCTATCATGTTCACCTATAGACCTCAACTCAGATTCATATTGAATTGTATTGTCACTTATGTTGTCAAATAAATCTAAGAGTTCTTTTGCCGGCTTCAGGGTAAATTGACCTGATGTTGCTACATCTATTAAATTCTTATGTGTATCTCCAAGTCCCATGTAAAAATTCTTAGCTATATCCTATTCAGCGAACCTATGGTGGGGACACTTATACAAGATTTCACTATATCTCTCCCAAGAATCATGAAACTGCTCATCAGGCAATTCTGTAAAACATTTGATCGCATCTTGTGTTTTTGAGGTCTTTCCTATGGGATAATATTTTTCTATGAATTCTTTTTTAAGGGTTTCCCAATCAATTTTAGTTGCTTTAGCCAATTTGATATACCATCTTTTGGCTCTTTCCCTCAACGACCAAGGAAATAATCTCACTCATAGGTCATTCTTGGATAAATTATCATACCTAACAGTAGAGACTACCTCTAAGAAGTCATTTATATGTTGGTATAGGTCCTCAATTCTAAGTCCATAAAATTTAGGAAGCATATTAATAACGCTTGTCTTAATTTCAAAGTGTTTTACACCTTCTTCTTCTGGAAAATCAGCATAGGAATCATATGCATCCGGTGCGTAGTATCCTTTTAGTGACGTCTCCGGTGCCCTTGGTTGGTTGGCTCTTTGGTCACCCATCGCGCCTTCTTCAATGATTTGGCTGGTGTCTTCCTCTAACTAACGATGACGCTCTTCAATAGCTCGACGTTAATGAGGGAGAGTCTTTTTGATCTCAGGATCGTACTTGACTATCTCAGTGCTAGAATTAGAATGGGTCGATTTATCAGTCATACGCTATATTAACGACTATTTTTTTTTTCTTTTTGAAACTTTATGAAATAAAAACTAACTAAATTAACTACTAAATTTCTTTAACTATGAACAAAAAATAAAGGCTGAATTAAATGCAAAAATCAAGGCAAAACTAAAACTCACAAACTGTTCTAGACGCAACTTCAGAAGCTCCGCTTTATCCTTTTATGCTTTTCAGAGTACCTGTCAATCACACAAAAATTTAACTTTAGCTACAACTACAATAACGTAATGTAAATAAACTACTAAAGCTATTGAACAATGCTTAGTTCCCGACAACAACGCCAAAAACTTGACGTCTGTCTAGAGGGGGTAAAAATAGTTGTTAAAAACAACCTCTTATGATAGCGCTAGGTTTTACCCTATGCAAGCGCACGTATCAATTGTAGAATAGTAACAACTTGAGTAAGGGATATCGATCCCACAGAGACTAAGATTATTCACTTTAACACTTCAAAAATAATAAGTTATATTTATGCAAAGTTGTTTGTTTTGGTGGTCGAAGACCAAATTATCTAAATTATTCTAAAAAACAAAGTAAATTGGTTTGTGATTCAAGAGAGAGAGAAAACTAGGGTTTTGATCACTCCACCATTAACCGCATAATATAGTTATATCAATGTAACAATTGTAAGAGGGCGATCCGTAAACTGTGAATCAGGTCGTACCGCAAATAGCTAAATACGACCCCAAAAAGGATTACCATCAACTGGATCACGACAACCCATCTCATGACTGAACTGATTAGTACATGTCAATTAAATTACTCTAATCTACTCATAATGCATGAATATAAACTAAAACATGTCTATTCCAATTCGCCAATGCATGACCTGTGTCAACCTAGGGTTTTAAGTTTTATTACCACCATTGTGTAGAAAATTATGAATTAAGCATTCGAGTTCAAGCTTATAGTGAATAATCATAATTGTGTAAAATAATATATACATTCCATCTAAGACAATAATTTAGAACAAATATAGAATTTTGTTTCAAAAATAAAGATGATTTCTTATCTACTACAATCATCACAGTACGGTCATAGTTTCCCCTCGTTACAATTGAAAACAAAATAAAATCTACATTACTTGGCTAGGATTTTGCTAGAAAACCCTAGATACCGAGTTAGTTGGCTATGGAAGATGAAGAATGCATCTTTGGTGTAGAATCGATCTCCATGTCATTCTTCTTCGGATCTTTAGGTCTGAATATGGCTTTTCTTCTCCAAAGATATATAACTTTAGAGGCTGTTTTGAAATTGAACGTGTAAAGAAGCTCTAAACACCCACAACAACTCTGATATAAAGATTTGTATTTATAGACAAACCGAGGGAAACCCTAATGGTCGCCCTTTTTGGTAATTTCACACAAAACCTAATTACAACCCTAAATTCTGATATATATGTGTGTATATACACATGCATTGAGGTGAGAAGTCGCAATCGCATGATAGAATCAAAACGGGGGGTAGAACAGACAAAATAGCCAAAATTCATAATTCTCTGCCGCACCTACGCCTTAGGCATAGGTCAGGCGTAGAACTTCACTTTCTGGCTACTTTTTGCTTCTGTAGGCATAAGCTTAGGTGTAGGCTTTTCATGAAAATCACTATTCTTCTCAACTGCGCCAAAATGATTGTCTTGATTCCACGAGACTTTTTGCTTTAGGTGATGGCTTTGGAAATTACCGTTTTTGCCTTCCGGGAACCATTTTTGTCTCGGAAACATCTTTTGACTCTCTTCTTGGATAGAAACGAACACATACTTGGTTAATTCACCCAAGTTAGCTCTATTTCTTCATTAAGCTCCTGAAACATGCTTAAACACACAAACGACATAAAAATACCAAATAATGAAATGAAAGGACGTAACTATAGTGAGTTAAGGGGTCAAAATGTCTAACATTTGACACCTATCAGTTGTTAAAAATTAAATTCTCAACATTAGTATCATAATCATACACAAAATTATGGCATTACCATCCCTAATCAAAATTCATGTCCAAAGGTCATAAACTTTAACTAAATATACATCAATCTTCAGTTAAATTGTCCAAAGCACAACCACAACAAAAGTTGACTGAATTCCCCATCTTTACTCCACAAAATCACTAGATCAAGATACATCATATTATCATTAGTTCAACCCCCCGAGGTAGTTTTGTTTGCAGATCTATGGCAAGCATTTTCGCCTCTATTCGATTCTCATTTTCCACATTCTCCTCTTCAGATCCTATCGAATGTGGTTGGCGAGTATCAATAGTCATCTTCTCTAGCTTTGCAACATTCTCAAGTAAGTAAAAAGAGAGCTCCATATCAACCTCATGGCCAGTAAATCCAACAAATTCTACCACCTTGAGACATTTAAGCCGACATTTGTTATCCCTTTTTAGCACAGTTTGTTGCAATAGGTTTTTCATACGATCTTCATATCTCCCGTATAAAGCCTGCCATTAAGGGGAAAAAGTAGTTAAATCACACTTGTTAACAGAAGGAAGCATTTATATTGTAACACCGTTAACAATAAAGGAATCATAATTCTTGCACAAGACTTGAATTTAAGTTATTATCTATTACGATGTTCTAAAAATACATGCATTTTGTGTAGTCTCTTTGGTGTTCAAAGATAGAACCTTGAACAATTAGCCAACTACTTCTTTGACATCACAATACCCCAACGATCAGGTTATCAAATCAATTTTTTCAGAAGAGACTGAACTTTCAATTCCACATGATGAAATGAATTTTGTTTATCAAACTAGTTCAAGCTTATGGTGAGAATTAAAGCAATGCACAAAAAATATTAATGACAAACAAAATGAATCAAGAGTGTCAGTTTATCGATAGTTGACATCTTCTTTGGACCTTGAAGGGAAGTTATAGTAATTGACACTATAATAATGACATTTTTGTTTTAATTTCGAGACTTTTTGGTTTAGGCCATCACTTTTGGAATGTCGCATACTTTAGTCTCTCAGGTTTAATCAATTTTACCCAACTCTTTTATCCTTGACTATGAGTACTTGTTAGGAGTATAGCGGATATCTAAGGCTAGTAGATGTATCAAATCGGGCGAAATCTTGGCTTCTCTTATTAGAGAGAACCTAATGTAACTTTTGAATTACAGAAGCCCCTAATTATCATAGCATCACTTTTCACTGTTTGGTCACCTACCTCGAGACTAATATACTACCAGAACAGCGAGCTCCAGGCTACATCAGCACTTAAATTATAACTCTTGAAAATTTCCAATACTTCAATTTCACTTTATCAAACAATCCTCTCCTCTCATAAATTGCATCATCCGCAAAGGACTATACAGATCTTTCTACCTTGGCTGATGCTAAACCAAACGTTACGCCCCACAATAGAAGGTTGATCCATGCCATTACAAAACCGATGAGAAAAAACTAGATGCACCACTGTTCTCAAGATCTTTTGATATTCGACAATTTACGTAAGATTCTTATATCTCAGTCTCTCAAACATGTAAAGTAAAACAGGAAAAGAGAGAGAGAACTTAACATTTTAAGTTTAGAATGCGCAAGAAACAACCTTCACCAGTGTCCCATGGTGTAGATATTGTAAACCATACAGTAAGAACAGTAACCTGAATTAAAAATTTATGCAAACAAGGACATGCCTCCAATAGCAAAATGCAAGGAAGGAAGCTACAGATCTTGCATGAATTCACTTTCAATGTCAAATGCTTTAGATTCCTGAATTCAGGATATTCGGGGAAGATGTGAAATGCCTGAAGAGTCCAACAAAGAGTTACAAGAAATCTGTCAGAAAACCTTTTGAAGAAGAGAAGGCAAAGAAAGTAACAGACACTAAAAAAGGTAAGGTAGATAGTAACCTCATCATCCACCTTCAGTACAAGTGTCTGCAGCTGAGAGATATAGCTAGAAAATTTGGAAAATCTAGGAAGCTCTCTTCAGCAAAATGGAACCCCCAGGGATAGTGTTGAAAGAGTGCATGCAGTCTTGAAACACAAGTTCATTGGGTTACCAAAATAGTCCGATGACACGAGATTTTTCGCAGAGATATCGATGCCTTCCAAAGACCAACGGTAAACAATTCTCAGATGCTTGAGTGATTGACTATGAACTTTGAGATTTCCCAGAGTGGTTGAGCCATGAACCAATAAATCTTCAAGGAATGGGCAGTTGAATAGAAAACATTCAAGACATTCTGCAGTCACCTGAGTCTTGAAAAATCCAGTGCCTGCGTAGTTAAAATATAACGCCCTTCCGGACCAGCCTTAGGTGATAGTTCAAAATTCAACTCGAGCCTCTTAACTCTCTTCTGGAATGCATTGTGAACCCAAATATCAATATAAGATGTGAAAGAAAAATCCAAATCAAAATGAACTCGAAAGTCATCCATGGTTGCACCCTTGTGCGAGTTCAGAACCCGATTCACCTAACTTACATAATTATCCCTCTCCAACACTAAAAGCTCCCAATTGCGCTTCCTCTTGACTTTCCACAATACCTTGGAAGCATCAAAATTGAAAGTGCCAGTTGAATAAGTCAACAGATTTTTCCATCTAGTCGAGAGGACGCTAGTTTGCGCCGCCTCTTTCATTGTCAGGAGAGACAGAATGCAAATAAGCAAATGATTGGGCAACTGACTGATCCAATCTTCATCTAAATGAAGACCCCTCTCTTTACACTGATTATTGCAAATCACAAAGTGAGTCAATGGGAATCAGGAGAAGTACTATATATATTGAATTTAGGTACAGGAACACCGAATTGGCGCCTTAAACTGGGGATTGGAGGAAATTTAATTCAAAATCTTCAATTAAACTTATTTATGGTGCTGAATTGAACAAGCAAGCCAAAGCACAATAATTCCATATATCATAATATTGAAGATGAAAAAGGAAACTAATTTTTATCACACACGCATACGAACAGATGCTTACATACATACATACATAAATATATATATTGAATCATACTATAAATAACAGCAAAAGGCAAGAAACTTTTTAATATTGCTTGAACAGAGAAGAAAAAAAAAATTACCTTCCTCAGTGGAAAATTGGAGTTGAGTCGTCTTCGTTGCATTGATGATCAATCAAATTCCAAAACAATTGTTAAACTATTACTCGAAACAAAGATCCGAACAGGGACAATTATTCTGCAATAATATATCAGAAGAGCTAACCTAGTATTAATGTAGTATATCTAAATCTATATCTATCTATACTTATTACCATTAAAAAAATTCAGTATTTACAACGTAAATTTCTATGTAATTTTTCAGTTCCATTAAAAAATTTCAGTATTTATAATGTAAATTTCTATGTAGTTTTTTAATCTTATTTGAAATTATAATTATAAAATTTAATTCAATTTTATAACTCGAATTAAGTACTAGAATCCTATTTAAAAATATTATTCAACTTCAACTTGAATTATAATTACAAAATTATTTATTTATTTATTTTAAATTTTATTTTATTATAATTATAATAAACAGTTTTAAATTTATCTCAATTACTTTTTTTTCTTTAAGTTATTGGTTTTCCACGTAGAATTCTACGGTAATATCTAATGTGATATATTCAAATTGCCAAACTTTTTATACTGATAGACTTCTACATTAATCAGATTTTTACTTTTTATCTATAAATTTATCTACTTATTTTATAATTTAATTCATAAGCTAAAACAACTCAAAGCAAAGGAGTAGCTGCATCATGTCATCATATTTGTTAAGGCCCTGTTTGGTAGGTGGTCTGGTCCCAGGTGGTCTGGTCTGATCTTGCGTTTTATGAGACCAGACCGTGTTTGGTAGCATTGGTCCCAAATTTTTGGTTAGACCAAGTAAGACCAAATTAGACCAAAATGGCCTCATTTCAGACAAAAAAAAAAAAGGTGGTTCCTGGTGGCCTTATTAATAAAATATATTTATAAATAATTAAAAATGAATAAATAATAATAAAAAATTAATAATAATAATAATAAATTAAATAAAACATATTTTAAAAATAAAATATAAATAATAAATAATAAAATAAATAATACCTAATAATAATAAATAAATGAATATAATAATAATGAATAAATAATAAAATATATTTATAAATAATAAATAATAAATAATAAATAATAAAAATAATAAATTAAATAAAACATAATAATAATAATAAAATGAATACAATAATAATAAATAAATATAATAATAATAAAAAATGGACTAAATAATAAATAATAATAATAAATTAGATAAAACATATTTAAAAATATAATAAAAATAATAAATAATAAACAAAATGAAATAAATAATAATAATAAATAAATATAATAATAAATAATAAATAGATATAATAATAAATAAATATAATAATAAATAATAAGTAAATATAATAATGAATAAATACTTCATAATAAAAAAAAATGAGTATAATAATAATAAATTAATATTAAATTAATAAAATATATTTTTAAATAATTAAAAATGAATAAATAATATATAAATAAAATGAATTAAATAATGAAATAATAATAAATAAATAGAATATATTTATAAATTAATAAATAATAATTTAATAATATAAATAATAAAATAATAAAGTGAAGAAATAATAAATAAAGAAATAAATAATACATAAATAAATATCATAATAAATAATAAATAAATAGTAAGACCTTACCAAACAGACTTTTCCAAATCAGATTAGACCAGACCAGACTAGACCAAACCAGACCAGACCAGAAAGACCGCCTACCAAACATGGCCTAATGGTAGGTTTCTCACTCTTTTGTAGAAAATAATTGGGTAATTGTGTTACACTTGATCTAAGTGTCTACAGTTAAATTGCTTTAATATGTTTTAATTACGATCTTAGGGGTTTTGAATTTTGGTTACCTTTTTATTTCTTATTATTTTGTTACTCAATTTTTAGGGAAGACAATTTAGCCCGATCCGGCGAGTTTCAACCCGAATTGCCGGTTTGGTAAGCTCTTAAACAAGTTTTGGGCGGGTTACCCGAAGTGTGTTCGGATTGGGAACCCCACCCACTCGTTTATTTTTTTATTTTTTGAAAAAAAAATTAAGTATTTTAAAAGCATGTAATAAAAAATAAAAGTTCACAAAAAATGTTATTGTAGACAATAAATTTCTACTCCGAAAATTATGGAATAAAACCTGTCACAAAATAAATTTTATTGATAGAATAAAGTAAGTACAATAAAGTAAGTACAATCTCTGAAATAATTTTCCGCGATATAAAGAAATTGGTCCTCTGATTCGATATCCTTCAACGGTTGGATCCAAGGGCTGGAAATGTTTGATCTTGAATCACCGAAAAATATTTGATGAAGAATGAATTTGATCTCCTTTGTTCGATAGATTCACGGGCTAAGAATGCTTGATCTTGAACCACCAAGGAAATTTGGTGAAGAACGACACAAACTTTGGTATTTGTTGATCTTCCTTCAAGTTGTGAATTGTTAAGAATTTTCTGTAGGACTTTGGCTCTCCTTTTTATCTCCTTTCTTCTCCCCCTACTACCTCTATTTATAGGCAATTAGGTGGTGAGATGATAATTATACAATTATTTAATTATATAATCATTATTATCTTTTGCAAGATAATTATACAATATATAATTATATAATTATCAACATTTTTTTTATTTGATAAATATCTCTTAAAATTAATAGTGATAATTATCAACATCTTTTAACGGGCTTGAGCCACTAACTTTTGAGTTGGCCCAATGAATTTTGGGTTGGTGACTCATTTGTTGGCTCATATTTTGTTTTGGGTCATTTAGCCTTAGGCCCAATTATTTTTGACATCTACAAATTGTCCCCACTCCAAGTCTTACGCATTGGGCTTGTCTTCAGGCTTGGGCTAGGCTTGGAGCATCCATCTTTTGACCCAATCTAAATAAATCTTCCCGTTAGGATTGTAATTCACTCACAAGGATACGTGACATCTGCAATCAGAAATTTATTTATTCATTTTTTATATTTTTTTGCGGTTGTTGTGGTGGAAGGTTATCGCAATTCAAATTCTCAAATTCCAACCAGAATGATCTATTGGGTATCCTTCTTCACATGACAATTTTTGATAAAGCAAAATTAATACCAGGAAGTTGAAGTTATTTGAAACTCCAATCCCCAACTCGTTCTTTAACAATTTAGACTAATCTTGTCGAATTTGGATTTCCATCTGAGTAGGACTTCAATTTTCAATTCATGTAAAATTGCTTGGTGCCTATTGTAATAGCTAAAAATTTATATGAGCCAATAAAGATGGGTTATAGGACTGGTGGGCCGCCAGACTGATGAGCCGCAAGACTGATGGGTCATAGGACAGATGGACCTGACCCATAGAAGTCTCTAGAAAATGAGTGATCCCCAAGTTAGGGATTTGTCCCACTTATGGAAGATAGAGCCCAAAAAAGAAAGAAGTTTACCAAATCCCATGATTTAAGGGATTGTTAAACTTGGGTAGATGGGCCTAACCCATCTATTGAATTATGTATAAATACATGGTCAAAGGATGAATAAAAATATTAAAATTTGTTAAAACCTAATTCGTTGTGTACTTTTTTGCATCTACACAATTGGCGCCGTCTGTGGGAACCTTAGTCCTTAAAAATATTTTTCGACAGCTTCCCACTTTCTACTAGGAGCTTAGATTGATATCATCCATGGCGGTTATCACCCGGTCGCAACAATCTGAGTTATCTCCGAACGGAGGCCAACCTTCGCAAACTGAGGATCCGATCAGGCTGGCCTTGGAGGAAAGGATTGCCGAATTGGAGAGGCAGAAAGCCGAGTTGGTGGCAAAACTGGCCCTGCTGCAAAACCCTCGAGAAGCCCAGAATGACGAACAATCCAACAAGTAGGAACGACCTGTGGGCCACCAATCGGAAAGAGACAACCACCACGCAAAGTCCAACAACGATCAGGAGGAACACGCAGAATCATCCCTACAGGTGCTTGGGATGCACAATCCCGAGGAAACTCTGACCATGAAAAAATTGGAGGAAATTATGATCAGATTTCAAAGGGAGGTGCTTAAGGATCTGAAGCTTCAGACCCCGAACGATCTGGCCTCTGAGGCATCCATCGACGCTGTGCAGACACCATTCACACTAGCGATCACCAGTGTGCCCTACCCAAAAAGGTTCAGGCTACCAAATTTTACCCTGTTTGACGACACAAAAGATCCGACGGAACACATCTACCATGTCCATACAAAAATGAATGTCTACAACGAAAACGAAGCCTTTCTTTGCAATGTCTTTCCCACCAGCCTGACCGAAGCAGTCCTGTTATGGTTCAGGAAACAACCACCCCGATCTATTGGAAGCTGGCTCAGACTCTGTGAGTTGTTCATCGCCCAATACTTCGGCAATAAAAGATAAAAAAAGACCATTTTTAGTCTCTTTACCATGATCCAAGACAAAGGTGAATCCCTAAAAAGCTTTGTCTCGCGATTCAATGCCGAGATGTTCTCGATTGATAATTGTGATCAACACTCAGTCATCGAGGCCTTCAAGATGGCCTTGATTCCTGGAACCAAGTTCCACCAGTCTTTGGTCAAGAGGCCACCAGTAGACATCGGGGAACTCAATTCTAGGGCACAAGGACATCTTCGGATAGAAGAAGAGCTAGCTATACGCCAAAGAAGGGCAGCCTTTACAAGCATAGAGGCAAGAGTATTTGAACCTAAAGTTAAGGATCGGGCACCATATCGAAAGCAGTCAGGCGCTCCACTTGCACCCTCCCCAGTCCTAGAGAAACGCCAAAGGTCCGAAGACAATATCACACCATTAAATGTTAGCCTTGCCAAACTATATCATGAGACTAAGGGTAAAGGAATCTTCCGATTACCACCACCTATCAGACAACCAATGGAACAAAGCGACATGTCAAGGCACTGTGCCTTTCACGACGAATATGGAGACAACACCAACGAGTGCAGAAGCCTCAGGAGGCAAGTAGAAACCATGATAGCAAAAAGAGAATTGACCGAATACGTTGCAAATGAGGGCACCCGATCAGATCAAACATCACATACGCTCGTCAAGGGGACAACGGGTCAGCCCGTAAAAGTCATTCACATGGTTCACGGAGGGCCAAGCCGATCAGAAGTGGAGGAAGCCCGTAGATCCTAGATGCGTCAAGTCTAGAGACTGCGAAGGTTTGGAGAAATCGGCGAGTTTCGAAGCCCGAAAGAAGATGCACGGATAACTTTCACTTATGCAGATATACGAAACATTTAATCACCACATGACGATCCCTTATTGATCTCCCTCATGGTCTCAAACTGCCTGATCAAGAGATTAATGATCGACCCAGGAAACAGCGCCAACATAATCACCAAGTGGGCTTTTGAGAAGTTAAAAATTAACCCCTAGGAGATAGTCCCTTCCAGAAGCCCGATAATAGGATTCGATGGCAGAAGAGTAGAACCAATGGGGCAGATCCAATTGCCAGTAACAGCAGCAAGGCGCACGCTCAGAGAAACTTTTATGGTAGTAGATGTCAAACCCTCATATAATCTCCTCATGGGCAGGGGTTAGATCCATCGGATGCACGAAGTTCCTTCCACCCTGTATTAAGTCATGCGATGCGTCGATCCAAATGGAATTGATGTGATTGACCTAAGAGGAGATCAGATGGTGGCCAAAGAATGTTATGCCGTCACCTTAAAAGGTCTGAGGAAGAGGACAGAACCGGAACGAGATTCACAATCCAAGACAGTAACTGATCATCAATAGCAATTACAGGATAAGGGTGTGTGGTCATCTATATCAGCTGAACCTTTGCTAGAAGTTCAGATTTGCCCCGACCACCCTGAAAGGACGACTTACATTGGCTCTGGCCTCAACATAAAAGAAAATGAAAAATTAGAGGCCCTCCTACGCTCCAATGTTGATGTATTCGCTTGGGACCACATGGATATGCCCGACATTGATCCTTCAGTGTCCTAGCATTCCCTCAACGTGGACCTCGACACAAAACCCATCAGGCAGAAATAAAGATGCATGGGGGCCCACCGAAACCAGATTATTGCTGAAGAGGTTGATCAACTTCTCCAAGCCGGATTCATTAAAGAAGTGCAATATCCTTCCTGGCTGGAAAACGTGGTTGTGGTTCAAAAGAAGAATGGGAAATGGAGAGTGTGCGTGGACTTCACTGATCTGAACAAAGCATGCCCGAACGATTGCTTTCCTTTACCAAAGATCGATCAGATGGTAGATGCCACCGCAGGATTCGAGCGCTTGAGTTTTTTGGATGCGTACTCTGGATATAACTAGATACGAATGAACCCAGATGACGAGGAAAAGACAGCATTCATCATTGAATCAGGTACATATTGTTACACAGTTAGGCCTTTCGGACTAAAAAATGCAGGTGCAACCTTTCAGAGGTTGGTAAACAAAGTTTTCTAGGGCATGATGGGATTTACCATAGAAGCCTACATTGATGACACGGTGGTCAAAAGCAAGGCGAAAAGTGACCACCTGGCTAATCTGCAGTAGGTGTTTGACACCCTCAAAAAGTACAAGATGAAGCTCAACCCATCCAAATGTTCCTTCAGAGTGTCCTCATGCCAGTTTTTGGGACACATAGTTGATCGGACGGGAATACAAGTGAGCCCAGCACAAGTCAGAGTTGTCATGGAAACCGGAGAGTCAAAGTCCCGAAAGGAGATCCAAGTATTAACCGGGAGAGTAGCAACCCTCAGCCATTTCATCTCTTGCTTAACTGATCAGTACCGACCTTTTTGTCATTCTATAAAAGCAGCTAAATGAGAGTTCTGGGGGCCAGAACAATCAGAAGCCCTGAAAAAGCTCAAGAGCTATATGACAAAGCCTCCCATACTGGCAACCCCAGAAGCAGACGAGTCGTTACACTTATATCTAGCCATATCTGTAACATCTACCAGCACTGCTCTGGTCAAGGAGGGCAAGGGGTACCAAATGCCGGTCTTCTACACCAGCAAAGCCTTTGCTGATGCAGAAACTCGTTATTCCAAACATGAAAAGTTGGTACTATCACTGATTAATGCAAAACGACGTCTTCGGCATTACTTTGAAGCACATCCGATTATGGTACCAACTGCAACCCCGATCAGATCCATAATGGCGAAGCCCGAATTATCAGGAAGAGTATCCAAATGGGCAATAAAACTGGGAATCTATGATATAATCTATGTCCCCCGAACCGCTATTAAAGGGAAAGCGGTAGCTGAAGTTCTGTTAGAAATAGAACTATGGATGCTCTAGAAGAAAATGAACCAGAATTATGGGTAGTATTCGTGGATGGATCGTCAAGTATCAACAAAGCAGGGATCGGTGTAGAGCTTGTAACACCCGATGGAACTAAAATTCAGCAGTTCATTCGATTGGAGTTTTTAGCCTCCAACAACGAAGCCGAGTATGAGGCCCTTCTAGAAGGAATTCGGTTGGCCCGAAGCCTTCAAGTACCGAAAACAGAGATACGAAGTGATTCCCAATCGGCTGTACGTTAGTTGAATGGGGAGTATGAAACCCGAGAGCCTAAAATGGAAGCATACAGGAATTTGGTACTAAAAGAGGCCGAGGAATTCCAGCAGTTAACCTTTAAACAGATCCCCAGAGGGGGCAATATCATGGCAGATCGTTTGGCTAACAAGGTCTCTGCAGCAGGGAAAAGTATGACTCGAACAACACCAGTGGACTTCATCATCCGATCAAGCTCGGAGCCCTCCGGGGACGTGATGGTCATTCCTTGGGAGCCAAGCTGGATGGACCCCATAACAGACTATTTGAGGACGGGTGTGTTACTTGAGTTAAAACCAGAGGCTCAGAAGATAAGAATGAAAGCCACAAGATACGCTCTATACAACGACCAACTTTACCGCAAGTCTTTCTCCGGGCCATATTTAAGATGTCTCACACCCTCTGAAGCTTATGCAGTCATGGGAGAGATACATGCTGGATCGTGTGGCAATCATCCGGAGGAAGGTCTTTAGCCCATAAAGTCCTCACCCAGGGGTTCTTCTGGCCTTATCTATCAAGAGACGCTGTGGTATATACCCAACACTGTAAAAAATGTCAATTTCATGGTGATGCCATTTATCCACCTCCGGAACTACTAAATCCAACAATTATCCCTTACCCCTTTGCCCAATGGGGAATGGATATTGTGGGTCCTCACATGTTCTACTACACATGTTCTTCTACCTACGGATTACTTTACCAAATAGGTGGAATCCGAGGCATACTCAACTATCAAAAGTAGCCACGTTATAAATTTCATTTGGAGTCACATCATTTATAGATTCGGTCTATCTCGAACTATAATGATGGATAATGGCACCAACCTGGATAACAGGAAAGTTCAAGCATTCCTGGCAAAACATGAGATCAATTAGAACACTTATTGCGTTGGTTACCCATAGGAAAATGGACAAGCTGAAAGGACAAACAGAAACAATTTTTGATACACTTAGAAAAAAGCTAGAAGAAGCAAAAAGAGCTTGGTTGGAAAAGTTACCCGAAGTCTTATGGTCTTATCGGAGCACTCCAAGACAACCAACAGGAGAGACCCCTTTTGCCATGGCCTACGGGGCCGAAGCCGTTATCCCGACCGAATTAAAGGTGCCTACTCCATGAAGTCTGGCCTGGGAAGAAGGTCCAAATAATCAACACCTGACCCATGACTTGGACCTACTGGAATAAAGAAGAGAACTCGTCTGGATAAGGCTGACAGCCTACTAGCAACAAGTCAGAGCTCAGTTTAATCAGAAGGTCAAATATGGTGCTCAGAAGAAAAATTGGGATTATTGGCAAGTTACGGGAGACATGGGAAAGACCTTATACAATAATTGAGGTCATCGGTCGTGGTGCCTATCGGGTACGGAAGAACGAGATAGGCCGCATCGAGCCCAATTCTCAGAACGCTTATCGTCTGAAGAGGTATTATCCTTAGATTGTTTTTTTCTTAAACAGTAAAATAAAATTGTGTCTTGCACATGACACTTCTGCTGATTATAATAAAGCATCTGTGCCCGATGTTTGGCACCTCTACTACATGTTTCCCAAGTTTTTTAATAAAAGGTCACATTATAAATGAGTGATCATACCTTGTGAAGATGCCATATTAATATAAAATTTTTCCTAAGTGTTGAGTTCGAACCTGATTCGAACTAACCAGTGGACATAAACAAGTCTCAGGGGCCAGATGCCCAAAGACTTTGTATTCAACAGAAAATTTTCCTAAGTGTTGAGTTCAAACCTGATTTGAACTAACCAGTGGATATAAACAAGTCTCAGGGGCCAGATGCCCGAAGACTCCATATGAACAACAAGTTTTTCCTAAGTATTGAGTTTAAACCTGATTTGAACTAACCAGAGGACATAAACAAGTCTCAGGGCCAGATGCCCAAAGACTCTATATCAAACAGAAAAATGAAAATTTTCCTAAGTATTAAGTTCAAAACCTTTTATCTCGAGCTAGTCAATAGCTAAACCGAAGTAACAAGAACAAAATATCACAAAATTAGGAAAATCCTTTTCATTAAAATAAATAGAAAAATAGAAAAATACCCTTCTAAAGGGGTAATACATAATGAAAGTGCGGAAAGCCTAAGTTTTATTTCAACTCAGGGGCAAAACTAGTCTCCTCCCTTCAGAAGGGCCGTAAAACGCTTCTCATTTTCAGAGGCCGGTGGGTCTTTATAAGGAAGGGGCACTCCCATGAAAGCATCGAACTCCTCAACAATCTTAAACTCCCGATCAGCGAGGGGAATGTGCTCCATCTCGTGCCTATTCCGTCATGCCCTTACCGATCGAACGTCACAGATTGTGACATACCGTCTGTGCATGTTCAGACCCCCTAAACGGCACATCTCTACCTTAGATCGCTCAAGAGTTAGAAGATTATCTGATTCCAGCTTTTCGGAAGCTATCTTTTGGTAGACTACCTTTGCCTCTGCTAGTTTAGCAGCTAAAACCCTCTTTTTAGCTTCTCCGCTCTCCAGAAGGCTCTTGTGCTCAGATACACTATGGCAAAGACCATCCGCCTCCCTGGCCAGAGTGATACGATTCTTATTATTTTGCTGTAGTTGATCCTACATCTTGGCCATTTCCCGAACATCGGACTCCAGGGCATGATTGTAGGCCTAGATCCCATAAAGAAGCTACACAAATAGGAAAAAAGGATGCATATTAGTGCAATACAAATTAGAAATAATAAAAGCTAAAATACAAAAGGAAAGTGAAAGCACGAACCTCCAAGGCCATCGAGGAGCCCTTCTGGAAAAGCTCAGTCCTGGAAATCTTCGACTGAGCAGCCCTGTCGGCAAGAGTCCAAACCCCCTTCGCCAAAGCCCGAAGAGCATCTGGCTGACAGATGGTAAGATGGTCAGCACAGACCAGAGTCCCATCTAGAAGGAAAAACTTTGGCTCCCATGGAATTGCAATACCGGGGGGGGGGGGGGGTATCCTGAGCCTGAGGAGTTTCGCTCGTTGAGGCATCAGTAGTCTGGGTCCTGGGTCTTTTGTTGGCTGCTCCACCACTCGTACCAGATCGATACCTGGTTGTTGCAGCATTTGCACGAGGAGGCTGAGGTGGATCTGTAAGACTTTGTGCGGGCAGAGGTGTCGGGGGTCCTGTCGAGAGTGGTATGGCATTAAC
This sequence comes from Cornus suecica, assembly GCA_963922005.1. NCBI lineage: Eukaryota > Viridiplantae > Streptophyta > Magnoliopsida > Cornales > Cornaceae > Cornus > Cornus suecica. The sequence continues at coordinate 38,393,666 of OY998246.1, read as the reverse complement.
CAAATTAAGCCCTTCAGGAACCTGAGTACGTTTGGCAGAAAGGGGCTTGAGGGGTAAATCCATCATGTCAACAGCAGCGCCCAAGTTAGAAATCATCTCCAGATTGGCCTTAATCAGAAGAGTAGTGGCAGATCGGACATTGCTTCAGATCTTGGCCTTTAGAAGTGCAAACCGTTATTTTATGAGAGATAAGGGAATTTCTCTATCCTCATAGCCTAGAAATCTATACGCGTATTGCCCCCGATGTAAGTCACAGAACTCACAAAAAACAAGTAGCTTTATGGAGGGGACGGTAGACATGAAAAAAAATAGGACCAAGGTGTTAGGGATCGGGAATGTCAGAGAGAACGAGTAAAACCAATTGCCACTAACAATTACCATTCTCTCCTTCCATCCTTTATCAGATTTTTCCGTATCAAAGCATATGCTTAGACCTTGGAAGGGAAAGAGGTTGTACCTACCCTTGCTTTCTCTGGCATTTTGGAAGAAATAGAAGAGAAGCAGGTCGGCTAAACCTAGATTAAGGTCCAGATCCCTATTGTATAGAAGAAGCATGACCAGAATCCTAAAGCTGTTCGGGTTAAGCTGAAGATGGTGTAACCCTAGCATAAAAAAGACATATTGAAAGAAAGGGTGAAAAGGAAATCTTAAGACTTTGAGATGAATCGCCGATAGCAAAATGCTACCTGGTTGAAGTCCTTCACTCTTAGAGAAGTCTAAATATACTGGGTAAGGGGCCACACGAACATCACCAGGTACATTAGTCTCAGCCCAGAGATGTTTTACATCCACCTGAGGCCTTGTTTTCTTAAGAGGAACAACCGAGAAAAGTTCATAAGGATTGGGGTTCACAGACTCATCATTATCATGAGAACCCCTTGCAGCGGGTGTTTTTGGATTCATTGACGAACCCGGAAGGTTAGTAATCGGGGAACTATTTTTGGAGCAGGGGCCTCTTGACGGACGGAAGAAGGAGTATCACTACTGGTTGAATCAGGGTCGGTTCCAGAGGACAGAATGACCTCCTCTACTGACCTAGTATCGTCACTATTAGACATAGTTTCAGAAAGGTAGAAGAAACAGATAGGGGGCAGAGATGAAAATTGAAAAGAAGAAAGTGTTGTATGAGGTACACAGTTTATAGAGTAGAGGCAGGAAGAACTTCAGAAAGAGGTAAGAGTCTGTTCCGATGGAGGTTCCTAGAAAATGCCGGCTGAAGAAATTACAGGAGTCAGTGAGAAAGGAGTTCCGAAAATGTGAATTGAGAGATAGAGGAATGAGGAAATCAAATGATTAAGGGTGTGTTTTTATAGTGAGAAAGGGGCAAGCCAATAGTCCGCACGAAGCCCGAAGGTCGCACATTACACGACAAGCCGTCATGGTGCGAAAATTAAGGAAGTTATGGCCTCACATTTTGAAATGCAAATAAATGCCAATTAAAGGCTTGCCACATCACCACCATCATTTCCCATGAAGAAATTAATGTATATGTGTATGTATTAATTCAGTCATGGGCTATGAATTGGCCCATGAGCTCATAGTCTCAGGGGTCTGTGTAATAGCCAAAAATTTATATGGCCCAATAAAGATAGGCCATAGGAATGGTGGGCTGCAAGACTAATGGGCCGCAGGATTGATGGGACATAGGACGGATGAGCTTGACCCATAGAAGTCTCTAGAAAATGAGTGATCCCCAAGTCAGGGATTTATCCCACTTATGGAAGATAGAGCCCAAAAAAGAAAGGAGTTTAACAAATCCCATGATTTAAGGGATTGATAAACTTGGGTAGATGGGCTTGACCCATTTACTAAATTATGTATAAATACATGATCAAATGATGCATACAAATATTCAATTTTGTTAAAACCTAATTCGTTGTGTATTTTTCTACATCTACACCAACACAATTTTGTATTAACACTAAGACGTTCACTCCAACCTCAACACCAATTTTCAGTCCAAGTGAACTTCTTGATTGCTTGTTGCATAGAGATTGCTGCTGACTCTAATTTAAATCAACCTTGGTGCCTACGTTTGTCAAAAATTGGATTAACATAAAGAAGTTCAATCCGACCTCGCCACCAATTTTCAATCCAAGTGAAACTCTTTGATCTTGCCTATATATATAAGTCCTCCTCTGAATATCCTTGTATCCTCCTTTTTTTTTTTTTTTTGAAGCGGCTCCAAGAAAAGAATTTCCAGATCCAACCCATAGAGACCGGAGCGGAGAACTTTCAAGCAAAATCGGGAGCGAGGAACATATCTTTGGTATATCACACTTCCTTCCTTTTTATTTTTATTTTTTATATATATATCTTTTAGTGTGCATGCATCCGCGACTGCGCCTTCTTGTCGCTGGAAGGAGATGCGTTGATCCGGATTGACCAATAGTCGGGAGATATCATGCTACAATCGGAGGTTCGAAAGCGGTGGCGATTGGAGACCCAAACTTGAAAATACAACCACTGGTATCATTTAAAAAGACTTCATGTGAATTTTCAAGCAGTGGCTATTGATGAAGATGATGGCGGAAGCTCATTCATGGACCACGTAGCGAGACTATTACTGTGTATTTGTTGGCGGAAGCTCCTTAATCTCATGAACTAGAACCAGAGACGCCAAACAACAACCTTCATTGACGGCAGCGATTTTGATGGAGCGGAAGTTCAAAATATGATTTACTCAATTCTAGAGTGCACGGTGGTGAGCCGGTTCTTCGCCGATACGGGGTTTCATAGGTGGGCGACCAATTCTCAATTCTTAAAATCAACGCGCACTCTTCAGCGCCAATTTTTTTTTCCAAAACCGATCCTTCAATTGATAGTATTCCTCTCCAAAACTGATGGTGGACGGAGGAATTATTGCCCAATTTATTTTTTGGTAGCCAGAATCGAAGAAGATATTTCCTGAATCAAATGCAGAGCAACAAATTTTGAACCATTTTCTTCAACCAACCAACTTGGACAACATGTTTTATTATTTGAATTCCCAATTCAATTCGCCAAACTTATGCAACAACAACAAATTCCGAAATCAATATCCAAATTCTGAATCCAAGTCAATTGCAGCGTTGAAAGAATCGGTCCTTCAATCCACAATCATCTCTTCATCGCCAAATTCCAAAATCGTTATCGACAGCCAGAATCGGAGAAGATTTCTTTACTCTCGCAACAAAAATTTCAGAGCTCACGGATGTGGGTTCGAGGTGTTGAGCCGATGAACCCATACAGGACGCCGGCGAAATGTAGAGACGATGAGGACGTGCCTGATGGTGGTGGTGGTGTTGTCGTCGGTGGCACCGATTTTTATGAAGTGGAACTTCAAAATCTGATTCATTCAATTCTGGATCGCGGGCCTTCGCCGATACGTAGTTTCATAGGCGACCAACTCTAAAAATCAACGCAACACTCTTCAGCGCCAATTTCTTCATCCCAAATCAATCTCCAAATTGCATTCGAAATTGACAACTCTCAAAATCAACAAGAGGCGAACCACCAACTCAAACTCAATGCACACAATAGATGCTTTAATTTACAGTGTTGCTGATTTCTTTAACACACAATTGATTGCAACCAAAACCCAAAACTGAAGACGATTTCCAAGTCACATGCAATGGGTCGTCAATTCAGATCGAAAGTGGGTCTTCAATTCAAAAAGAAATTGGGTCTTCAATTCAAATCGGAGTTTCTAAATTATAGTCGCGAGGGAATTGGGTTTTCAATCCTAAATCAGAATTTGTTTTTTTTAATCACATGCGAAATTGACGGTTTTCATCGCTACTTTCTTCATCACGTAATCTATCGATCCAGTCGGTCGCAAACACAATTGAGGAGTTTCCAAGGTCGCGAAGCTGAATCGCTATGAGTTTCAACTCTTCAAATTGATGACGAGCTTGTGATAGGGATGAGCGCCATGTGGGTTTGTGGTGCTAACACCTTGACGCAGCAGATGGGGTGCGCCGACCATAAGCCATTTCGTGTGTGGGTTGTTGGACTGTATATGTGTGCGTGTGTTATGCATATGGCTGCGTGTTTGTAGGTGTGAGTGGGTACTGATGGGTGGAGTGTGTGTTTGGTGATTTTTTTTTTTTCAAGTATGAGTGGGTATTAGTGGGTCATGTGTAGATAAATTACTTGTCTAGTGTGGGTATGTGCGTGAGTGAGATTTTTTTTTTTTACTCACTCATTTTTAGACATGTACTCATTTTGCAGGCATAGAGCAATAGTGGTTTTTAAGTGCTTGGAGCTGGACACTGTTACTATTTTGGAGTACCGAAAAGACCCCACAGAGCGAGGGACCACATTGTCTATCGGAATTCCCCTTATTGTCACTTGTCGGAATGGTCACGTGAAATCTCTTGCGAACTTATTGACCTTGACGACAATCAAAATAAGGAGAAAAATTCAGTTTCTATAGCCTTGAAATTGAGATTCGTGCTTCATGAAATTGGACAGGAGTCTAATAAACTTTCACTCTTGAGCCATAAAGTGACCGCAGACGAAGTCAAGTGGAGTAAGCTTTCAAAAATCTTTGCTAACTCATCTTACCTAGAAGGATATTGGGAATGGTCGGAAGATATCTTGGGTCGACACAGATTTTCTCAAAGAAAAGAATTTATATGATGCGATATTTTCCTCACTATTTTCATATGATCAATATGAATATATATATAAAGCTTTCCTTGAGTTGTGGTGCCTTTCCACAAATTCTATGCACCGTTCAACTGGTGAAATTTCCATCTCTCTTAAGGACTTACATTCTATCGGAGGTCTTTCTCTTTGGGGCAAGCCATATGAAGAACTTGTTCCTTATGCCAAAGAATTATCAGAGATTGACCAGATTGGGCAAGCTATCCTCCCTCTCAGTTATCGATAGTTATTGTTGGCATTTTGTAACACCCCGTATTATTTTATCTTTTTTCTGAAATTATTTTTGATTTATTTTCGGTTGTGACGTCACTTGTTCATGATGTTGTCACTATTTTCGATGTTTCACGTATAGATTTTTCGCGTTTACATTTGGATTCGATTGGACGACTTGACGATCGTCTCTTTGATGACTTAGTGGAGTTTCTTTGGTGATTACGTGACTTGACGTGTACATACGTTCTAGTGCTAATTACGTGATTTCGTTATTATGTTTGGCGTTTGGCGTTTCAACTGACCAGTGGCACGTTTTGGGTGTTCGACGTCTAAGGTTCCGACTCAGTTGTTTTGGAAGCAACATTTAGTACTATAGGGGTTCGACGTTCCCCCCCCCCCCCCTGTAAGGTGATTAGTACGTGCTCTATAATTGTACTTACGTGACGCGTAGTCTTAGACTTATTAGGTTGACTTTTGATATTTTCTTGTTTTAGGAGTTTCGGGGGGTTATGTACGTACCCGATGTGTTGGTGATTGAGTTTTTTCTCCAAGCTAGTTATATTAATTATTAGGCGTCCCGTTTATATTTTTAGGCTCGTGAGATTTTATTTGGGGATTCCCGGTACATTTTCGGGATTTATTGTATATATATTCATTTTATTGGGTATATATATATTTGTTTTATTTTAAAATAAATATATAGAAATATATATGATATAGATATATGAGATGTGGTGGTATCAGATTTAGAGAGAGAAACGTTGACCAACCTTTTCTTTCCTCCTTCCCGACCAAATCAGCAGCTCCTTCTTTGCCTCTTCTCTAATCAACGCCTCTTTCTTCTCTTCTCCAACCTCGACAACTTCTTCTCCCTTCATCATTATCGTCGATTGACTGAGAGAGAGAGAGAGATCGGGGAGAGAGAAAGGTAGTAGTGGCTGATTGTTTTAGCCGCCGAAGATGGTGATGATGGCGGTGGCTTAGCTTTGCGCTAGAAGCACGATGATGGATCGGTAATGGTTCGTGGTGGTCCAACCACGAGGGGAAACTCGACTTGAAGAGGGCTTCAACTCAGGGTTTGATTTTTCCTGTCAGAGGGACGTTGATGGTGGTGTTGGGTGTCGCAGCAGCATGTGGTGGTGAGAGCGACGTAGTTTACGTCGGTGGTGGTGCTCGAGTCCCGAGTTTGGCCGAACTGAGTTGGGTCGACTCGGTGGTGATTAGTGCTCCGTTTGGGACAAATTTTGGAGGGTAGCTCGGCCTCGGTGCCATGCACATTATACCTAAATTTGACACAATTCCATTAAACGGTTTACCGGGAATTTTAGTTTTTCGGTAAGGGATTTTCGTCGATATGTTTTCAGATTTGTTTCATTTCGTTAATTGGTTGCTAACGAGTTTTGAATATTTTGATTAGGATGTCAAGGCGATCGTTTTGGTCCGAGCAGAAATATTTTTGGATGACTTTGGTTGGCGGGCCCATTTTCGGGTGCTGACACTATTCACGGTGTGCTCGTTTTAGGGCTGTCTTCGGAATGCGTATTGAGGTGGGATATTTTTAAAATATATCTAATTCTCACACTCATGGCATAGGGAGTCGTAGAGTTTATTCTTAATTATTTATCGAGCATGTTTTAAATATTTAAAAAATTATAATTCGGAAAATTTTAAAAAGGACAATTTTTGGAGCCTATATTAAAAAAAATGACAACTTTCAAAAAGTAATTTAAACAAAAGGTCACTTGATAAAAACAATTACAAAAAAGGGAAACACAAAATTTTAGTCTATATGCCCTTTAACCAACTTTTATTCATTTCCTTAGATATCATTCTTGTATTTTATTGAAACAACCCTAATAAATTAAAATTTGTAAACGGATATAACTACCCTTCCATAAAATATCATCTTAACCAAATCTCCTTCTCACAGTCGTCATCTCCATAAGTCTCAATCAACCAAATTAGCCAAGCCTTACTCTTCTTGTTTGATTTGCTTATATTCCGTTCAATATTTTCTCCATATCTAGGATCATACGGTACATAATCTTAACTTTTTTTCTCCTTTCTCTTTGTTTATACAAGAATGAACTATTTATATTATTTTGAAAATAATATATTTATATATATATATATATATAATTCTGTACCCATGGTTTACCGTGAAGAAAAATATTTGTTGGAAAAATAACAATTATGCACAATGACCTATTTTAGTTAAACTCATTTTATTTAAAACTATGATCAACAAAATACCAATAAGTAGATTATCACGAAACTTATAAAATCAAGTAGTATAAAACTTTCGTTTCATTGCGTAACATATTAGACACAGGTTGTAAATTTTTTTGACTCATATGATCAACCTTTTTGTTTCACTTAAACATTACATATAGTGTAGCAGTGAGTTTTCGATTTCCGAATAATAGGATGAAGATTTTATTGTAAAATTTTTATTTTATAATGTAAAACATTTGACGCAAGATATGAAAATTTTTGACTCATAAAGTAAAAATTTTGGCTTTACTTAAAATTTAGCAAGAGTGAATGTGAGTGAGTTTGAAAAATTATGTTACATATAGTACATAGGAATTACTTATTATGTTGAAGCTAGTTGATTTTTCAATATTTTATTGTCATATGTTAGTTAAATAAAAACAAAATTTCATATATATCGCAAGAATTAGAATAAGGGGGTGGAGGCTTGAATGTGAGTGATTTCTTTATTTTTTTCAAGATTTTTTTAATTAGAATTAAAATTAGTGAGGGGGGTGGAGGCTTGAAACGTTGGAACCCTAAGGGAAATGGAAAGATGCCATAGGGAAAGGGAAATATATGGTTTGGGTAATAAGGGGATTTTGCTTGATGGAATATAATTATTATTTTAAAAATTATATAATTGAAGGACAAATATGTAAAAATAGGTACAAATTATTGAGGGGTATTTTAGTCTTGCAATTATTTAAACTTGACAAAATTTACACTATTTTACCTAAAGTTGTCTCTTTTGTAATTGTTTTTGTTAAGTGGCCTTTTGTTTAAATTGTTTTTTGAAAGTTGTCATTTTTTTAATATAGGCTTCAAAGGTTGTTATTTTTAAAATTTTCCGATCATAATTTTCATGCTATTGTGTAATTATATATATGTAATGGCATGCTAAGACGTGACTTGAGGGTTTTCTAAACCCTATATATATATATTCAAATTTTATAATATCGAGCATGCTTTAAAAGTTTATAAAAACGTATATTTTGCCGGTTTCTTGGATTATGTGTATTAAAGCATGTTAAAATTGATTGTGTATATATATGTGATTATATGGCGCTTACTTGTGAGGCTATAAAGTTAAAAGCATGCTAGAAGTGAATATATAAATATAAATATATATATATATATATATATATATTATGAATATATATATATATTTATCAGGAGGAGAAAATGTGTACTTATAATTATATATGTGTGAAAGGAGTGAAATTGTTTAGTGGCCTTGGGAAAATGAACGTTGACGATTAAAACCTGAAATTTATATCTCGAACCTAGACGTTAATCTAGCCCCCCTTTACTTGTAAATTTTGATAATTGGGTAAAGTTAATGGCATGGATTATGAAAGATATTATTATAAATTATTGTTTGATTTTATTACAAGCATGTTAAGTAAATTGGAAAGTCTGATGAGTAAAGCATCGATGAATATGTAAATAAACCTGAATTTAAATAGAGAATTAATGGAATGAAGTTAAATACGTGCTTGGTTGTTTCTATTTTACTCTAGTACGCCTGTGGTTTTGATGATACATACATGGAAATATCTTTTAAGTTGAGGCATATAGATATTAGAATGCATTTCATGCCAGGCATGGTGTCGGTCCTAGGCATGAAGTGTATTGGCGTCTTAGGACGAGTTTTATCTTTCAGTCTTAAATCAAGAGCGTTCCTAAGATGCATTATTCATGTATTGTCACCTCATGGCGAATTTGGTCTCTATTTATCTCATTTATGAGAACTCTCTTGTGATTGGTTGTTCCTATAGGACATTCTGGTGGCAAGCTGCGTAGGCACTCATGTGATTAGGCTTTGGCGTGTTCATGAGGGAGTTGATCCCCACTTGTCTACATTTCTTGGGATAGACACAAATGTGATTTTCTTTTGGCATTTACTTGAGGGAGCTGACCTCCATTGATTCTAGAGTGGATGGGATAGGCACTCATGTGATTTTCCACGGGCGTGTGCAAGAGGGAGCAGTCCTCCATTCGACTCACTTGTTATTATCTGTCTCATTGGTTTCTATCTTGTCTCGCTTGTTGTGATTTCGGCTCATTTGTTATTGTTAGTCACTAATTGACCCTTATGGGGGGGGGGGGGGGGGTGAATAAGGTGTTCAAAAATATATTTCAATCTTTTCGGATATTAAAGCAAGCTATATCAAATTAACAACTACTTTAAGAATCAAGTAATTATTTTAATGATAAATTCAATTTAAAAGATCTAGTAAAATAGCACAAGATTAATATAGCATGCACAATATTTAAATAAAGAGAAAGAAATAGAGAGATTGACACCGCGATATTTTCGAGGTTCGGTAACTCCTACTCGTCGGCTCAAGAACCCCTTCTGGAGACTTTTTATGATCCTTTCACTATGTCCCTTCCTTCACAGGTGGAATGACAAACATTTATAACACAAGCTCACAAACTCGTCTCTCAATCAAGATAACAATACTCTCTTGAAAAATGTTGGACTTCACTTGCCCAAGATCACAAAAAGGGTATGTAATCAATTGTATCACTCAAGAACAAAAACACTAAAAAATCCTAAGGTTTTTATGGAAGATAAATCAAGATAAGCTCAAGTGTTTTTGGTGAAGTTTCAACAACTCTAGATTTGTATTCTCAAAGGATAGAATCAATGAATAAGATTTAGAGAATAAGGAAAGACACTGGAGTTTGAAGCTTCAAAGATTTTAAGCACAAAATCAAGCTTTTTGCTTCTTGCCTTCAATGGGTTTTTCAATGAGTGTTTTGAGAAGAAGATGAAGACTTGTATTTTTCTCACATAAAACCACACTCTTACAAACATACATCTCTTTCTATTTATATAGAGGCATTAGGGTTTTTGAGATTCGATCTCACTCTTAAAGAGGAGACAAGAGCCATTTCAAAAAGGTTGAAAAAGTTGGCTCAAGTGATGGGCAAAAAGTTTTGTAAAGAGTCAAAAAAGTAATGTCTTAGTCGACTACATAGAAGGCCTTAGTCGACTATACATTTTTTCCAAACGATTCCGAAATCATTGTCTTGCTTCAGTCGACTACACAGAGGGTCTTAGTCGATTACATGGTTGTTTTTAGTCGACTATTAAGAGGACTTAGTCAACTATAGGATGTGATGAATTTCCAATTTATCTTTGTCATGATTTAGTCGACTACATCAGAGGGTTTAGTCGACTACAAGGTAGTTTAGTCGACTATATGAAGTGTTTAGTAGACTATAGCTCAATTTGAAATGAGACCCTAACTTTCGTCATGGTTTAGTCGACTATATGATAAGTCCTATTCGACTGTGACCCCAAAGAAAACTGATAAAATACCTTGTTATAATGATCGCACCCCGACCTATCTACCCCGAGTCTTGAGTCTTCGAATTTTTCCTTTTCGTTGATCATTTGGTCTTTTTTTTGTTTTCCTGCTTCAATTCCTTTTTTGCTTTTTTGCTTTTGTGTATGCTTTCTTTCCAAGCAATTTTTTGAGTCTTTTTCCTGTCTTTTGTTGAAACACATAACTTGATTTTTCATTAGTTTCAAACACACTTTAATGGTTTGTTATCATCAACTTTGGTATTGTTTGCCGAAAGTAGATTTCAAGGCCCACAATCTCCCCCTTGATGATGACAAAACATTTTTGTGTTTGCTTGGTAGTTGTGAGAAATCAAGTGATGCTCCCCCTCAATATGTGCATAAAATTCTTTGTTCAAATGCTCCCCCTTTGTAAATAAAATTTGCAGATTAATGGGCACATCGATACAACTACTATTTAGGCACATTTGAGATAATAAAAAAAATGTTTCATAGATGATTCGAATTGAGTACAAGCTGTTATACTAATGAAAAATAAAATAACAATCAATATAAAAACAAGCCACACAAAAATAAAAATTACAAAAAGACGGACGATGAAACACTGGATACTACCATAGCATAATTTCTCCCCCTTTTTATCAACGTTGAGGGTCGTGCAGATGAGGGGCCTCGAGATCAAGAGCAAGATCGTCAATAGAATAGGTGTGACTAGAAATACAGATAAAGATTTCTTGATCAAAATTATATAGGCGTTTGTTGACCTTTTGAATGGCTTCCGTATTCTTGGTGATAGTTTCATCGAGGCGATGAACCTATTGGTCCTATCGCTTAAGTATGTCCGCATTGCTCTGAGTAACCCCAAGAATTTGATTAAGAAGAGCAGTATGAGCACTATTCTCGAAATCAGGGAGAACATAAGCACTATCTAAAGGAGGAATCGAGGAAGAGGTTTCTTGATGCGGTACAGAAGTGCCTATGGTTGGGTAAGGACGAGGAGGAGGCATACTATCGGCAATTAAATTTCCTTTGGCATCAGATGTGATTTGTATTTATTTGATATGAGTAGGGTCGAGAAAAATAGGATAATGCTCGGACACCTTATTAGGAAAAAAAGTTGTCCTGCTGAAGTATATAAGTAATATGGGCAAGAAAGAAAAGCAAACCAGATGACTTACACTGATACGTAGGAATAATAGAGTGAAAAATAGTAGCTAAATAAACTCTCTTTCCTGTCATGATGCAATAAACAAGAAAAACCTCCATACACGACACACTACTATGACTTCCAATTTTAGGCAAAATAGAATAGGTTATTACATTATGAATTAACCTTGCTTCGGGTAGGAGCATAGAGCCGAGAAGACAGGCTATCTGCGTGGTCTTTTTGTCGATGCAGATTGTCCGAACTGCAATCAAAATCATCAGCAGTGTACCAATCCTGCTTTGAGAAATAACATACTCCATCATCAAGAAGCAAAAAGATGCGATTGATTTCCCTATCTTGAAAAGTCACATCGCGACCCACCAAATGAACCCGAAGATGTGGAAGAAGGTATTCTTTGCGATTTTGTAAGGAAGCATAAAAGGATTTGACAACTCGGGGAAGAAAAGGAATGTCGAGGGAATTGAAGAAATCCCAACCAATAGCTCTGAATAAATCAAAAGTTCGAGCCCCAACTTCAGTGCAGAGAGTTCGATTGACGATTCGGCACTGGGTAGGAGGACGATGGTAAAACATGGTGATGAAGCGATTGCGAGCACCTTCACTCTCAAGAAGAACCTCAAGAAGCAGGGGTGCGTCTGAGTCATCTTCCTCGGCAACAATTGCTATGGAGGGAAGAGCACGTGGAGTGGTAAAGCTTTGGCCACCATCAATTCGTGAGTGTTTTGGGGTGAAGCCATGAGTTTTGGGTGCCATTTGTAAAGGAAAGGGTACAAATATATATATATATATATATATATATATATATATATATATATATATATATATATGAGAATAAGAGATTGGGTAGAAAATGAAATTTGGGTGAAACATTTATAGGGAATTATATTGAGGTGAAGAGATGGATAAATGAATTTAATAAGAAATGGAAATGGAATGGATGTGGAATAGAGGGGTTGAGAATCTGAGAGAAGCGAGGAGTGAGAGGCGAAGGGGAGTGAATGGAGAAGACGAAGTGAAAATTAGGTTAAATAAGAGACATAGTCGACTAAGGGATGGTTGAGTCGACTATGTAGACCATTTAGTCGACGATGGCTAGAGGTTTAGTCGACTAAGAGAGTACAAAAGAAAGGAAATAAATACAAGAGTTTGGGTAGTCGACTACGAACCGTGGTTTAGTCGACTAAAGAGAAAAACATTTTTAAAAAAAATGTTTGAAAATTGGTGAAAATGTTTGAAAAGAGAAAATAAAAAAATAAAAAACAATAAATAATACTAAAAAGAATTATGAATGAAGTTAGGCTAAAACATCAATACCAATGGCCATTCCGATTTCTTTACGAATTTTTGAAAACGATTCGTCAGCGAGCGGTTTAGTGAAAATATCCGCTAATTGATTTTTAGTGTCAATAAAAACCAAGACAACGTCTCCTTTAACAACATGATCACGTAAGAAATGATGCCTAATCTCGATGTGTTTGGTTCGTGAGTGTTGAATAGGATTCTTAGATATACAAATAGCGCTTGTATTATCATATTTAATGGGCACATGATTGAAGACAAAATCGAAATCAAGTAATTATTGCTTAATGTAAAGAGTTTGAAAGCAACTACTACCGGCTGCAACGTATTAGGCTTCGGCCGTAGACAATGCAACAAAATTTTGCTTTTTACTGGACCAAGATACTAGAGAGTGTCCTAGAAAGTGACATGTTCCACTTGTGAGTTTTTGATCCATTATACATCCCGCAAAATCGGCATTTGAATAGCTAATAAGATCAAGTGAAGTCCCACGTGGATACCAAAGCCCTAAGTTAATTGTACCACTTAGGTAGTGAAAAATGCTTTTCACGGCAAGTACGTGAGATTCTTTAGGACAAGATTGAAAACGAGCACATAGGCACACACTAAACATTACATCCGGCCTACTAACGGTTAAGTAAAACAAACTACCGATCATGCCTCTATATTTAGTAATGTCAACACACTTACCATTTGCATCTTTATCAAGCTTAATAGAGGTACTCATAGGAGTTATGGCATGTTTGGTAACCTCCATACCAAATACGTTTAGTAAATCTTTAGTGTACTTGGATTGGCTAATGAATAAGTCATCCGAGCTTTGCTTGATTTCAAACCCTAAAAAGAAGTTCAACTCACCCATCATGCTCATTTCAAAATCATTTTGCATACTTGTAGCGAATTCTTTACAAAAAGAATTGTTTGTTGATCCGAATATAATGTCGTCAACATATATTTGGACAATCAACAAATTTTTCTTAATGATTTTTGTAAAAAGTGTGTTTTCAACTTTCCCTCTTGTAAATCCATTTTGTATCAAAAACCCACTAAGTCTCTCATACCAAGCTCTAAGAGTTTGCTTTAAACCATATAGAGCCTTAGTTAATTTGAAAACATGATTTGGAAAAATGTCATTTTCAAAATCCGGTGGTTGCTTTACAAAAACTTATTTTTCTATGACACCATTTAAATAAAGCACTTTTGACATCCATTTGATAAAGAGTGAAATTTCTATATGATGCAAATGCAAGAAGCATTCTAATTACTTCTAATCTAGCTACGGGTGTAAAAGTCTCATCGTAGTCAATGCCTTCCTCTTGAATATATCCTTGAGCTACCAATATTTCTTTAGTTCGAATAATTATTCCATTCTCATCCTTTTTATTTCGAAAAACCCATTTTGTGCCAATTATAATTTAATTTTTGGGTTTAGGAACTAAATACCAAACTTGATTACGTTCAAATTGATTTAGTTCCTCTTGTATTGCAACGATCCAAGAATCATCACATTGAGCTTCGTGAAAGTTCTTGGGCTCGATTTGAGATATAAATGTCATGTGATTGCAAAAGTGTTTAAGTTAAGATCTAGTGCTAACCCCTTTTGATGGATTACCTATGACTTGATCAAGAGAATGATTGTGTACAATCCTCCATGATTTAGGAATTGAGTTTGTCAAGTCATCATTGGATTGATGCTCAACTTCACTCTTTTTCTTTTGGATACTTGATGAGTTGGAGATATTGAGAGTATTTAGACTATCCTCAATCCCTATAACCTCATCTTCATCTAGGTCAACTCTAGGTGATGGTGGTGGAGGTGATTCATCAAAGACAACGTGAATTGACTTAACCATGGTTAGAGTCCTCTTGTTATAGACTCGAAAGCCTCTACTTCTTGAAGAGTACCCTAGGAAAATTGCTTCATCCGATTTGGAGTTGAATTTTCCTAAGTCATCTTTATCATTTAGCACAACATTTACAACCAAACACTTTGAAATACCCGATATTGGGCTTTCGACTATTCCATAACTCATAAGATGTTTTACCCAATTTCATTCGAATAATGACGCGATTAATTATATGGCAAGCGGTGTTTACCGCTTCTGCCCAAAGGCTTCGGGGAAGGTTGTGTTCATTTAACATGGTTCTAGACATTTTTTGTAAAGACTTATTCTTTCTTTCAATTACACCATTTTGTTGAGGGGTTCTAGGGGCCGAGAGATCATGAGATATACCAAGTTCATCACATAATTTTTCCAAGTCTTGATTTTCAAATTCCCTACCCCTATCACTTCTAATTTTCTTAATTTTCAAATCTTTTTCATTTTGAATGACTCTATAAAATTTATCAAGAATGGAGTGTGGTGGAATCAAAGCCTTGGTATTCCTTTTGTATTATTGTATTTCTATTATTTTTTTCATAATCATCAATAATTTATTGAATTAGTTAGATAGTAGTTTTTAGATTTAATTTGTCTTAATCAATCCTCGTGGGAATGACCTCGCAATACTTATACTCTTTACTACTATGATTCGTATACTTGCGAGTAAAATTTGACTTGGGTTAATCTATCTTTTGGGTTACTCTAAATTTCACAACAAGTTTTTGGCGCCGTTGCCGGGGATTGTATTTGATACAATTAAATTTGAAGATTATTATTTATCATAATTCTTAGTTTAGGTTTTTATTTATTTTTATTTTTTATTTTTTTTTCATTCCAAATTTCTGTGATTCCTTTAATTCCAAGCAACATCCAAGTCATTGTCATCCTTTTACAGGTTTGATATTGCTGCTTCCTCAACTGCAAGACGCTTGGTACAGAAAAGGGGCGTAAAAAAAAAAAAAAAAAAAGAAGAGAAAAGAAAAAAAAAAATTGCACTATTGCATAATTTTGCAAATCAAGTAAGTGACTCTAACCTTATTTTTATTATTTTATTATTTTTTGTTTAGGTTAGAATAACATAGGATTTTTTTTTCTAGGAGAAAACTTTCTTCATTTATATTTATTTTTAATTTTGTTTTTCTTTTATTTTCTTTTATTATTGTTAGTACACTTATTTTTGAAAAAAAAAAGAAGAAGAAAGTTCACACACTCACTCCTTTGTATTTATTTATTCTTTTGTATTTTTTTTTTCTCTCTCCTTTATTTCTTACTTGTTTTATTTGTACAGGTTAATTTAGCATTTTTGCATAAAATTTTAGTAAGGGTACTAACCCCTAACAAGATAAGGATTGGATTTCATCACCAATTCCTTGCCCACCTAGGTTAAAAATCTCCTTGCATTTGTCAAACCCAAGCCTAAATTTTTTAATCTAAAATCAAGTAGACGTTGGCCCTAGGATTTTCATATAGCTCATAAGACCCTCTTGGAAAAAGATAATCTTTGGTAACTCCAGTGAGCACCTTCCAACTTAACAATGTCTAGGAAGGTTCTGTCAAACAGCGACTCTGTTGCTTAAGGTTGTGTGGACGTACCGTCATTAAGCAGGCCTAGTGCCTCTCCACCTACCTGGGAACCCACCTGGTTGTTTAGTTGGCGGGCCTTAACTGGTCATCCTTTGATTTACTTTGGACGAGAGTAAGAGCTCTAATTAGGAGAGAATTATTGTGGCTATTCCTGGTAATTCTCTACAAGATTAGAAAATAAACATTAACATTGCCCTTGAATTAATTCTCACAAAGAAAAAAAAAAAAAAAAAAAAAACAAGATTTTTGTGGATGTTTATAATCCAAGTGTAAGGGTAACATACTTGTAATTCCTTCTGATCCATTTTTTTTATTTTTTATTATTATTATTATTATTATTTTTCTCCTTGTTCTTGCTCGAAGTTGGATAGTACGTCATCCAAGGTAATTCTCAAACTTGCCCTTGTGACTTTCATTTTTAACTATTGAGGACAATATTTGATCTAAGTTTGGGGGTAAAGGGAATTTATTTTTTTATAGATATATGTATATATTTTCATAAAAAAAAAAAAATAGAGGTTTCAAAGCCTATGCAATATGTTCAGTATTTCTATATCTTTGAGTATTGAATTGTCATCAGTTTTGTTGAGATTTGAAAATCATTAGTATATTTGAGACTAAAATACTTAATCTAGTCAGAATGAATGATAGTCCTTAGTCTTTTATACTTATCATTATTTAGTTGATGACCCTCATAGTTAAACCTTGAAACATATTTCACGAGCACTATCAGCTTACATTTTTTTAGAAAAGGTCTGAAATTTAGTGATATCGTTCTATTATCTTAGAAAAAAAAATCGGTAGACCAGGATGAGATTCAATGAGGACTCTTGTGAAAAAAAAAAAAAAAAAAAAAAAACCAAAGGGTTGGCTTGAGGTTGGGAGTAAATTAAGCTCCTCTTGGGTAAACAATTCCTTGTGGAAAAAAAAATAAAAAATAAAAAAAAAAAAAAAATAATCCAAAGGGTTGGCTTGAGGTTGGGAGTAAATTAAGCTCCTCTTGAGTAAACAATTCCTTGTGGAAGTATGTCAAAGAAAAAAAATCACTTGAGTTACCAATGTAAAATTGTTCTTATTCTGGAAACCCGATGATTTTTGAGATTTTGGAGTTATGTCATGAGGTTTTTGACCAATTCTGAATTAATGTTTAGTTGTTGCACTTTACAACAAGGATGGACAATTTGGGTCTTCAACTAAATTTTGATAAGTGAATTAGACTTAACTTAAATTTAATTTAGACAGAGAATATGGGTTTGACATCTCAAATAAATTAATGATTCGAAAATCTCAAGTTGATGACAATTTACTATTCAAGGTTACATATGTGATTGTATATTGCTTTGAAACTTATTTTTCGAATGTTTGTGGGTATCATCACTGGAAACCCTCACGAGACTATAACTCGTCCACTAGGGGTAACCTAGGGGTTCAAAGGCTTATTGCATATGCTAAATGCAATCGAGAGTTCCTGCGAAAGTGGTATAGTTAGGTTTTTTTGTTTTTATTTTTGTTTTGCTCGAGGACTAGCAAAATATAAGTTTGGGGGTATTTGATAAGTGCATAATTCATACACGATTAACCTCCAAAAATATATTTTTTAGTCATTTATTTTAAATTATTTTAATTAATATTTGTGTTTTTATATTTTTATAGGTTATTGGTGATTTCTGGTACAAATGGGTTAAATCCATCTAAACAAGCCCAAAATCTGTTTAGACCATATCTTAGTATTTGGGCCATATATTTCAGTCCGTTGTTCGGATTTGTGTGAGCCCAATGTTCCTAGAAAGCTGATTCAATTTAAAGAATATTGGTATTTCACATAGAAACCCTAATTCTGAAGTTTAGAGGGCGAAAAAGACATTTTAAATCTGGCATACTATTTTGTGCGAAAATCAGCATCAACTTGGTAATATAATCACAGATTTTGAAGGAACGACCAGAATGGAATGAAATCAAGGGCTGTGGGAAGAGGACTTGATTAACAAGAAAAGAGTATCTCACCAATATCTTCCAAATTTACTCTCCAAATTAGTCAAACGTGGGCTGCAAGATATCACCAATTAGGAAAAGAAATATGGGAATATTGTATTCTCTTATTTACTTTCCTAGATAAAACCTTGAGGACCCCTATAAATAGGGCATATATGGATGCACAAAGAAAGGGGGGGACGGCCAAGAAACAGAAGGGGAAGACCTGTGCGATCAACGAAGAAATCCAAGATGTCTTCCACTTATGATTTCGGGTTTGGTCGTTCTTGTTTTATTTTTCTTGTATAGTTAATTCGCTCGGCCAAGGCCGAGAGGAAACCCTAGTCATGTTCAATATTATAGTTTTCAATTGTAGACATTATTGAATATTTTGGTTAATAAGTTCTTCTTATTATTATTATATATATGTTAATGCTTTCGATTTTATGTGCTTTAACTGAGACTAAAATTGAACGTATTTCATTCCTAGCATATAGGTTACTTGTGTCTGACCACGAACATGTAATCTACTTGGCAATTTAAGAAGAAGACAATAAATTATAGTTGTTTATGCCTGACCATGGATAGATAATTGTAATTTATATTTTCCTTAAATGATTTATTTATTATTTTTGGCCAAGATAATAAAATATTGAGTTGAACCTATGCCCTAACCCGGATAGACCATCTATGAATGTAATAATAATTATTATTTAGATGTGTGGAAATTAATTGAATATTTAATGAGTTTACAATTGAAAATCGGATTTGTAATGATTAGTGGTGGAATCAAAGTCTTGGTATTCCTTTTGTATTATTGTATTTATATTATTTTTTTCATAATCATCAATAATTTATTGAATTAGTTAGATAGTAGTTTTTAGATTTAATTTGTCTTAATCAATCCTCGTGGGAATGACCTCGCAATACTTATACTCTTTACTACTATGATTCGTATACTTGCGAGTAAAATTTGATTTGGGTTAATCTATCTTTTGGGTTACTCTAAATTTCACAACAAGTTGAAAATCATAAAGTTGTACATGACTAGGGTTTCCTCTCGGCCTTAGCCGAGCGAATTAACTATACATGAAAAATAAAACAAGAACGACTAAACCCGGAATCATAAGTGGAAGACGTCTCAGATTTCTTCATTGCTCGCACAAGTCTTTCCCTTCTATTCCTTGGCCGTCGATTCTCCCCTTCTATAGGGGAGACCCCTTGATGATCCTCTTGATGATCCCCCCTCTCATTTATAGAAAAAGAGGCATCTTTATTTGGTAATATGATTGCTTCACGGTTAAGTCAGGAATTTATCTTGTGATGTATATTGAAGAATGATATATAATCTCTTCATATATGGTTAATATTGCATTTAAAATAGCCTAGAGATCATTCCATGTTGATTTGGCTCGAAACGGGTCCCGCCGATGTGTATATAGATTGCTGAATTTATTGGCCCCATCAGGGTTTACCAAGTACTCGGTAGACTCCAGGTCTCGCGAAAATGAGCACAAGTGCGCTAAAACTCTCAGACAAATTTTCCTTCTTCCGCGCAAGTGCATGGTCTTTCACACTTTACTGAGTACTCGGTAATTCTTCACCTTGAATTTTGCACTTCATCTTCTTTGCTCTGTTTCTCTTCTCAACTTCATTCTTCTTTAGTCCTTTTGTATCATTGATTTGTTTTTGGTCTTTTATAGTTTTTTTATTCATGATTTCGGCTCTCAAACAATCTTGAGTCACAGATCCAGTTAATTCACCGGGTTAAACTCATTTTACATAACATTGCCTGAATTATCTTGAAACAGGAAAAACCGTATAAAAACACCAATATAATGATAATCATAGATATAACAATGTATAATTAGAAGCCTTAAATATATAATATTTGGCTTCGATCAATTGTTCGGATTCTCGGTGAGTTTTTCTTCGATTTTTGTGTTTCTAATTACTTTTCTAATCATTTTAAACTGATATCGATGAATGAATCCAGTAGAAAACATGTTTTGATCCATTTCTCAAAAGTTTAATGATAATCAGCTTAGAATGGGTTGAATTTCGAATTCTTCACTTGTTTTTTATTTGAGGGTTTGTTTAAACGTCATATTAGGTTCATTTAGTCCTAATTTTGAGTTTAATTCAGTGTCCGAAACGATTCGCTTATTATTCTTGAATATCTCGATTGTAGGCATGAAGACGCGACCGCGAAGGGGTTCCAGTAGTTCACGAGCAAGATAGAGGTCTCCGGACGTTGATCCAGCAGATAGATCACCACCTCTGGCCTGCAGGAATTACATACCACCAGCTGAGTCACCATCTTCATCCGAGGCAACTCGTCACTTCGCCACATGTTTCACCACCTGCGCCACCACCAGTAGCACCGCCTAAGCCACTGATAGTCGAGGATGAGTTAGGGGTGGTGATTTCTTATGTGTTAGTACCACCTATTGCCGTGGTGAAAGATTTATTAAAAAATGTGATAAAGAATGGATATTAGTAGGAGCGGATTTATTCTGTGATGGCCTTTGAAAGGATTGAGCTGGTGCCAACATGGACTATCCGCTGTTTACGAAGATGACAATTGCTGCCGATCCTCACCCCTCCATTTGAGTTCGTCTGTGAAGAGATGATCAGTGATTTATGGCTATACATGCAACACTACAGTCGGGGGATGAAGATGGAGACTGAGGTCAGAGGGGTTAGATTTCAGATTACACCCCAGACTATTTCTGAGGCGTGGGGTATACCAGACACATGCCCACCAGTGTTGGAGGGAGAGTTCCCGCCCCTACCGGAGCAGTTCCCGAATGTAGGAGAGATAACCTAGTTACAGACCGAAAGCAATTTTTCCGATGATAGGAACAATTGCATGAAAAAGTCAGATTACCATCCCAAGCTGTGGCTCTTGCATATGATCTTCGAGTCATAGGTTCACCCGCAGGGTCATAAGAATTAGAGATGACAACTATTTTTAGTGCTACATTATGCTTTTGAGTTCGGCCGATGGGTGTCGATTTCCGATATCCTCTGGCGAGGCCTTTTCCAGCATTATGTGGAGTTACAGACCACACACAAGGTTGGGTAGCGTACATTTCAGATGAGATTCCCGACTTTGATTATGCGACTTATGACAAACACTGGGGTTCAACTTGATGAGGAGCAGGAAAGGAACCGTTTTGAGATAGGTACTTATACCATGAGTATGTGGACCAAGACTTGGAGGAGACTGGCAGGTGATGCAGTCTTACAAAGGAGGTTGATGGTTCCTGCTCCTGTTGCCCCTCTGGTTATGCCTGTTGAGCCCGAGGCTGGACATGATGATGTTATGCCACCTCAAGAAAAGGGGGTACAAGTTGAGATGCCTTAGGTGCCTGTTGATGCAATAGTCACGATGACTCATTCACAGTTTGATGCGATGATGGCGGGAAAGGAAACATTGATGGCCGAGCTGAGGCAGAGCAGGGAGGATACCCGACAGTTGAGAGAGGAGGTCCAGGTTTTGCACAATGAGTTGTGAACCGACCAAAAGATCATGGTAACTGATATGCAGATGCGCCATAAGGGAGGCAATGCGGTTTCGACGTGGTCTGAGATGAGTGCGTGGCATGGTCGTGGCACATTTTGATCATATGGGAGTACCCACACCAGCCAAGCCACCATCGTTGACCGATGAGGATGACGACGAGGAGTAGTTGTAGTAGCATATTTTGTAGTTTTTATTTTTCGCTAGAGTCGAATTGTTCGTTGGATAGTTTTTGCTAGTGCTCATGTGACCATTTTGTTTTACTTTTGATGTTTATAAAAACTACAGTTTTTAATATCTATGTGATTATCGTATTAATATTTTTCAGTTCCCGAGATGATGATAATGTATACATTGAATTGTGTGATTCTTAGAGTCCACTCGAGTTTGAGTCGCACAATGAGGACATGTATGCGTTAAAGTTTGGGGGAGTGTGGGTTATATTGGAGAACGATTTTGAAAATGGATATGACAAGTTTGTTTTATATAAAAAAAAAAAATTCCAAAAGTCCAAACGAAGGCTACGCTTGGGTCTGCACGCCCCGCGTAGCTTCCTTACACGCCAAGTGTAGGGGCCATGCGTAGCTTGTCCTGAAATTTTGAAATTTTGCCCGCTTGAGGGGTTTTTCGGCTAGTTTTGGACCTGTACTGTATTAGGATTTTATATAGGGTATTTTTAGGATTTATTTAGGAATTGTTAGAGCAATCCTAGTCCGGATAGGAAGTGGAATGGAAATACAAGTCAAAGATGGATTCTTAGTTGATTCCATTGTCCAATTCAAGAAAGGATTCTAAATCCTTTTCCTCAATAGATCTGACTTGTTCAACTATAAATATAGCCTTTGAAATACATAATTCTCACAATTCACAAGAAGGCTTGTGCTAAAAATCATAGAAAGATGTCTAGTTCTTCATCGTATACTGTTCCTTCTTCTCTTTCTTCTTATAATCCTGCAGGTGAGCATGAAGAGGGTGAATACGAGATTGAGTCGGATCCGGAGGAGTTCATTAAAGATGATGGTCCATCGGCCATTAAGGATGGGAGAGAAAGAGATATGGAGATAGTTGAGGCAAACAGAAATATGGAAGTCACGAGCATAAAAAGAAAGAGAACCACACCTCATTCATTCATGCAGTGTAGAATGGAATTCGAATTGAAGTTCTGTTAGAAAAGAATGAAGAATCCATTGACAACACTTGGAGAGGAAATCATATGTCAATGAGGCTTAAGTAGTTTAGAACGCCCGGCTGGACGGAATGTGTATCCAAGGTTGGTTAGAAGGTTTTATGCAAGGATGGAAGTTGATGGACCACCGGGATGTGAGGTAGTGAAAGCTTGAGTTTCAGACTGTAGTAATCCTATAGTGGTAAGTGCGAGAGTGATAGCGAAGGTTTGGAAATTACCACTGAGATGTACGGATCATCTAAAAGAGATGTTTAAAACATTCCCGTCAGAGTGGTCATTCACGGATGCAGAGATGATCAATGAGCTATGTGATGTGCATGTTCCGAAGAAAGGGGATAAGAGTTTTGATAACTATTGTTTAAAACCGGAACAGCTATATTTGGATGGTATGATTGCGGCTCAAGTGCGTTAGAATCATCGGACAAATTGGAGAGGGCAGTCAATGATTAAGATACTCTTTTGTATGCTGAAAGGATACTGGGTGCCAATTCCGACTATAATATTGGAAAACATGATTTTGATACATGAAGTTATGAGCGGAAAAGTGAAGAGGTGGAAAAAGATGGAGTTTTATCTTCCATACCTGTTTTAGGTTATTAAGAAGCAGCCGGGGCAAGGATTGGACGAGATGGATGAGGTGTGTTGGACGTTCACAAAGAAGTATCGAACGTCAAATTTTGAACGGTAAGAGAAGACGTCGAATATCCATATCGCTTTAGGAAGGCTTCCACGTGATGTGAGTGATGAAGAGGAGGAATCGAAATAAGACTAGGGTTTGTAGGAGTAGGATTTTTTTTTGTTTTTAGTAGATACGTTGCACTTTCAATTCTTAGAGATTGTAGGACCTTAAGGCCAAATCTATGCAATTTAATTTTTGTAGGGATTGTAGGCCCTTAAGGCCAAATCTTTGTTATTTCATTTTAATAAAAAATTTCATTCCTTGTGCAATATTTTGATGATTTCCGAAAATTTATGATGAATTTTATTTTCCCTTGCTATGATATTGGGTAAATGTGCTTTGTTGAGTATATCTACAGGTAATCCAAATCAAGTTTGGGGGAAGAGATCAAGTGCTTTATTGTGCCATTTCGGAATCACGCTTCAAGGTTAACTATATTCTCTCCTGTGTATGATTGTGAACCATGAGGACATGGTTTATTTTAAGTTTGGGGGTGAGGGGAAAGTTAAGGAATGAAAATTTTGAAAAAAAATTAAAAACATTTGAAAACATTTAAAAAATAATGGAAATAAATTCTTTGTTTTCACGTATGAATTTTTTGCATTACAAGTTAATCGAGTTTGTGTAGATGATGCATGAGTAGTATGTGATGTAATATTCCCATTCGTGAGAGTAATGATTAGATCGAGCTAAGTGAAGTAATGTGGTTTTATATAGGTGAATTATGCACTTATCAGAGTGAGTTTCAGTTTTATGAGCAAGAAAGTAAACCCAAGTGAATTTAGAGTAGTCATCGACTATAACAAGTACATAGAGTTTCCCGGCTAAGCTAGTCATTCTCTCTGGACCAAAAAGATCTAGAAGTGGTAATGTCTTTCTTTCTCTTGAAAGAGGACTTTACTTACTTACCTATTTGACATGCGCTACATACTTTATATTTTGAAAATTTAGTCTTCGGGAGGCCTTTGACTAAATTATTTTTGGATAAACGATGAATGCGGTCCATGCTAGCATGTCCTAGGCGTCTATGCCATAACCAACTATTTTCGCTAGAGGTGATGAAACATTTAACATCATGTTCATGCAATTCACATAGCAACATTGTATACAAATTTCCATTTCTTTTAGCATTGAACAATTGATTCCCATCTTTCTCAACTATGCATGCATTTGACCTAAAGATAACATCATAACCAATGTCACACAATTGACTAATGCTATACAGATTATGATTCAAACCATCAACCAAAAACACATTATCTATAGAGAGAGAACATGATATACCAATTGAGCCAATCCCTATAATTTTGCCTTTAGAATTGTCTCCAAAAGTTACGTTTCCTCCTTCATAGGGTTTTAGAGAAATGAATATTGATTTGTCTCCTGTCATATGCCTTGAGCATCCGCTATCAAGAAACCATTTTTCCTTTGATGCGGATTTCAAGCATACCTACAAAACAAATTTAAGAAACGTTCATTGGTACCCAATCTATTTTGGGTCTACTAAGGTTAGAGAGAGATGCAATAGTTCCTTTTAGAACCCAAATCATTTTTGTTACTACATTCTCCTTTCTATAAAAGCATGCAATAGTTCCTTTTGGAACCTAAACCATTTTTGTTATAACTTTCTTCTTTCTATGAAAGCATGCATTTGCTTTATGTCATTTTCTCTTGCAATAGTAGCAAGTAATATGTTTATAATCATTTGAAGATGTGTGAGATGATTGTCTTGTAAATATAGGACTGAATGATTTTCTCTTTTTCAAAATAAGAGTATCTTTGTCAAAAGCATCATACCCTAGACCACTTTTATCAAATGATCTTCTTTGTCTTCCTAATATAATGCTTAGATTCTCCTTTCCTTTTTAAATTTTGCTAAGATATTTATTCTATCGTCTATAGTCCTTTTTAAACGATTATTTTCCTTTTCTAGCTCAATGCTTTTGTCATTGCATGAATCAACTAAGTTGGAATTAGTAGAACTACATGAAGATTTAGCTTTCTCAAGTAGAATTTATTTGCTAGCTAATTTTTCAAATTCATCATGTAAATATTCAAATGCTTATTGCAATTCATTATAAGTAAAGAGGAGTTCATCATACGACAATTTGGATTTATCTAATGCGTGTGAATTTAAATATACCTCATTTTCGTTTTCCATGAGACAAATATTTTCCATT
The DNA here is from genome assembly GCA_963922005.1 of Cornus suecica. Classification (NCBI taxonomy): domain Eukaryota; kingdom Viridiplantae; phylum Streptophyta; class Magnoliopsida; order Cornales; family Cornaceae; genus Cornus; species Cornus suecica. The sequence goes on along the minus strand of OY998246.1, from coordinate 38,367,755 downwards.
TCCTCGCCATTCTCCTCCTTATCTGAATCACATGAGTCATAGTAGTCCCATGTAGCATTCATAGCCATCTTTTTTGGCCTTTTCTCATTCGCCTTTTTGAGCTTGAAACAATCGCTCCTATAGTGTCCCGGCTTTCCACAATTGAAACAAGTTGGGGATTTCCTTTTGGTAGGCTCGCCTCTTTGTTCGATTATCCTTTTGAATCTTCCACCGCTGGCTTTTTTTCTTTGAAGGAATTTCTTGAATTTTTGGGCTATCAACGCAATGTCCTCATCCACTTCTTCTTCAACCGGCTCATTGGCTTCACTTTTGGTAGAGGCTTGCAAAGCTACACCTTTTCTTGGCTTGGTGTCTTCTTCACGAGATTTTAAAGTGATTTCCCAAATGAGAAGAGATCCGAATATCTCATCAAGACTCATGGTGTTAAGATCATGTGCTTTTTTGATTGCCGTTACTTTTGCATCCCATTTGGCCGGAAGACTTTTAAGAACTTTGCGTGATGCATCGGATCTAGGAATAATTCTACCAAGATGTTTTAGTCCATTCAAAAATATTAGTAAAATGAGACATCACCGAATTTACATCTTCATCATCTTTCATGGAAAATACTTCATATTCATGCATGAGTATGTAAATTTTGGATTCTCGTACTTGAGAGATACCTTCATAAGTTACTTCTTGCTTATCCCACATTTCTTTAGCCGTTGAACAAGTAGATACACGATTAAATTCATTTGGACTCAATGCACAATTTAAATTTACTTTGGCTTTAGCATTGTAGGACATAAGCTTACGGTCATCATTATCCCACTCATTGGGTAATTTGGGAACGGTTTTTCTGTCAACAACTTTGGTTAATACAAAAGGACCTTCAATGACTACTTGCCAAATTTGGTAGTCAATAGCCTGAAGAAAATCTATCATTCTAGTATTCCAATAGCTATAGTTTGATCCAACAAAACCACGGGGGCCTATTGTTAGATTGTCCTTCAATGTGAGTGACTAAATTTGAGGCCATAATCATTCTCTAAGACGGTTAAGTCTAAAACGGATAGAGATTAGGCTCTGATACCAATTGTTAGTCACTAATTGACCCTAGAGGGGGGGGGGGGGGGTGAATAGGGTGTTCAAAAATCTATTTCAATCTTTTCGGAAATTAAAGCAAGCTATATCAAATTAACAGCTACTTTAAGAATCAAGTAATTATTTCAATGATAAATTCAATTTAAAAGATATAGTAAATTACCACAAGATTAATATAGCATGCACAATATTGAAATAAAGAGAAAGAGATAGAGAGATTGACACCATAATTTTTCTGAGGTTCGGTAACTCCTACTCCTCTGCTCAAGAACCCCTTCTTGAGACTTTTCCTGATCCTTTCACTATGGCTTTTCTTTCACTAGTGGAATGGCAAACCTTTACAACTCAAGTTCATAAGCTCGCCTCTCAATCAAGAGAACAATCCTCTCTTGAAAAATGTTGGACTTCACTTGCCCAAGATCACAAAAATGGTATGTAATCAATTGTATCACTCAAGAATAAAAATACTAAAAAAACCTAAGGTTTTTATGAAAGATAAAATCAAGATAAGCTTAAGTGTTTTTGGTGATATTTCAACAACTCTAGATTTGTATTCTCAAAGGATATAATCAATGAATAAGATTGAGAGAATAAGGAAAGATACTAGAGTTTGAAGCTTCAAAGATTTTAAGCACAAAATCAAGCTTTTTGGTTCTTGCCTTCAATGGTTTTTTCAAGGACTGTTTTGAGAAAAAGATGAAGACTTGTATTTTTCTCACATAAAACCACACTCTTATAAACACACATCTCTTTCTATTTATATGGAGGCATTACGGATTTTTAGATTGGATCTCACTCTTAAAGAGGAGACAAGAGCCGTTTCAAAAAGGTTGAAAAAGTTGGCTCAAGTGATGGGCAAAAAGTTTGGTAAATATTCAGAAATATAATGCCTTAGTCGATTACATAGAAGGCCTTAGTCGACTATACAGTTTTTTGCAAACGATTCCTATATCATCGTTTTGCTTCAGTCGACTACACAACGGGTCTTAGTCGACTACATGGTTCTCTTTAGTCAACTACTAAGAGGACTTAGTCAATTATAGGATGTGATGAATTTTTAGTTTATCTTTGTCATGATTTAGTCGACTACAAGGCAGTTTAGTCGACTTTATGAAGTGTTTAGTCAACTTTAGCTCAATTTGAAATGAGATCCTAACTTTCGTCATGGTTTAGTCGACTATATGATAAGTCCTAGTCGACTATGACCCCAAAGAAAATTGATTTTGAATTCATTTTTCGTTCATTTTGAGTTTGGTTAATTTATCAATTGAACTTATAATATTTTACCAACACGTAAAATACCTTGTTACAATGATCGCACCCTGACCTATCTACCCCGAGTCTTGAGTCTTTAAGTTTCGCCTTTTCGTTGATCATTTGGTCATTTTCCATTTTCATGCTTCAATTCCTTTTTCGCTTTTGTGTAAGCTTTCTTTCCACGCAAATTTTTGAGTCCTTTTCCTGTCTTTTGCTCAAACACATAACTTGATTTTTCATTAGTTTCAAACACACTTTAATGGTTTGTTATTATTAACTTTGGTATTGTTTACCGAAAGTAAATTTCAAGGCCAACAATTATTATCGGGCTCACTTGTTGTCATTTGGCTCACTCGTTATCTTGACTCACTTATGATATTTTGAGTCACTTACAATATCCAACTCACTTGTGTTATCTTGACTATCGCTATGAAGTAGAGTCCGTGTATGGCTTGTTTTCCACTTGGGACATGGGATATTTGTGGTCTAGCCGGGTTGCGTCTAGTTGGGGAACATTCCTCATTCATTACATCTTAGTGTTGCATTATTAAGTGTTGTTGTATGTATTTAGAGTTTGCCTTATAACTCCTACTTCGACTTGTTATATTGCCTTTGAGCTTGCATTTCATAGTTGGTTCTGGATTTATGATTTGTGCTTTATGATCTACTTGACATGGTTATGTATTTCCCGTTTACGCCTTGATATCATTATTGGTTATAGAGATTTGATTCGGGATTCCTTTGAAATGTAGATAAGGCGTATGTATTAACGGCCCTATAGGCCATTTTTCATTTAGTGGTATATGAAGTGATGGAGTAGTCAGTATATCATTCTAGTTGAGATAGATGAGTAGTTGGTTTAGAAGTCTAACCAGATATGATAGGTTAACACTCTCTCTTTCCTTTGGACTAGTGTTGTTTCCAACTTTACATTATATGCTGCACCCCATCGGTGGTTACACTTTGGGTTATCCGATGTTTTACGAACTCGTTCAATGTAAATTAAGGTACCCATAGGGGTTTAAATTATTATACTCCCGAATGGATCCTTGTTGATAGTTTGAGGGGGACTGGTAATGGCTTAAAATCGTGTTGGTTCTTCGATTGTGACATGGAGTCAAAGCCGTTTATTTATTCACTATTTCTCTAGAGATTTAAGGATAATATTGGAAAAGTATGAGGTTGGTGACCTTGGGTGCATCCTTAATGAACGCCTTTTTAGTTTTTCCCTTGTCTTAGTCTTGGGTAAGAGATGTGCTACTGACTTATGCACACATAATGCAATTCCTAGTATTTTATTGGGTTTGAGGATGTTGGAACCAAGCAGATTTGATCGGGTCTAAATTGTTTTTTTCTTAAAAACCGGTCGAATCCTTTGGGGTTTAGCATTTTTCTTTAAAAACCCAAGGGCCTCGGCATCCATTTAGGACTAAGTGACTTCGGTACCCCTTTCTTGTGCCTCGGTAAGCAGTAAGAATTGGCGATTGACTTGTGATTGTCGAATCTAATCTAGTGATAGAGCTTTTTCACTTGTGTTACTTTCGAGGAATAGATGGTAGCAATGTGTACCTACCATATAACCAATAGTTAGTTTCATAAACTCTCTTTACTATAGGAGGCCTTAGAGAAAATATTCTTTAAGTGAACGGATTATTTCACTGGTTATTAAGGATAAGAGGACATGATTGAGGTTATAAATTGTGAGAATGAGACTCTCTAGGAATAATTTGATAGCGGTGTTGTGTAGGAGTTGTGATTTAGTTGTGGGCGTGATTATGGTTATTCCTTTTCGGTAGTCGTAAGGAGTGACCTATTTACCTCCTATGAACCTTGAACGATGTGCTCGGTGCACAATTTGATGGATAGTTAGTTCTTATGAAAACTTAGGGCGAGAGTGCGTATTGGAATATATATGGATATACATATACGCACAGATATGATTAGTTACCTACAATGTTATATATATATATCTTATGTATAGAGATATATTTGCGATGGTACTTATATGTCTTTATAGTATTGAGATTTATGGATTTATTTATGTTTCATACTATGTGCCTTTTTGTGTGGCATCGGTATATGACTGAGATTAGTTGTGAGGCTATTTTGGGGTCTCAGATTAGCGTGGGTGCCATATGAGACAAATGACTGACCTAGGATAGATGCATGTACACAAGATGGTTAGAGGTTCCTAGAGGCTAGGGGTGTGTTTGTTAGGGATATTATTAGTGAGCCGTGGTTATTGCTCACCCCCACACAGATTACAGGTTTGCAGGTGGATGTAGCACGGTATGTTTAGCGGCGATGGTACAAGTGAATTGGAATGTTTTTAATTAGTTTGTTCCTTTATATCTGTAATTATCCTTGTGTATTCTTATTTCTCTTGGGAGCCAGCCTTTTGGCATATCCCCTTTCGTTGTATATTTTATTTAGTGTATTTATTATTTCAGGGTGCCATTATGTTTCTTCGGCACTGCCAGGTGGTTTTCTTTGTATTTATATTTGAGCATTATGGCTCTGAAGGTTTTAGAAGGGTTGTGTAGAGGTAGCGGTGGTTTTCTTTCCACTACCTCGACCCTAGTAGGTTTCTTGAATTTTGGGTTGCGTGCCAATGTCATTTTTGAATTCATTATTGGCTGGTTTGTTCTTGTGTTGTGGTTATGTGTCCGGATGTTCCATATACAAATGGAACTCGGCCGGATTTTCATTAGATTCTGCTGTGTGTGGAATATGTATTTTTTATCATTATTCCATGTATTTTGTTGTTGTTGTTGATTCTAGCGGTCATTTTGGTGATGTCATATCTCGAGATTCGCTGATTCTTCGAATGAGAGTCTCAAGAAGAACGAGGTGTGACACGTTCCATCGGCTTTACAAACAATATAAAAAGGCGCAAGCTATGAAGATTGTTGACTGGATAACTTTTTGGTTCAAAGGCACGACAATGTACCAGGATTTTTCGGTAAAGGCGTTAAAAAACATAACTCAATGTCCTAAATAACCTTCCGGCATCATTCCTCATTTTCAAAGATTGACTCACTAAGGAGATGAGGCACTTACTAGTCTTGGCGTACTAGGGAGAATAATGGGCAATACTTACTTGACCGTCTTTTAACGTGCTGGTTATGCAAGTTTGTTTTACCGAAAAGCCCTGGAGACATTATTTGGCCTGGTGTTTTTAAAGTTGTAAGCATGATCGCTAATGGTCACAAGTTTTATCTTTCTATCTCGGTTTTGGCCAGCATCTACAAGGGTTTGAATGATATAGTTGCTTCTCCCGATCTAGGGAATTCTGACGTTAAATTTCCGATGCATTACGTGAAAGGATGGATAGCAGAATATTTTAAAACCCATGATTACTCTTCAGAGGTCATTTGTCATCCTCGGATGGCCTTACATGCAGGGGTTGTTGAGGCTGGAAAATCTTTTGATGAGACGGAAGTCGGACATCTATTTAGAGTTTGTAAAGGTGTCCAATTTTTTCGTTATTCTACAACAACTTCAAAACATGATGCACTAAAAGATAATGATGCGTTGCATATTTTCGACTTCGAGTACTTTGCTGCCCTTCAGTCTTTTTTTTGACACATCGACAAGAAGGTCATATTATTATTGAGCCATACAGCCCGTATAGATTTTGCATGCAACTTGGCTATTCTCAAGATGTCCCAGGGAGGTTGAAAAAAGATGTTCGCACCTATAGCAAGAGATTTGAAGATTATGGAAGCTTTCAACTAGCTTCAAAAATCAATGTATAGTGTGACTTCCCTCACTCCCCAAGTTTGCCAAATTCTCTGTCACACAAGATTATGCCAGATGGTGGGAAAAATTCTTTGTTGATCCTTTTACAACTATTCAAACAACTTTGTCACAAAATGATAATCCTTTACCATCCAAAACTAGAAAGCTTACCAAGGGATTGAGGTTGATCCTTCCTTCTAATCCGACACCAGGAGTGATTTCTAAGCCTCACAACGATCATAACACTGCTGAGAGTTCTGGGAGTCGTGTTGAGGCGGCTGAACATGCTTCGCCACTTGTCCACAAACATCGTCATTCTCTAGTGGTGAGGAATTCAAATGAGCAGGTTAGGGAAACTGATGCAGATCGCAATTGGAAACATATTAGTGATAAGGTAGAAGATGTTGATACTCAAAGGTAGGCCTCTGGTTCTGATGCTTTATATCGATTCTTCAGAGAGGTACCAATCGATTCTAACCATCTACAGGTAAAAATATACATGTTTCTTTGTCGTTGTGCCTTTTTTTTTATCACTCATCATCTAATTTTTTTTGTTTGTTTTTTCTTAGGAAAATGGAAAAAATTTCCTTGGAGGGTTGTTGGAATTCATCTACAATATAGAGTGTAGTCGAGGATCTGTTTATGGGCCTTCCAAGTTGAATCTCGCAACCGAAATATGCAAGGAAGATGTTCAAAGTGTGAATGTGCTAGCAAATGTCAATGGTCGAGAGCTTGAGCCGATGGCAACAGGTGGGATCACTCCAATTTTACTTGCCTAGGATGAAACTCAAACAGTGATTCTTGATGCGCAACATAAAGTTGCATAGGCACTAGCAGGTTTATGAACTCTCCCTGATAGCACCCAAGCTTCGACATCTTTTCAAGATGCTCTTAGAATTTTCAGGGGATTATTCAAGTCTAGAGAAGACGATTGGAGCTTAGATGCGTAATGCTTTTGAATATATCGACATCAAATCTTCTTATTCTTGTAAAATGCTTCCAACTATGCAATTGGAACAGATTGATTCACAAATTGTTGTTGCTGCTACTTCATAAAGTGACATTCTTAAGCACACTTATTCTCTTCAGACGAACTTGAGCGAAATTAGGGACACATAGAATAAGTTGAGGAAGGAGTTGGAATATGCACAAGAAGAGATCATGCGTCTTGAGGATTCTTTGTCAGAGGCTAATGTTCGATTGCCCCGGGAAAAATAAAAGGGTTCCAAACTCAATAAAGATCTTCAGACCCTTCAAGTAGTTTAAGTTCTCACTGACCAGGAGATTAATACACTGAAGACTTTAGAAGAAAAGTTGTAGAGGGAACGCCATGCGATCTTAGACCTGCCACTTTAGAGTAGATCAATTGTTGCCATTTATTAGCTACTTTTGTTTAGTTTATTCATTTGGTTGCTCAAAAATGTGTTAGAACATTTTTTTTTCAAGTAATAAAAAAACCATTATTTTGTTTTCATTACTTTAAAATATTCTATGATTGAACAACAATGAATGATTTATTTATTATTTTTAGGGCCATTCACAATTTATATCCTTGCGGGCCAGAAGTGAAAACAATTTTGTTTTTAAGGGCGACATTCCCAGTTTTAGCTCATATGGGTTAGGACCATTGCGCAGTTTAGGCTCATGAGATCAGGAGCATTACACTTAACAGATAATAGCGCTTCAAGAATTTTCCATTGATGGGGCCAACCAAAACACTATTTTCTCGAATAATTTTGTATGCATTGTTGGTGTAGGCTTCTTGTACAAGATAAGGACCATCTCATTTGGACAAGAATTTATTACCGGTTCGATGACTCATAATGATAGGCCTTCAAACAGCCAGTACTAAGTCTTCAACCTGGAATGAACGTGGTCGGACCTTCTTGTTGAATACTTTGCATAGTCGTGCTTGATAACACTCCAACTATTGTTGAGCTTCCAACCTCTTTTCGTCCAAGGCTTCCAATTCCTACAATTGCAATATGATATTTTTTCATTTGTCAGACCTTCTTGTATGGCGATCCTGAGTGAGGGGATTTGTTGTTCCAATGGAAGAACTGCTTTGACACCATAGACCTAAGAATATGGCATTGCTTGAGTCGGTGTACGGTATATTGTCCAATATGCCCACAATGTTTTTTTCATCTGTTCATGCCAATCTTTCTTGAATTGGGTGACTATTTTCTTCAACAAATCATAATGGGTCTTGTCAAAGGCTTCAACAAGACCATTGGTCGGAGCGTTGTACATGGATGATTTGTATTGCTTGAACTGAATTATTTACAAAGTTCAGTCACCCAACTATTCTTGAAATTCAGTCCGTTATGATACGTCGAGGAACACTATATCTGTAAATAAGGTTAGATTTTATAAAATCAACGACAGTCTCATTTTTTAACTTCTCGGAAGGGTGCAACCTCCACCCATCTGGAGAAATAATCTGTTGTTGCGAGGATGTAGAAGTAACCTTTGGAAGACTTGTGTAGAGGCCTGACTACATATAAACCCCATGCATCAAATGGCAAAGATGCAACTATAGGATTTAGTGGTTCTGGTGGTTGGTGTATGAATTTAGCGTGAAACTGGCATGCCTGATAGCTCTTAGCATATTCCATACAATCTTTAACCATGGTAGGATAATAGTACCCAATTCTTTTTATGCAACAATGAGGTTTTGGACCGGACTGATGGGCTCCGCATACTCCAAAATGACATTCTTCTATTGCTTGACGTGCTTTAATTGTTCCAAGACATCGAAGAAAAAGGCCTTCAAATGAGCGTCTATATAAAGTATCATTGTAGTGAATGAAACGCGGAGCTTGCCTTCATATTTCTGTTTTATGGCGCAGATCATCTGAAAGCCTCCCATATTCCAAGTAGTCAATGAGATGGTGCCTCCAATCCGCTTCTTCAATGATATCATATTACTTTCTTCGAATTCATTACCAATAGCTTGTGGCAAGACCCATTGTTGTCATACAAGAACATCAACTATCCCTTAATCACTTAAAGCCAACGTTGTAGCCAAATTGGCCAAGGCATCAGCAATTCAATTTTCTTTCGTTGGGACATGTTCCAGCTAGACACCATCCAACTTATTTAACAAGTGAGAAGCATAACATAAGTATGGTATGAGATTCTCCTTTTTAACCTCATATTCTTTAAGGAGTTGATTGATTACCAATTTAGAGTCTTCATAGATCTCGAGGTTCATGATTTTCATTTCATTTGTCATTTAAACCCCAATGATCAAGGCTTGGTACTCGACAACATTATTTTAGCAATTCTCTGCGAGTGTGAAGGCATAAGGAAATAATTGTCTTCATGGAGAGACAAATACTACCCTAGCCCCAGCCCTGTCTGATCTTGCAGCTCCATAAATAAAAATCATCCACGAAGAAAGAATGTCGAAAAAAAACACATCTTCATCTGGAAATTCTTTGGAAATTTCCCAATCGGTTGGGATAGGATAATCAGCTAGAAAATTTTCTAAAATTTGTTCTTTCACAAATTTCCGTGGAACATAGACAATTTCAAACTCGTTGAACAAGATTGACCACCTCGCCAAAAGTCCTGAAAAAACTGGCTTGGATATGACATATTTCAGTGGATCAGCCCTTGCAATGAGATGTATCATGTGTGCTAAAAAGTAATGTCTTAATTTTTAGAGGCGAAGACTAACTATAGATGCATAAAAATACACAATAATAATTGAGTTAAAAATTGGATCTTTTATTCAATCTTTGGTCATGTATTTATATACAATTCTGGTAAATGGGTCAAGCCTATTTACCCAAGTTTATCAATCCCTTAAATCAGGAGATTTGATAAACTCTTTTATTTTTTGGACTCTCTATTCCATAAGTAGGACAACTCCCTAACTTATGGATCACTCATTTTCTAGAGAATTCTATGGGCCCATTTATTTCTTCGGCCCATCTGTCTACGGCTCATCAGTCTTTAGCCCATCAGTCCTGTGACCCATCCTAGTTAGTTCATGTATTATTTTGACTATTACACAGGCCCCTGAGGTTATGGGCTAATTCATAGCCCATGACCGAAATTGAATACCATCATATATACATATATATATGTTATGGGAAATGATGGGGATGAGTTGTCATGTCATCATTAGGCATTTAATGGAATTTCAAAATACAAGGCTATTACTCCTTTAATCTTCACACCATGACGACTCCACATGGGTTGTGTGACCTTCGGGTTTTGTGTAGTCCTTTTGTATGCTTTACCCTTCTATAAAACCCACTCTAAACCATTTCATTTTTTCATTCACTTCATTTGCAACGTTTTGCTCTTGTTTCTCTTTCTTATAACTTTCGTCTCTAGAACCCATCTCTCACTTATTCCTGCAACCCTCTTTGTCGGTCCTAAATACTTCGATTAGAACAGACATCTGCTTCGACCCGAAGTTCTTCCTGCCTCTTCATTACTTAAGTAAGTCGGATAACTCTCTTCTCTTTTCAATTTTCATCTCTACCCCCTATCTGTCTCTTCTACCTTTCTTGGAACCATGTCTGACAGTGACGACACCCAGTCAGTAGAAGAGGTCATTATGTCCTCTACCACTGACACCGATCCTACCAGTAGTGACAGCCCTCCGTCTACCCATCAAGGGGCCCCAAGAACAGCTCCCTAAAACACCGATCTTCTGGGTTCATCAACGAATCGGGGAACACCCATTTCAAGGGGTCCCAATGAATCTGTGGACCCCATGTCTTTTGAACCATTCGTATTGGCCCCACTTAAGAAAGTCCGTCTTGAAGTAGATGTCAAACATCTTTGGGCTAAGACCCATATACCTGGGGATGTCGATGTGGACCCTTACCCAGGTTACTTAGATTTCACCAAGAGTGAGGGACTCTAACCCAGTAGCATTCTGCTATCGACAATTCACCTTAAGGTTTTAAGGTTTCTCCTTCACCCTTTTTTCCACTATGTGTTCTTCATGTTAGGCTTACACCCCCTTCAACTCAACCCGAACAACCTTAGGATTATTTCTATGCTCCTATTATACAATAGGGATCTGGACCTTAACCTAGGTTTAGCCGACTTATTTCTTTCCTAGTTTTTTCAAAATACCAGAGAAAGTAAGGGTAGATACAACCTCTTTCCCTTCCATGGTCGGAGTATATACTCTTGTACTGAAAAGTCTAATAAGGGGGGGAAATAGAGAATGATAGTTGTGAGCGGTAATTGGTCTTACCCATTTCCTCGTACATTCCCGATCCCACACACGTTCGGTGCCATTCGCTTGCCTATTTATCGTCCCCTCCAGAAGGATTTTTGTCTTTGTGAGTATTGTGACTTACATCGAGGGGAGTATGCCTACAGGTTTCTAGGTTATGAGGACAGAGAAATTCCATTATCCCTCATAAAACAACGGACAACCCTTCTGAAAACCAAAATCTGGAACAATGTCCAATCTGTTACAGACCTTCTGACTCGGGAAAATCTAGAGACGATTTTTAACTTGGGCGCTGCTGTTGACAGGATGAACTTGCCCGTCAGACCTCTTTCTGTCAGATGCCCTCAAGTTCCTGAAGGGGTCAACCTGGTCGATGTTGTACCGCTCTCGAAAGCACCCCCGGTACCTCTGATACCTCCGCCAGCATAAAATCCAGTAGTTCCACCCCAGCCTTCCCCTGTAAATCCTCCAATTATGAAGACCCGATCTGGTACAGGCGGTGGAGCGGCAAACAAGAGACCCAAAACCCAAGCTCCTAATGCCTCGACAAGCAAAACCCCTCTGGCTTAGGAGGCTCCCCGTACATCTATTCCTTGGGAGCCAAAGTTCCTTCTACCTGATGGGACTCCGGTCTACGCCGATCAGATCACCATCACCCAGCCAGAAGTTCTTCGGGTTATGGCCAAAGGGATTTGGACTCCGGCCGATAGGGCTGCTCAGTCTAAAATTTGTAAGATTGAGCTTCTGAAGAAGAGCTCCACCATGGTCATGGAGGTATGCAACTTGTTCTTCTTTAGTAACTTGATTTATTATATTTACCACATTATGTAATAACATACCCTTTTTTCCTCTTTCTGTGCAACTTCTTTATGGCATCCAGGCCTACAACAATATTGTGGAGTTTGATGTCCGGGAGATGGCCAATATGTAGGCCCAAATCAAGCAAAACAACGAGCATCGAGTCACTCTGGTCAAAGAGGCAGATGGTTTTTGTCAGAGCATCTCAGAGCATAAAAACCTTCTGGAGACGGGTGAGGCGGAGAAGAGGGCTCTAGCTGCCAAAAAGCTTGTTTTAGTTACTGAGCTTGAAGAGGTGAAGGCAGCCTACCAGAAGATAACTGCCGAAAAGGCGGAGTCAGATAATCTTATGGCTCTTGAGTGGTCTAAAGTAGAGGTGTGCTGCTTGGGGGGTCTGAACATACACAACCGGTAGACCACCATATGTGGTGTCCGATTGGTCATAGGATGTCGGGAAAGGCACGAAATGAAGCATATTCCTTTGGCAACTCGGGAGTTCAAGACTGCTGTGGAGTTCAATGCCCTCATGGGAGTGTCTCTTCCTTACAAGGATCCTCCAGCTTCTGAAAATGAGAAGTGATTCGCTGCTATTTTGAAGGGAGAAGACTATCATCCTCCTAAGTAGAATAGGCTTTTTAATTTATTTGGACTTACCTTTTTAGAAGGGTGTTTTTGTAATTTCTTTCTTTATTAATGAAAAAGAATTTTCCCATCTCAGTGTTTATTTTGTTCTTGTCTTCCTGCAATATTTAGTTTTCGAGCATATGGCCCCTGATACTTGTTTCTTGTCCTCTGACTAGTTCATATTATGTTTGAACTTCAACACTTATGAAAATTTTCAATTTTTTAGCCTTCGGGTATATGGCCCTTGAGGCTTGTTTCTACCATCTTGTTAGTTCAAATCAGGTTTGAACTCAACCCTTAGGAATATTTTAATTTAAAAATGGAGCCTTCGGACATATGGTCCCTAATGCTTGTTTTTGTCCTCTAGTTAGTTCAAATCCGTAGTCTAGTTAGTTCATGTATTATTTTGACTACTACACTAACTCAAGACATGTCTTTTGAATTGGAGGGTAATTTTTCTCTGATGGTGTGAATCTGCGGCTTAAGTAATATAAGGATCTTTCTTTATGTTCTTCATTATTTTGTGCAAGGAGAGCGCCAACTGGTTCTTCTTGATCTGCGATGTACAATATGAGCGGTTTTCCAGGTATAGGTGCTCCTAAAACTAGAGGATTGATTAAGTATTTCTTGATACTATCAAAGGAATTTTGACAAGCCTAATCCCACACGAACAAAACATCCTTCTTCATGAGCCGGTTGAAAGGATGACAACGCCCAACTAAATTTGAAATAAACCGGCGAATGAAGGCAAGTTGAACTTGTAGACTACGGATTTTTCGTAGATTCTTTGGTGGAGGCCTCTTTTGTATTGCATCAATTTTTGATGGGTCAATTTCGATACCATGATGACGAACCACATACCCGAGGAATTTTCCTAAAGTGACATCAAATGCGCATTTGAGAGGATTCATTTTGAGCTGATATTTTCTCAATCGATCACACACGGTGCAAAGATCTTCTAGGTGACTTTCTCATTTCTTTGTCTTGACAACAATGTCGTCAACATACCATTCTACTATTTTATGAAGTATATTGTTGAATATCCATTGCATTTCACATTGATAGGTTGCCTCCACATTCTTAAGTCCGAAAGACATAACTTTGTAACAATATATACCTTTCGGGGTACGGAATGCAGTCAACTCTTCATCTGTCGGAGTCATCCTTATTTATTTGTATCCAGAATAACAATCCATGAATGATAGAGCCTTATGTCCCATAGTTGCATCAACTTTAATTTTGGGGATACGAAGTGGAAAATCATCTTTTGGACATGCTTCATTTAGATTTTGAAACTCTACGCATATTTGAATTTGTCCATTATTCTTTTTAACTGGCACAATACTGGAAATCCAAGTTGGATATTTGACCTCTCAGAAGAATCCTACGTCAATCAACTTGTTGATTTCTTCTTCTATCTTTGGGACGAGTTCTGGGCGAAAGAAACATTGAGACTATTTGATCGGACGCGTTCCATGCTTGACGGAAAGATTGTGGACTGCAATTTTATTGTCCAAACCTGGCATTTCCTTGTATGTCCAAGCAAAGTTGTCCTTGTGCTTAGACAATAGTCGATAATATTCATTTTCTTCTAAAGGTTTTGATAAGGCACTAACAAAAACCGGCTTAGGTTGATCATCCATCCCTAAATTGTTTTCTTTTAATGGATTAATAGTGGATTGCCTCCCATCTTCTAATGTTGCCGGAGCTTCTTTGACGTCATCGTCAGATTGATCAGAATCAGATTTTTCATCAGCAGTAATGTGATAAGAACATAAGCCACTTCATCGTTACCTTCCTTTTCAATATACTCTTCAGACTAACTGATGGATAAAGTGATTCTTCTCTTAAATTTTGATAAGGCGCTTTGTGTGGTATTCTGGGGTGTTTTATACTTCATCTGTGAAAGAACCACATTTTGGACTATACCTATAGTTTTTGTATCTGCATTAGTTCTTCTTACCTCTTTTCTCCCACTCTGTTCAGGGGATACTCTTTTGATAACTCCAAGTCAAGAAAAGGCAGATTTTTGAGATTGAAACTACGAGGGTTTTGTTCTATTTGACATAATTCCTAATCTGTCAAAAATTATAATACAGAGCGAAATGATGGCAGGTGAGCCTTCGAAATCCAATGTTTGACGTGATGTGCCTAGCATGTCCAATGCAGATACTCTCACAAGTGGAGGCTCTAAGCAATAAAAAACACACTCACGATGAGTGGAACTGTGAATTTCATCATTACTATCAATTTTTCATAGCTAATGTAAGACGTATTTGACTTTTTGTCCTTCTTTGTGATTGGAATTTGAATAGGCTCTGTTGATGGAAATCCAAGGCCAACCCTCGGTATTTTTATCTTGCGATCTTGCTCCTTCAACTTCTTCTGTGTTTCATTGAGACCATGTATTTTCTTGCCGGTAATTTCAGAGATGAGTTTTCCAAGATTTACAGGGTTGGAAAAATCATAACTAGACTTGGCAAAAACATGTATGTTCACGGATCAAATTCGTCCATAGTTCTTTGATTTTGAAGCGAGTCATGTTTAACTTTATTTTGGGAAGCTTGGACAAATCCCTTCAATGGAGGTTTGGCATAAGTGCAATGTTGAATCTTTCTAAAGGGGGAGAGTGAGCTCCTCCTGGAATTCCTAAAGATCTTTTTTTTCTTTAGTGCGAGATACCTTCAACTTGAATTCTTAAATTTGAGTAATTTCTACAATAGGCAATTGGCTTTTTTGCCGCTGAGATTTTGGAACATACTTGAAGATGGGTTTTGTCTGATTTTCTTTAATCGATACTTCTCATTTTTTAGCTATATTCGTTCCATCAATAATTGAGACATCCCACAATGTTGGACTTTATTCTGGAAGTTTATCCTCTTTTGGAGATGGGTCTAATACTAGGATTTTTGAAATTGTACCAGGATTAATATAAAATTTTGCATCTGCAAAGTGAATTTCTGAAGGGCTCCTGATCAGCAACCACTATCTGCACACCATTCTTTCAAAATTTAAATAATTGGTGAAGAGTAGATGGAACGACACCAATAGTATGGATCCAAGGTATTCCCAACAACAAGTTGTATGATACCTTAACATCAATTACATGGAATAATGTCTCTACATGGAGCTCACCAATACTTAATGTTAGTCAAATCATACCAATAGCTCTTTACCCTCCTTGATCAAAACCTTGAATCATGAGGTGACTGCGGGCTAACTCATCGACGGTGCTTTTAAGACTTCTCATTGTATTTTTTGTCCTGAAATTTATTGTTGAGCCACCATCGATTAAAATTCGATTGACCTTTTGTTTCCTTATGTAACCAGCAACAAAAAGGGGACAATTATATGGCTTTGATCCCAACTGGAGGTCTTCATCAGTGAAGGCAATAGTTGTGCAACATGAATCAGATATAACCTTAACTAAATATTTGTCATCAGATTTAGTAATAAGGGTCATGTCTTTCGAAATCTCTTACTTAATTTGAAATTCCTCATGGTCTTAATTAGTAAAAAGGGTCATGTTTCCGCAATTGACACCATGCAAGTTGTTTCAATCACATCGTCAAAGTATCTTTTGGGGAATAATTCAAGCAAAGTAATTAGTTTGGAAGATTCTTCATTCGTTGAGGTTTTATTGACATCTCTTTTCTTGTTGACTGACTACTTTTGATGATATTGTAAATTTGTTTTCGTTTTCCCCCGGCGAGAACGGTTGAGACCTTGAATTTCACCTTTCTTATTTTGTTGCTTTCTTCTTGTTACCAAACTCCACCCATTTTCATAATCTTGTAGGGCTCCATCTTCAGTAATCAAATTATTTTTTCGAGGTAGACATACCTGAATTGGTGTGAATGAACCAAATTGAACAATTCTGGTATATGTATTTATGTTAGAATGACAGCTTGTTGTCTCTAAAATAAACTACGCGAGAGAAACTACAATATGATTTGAGGTTGTAATTTCCTCCGTGTCTAAGAATACTTTTCCTTGTTTTACCAAATTCATCACTATTTCTTTAAAGATGAAGCACTTCTCGGTAGGATGACAAATAATGCGATGATACTTTCAGTACTTCGAGTCAGTCACTCGTCCTATTCCTTGAGGGCGCTTGCATTCCGGGAGCTCGATGACTTTGTTGTTAAGTAGACACTCCAAGATGCCTAGAACATCAGAATCTAGGAATGGATACTCTTTTAGTTCCATCTCTTTAAGCGTCGACCATTGTCTCTCTCTTTCCTGAAATTGATGTGGCTTTTTGTCCAACTTTTCTTTATCTTTCACAGAAATTTTAACTGGTACATTAGTAACACTCATTGATTCCTGGGAAATATTCTTTAGTAGCTTTTCACCATTCTTCTAGTCTTTCTTGTCTTTGCGAGGTTCCAGGATCGAAATATCTTTACTACCACGAGAGTTGATACTGATCTCCATGTCATCGGCTCATGTAGCTAATTCTAAAAGATTCTAATATAAAAAATATTCTAATGCATACCATACATGCACATCTCCATGACAGATAATTCTGATAGGCGATCCTTGCAGTTTAGACTGAGTGCTCTCCATCGATTGATGTAGTCGATGACAGGCTCATCTTTCCATTGTCTTGTATTGGTTAACTCTATCATACTTATAGTACGACAAGTGTTATAGAACCGATTTAACATCTCTCACTCCATTTGCTCCCAGCTGTTAATTGATTTTGGCTTGAGATCAATATACCATTTGAAGGCAATTCCTTTCAAAGAACGAATAAATTACTTAACTACTAGATCTCTATCAATTTAGGCGTTATTGCATGTCTTGACAAAATGTGCGACGTGTTGCTTTGGATTTCCTTTTTCGTCAAATTGCTAGATCTTCAGAGGTTGGTATCCCACGGGCATCCTCATGATATCAATTCTTCTTGAATAGGGTTTTGAATGCATAAGGGTGCTTTGAGAGACATCGCCATATTGTGCCCGAATTGTGTTCGTTATCATATCCTGCAATTGTTGGATAGACAATGACAAAACTGATAAAGTGTGGTTCGTTTGGTTACCCACTTGTTTCGATCTGGGCGTTTGCTGATTATTATCCAAACAGATAGCTTGAGATCCCGTCTGTGAAGGACTTGCTGAAGGTCCTGTGTTCAGGGTATTTGTAGATGTGTTATTTGGGAAGGATCTGCGTCTGATCTCGTCTGCGGAGGATTTGTAGATGACTTGCCAGGACTCTGAGTCTCCAACTTTCTTGTTAATGTGATGATTTGCATGTCTTTTTCTTCAATGTTTTTTATGAGATTTTCAATTGCATGTGACATCACTGCAATTTGATCCTCCATCGTGGTTGCGCCTATCATCATCGCTGCGACAATATCTAAATGAGAAAAAGCATGCGAAAGTCTTTTCAAGCCAAATGATTGCTGAGAAGTCTCTAGTATTGGCTTTAAAAATGAACCAACGCTAGAGTTGGCATCAGAGACAGAGTGAGGCGAATTTGGCAAAGACGTCACTTCTGGCAAAACACTGGATTTCTTTGTTCCTTGAGCATCAGGGTTGCCAACATGAGTTTTAACACTCATTGTGTTAATGAGATCGACTCTCACCGAATCTTGATGATGTTTAGAGAAGGCGAGAGACTAGGCCTTGCTACGTGTCACAGGGCCTGTTGAGGAACTTCCGTCAGTCGATGTATTTTTGGGCTTTGTGCCACTTTTTATGACGTCTTTGGCAGTAGTCTTTGTTGTAAGATTGTCTTTTCTACAGGGTATGCCATAGATTATGACAAGGAAAAGGTTTATATATTTTTTGTAGGAGAAAGAGATGAGAGGCAAAATAGTCCCACTGGGCGTGCTAGAAATTTGTAGACAATAAACTTCTACTCCGAAAATTATGGAATAAAACCTGTCAAAAAATAAATTTTACTTATAGAATAAAGTAAGTATAATCTCTGAAATAATTTTTCCGCGATGTAAAAAAATTGGTCCTCTGATTCGATCTCCTTCAACGACTGGATCTACGGGCTGGAAATGCTTGATATTGAATCACCAAAAAATATTTGATGAAGAATTAATTTGATCTCCTTTGTTGGATGGATTAAAGGGCTGGGAATGCTTGATCTTGAACCACGGGGGAAATTTGTGAGGAATGGCACGAATTTTGATGCTTGTTGATCTTCTTTCAAGTTGTGAATTATGGAGAATTTTCTGCAGGACTTTGGCTCTCATTTTTCTCTCATTTCTTCTCACTGAACTACCTCTATTTATAGGCATTTAGTTGGTGAGATGATAATTATACAATTATTTAATTATATAATCATTATTATCTTTTGCAAGATATTTATAGAATATATAATTATCAACATCTTTTAACGGACTTGAGTCACTAACTTTTAAGTTGGCCCAATGAATTGTTTGTTGGGTGACTCATTTTTTGGCTCATATTTTGTTTTGGGCCATTTAGGCTTGAGCCCAATTATGTTTAACGTCTACAGTTATAGTGATACATTTTTGTTAATAATCAAATGAATTAACAAAATAATTTAATTACTCATAATGAATTATGATTTTATCTAACCTTTCTCAGGAAAAAGAAAACATTACATACTCAGACATATTCAATCAATTAAGTATTTTAATTGTCTAAATTTGAATTACTATTCGATCAATTTAGAAAAAATATATACTCATACATATTTAATCAATTCATTGTGTACATAACTATTGAACTTCAATAATTTATAATCCAATTATTTATAACATTTTATTTTATATATTTCTAACCATTGTACTACTGTACTTGAAAATTTGGAATTCAGTGCGCTGGAACATAACACAAAATGAATTGTGGTACTTTATTTTTTTTGTTTCTTTGACACTTTCTGTGACATCCCACATCGCCCGAGTATATGTATGGGGATGTGCTTATATGTGTAGTGCTATCTCCAATTGGTATTAGGCCTTTTGGGATGAGCCCAAGAATAAAACCGTGTGGACTAGGCCCCAAATGGACAATATAGTACCACATATTAGAGCTACAATTGGTATCAGAGTCAGAGATCCATTGGAATTGTGTGTGGGAGCGTGCACAAGCCCATGGGTGATACCAGCAAGAACGTTGGGTCCCAAGATGGGGTAATTGTGATGTCCCACATTACCCTGTTATAGGTCTAGGGATATGCTTTTATATGCAGTGTTGTCTCAAATTGGTATGAGGCCTTTTGGGGAGGAGTCAAAGAACAAAATCGTGCGAGCTGGACCCAAAGCGAACAATATCGTACCAAGTTTTAGAGCGGGATGTTACAATTTCCATCCATAATTAACTTGTCCATTGTTTTTCTTAACAATGACTTTAATTGTTCCCATCTAAATGACATTTTCTTTAGTAACTGTGCTTATAATATAGTAGACCCGATGGAACCAGTTTATACCACTCCATTATTTCTTTCAAGAATGACTTTAATTGTTTCCATCTGAATGACATTTTGTTTAGTAACTGTGCTTATAATTTAGTAGACCCGATGAAACTAGTTTATACTAACGGGGTGGTAATGGTATTACTGATTACAACCCATCGTGGGTTTGGAGTGAATTTGGTAATAATAATTTTTAAATGGGATGGTAATGGTATTTGCCAAACCCGTTCCATTGCCTTCCCTATCAATTTTCTTCTAAAGGATACCTAACAAAGTTTGTATTTTTTTGAGTACCAAATTATTATTAATTTTTTATTTCTATCTTTTAATTTTTTTTCTTCTTGTTCATTATATATTTATTAACTTTTTCATTAGTTTAAGTAAATATATTAGAATATCTATATTTACTATTAGTTAATGAATTTTGTATTTTACGTACTCTTTTAATTTAATTTTTTATTTTACTATACTATTCCAGTATTTTGGTTCTTGAATTTTAAATTTTAGGTTTTATTAATTTTGATTAGATGATATTCTTTGTTGAGTTAAATTAGAATATAATTATTATTTTTTTGTTCAAATTGTTGTTGAGCTTCTTCTTTATCTTAATAAAAGCAATTATACTTTAAGTTTTATTTTTTCATTTTTTTTTGACATAACGTAATTATGTTTCATCAAATTCTTGGATATTGATTAAAAAATATGGATAGGGCCAAACCGGTTAGAATAAGTTTGATTCTGCTTAGCATGTTAGTTCCATGGCTATAAGGATTCTTTTTTGGCGTAGATGTCAGAATTATCAATATTTGTGTTGATAAGCATACTATTTAGAAATTCACTGTAGATTTCAAATTTATCCATTCAGATCCATCTGTAAATAATAAGCCACATAAAACTAAAGTAACCGAGCATCAAATAAATGACATTGATTCGAATTAAGCCTAATGCAGTGTTCCAATTTTTTTTGTAGGTTATATGCATTTTCTTAGTATATTAGTTATAATAAATATCTCATCATATATGTACACTTGAATTATTATCATTATTTCTCCTTTGAGTTTTTTTTTTCTTAATAAGTTTGTCATTGTACATTTGTTTACTTTTTTTATTTACTCAACAGAAATATCACTATTGAATTTTTTTTATTAGTTTTAATTCTTAATTTTTAATCTTAATAAATATATCGCACTGTATATAATTTTGATTACATGTTAGTTTATCTTTCATTTTTTTTATTCCTTCTATTTTTTTTGTCCTTCTAAATTTTTTTGTCCATATGTATTCACTTTTCTATCATTGTAATTTTAATATTTTTTTTATTAGTTTTGGTATATACCATTTTCCTTTTACTTTTAGTTTCCATCACTTTCTGTTTTTTTGTACTTCATTATAGATGTTGCTTTAATTTTTTTTTTCTTTTTCTGTTTTGTTTTTATTCTATTGATATGTTGCCTTTTAGTTTGGGAAAACTACGTATGTTTCATATTTCAATTGGTAAACTTAACCAACTAATTACAAATAGATAAACAATTGCTATTGAGGTCCAAAATACTCTCAAAATAATTTTTTAAAATTACAAAATTATCCTTCTTTAATTTATATTCTCTATTCATATTTTTGACTATCACTCCAATTTACACGTTAACTTTTTAACATAAAAAGACTCCTAAAGTCATCTATGCTTTTGTTTCCTGACCTTTGCACCAACCTTACCTTCACACCTTGAAACTTTGATACGTGTTGGGAATGAAATTTTACTGTAACGCCCCACGTTTCCTTCCTCCTTTCTGAAATTATTTTTCAAGTGTTAACGGTTCGTGACGTCACTTATTCATGACGTCTTGTGAAATCTCGGTACATGTAAATTTTTCGCGTTTACGTTTTGGACTTAGCGGGATGACTTTGTGGACTTTCGTTTCCGGCTTCGTAATTTATTGTTTGTTGGAAAGTACGTGGGTTCGTTGCAACGTCTCCTCGTTGGAGCTTCGACGATCGTGTTACATTTCCGAACGTGCTACCTTATTTGATTTTCGACACCCGGTGTGGTACTTATGTGATTATATGTTTGTTGTGCTTAACATATTTAACATGTGCTTCTTGATAGGTGTAAATATGTGAATTGCTTGTTGTATTTTCATTTTGTAAATAATGAGAATAGTTAAAAATGATTTCGAGAGCATAATGACCAAGGGGTATAATGGTATGTTCACTAGTGGAGATATAGTTAAAACTTTGGCTAAGTGTTGAAATAACACTTTAGTGGCATAAAGGTAAATAGAGTGGAGGACTACGGTTAATTGGGAAAGTTAATTTACTCGCACTCTTATAATTGATCATAAGTTGTAGGGTTTTTGGTCTTTGACCACTTTAATTTGTTGTCACATTCTTGGTCATTAGATCTTCCCTCCCATGTTTAATCTCAACCCTTGGATGTTAAGGCATTGTTTGACAAATGTATAAGGGTTTTGTGTATTGATTTAAGTCTTCCATTTGCAAGACTTAATGTGCACCATTGGATCTATTTCTTTTTCCCCGTATTTATTTTGGACCATTGGATTGGTTAGAGATAGTGGAGGATCTCTACAAATTCTCTTAAGTCTCCCACTTGAAAACTTCACCACATATTGGCTATCTCCCTTTCTCTTCTCCCTCTTGCTTTTTCTCCACTTTTTGGTTTTAGTTCATCACCTTAAGCTTGGAGTTTGATGTTGCCTTCAGCATGAAAGTTGTTAATGTGTATCATTGCTTTAATTGAGATAAAAACATGTTAAATGAATGAAAATATTATCCTTGTGAATTAAATGACAACTTGATTATTTGGGACATGAATTGTGCATGAGAAAACATCATTGTTGATTACTGCTTTAATGTTATTTAAGAGCATGTTAAAGGATTGATGACATTCATGTTGGCATTCTAGGAAATATTTTTCATAAATATGATGAGATACATATTTATGTTGGTGCCTGATTCTTTTAAGATATAGTGTATATGGAGTTCACCTTTTGCGTTGTAGTTCAATTGGTGTTGGTCTACACCCAGTCGTGTAATCATGGTTAAGTAGACTTGTGCTGGATTGTCGCAACAACTAGCCAGAAGGTGTCCCCCACCTATGGAACTAGTAAGTCCAAAAATGTGATATAGGGTTGGTTGCTTCCCCATCGTGGTAGAATGCGCCACTCTAAAAGCTTCGGTTTATCCGTGCATGTGATATTCGGATCTTGAGGCGCGGGAGTTGCAGGCAGGGCTCCTGTGCAACAACTCTTCCTTGTTGAAGGTGAAATTGTCAAAAATCACTTGGGAAGAATTGGTGCGGTACTCTACCTTGCTTCGTGAGCTAGGTATCCTTAAAGCGGGTGGTAGAGTGAGTATTCTTTAACCGTATTGGGTAAAGTGTGTACCACGAGGTGTGTTGAGTCACATTGCATTTGAATTTCTGTTATCTCTAAATGTGAATCATGATGTTATTCAATGTGGTAGCGGAACATGTTTAATGTGAATTTTGATACTTTAATTCAAATGATATTAAAATGCTCGAATAAAATTGAATAATGTGAAAATATGATTTATATGATTGCCTTTGAAGTATAATGAAATTTGATCTTTTATACTTGTGATTATGTACACGCTTTGGTTTTATTGTACAATGTTGATAGACTCTTACTTGTGCCTTTATCCTTGATATGGATATGTGAGCTTAGCGTAGTGTTTTCTGTTAAGCTAGTTAGCATTGGTGTAGGAACGTGGCATCAATCATGATGTTGAGGTCTTGGTTATGATAGACCAGGTTATGAGTGAACCTATTCGATTGTGGGTTGATGACCATATGATCTTGTTAGAAACCTAAGTGATGTGGTTTAAATCTGAAATTGAAGTTTGAAAGAGTCGGGTGAGGTTTTAATTCAAACTAGTTGGTTGCGTGGCAATGACCACTAGGTCCTTTTAGCGATTTTTAGGATTGGAATATCATCGAACTTGTGTTCATTCTTGGTTAAGTCGTTATAGAGTTTATGAGTTTGGATGTTGAGCTAAGTGTGGTTGGATTAAAGTTAGTGTTGTTGTGTATAGCCACTTGCCTTTTCCTTTGAGGTGTCATTTACTTTGGGATCTTCATTTCCTTGCTCCATTGAGCATCTTCGCTTTGGTATTCCCGTTGATTTTTGGTTTGTTTCTCCGAAAACGGATTTTTCACAAGACTTGTCTTTGAATCCATTCGATTTTTAAGTGAAAAACCGGTTTTCGCTCACCCCCGTGACCCCAACTAAAACTTTGAGTTTAGAAATTGTTTTAAATTCATTATGTAAAAGATTTAGATATTTGGAAGTCGACAGTGTACAAAACGGAGACCGGGGGCAAGACAAATAGTTTTTTGAAATTTTAGAGAATCCCTTTTATTCAAAGTTGTTTTTTTCGCGTTTCCCGAGGTTTCAATGATTATTTTTGAAATCCGTAAATGAAAAACCCACTTTTTGAATTTTTGTGAATTTTTCGGACCGGTGGTGTCAATAATGGAGGTTTGTTGCAAAAATGTATTTTTTTTGGTGAATTTACTATTCAAATGGGAAGGTCCTTGGCGACATCTCGCCAGCCTCAGCATTTTTAAAATTCGAAGGTACCTTGGCGACATCTCGTTACGGGTGACATCTTGACAACTCAGCTTTGGTTGGATTTTTCTTTAGCGACATCCAATTGTCAAAAGTTCATTTCTCTCAGCTCGGACCTCCGAATTATGTCCCGTTTGTTTTTATGGCTTTCCCTATGTCCAATTATTTCATACAAAATTTGAAATAATTTATTTTCACTTGAAAGGACTATTTTAGCTTTGGTGATAGTAAGGTACTTCAGCTCTCTGTTTTGGTTGGAGTTGTCCGACACTGTTTCCAAAAATTCATATCTCTCGCCTCGTTGCTTTGATTTAGGCCCCGTTTATTTCTGTGGCATGTCCTATGTCTAAATTATAAAGTGAGAATTTGAATTATAATTTTTACCCCGGAAATAACATTTTTACCCTTGGTGCAAATGAGGCATTTCAATGTTCTGTTTTTGGTCGGCGTTATCCGATCCTCTTTTCAAAATTTCATATCTCTCGTCTTGTTACTTTGATTTAGGTCTCGTTTGTTTTATGGGTTAACCTGTGTCCGAACATGTGGGTTACAGTTTGGAATGTTATTTTTTTCCCTAAAATGAATATTTTACCCTTTGGCGAATATGTGACCTTGAGGTGGTCGGTTGGAATGACTATTATACCCCTGTATTGGGTTTACGGAGGGGTGGGGAGTGCCAGTAGGGTGACTAGTAACATTGAAGCAAGAGCGAATGTGTTTCTCTGTGGACTTATTGGTAGTAATGTGGTGATTTGGATCTTAGTATGCTCGTGATTTAGGAAGCATGATTGTTCTCCTTCCTAGGGTGTTGTGAGTAGGAATGTTTCTCCCATGGTTTGGTGATAGGCGTTGTGTTGACTGTCAGTGTTGGATTGGTAGATATGGGTTATTGTAATTTCTGAGGTGGTTAATACTACGTAACTTGTATTTGTTGTTTGTCTATATATATATATACGTATATATATAGGTGCGCATTTTCCATGTGTTATGTGGTATAGTTTCACTACGTGCTATTAACCCTATTTGTTGATGCATGGTAGGGGACTAGAGGGATGTGTTTTGGGGGTCTCGAATTTGCGTGAGTGCCATGTGGGATGCTTGGCTGACCTAGGATAGATGCATGTACACGGGTTGGTTAACACCAGACTTGGACGGTCGGGGGATGTGATAGTTTAGGGTTTCTCCTGCTGAGCTAGTGAGCTCACCCCTTTCCCTTTTCCCCAACCCCAATTGCAGGTATCGGGTTCGTCTCGCAGGATGGCTTGTGGCGCAAATGCAGTTGTAGGACTGGGACATTTACGTGTATTGTTATTCCATTTAGTTTTCCTTTTGCTTGTCCCCTTATATTGGGACTGTTACTATATTTCTTGGGAACCAGTCTGTTGGAGTATTCCTTCCTTATATTTGGTATGGTTGTATCGTTGTCGAGATGTATTCTTTCAGCACCTCAATATGCCTTGTCTATCAATTGATTTTAGCTTCCGCTCATTTGTGTATGGAATTTTATTGTTATTGATGATCTTAGTTGGTCGCTCTATGTATAGATCACACCATGGAGTCCTCGAATGTCCCGATTTAGGAGTCTTAGGATTATAGGGTTGTGACATTTACTACCCATCTATCTATTTTATTGCTCCTCATTCAACTTCAAAGCTTGCTCTGCTTCCAATATCTACCCAGTACCCTAATGGGGAAAGTTCTAATTCATCCTCCAAGAAACTTACAATGAAATTTTACATTTTTCAATTTTCATTTCGAAGCTTCCCTACCTTGAGACACATATTTATATATATACAAATATTTATATATAAATAAATACTGATCATCAATATAAAAAACTAAAAGAAAAACAAAACAAATTTGATCCTATAATATAATGAGCTAATTCAAGCAATAAATGGATAACATTATTATCATGTACATATAATCATCTACAGAAGCATATGCATCAATACATTTGTAAGCATAAAAAATAAACTAACAATCCTAGCGTAAAAAATACTAATGTATGACTAATAGCAGCGTAGCATAGAAATGCTAAGAAATAAAAACACAAGCAACTAAACTCTAAAACTTCGGGCAACTTCCATTATCTTAGGATCTTGTGTTGTAGCTTGCATTATTTGGTACATAATGGCGCCACCAAATCAGGAAACTCACTTGTATTTGACAATACTTGTTCCAAGTTGATAACAAATCACCGGAAACGAAACTTTATTTTTCTGCAATTTAAGGATATCAAAATGAAATCCTCCATAACAATTAAATTGGAAAAGAGTTAAGAACCTAAAATAACATAAGTAGTATATATGAAAAGGAAAACAAAAACATTGAATACCTGAGATTGACAAATAATTTCTTTATCATCTTCCCACTTGAATCTTTTAACATTGCTTAAGAAAATTGGTTAAAATCAATTAAAAATTTGTTGCATAATATTTCTTTGAAGGCGTCATAATGTTATATTTGTCTTTATAGCAATAGCCTCCGTAACACCACCTATATACGTAATGCTGTTATTTTCATTAATTATTGTTTCACCACCATAGCGACAAAAGCAAACAGCATCCCTAACTTCTATTTCCATATTTCTTCACATTCTCTATCATCATATAGAAACAAAATTAATAGAAGAGTCAAGAAAAAAAAACTCGATCTGAAGCTACTAGATGTTTAAACAAACACTTAATTTGCATTAAAATAATTGAAAAATGAATTCTTTATAAATAAAAAAATCAAAATCAATGAAAATTCAATGTTTTACCTCGCGCTTCTATATCCAACCCAATCAATAATAAACTTGATTGAATACTAAGAAGTATGAAAAAGCATCTCTTTCAGAAAATCGAGAGTAGTTGTAATATAAGAAACTTTCTATACTAAAAAGTAATATTTAGAGTGTTGTGGTTGATAGATGCCAAATGTTTACCATTTTAGCCCGTATCTTGCTATTATTAAGTTTTTATATTCCATTATTTGATATTTTTATGCCGTTTGTGTGTCTAAGCGTGTTTCAGGAGCTTAATGAAGAAAACGAGCTAACTTTGGTGAATTAACTAAGGAAGTGCTTGTGTCTATTCAAATAGTAGAGCTAAAGAGGTGTTTTCAAGAGAAAAGTGTCTCCCAGAGGGTGAAAACATCATTTTTCGGAGCTGTAACTTCCAGAATCATAACCAGGAAGTTGAGGGAATTCAAATGGAGTAATCAAGAAAAATGGTTTACATGGATTTTGCTACGCTCAACCTACGTGCCCAGTAGTTAAAAGTGGCTAGAAAGTGCCATTTCTACCCTCAACCTACACTCGGCGCGTAGCTACAATGTCAAAATTTCAGTCAACTTCATAGGGCCATATCTTGGTCAAAACAAGTCTGAATTGAGTGATTCATGAGCCTAACATCAATAGCTTTTGAAATTAAATTTCCAATAAGCTATTTCATGCCTCCATCTAATATGTGTAGCTCCAGATATGATCAAAAGAGTGAGATGTGTCTACAAGAAAAAGTTGGAAAGTTTAGAATCCCGACAAAAATCCTATTTTGACCCGAATTGATCCGTTTCCACCACTTGTAAGCACGTGCATATGAAATATTATACATTATATTGAATGGTTTGGATCAATTTAGCGTGAAATTATGAAAAAGGGTAACCATTAGGGTTTCCCTCGGTTTTTTCTATAAATACCAAGGTCTACTACAGATTTTGGAGAGCTTCTACACACGTATAATTTTCAGAATAATCTCTGGAGATTCATTCCAAGGAGGAGCCATAGAAGACCTAGAGATCTGGAGCAGAATACTATGGCGAGCGATTCTACATCAACGATGCAGTCTCTTTCAGCTATGATCAACTAAACCGATATCTAGGGTTTTCTAGCAAAACCCAAGCCATGTAATGTAGTTTTTATATTTGTATTCAATTGTAACCAAGGGGAATTTGTGACTATACCGTGGTGATTGTTGTAGATGAGTGATTAGATTTATTCTTGATACAGGATTATATATTTATTCATAAATTCTTGTCTTAGATTGAATGAGCATATTTTTTTACACAATCATGGTTATTCTAAACAAATTATGATTTTATACAACAATGGTGCTTAATACTTGAAACCCTAGGTTTACACAGGTCATGCCTCGGCGAGCTATCATAGACATGCTCTAGTTTAATTTCATGCATTAGGAGTAGATTAGAGTAAAGTAAATAACATGCACTAGTTATAGTCTGTCCGGAGATAGGTTAAAGTGAATTCGGTTAACAGTATCCTTTTGGGAAACGTATTCGACTATTTGCGGTACCTTTTGATTCAATGGAATAGATCACCCTTTTTACAATTGTGCAAATTCAAAACTATGTTATGCGGTTAGTGATGGAGCAATGGAAACCTAGTTTTTTTCTCTTTTTATCAAATCTCAATTTATTTCTGATTTAGTTAGAAATCACAAAATAATTGAAAACTATTTTTCAAACATAATTTAATACTATTAGATTACTTAACTGAATAATCCAAGTCTTTGTGGGATTCATTTTCCCTTTCTCAAGCCGTTTATGTGCTACAATACGATTCATTTGCTTGTGATAGGTAAAACCTATGCCATCCTAAGGGGTTGTTCTTAACCATTATTTTTATCATCCTTGGGCGGTCATTAAGTTTTTGGTGCGGTTGCCGGGGAATTGGTTTTATTCTTAGCTTTAATAGTTTAGTTGCATTGAGTTATTGTATTGTATTTAAAGTTGGAATTTTTGTGTGTATTGTATTTAAAGTTGGAATTTTTGTGTGTACTGTATTTAAAGTTGGTATTTTTGTGTGATTGACAGTTACGTTAAAAAGTGCGAAAGGAATCAGCGGAGCAGTGAAGATTGCATCGTTGGACAATTTCTGAGTTTTAGTTTAGCTTAATTTTGTGCATAATTTTAGCTTTATTTTCTATTAATAATTAGAATAGTTAGAAGTAGATAGTTTTATTTTTCATAAAAAAACAATTCTGCAGTTTTTGTGTAAAGTGTCAGAATGTCTGAATTTAGTGAACGAAGAGAGGGCTTTGAGTGGAAAAGGGCCATTGAATAAAAATCACTGTATTACAGTGAGCCCAGTTGAGTTTAGGCTGAAACACGTTATTTAGGACCTCAAAACCACGATTTTCTGATTGTTCGGAAGAAAAAAGTAATAATAATTTTCCTTGTGCATGAGCGATCGACAATCCCCTTTTGGATTTTGAGAGGATGGCGAACCGCAATGTAGCTGTGCTACGAGCCCTGGCTACTTCCTTGAAGGGGTACTATGTACCCTCTGCGTATGAATCGTATGCTGAATTTCTAGAAGAATATGGAGTCAAGCACTATGAGATCAAACCTAGTGTCATCAACATGTTGCCCAAGTTCTATTGACTCAGGAATGAGGACCCATATCAACATATTAGTGATTTCTTAGAAATGGCCTCGAGCGTCAGAATTGAGAATCCGAGCCATAGTGCGTTGTGTGTGTGATTGTTTCCCATTTCTTTGAGAGAGAAAGCTAAACATTGGTGCGCCACTTTAGAAAGGGATACAAAAATCATTTAGGAAACCTTAGGAGCTGAATTCTTAGAAAAATACTTTCCAATAGGTAGGACCATGAAGCACATCAGGCGATTACCCACTTTAAAGAATTTCCTGGTGAGGAATTCCATGATGCTTGGGATTGATTCAATGAAATTTTACAAAAATGTCCCATCATAAGTTCGTTGAGCAAGATATTGTGCGTAGTTTCTATCTTGGACTTGGTGCCGATCATAAAAATCGTATTGATGTAGTAGTGGGAGGTTAGTTTACACTGAGGCTAGCAAAAGAACTCTGGAGCTGTTTGACAACGTGAGTGACAATTTGATTCAATATGAATCAGAGATGAGAACTAGAGATAGATACGAAAGAAGATCTGAGAAAATGTTTATCATAGATAAAAATGATGATGATATCAAAGAAGAAGTAAGAGTATTGTCAGAAAAGTTTGATAAATTCATTAATCGAAGTTAGTTAGCTCTTAAGAAAGTTCTAGCAATAGGACCTGACCCTTCCCAATATGAATATCAGGGAAATAGGATAGTTGTCGTTGATGAAAATGCAGCTTGGACCAACCCGAACAATAATAATTATTCCAATTCATACAATTTGGGTTGGCATAATCGCCCACATATGTCCTATCATTCTCAAAACACTGAAAATCCTCAATCAAGTTTCAGTAAAAGCCAACAACCATGATTCACTACTCAGAATTTTTATTCTAATAATACCCAATCAGTCCGACCCTTCAACCAAAATCAACCCCGATTTCAAATTCAACACCCACTGTCTAGACCACCTAGTTTTGAGGACATGATGAGAAACGCCAATCTAATGAGTTTAAAAATCAATCCAATCTTATTCAGGCAGCCGTCATATTACTAAGTTCTCATGTCCAATTGCTGAACTCTTATTCAACATCCATTGCTAAGGTAGAAACCCAAATAGGGCAACTAGATAATGCGATGAATATGCTTGAAGAGGGAAGATTACCTAGTCAACCAGTGGCTAATCCGAAGAGTACAGAAGTAGTGGAGCGTGGTTCATTTGCTGAACATAATTATGAAACAATCCAAGCCATTACGACTCTGAGAAGTGGAAAGGAGGTGAAGAATAGGGTTGAGCAGAATTTTGAGGAGAGAACGAACAAGCGAAAGGTGACTGAAGAGTTTCGAACAAATAAATCCCAAGAGGAGGAAGAAATCGATCAGACGTTACCAGAAGAGCTGGAAAGGGAAAACTATGAGGAGGCAATACCGTACCCTCAACGTCTTCAAGGGTCGACTTTGTATGGCATGATAAGGAGAAAGATATGTTGGAAACATTTCGCTAAGTCAATATCAATATACCTCTCTTAGACATTATCGCCTAAATTCCACCCTATGTTAAATTTTTAAAAGACCTTGATACACAAAAGGAAAAGTAGAATTAAGAACCTGAAGAAGATTTTGTTGACTGAACAAGTGAGTTCGATCTTACTAAGTGATACTCCACTTAAGAGGAAAGATCCCAGTGCTCCCATTATTTCTTGTGTCATTGGTGACCAAAAGATTGGTAGAGTTGTTCTTAACCTTGGTGCGAGTCTTAATTTATTACCTTACTCAGTCTATCATCAACTAGGGTTGGGAGAGCTCAATCCTACCTCGGTGGTGCTTTAGTTGGTAGACAGATCAACTAAACAACCGAGAGGAATTCTAGAGGATGTCATTGTTCAAGTGGGAAAGTTCTACAATCCTGTAGACTTTGTGGTGTTGGACATGAAACCTGACCACAGATCAAGGAGACATATCCTTGTTATCTTAGGAAGACCATTTTTGGCTACGACAAATGCATGCGTTAATTGCAGAACAATGGATATGGATATATCTTTTGGGAATCTAAAAATGAGGATTAATGTTTTTTATATCAACCATCAACTACCTGAACCAGTCGAGTGTTTTAGCATAGATAATTTTGATGAGGTGGTTGAAGAGATTATACCTCAAAGTAATGTAAGAGATAATTTGGAGGCAGTGATGAGAAGGTCGGAGGAAAAGTTTAAAAACTGGGAGGATCAACAGTGATCTAATTTGGAAGTTATTGCTGCATTGAAACCGGCTTTGTACTCGCTACCAGAGAGAGCATCAAGAGAGTCGCCTAGAATTACATTTATTCCTCCACAAAAGTTGGTGCATGAAAGTATGCTTCATGAGATTGTGTTGTATGGTTTAATGGAGGATCAAGAAGATAGTGTATTGAAAGAGAAAAATTGTCAAAGGACTGCTAGAGCTGATCATTTACCACGAACTGTCATAGAACCTACCAAGGATGACACCCCTCTTAAGGGTCCCTTTCCAAATGAGCGAGTGTTGAGTATAAACATGATAGATAAGTTGTACGCCTAGAAAGATTCATGATTAAGAACTTTGTGTGAGGAGATATGGAATTTTGCGTATAAGGATGTTTGAATGTACACAACTCGGACAAGACTGCGTCATGCTAACCATGTTTGTATTAAGTTATTTGAGCTTGGCCGGAAAGGACGACAGTGTAATTCGAGACTGAAAAATGTTTCCAGGTAAAATCCGATTAAGATAGGACATACCATTTAGAGTTAAATAAGTTTACCCCCACGAAGAGGTAGGATTCAGAAATGAGAGCTTAAAGAGGCATGGTCAGCGATTGAAGAGTTATGAGGAGACTGATCCGGGACAAAAATGTATGGCATCTGTCAGTTTGGTGGGTCAGGTGTATGATACAGGTTAGGAGGGAGTGGCCCTATTGTGCCAAATATGTTAAACATTAGTCCTAGGTTGTAAATTTTAGTTTCTAGCCTCGGTTTGTAAAATAGAAGTCATTTAATTTTTGCAATTTCAATTCGTAGGATTGTAGGCTCTTAAGGCCAAATCATTGTTTATATTTGGAAAATAAATAAACTATTTCCTTGTGCTATATTGAGTAATAATTTATGAAAAGTGATAATTATATTTCTTTTTCCCTTGCTATGATATTGGGTATGTGTGCTTTCAAGTATTTCTACAAGTAGCTCGATTCAAGTTTGGGGGAAAGAAAGGATATGAAGAGAGGAAATTCCAGAACTGTGCTTCAAGGGTAACTATATTCTTTCTCATGAGTATGATTGTGAACCATGAGGGCATGGTTTAATTTAACTTTGGGAGGAAGGTATAGTTAGTATAAGGAATGATTGAAAAAAAAAATTGAAAATTTTGATTTTTTCAGAAGTTCATTGTTTTCACGCATGAGTGTTTTGCAATACAAGTTGATCAAGTTTGTGTTTATGATGCATGAGTAGTATGTGATGTGATATTCCTGCTCATGTGAGTAATGATTAGATCGAGTCAGTGAAGTGATGTGGTTTTATATGGGTGAATGAATTAGTAAAATTGAAATCGAAAAGGATGATTTTGACCTATAAGCACATGCACACATTCACTATGAGAAAATCAGTTGATCTCTGACTATGTATTTTAAAAATTAGGTTTGCCACAATAAAAGGGGAGAAGGGGGGTTGAAATGGATGAAGTTGAAAATTTGATCCTTAAAAGAAAATGCAAAAAATAGTCTTTCGATCTGAGTAACCGGGCCTCCTGCCACAAAGTAGCAGAGTGTTCATGTAAAAAGGGGAGAAAATTAATGTGCATAAATCCCATGGAAGATGCTCGGGCACAGTTGGTTGGGACTAAAAATCCTCGCTGGAAAGTCCAGAGCTTAGTAAGTTAAAAAGGGATAAAGTGGAAAGAAATGGAAAGAATGAGTTTTTTCATATAAAAATGACAAAGTTTGATCAATGAAGTAGATGAAGAAATATTGGTCTACCATAGTAGAATGTTCATAAAAACACGGAAGGTTGTCCGGATTGGGAGTAGAGAGTAACAAAGTCATTTACTTTAGTTGGAACTATTCATGATAGGAAGCTCGAGATAGTTATTGTTTAGTAGTGAGTGGGAGTATTTGCATCCATATTATCTTATAAATTATATTATCACTTGGTTAATGAGTATGTAAATGCATAAATGCGTGAGAATAAATAATGGAGAAATTGTGGGTAGTATAGCTAACCCTCACGAGATTTAACTCGTCCCCTCGGAGTTGCCGAGGGGTTTAAAAGGCTTGTTACACGTGCTAAGTATAATCGTCGACCATCACGAAAGCAAGGGATTTGCATAGGTTAGTTAGAATAAAAACAATCATAAAAAATGGGAGGTTTTAAAAGTTTTCCCGAGTTCATTGCTAAAGGACCAGCAATATGTAAGTTTGGGGGTGTGGTAGGTGCCCAATGTTGACCATTTTAGGCCCCTATCTTGCTACTGTTACGTCTTTATATTCCATTATTTGATATTTTTATGCCGTTTATGTGTCTAAGCATGTTTCAGGAGCTTAATGAAGAAAATGAGCTAACTTTGGTGAATTAACTAGAGAAGTGTTTGTGTCTATTCAAAGAGGAGAGCTAAAGAGGTGTTTTCAAGATAAAAGTGTCTCCCGGAGGGTGAAAACGTCATTTTTCAGAGCCGCAACTTTAAGAATCATAACACGGGTGTCAAGGGGGTTCAAACGGAGCAATTATCAAGAAAAATGGTTTCCAAGAATTTTGCTTCGCTCAACCTACGCTCCCACTAGCTAAAAATGGCTAGAAAGTGCCATTTCTACGCTCGGCACGTAGCTCCCTATGTGCGGCACGTATGTCACATCCTAAATTTCCAAAGACTCTTAAACTGGGACTCCGAGAAATTCAGGGTCGTGATCCATAAAATGAGCGACAAATTAAGATCCTAAACAACCATAAAATGAATTGAATATTATTAACAATAATAATTCCATACACAACAAAGCGGAAGCTTTTCCAAATGATACACAAGGCACATCGAGGTGCCATAAGAATACATCTCTATAAAGATACACAAGGAAGGAATGCGCCAACAAACTGGCTACCAAGAAATACAATAACAGTCCCTATACAAGGGATAAACAATGGAAACTAAGATGAAACATTATTACGTACATACGTCCCAAAACCCGCAACAACATCCTTGCCACGAGCCGTCCTGCAAGAAAACCTGATACGTAGCCAAAACATCACCTGCAAATTGGTGTAAACAACTAGGGCAAACCAACGCCGGGGGAGCTCATTGAGCCCCGTAGGAGAAAGGAAATCAAAATCATCATATCCTCCGACCGTCCAAACCTAGTGTGAACTAACCCGTGTACATGCATTTACCCTAGGTCGGTCAATCATCCCACATGATAATCATACCAATACGACACCCCTAAAACAAATCCTTCTAGTCCCCTACAATGCATTATCAAGGCAACTAACACATAAGGAATACATAAACCCTAAATTCATATTCTCAAGTTTACACTTAGCAAAAATATACCTAGGGTTATAAAGTCCGGAAATGAAATTTCCCACTCATGAATCAAATAACGAGATATTAGAGATGTTTTCCCCTACCTCAAATGAAGAACAAGCCAACCTCCAAACAAGGCCTATGAAAACCCTAGCTTTCACCCGAAATCGATGAAACCAATCGGTGAAAAGATTTGCCATAGCCTCCTAAGAATGAATCGAGACTCAAACCACAAGGAAAACATGAATCAATAGATGGTTAGACAAGAAAACCCAAAACTAAGGTTTGGGATAAATAACTCACAAAAAGAGATAACCACTTACCAATCCATGGCTCAAACCGAAGGTAATACTACCACGATCAACTTTCGTGTTGAAACTATAGCCAAAATCTAAGCCCAAATATATGATATAGGGCAAAGATTGAAATAAAATAAGTGGGAAAGAAAGAGGCTGAGTTTGGAGAATAAATGAAAAAAGTGAAGAGTTTTAGGTCAAGACTTCCTTATATAGGCAATCTGTGAAATATGCCGAGTTATACATCAAGTACTCGGTATGAACAGTGGCCGAGTACTCAGTAACCCTAAAACTAGAAAGTGGAAGAAAAGGCTTCAAGGCCCCAAGATGACACCGGAAAACTACGAAACAATCCGGTTCACATCCCAACACTCCAAAACATATAGGAAGACTCTCATACTTTCTCAATAACTCCCACACACAAGTGAAATACCAAGAATACCCCTTACTCCCAAAAGTTTCAAAAATAAAAATAAACACATAAGTGCTACATCGAAACGTCTACAATAAACTAAAGTAACATGTTCAAGCACAGAACACGATTGCCGAAGCATCAACGAGAAAACGTTATGACAAACCCACGTAGTAGTCAACGAAACATAAATCCACGAAGCAGGAAACGAATTACCACGAAGTTGTCCTGCTAAGTCAAAAATGGAAAAGCGAAAAATTTACACGTACCGAGAATAGACAAGACTTTATGAATAAGTGACGTCATAAAACGTTAACTCTTGGAAAAGAATTCCAAAAAAGAGAACATCAAGAGCTTTTGAAATCAGATTTCCAACAAGCCATTACACGCCTCCATCCAATATGTGTATCTCTCCTTATGATCAAAAGAGTGAGATGTGGCTGCAGGAAAAAGCTGAAAATTTCATAATCGGGCAAAAATCCTATTCTGACCTGAATTGATCCGTTTTAACTCGGATGAGTTTGTGTTCGACCCGACCACCTCTAAGCATATGTATATGACATATTATACATTATATTGAAGGATTTGGCTCAGTTTAGCATGAAATTATGAAAAAGGGTAATCATTAGGGTTTCCCTCGGTTTTTTTTATAAATACCAAGGTCTATTACAAGACCTAGAGTTCCGGAGCCATACAAGACCCAGAGATCTAGAGCGAAAGACTATGACAAGCGATTCTACATCAATGATGTCGTATTCTTCAGCCATTATCAACTAAACTGGTATCTAGGATTTTTTTAGCAAAACCTTAGCCAAGTAATGTAGTTTTTATATTTGTTTTCAATTGTAACAAAAGGGAAGCTGTGACTATACTGTGATGATTGTTGTAGATGAGTGATCAGTTTTATTCTTGATACAAGATTATATATTTATTCATAAATTCTTGTCTTAGATTAAATGAGTATACTTTCTTACACAATCATGGTTATTCTAAACCAATTGTGATTTTATACAACAATGATGCTTAATACTTGAAATCGTAGGTTCACACAGGACATGCCTCAGCGAGGTATCATAGACATGCTCTAGTTTAATTTCATGCATTAGAAGTAGATTAGAGTAAAGTAAATAGCATGCACTAGTTACACTCTGTCCGAAGATGGGTTGTAGTGAATCCAGTTGACGGTTTCCTTTTAGGGAATGTATTCGACTATTTATGGTACGTTTAGATTCACATTAATAGATCGCCCTTTTTACAATTATGCAAATTAGAAACTATCTTATGCGGTTAGTGGTGGATCGATGAAAACCCTAGTTTTTCTCCTTCTTGATTAAATCTCAATTTATTTTCTGTTTTAGTTAATTTAGTTATAAATCATAAAACAATTCAAAACTATTTTTCAAACATAATTCAATACTGTTGGATTACTGAAATGAATAATCCAAGTCTCCGTGGGATCGATATTCCCTTTCTCAAGCCGTTTATGTGCTATAATATGATTTGTACGCTTGTGATAGGTAAAACGTAAGTCGTCCTAAGGGGTTGTTCTTAACCATTATTTTTATCACCCCTGGGCGGACATCAGTGATTATTTAAGAAAATTTAACAATATCCACTTCCAAAAACAAATCTCTTGTTACGCTTGAATAAGTGAAAACTCTGATAAGTAAATGTTCTCGTTTTGACCACGAACTAATTTAAACCATATTAAAGGAACAAAATGGATGAAATGAGGCTCAAAATAATGAAAATTAGAGTGAATTTATTGGTAAAAAAATTGTTATATATAAATTCAGTAACACATTCTGTAGTAAGTAACTAGCAAGGAGGGCATTATATCTTGCATTTAAGTCTCATTTAAAGTGTCTATATTCTAAGATTGCAAGCCAAACTTCATAAAAGTCATGTGACTCAACGAATAATGAAGAGCTTTATATATTATCTTGGTAATTTTTTTGTATGTTAGACTTGTGGCCCTGAATTTACCAACTACTTTTCCCATATATGGTGGATTATGCTTTTAAGAATCACTTTATTTATCTTACTATTGTTGTGCTCTGTCTCTACCATTTTTATTTTAAAATTTATACCAATAAAAAGGACATATTGCTCCTTTAGTTTGTTTATTATGTTCAGGTGTGTAAGTTTTTTTTTTTTTTTTTTTAATCTTGCTTGTGTCTTCATTTAGACATTTCATCAAACAGTTGATTTGCATCAAACAAACCTTCTATAAATTCTCTACAAAAAGGAACACCACACATACACATATATACATATTGAATTTTCATCTACATAAACAAAGACTACATTGTTATTTATATAAACAATACCCTTAGCTTCAAAATCAAAAGAGTTTTCAAAAGTAAGAAGACCCATTAATTAGTATGAACATGCAAAAACAATAGATAAAGATACATTACCTGTGTTATATGATTTGGAAGACTAACGTACTTGTACAGTGGTACTTGCTGCAATGTAATCAATTTTCTTCATGAGTTTTCTATCATTGATGTCGATGCATGATGAAAAAATAAATGACGTAGTTTTGTGAAAAGAGAGAAAAAAAATGGAATAAGATAAAAATGTTAGGGAAATGAATTAGTTAATTCACAAAGAGGATATTTTGGTACTTTTAAAAAATTATTTGGAAAGTATTTTGGGCCTCAATAATAATTGTTTATATATTTTTAATTAGTTTGGTAAGTCTACCCATATGAAATATGAAACTTTAAAATTAATTAATTTGTAATTTATAGCCCCTAACTTTACCTATATATAGTTTTCCCTTTTAATTTTGTATAACCATTTATTAATGTCTTATTGTATTTACTACTTATACTTTGAGTATCCCCTCTCTCATGGTATTTGTAGTATGGTAAATTCTGATTTTGTAATTTTGTAATTTTTTATATTAAACATTAATATAATAAAATGATTAAATATGTCATAGTGTTCGATTTATATTTATTATTATTTTAAACAATTTTATTTTTTATAATTAATGTATTTTATTAGTAATTGATAGTCCCTAATATTTGGGATTAGTTTCGTTGATGCTTATATTTTCATATAACTTTAATTATTCAAGAATTTACAAAGATGGTCTATATTTTTAGTATATTTTTTACATATATGATAAAGGGGTAATATCACCAACCTCCGCTATATTTAGGCCTAATTACACGCGTTATCCTCAACTTTTGTAAAAATATTATAAACCTGCTCTTATAGCATCGGACTAGTGGTCCGAAAAGAATTGAGAGCGAAATGTCTCATATACCCTCTATTGTTTTTGTTGTAATATTTGAGGAACCTTTTGAAGTATTGTAAAATTACTCTATTACCCTCATCTCTTTTAAGAAATGAATTTGAACTCTTCTCATTTCATGTGTCATTTCCTAAACAATACCAGAGAGAGACGGAGAGAAGAAAGCAAAAAGGGCAAGATCTGTATATGCTCTCAATTAGGAATCGCAACCCATAGAGAGCAAAAAGAGAAGTAAAGGGAAGGAGAGAGGATGATCCATGGACTGTGAGGAAAAA
The DNA here is from genome assembly GCA_963922005.1 of Cornus suecica. NCBI lineage: Eukaryota > Viridiplantae > Streptophyta > Magnoliopsida > Cornales > Cornaceae > Cornus > Cornus suecica. The sequence continues at coordinate 38,327,907 of OY998246.1, read as the reverse complement.
TAGAAAGAAAGGAAAGAGGGGATATGTGATTAATGTATATAAACTAAAAAATATACATATATATATATAGTAGTAAAGATATGTTTTGGGATAATACATTTTGATAAAAAATTTTTGGGTATGTTAGTAACTATTTTTACAAAATGATGGGTTAAACTGTCATTACAAATATAGTAAGGGTTAATTAGGAGCTTTAGACAAAAAATGACTTTGAGCATTTAAAACGTAGATTTCCGGCATGAACTACAGATGAAATGGGTAAAATTTTAGGTTAAAGTTAAGGGAGGTTTATGATATTTTGCAAATGATGGGGATACCGCGTATAATAAGGATTAAGTACATGGGAGGTTAGTGATATTTCCCCAATGATAAACATATATGTAATGAATTTTTTTTTTTTTTTCAAAAAATTTGTGATATTTTCTTAAGAGGATTTCACGTGCATCACTCGCTCTTTAACTAGTCCATATATATATATATATATATATATATATATATATATATATATATGCCAGTAAGCGGTAGTCCTCGAGTCAATAGGATTATGTAGGGATAGCAATTTGTACCGTTCTGTAGGAGCTCTGGCCCAAGCCCCTTTATTAAGGATTTATGTCACTCACGCCCTTAAAATTCTAAAACTTCCGAACCGGGACATCCAAGGACTTCGGGGAGTGATCCATACAATGAGTGACCAACAAAGGATATCAATAACAATTAAAATGTATGGAATAATGATAAAAGTGGTATATTTTCCATACTCAATTGAATGATAGAAATACAATAGCGGAATCCAATAAAAATCTAACAGAGTTGCGTTTGTAAATCGAACATCCGGAAAAACAAACACAATAGAATAACCTTCCAATAACAAAGTGAGAACAATAATGGCATATAACCCAATATTCGATAAATCTTTTAGGGCCCAGGTAGTGGAATGAAAACGACCACTACCCCTACACAACCCTCTAGAACCTACGAACCAATAACACTCCACTGAAAGTACATAAAAATACATGACGGTGATGAAGAGATACAATGGCACTAAGAGATAAAGAGATACATCAAAATGCATATACTAATAGACTATATCCCAAAGATACAACGATAATCCGCCGATGACAAGAGGAGGAAAAACAAGAGTATAATGAATAATTGATAAACTGAACAAATACTAAGTACAACGTACCAAACCATCCGTACCATCATCGCCACTATACTTGTCGTTAGCATCCACTTGCAATCCTGCAATCTGTGTGGGGGTGAGTAAACCACCGCTCACAATAAAATCTCTAATAAACACACCCCTAGCCGTCCAGGAAATACTAACTATCTCATGTGTATGCATCTAACCTAAGTCAATTTGTTATGTCATATGACACTCATGCCAATCCAAGACCCCAATGAACCTACAAGTAACCCAATCATATATCAGGGAAACACAATAAGGCACAAACATAGAATATAATGCTAACGACAAAGCTCTATCACATACCAATGTACAAAACACAATTAAGTATATATATATATATAAACGTATATACATACCCTAAAGGTAACTAATCATATCCCGACATATGAGTATATATATATATATACATGTCAGTACACAATCAGTCTCACAAGGTACAACCAAGATTCGTACTCTAAGTACCAACACCGGTAGTCTATACTACTCTTATAAACTTACACTAAGTACACAATGCCCAAGTCCAAGCTAACTAATCACCAAACACTTATAACGCTAACTAGAGGATCCAGAAAGGGTGAATTTTAATAACCTCTAATATCCAAAGGAAGAAAAATCCACAACTAGTTCTAAGGAAGCCTCATAACCCACTCCCCGAGAACAGAAGAGGGAAAACACTCACGTCCTTAAGTACTAACATAATCATCATCAATATATATATATATATGCGAACCATCATCCGATTCCTAGAGAAGATCTACATCTCAAGGACTGAATCTCACAACACTATCTGTAATACGGTCAATAAATCACCAAAGCTCTCACTATGGATAAGGAAAGCTAACCAACTCAAAACAAGAAAAGTACCTGGACATTACTCTCACGAACGACCACATAAGGGTTAATAAAGAAAACAAGGGGAAAGAGATCCCAATGCTAAACAAATAGACAACCGAGATAACAATATCAAGGTTAAGAACACCCATAAGTGATTAGGGAGACATCCGGACAAAAGAAACCAAAAGCAGATTGCCGAGAGTGAAAGTCATAAAAAGATGAATCCCATGGATTCAATACTTTAAAGAAAAATGTTTTAATACTCGAACCAATCTATTAGATATCCATGTCCCTAACATGTGAAAAAACCTAAATCAACTAGGTGGTGACATCAAACAACCAAGAAGTAGGGAAAGGCAACACTATGTGTGTGCACTAAACAACAAGCCCCCATACCCAAGAATTAGAAATGAGCGGAAGAAAAAGTGAAACAATAATACACCCTTTAAAAACTCTATAGGTCGAGATCTAGAGAAAGAAGCCTCAAATTTTCAAAATCTTGAAAAATGTTAAAAAATAGGTTTTTTTAAGAGTCCACACAAAAAAATGACCGTCTTGCCCCTGGTCTCCATCATTTGTCATCACCGACTTTTATAAGTTAAAAATAATTTGAAAGAGGATCCTAAGATCACTTTTTAAAGTACGAAAACTTGTCGTGGCTATAGGGGTGAGGAAAAACGGGTTTTCCCTTTTAATAAGAAAGAGTTTGATTATAAATCTTGAAAAAAATGTCATTTTTGAATGACAACCTAATAAGAGTGACTCAACTCCAAGGTAGAAAACCATCACTAAGGACACTAAGGGTCCTAAATGGCCATTGCCATGAAATCAATTAAGTTCAATTACCACCTAGTCTAACTCAACCAAAATCTAAAAAGTACGGTTGATAATCCATTTCCTCAAAAGGTGAAAGGCATATAATGGCCAATACTACACAATCAACTAGGTTAACAATTTCATCACTCTCCTTCTCTAAGGCCTCAAGTTACAGTTGATGCTAAAATCTATCACTAACCTCAACTATCCAAAGAGGTCACTAACCCAACATACCTAATGCTCAAAGGGCATAAAAGTACATAATCACAAGTACAATAATTTACATTTCATTATACTGCATGTAAATCATATTTTCACATATCTACTTTCAGTTGAGCATTATATTAAAATATGAATTTATTTATCAAAATTCATAATACACATTCTCCAAAATCACATGTAATGATATCATGATCTACATGTTGAATGGAATCACATAATGGAAACATGAATGCTATGTGAGTCAACACCACCTCATGGTACACACACGACCACACACCCTAACTCTAAGGGTTAACAGATATAAATATCGCCTATACAGCCCCGCTGTGATAAATGATCCGAAGATCAAATGCACAGGCCCAACTCATGACTTCGAGAGTGGCACACTCCACCCGGTGGCGCAACCAACCCTATACCACAATTCTTGGACACACTAGTTCTGTAGGTTGGAACACCCCCTGGCCATATGATCTGAAGATCGAATGCACAAGCCCCGCTCGCAACTTCGAGAGTGGCGCATTCCACCCGGTGGCGCAAACAACCCTATACCACAATTCTCGTACATAGTAGTTCCATAGGTTGGGACCACCCCATGGCTAGTTGATTCGATGATCCGACACAAGTTTACTCACACATGGTTACACGACCGGGAATAAACCGACACCAATTGAATTACAATGCAAAAGCTATACTTTATATGAAATTATATTTCAAATGAACCATGCCTCAACACAAATATGTATTTTATCATATTTACGAAAATATTCTCAAGAATGCCAAGATGAATGTCATATATCCTTTAACATACTTTTAAATAAATATAAAGCAACAATTCACAAGGATATAATCTTATGTAGAATTCATGTTCTAAACAATATGTTTCCTTTAATTCACAAGGACAATAATTTCATTTCTTTTAACATGATTTTAAATCAATTAAAGGAATATTCCACAAGTATTCACTATGTAATCTCATCTCTTTTACACGCTTTTAAATTAATCAAACAATATTCCAGAAGTATAGGGGGAACTAAAATAACATTTGAAGTTGAGATGCCACATCACATAATTACATACTTGTCCCCCTAATCAAGGAAAATGGAAACGTACACAACCGCGTCTACACGTATACACTAAACTACGTCTAGTGTGATAGGTGCCAAATATTATCCATGTTACGTCTTATCATTTCATTATTTGGTATTTTTATGCGATCTGTGTGTCAAAGCGTGTTTGAGAAGCTTAACGAAGAAATGGGTTAACTTTGGTGAATTAACTAAAGACATGCTTGTATCTATCCAAAAAAAAAGCAAATTAGGAGTTTTCAAGCAAAAAGTGTCTCCCAGAGGACTAAAATGATATTTTTTGGAGCCGTAACTTCAGGAAACATATCAAAGGAGTTGAGGGGGTTCTAACGGAACATTAATAAAGAAAAGTGGTTTCCAAGTAGTTTGCTATACTTATAGTAGCTAAAAGTGTCTAGAAACAACTAAAACTACGCTTGTGGAAAATGGCCTACAACTAAGTTACGCTTAAGCATAACTACCCTTACGCTTAAGGGTAGGGGACAAGCATAGGAAAGTTGCAGAATTTGAATCCTGATCCAATTTGAACTATTTTGACATATCTTCGACTCCAACACCTCTAAGAACGTGTATATGACATAATATATATCAGATTAAAGGGTTTGACTCAGATTTGAGGAGAAGCACATCAAAGAGGAATCCTACTCAAGTGGGACAAGTTGAATACAAGAAGAATTCTTCTCAACTTCTTCTATAAATACCAAGGTCTGCTACAAATCTTAGAAGCTTTAAAATTCCATAATTTCCACAGCACTATCTCTGGAGATCCATATCATTTAAAGGAGGAAGTCATTCAAGACCTAGAGATCATGGAGGTCAATTCTACATCAACGATGCAGTCACCCACCACCATGAGCAATTAATTTGGTATCTAGGGTTTTCTAGTAAAACCCTAGCAAAGTAATGTAGTTATATTTATTTGTTTCAATTGTAACGAGGGGAAACTTTGACCACACTGTAATGATTGTGTAGATTTGTGACCGTAGTTATTCATGACACGGGGTTTTATATTTATTATAATTCTTGTCTTAGAGTGAATGAATGCATTATCTCAACCAATCATGTTATATTAAACGTAGTGTGATTTTCTACACAATGGTGCTTAACACTTGACTCCGTAGGTTTACATAGGGCATGTATCAGCGAGGTGATATAGACATGTTTTAGTTTATTTTATGTTGTAGGATTAGATTTAAGTAAAGTAGATGGCAAGTACTATTCATACTTTGTCTAGAGATGAGTTGTAGCAATTCTGATGAATAGTACCCTTTTTGGGACGTATTCGACTATTTACGGTATGATCTGATTCACGGTGCTGGATTGCCCTTTTGCAATTAAACAAGTAGATAGCTATATTATGTGGCTAGTGGTGGAACATGAAAACCCTAGTTTTTCTCTCTCCTTATCACAATAACAATTTAAATACTATTTTAGTTAATTTAGTTATAGATCTCAAAAACAAATGAAACCTTTTTCAAACTATAATTCAATACTTTTAGATTGCTAGAGTGAATACTCCAAGTCTTTGTGGGATCGATAATCCTTTTCTCAAGCCAATTTATACTACAATATGATTCGTGCACTTGCAAATAGATAAAACCTTGTTGTCATAAGGGGCCGTTCTTAATCATTATTTTAACTGTGTTTGATGCCCATCAAGTTTTTGGCGCCGTTGCCGGGGAATTGATATTATTATGACCTTTAGTAGTTTAATGGTATTGCATTATTCTAGTATTTTTTAAGTTGTAATTTTTGTGTGATTGACAGGAACCCTGAAAATCATAAAGGGATGTAGTGAAATAGTGAAAGTTACGTCATTGGACCTCTTATGAGTTTTAGTTTAGCTTAATTTTGTGCATAATTTTAGCTTTATTTTCTGTTAATATTTAGAATAGTTTAGAAGTAGTTAGTTTTATTTTCATAAAAAAATATTTTTCACCTTATGCATGAGCGATCGGTAATCTCTTTTTGATGTCAACATTGAATTAGTACCTTTTGATCCGGATATCGAGAGAATTTTTCAAAGAAATCATCGAGATTGATTAGAAGAGCTTCAAAGTAAGTTTGATTTTGAAAGGATGGCAAACCGCAATGCAGCAGCATGATGAGCCCCAGCTACGTCCTTGAAGGGGTACTATGCACCTTCAGTTCATGAATCATATGCTGAATTTCCAGAAGATGAAGGGGCAAGCACTATGAGATCAAATCTAGTGTTATTAACATGTTGCCCAAATTTTATGGACTCAGAAATGAGGATCCATATCAATATGTTGATGAGTTCATAGAGATGGCTTCAACTGCGAAAATCGAGAATCTTAGCACTTATGCGTTGCGTGCGCGATTATTTGCCTTTTCCTTGAAATAAAAAGCTAAAAGATGGTATATCAATTTGGATAGGGATAAAAAAAATCACTTGGGAAACCTTGAAAGATGAATTTTTAGAAAAATATTTCCCTATAGGTAAAACCCAAGAAGCGCAACACGCAATTACCAATTTTAGAGAATTGCCTAGTGAGAAATTTCACGATGCAAAGGATAAATTCAATGAGATTTTATGGAAGTTCCCCCATCATAAATTTGTTTAGCAGGATATTGTGCGTAACTTCTATCTTATAATTAATGAGACTTATAAAAATGTGATAGATGTAGAAGTGGGAGGACAGTTTACACTGACGCGAGTAGACGAAGTCTTGATGCTGTTTGATAATGTGAGTGATAAATTGCTCCAACACGAATTTGAAACACGTGCGAGGGATTGAGTCGAAAGGAAATTTGAGCCGAGAGAAGTCTTAGCTATAGGACCTGACCATTCCCAAAGTGATTATCAGGGTAATGAAATAGTAATCACTAATGTGAATATAGCATGGACCAACTCGAACAATAATTCTTATTGTAATCCATATAATTTGGGTTGGTGTAATCATCAAAATTTATCATATCGTTCCTAGAATGTGGAGAATCTTCAGCCAAGGTTCAATCAAAACCAACAGTCATTCAATTCCCAACAATCATACAATAATCGTAATTTTCAGCCTGATCCTCAAGCAACCCGTCCTACTAATTACCAAACACAAAGAAGTCAAACCCCATCACCTAAACCACCTGGCTTCTAGGACAGTGATCTGGAAGAGACCTTAAAAGGCTTGAAGAACATGATGGGATCTCACTCCCAAGTCATTTCAAAGTTAGAAAACCAAATGGGGCAACTAGCTAACACGTTGAATATACGAGAAAAAGGAAGACTGCCTAGCCAACCGGTGGCAAATCCAAAGAGTAGACAATCGATGGAACTTGGATCATTTACTGAAAATACTAATGAGACAGTCCCAGCCATCACGACTTTAAGAAGTGGAAAGGAGGTGGAAAATAAGGTTGAGTAGTAGTGTGAAGAAAGGACGGGCAAACATAAAGTGGCTGAAGAGGTACAGAAAGATCAACCTTAAGAGGAGGAAGATATAGATCAAACATTACCAGAGGAGCCGATTAGGGCAAGTTATGATGAGGTAGCTCCTTTTCCTCAACGTATTCGAGAGTCGACCAAATATGGTAAGCATAAATAGACAGACATGTTAGACACATTCCGACAAGTCAAGATCAATTTGCCTCTTTTAGAGATCATAGCCCAAAGACCCACCTATATTAAGTTTTTGAAGGACCTCTACACTTAAAAGAGAAAAAGTTGATGAAAGGTCCCGAAGAAAATTATGTTGACTGAACAAGTGAATTCATTGTTATTAAGTAACACACCACCTAAGAGGTAAGATCCCGGTGCTCCCACTATTCCATATGTCATTGGTGACCAAGAAATTGGTAGAGCTCTTCTTAATCTGGGTATAAATGTCAACTTACTTCCATATTCAGTTTATCAACAGCTAGGGTTGGGAGAGCTCAGTCCTACCTCGGTTGTGCTTCAATTAGCAGATAGATTAATTAAGCAGGTGAGAGGGATTCTGGAATATGTCATCATTCAGGTGGAAATGTTCTACTTTCCAGTAGATTTCATAATTCTCGATACAGAACCTGTCTAGGATTCGTAGAAACATATCACTGGGATATTAGGAAGATCATTTTTAGCTACGGCTAATGTGTGTATCAATTGTAGAACTATGGCTATCGATTTATCTTTTTGAAACCTAAAGGTGAGAATGAATGTGTTCGATGCCAATCATCTACTCCTGGAGTCAGTTGAATATTTTTATATTGACGAGATGGATGATATAGTAGAGGAGTTCGCACAAAGGATACTTAAAAAAGATGAGCTAGAGTCCTTCATGACTGGAGTAAGGTTGGAGAGTAGACTAGACGACTGGGATGAGCAAATAATGCATAATAATGAGGATATTGGTGAAATAGAGGCTGCATTATATGCCCAACCATGGAAAGTACAGATTAAGCCGCTTCCCACGCTCTCGAGTATACCACCAATACCATCTCTAATAACTTCTCTACCTTGGAACTCAAGTAATTGTCTGAGAAGCTAAAATATGTATTTTTAGGACCGGATGAGACTCTTCCTGTAATTATTTCATTAAAGTTGACAAAAGAACGAGAATTAATTCTAGTCTAGGTCTTAAGTGAGAATAAAGAGGCGATACGATGGAGTGTTGCTGATCTTAGAGGAATAGATCCCTCAATTTGCATGGACCGCATCCATTTAGAGGAGACTACAAAACCATCAAGGGAAATGCAATGGAGATTAAACCCAAACATGAAAGAGGTGGTGATGAATAAGGTTGTGAAGTTGTTAGATACGAGTATAATATACCCCATATATGATAGTACATGGGTGAGCCGTACACAAGTGGTACCAAATAAATCAGGTATCACAGTTGTGTCTAACTATAAAGGTGAGTTGATCCCATAGTGCACCACCATTGGGTGGCGTGTTTGAATTGATTATAGAAAACATAACTCACACGCTAGGAATGATCATTTTCCACTGCCATTTATTGATCAGATCCTAGAAAGGTTGGTTAGACAGAGCTATTATTACTTTTTTGATGGATATTCCAGTTATAACCAAGTGGCGATTGATCCTATTGATTAGGAGAAAACCACTTTCACATGCCCGTATGATATGTTTGCGTATAAAAGAATTCCCTTTGGGTTGTGTAACGCGCCAGCTACATTCCAGAGCTGCATGATGTCAGTATTCTCTAATATGGTAAAACAAATCCTTAGAGGTGTTCATGGATGATTTCTCGGTCTTTGGGGTAACCTTTGAGGACTGTTTGCAATATATGGCACTCGTGCATAATAGATATAAAGAGACTAAATTGATTTTGAGTTGGGAAAAGAGCCAGTTTATGATTCAAGAGGGTATAATACTGATAAGTGTCAAATATTAGTCATTTGACCCCTTAACTCACTATTGTTACATCCTTTCATTCCATTATTTGGTATTTTTATACTGTTTGCATGTTAAAGCATGTTTCAGGAGCTTAATGAAGAAATGGAGCTACTTTCGATGAATTAACTGAAGAATGTGTTCTTTCTATCCAAGAGGAGAGTCAAAGAGGGAGTTCAAGACAAAAATGGCTCCCAGAGGGAAAAAATGACATTTCCAAAAGCCGTCATCTTCAGCAAAAAGTATCGTGGGTTTAAGACGGTCATTTTGGTGCATTCACGGAGAAAAGTGATTTTCCATAAAATACCTACGCTTTTGCATACGCTTTCAGTTTAAAAAAATTGTTGGAAATCACATTTCTACTCTTAGACCTACGCTTTGAGGTACGCTTGGGACCTACGACTGAAGCGTAGGCCAGATATGCTTGAAACATAAGTGCGATAATAATTAAAGGTTTTTCGATGGATTTTGCCTGTTTCACCCCTGGTTTGATTGGAATACGTGCCTGTAACTCCAGACCTCTATATACATGAATATACATTTATATATATCAAAAGATTAGGGCTTGCATGAAGTAGAGAGTGAAAAGACTTAAAAGGGTCTCTTTACACCATTGCCTACATATACACGATAATATATCAGTGTGAAGAAGGATATTTTTAGAGGAGATTTTCATAGAGGCTGGTTGAGTTTTAGAGGTTCATTCATTCAGACTTACTGCTATTGAGAGCCATATTCAAACCTAGAGATCCGGAGAAGAAGACTATGGAGATCGTTTCTACATCAACGATGTAACGCCCCACATTTTCCTTTCTCTTTTTTGGAATTCTCTTCCAAGTGTTAACGTTTTATGACATCACTTATTCATGACGTCTTGTGTATTCTCAGTACGTGTAAATTTTTAACGTTTACGTTTTGGACTTAGCGGGACGAGTTTATGGTATTTCGGTTCCTGCTTCATGGATTGGACTATCGCCAACGACTACGTGGGTTCATCGTAATGTTTTCTTGTTGATGCTTTGGCAATCATGTTCCGTGCTCGAATGTGTTACTTAGTTTATTATAGATGTTTCGGTGTAACACTTTTGTGAATCTGTGTTGAGATTTATTTTTGGAACTTTTGGAAGTGAGGGGTATTCTTGGTATTTCACTTGTGTATGGGTTTTTTGAGGATGTATGAGAGTCTTCCTGCATGGTTTGGAGTGTTTAGATGTGTCCCGGATTATTTCGGAGTTTTCCAGTGTCATCTTGGGGCCTTGAAGCCTTTTCTTGCAATTGTTGTTTCAAGGCTACCGAGTACTCGGTGTAAAACTCGATATATTTTTACTGAGTACTCGGTAATGATTCTACCGAGTACTCGGTGTATAACTCAGCAGATTTAACAAATTGCCTATATAAGAAAATGCTGACCTAAAAATATTTGATATTTCCCTCCTGTTCTCCAAACTCAGCTTCTCTTTCTCCCATTTGGTTTTCTCTCATTCTTTGCCCTAGTTCATCTATTTGGGCTTGGATTTTGTTGACGGTTTCAACACAGAATTCGGTCATGATATTCTCGGCTTAGATTTGAGTCGTGGATTGGTAAGTGGTTTATTATATTTGTGTGTTTTATTCTCAAACCCTAGTTTTGCGTTTTATTGTCAAACCATATATTGATCATTCATTTTTTCCTTGTGATTTGAGTCTCGATTCATTCTTAGGAGGTTATGGCAAAGCTTTTCACCAATTGGTTTCATCGATTTCAGTTTCGGGTGAAAGCTAGGGTTTCATAGGCCTTGTTTGGACATTGGCTTGTTCTTCATTTGAGGTAGGGGAAAACATCTCTAATCTCTCATTCTTTGATTCGTGAGTGTGCAATTTCATTTCCGGACTTTATAACCCTAGATGTATTTTTGCTAAGTGTAAACTTAAGAAATATTAATTTAGGGTTTATTGGTGTTTATGTGCTATAATCCATGTTTATATCATCCTTGAAATAAGTATATGATGCATGCTAGACGGATTATGAGTTGTACATTTTTGAGATGAAAATATACTTGTATACATATATATGTGAATAGGAGTATTGAGGTGTATATGTATAAGTGTAAGTATACATATAGGATTTCGGGTGTTAATAGTGTAGCCTTGATAACGTAAGTAGGCTAGCTACCTTGGTTAGTGAATTAAGATGTGGAACTTAGAGTGTTATTCTAGTTTCCCCATTCTTGTGAATTTTGAGGGTTTTATGTTGAACATTAAACTTATGAATGAAAATGAGTTAATGTGTTAATTAAATGCTTTAATTGAGATAAAAGCATGTTAAATGAAAGGTAAAGTTATGTTTGTGAATAAATGGTAACTTGATAATTTGGAACATTATTTGCACATAATAATGTATCCTTTTGAGATAAATGCTTTAATTGAGATAGAAGCATGTTAAGTGAATGGAAATGTTATCTTTGTGTATTAAAGGATAACTTGATGATTTGGGATAATGAATGTGCATAAGAAAGCATACTTGTTGATTTTTGCTTTAAATGAGATTTAAGAGCATGTTGAATGACGAATGGCATTCGTATTAATATTTTGGGAATGTTTTACATAAGTATAATGTGATATATATTTGTGTTGGTATATGATACATTGAGACATAGTGCATATGGTGTTCACCTTTTGTATTGATAACTCAATTGGTGTTGGGCTACACCCGGTCATGTAACCATGGGTGTGTAGTCTTGTGTTGAATCGTCGCAACAACTGCCCAAGAGGTGTCCCCCACCTACGGAACTAAAAAGCCGAAAATTGTTGATATAGTTTTAGGTCATCCTAACCTCAAAGTCGCAGGTCGTCTCGTGCATTCGGTATATGAATCTTTAGTCACGGGTTATCTCATGCAACCGCCATCCTTGTTGAAAGTGAGAAGTGTCAAAATCACTTGGGAAAAATTGGTGCGGAACTCTCTGCTTATTATGAATGGGTAGAGTGAGTATTCATTAACCTGTGTTGGGAAAAGTGTGTCTCATGAGGTGTGTTCCATGAGGTGTGTGGTCGTGTGTGTACCACGGGTGGTGTTGAGTCACATTGCATTTGAGTAGCATTTATGTGATTCCATTTGATATATATATATCATGATATTATTCAATGTGATTGAGGAGCATGTTTAATGTGAATTTTGTGATATAAATATGTTATTAAAATGCTCAAGTGGAATTGAATAATGTGAGAATATGATTTGCATGCCTTGTTTAAAGTATAATGTGCGATGAATAATTATACTTGTTGTTATGTGCTTATATGCCCTTAGGTGGGGTGATGAGTTGGTTTTCTATTGATTTCTTGTGATAAGTAAAGTTGATAGTGGATTATAGGGTCGATTGTGAAATGAGACCTTAGAGAAGCGGGTGTTAGCCTTGTGACCTTTGTTGTTAGTGGGGTATTGACCACTTGATGTTTTTGTACCTTTGAGGGGTGTTCGATCCTTGATAGTCGTGGATTTTGGTTGGCTATGTAGTGATGGCCATTTTATACTTCTTTTGCATTTGAGGAATGTATTGTTTAATTTACTTCGAGGTTTGAAGTTTGATTAGGTGAAGTGAGGATTGATCCTAGTCACTTATGTGGTAACTGTCTCTTGATTCTGTGAGTAATCGAAGACAAGTGATGTTAAAGGTGAATTGATGTTTGAATGTATTCGATGAGGTTTTGATTGAACCCAGTTGTCCCATAGTTTTGGCTACTAGGGTTTTTCTTTTCATATCCTAAGAATAGGAGTGTTCTTGAGGGGGTTTCCTTAACCACTTAGGGTGGTTGAGATGAGTTATCGTTTTGAGAGTGAATTGAGTTCACGGTTGGAAATGTTTTCCTGGTTTTATTGAAGTGATGTAATTTATGGACTTACTTCTTCATTCTTCGTTCTTCTTGGTTCATGTCGGATGTCGAGTCACTCCATATGGTGTTGTAGGTGTTTTGGTGGGCTCAAAGTTAGCTCGGAGTCGTCCGACGTCATTTTGGGACTTTTTGAGTTCATTCCCTGACTTATGATTCTGGGGGCCATCGAGTACTCGGTGATGATTCTACCGAGTACTCATTGAGTGCGTAAGTGCACGCACTTGCGCGAGATCCTCATTTTTCACTCGAGAGTTTTGGACATTTCTAGGGCTATCGAGTACTTGGTACACAACTCGGTGGAAGAGTCACCAAGTACTCGAAGCTTCCACCACTAAGTAATTGATGTACAACTCAGTGGCACTTGGCTTTGTACTTCTTGTAGCTTATTTTCAGTTCTCTTTCTTGTGATTCACCACTTCTTCTTCTACTATGCTTGAGGCATTGATTAATGGTCTTTAGGGATGAGTTTTATTAGGTTGAAGAATCAGCTTAGATCCATCTTTCTTGCGTGTTGGTCACGGCTTGATGCCGAGCCACTCCTTTTTATGTCATCGTCTTATCTGTGGGGTTGAAAACGGATGTTGGGTTCTATGGCTCCAGCATGTCACTTTTCCTTATTTGTCCTCGAGGCGTTATAGGAATCTTTAAGTTGTGGTTGTTCGGTGGACTTAAGAGTCTATTCTCTCGGTATGTTTATGTTTCATACCTTCTTTTATCCCGAGTTTTGGTTATTATGTGTGTGTCTTAGTGCACATACATATTGGTGGTTTTCCTCGTCACGGGTGGATGTCCCTCCATGTTGACGAGATGTCCCGATTATTCTTTTGGTTAGCATTGGAGTTTCATCCCTTGCTTGATGTCGTGGTCTTGTGTGGCCAATCTTGAGGGTATTGTTCACATACCCTTTGTGGTTGAGTAACTATCCTTCCTTATTCCAAGTGAGGAGGTTAGTGATTGAATTGATCCCCTTGCGGATGGTATCGTGAGATTGATGTTGTGGCATGAGTAGTGCTACTAATGTGAGTAAGGTTTTGCCTTTGTGAATAGGTTGAGGTGTCGTATGTGTATTGCGTATATATGTATTGACGATGATTATATCGGTACGTAAGGACTTGAGAGTTTCCTTAGTACTGGTTATGAATGTTCCTTCTTATGGGCATCATGGTGATTTTAGTTCCTTTGGAGCCTATGGTTATTGTTGTGGCCTTAGAGTGATTGGCTATGTTATGCTAAGGTATTGTGTACTTAGTGTAGGTTTATGTGAGTAGTGTAGACTACTAGTGTTGGATTGGTGGGTACTAGTCATAGTGTTCTCTCGTGATGTTAGGACAACTTGACTTGTACTTATTTGTTGTATATATATATACGTATATATATATATATAGGTGTACGTTTGCCATATGATGTTATATTATGGATTCGTGATGTGCTAGTTGTCTTTATGATGCATGGTAGGGGACTAGAGGTATTTATTTTCAGGGGTCTCGTATTGGCGTGAGTGCCATGAGGGACGATTTACTGACCTAGGGTAGATGCATGTACACGGGTTGGTTTGCACAGGACTTAGACGGTTGAAGGATGTGATGATTTTGATTTCCTTTTTCCTACGGGGCTCGATAAGCTCACCCCGACGTTGTGTTGCCCTGGTGGTCTACACCAGTTTGCAGGTGATGTTTCGGCTAGGTAGCAGGTTTTCTTGTAGGATGGTTGGTGGTACGGATGTTGTTCGGGATTTGGGACGATCGTATGTAGTATTATTCCATCTTAGTTTTCTTTATTTGTCCCCTGTATTGGGACCGTTGTTTTATTCTTGGGAGCCAGTCTGTTGGCGTATCCTTTCCTTGTATTTGGTATCGTTGCATTGTTGTAGAAATGTATTCTTTCGGCACCTAGATGTGCCTTGTGTATCATTTGGTTTAGTTTATGCTTTGTTGTGTATGGAATTATTATTGTTAATAATATTTCCATTCGGTTTATGGTATTGATATTCTTAGTTTACCTCTCATTTTATGGATCACGACCCCAGATTCCTCGCATGTCCCGGTTCGGGAGTCTTTGGAAATTCGGGGCTTGACAAACGATGCAATCACTTTCCACCATGGCCAACTAACTCGGTATCTAGGGTTTTCTAGTAAAACCCTAACCAAGTAATGTAGTTCTTTCATTGTTTTTAATTGTAACGAGGGGAAACTATTTATCATACTGTGATGATTGTAATAGTTAAGATACCGTACTGATTTGCAATATAAAATTATATTTTTATTCTAAATTTTGGTCTTAGATGAAATGAATATATTATTTTGCATAGTTATGATTATTCACTATGGTCTAGAACTCGGATGCTTAATCATGGTTTTCTACACAATGGTGGTAAAAAAAACTTCAAACCCTAGGTTGACACAGGTCGTGCCTTGACGACTTAATATAGACATGCTTTAGTTTATTTTCATGCAGTTGGAGTAGATTAGAGTAATATAATTGGCATGTACTAGTTAGGAACTATATTATGCGGTTAGTGGTGGAGTGACGAAAACCCTAGTTTTCTCTCTCATAACTAATTTTCCCAAAACTTACTTGCGAGTGAGATTATTACCTTGGTCATTGAAAGAGAGATCTAAAAGACGGTACATCAAATTATAAAAATAAAATAAAATTGATTTGGAAGCCATTAAGAGAGAATTTGTAGAAAAACATTATCCCATAGGAAAGACCTCCGAAGGATAAGACGCAATCAAAAGCTTTAGGCAGTTACCTGGTGAACATTTTCATGATGCTTGGGAGAGATATAATGAAATTTGGTATAAGTGTCCCCACCATAGGTTTTCTGAACAAGATATTCCTACAAATTTCTACATGGAACTTGGAAAGGCGCAAAATACTTTGATAGATGCGGCAACACAAGGTTAGTTTATCTTGAAACCAACTAAAAAACTTTTGGAGATATTTGATAATATATGTGAAAACACCATTCAATATCAATCTGAGTTGAGGTCTAGAGGTGGACAACATGATAGGAGATTTGAGAAATCTTATGTTGTAGAGCATGATGATATGAAAGATACCATGGCATTGTTTGGAGAGAAATTAGAAAAAATTGAAAAGTTTATACAGCGAAGTCATTCCCCTCCTAAAGAGACGTATGAAGTCAAAACTGAGTATTCTCAAAATGAGTGTGAGGAGCTAATGGTTGTCGATGCCAACATGTCATGGAACTATTCCAATAATGCTCCTTTCACCAATTCATACACCTCCAATACCAGAAATCACCCACTCATGTCTTACAAATCCACCAATGTAGAGAATCCACCACCAAAGTTCCAATAAGGGCAATCATCCAATCAACAACCAAGATTCACAGATAGACTACAGTCATATAACCCACAACCAAGGTTCACTAGGAGAAAACAATCATATTACCAACAACCAAGGTTCCAACAAAGTCAACAATCATTCGACTCACAACAACCAATCATGGCTATAAATTCTCAGTTCAATTACCAACCCAGAACATCCAATAATTCCCAAGCTCTCCAATGATTCAATAATTCCTATGTTCTTCAGCCATTTAATAATTCCCAAGATCTTCAACCATTCAATAACAATTAGGTTGTGCAACCATATAACTACCAATCCCAACCTCAAAAAAGCCAAACTCCTCCATCCAGTTTTCAGACTAATAGGTTAGAGCAAGTTATACTCGACATTCATAACAAGCTAGGTATTCATACCTAATCATTGGCACAACTACATATGCAGATGGGCCAAATGGAAAATGAGAGTAATGTAAGAGAACCAGGGAGATTACCTAGTCAGTCGGTTGCTAACCCAAGGCCACAACAAGTTCTAGAGCTCAGGTCATTGGTCAACGAACGTAATGAAATGGTTCAAGAAATCACGACTCTGAGAAGTGGAAGGGAAGTGGAGAGTCGAGTTGAGGCAGAGCATGAAGAGAGGTTGCAAAGAAGAAAGGAGGCAGAACAAGAGCAGATGAAGGAAGCTGAAGAAGAAGAGAGGAAGAAGGCTGCAAGGAAAGAGGCTGAAAGATTGCAAAAAGACCAACCATCAGTAGAAGACAATATCGATTAAATATAACTTCAAGAGCCAGACATGGCAAGTTACGAGGAAGCAGTAACATTTCCTCAACATCTTAGAGAGCTGGCCAAGTACGGGAAGCTGAAAGAATCTGATATGTTGGAAACATTCGGACAAATCAAGATTAATTTACCTCTCTTAGATGTAATTGCCCAAATACCACCTTACGCTATGTTTTTCAAGGATCTTTGCACCAAGAAATGAGCATTAAAGTTAGATTTTACTAGATCCATCTATAAATACATCCATAGAGTAGACACAATTCATAATTCACAATTCTCAAGAGTTGATCATTAAAGTTAGATATTCTTCTTCTATTCTTTCTATTCTGAGATTGTGAAGATAGCTTGTGATCATGAGAATTATTCTGACTCGGAGGAATTCATTGAGGGTGGAGAACAACATGTAGAGGCTGAAAGTTCAAATAATGGAGCAATAAGCCAGAAAAGAAGGAAAACCACACCCAGATCGTTTCTGGAGTACAGGCTACAATTTGAGGAGGTATTTTGTTCGAAAAGAATGAACCGAGTATTAATTGTACACGAGAGGAAAATCCTTAAGGAGCGAGGATTGAGAAGTTTAGAGAAACATGTGGGAGAGAAGGTATATCTGGACTTGGTACAAAGGTTCTACTTAGAATATGAAGATTACCGGACAGCTAGGATTTGATTTTATGTCGGCTAAAGTGACTCAGTGAAGTGCTCTTACGGTAATAGGAAGGAAAAGTATTGCTGACGCGTGGAATATACCGATTGGAAGTCCGGCACACCTGGAAGGGAGACTGATGGAGCATCCTCAGGTATGGCCCCACACGGATGAGGAGATGGCAAGAGAATTATGTGCTATGTCAGATCCAGGAGATAAGACGTGTGAAAATTGGTGGCTGAAATAGAATCAGCTTTATTTGGATTGTGTCATTTCGGCTCAAATTCGACCGAATACTTGGACTAGTGCAAGGGATCACACGATGCTTAGATCATTGTATGCCCTAACTCATGGGTATGAAGTGCGTATTCCAACGGTGATCATGGATCAGATGTCGATTGCCCGAGTAATTGTGAGTAGAGAATGGGCGGGTGCTGATGACTTTGAACATTATCTTCCATATTCGTTTCTATTATTAAAGATCATTGTTGAGCAATTGGGTGATATGATAGAAGATTTGGATGAGATGCAATGGAAAATTATGAAGATATTTCCGGAAGAAGATTTAGAAAAGTTGAAAAAGACAACGGATTTTTGGATATGGTTAAAGAGTGCCATGTTTAGTGATGATGAAGAGAAGGATGGTTAAGATTAGGGTTTAGTTTTGGTATTATAATTTTTTGTTATGCTTTATTTTATTTGTAGGGATGGTAGACCCTTAGGGCCACGTCTGTATTATTTATTTTTATAGGATTGTAGGCCCGTAAGGCCAAATCATGTTTTTTTTATCAGTATTTTTAATAAAAAAAATAGAATTTTTAATTCCTTAAGAAATTGGTGTGACATTTTGGATATAATTTAAATTTCCTTTCCCTTCCTATGATTGGGTATTTGTTCTCTGTTGATTATATCTATAGGTGATTCAAATCAAATTCGTTTTTTTTTGGGGGGGGGGGGGGGAGGAGAATGAGCATAAAGAGTTCAAATTCCGGAACTGCGCTTCAAGGGTAACTATATTTGTTCTCCTATATTATTTTTGACCATTGGGACATGGTCTAATTTAAGTTTGGGGGTGAGGGTATAGTATTACAAGGAATGGAAATGTTTTGGAAAAATTTGAAAATTTAAAATTTTGGAGCAGTTATTTATTTTCACGTATGAGTGTTTTTCATTACAAGTTAATTAAGTTTGTGTATATGATGCATGAGTAGTATGTGATGTGATATTCCCATTTATGAGAGTAATGATTAGATCGAGTTAGTGAAGTGATGTGGTTTTAAATGGGTGAGTGAATGAGTGAAATTGAAATTAAGAAAGACGACCTTAACCTATAAGCACAAACACACATTCTTTATGGGAAATAAGTTAATTTTGGACTATGTAAGTTGAAAAATAATTTAACCAAAATAAAAGGGGAGATGGGTAGTTGATAAAGATGGAATGGAGAAAATTAAAAAAATTATGTTGAGAAATAAAATGCAAAAAGTAGCTCTTTGATCTGAGTAACCGGGCCTTGGTATCACCAATATCACTGTTCACATTTAAAGGGGAGAAAACTAATGAGCATAAATCCCATGGAAAAAGCTCGGGCCTAGTTGGTCGGGACTAAAAAACCTCGTTGGAAAGTCCGGAAACTTAGAAAGACAAAAGGGGATAAAATTAGAAAGATGGAAATATGAGTTTTTACGAAAAATGAAAAAATTTGATCAATGTAGTAGGAAAAGAGAGATTGAAATATCATAGTAGAATGTTCACAAAAACACGGAAGGTTGTCTGGATTGAGATTAGAAAGTAGTGAAATCATTCACTTTAGTGGGAACCATTCATGACATGAAATTCAATATAATTGTTGTTCGGTTGTGAGTGGGAGTATATGCATCCATTCTTCCTTTTGCATTGTATCATGACTTAATTGAATTTGTGTGTAAACTCATGATTGCGTGATTACGTAGAATTGAGATGTTTATAGGTATCATCACTGAAAACCTTCAGGAGACTTCACTCATCAATTAGGGGTAACCTAGGGATTTAAAAGGCGTGTTACACGTGCTAAGTGTAATCGTCGACCTTCACGAAAGCAAGGGAGTAGTGTATATTAGGTTAGATTAGTTATAGTACATAGATTAAAAATCATCACAAGAAAGTTCCCTAAGGTTATTGCTAAGGTACTAGTAATGTGTATGTTTGGGGGGTGATAGGTGTCAAATATTAGTAATTTTTACCCCTTAACTCACTATTGTTACGTTCTTTCATTCCATTATTTGATATTTTTGTGTTGTTTGCGTGTTAAAGCATGTTTCAGGAGTTTAATGAAGAAATAGAGTTAACTTCGGTGAATTAAATAAAGAGTGTGTTCTTTCTATCCAAGAGGGGAGTAACAAAAACAGTTCGAGACAAAAATGGCTCTCGGAGGGCAAAAACGGCATTTTCGGAATTTGTAATCTTCAGCAAAAAGTATCGTGGGGCCAAGAAGGTAATTTTGGTGCATTCACGGAGAAAAGTGATTTTTCATAAAATACCGATGCTTTTGCCTACGCTTTCAGTTTCAAAAGGTGGTTGGAAATCACATTTCTACACTTGGACCTACGCTTGGAGGTATGCTTGAAGCGTAGGCCAAATACGCTTGAAGCATAGGTGCGGCAAGAACTTGAGATTTTTTATGGATTTTATCTGTTTCACCCCTTGTTCGATTGGAAAACGTGCCTGTAACTCCAGACCTCTATATACATGTATATACACTTATATATATCAAAAGATTAGGGTTTACATGAAGTTGAAAGTGAAAAGATTGAAAATGGCCTATTTACACCATTTCCTATATATACACGATGATATATCAATGTAAAGAAGGATATTTTTAGATGAGACATTCATAGAGGCTGGTTGAGTTTTAAGGGTTCATTCATTCAGACTTACTGCTGTTAAGAGCCATATTCAAACCTAGAGATCCGAAGAAGAAGACATTGGAGATCGTTTTTACATCAATGATGTTGTCAGTTTCTACCATGACCAACTAACTCGGTATCTAGGGTTTTCTAGCAAAACCTTAGCCAAGTAATGTAGTTATTTCATTGTTTTTTATTGTAACGTGGGGAAATTGTTGACCATACTATGATGATTGTAGTAGTTAAGAGACCGTACTAATTTGTAATATAAAATTATATGTTTGTTCTAAATTCTTGTGTTACATGGAATGAATATATTATTTTGCACAATTATAATTATTCACTATGGGCTGGAACTCGGATGCTTAATCATGGGTTTCTACACAATGGTGGTAATGAAACTTGAAACCCTACGTTGACACAGGTCTTGCCTTAGCGACTTAATATAGACATGCTTCAGTTTTTTTCATCTAGTAGGAGTAGATTAGAGTAATATAATTGGCATGTACTAGTTAGATTAGTCATGAGATGGGTTGTCGTAATCCGGTTAATTGTACTCCATTTTGGGGTCGTATTTAGTTATTTGTGGTACTACCTAATTCATTGTTATGGATCACCCTCTTGTAATTGATACAGTGAGGAACTATATTATGCAGTCAGTGGTGGAGTGACGAAAACCCTAGTTTTCTCTCTCATCTAAATCATAACAAATTTACTTTGATTTCTAGATAATCATTATTTAAAATATATAATTTAGTCTTTGACCACCCAAACAAACCATTCTCAGAAAATATAATTCAGTGTTTTCGAATTGCTAAATTGAACAATCTTAGTCTTTGTGGGATCGATATCCCTTGCTCAAGCATTTTTCTAATCTACAATTGATACGTGCACTTGCGTAGGGTAAAACCTAGAGTCGTTAAGGTGTTTTTTTTATACACCTGGCGTCGCATCAAGTACTCGGCCATATAGTATCAAAAAGTGGGATTGAGGTAGATAAGGAAAAAGTAGAGCTTATTTCAAAATTACCTCCTCCCACGTTTGTTCAGTAGATAAGTTCATTTTTTGGCTCTGTCGTATTCTATAGACGATTTATTAAAGATTTTAGTAATATTTCCCAGCCACTATGCAATTTATTAGATAAAGATGTGGACTTTGTCTTTGACGAAGAGTGTCTTCGTGCTTTTGTGGAGCTTCATATACAGCTTTCTACAGCCCCAATCACACTACCACCGGATTGGTCTCTACCTTATGAGTTTATGTGTGATGCTTCAGATTATGCCATAGGAGCGGTATTGGGTCAGAGAAAGGAGAAGTTTCCATACGTGGTGTATTATGCTAGTAAGACTTTGAATGATGCACAAATAAATTACACAACAACAGAGAAAGAGTTGCTAGCAATTATGTTTGCCTTGGATAAATTAAGATCATATTTATTAGGAACCAAGGTGGTAGTATATTCGGATCATGCAACATTGAGACATTTGTTGACAAAGAAATCTCCAAACTCAGGCTTAGTCGATGGATTTTATGGTTACAATAATTTGATTTGGAGATAAAAGATAAAAAGAGTTTGGAGAATGTAGTAGCAGATCATTTATCAAGAATCGTTGTGGAAACTACAAAGGAAAGTGTTCCTCTTAAGGATACATTCTCAAATGAACATCTGTTTAGTTTGGTTGTTGTGGAGGAAATACCGTGGTATCCTGATATTGTCAATTACAAAGCCACTGGTCAATTTTCAAAAGGTTGGTTTAAAAGTGATAAAGATCGTTTCTTCAGCGAAATTAAATTCTATATCTGGGATAATCTGTGATTGTACAAGTATTGCTCTGATCAGATTATCAGAAAGCGTGTTCCTGAAAGTGAAGTGGATAGTATCTTGAGATTTTGTCATACACTAGAATTTGGGGAGCATTTTGGAGCTCAATGGACAACCCATAAGGTGCTGCAAAGTGGATTCTATTGGCCGACCATATTCAAATATGCATTTGAATATTGTAAAGCATTTGTGTAATGTCAGAAGTTGGGATCTACATCTCGATGCGATATGATGCTTTTGACCCCGATTTTGATCGTTGAATTATTTGATGTGTGGGGTATAGATTTCATGGGACCATTTTCAATAGTGGGCGAGAAAGAGTACGAACTTGTAGGGGTTGACTATGTGTCAAAATGGGTAGAAGTTGTACCTACATTACACGCCGACCATAAGGCAGTTGTGGAGTCGAATATTTTTTCAAGATTTGGTATACTACGTGTGATAATTAGTGACGGCATAAAGCATTTTGATAACCGTTTTCTCGGTGGTCTATGTCGGAAGTACGGTGTCACTTATAAAATTGGTATGCTATATCACCCCCAAACGAGTGGACAAGTGGAGATTTCTAATAGGGAAGTGAAGAATATTTTGGAGAAAATAGTGCGTGTGGATTTGAAAGATTGGCGTTAGAGGCTAAATGACGCTGTCAAGCCCCTAAATTCCTAAGACACCTGAACCCGGACATCCGAGAAATCCGAGGTGTGATCCATACAAAGAGCGACCAACTAAGATCATAAATAATAAAAAGTGAATGGAATATTATTAATAGTAATAATTCCATACACAACCAAGCGGAGGCTAAACTAAATGATACACAAGGCACATCGAGGTGCCGAAATAATACATCTCTACAATGATGCAATGATACCAAATACATGGAAGGGATATGACAACATACTGGCTCCTAAGAAATACAATAACAATCCACACATATGGGGCTAGCAAAGGGAAAAGCTAATAGGAACAACATTAGATGCAGATGTCCCAATCCCACAAAGTCATCTGTATCCCTCTACGCAAATCCAGAACCTGCAATGAGGAAACAAAAGACAGATGTCGTTGCACCGCATGATATACGTAGCCGAAATATTTCCTGCAAACTGGTATTTGGGGACACCAGGCCAAAAGAACATTGGGGTGAGCTCATCAACGCCTTGTAGGAGAAAGCAATCGTAACTATCACATCCTCTGAGCGTCCAAGTCTAGTACGAACTAACCCGTGTACATGCATCAACCATAGGTCGGTCAAACATCCTACATGACACTCACGTCAATATGATACCCTGGAAACACATCCCTCTAGTCCCCTACCATGCATGAACAAATAGGGCAACTTACCCGTAGTGAAACCATAACATAACAACATATAATAAACGCACACCTATATATATATATAGAGAGAGAGATATGCAACCAATACAAGCCACGTAGTAAAAACCACCTCAGGGATCACTAAGACTTGTACCCGCCAGTCCCACATTGACAATCAATACAACACTAACCACCAATCATGGGAGAAACACTCCTATTCATAACACCCGAGGAAGGACAACAATCACACTTCCTAGGTCACGAGCATACCGATCACCTCACATGTCACTACCCACCATCCATAGACCCAAACCAGGGGTAACATAATCATTTTAACCTAAGGGAAGTCACAAAGGTTTCCGATAACCAAAAGGGAAGTGAAAGGGATTAAACAACACATCAAACCGACCACTTCATAGTTTAAATCATAGAAACAAATGGAACCTAAATAAAAGCCACGAAACAAGAGATATGAATTTTTCAAAATAACATCGGACAACATCGACCCAAATAGAAAGTTAAAGTACCCCTCTTTCACCAAGGGTAATATAGTCATTTCAAGTTAAAATAAATGATTTCAAATTTTGTATCCAATATTTGTACATATGATAGGCAATAGAAACAAATTAGGCATAAATCAAAGCCACGAGGCGAGATATATGAATTTTTGAAAATGGCACCGGACAATGCCGACCAAAAACAGAAAGTTAAAATACCCCTCTTTCACCATGGGTAAAATAGTCATTTTAGGATAAACTGGTCATTTCAAAATACAAATACAAAGTTCGTACTTAGGACAAGCCATAGAAACAAAAGGGGCTCAATTCGGAGTTGCGAAGTAGGAGAAAAGAATTTTCTAAATTCGGACATCACATGCCACTACCGCAGCCCTACACTGAAAATTTCAAAAACTGAAATTTTTTCTAATTGTTTGAAAGCTGATCCACTCGTTTTTCAAGAAGTTTCAAAACATGTAAAATTTCATATTTTGCAATAGAAGTCCGTTTTTCACGCCGTTGGTCCCGAAAAATTACAAATATTTTAAAAGTGAGTTTTTCGTTCATGGTTACAAAAATAATCATTGAAACCTTGGGAAACGCGTAAAACACTTAGTTTGTACAAAACTGATTTTCTAAAGTTTTCGTAAAATTATCCGTCTTGCCACCGGTATTCGTAATAATATACCCACAACTTTTAAAATGTCAAGACCTTTTCAGAACAACTCAAAACCATTTGATGCTCTAAATTTTAATCCGGGTCACGGGGGTGAGAGAAAAATGGTTTTTCACTTAAAGATCGAATGGACTGAAATATAAGTCTTATGAAAGATCTGTTTTTGTAAAAACAAACCGAAACACCCAAGAAAATTTATAGACCCTTAAATGGAGCAAATGAGTGAAGAACAGATGTAAATGGTGCCTCAAAGGAAAAGGTAAGTGGTTGTACACAATGACACTAACCCTAATCCAACCACACTTAGCTCAACATCCAAACACATAAACCTTATAATGACTTAACCATGAATGACCACACCTCCGATGACATTCCAATCCTTAAGATCGCTAAAGGTTGTAAGTCAATAAAATACCCTAGAGGGGGGTGAATAGGGTTTTAAAAATAATTTCTAACTTCTTTTTATTCTTAGAAGAACATGCAACAAGGTTCAATATTAATTTACAAGGTAAAATATGCAATGAATAATTTCACTTAAATTCAACAAGCTATTTACCACAATATAAATTAAGCATGCATGAACATAAAGTAAGGAGATAGAGATAGAGATATTGACACCGTGATTTTTACGAGGTTCGGTAACTCCTACTCCTCGGCTCAAAGAATCCCCTTCCTTGAGACTTTCCCGATCCAGACACTATAGCTCTTCCTTCAATAGGTGGAATAACAAAACCTTTACAAAAGAGCTAACTAGCTCTTCACACAATCAAGAGAACAATCCTCCCTTGATACAATGGGCTTCACTCACCCAAAATCATAAATTTGTGTATGCAAACAATATATCACTCAAGAAACAAAACACTCAAAACCCTAAGGTTTTTATGGAAGATAGATCAATATAAGCTCAAGTGTTTTTAGGTGATATTTCAAGAACTCAAGATATATATATTCTCACAATATATTTTCAATAAGAGAATAGGCTCAAGGCTTGAGTTTAAATCTTCAAAATGATAAGAGTGAAAAACGAGATTTTGATCTTTCTTGCTATCAAACGATTTTTCAGAAGATGCTTGAGATAAAATTAGAGATGAACAATATTTGGAAAATTTCTCACACAAGAACCTTAAGAGTTTAATCCATATCTCTTTCTTTATATAGGGTAACACTAGGGTTTGGAGAGTGTATCTCACCCTAGACAATGTGGAGAGTAGGACCTAAAATTAGCAAGCAAAATCATTTCGTTTTGGGCAAAAAATATTGTTTAGAAATACTTTTCCTTAAAATCCTGAAGCACCCAGTCGACTGCCTCCAAGCTTAGATTTAAAATATTTTTTCCCAACGGCTAGGGTTAGTCGACTGCCTCAAGAAGGCGAGTTGACTGCCTCATGAGTCAGTCGACTACCTTTGAAAGGCCAGTCGACTGCCTCAGGCAATCAAAAATGTTCGAAACTCTCTAGTTCAGTCAGTCGGCTGGGTCCTTAACTGCCAGTCGACTAGGCACAGTCAGTCGACTGCCTTGGACAGGCCAGTCGACTGCCTCATGCAGTCAAAATGTTTTATAGCTCACTGGTTCATCCAGTCGGCTGGGTCCTTAATGGCCAGTCAAGTGGGTCACAGTCAGTCGGCTGCCATTTCATGGCCAGTTGACTGGGTGACTCCAAGAATTGTTTTCATGGTCCGTTTTTTATCCGCTTGAGTTCGTTTGATTTATTACTTGAGCTTATAAGACCAATCAACACAGAAGATACCTTATTACAATATTCTCACCCCGACCTATCTACCCCAGGTCTTGAGTCCACTTTTTCTTCCTTTGATCTTTTTGTCCTTCTTCAAGTTTGTGCTTAAGTTTCCTTATCGCTTGTTGATTTAGCGATCTTCCCGAATCATCTACCTGTACTTGCTGAAACACTTAGCTCAAAGTCATATTAGTACCAAACACGGTTTTGAATGTTTTGTAAATATCAAAATAAGATTTATTGCTTGAAATAGAATTTCAAAGGCAAGAATCTCCCCCTTTTTGATATTGACAAAACATTTCGTGTTTGCACATAAATGGTGAAGTATCAAGTGATACTCCCCCTCAATGTGTGCATCTTTCATTTTTTATTTACATGCTCCCCCTTAGGAAATAAATTTTGCAATTTGATATTCATTTACATAGTGCATGGAAAGATAATGGAAACAACATATTTCAATTCATAATTTGCGAGTACGGTACATGTTGTTTTACTAGTACACATTACAAAATGATAAAGCATAGAAATGAAACAAAGCATAACAAACATAAAACATAGGTAACATCCTATGCGACACAAAATAAGACCTATGGCCAACACAAACACCCTAATACATTCTCCCCCTTTGACGACATAAAAAAGGCGGAGGGTCACAACGAAAGGCATCCATGGCAGTGGCCATGCGATCGATCTTGTCCTCAAGACGCTTCATATCCTCGGTCGTCTTCCTCTGGACTTCTTCATTGCGCTTTTGGGCCTCTTCATTGTGCTTTACGATTTCCAAGATTTGGGTAAGAGTTTCGGGATTTCCCCCGGACCCAAAATTTGGAATATCAAAATCGCTACCAAGAGACGGAAAAGACGAAGTCGGAGCATCCGGGTGAGGTGCCTCGGGACGAGGAACATCATGATGAGGAATAGATGGACCAGCCTGGTCCGCAGAAGGAGCAACCCGAAGTGAGACCAACACTCCATCGACATTCTTACCGATATGCATCTGCTTGAGATGCGTGCGGTCCAAAAAAATTGGATCGTGCTCCAAAGGCTCTTCATCAAGCGGAACGCCACACCGACCAAGAAGATAAGATAGATGAGTAGGAAAAATAAGTGCTCATTTCTTCTTGTGGCACTCGAGAATAGCTGAAATGAAAAGAAAAGCAAGGATGACCTTACGACCGGTCATGACACAGTAGACAAGGAAGGCTTCCATGATCGACACAAGACTCTGGCTTCCGGACTTTGGTAAAATGGAATATGTGATAATATTGTGCACAAGTCGAGCCTCGGGAGTAAGCGAGGAAGAAGGAAACTCAGTAGTGGCAGTGGCGGTCTTATTCACCGAAATGGCCCGAACTGCTTCGAGAGGATCGAAATCACTCGAAGAGTACCAAATAGATGGGCATAAATATGATATACCACCAGTAGGTAGCCGAAAAATAGTATTAGTTTCTACTTCGGTCAACTCAACTGAAACGCCTGCAATAGTGGAGCAAAGTTTGCTAGCGGGAGGACTTTGTTGAGAAGGATTTTCCAGATTGGTATAGAACCCTTTGATGGCACGTGGAAAAGTCAAAACATCAAGCGAAACAAAGAAGTCCCAACCCATATTTTGAAAAAGAATGAACGTATTAGCGCCAATCTCTTCGCACAAGGGTGGAGTCACAATGCGACTCCGAGCAAACTTGCGATGAATGAATTTAGTTTCGAAAAGGTGAACACTATCTTCATCACCAAGAAGGGTAGAGAGAGGCATTAGACCAGATTCAGGTTCGGAATCAGTGGCCTCATGAACAGGGGACGGCGGTGCAGGAGGTGCAGCCGAAGAGCTTTCACCCCTACGGGCATGTTTCTTGATGCGCACAACATTGGGAACCATGAGAGAGAGAAGAACCAAGATGATTGAAATCATTTTGAAAAGAAAATGAAAAGAAATCGAGAAGAAAATGAGAGAGAAGAGAGAAAACTGAAAAAAAAATGGTGTATAGATATGTATATATATATATGGATATATATGATTATATATGAAGAACAAAGTGGTGATAATGGAGGTGAGGGTCGTGGTGTAGTGGGGAAATGGTTTAAAGGTGAGAAGGAAAGAAGAAATAAAAACTGGGTTCGCGCAGAGGCAGTCGACTGGCTCATGACCCAGTCGACTGGCCGAAGGAGGCAGTCGACTGGCTGAAGATGAATAAAATCAGAAAAACTCACTGGTTGATCCAGTCGACTGGCCCTCAAAAATAAAATTTTGAAAAATATTTTATATTTTGAAATCCGAGATCGTGGACGAGATTTGTGAAAATTTAACTGATTACTTATAAATCCATGGCCATTCCTAATTCCCTACGAAGTTTTGAAAACGGTTCGTCCGAGAGGGGTTTAGTAAAAATATCCGCCAGTTAATTTTTATTGTCAATAAAAATCAATTCAATGTCACCTTTGGCTACATGATCCCTTAGAAAATGATGCCTAATCTCTATGTGCTTTGTGCGAGAATGTTGAGTAGGATTCTTTGAGATACAAATAGCACTAGTGTTATCACACTTATTAGGTACGAGATTAAAAACAAGTCCAAAATCAAGTAATTGTTGCTTAATATAAATAGTTTGGGCGCAACAACTACCGGCCACTATGTATTCGGCTTCAGCTGTAGACAGGGTAACCGAATTTTACTTTTTACTTGACCATGAAACAAGAGAGTGACCTAGAAAATGACATGTACCACTTGTACTTTTCCTATCCACTCTACAACCCACAAAATTAGCATCCGAATAGCTAGTGAGATCAAGTGTGGTGCCACGTGGATACCATAGTCCTAAGTTAATTGTCCCACTAAGATAGCGAAAAATACGTTTTACGGCTAGCAAGTGAGATTCTTTAGGACAAGATTGAAAACGAGCACATAAGCATACACTAAACATGATATCCGGTCTGCTAGCAGTTAAATAAAGTAAACTTCCAATCATGCCTCTATATTGAGTAATATCAACACACTTTCCATTTTCATCTTTGTCGAGTTTAATAGAGGTACTCATAGGAGTAATGGCATGTTTGGCTCCCTCCATGCCAAATCGCTTTAGCAAATCTTTAGTGTACTTAGATTGGCTAACAAATAAGCCATCCAAGCTTTGCTTGATTTGCAACCCTAAGAAGAAATTCAACTCACCCATCATACTCATTTCAAATTCGTTTTGCATACTAGATGTGAAATCTTTGCAAAGAGAAGTATTTGTGGAACCAAATATAATGTCGTCAACATATATTTGGATAATCAACAAATCATTCTTGACAGTTTTTGTAAAGAGAGTGTTGTCAACTTTGCCTTTAGAAAATCCTTTTTGAAGTAAAAAGTCACTAAGTCGTTCATACCAAGCTCTAGGAGCTTGCTTTAATCCGTATAAGGCTTTAGATAATTTGTAAACATAATTTGGAAAAAGTTCATTTTCAAAACTGGGTGGTTGTTTTACAAACACTTCTTCATTTATAGTTCCATTTAGAAAAGCACTTTTGACATCCATTTGATAAAGAATGAAATTTCTAGATGATGCAAATGCAAGAAGCATTCTAATTGCTTCTAATCTAGCTACGGGTGCAAAGGTTTCATCATAGTCAATGCCCTCCTCTTGATTGTAACATTGAGCTACCAATCTTGCTTTATTTCGAATAATTACTCCATTTTCATCCTTTTGATTTCGAAAAACCCATTTAGTGCCTATTATAGTTTGATGTATGGGTTGAGGGACTAAATGCCAAACTTGATTGCGTTCAAATTGATTTAGTTCCTCTTACATGGCCATGATCCAAGAATCATCACATTGAGCTTTGTGGAAGTTCTTGGGTTCAATATTAGACACAAAAGCCATGTGGTTGCATAAGTCTCTAAGTTGAGACCTTATGCTAACACCTTGTGAAGGGTTACCAATGACTTGGTCAAGAGGATGGTTGTGCACAATCCTCCAAGATTTAGGAATGGAGCAAGTCAAGTCATCATTAGATTGATGTCCAACTTCGCTCTTATCCATTTGCCTACTTGATCAGTTAGAGATATTGAGATTATTGAAACTATCCTCAATTCCTACAACTTCATCATTATCTAGGTGCACTTTAGGTGAGGGTAGAGGCAATGATTCATCAAAAACAACATGGACAGACTCTACCATGGTTAAAGTCCTTTTGTTAAAGACTTTAAAGGCTCTACTAGTTGAGGAATACCCTAAGAAAATTGCTTCGTCCGATTTTGAGTCAAATTTTCCCAAGTTATCTTTATCATTTAAGACGAAACATTTACAACCAAACACTTTGAAATAACCAATATTGGGTTTCCGACCATTTCACAACTCATACATAGTCGTACCTAATTTCATTCGGATGATAACTCTATTTATGACATGACAAGCGGTGTTTACTGCTTCAGCCCAAAGACTTTGGGGAAGGTTGTGTTCATTTAACATAGTCCTAACCATTTCTTGTAAAGATCTATTTTTCCTTTCAACTACCCCATTTTGTTGAGGAGATCTTGGAGCCGAAAGATCATGAGATACACCAAATTCATCACATAATTTCTCTAGATCTTGATTGTTAAATTCTCTACCCTATCACTTCTAATCTTCTTGATTTTCAAATCCTTTTCATTTTGAATGACTCTATAAAATTTATCAAGAATGGAGTGAGTTTCATTTTTATGAGCAAGAAAGTAAACCCAAGTAAATCTAGAGTAGTCATCTACTATAATAAGTACATAGAGTTTCCTGGCTAAGCTAGCCGTTCTTTCCGGACCAAAGAGGTCCATATGAAGTAACTCTAAGGGTCGAGAAGTGGTGATATCTTCCTTTCTCTTGAAAGAAGATTTCACTTGCTTACCTATTTGACATGCACTACATATTTTATCTTTTGAAAAATTAGTCTTCGGGAGGCCTTTGACTAATTCATTTTTAGACAAACGTTGAATGAGGTCCATACTAGCATGTCCTAAGCGTCTATGCCATAACCAACTATTTTCACTCGATGTGACAAAGCACTTAACATCTTGTTCATTTAATTCACATAGCAACATAGTATATAAATTTTCGTTTCTCTTTGCATTGAACAATTGCTTTCCATCTTTCTCAACTATGCATGCATTTGACCTAAAGATAACATCATAACCTTTGTCACAAAGTTGGCTAATACTAAACAAGTTATGCTTTAAACCATCAACTAAAAGTACATTATCTATAGCAAGAGAAGGAGATATACCAATAGATCCAATTCCAACAATTTTGCCTTATGAGTTATCTCCAAAAGTAACACTTCCCCCTTCATAAGACTTTAGGGACATGAATTTTGATTTGTCTCCCGTCATGTGCCTTGAACATCCGTTATCAAGGAACCATCTTTCTTTTGAGTCGGACTTCAAGCATACCTACAACACAATGTTACATGACTTTTATTGGTACCCAATCTATTTTGGGTCCATTATGGTTAGAGAGAGATGCAATAGTTCCTTTAGGAACCCAAAATGATTTGGTTACCAAATTTTATTTTGCACGTAGAGATTCAATGGTTCCTTTAGGAACCCAAAACATTTTTGAGACAATTTTTTTTTTCTTCTTTAGAAAACATGCATTTGCTTTGTGACCTCTTTTCTTGCAATAATAGCATGAGACATGATTATAATCAATAGAAGCTGAAAATGAAGATTGTTTTGAAAAAGTATGCTTTAATGATTTTCTTTTCTTCAATAAAAGTGCATCTTTGTTGAATGCATCATATCCTAAGCCGCATTTGTCAAAAGAGTTTCTTTATCTTCCTAGCTTGATGCTCAAGTTATCTTTTCCTTTTGTGAATTTTTCTAAGATGTTTATTTGATCATCGATAGTCTTTTTCAATAAACTGTTTTCCTCTTCTATCTTCATACTTTTGTCATTTTTAGCATTTACATTAACTATGGTGTGACAAGTAGAATTACATGAAGATTTAGATTTCTTGAGCAAACTATGTTTCTTAGCTAGTTTTTCAAACTCATCATACAAATTTTCAAATGCATCTTGTAATTCATTATGAGTAAATAAAAGCTCATCATATGACAAAATGGAATTATCTAATGCATGTAAATTTAAATGTACCTCATCTTCATTTGCCATGAGGCAAAGATTTGCAATCTCCTCACCATTTTCTTCCTCATCCGAATAACAAGAGTCATAATCATCCCATGTTGCATTCATGGCCATTTTGTTTGGCCTTTTCTCGTTCTCCTTTTTAGGGCTTGAAACACTCATTTCTATAGTGTCCCGGTTTACCACAATTGAAGCAAGTAACGGACTCCTTCTTACTTGTCTCTCCTCTTGGTTCGTTGCTCTTTAAGAACCTCCGACCTTTAGCCTTCTTTCGTTGAAGAAATCTCTTGAATTGTTGAGTGATCAAGGCGATGTCTTCATAAACCTCTTCTTCGATTCTTTCATTTGCTTCACTTTTAGTTGAAGCTTGCAAGGCTATACCTTTTCTAGGCTTGGCGTCTTCTTCACGAGATTTTAAGGTAATTTCCCATGTAAGGAGTGACCCAAAAATCTCATCAAGACTCATAGTACTAAGATCGTGTGCTTCTTTAATAGCCGTCACCTTTGCATCCCATTTGACCGGAATGCTTCTAAGGACTTTGCGTGCTGCATCGGATCTAGGAACAATTCTACCAAGGTGCTTTAGTCCATTCAAAATATTAGTAAAACGAGACATCATAGAATTGATATTTTCATCTTCCTTCATGGCAAAGAGTTCATATTCATGCATAAGTATATCAATTTTAGATTCTCTAACTTGAGTAGTTCCTCAATAAGTAACTTCAAGTTTATCCCACAATTCTTTGGCCGTGGAACAAGTAGATACACGGTTAAATTCGTTTGGACTTAAGGCACAGTTTAGATTAATCTTAGCTTTGACCTTAAATGACATAAGTCTACGCTCATCATTATCCCATTCGTTGGGCAATTTGGGAATAGTTTTTCCATCAACCACTTTGGTAATAGTAAAAGGTCCATCAACAATAACTAGCCAAATTTGATAATCAATAGCTTGAAGAAAATCTATCATTCTAGTCTTCCAATAGCTATAGTTTGAACCATCAAACCATGGGGGCCTATTGTTAGATTGTCCTTCTACATGAGTGACTTTGTTTGAGGAAATGATCCTTGTTGCATGTTCTAGTAAGAATAAAAAGAAGTTAGAAATTATTTTTAAAACCCTATTCACCCCCCCCCCCCCCTCTAGGGTATTTTAGTGACTAACAATATTCTCACAATATATTTTCAATAAGAGAATAGGCTCAAGACTTGAGTTTAAATCTTCAAAATGATAAGAGTGAAAAACGAGATTTTGATCTTTCTTGCTACAAACGATTTTTCAGAAGATGCTTGAGAGAAAATTAGAGATGAACAATATTTGAAAAATTTCTCACACAAGAACCTTAAGATTTTAATCCATATCTCTTTCTTTATATAGGGTAACACTAGGGTTTGGAGAGTGTATCTCACGCTAGACAATGTAGAGAGTAGGACCTGAAAATCAGCAAGCAAAATCATATCTTTTTGGGCAAAAATATTGTTTAGAAATACTTTTCCTTAAAATCCTGAAGCACCCAGTTAACTGCCTAACGGCACCCAGTCGACTGCCTCCAAGCTTAGATTTAAAATATTTTTCCCAACAGCTAGGGTTAGTCGACTGCCTCAAGAAGGCCAGTCGACTGCCTCATGAGTCAGTCGACTGCCTTGGATAGGCCAGTCGACTGCCTCAGGCAATAAAAAATGTTTGAAACTCTCTGGTTCAGTCAGTCGGCTAGGTCCTTAACTGCCAGTCGACTAGGCATAGTCAGTCGACTGCCTTGGACAGGCCAGTCGACTGCCTCATGTAGTCAAAATGTTTTATAGTTCACTGGTTCATCTAGTCGGCTTGGTCCTTAATGACCAGTCAACTGGGTCACAGTCAGTCGGCTGCCATTTCATGGCCAGTCGACTGGGTGACTCCAAGAATTGTTTTCAAGGTTCGTTTTTGATCCGTTTAAATTCGTTTGATTTATTACTTGAGCTTATAAGACCAATCAACACATAAGATACCTTGTTACAATATTCTCACCCGACCTATCTACCCCAGGTCTTGAGTCCAGCTTTTCTTTCTTTGATCTTTTTGTCCTTCTTCGAGTTTGTGCTTAAGTTTCCTTATTGCTTGTTGTTTTAGTGATCTTCCCGAATCATTTACATGTACTTGCTGAAACACTTAGCTCAAAGTCATATTAGTACCAAACACGGTTTTGAATGTTTTGTAAATATCAAAATAAGATTTATTGCTTGAAATAGAATTTCAAAGCCAACAGGAACCTAGTGATCATTGCCATGGAATCAACTAGTTTCAAATCAAAACCTCTTCCGATTGTTTCAATCCTAAATTTTACATTGGAAACCACCTCATTTAGGTTTCTACTAAGATCAAATGGGCATCACTACACAATCAACCCAGATCACAAACTATCACCCGCCTTCTCAAAGGTCTTAATTCACATTAATTA
Source organism: Cornus suecica (assembly GCA_963922005.1). Lineage (NCBI taxonomy): Eukaryota > Viridiplantae > Streptophyta > Magnoliopsida > Cornales > Cornaceae > Cornus > Cornus suecica. The sequence goes on along the minus strand of OY998246.1, from coordinate 38,292,350 downwards.
TCACAAGAAAGCCATTAAAACAACTTATATCACCATCCTAAGGTATATAAGTACATATCAACAAGTATAAGCATTCATCTCACATTATACTTTAAAACAAGGCATGCATATTATATTCTCACATCATCCAACTTCACTGGAGCTTTTTTAATAACATATGAATTATATATTTCAAAATTCACATTAAACATGCTCCTCAATCACATAAGATAATATCATGATCCACATATAGACATAAATCACATATTAACAACTCAAATGTAATATGACTCACACACCTCATGGTACACACGTGACCACACACACCCTAACTCCAAGGGTCAACGGGATCATTCTCTAACCATTCACTTTTGAGGATACAAGCTCATGAATGAAGGTATATTTATCGTACCGATTCTTCCCAAGTGATTTTTGACACTTTCGTTTCTAACAAGGAATATGTCAAACACGACGCGGTCGTGCAATAGGATTTGAACAAGTCCTCCCCCTAACGTCTTTGCTTCTCGGAAGACTAGTTTGTAGGAGTGAGAAACATCTCGTGGCCAGTTGTTACGATGATCCAAAACAAGTCTACTCACGTATAAATACACAAACGGACGTAGACCACACCAATTGAATTCTCTCTACAAAAGGTGAACCCATATGCAATATGTCTTAATGGGCCATGCACCAACATAAATATGTATCCCATCATATTTATGAACAACAGTCCCAAAATGTCAACATGAATGACATTAATCATTCAACATGCTTTTAAATCTCATTTAAAGAAATAATCAACAAGGATGCTTTCTCATGCACCATTCATGATCCCAAATCATCAAGTTGTCCTTTAATACCCAAGGATAACATTTCCATCCATTTAATATATTTTTATCTCAGTTCATTAAAATCACAAGGATACATTATCATGCACAATTAATGTTCCAAGTCATCAAGTTGTCCTTTATTTCACAAGGATATCCATTCCATTATTTTAAACATGTTATTAGTTCAATTCAAGTAAGTTTCCCACAAATCACATCTCAAGCATAACATAGATTCCCAAAATATCTCAAAGGTGTTAACCAAATGAGCTAGCCTAATCTCGCTACCAAGGTTACATCCCTAACACTTACATATACATATGTATAATTACACTTACACATATATGCAACTATACCCACATACATATACACATATATAGGCATACAAGCATACTTCAATATGGGAAATCTTAAGAATAACCACCCAACTAGCATGTATGATAGTCCTATTCAATATCATCACCATACTCCATACTCAAGGGTTAATTCACATAAACATGTTCAAACCCTAATTTCACAATTCCAAGGATACACTTAGAAATTACATCTTGCGTTAGGAATCCTATAATCAAACTCACACCTACATAATCAAAAGATGAGCTAGTTAAGAAGTTTTCCCCTACCTCAATGAAGAGGAACACAAGACAAGGCCTATGAAACCCTAGCTTTTCCCCAACACCGAAATTAAAGGAACAAATTGGTGGAAAGCTTCACCATATTCCCCTAACAAGGAATAAAACTCCAACACAAGAGGATAACAAGAATCTTGAAGTGGTTTAACAAGAAACCGAAAACTAGGGTTTGAATGTAAACACACAAGGAAGGAAGAACACTTACCAATCCTTAGCTTAAACTAAAGAAAAGAACACCATGAACAACTTACATGTTGATGACCACACCAAACTCCCAACTTAAGGAGATGAAATCAACCCATAAGTGGAGAAGAAGCAAGAGGGAAAAGAGAGAGAAAGAGTTTGGATATAATGAAAGTCTAGTAAAGTGAGCCAACCCTAAGAGTTGTAGAGATTCTCCACTCATAACTCTCACCTTCCAATGGTTGAGAATAAAGCAAGGAAATGAAGGCTTAATCCAGGGGCCACAAAGTAGTCTTGCCATTGGAAGACTTAACCAAATACACACGACTCTTATACAGTTGCCAAACAAGGCCTTAACATCCAAGGGTTGAGATTAAATATGGGAGAGAAGATCTAATGGCTAGGAGTGAGACACCACATAAAAGTGGAAACTAACCAATTTATTCCAAACTTAGGGTTAATTACAAGAGTGCCATACAACCTCTTAATTACCCTTGCACCCCTTATCATCCTCTCTATTTACCACTATGCCACTCATACCCCAACACTTAGTCAAATCTCTACATTTTCCACTAAGTTCTCTTAATATGAAAATACCAATTTACCATTCGGTTATTTTTTTTTTGAAATTGTTTTTAACTATTCTCATTAACTACAAAATGAAAATAAAATAAGTAATGCATGTATTTACACCCGTTAGATATGCTAAGCATAAAATCACATAAGTGCTACTATGGAACGTCTACAATAAACTAAAGTAACACGTTTGGGAAAACAAAAAGATTGCCGAAGCTCCAAGAGAAAATGTTGCAACGAAACCATGTAGTCGCCAATGAACAATAAATCACGAAGCCGGAAATGAAAGTCCACGACGTCATCTCGCTAAGTCTAAAACATAAACGTGAAAAATTTACACATATCAATATTACAGAAGACGTCATGAATAAGTGATGTCATAACATGTTAACACTTGGAAAAGAATTCTAGAATGGAGAAAGGAAATGCGGGGTTTTACAGACGCACCGTGGGCTTATGTGATCGCTTACAAGACTCTGATAGGTATGACACCTTATCGGCTTGTTTATGGTAACGCATGTCACCTCACTATTGAGCTAGAGCACCGAGCATATTGGGTAGTTCGAAAGTTAAACTTTGATCTTAAAAGATCTAGCGCTCAATGAAAACTTCAACTTGTAAAGCTTGAGGAGCTCTGTAATAATGCGTATAAGAATTCTTGGATTTATAAAGCTCGAACGAAGGCATTTCACGATAGACATATTCGGAAGAAGTCCTTTAAGCCCGGCCAAAAGGTGTGGTTGTTTATTTCGAGACTTAAGTTATTTCCTGGTAAGCTTCAATCAAGATGGGACAGACCGTATGAAATTACAAAGGTTTATCCCCATGGAGCAATAGAATTGGATGATCTGGGTAAAGGAAAAAGATTTACGGTGAATGGTCACAGGTTTAAGTGTTATTGACTCGATCGATTTGATCGATCCGACACACGAGCATGATCCCGAATTTTGATAAATGGCAATGTCGCGCCAACGACAATAAACATTCGTACTAGGGAATGAAAATTAGTTTTTGAACCTAATTTTGTAGTTTGTATTTTAGTTCGTTAGTTGTAAGATCGAGTCGTAATATCATCGTCGTCATGGTAGGTGTGTTGAAATATTCAATGAGGTGTTTGGTTGTTACGGAGAGTAAATGCGCTTAACAAGGCATGAGAGAAGACGGGGGGGATTGAAGCTAAAAAATTAGTCTGAGCTAGGGATCTACATACGCTTAAGCGTAGTTAGATGTTTCAGACTCCAGCCTACGCGACTCTGTTTATTAAGAGGGGGGCTTAAAACATTTCCCGTCCGCTCTATTCTCTACTAAACTCTCTCAAAATAAAATCTCAATCTATTCCTAAGGGGATTTTAACCCATTCCATTCCAATCTTGCATCAGATCCATATTTAGATTGTCCGGATTCGCGTGAAGAACTTAAAGAGTCATAAAAACCAAAATTTGGAGAAATCATCAAATAGATTGATTCAGTGAGATTTTATTTCATATTTATGTTTCTAATTACTCTTTAAATCATTATAAACAAGTATTGATTAACGAATCCCGTTGAAAACATGTTTTAATTTGTTTTTTAAAAGTTGAGATTATCGACTTGAAGAACGGGTTAGATTTCGAAACCAGTGTTTTTTAATCATTATAAACTAGTGCTTTTTCATTTCAGGATTTGTTTAATCATCATATTGGCTTCATTTATAAAAGGTTTTGAGTTTGATTCGGTGTTTGGAATGATTTTCTTATAATTTTTAATTGGAACTGTAGGAATGAAAATGAAAGGTTATGGGGTTGCGAGTACATCGCGAGCGAGATAGAGGTCTCCTGACCCGGCACCAGTAGCTCAACCACCTAGCGCACATAGATGAGTGGTTATGCCGTCGTCGTCCTTATCATCATCATCTTCGGACGTAACCTACGAGGACTTTTTGGATACGGCTACAGTACCGCATCCACAGCTAGAGTCGTAGATGGCTGGTGGTCAGGGGCAAGTGACATTGGAGTCTCTTAAACCAGAAGAGCTCGAGGACATAATAAAGGATTTATTGGACCAAGCTATGCTTACAGGGTTCAACATTGAGAGGACATATTCTAAAGAGTTTTTTGAGAGGAAGAGGTGCCGGCATGGATTATTCGGTGTCTCCGAGCACGATGATGATTATCGATTCTATCCCCTTCTACTTCAGTTTTCCCAAATCTTATCCGGGAGTTATGTCTTCATGTGTAGCACTATTGGGGAGAGCTCTGGCTGGTTACAGAGATTAGAGGACTACAGATTGAGATTACGCCACACAATTTTGCAGAGGCATGGGGTATATCAAATGAGTGTCCATTACAATTGGTGGCCAATTTTCTGCCTATGCTAGAGCCATTCATTACATTGATAGAGATAGTCAGATTACGGTGCGATGGGTTCTTTGCTGATGACAGGAACGTAAGTCACTAAATAACCCTAGAGGGGGTGAATAGGGTTTAAAAATAACTTATAACTCCTTTTGATTCTTACTAGAACATGCAACAAGGTTCAATATTAATTTACAAGGTAAAATATGCAATGAATAATTTCACTTAATTTCAACAAGCTATTTACCACAATATAAATTAAGCATGCATGAACATAAAGTAAGGAGATAGAGATAAAGATATTGACACCGTGATTTTTACGAGGTTCGGTAACTCCTACTCCTCGGCTCAAAGAATCCCCTTCCTTGAGACTTTCCCGATCCTCACACTATGGCTCTTCCTTCAATAGGTGGAATAGCAAAACCTTTACAAAAGAGCTAACTAGCTCTTCACACAATCAAGAGAACAATCCTCCCTTGATACAATGGGCTTCACTCACCCAAGATCATAAATTTGTGTATGCAATCAATATATCACTCAAGAAACAAAAACACTCAAAACCTTAAGGTTTTTGTGGAAGATAGATCAATATAAGCTCAAGTGTTTTTAGGTGATATTTCAAGAACTCAAGATATATATATTCTCACAATATATTTTCAATAAGAGAATAAGCACAAAGCTTGAGTTTAAATTTTCAAAATGATAGGAGTGAAAAACGAGATTTTGATCTTTCTTGCTATCAAAAGATTTTTCAGAAGATGCTTGAGAGAAAATTAGAGATGAATAATATTTGGAAACTTTCTCACACAAGAACCTTAAGATTTCAATCCATATCTCTTTCTTTCTATAGTGTAACACTAGGGTTTGGAGAGTGTATCTCACCCTAGACAATATGGAGAGTAGGACTTGAAAATCAGCAAGCAAAATCATATCTTTTTGGGCAAAAATATTGTTTAGAAATACTTTTCCTTAAAATCCTGAAGCACCCAGTCGACTGCCTCTATGCTTAGATTTAAAATATTTTTCCCAACGGCTAGGGTCAGTTGACTACCTCAAGAGTCAGTCGACTGCCTTCGATAGGCCAGTCGACTGCCTCAGGCAATCAAAAATGTTCAAAACTCTCTGGTTCAGTCAGTCGGCTGGGTCCTTAACTGCCAGTCGACTGGGCACAGTCAGTCAACTGCCTTGGACAGGCTAGTCGAATGCCTCATGCAGTTAAAATATTTTTAGCTCACTGGTTCATCCAGTCGGCTGGTTCCTTATTGGCCAGTCGACTGGGTCACAGTCAGTCGGCTTCCATTTCATGGCCAGTCGACTGGGTGACTCCAAGAATTGTTTATAAGACCAATCAACGCATAAGATACCTTGTTACAATATTCTCACCCCGACCTATCTACCCTAGGTCTTGAGTCAATCTTTTGTTCTTTCTTTGATCTTTATGTCCTTCTTCGAGTTTGTGCTTGAGTTTCCTTATCGCTTATTGCTTTAATAATCTTTCTGAATCATTTACCTGTACTTGCTGAAACACTTAGCTCAAAGTCATATTAGTACCAAACACGGTTTTGAATGTTTTGTTAATATCAAAATATGATTTATTGTTTGAAATAGAATTTCAAAGCCAACAAGGAAGAATTGCAAGAAGAAGTCGGATTATTATCTGAAGTTGTGGTTCCTGGATACTAGTTTGTGATCCCAGATATAGCGACAGTGGGACGTGATTCAGAGGTGGAAGCTATTCTTGATATTACATTATTCCTTTGAGTTCGAACATTGGATTTATCTTATTCAGATCTTATGGAGAGGCTTATACCGGCTTTATGCAGATACATAGACTGCGACTAAGGTCGGGCATAGAGGATTTCAGATGAGATTCCTTACCTTGGTTATGCGACTGATGACTGATGCTGGTGTATAGATAGATAATGAGGTGGATGTGGACAGATATATACCTGGTGCTTACACAACGGAGATGTGGAAGAACTAGTGGACGAGATTGGGTGGAGAGCTAGGGTTAGAGAAGAGGCTGATGGTAGCTCATGTTGGAGTTGTGCTTCCTAACATTCCAGATGGACTAGAGGTCGTACATGATGATGTTGCACCACCTAGTGGATAGGGGGTACATGCTTCTGATAGACAGATGCCTCAGGGGCCTACTGATGTGCCAATTATTCTTACTCGTTCATAATTTAATGAGTTAGTTACGGGGTAGGAGGCGCTCAGAGAGGAGCTATGGTAGAGTAAAGAGGAGACGAGGCATACTCAAGAGGAGACTCATCTATTAAGAGAGGAGTATAGGGATGGACAGAGGATACTCATGAGAGATATGCAGATGAGACGAGAAAAGATTACACAGCTTAGGTCTGGTCGGAGAGATGCGGATGATTAGTTTAGATGTAGTATAGTCCTAGCTATTTTTTCCATTTAGTATCTCCATAGTGGAATTCTTAGGCGGAGATTCTGTTATAATACGATATATGTCACCGCCTAAACAATCGATCTCTAAGTGTTGTTTTTCCTTTTGATTTTATAAAATTACAGATTTTCATATTCATATGATGGTATTGCTCATTTTGTACATTTCCAATACTATGATGATACATGCGTTGAATGTGATTTGATTTTTAGGGTTTAGTTGAACTTCGTAGTCACATAATGAGGGCATGTGTGTGTTTAAGTTTGGGGACGTGTGAATTCACACAACTTGTGCCTACAATTGGGATATGCTTAAGCATAGGGCCCTTCGAAGCTTGTGCAGAAAAGACAAGGGGTTTTTCAGATGGTTTTGTGTTTGTACTGTATTAGGGTTTAATTTGGAATAGGTATTAGGAATTTTTAGGATTTAGATAAGAATTTAGAGAAAGTTAAAGATGGATTGATGGTTTTATTCTATTCTCCAACTCCATCAATGATTCTAATTCTTTTTCCATGTAGAATACAAATCATTCATCTATAAATATAGCCTTAAGGGTTCACAATTTCCACAATTCAATACAAAATCTTGTGAGACATAAAAGATGGTTTCTTCTTCTCCTTTTTCGGGTGAGAATGCACATGAGAGAGAAAATGACTATGAAATTAAATCTGATCCAGAGGAGATCTTTAAAGATAGTGATGTCTTGGAGATAGTAGATAGGAGGAAATGAAAGGGTATTTGGCTGAGGAGAGTACAAATATGCATGTTTCAAGTGAACCACGGACGCGTACAACGCCTCTAACATTTATGAAGTGTCAACTCCAATACGAATTGATGTTTCTTTCAAACATAATTAAAATTCCATTAATAGAACCGTGAATGAAAATCCTAAAGGAAAGAGGATTGGAAAATCTGTTGAGTCCGGCGGGATTGAGAGTATATCCAAACTTGGTTCGGAGATTCTATGAGAGGATGACTATGGAAGGACCAGAGGGACAAGAAGTAATAAAGGTGAAGATTGATGAATATAGTGACCCTATTGTGGTGAATGAAGAGGTAGTGTCAAAATTTTGGAAGATACCTACGCAAGAAATTCAAAATAGTCCCAAAGGAATGGCCACTCATGGAAGTGGACATGATCATGGAGATATGTGATAGACATATTATACAATGCATTGACGTGAGTGTGGATAGATACCATATGAATCCGAACTTGTTCTGTCTCGATTATGTTTTTACATCACAAGTGTGCCGAAATCAAAGAACATGTTAGAGAGGGTACACGATGATCAAAGTGTTATATTGCATGCTTAAGTAATATTGGATAGCGGTGTCAGAATTGAATATGGGCAACATGATTATGGTGCAACGAATCGTCAGTGGAAAGGTGGAAAGCTAGATTTGATGGAGTTTTACCTCCCATATCCGATTTTGATATTATGGATTCTTAAAGAGAAATTAGGCTATCGGTTGGGAAAGATGAATGAGAAGTGTTTTTCGCTCACAAAGCATTACCAAGAGGAAGATTTTAAAAGGCTCGAAGTGGAATCGACTATCAAGGCTTCTTGGGGAAGTTTTTCAAGTGGAAGTGAATGATGAGCCGTAAGACAAAGGAATGAATAGGAATCATAATGGGATTAGGATTTGAAGGATTAGTTTGTTTTTAATTTAGTAGATAGGTTATAAATTTTCAATTCTTAGAGATTGTAGGCCCTGGAGGCTAAATCATTGTAATTGCAATTTCATAGGGATTGTAGGCCCTTAAGGCCAAATCATTATTTATTTTTATTCAATAAATTAACCTTTTCTTGTGCTATATTGAGTAATAATTTCTAGAAAGTGATGATGTATTTATTTTTACCTTGCTATGATATTAAGTATGTGTGCTTTGTTGAATTTGTTTTGCAAATAGCTCGATTCAAGTTTTGGGGGGGGGGGGGGGGGGGGGGGGGGGAGAACGTGCATAATAAGAGGAAATTTCGGAATTGCGCTTAAAGGGTAACTATATTATTTCTCATGTGTATGATTATGAACCACGAGGAAATGGTTTAATTTAAGTTTGGGGGAAGGTATAGTTAGTATAAGGAATGACTGAAAATAAATTGAAAAACTAAATTCGAATTTTTTTGAGAAATTCTTTATTTTTATGGATTACAAGTTGATTGAGTTTGTGTTTATAATGTATGAGTAGTACGTAATGCGATATTCCCGCTCATGAGAGTAATAATTAGATTGAGTTAGTGAGGTGATGTGATGTGGTTTTTCATAGGTGAATGAATTAGTGAAATTGAAATCGAAAAGGATGATTTTGACCTATAAGCACATGCACATATTCACTATAGTAAAATTATTTAATCTTTGACTATGTAGTTGAAAAATTAGCTTTGCCTATAAAAAAGGGGAGAAGGGGAGTAGTACGGAAGAAATTTAATTTTTTTTGAAAAAGTTTGAAAAAAGAGTAAATATAATGCAAAGATTATTTATTTGATCTGAGTAACCGGGATTCTTAGCACAAAGTTAGAGTGTTCGTGTAAAAAGGGGAGAAAACTAATGACCATAAATTCCAAGCAAGAAGCTCGGGCCCAGTTTCTAGGGACTAAAAATCCTCGCTGGAAAGTCTGGAGTTTAGAAATATAAAAAGGGATAAAGTGGAAAAGATGGAAAGAAACAGTTTTACATATAAAATGGAAAATTTTGATCAATGAAGTAGAAAAAGTTTGATCGATCTACTATAGGAGAATCTTCACAAAAACACGGAAAGTTGTGTGGATTTTGAGTAAAGAGTAACAAAGTTATTTACTTTAGTGGGGATCATTCTTAACATTAACTTGAGATAGTTTTTATTTGATAGTGAGTGGGAATATTTATATCCGTGTTATCTTATACATTGTAGCATGACTTGGTTAATAAGTGTTTGAATGCATGAATGCATGAGAATGAAGAATGGAGAACTTGTGGGTAGTATAGCTAACCCTCACTAGGCTTAACTCGTCCACTCGGTGTTGCCGAAGGGTTTAAAAGGCTTGTTACACATTCTAAGTGTAATCGTCAACCCTGACTAAAACAAAGGATTAATGTAGAATACTTATATTATAAAATTATCATGAGGTGTTTTTAAAGTTCTAATGTGTTTATTGCTAAGAGACTAGCAATGTGTAAGTTTCGGGGTGTGATAGGTGTTGGCTTTGAAATTTACTTTCGGCAAACAATTCCAAACTTAACCTCTATTAATTAGTGACTAACAATTGATATCAGGGCCTAATCTCTATTAATCGTAAACTTAACCATCTTAGAGAACGATCATGTCATCTAACTTAGTCATTCATGTTGAAGGACAATCGAATAATAGGCCCCCATGGTTTGATGGATCAAACTATAGCTTTTGGAAAACTAGGATGATATATTTTCTTCAAGCTATTGACTACCAAATATGGCAAGTAGTTCTTGAAGGACCATTTGTACTAACTAAAATTGTTGATGGAAAAACCGTCCCCAAATTACCAAATGAGTGGGATAATGATGACCGTAAAATCATGTCGTACAATGCTAAAGCCAAAGCAAATTTAAATTGTGCTTTAAGTCCAAATGAATTTAATCGTGTATCTACTTGTTCAACGACAAAAGAAATGTGGGATAAACTTAAGGTAACCTATGAATGAACATCTCAAGTACGAGAATCTAAAATTGACATACTCATGCATGAATATGAATTATTTGTTATGAAAGATGATGGAAATGTGAATACTATGATGTCTCGCTTTACAAATATTTTGAATGGACTAAAGCATCTTAGTAGAATTGTTCCTAGATCCGATGCGTCACGAAAACTGCTTATAAGTCTCCCGGCAAAATGGGATGCTAATGTAACGGCTATCAAAGAAGCTCATGACCTCAACACCATGAGTCTCGATGAAATCTTTGGCTCTCTACTCACTTGGGAAATAACGTTAAAAGCTCGTGAAGACATCAAGCCAAGAAAGGGAATAGCCTTGCAAGCCTTCACCAAAAATGAAATTAATGAGCCAAGCGAAGAAGAAGAGGATGAGGACATTGCTCTTTTCACGCAAAAATTCAAGAGACACCTTCAAAGAAAGAAAGCCAATGGTGGAAGATTCGTGAAGAGAATTAAATCAAAAGGCGAGATTAACAAAAGGGAACCCCCAACGTGTTTCAATTGCAGAAAGCCGGGACACTACAAAAGTGATTGCTTCAAGCTCAAAATGGAAAATGACAAAAGACCTAGCAAGATGGCAATGAATGTCACATAGGAGGACTATGACTCATGCGACTCGGATGAGGAGAAAAGTAGCGAGGAAACGGCAAACATTTGCCTCATGGCAAATGAATAAGAGGTATAGTTAAATTTACATGATCTAGATAAACTATCATATGATGAACTTCTTCTTGATTATAACGAATTGCAAGATATGTTTGAACTACATGATGAGTTTGAAAAATTATCTAGAAAATATATCATTCTTAAGAAAGCGAAATCTTCAAGTAGTCTCACTAGTTCAAGCTTAGAAGTTTCTTGCAATGACAAAAGTATGGAGCTAGAAAAGGAAAATATTCGGTTAAAAATACTATTGATGATCAAATAAATATCTTAGCTAAATTCATAAAAGGAAAAGAGAACCTTAGTATCATCCTAGGAAGACAAAGAGGATCATTTGATAAATGTGGTATAGGGTATGATGCTTTTGACAAAGATGCTCTTACATTGAAAAAGAGAAAATCACTTAGCTCTACATTTGTTCGAAAATCATCTCATGCATCTTCAAATGTTTATAAACACATTACGTGTTACTATTGCAATAGAAAAGGTCACAAAGGAAATGTATGCTTTCATATAAAGAAGAAAATTATGTCAAAAATGGTTTGGATTCCGAAAGGAACTATAGCATGCTCACATAGAAAAGAAAAGGTTGTAACTAAACAAATTTGGGTTCCAAAAGGAACTATCGCGTCTCTATCTAACAAAAATGGACCCAAAATAGATTGGGTACCAATAAAACTTACTTGAACTTGTCTTGTAGGTATGCTTGAAATCCACATCAAACAAAAAATGGTTTCTGATAGTGGATGGCATATGACGGGAGATAAATCAAAGTTTATTTCACTAAAACCATATGAATGAGGGAACATAACTTTTGGAGACAACTCTAAAGGCAAAATTATAGGAATTGGCTGAATCGGTATTTCCTCTTCTCTCTCTATAGATGATGTGTTTTTAGTTGATGGTTTGAAACATAATTTGTTTAGTATTAGCCAACTACGTGACAAGGGTTATCATGTTATATTTAGGACAAATTCATGCATAATCAAGAAAGATGGGAAGCAAATGTTCAATGCCAAACGAAATGGAAATTTGTATACTTTGTTGCTATGTCATTTGCATGAACAAGATGTTAAATGTTTTGTCACATCTAGGGAAAATAGTTGGTTATGACATAGACGCCTAGGACATGCTAGTATGGATCTCATTCATCATTTATCCAAAAATGATTTAGTCAAGGGCCTCCCAAAGACAAAATTTTCTAAAGATAAAATATGTAGCACATGTCAAGTAGGCAAGCAAGTAAAGTCTTCTTTCAAGAGAAAGAAAGACATTACCACTTTTAGACCTTTAGAGTTACTTCACATGGATCTTTTTGGTCCGGAGAGAACGGCTAGTCTAGCCGGGAAACTCTATGTACTTGTTATAGTTGATGACTACTCTAGATATACTTGGGTTCACTTTCTTGTTCATAAAAATGAAACTCACTCCATTCTTGAAAGATTTTATAGAGTCATTCAAAATGAAAAAGAATTGAAAATCAAGAAAATTAGAAGTGATAGAGGTAAGGAGCTTGAAAATCAAGACTTAGAGAAATTATGTGATGACCTCGGTGTTTCTCATGATCTCTCGGCCCCTAGAACCCCTCAACAAAACGGTGTAGTTGAAAGAAAGAATCGATCTCTACAAGAGATGGCTAGAGCCATGTTAAATTAACACAACCTTCCCCGAAGCTTTTGGGCGGAAGCGGTAAATACCGCTTTCCCTATAATTAATCGTGTTATTATTCGGATGAAGTTGGGGTAGACGCCTTATGAGTTGTGGAATGGTCGAAAGCCCAATATTGGGTATTTCAAAGTTTTCGGGTGCAAATGTTTTGTGTTAAATGATAAATATAACCTTGGAAACTTTGACTCCAAATCGGATGAAGCAATATTTCTAGGACATTCTACAAGGAGTAAAGCCTTTCGTGTTTTTAATAAATGGACTTTAACTATGGTTGAGTCTATTCATGTTGTCTTTGATGAATCACCCTCATCACCATCACCTAGAATTGACCTAGAAGACGATGAGGTTGGTGGGATTAAGGATAATTTAAATACTCTCAATATCTCCAATTCATCAAGTCGCCAAAAGGAAATGAGGGAAGTTGAGCATCAATCAAATGATGACTTGACAAACTCAATGCCTAAATCATGGAGGATTGTTCACAATCATCCTCTTAATCAAGTCATAGGTAATCCATCAAAAGGGGTTAGTACTAGATCTCAACTTAAAGATTTTTACAACCACATGGATTTTGTATCACAAATCGAACCCATGAACTTCCACGAAGCTCAATGTGATGATTCTTGGATCGTAGCAATGCAAGAGGAACTAAATCAATTTGAACGGAATCAAGTTTGGTGTTTAGTTCCTAGACCCGAAAATCAAACTATAATTGGCACAAAATGGGTTTTTCGAAACAAAAAGGATGAGAATGGAGTAATTATTCGAAATAAAGCAAGATTGGTAGCTCGGGGATATAATCAAGAGCAAGGCATCGACTACGATGAGACCTTTGCACCGGTAGCTTGGTTAGAAGCAATTAGAATGTTTCTTGCATTTGCATCATATAGAAATTTTACTCTTTATCAAATGGATGTCAAAAGTGATTTCTTAAATGGTGTCATAGAAGAAGTAGTCTTTGTGAAGCAACCACCCGATTTTAAAAATAATCTTTTTCCAAATCATGTTTTCAAATTAGCTAAAGCTCTATATGGTTTAAAGCAAGCTCCTCAAGCTTGGTATGAGAGAATTAGCGGATTTTTTACTAAAAATGGTTTTATAAGAGAAAGAGTTGACAACACACGTTTTACAAAAACTATTAAGAATAATTTGTTGATTGTCCAAATTTATGTTGACGACATTATATTCGGCTCAACAAATAATTCTTTATGTAGGGAATTTGCTACAAGCATGCAAAATAAATTTGAAATGAGCATGATGGGTGAGTTGAATTTCTTCTTAGGGTTGCAAATCAAGCAAAGCTCGGATGGCTTATTCATTAGCCAATCCAAGTACACTAAAGATTTGCTAAAGCGATTTGGTATGGAGGCTACCAAACATGACATAACTCCTATGAGTTCCTCTATTAAAATTGATAAAGATGAAAATGGTAAATGTGTTGATATTACAAATTAGAGAGGAATGATCGGTAGTTTTCTTTATTTAACTGCTAGTAAACCGGATATAATGTTTAGTGTGTGCCTATGTGCCGGTTTCAATCATGTCCTAAGGAATCTCACTTGCTTGCGGTAAAACACATTTTTCGCTACCTAAGTGGTACAATAAACTTAGGGCTTTGGTATCCACGAGGAACTTCAATTGATCTTATTAGTTATTCGGATGCCGATTTTGCGGGATGTAGTATTGATCAAAAAAGCACAAGTGGCACTTGTCATTTTCTAGGACACTCACAAGTATCATGGTCAAGTAAAAAGAAAAATTCCGTTGCATTATCTACGGCCAAAGCCGAATATGTGGCAGCCGGTAGTAGTTGCGCTCAAACTCTTTATATTAAGCAACAACTACTTGATTTCGGTCTTACTTTCTCTCACGTGCCTATTAAATGCGATAATACGAGTGCAATTTGTATTTCAAATAATCCTATTCATCACTCACGCACCAAGCATATAGAGATTTGGCATCATTTTTTACGTGATCATGTTGCTAAGGGTGACGTTGAATTGGTTTTTATCGACACTAAAACTCAATTGGCGGATATGTTTACAAAACCACTTGCGGACGAATAATTTTCTAAAATTCATCGAGAAATCGAAATGGCCATGGATTTTGATGTTTTATCTTAATTTCTGTCATAATCTTTATTTTTCATATTTTTGCTATTTTTGTGTATTTATTTCTTGAGTTTTTATATATTTTTATCATTGTTTATTATTTTTCACGTTCTAGTCGACTCATCCTGTGTAGTACAATCCATTCTAGTCGACTACTTTGGTCAGTAGCTTCACCATTGCAAGTTCTTCACCTTTTAGTCGACTACTTTGCCCCTTTAGTCGACTCAAATGCTTTTCTAGTCGACTCAAACCTTCCTTTAGTCGACTACTTTGCCTTCCTAGTCGACTAGGGCTAGGGTTGAGTCGGTTAGAATAGGGTTTGAGTCGACTAGGTTTGGTTTGAGTCGGGTTTCATTTATTTTGTATTTCTGCCATCATTCACCCATTTCCTTCATTTTCATCATCTTTCTCACATTCATATATACACCATCATATATCTATATATACACCATCTTCTTTACATATTTATGCATTATCATCCACAATGCCACCGAAGACTCGAGGTCTATTTCGGAAACGTTCCCGCATTGATGGAGGTCAAAGCTCCACCAATCCAGGCATTCCTACGGCTGTTGACGAAGAGGAGTCGAATGAATCTCTACTTCTTGAGGTACTTCTTCTTGATGATGATGATAGAAATAAATTCATCACTATTTTTTATCATCGTGCTCCTACACCTTTTCGTATTGTCACAAAATCTTTGTGCACTAAAATTAGGGCTCGAACATTCGAGTTGTTCCGAGCAATTGGTTGGGATTTTTTCATTTCTTTTGACATTCCGGTACTTCCACGAATTATCAAAGCTTTCTATGCTTTTCTTGACAATCACAAGTAGAAATTCCTCCCTCATCTTCATTTCAATTTATGTGGTAATGAGGTATCTGTTGATGACGGCGATATCAAGGGCATTTTCTCACTTCCGACTGATGGTATCCGCCATTTCCTAAAGAATTGGTATAGGGCTGATGGGTTCGACTGTATTGAAGCAGTTCGAACTATTTGCGTCGACAATGACATTTCCCAGGATGCCGGTATTCTCTCTTCTATGCTACTACCCGAGGCTAGATTAATTCATAATGTCATTACTTACTCTATTTTGCCTAAAACTGGTAGTCGTAGTAGTGTATCTCGTATGGAGGCATTTTTAGTGTACTGCGTCATGACAGGAACCCGAGTTGATTTAGCTTATATTTTCCGTTCCGTCATACTTACCTGTCAGCGCAAGCCATCCGGCCCGTTTTTCTTTCCCGCGCACATTACATATTTACTGCAGCGGAAAGGTTTTTCATTTCCGAATGAAGTGTCTGAGCATCACCCTATTTTTCTTGACACCACTCACGTCAAGCATATGCACATTTCCTCTGATACGGAAGGGAATTTCATTTCTGAGAATGCACCTGGTCCTCGTTCGCGCCCAGCTCCTAGCAGTTCTGCACCGCGCCAGGAAGCCTCTTCCTCGGCTCCTCAGTTGGACAGTGCGTCTACTTCTCAAACTGCTCTTCTCACCCAAATTCTTGGGGTTGTTCAGAATAATGCGGAGACTCTTCAGCGCCTTGATGCAACCGTGAACAAAAATACTGAAGGAATTCGATTGATCAACGAGCGCCTTATTCTTATTGATGAGGAAATGTCTAGCCGTATAAATGGTCTTGCCAGGTCACTTGATGATCTTACTCTTGGGCTCTCGCACCCTCGCTCACGCACCCCTCAACGCTGACAAAAAGTGGGAGAAATTATGCTATCGTATTGTCATGTATTTCATTATCCGAGAATAGCAATTTATGTTTTTGTTGGCTTGTTATGTTTATTTGCGACTTGTTTGTTATTTCCGTATTTTCATTAGCTTAAACGGCTTGTATTAAATAGAACCATCTATGAAATGTTGTTTCTTTTATTATCTCAAATGTGCGTCTATTTATATATTGTATCAAAATGCCCATTAAATTGCAAATTTCATTTACCAAGGGGGAGCATTTGAACAAAATATTATGCACATGTTGAGGGGGAGCATCACTTGATGTTTCGCCAATTACCAAGCAAACACAAAATGTTTTGTCATCATCAAGGGGGAGATTGTTGGCTTTGAAATTTACTTTCGGCAAACAATTCCAAAATTGATGATAACAAACCATTGAAGAGTGTTTGATACTAAAGAATTATCAAGTTTATATTTTCAGAAAAGGACAAGTGAACGACTCAGAAATCAAACTCGGAAAGGAAACGACTCGAAAAGTAAGCTCGGAAAGAATGCTTGATTTAAAGCGAAAAGCTGTGAAAGAAATTGAAGCGCAAATGGAAAATCAATTAATTCAATGGCAAAGGCGAAAGTCGAAGAGTCAAGACTTGGGGTAGATAGGTCGGGGACCGATCATTGTAACAAGGTAATTTTATACGTCGATATTATCGTATAAGCTCAAGTATAAAATGAACTTAACTCAAATGGAATGAAAAATGGTTTACCGAACTTAAACGGAAAGAAAAATATTTTTATTAAATGTTTTTCAAGTTGTAGTCGACTAGAATCACCCTGTGTATTTTCTAATAGTCGACTAAAACAATCAGTAGCTTCAGAATTTTCATCCACATCAAAGTAGTCGACTGAAATAAGCTTGAGTTGACTAGACTACATCATGTAGTCGACTAGAACTCAATCTAGTCGACTAGGTGGTCCAATGTAGTCTACTAGAGCTCAATCTACTCGACTAGATGATCTAAAATAGTCGACTAAAACTTCAATGTAGTCGACGAGTTTGTTCCTTAAATTCTGCAGATTCGGCACAAACATTTTCCATGTTTTAAGCAGATGTTTATGGACTTAAAACGGCTTTGTTTTCTCAAATACAATATTCATTCTTCAAAACCTAAATTTCCTCATATATATAGAATTAGATATGTGTATTCAAAGTTAAGAGAGTTTAATCAAATAGAGAAAGAAGTCTTCATCTTCTACAGAAATGTTTCTGCAAAATCCATTGAAGGCAAGAAGCAAAAATCTGATTTTCTGCAAAAATTTTTGAAAATCAAAAACTCTAGTTTCTCTTCTTATTCTCCAAAGATTATTCATTGATATATCTTTTGAGAATATATTTCTAGAGTTATTCAAAAATCACCAAATACACTTGAGCTTATATTGATTTATCTTCCATAAAAACCTTTGGGTTTTGAGTGTTTTTGTTCTTGAGTGATTTTATTGATTACATACGAATTTGTAATCTCGGACAAGTGAAGTCCACCGTTTGTTCAAGAGAGGATTTTTCTCTTGATTGAGAGACAAGCTCGAGAGGCTTGTGATTGTAAAGGTTTGTCATTCCACCTGTGAAGGAAGGGCCATAGTGAAAGGATCGGGAAAAGTCTCAAAAAGGGATCTTGAGCCGAGGAGTAGGAGTTACTGAACCTCGAAAAATTACGGTGTCAATCTCTCTATCTCTCTCTCTTTATTTCATTAATTTGCATGCTATATTTAATTGAATATCTTGTATGTTAATTAGTTTTTAGATAAATTGAATTGAATTTATTCACTTGACTCTTGAAGAAATTGAGTATTGAATATATATATATTGTTCCAATTTCGAAAAAGAGTAGAATTATGTTTGAACACCCTATTCACACCCCCCCCCCCCTCTAGGGCTAATTAGTGACTAACAATAGGTGTCAAATATTGTCCATTTTAGGACCCTAACTCCCTATTGTTACCTCTTGTCATTTCATTATTTAGTATTTTTATATGGGTTGTGTGTTAATGATTGTTTCAGGAGCTTAATAAAGAAATTAGCTAACTTTGGTGAATTAACTAAAGACATGCTTGTATTTATCCACAAAGAGAACAAAGGAGGAGTATTCAAGCAAAAAGTCTCTCCCGTATGGCACAAACAATATTTTCAGGACCAGTAACTTCGGGAAAAATACCAAAGGAGTTGAGGGGGTTATAACGGACAATTAATCAAGAAAAGTGGTTTCTAAGTATTTTTCTACGCTTACAATAGCTAAAAGTTTCTAGAAACAGAAAATGGCCTATGACTAAGCTACGCTTAAGGGTAACAACCTGTAACACCCTGCGTTTTCCTTCCACTTTTCTGGAATTCTTCTCCAAGTGTTAACGTTTTGTGACGTCACTTATTCATGATGTCTTGTGTATTTTTTGTACGTGTAAATTTTTCACGTTTACGTTTTGGACTTAACGAGACGACGTCGTGGTATTTCATTTCCGGCTTTGTGGATTTGAGTGTCGCCAATGACTATGTCGTTGCGAAGTTTTCTCGTTGATGCTTCGACGATCGTATTTCGTGCTCGAACGTGTTACTTTAGTTTATTGTAGACATTCCGAGGTAGCACTTATGTGATTATGTGTTTATTTTTAGAACTTTTGGAAGTGAGGGGTATTCTCGTTATTTTACTTGTGTGTGGGTTATTGAGGAAGTATGAGAGTCTTCTTATGTGATTTGGAGTGTTTGGATGTGTCCCGGATTGTTTTGGAGATTTTTGGTGTCATATTGGGGCCTTGGAGCCTTTTCTTGTAATCGTTGTTTTAGGTCTACCAAGTACTCGGTGTACAACTTGGTAGATTATTTACCGACTTCTCCGAAACTGTTCTACCGAGTACTCGGTAACTGTACTATCGAGTACTCGAGGTACAACTCGGCAGATTTCACAGATTGCCTATATGAGGGGGTGTTGACCTAAAACATTCCAACTTTTCTCTCTTCTTCTCCAAATTCAGCCTACTCTCTCTCACTTGGCTTTTCCTTCTATCTTTGCCTATATCATATATTTAGGCTTGGATTTTGGCTACGGTTTTAACACGAAAGTTGATCGTGGTAGTCTTGCCTTCGGCTTGAGCCATGGATTGGTAAGTGGTTTTCTCTCTTCATGAGTTATTTTTCCCAAACACTAGTTTAAGGTGTTCTTGTCAAACCATCTATTGATTCATGTTTTCCTTGTTGTTTGAGTTTTGATCCATTCTTAGGAGGCTATGGTGGAGCTTTTCACTAATTGGTTTATTCGGTTTTGGTTTCGGGTGAAAGCTGGGGTTTCAGAGGCCTTGGTTGGAGGTTGGTTTGTTCTTCATTTGAGGTAGGGGAAAGCATCTCTAATCTCTCATTTTTTGATTCGTGACTGTGCGATTTCATTTCCGGACTTTATAACCATAGATGTATTTTTGCTAAGTGTAGACTTGAGAAATATGAATTTAGGGTTTATTGGTGTTTATGCGCTATAATCCATGTTGATATCATCCTTGAAATAGGTATATGATGCATGCTAGATGGGTTATGAGTTGTGGACTTTTTAAGTTAAAATATACTTGTATGCATATATATGTGAATATGAGTGTTGAGGTATATATGTATAAGTGTAAGTATACATATAGGATTTCGGGTGTTAGTAGTGTAGCCTTGATAGCATGAGTAGGCTAGCTACGTTGGTTAGTGAATTGAGATGTGGAACTTAGAGTTTTAATCTACTTTCCCCATTCTTGTGAATTTTGAGGGTTTTATATTGAACATTAAACTTATGCATGAAAATGAATTAATGTGTTGATTAAATACTTTAATTGAGATGAAAGCATGTTAAATGAAAGTTAAAGTAATCTTTATGAATAAAAGGGTAACTTGATGTTTTGGAACATTATTTGTGTATAATAATGTATCATTTTGAGATAAATGCTTTAATTGAGATAGAAGCATGTTTAGTGAATGAAAATGTTATCTTTGTGTATTAAAGGATAACATGATGATTTAGGATCATGAATGTGTATTAGAAAGCATACTTGTTGATTATTTTCTTACAATGAAATTAAAAAGCATGTCGAATGATGAAAAACATTCGTGTTGACATTTTGGGAATGTTGGTTATAAATATGATGTGGTACATATTTATGTTGATGCATGGGTCATTGAGGGCATAGTGCATGGGTACACTTTTTGTATTCAGAACTCAATTAGTGTTGGCCTACGCCCAGTCATGTAACCATGGGTGAGTAGTCTTGTGTCAGATCGTCGCAACAACTGGCCAGGAGGTGTCCCCCACCTACGGAACTAAAAAGCCAAAAAATATTGATATAGGATGGGTCATCCCATTCTCAAAGTCGTGGGTCGTCTCATGGAACTGATATTCCTTATTGAATGTGAAAGAGAGAAAAATCACTTGGAAATAATCGGTGCACACTCTACATTCCTTCACGAGTAAGGAGTGAATGGTAGATATTCTGGATCCGTTGACCCTTGGAATAGGGTGTGTGGTTGTGTGTGTACCACGAGTGGTGTTAAGTCACATTGCATTTTCATAGCATTTATGTGATTCCCTTTGACATGTATATCATGATATTATTCAATGTGATTGGGGACCATGTTTAATATGAATTTTGCGATATAATTCATATGTTATTAAAATGCTCAATTGGAATTGAATAATGTAAGAATATGATTTGCATACCTTGTTTAATGTATAATATGAGATAAATATTTATCCTTGTTGTTATATGCTTATATTCCCTTAGGTGGGGTTATGAGTTGGTTTTCTATGACTTTCTTGTGATAAGTAAAGTCGATAGTGGGTTATAGGGTCAATTGTGCAATGAGACCTTAAATAAGCGGGTGTTAGCTTTGAGACCTTGGTTGGTAATGGGTTATTGACCACTTGATATTTTTGTACCTTTGGTGGTGTTCGATCCTTGATAGTTTGGGATTTTGGTTGGTAATGTATCGATGCCCAATTGATATTTCTTTTGCACTTGAGGTTTGGAGTTTAATTAAATGAGGTCAGGATTAATTCTAGTCACTTGTGCGGTAATGGTATCTTGATTCAGTTAATAATCTAAGAGAATTGGCATTAGGTGTTGATTGAGGTTTGAAGGGATCGGAAGTGGTCTTAATTAAACCTAGTTAGTTTTCAAGTATTGGCTACTAGGTCTTGCTTTTCATATCCGAAGCATAGGAGTGTTCTTGAGGTGGTCAACTTAAGCGTTGTTGAGATGAGTTGTTGATTTGACAGTTGGATTGAGTTCCCGGTTCAAAATAGGGTCATGGGATTGTTCTTTCCCAGTTTTGTTGAAGTGTTTCATTTTTGGACTTCCTTCTTCATTCTTCATTCTTTGTGGTTCATGTCGGATGTTGAGTCACTCCACATTGTATTATAGGTGTTTTGGTGGGTTCTGGTTTGGCTCAGAATCGTCCGGTTTCATTTAGAGCCTTTTCGGGTTCATTCCTTAACTTTGCGTTCTGGGGGCCACCAAGTACTCGGTGATGATTCTAGCAAGTACTTAGTGATGATTCCACCGAGTACTCGATGAGTGTGTAAATGTGCGCACTTGTGAAAGAGACTCTTTTTTCACCCGAGAGTTTTGGGCAGAAAATGTCTATCGAATACTCAGTGGGTATGATACCGAGTATTTGTGAAAACTGATTTTTATACTTCTTGCAGCTTCTTTCTGTTCTCTCACTTGTGTCTCACCGCTTCTTCTCCTACTATGCTTCAGGCATTGATTAGTGGTCTTTAGGGATGAATTTTTTTCAGTTGCAAGATTGGCTTAGATCCATCTTTCATTACTGTTGGTTGCGGCGGAATGCCGAGCCACTCCTTTGTGTCATCATTGATCCGTGGGGTTGGAAACGGATATTGGGTTCTGTGGTTCCAGCGTTTTACTTTTTTCCTTCTTCATCCACGTGGGACTTCATAGGAATCCTAGAGTTGTGGTTGTTCGGCTGCATTGAGAGTGTTTTTCTCTCAATATGTGTATCTCATACTTTCTTTCATTTCAAGTCTCTGTTATGATGTGTGTGGCTTATTACACATACGTTGTGATCTTTCCTCGTCACAGGTGGATGTCCCAGTTATTTTTGGGTTAGCATTGGATTTTTATCCCTTCTTTGATGTCATGGTCTTGTGTGGCCATTCTTGAGGGTAGTGTTCATGTACCCTTCGTGGTTGAGTAGTTATCCTTCCTTGTTCATAGTGAGGACGTTAGTGATTGAAATGATTCCCTTGTGGTTGGTATCGTGAGATTGATGTTGTGGAATTAATAGTGATATTAAGGTGAATGTGGTTCGCCTTTGTGAAGAAATTGAGGTGTTGTATATGCATTGTGTATATATACATTGATAATGATTTTGTGGGTACGTAAGGACTTGAGAGTTTCCTTAGTACTGGTTATGGATGTTCCTTCTTATGGGCATCGTAGTGATCTTAATTCATTTGGATCATATGGTTATTATTGTGGCCCTAGAGTGATTGGTTATGTTATGCTAGGGTATTGTGTACTTGGTGTACGTTTATGTGAGTAGTGTAGACTACTAGTATTGGATTGGTGGGTACTGGTCATAGGGTTCTTTCGTGATGTTAGAACTACCTGACTTGTACTTATTTGTTGTCTCTATGTATATATATACATATATATAGGTGTGCGTTTGCCATATGATGTGATATTATGAATTCCTTATGTGATAGTTTCCTTGATGATGCATGGTAGGGGACTAGAGGGATTTGTTTCAGGGGTCTTGTATTGGTGTGATTTCCATATGGGACGTTTGATCGAACTAGGGTAGATACATGTACACAGGTTGGTTTGCACTCGAATTGGACGGTCAGAGGATGTGACAGTTAGGATATTTTTCTCCTACGGGGCTTAATGAGCTCACCCCAGCAATGGTTTGCCCTGGTGGTTTACACCAGTTTGCAGATTTTGTTTCGGCTAGGGACTGCTTGTGGTGCAACAACACCTTTCTTTTGTTTCATCGTTGTAGGTTCTGGATTTGTCCAGAGTGGTACGGATGTTGTTCAGGATTTGGGGCGTTTGTATGTAGTGTTGTTCCATTTTAGTGTCATTTGTTTGTCCCATGTATTGGGACCGTCGTTCCTGTATTTCATGGGAGTCAGTCTATTGGTGCATCCCTTCCATATATTTGGTATCGTTGCATCGTTGTATAGATGGATTCTTTCGACACCTAGACGAACCTCGTGTATCATTTGGTTTAGCTTCCGCATGATTGTGTATGGAATTCTTATTGTTAATAATATTCTATTCGATTTATGGTTATTGATTATCTTAGTTGTCTCTCATTTTATGGATCGCGACCCCGGACTCCTCGGATGTTCCGGTACGGGAGTCTATAGAAATTCGGAGGGTGACACAACCCCTATGCTGAAAGGTGCAGAATTTGAATCCTGATCCGATATGAACTATTTTGACATATCTTCGACTCCAACACCTCTAAGAAAGTGTATATGACATAATATATATCAGATTGAAGGGTTTGGCTCAGATTTGAGGAGAAACTCATCAAAGAGGAATCCTACTCAAGTGGGACATGTTCAACACAAGCAAAACTCTTCTCAACTTCTTCTATAAATACTAAGGTTTGCTACAGATCTTAAGAGCTTCAAAATTCCATAATTTGATTCAAATGAGGGAGTCATTCAAGACCTAGAGATCCGAAGAAGAAGATCATGGAGGTCGTTTCTATATTAACGATGCAGTCACCCACCTCCATGAGAAACTAATTCGGTATCTAGGGTTTTCTAGCAAAACCCTAGCCAAGTAATGTAGTTCTATTTATATATTTCAGTTATAACAAGAGAAAACTGTAACCACACTGTAATAATTGTGTAGATCTGTCACCGTAGTTATTCGTGACACGGGATTTTATATTTATTCGAATTCTTGTCTTAGATTGAATTAATGCATTATCTCAACCAATCATGTCACATTAACCATAGCGTGATTTTCTACACAATGGTGTTGAATACTTGAAACCCTAGGATTACACAGGCCATACCTCGGCGAGGTGATATAGACATGTTTTAGTTTAATTTTATGTTGTAGGAGTAGATTAAAGTAAGGTAGATGACATGTGCTAGTCATACTCTGTCCGGAGATGAGTTGTAGCGAATCCGATGAATAGTATTCTTTTTGGGACGTATTCGACTATTTGTGGTACGATTTGATTCATGGTGCTAGATCGCCCTTATGCAATTGAGCAAGTAGATAGTTATATTATGCGGCTAGTGGTGGAGCATGACAACCCTGGTTTTTCTCTCTCTCTTTATCACAATCACAATTTAAATACTGTTTTAGTTAATTTAGTTATAGATCTTAAAAACAAATCAAACCTTTTTCAAACTATAATTCAATACTTTTAGATTGCTAGAGTGAATAATCCAAATCTCTGTGGGACCGATATTCCCTTTCTCAAGCCAATTTGTACTTCAATACGATTCGTGCACTTGCAATAGGTAAAACCTTGTCGTCGTAAGGGGCCGTTCTTAATCATTATTTTCAACCCCGTTTGATGCCCATCATAGCGCTACTAATTCCAATCACCTAGATGGAACTATCCTATTCTACCATTAAGGCCACAACAAAAACTCATATATATATCCTCGTGTACTCATATACAAATAAACATAAAAATAATGTAACCAAAGGTGAGAAGGTTAAAGGGACTCTCACCTAACACACGTGCTAAATTCAGCTTCGAAACGCGTCTACGTCCAAACGGGGGACCCATCGATAAATAGTGTCAGTGCCTGAAAATGGGGCCCACCGAAAAACATTATCTGAATTAATTTCTACTTGGACCGAAATGACTAACTCGGTGACTTATTCAACATAACGGAAGCCCATTAGCAATATCTAAACGGAATTAAACAAATCTGAAAAAACAAAACAAATTTCGTACCTATTTCTTCAATTTTCCATTGAACCGCTCATCGGTTTCGTACCAAATTTTTTTATGATGAACACCTAGACGAGACCCAGCTTTATCCCAAATTTCGTGTACATCGAAGCTCAGTAAGTTACCGAACTAGTAGCGCAAAGACTGGATGGAATCGCCACTACCATGCGGCTGCTCTGTCGCTCACCACCACCAGCGCTGCCACATGCGCGAGATGTGCCTCCCCTTGCATTCGCACCACGCCATAGCACCACCTCTAGCTTTCCCTCTTCAGTGAACTCTCTTCATGCGTGCGTGACCTGCTCTTGCACAAATCCTTTCTCTGTCCAACTTTACTATCTCTCTCAATCTCTCCTCCTCACCGGCGACGAGATGATAATGAAGGGGGAGAAGAAGCAACCACGACCTGTTGAAGAGAAAGAGAATTACATGTATACATATAATAAAGCTTAGTCATTCACTCTCTTGAGCCGATATATACATATATGTATATATATAATTACATGTATTTATATATAATTACCCGTATATATATAATTCGAATTAAATATGTATACAATAAATCCTGAAAAATACAGAAACAACTCCCAAGTGTGATCACGGGACACAAAATAAATAATATAACCTGATATAAATAATACGGGGTGTGAAACCTAAACACCGGAACACCCAACAAGTCCGATCCTATCGAAACTCCAAGAAAAGCTAAACACAACATCAACCCTAATAATTCCACTAACACGTATCACGTAGATATAAACACTAAGAAAACAAGCAAGTGAACCTGCCTAAGCACATAAGCAGAACAGGGAACATAATAGTCCAAGTACAATAGGAAAAACAAACATCAGACAACTAAAACGTGTCGCTACCCAGTCGAAGTACTAACGTTAAATGTCAAACAAAACCGCATAGTTGGCAACAAGAAAGTCTACGAAGTCATCAACGAGAAATGGTACAACCGTCAAGTCGAGTCTAAATGTAAACGCGAAAAATTTACACATACAAATTACCAAGGATAAACAAGACCTCATGTACAAGTGACGTCACAACCGAAAATAAATTAGAAATAATTTTAGGTAAAATGGAATATAACATGGGGTATTACAACCTTCCCACCTTAAAAGATTTCATTCTTCAAAACAGGGCATACTTTATTCCACGAGTCACATCCGGTTGATTAGACCGAACGTTTTGCTCACATTCCTCGATAATTATAACCGTGATACAGGGATGAAAGAATGAGAGTAACTGAGGTATTGTCTCACTCCGCTGGAGATAAATCACAATGGGATGTATCTAGTAAGACACGTCCTCGACACCATAACACTGAAGCACACATAGATAAACGTTGATCAGTGGACCAGACCTTGTTAGGTTTTGCCCTACTCGGCTTGAATAATAAATAATAGTGTGTGCAAATAAGCCCTTAAAGTTGACATAGTTTTCCCTATCGAAAGTACACGAATCAATTATAGTATAGTATGCTTATGATATGGTATATCGAATCCTTAGGGACTAAGTTATACTCTAAATTCTAATAAAGTAATAATCTTGAATTGATAAGTTAATTTGATTTGAGTTTTGATTATTAACTAATAAACAACTAAATTAAATAAAGCAAATAAAGATAGTTTTGAGATAGAGACAATAGAAATAGATTCTTGGGTATTTCTAACTCCACCACTAACCGTATAATATAGACTTATATTCATTCAATTGTAAAGGGCGATCAATCATATGTGAATAATATATAAGGTTGTAACATTGGCAAACCCTAATCCCAAAAAAGGAACAATTAATCCAACATTGGTACAATCCATCTTCAAACAAAGTATAACTAGTGCATGCATCTACTCTATAACTACTCCTAAAACATTAAATAAAAAGCATGCCTATATCATCTTCTCTTAGCATGGACTGTCTAAATCTAGAGTGCATGTTAATAACCACCATTGTGTAGAAAATCATGAATTAAGCATCCGAATTCGAGCCCATATTGAATAATCATGATTGACTAAGTTAAATATTCATTCAAACTAAGACAAGACATAGAATAAATAAAGAATCTTATATTGAATCAAAAGTGTTCACTCATCTACACAATCATCACATATGTGTCCTTCAGTTTCCCGTAATATAATTGAAATAAATAAAAGTTACATTACTTGGCTAGGGTTTTGTTAAAAACCCTAGATACTTGTTTAGCTGCTCATAGTTGTGGTGATCTTTATTGTTGATGTAGACACCACCTCCATGATCGTTGATTCTCCTTTGCCGAGGCACGTAATTCTGTGCCTTTATTCTCTGATCTCTGATCTAGAATCTCCTATTGAAAAGATGTAAGATGAAGTATATGCAGGGTAGATAGATAGATTCATAGAGACAGGACTATGAACCCAACCCTTTAATTTATAGAGGTTAATAAAGTCCTGTTTGGATACGAATTGTTTCACCATCAAGTAAATCCTTTCCTTTTGTGAATTCATGATAAAGGAAGGGAAATCTAATCATAATATGGTTAAAATATGTCCCAAGGTGTATTGGAGTGCAAACCAAGTCAAACGGGGTCCCACAAATTGGTATACAAGTTGCTGATATGGCCTGGCCATTTTTGGTCTCACCAAGTATTTAGTGAGAATTCTACCGAGTACTCGGTAGCTCCTGAATGCTACGCAAACGGGCGCAAGTGCACTAAATTGTCTGGTTGTTTTTCCTCTTTTGCGGAAGTGCACTCCCTTTCGTACTTAAACGAGTACTCGGTGAAGGAACTACCGAGTACTCGGTAGTTCTTCACCTTGAAATTCATTTTCTTTGCTCGTTTCTCTTCTCGTCTTCATTCCTGTTCATTCATTTTGCATTCTTGACTTATATTTTGTCCTTCATAGGTCTTTTATCTGTTGTTTTGGCTCTTAAACAATCTTGAGTCACAATTTTTTCAATTTTTTTTGTTTTTCTCATTCCCTTAAAACATTGAATACTAATCCCTTCCCCCCAAAATTAAAACGGACCATGTCCTCATGGTCTAAGAATAAAAATAAACAAAGGAAGAAATTGTTACCACCCTTGAAGTGCAATTCCGTTCTTTGCATTGTAGTGCTCGTATCTCCCCCAAACTTACTTTGTATGATCTATTCAAAAATAACAAACACTATGCAATACCCAAGATCTTATCATGTGGAGTGATAATATCAAATCAACCGAAATATTATATATATATGAAACAAATTTTCAAGGAATGGAATTTTTTTAATAATTGCAAACTTTGATTCTGCTTTAAGGGTCTATAATCCTAAAAAGTAAAATTGCAGAAAAATAGAATTAAATAAATAAAAAATATGGATAGAACCAATCCTGAACGGATTTGGTGAAAAGGAAAATAAAAATAAAAATAATTAAACTTAGAAAGGGAGAAAATTCTAGAGACTAATCCATTTTCTAATCCATTCCATATACTACGGATTAACTCTATTCCTCTTTTTAGCCACATATGGTGAAATCTACGAGCTCCAAACGGGCATTCCATTAGCCTACCACTTTTTCATCTCATTTAAAGTAACTTTCTCACCTAATTAGTCCTCAATTAAAACAGTGATGGGATATGTGTAACACCCCGTCTTTTTCTTCATTTTTCCTGAAATTATTTTCAATATATTTTTGGTTGTGACGTCACTTGTTCATGACATTCTGGTTATTCTTGGTATTTCGTACGTGTAAATTTTTCGCGTTTTTGTTTAAAGTCAAGTGGACGACGTTTACGCGAGTTCTTATTGTCGACTACGCGATTTTGTTTCGACATTTAATGTTTGGCATTTCAACGGAACAATGACACGTTTTATTTGATCGGGCTTGTTAAGTGTTCCAATGATTGAATTTTACGCCCCGGGTTATTTATATCAGTTGATATTATTTATTTCGCGTCCCGTAAATTTTTGGGGTTCGCGTGATTTTGTTTAGGAGTTGTTTAGAATGAGAATTCATTAGTGGTGGGCTAGTATTATAATTTGAGAAGCTATTGTCACATTTATTTAATTTGGTCACACTTAATGTTACATGGACCTATTAATATAGATGTTACAAAAATTCAATTGAAATTGACTTTTTGTAATTTCTTGCTCTTTTTTTTTTTCTTCTCCTCCCCAACTGGTTGTAATTTCTTGCTCTCCTCACCATCAAATTGACGAGAGAGAGAGGAGACGACCGAGAGAGAGAGAGCTGAGGGTTGTGCTCAGAGGTGCGACCTGGTGGGTCAGATGTTCATTGGTTGTAGCAATGGCAGTCGGCGGTGTTTGGTGTGGTATTGGCAAGGGTAGGAGGTGGCGGCGCATGGGCGGAGACACGGTGGACTAGTCGGAGTTCGCGCGCACCGGCGACGTACGATAGGGACTGTTCTGGCCAGATTTTGCGACGGCAATTTGGTTGACTTTCCGATGCCGGTTTGGGCTGAAATTTTGAGGAAACCTTCGTATTTATGCTAGGTACGACATACTAAAATTTCGTATTATTTCATTGAGCGGTTTATCGGGAAATCGCGTTTATAGTTTCGAATTTTCATTTGGGTTATTTTAGATTTGTCCAAATTGATTTACCTATTGCTAATGGGCTTCGTATATATCGTATAGGTGACTTTGGTCGGCAGGCTCCATATTTGAGCACCGATATTGTTCACGGTGGGCCGTTTTGGGGCTGTTTTACGCGTAAATTAAGGTGGGAAATTTTATTCTCACTTTTGTATCATTGACGTGGTTTGGGTGTGCAAACTCATATTTATTTTAATTTAGATATATTAAATTATGAATTTAAAATATCTATAATGAGTTAGAATCGAAGGAGGACTTAGAAATTAATTTGGGAAATTAATTAAATTATTTTCCTGCGAAATTAAATTAATTCCTATTTGAATTGAAAGAGAATAGATGGCCTAGTAACCCCTTGAGAATTAAAATGGGTTAGAAAAATTTATAAAAGTTGAACGTGAACTTAAAACGCGATATTAGTTCCCCTTTTAACTGTGTTAGGGGATATGTGAACATGAGAGACGTGAAAATTTAAACGTTATACTAGTTTCCCCTTATGATATGTGGATTATTGCTTTAATTGAATTAAAAAGCATGTTTAAAGGAATGAACTTATTTTCTTGTGATTTAAATACTTTAATTGAAATAAAAGTATGTTAAAATAAATAAAATTAATATTCTCGTGGTTTATTACTTTAGTAAATTAAAAGCATGTTGAAGAATATTTTCATAAATATGATGCATGACATATTTATTTTGAGGCATGGTTTTATTGAGGCCCTGTATGCATATTGAGTACATTGTGTCGTGTTGAGTACATGAGTGTTGATCTATGCGGGTAGTGTAACCATGTGTGAGTTTGACTTGTGTCGGATAGTCAAATGTTTTTATAAATATGATGATATACATATTTGTGTTGGTGCATGTAGTGCATGGGTTCACCGTTTGTAGAGAAAATTCAATTGGAGTGATCTACGTCCGTTGTGTATGGTGGGTGAGTAGACTTGTTTTGGATTGCCGTAACAACTGGCCAGGGGGTGTTTCTTGCTCCCACGGAACTAATCTTCCGAGAAGCGCAGACGCTAGGGAATGACTTGTTCTAATCCTTGGTACATGACTCCGTCGTGGTGGACGTCTTCCTTGTTAAAATTGTAAGTGTCAAAAGCACTTGGGAAGAACGGTACAATGAGTCTACATTCCTTCGTGAGCCGATAATCTTAGAGGAATGGTAGAGAATGATCCTGTTGACCCTTAGTGGATAGGGTGTGTGGTAATGTGTGTACCACGGGTGTTGTTGAGTCACATTGAATTTGCATAGCATTTATGTGATTTCATTTAGCATGTATATGTGATATTATTACATGTGGATTCTGGAGCATGTTAATTATGAATATTGCAAAATAAATTCATATTTTATTAAAATGCTCAACTGAAAGTGAATAATGTGAAAACATGAATTAAATATAGTAATTGTTAAAGTATAATGAAAAATATATTCTTATACTTGTGATTATATACTTGTATGCCTTGGGGGTTTAAGTATATTCAAGTAGTGACCTCTGTGGATAGTTGAAGTTAGTGATGGACTATAGAATCGATGTTGAGTTGATGCCTTAGAGAATTCGGGTGACGAGGTTGTAAACCTAGTTGATTGTGTAGTATCAACGGTGAATGGAAGTTTTGAGAAGGCGGGTAATAGTCTTGTGGTTTTGGTTGGTTGCATATTACTGACTCTTGATGTTCTTTCCCACTTAGAGGGAGGTATCCTTTATCGTACTTTTGAAGTTTTGAGTCCGGTTAGACGAGGTTGTGATTGAACTTGTTTGGTTGAGTGACAATGGTCTCTTGATTCCGTTAGTAATCTAGAGAGTTAGTATCAAATATGAAATTGAGGTTAGAATGAATTGGAAGAGGTATTGATTGAAACTAGTTAGTTCCGTGGTATTGGCCACTAGTTTTCCCTTTTCATGATATTAAGGGGTCTAAGTGATTTTATTAAGTACTCGAGGTACTGTCGCTTGGTAGTATTATTTCTTATGCTTAGTTCATTCTCCTAAGCATTCCTTGTACTATCATTTGTATACTAGAGGTTATGTTTTTGACTTGTATGTCACTCCTTGAGCCATCGGTTACGACGTGGTGCCGAACCTTTTTCTCGTACTCTCATTTGATTTTGTAGAGTTGGAAACGAATGATTTTGTTTCGTGAGTCCAACGTATTGGTCTTCCTTTATTATCCTCTTGGACATTATAGGAAACCTTGGAGTTGTAGTCACTCTTATCTGGCTGTCTGTCGGAAATGGAGTTTTTCAAGTTTTGAAAATAAACACTTTGTATTTTAAAAGAAAAACCCGTTTTCGTATACCCCCGTAGGCAGGATAGGTGAACGACGGAGACCAAGGGTAAGATGGTCATTTTCATTCTACGTATTTTTTTAAAGAAAACCTATTCTCAAAAATCTCGACCTGTAGTGTTTTGAAAGGTGGTTTCTTGTTTCACCTTTGCTTCGGATCATTTCTAAGTCTTGGGTATGAGGCTTGGTGTTGTTTAGTGCACACATATAATATTATCTTTCAATTCTTCTTGGTTGTTGATGTCACCACCTAGGTGATTTGAGTTGTTACACGTGTTAGGGGCATGGATGCCGAATGGGTTGGTTTCTTTTGCCCGAGTGTTCTCCCTAAGCATTTGTGGTGCTCTTAACCTTGACGTTGTTGTCTCGGTTATCCATTGGTTTAACATTGGGACTTAATTTCCCTTGCTTTGGTTCCTTGACTCTTATATGGTTGTCATGAGAGTAGTGTTCAGGTACTCTCCGAGATTCGACCGTTTAGCGTTCCTTATCCATAGTGAGAGTGTTGGTGATTTATTGACCTTGTTGGAGATAGTATTTTAAGATTTTCATATAGTGATATGATGAGGTGATTCCATCCTTGAGGTGTAGATTTTCTCTAGGAATGGAATGATGGTTTGTATATATATATATTGATGATGGTTGTGTTAGTACGCAAGGACGTGAGTGCTTTTCCTCCTGTGTTATCGGGGAGTGAGTTGTAACTATTCCTTGGTATTAGTTGTGGATTTTTATTCTTGTGGATATTAGAGGTGAGTGTGATTTCATCTGTTTGGATTTTTTTATTAATGTTGTGAGCGCTTGATGATTTGTTAGATTGGACCTGGGTGTCATGTACCTAGTGTACGTTGTGAGAGTAATGTAGACTACCGGTGTTGGTACTTGGAGTACAAGTCTTAGTCGTACCTTATAGACTCATGTTGTGTACTTATATATATATATCCCCGATATGTACTTATTTACGGTATTATATGGGTACGTGTCTTGTGGTTGCGTAAATGGGATTTGTTGGGCTATGTATCTTGCTAGATAGTTTAGCATTACCTAAATAGTTAGAGAATGTGGTAGTTAGGATATCATTTTTCTACTGAACTTATTTGCTCACAGGGGTATTTCATCGCCCCCTGGTATTCCCACGCTAGGTTGCAAGAAATGTTGTGGCCACGGGAAGCATGTGGTACAACGACAAATTTCTTTTATTTTCCTTGTTACAGGTTTTAGAGTTGCGTTGGGTGATGCGGTTACGGTTGCAGCGCGACTGGTTTGGGAACGATAGTTATCTTCTATCAGTTTCTTTACCATATTTTGTGGGATTGTCATATATTTATCTTGGGAGTCAGCCTGTTGGCATATCCCTATTGGTGTATCTTTTATTTCCTGTATTTATTATTTCAAGATGTCATTGTATCTATTCGACACTGCCATATGCATTTCTATATTCTTATTCGAGCATTTGTGGCTCTATTGATGATAGAGGGTTTAGTAGGATTGAGGAATGTTGGGCATGTGAGCCATTGATATTATCGAACTGTTATTGGCAGGTTATTCTATTGTGGTTGTGTGTTTGGTTGTTCCATTTACAAACTGAACTCTGCCAGATTTTCGATAGATTCCGTTGTGTATTTCTATCAATCATTTGGGTATGGAATTTACCACCTTTATCATTATTCCATACGTTTTCATGGTTAATGATATCTTAGTCGGTCACTCATTGTAAGGATCACATCCTGGATTCCTTGGATGTCCCGATTCGGGAGTCTTAAGAATTTTGGGGCGTGCCAGTTTGGTATCAGATGATACTATTGAGTTTCTATCATTCGATTGGGCATGGAGTATATTTTTCCATCATTATTCCATGTATTTTCTTGTTATTGTTGACGCTAATGGTTGCTTGACTGACGTCACCCCTTGGAAATTCACTTATTCTCTGGGTTGGAGTTTCGGGAATTTTAGGAGTGTGACAATATGGAAATAGCAAGTGAGTATTTTTGTTCTTAATAGGCTCCCTATTGTAATTAATTTCATGCCAATAATTCACCATATTATCATAAATCAATTCCGGTTTATAGACCCAACACCCATTTTTAAAGCAATAAATAGCATGAACCACGACGCAATATCATTAGCCTTCTTGATTCATTGGGCATGTTTGCTTAACCAAGATCACATAAAGTATATTTGTAATGAGTTGATTTGTGTACATGTTATGACTCAATCACATATTGGAAATATACTTTACCATCATACGAAAAGAAGGAATTGGATATAGAATTCGATGAAATTTTTCTTCTAGATTCTGGGTAATTCATGAGGGATTCTCAAACCCTTAGTGATAGCTTCGGGAAATACCCAATAAGCCTTGAATTGTATCGCATGGTTGTACTTATTTGAAGAATAAACTTTACAAATTTTAAAATGACAGCCTCCACATCTTGCTTATTTGTCACTAAGCTCTTTTCTCGTCCTTCAGTGCCGTCATATAACCAAATCTTATAAAGTGAGTTATCGAGCACCAACACTACTGGTGACACTAAAGGAGATTCAGGCGAATCTCTTGGCTCCTCCCCTGGTTGCAAACCTAGAGCTCTTTCAAATGCAGCAATCACTTTTAAATTAGAGCAATGTTGATCCTCCCATGTGTCAAACTTGGCATTTGACCTTTCAATCACAACAACCAAATCATTACCTGCTCGACTCTGAGGTACCGGTTCTTTATAAGTCTTATTGACTTCTTCTACATTAAAGCACTCGATCGGTGTATTGATTTGATTATCTGTATAAAAAACATTCATCCTCACCTTTATATTCCCAAAAGATATATCCATTGCCTCTGTCCTGCAATCGATCTACACATTAGTTGTGGCCAAAAACGGTCTTCCTAATATTACTGGATATGTTCAAGTCTGTAACATGTTCCATGTCTAACACCATAAAGTCTACAGGATAGTAGAACTTACCCACTTGAACTTGTTGAGTTGATCTATCTGCCAATTAAAGCAATACCAAGGCATGATTGAGCTCTCCCAACCCTATTTGTTTATAGACTAAGTAAGGTAATAAATTAACACTAACACTGAGGTCAATAAGAGCTCTACCAATATTTTGGTCACCAATGACACAAGAAATAATTGGAGCACCGGAATCTTTCCTCTTAGGCGAAGTATCACTTAGTAAGATCGAACTTACTTGTTTAGTCAACAAAATCTTCTTTGGGACCTTAGTTCTGCTTTTACGCTTTTGGGTCCAGAGGTCATTAAAAAACTTAGCATACCATCTCTTGGTATATACCAATACCAACTAATTTTTATCGCTTTAGCCAATTTGATATACCATCTCTTGGCTCTCTCCTTCAACGACTATGGAAATTGTCGCACTCGCAAGTCATTTTTGGATAAAATATAATACCTAACAGTGGAGGCTAGCTCAAGGAAATAATTTTGTGCTAGTATGGGTCCTCAATTCGATGTCCAGAAAATTTAGGAAGCATATTAGTAATGCTTGTCTTGATCTCAAAGTGCTTTGCTCATTTTTCTTCTGGAAAATCTGCATAGGAATCATATGCATCAGACGTGTAGTATCCTTTCAGGGACGTCTCTGGTGCCCTTTGTTGGTTAAGTCTTTGGTCACCCATTGCTTCTTCTTCACTGATTTGGCTGGTGCCTTCCTCTGACTGGCGATGATGTTTTTAAATAGCTTGACATAAACAATGAAGAGTCCTTTTGATCTATCAGTCATACGCTACACTAACGACTATATTTTTTTCCTTTTGAATTTTTACGAAATAAAAATTAACTAAATTAACTACTTCTAAATTACTTGACTATAAATAAAAAATAAAGCTAGAATTAAATGCAAAAATCAAGCTAACACTAAAACTCACAAAGGTACCAGACGCAACATTAGAAGCTCCGCTTTCTCCTTTAACGCTTTTAAGAGTACCTGTCAATCACACAAAAAGTTAACTTTAGCTACAACTATAATAAAACAATGTAAATAAACTAATAAAGCTATTGAACAATGCTAAGACCCGGCAATGGTGCCAAAAACTTGACATACTGGTAGGGGTGCTAAAAATAATTGTTAAAAATAGTCTCTTATGGCAGCACTAGGTTTTACCCTACGCAAGCGCACGTATAAATTACAGAATAGTAAAGTTTGAGTAAGGGATATCGATCTCACAGAGACTAAAATTGTTCACTTTAATAGTCCTAAAACAATGCATTATTTTTCTGCAAAGTTGTTTGGTTTTGAGTGGTCGAAGACAAAATTATCTAATTTAACTTAATTATTCTAGAAAGATAGGTAAATTGGTTTGTGATTCAAGAGAGAGAGAAAACTAGAGTTTTCATCGTTCCACCACTAAGCTCATATTATAGTTTTATCAATATAACAATTATAAGTGGACGATCTGTAAACTTTGAATCAGGTCGTACCGCAAACAGCTAAATATGACCCTAAAAAGGATTATCATCAAACGGATCGCGACAACCCATCTTATGACTGAATTAATTAGTACATGTCAATTAAATTACTCTAATCTACTCCTAATGCATTAAAATAAATTAAAACATGTCTATTTCAGTTCGCCAAGGCATGACCTGTGTCAACCTAAGGTTTCAAGTTTTATTACCACCATTGTGTATAAAATCACATATTAAGCATTCAAGTTTCAACCCATAGTGAATAATTATGATTGTGTAAGATAAACATATTTATTAAGTCTAAGACAAGAATAAAAATAAATATGTAAACTTGTTTCAAGAATGAAAACGATCTCTTATCTACTACAATCATCATAGTACGGTCACAGTTTCCCCTCGTTACAATTTAAAACAAGATAAAATCTACATTACTTGGCTAGGGTTTTGCTAGAAAACCCTAGATACCGAGTTAGTTTGCCATGGAAGATGAAGATTGCATCTTTGGTGTAGAATCAATCTCAATGTCCTTCTTTTCCGAATCTCTAGGTCTAAATATGACTATCCTTCTCAATAGTAGCAATTCGGAATATCAACATGAAAGAACTCAATAAACCAACCCCTTCCTCTAATATTTAGCTCTGTATTTATAAACAAGCCGAGGGAAACCCTAATGGTTGCCCTTTTTGGTAATTTCACACTAAACCTAGTAAAAACCGTAAGTTCTAATATATATGAGTGTATATACATGTATATAGAAATTTGGAGGCGCAGCCACAAACGGGGGTAACACAGGCAAAAACCACAAAAAATTACAAAATCCAGCCGTCTCTACGCTTCAAGCGTAGCACAACTACGCTTTAAGCGTAGGGTTAGGCGTAGCCTCAAGCATAGAAATGTGTTTTCTATGCACTTTTTTATTCTGAAAGCATAGGTTTAGGCGTAGGGATTTTCATGAAAACCACTTTTCTCTATAAATGCACCAAATTGACCGCCTTGAACCAACGATACTTTTGTCTTGAAGTGACGGCTTCGGGAAATGCCATTTTTGCCCTCCGAAAGCCATTTTTGTCTCTGAAATACCCCTTTGACTCTCCTCTTGAATAGAAACAAACATGAAATTGGTTAATTAACCGAAGTTAGCTCTATTTCTTTATTAAGCTCCTGAAACATGCTTAAATACACAAACGACATAAAAATACCAAATAATGAAATGGAAAGACATAACAAATGCAAGATAGGGGCTTAAAATGGATAAATTTAGCTCCTATCAGTTTTAAATGAAATCAAATAAACTAGATATATATAGTAATATTATACATATAGATATATATAAAAAGTTAATATACATAAAAATATATAGGAGTTGAAAAAAATAATAAAATTCTCTTTTTTATTATATATAAATAATCTTTTATATATATATATATATTTATATAAATAATTTAAATAAATTAATATATATATAGTAAAATTATACATATCTATATATATAAGAAGTTAGTATAGATAAATATATGTATACAAGTGTAAAAATTAATAAACAAAATTATATTTATATAGATAATTTAAATTAAATTAAATAGATATATTAAAATTATACATATGTATGTATTTATAAAATTAGTATATATAGATAATAAAATATTTTAGAAAAATACTTTTGAAAACGTTCTCCCCCAAACTTGTACTATTATGCCTGTATAGGATTTCATCGCAGGGGTTTAAATTTTCCTAATAAACGAAACTTCATTTAGAATTTAAAAGACTAAAAATCTATCTAAACTTCTATAATTTCAAAAACTAAAAACTAATCCTAAAAATATTCCTTAAAATAAAAGAAATCATAACGCATGCAAAAACAACAGAAAATCTAATTAATATACAATTCTGGATTACCGGCGCCAATCTTTATCGTCTTTGGCAAGACTATGTCTAATTGTATTATCCAACACCTTTCCTCTCTGCTACACATCCACCAAAGTTTGGTCTAAGTTTGGGAAGTGAGTCATTAATTGATGTCCAATGTGGATTAGTCGTAACAGGTATGACATCAATAAAATAATAATCATCACATAACTTTCTTCCTTTATCATGCTCAATATTCATCCCATGTTTAATCCTTGTGTCCAACGAATTGTCCATTACTGCACAAGGTGATATGTCCTCCATCACCTCATCAATTCCATCAATTACATAGTAATCCTCCATTCCTTGTTTATCATCATGGAGTTGGTCATTGAGACATTAGGGAAATGGTTCTCTAAATTCATATGGTGTCTCACTTGGCTCTTGTGGTAAGGGAGTGATTTGTGTCCACTCTTCTTGTGAGATTTTATTCTTTACCTCAAATTGGTCCTCCATTTGACTGTAATCATCCTCCTCATCCTTAAAAGTCATGTCGGTCGGACTAGTTTCCTCTTCATCACTAAGGGATCCTAGTTTAACTATACTTTGGTATATTGTATCAACTACCGCTTGACGTGGCGATTCCTCTTCTCTTCTATTTAAAGCACTAGCTAGTTGCCCTACTTGGGTTTCTAACTTACAATGGGATTGTGAATGAGAGTAGAGTAATTGTGATTCGGCTTCTAACGTGCTAAAGGCAGTAAAAACTCTATCATCAAAATTGTTTGACTGGGAAGGTGAACTTGAAATTATATCCTGAATGAAATCTTCATACTGAGTTTGATTTAAATCATACGAATAAAATTCTTGAGTATCTTGTAAGTATGAATTGTATACTTTGTGTGTAATCTCCTCACACTCGCGAGTTATTGCTTCAATATTCCCTAGGGTTACTAAAACCATATCTTCAAAACTCAATGGCTCTTGGGAAAAATATTGATTTGATTCCTCAAATTGAAATTTATTAGATGATTGAGGGTAAAATTGTAAATTTACTTGATGATTGGTAATGGGATGATCGTTCCAACCCAAGTTGTGTGCATTAGAATAAGAATTATAGGCTGTTTTAGGAAAGGTAGTGTTAAATTCCTTTGGTATTACAATAATATTTTGGTACACCATTGGAGATTTGTTGGCAACGTAGGATAATTTGGAATATATGAGACAAACGTTTGTTGGTGAAGAATTAGTAAGATTCATGGATTGGTTAGGCTTTTGGCCTATCTTGTCAATTTTTGTGAATATGTTTTTGTACATATCCTCAGATCTCTTAAGAATCATCATAGGACCTCTAGCTATTGACATTTTTTGGTAAGAATTCTCACTCAAATCCTCAAATAACTTCCAAAGTTCATCAACCGGTCTAAGAAAAAATATTTCTCCACATGCCCTATCTACCATTTATCTACAAGATTCATTAAGCCCTTTATAAAATATGTGCACCAATTCGGTTGTTGGGATTTTCTAGTGCATACACTCCTTCAAAAGTTCATTATACCGTTCCCACATCTCATGGAATTTCTCTCCCTCTTTTTGCGAAAAACTAAATATAGCATCTTGTATCTCATAGGTTCTACTTAATGGAAAGAATTTACTTACGAACTCTCATCGAAGTGTTCCCCAACTCATTCCCACCTCTAGATTTAAATTCCTGAACCACTTTCGTGCCCTATCTTCCAAAGAGAAAGGAAAAAGGCATAAACGAAGTCCTTCATCTGTTAATCCATTTGTTTTAGTGATTGAAAAAATTTCTAGAAACAAATCAATATGTAGATACAGGTTTTCATTATTATGTCCATGAAATTTCGATATCTCGCAAAAGTCGATCTCAAAAGTTTTCGTAACACCTGGCAACTCTATATCAGATGGGAAAGTATCACTTGAAGGATCGTAGTATTCTTTTAATGTTCTTGGTTGTATTTCATCGTCATTCATGTCTATTATTAGGTTCTCTCCTATTGAATTATTTTTCTCTTCTTTTAAGGAATTACGCACAATACTTTCAGTTTCATAATTTAAAGAAAGCATTTCTTTTTACAGTTCATCACGACCAACGATACAACCAATAATATATTCATAAATAAAATTATAATACATTAGACGAAGCTACTAATAAAGAGAAAAATAAATAAAATAAAATAAAAAGAATTTAAGCAAGAAATTTAAGGTCTAAAATCGTGGTTTTGAGGCCTTAAACGGCGTGGTTTAGCCTAAAATCACCTGGGCTTACAAAAGTGAGTTCTGTTCAGTGGCCCTTTTTCACTCAAAAAGCTCTTATTGTTTGCTAAAATCTAACTTTCTGACAGTTTATAGGAAAACTACAGCTTTTTTTTCAATACTAATAAATATAAATAAAAAGAAAACGAAATTAAACAAGAAAAGTAAAGTAGAATTGTGCAATAATGCAAAATACACTTAAAACTCAGAAATGGTCCAACAAAATAGTGGCCACCTAGTTCTCCGATTCTCCTTTCACTTATTTCGGTGTACCTCATCAAAACATACAATTCAACTTTAAAAATAAAGCAAGTAAAAACAATTCAAAAATATACTAAATTACTAAAATTCAAAATATTCGTTAGTCCCCAGCAACGGTGCCAAAAACATAATCGGTGGATCTGACCTTGTTAATTTTTACCCTACTATGCTTGGGTAATAAATAATAATAATAATAGTGTGTGAAAATAAGACCTTAAAGTTGACCTAGTTTTTCCCTATCGCAAGTGCACAAATCAAATGTAGTATTATAGTATACTTATGATAGGGTATATTGAATCCATAGGGACTAAGTTGTACTCTAAATTCTAATAAAGTAATACTCTTGAATTGCTAAGATAATTTGATTTGGGTTTTGATTATTAACTAATAAACAACTAAATTAAATAAAGAAAATAAAGATAGTTTTGAGATAGAGACAATAGAGATAGATTCTACGGTATTTCTAACTCCACCACTAACCGTATAATATAGACTTATATTCATTCAATTATAAAGGGCGATCCATCATATGTAAATCAAATATAGAGTTGCAATATTGGCAAACCCTAATCCTAAAAAGGAACAATTCATCCAACATAGGTACAATCCATCTTCGAACAAAGTATAACCAGTGCATGCATCTACTCTACAACTATTCCTAAAAAATTAAATAAAAAGCATGCCTATATCATCTTCTTTTAACATGGACTGTCTAAATCTAGATTGCATGTTAATAACCACCATTATGTTAAAAATCATGAATTAAGCATCCGAGTTCTAGCCCATATTGAATAATCATGATTGAGTAAGTTAAATATTCATTCAAGATAAAACAAGACGGAGAATAAATAAATAATCTCATATTGAATCAAAACTGTTCAATCATCTGCACAATCATCATATATGTGTCCTTCAGCTTCCCGTAATATAATTGAAATATATAAAAGTTATATTACTTGGCAAGGGTTTTGTTAGAAACCCTAGATACTCGTTTAGCCGCTCATGGTTGTGGTGATCTCCATTGTTGATTTAGACACCGCCTCCATGATCGTTGATTCTCCTTTGCCGAGGCACGCAATTCTGTGCCTTTATTCTCTGATCTCTGATCTAGAATCTCCTATTGAAAAGATGTAAGATGAAGTATATGGAGGGTAGATAGATAGATTCATAGAGACAGAACTATGAACCCAACCCTTTAATCAAGTTCTGTTTGGATACGAATTGATTTACCATAAAGTAAATCCTTTCCTTTTGTGAATTCATGAGAAAGGAAGGGTAATCTGATCATAATATGCTTAAAATATGTCCCAAGGTGTATTGGAGTGCAAACCAAGTCAAACGGGGTCCCACAGATGTGCATACAAGTTGTTGATGTGACCTGGCCATTTTTGGTCTCACCGAGTACTTAGTGAGAATTCTACGGAGTACTTAGTAGCTCCTGAGTGTTGCATAAACAGGCGTAAGTGCGCTAAATTCTCTTGTTGTTTTTCCTTTTTTGTTCAAATGCGCTCCCTTTCGTACTTGACCGAGTACTCGGTGAAGGCACTACCGAGTACTCAGTAGTTCTTCACCTTGAACTTCATTTTCTTTGCTCGTTTATCTTATCGGCTTCATTCCTTTTGCATTCTTGACTTATATTTTGTCCTTCATAGGTCTTTTATCCATGGGTTTGGCTCTCGAACAATCTCGAGTCACTTATCCAGTTATTTCACCAAATTTAACTCATTTTACATGACATGGCCTGAAACGTCTTAAAACACGAAAACTATATAAAAACACTAATATAATGATATATATAGACATAACAATGTATAATTAGGAGCCTTAAATATATGATATTTGGCTCCTATCAAACGTCAAACGTCCCATCGACACTCACCCATCGTCCCTAAGATAGTGAAACCTAGAGCTCTAATACCATATTGTCACGCCCCTAAATTCCCAAGACTCCCGAATCGGGACATCCGAGTACTCCGGGGTTGTGATCCTTACAATGAGCGACCAACTAAGGATATCAATAATATTTAAAACATATGGAATAATGATAAAAGTGGTAAATTCCATACCCAATTGAATGATAGAAATACAACAACGGAATCCAACAAAAATCCGGCAGAGTTCTGTTTGTAAATGGAACATCCGCAAACACAAACACAACAGAATAACCTGCTAATAACAAAGCGATAACAATAATGGCACACAACCCAACATTCGATAAATCTACTACGGCTAAGGTAATGGAATGAAAACCACCACTACCCCTACATAACCCTCCAGAACCTACAAAGCAATAACACTTCATTGAAAGTACAAAAAGATACATAACAGTGCCGAAAAGATACAATGGAACTAAGAGATAAAGAGATACATCAAACCATCTGTACCGTCATCGCCACTATACATGTCGTCAGCATCCACCTGCAATCCTGCAATTTGTGTGGGGGTGAGCAAACCACCAGTCATAATAAAATTTCTAACAAACACACCCCTAGCGGTCCAGGAAATACTAACCATCTCATGTGCATGCATCTATCCTAGGTCAGTCTATCATCTTACATGGCACCTACGCCAATCCAAGACCTCTATGACCCCACAAGTAACCCAATCATATATCAGGGGAGCACAATAAGACACAAATATAGAATATAATACTAATGAAAAATCTCTATCACATACCAATGTATAAAATATAGTGGAGTATGTCACGCCCCTAAATTCCAAAGACTCTCAAACCGGGACATCCGAGGAATCCGGGTTGTGATTCATACAAAGAGCGATCAACTAAGATAATCAATACCAATAAAATGAAGAGGAAACTAAACCAAATGATACATAGGGCACATCGAGGCCCCGAAAGAATAAATCTTTACAACGATGCAACGATACCAAATATAAGAAAGGGATATGCCAACACAGTCCCAATACTGGGGACAAGTAAAGGAAATTAAAATGATACAACTGTACGTCTGAAACAAAAAAAAAGTTTCGTTGTACCACATGTTGTCCGTAGCTGAAACAATTCCTGTAAACTGGTGTTTGGAACACCAGGCAAAAGAACGCTTGGGTGAGCTCATCAATGCCCCGTGGGAGAAAGGAATCATAACTGTCACATCCTCCAACCTTCCAAGTCGAATGCGAACCAACCCATGTACATGCATCTACCCTAGGTCTATCAAATGTCGCACATGACACTTATGCCAATATGAGACCCCAAAACTACATCCCTCTAGTCCCCTACCATGCATCAACAAATAGGATAACTAGCACGTAGTGAAACCATATCACTACAACATATAATAAATGCACACCTATATATATATGTCTATAAATAGAGAGAGACATACAACTAATACAAGCCACGTAGTACAGACCACCTTAAAGATCATTACCACTCGTACCCGCCAGTCAAACACTA
Organism: Cornus suecica; assembly: GCA_963922005.1. Taxonomy (NCBI): domain Eukaryota; kingdom Viridiplantae; phylum Streptophyta; class Magnoliopsida; order Cornales; family Cornaceae; genus Cornus; species Cornus suecica. Next base: position 38,247,537 of record OY998246.1, on the reverse strand, counting down.
AAAATCCACATAACACCCATCACCAAAACACGGGAGAAACACTCATATTCATAACACCCAATGAGGGATAAATATCACACTTACCAAATCACGAGCATATCGAGCTCCAAAATCTCCAATCACTTTCAAACCATACCACTAATCACTTCACATGTCCCTCCCTACCATTTGTACACCCAAAATAGGGGTAAAATAATTATTTCAATCTAAGGAAAGTCACAAAGGTTACCGAAAACCAAAAGGGAAGTGAAAAGGATTAAACAACCCATCAAATTGACCACTTTAAGGTCACATGTTCCCCCAAGGGTAAAATTGTCATTTCAAGGGTCAAAATTTATTTTAAAACTTTACTCCACCTATATGCACATAGTTTAAATCATAGAAATAAACGGAACCGAATTCAAGGCCACGATGGGAGAGATATGAAATTTTGAAAATGGCATCGGACAAAGCCAACCCAAACCAACCGAAAGTTAAAGTACCCCTGTTTCACCAAGGGTAAAACAGTCATTTCAAGTTCAAATAAATGATTTAAAATTTTATATTAAATATTTGGACATAGGACTGGCCCAAGAAACAAATGAGATCTATCCATTTTTGAAAACGATATCGGGCAACACCGACAAAAATGAAAAGCTGAAGTACCCCACTTTCACCAAGGGTAAAAATGATATTTTAAAGTATGAATACAAATTTTGGACCTAGCACATACAATAGGAACAAACGGGACCTAATTCAAAGGTGCGAGATGATAGATATGAATTTTTGAAAATGGCATCGGACAATGCCGACCCAAACAGAAAGTTTAAGTACCCCTCTTTCACCAAGGGTAAAACAATCATTTCAGGGGTAAATTGGTCATTTCAAAGTACAACTACAAAGTTCATACTTAGGACAAGCCTTAGAAACAAACGGGGCTCAATTCGGAGTTACAATGTGGGAGAAAAGAATTTTTGAAAATCAGAATTCGCATGCCACTTAAACTACCCTGCACCGAAAATTTTAAAAACATTGAAATTTTTTGTTAGTGTTGGGAAGCTAATCTACTGCAAAATTTGAGTTTTTTCTTTAAAGTTCAAATATGCAAAAATGCGAGATTTTGCGATATGGCTCTGTTTTTCGCACTATCGGTCCTGAAAAATCATAAATATTGGAAAAGTGAGTTTTTCATTTGCGAAACTCAAAAATAGTCATCGAGACCTCGAAAAATGCGTAAAACGTAAACTTTATATAAAAGTGATTTCTGTAAGTTTTGTAAAATCTTTCGTCTTGCCCCCGTTCTCTGTTTTAGTATACACCCGACTTTTAAAATGTCAAGACCTTTTCAAAACAACTCAAAACTATTTCAAAACTCAAAATTTTAGTCGGGGTTACGGGGGTGTGCGAAAACGGGTTTTTCACTTAAATACCGAATGGACTCAAATGCAAATCTTATGAAAATTCAATTTTCGGGAAAATAAATCGAAACACCAATGGAAAGACCAAAATGAATTTGTAGATGCTCAAATTGAGCAAAGGAATGAAGAACCAAAGTTAAAAAGCAACTCGTAGGGAAGGGCTCATGACTATAAGCAAAGGCACTAACTCTAACCCCAACCATACCAAGTCCGAAATCCAAGTCTCTAAACTCCATAATGACTTATTCAAGAATGTTCACAACTCCAATGGCATTCCTATCCTTAAGATCGCTAAAGGAACCTAGTGGTCGTTGTCATGGAATCAACTAGTTCCAAATCAAAACCTCTTCCGAATCTTTCAAACCTCAATTTTTCACATTTGAAACCACATCACTTAGGTTTCTAACAACATCAAATAGTCACATACACACATTCAACCAAGTTCACAAACTATCACCCATCTTCTCAAAGGTCTTAACTCACATTCTACTTCATAGTCCACTACCGACTTTACTTATCACAAGAAAGTCCTTAAACCACATATACTACCACCGAAGGCACATAAGTACATATCAACAAGTATAAGCATTCATCTCATGTTATACATCGAAACAAGGCATACAAATCATATTCTCACAGTATCCAATTTCACTTGAGCATTTTAATGACATATGAATTATATATTTCAAAAACCACATTAAACATGCTCCTCAACCACATAGGATAATATCATGATCCACATGTAAACATAAATCACATATTAGTAACTCAAATGCAATGTGACTCACACACCTCATGGTACACACGCGACCACACACACCCTACTCTAAGGGTCAACAAGATCATTCTTTAACCCTTCACTTTTGAGGATACAAGCTCATGAAGGAAGGTAGATTTATCGTACCGTTCTTCCCAAGTGTTTTTGACACTTACACTTTTAACAAGGAAGACGTCAAACACGACACGATCGTGCCATAGGATTTGGACAAGTCCTCCCCCTACCATCTCTGTTTCTCGAAAGACTAGTTCCGTAGGAGAGAGAAGCACCCCCTGACCAGTGACCAGTTGTTAAGATGATCCAAAACAACTCTACTCACGCATAAATACACAAATGGTCGTAGACCACACCAATTGAATTCTCTATACAAAAGGTGAACTCATATGCAATATGTCTCAATGGGCCATGCACCAACATAAATATGTATCTCGTCATATTTATAAACAACATTTCCAAAATGTCAACACGGATGCTTTTCATCATTCATCATGCTTTTTAAATCTCATTTAAAGCAATAATCAACAAAAATGCTTTCTCATGCACCATTCATGCTCCAAATCATCAAGTTGTCCTTTAATACACAAGGATAACATTTTCATTCATTGAACATGCTTATATCTCAATTAAAGCATTTAAATCAGAAGGATACATTATCATGCACAATTAATGTTCGAAGTCATCAAGTTGTCATTTAATTCACAAGGATAACCACTCCATTCTTTTAAACATGCTATTAGTTCAATTCAAGCAAGTTTCCCACAAATCACATCTCAAACATAACATAGATTCCCAAAATACCCCAAAGGTGCTAACCAATGGAGCTAACCAAATCTCACTACCAAGGCTACATCACTAACACCTACATTCACATATGTATAATTACACTTACAAATAAAAACGACTATACCCATATACATATACACATATATAGGCATACAAACATACTTTAATATGGGAAATATCAAGAACAACCACTAAACTAGCATGCATCATAGTCTTATTCAATATCATCACCAAATACTCCATACTCAAGGATTAATTCACATAAACATGTTCAAACCCTAATTTCACAATTCCAATGATACATTTAGAAATTACATCTAGGCTTAGGAATCCTACAATCAAAATCACACCTACACAATCAAAAGATGAGCTAGTTAAGAAGTTTTTCCCTACCTCAAGGAAGAGCAATGCAAAACCACAAGGCAAGGCCTATGAAACCCTAGCTCTTCCCCAACACCGAAATCAAAGGAGTAAATCGGTGGAAAGCTTCACCATAGTCCCCTGACAAGGAATCAAACTCCAACACAAGAGGAGAACAAGAATCATGAAGTGGTTTAACAAGAAACCTAAAACTAGGGTTTGAAAGGAAACACACAAAGAAGGAAGAACACTTCGCAATCCTTGGCACAAACCAAAGAGAAGAACACCATGAACAAATTCCATCTTGATGGCCACATCAAACTCCCAACTTAGGGTGATGAAATCAACCCATAAGTGGAGAAGAAGCGAGAGGGAAAAGAGAGAGAAAGATTTTGTGATATAATGAAAGTCTTTTAAAGTGAGCCAACCCTAAGAGTTGTAGAGATTTTCCACTCACAACTCTCACCATCCAATGGTTGACAATAAAGCAAGGAAATGAAGGTTTAATATAAGGGCCACAAAGAAGTCTTACCATTGGAAGACTTAAACCAATACACACCACTCTCATACACTTGTCAAACAAGACCTTAACATCCAATGGTTGAGAGGGTTAACATAAGGTCTTGCCAAGTGAAAGACTAAAAATAATGGATTATTTCATTTAACTGTCATCTAAACAAGGCCCTATGATCCAAGGGTTGATAACAAATATGGGAGGAGAAGATCAATGGCTATAAGTGAGACACCTCATAAAATTAGAAAATGACCAATTTCTTCCCAACTTTAAGGTTAATTACAAGAGTGCGATCATGCCTCTTAATTCCCTTATACCCCTTGTCATCCTCTATATTTACCACTATCCCATTCATACCCCAACACTTAGCCAAATCTCTACATTTTCCACTAAGTGCTCTAAATATGAAAATACTCATTTACCCTTCAATCATTTCTTTCCTTAAATCATTTTTAACTATTTTCGTTATTCACAAAATAAATATATAACAAACAATTCACATAAGTGCTACACCAGAATATCTATAATAAACTAGGGTAACACGTTTGGAAACAAAATAAGATTGGCGAAGATCCAACGAGAAAATGTTGCCACGAACTCACGTAGTCGTCCACGAACAATAAATCCTGAAGCCGGAAACTAAAGTTCACAAATTCGTCCCGCTAAGTCCGAAACTTAAACGCAAAAATTTTGCACGTACCAAGATTACAAAAGACATCGTGAATAAGTGACGTCACAAAACGTCAACATTTGGAAAAGAATTCTAGAAAGGAGAAAGGAAATGCGGGGCGTTACAGAGTATATATATATATATATATATATATAAACGTATATACATACCCTAAAGGTAACTAATCATATATATCCCGACATATGAATACATATATATATGTATAGACATGTAAGTACACAATCAGTCTCACAGTGTACAACCAAGACTCACACTCTAAGTACCAACACCGGTAGCGTACACTACTCTCCCAAATGTACGCAAAGTACATAATGCCAAAGTGCAATCTAACTAATCACCAAGCGCTTACAATGTTAACTAGAGAATCTAAAATAGGAGAAACACAATCACCTCTAATATACAAAGGAAGATCTATATCTCAAGGACTGAATCACCTAAATCATATCACCATATGAATCTCATAATACTATAATCAATACGGTCAATAAATCACCAACGCTCTCACTATCGATAAGGAAATCTAACCAGCTCAAAACAAGAAGAGTACACGGACACTACTCTTATGAAGGACTACATAAGAGTCAAGAAACAAAGCAAGGGGAAAGAGATCCCAATGCTAAACACACGGATAACCCAGATAACAATATCAAGGTTAAGAACACCCACAAGCGATTAGGGAGACACTTGGACAAAAGAAACCAAAAGTAGATTGCCGAGAATGAAAGTCATAAAAAGAAGAATCCTAGGGATTCAATAGTTTTTAGAAAAAAAGTTTTAATACTCGAACCAATCCATTAGGCATCCAAGTACCTAAAATGTTTAAAAACCTAAATCACCTAGGTGGTGACATCAAGCATCCAAGAAGAAGGGAAAGGCAACACTATGTGTGTGCACTAAACAACAAGCCCCATACCTGAGACTTAGAAATGAGCGGAAGCAAAAGTGAAACAAAAATACACCCTTCAAAAACTCTATAGGTCGAGATCTAGAGAAAGAAGATTCAAAATCTCAGAATCTTGAGAAATGTTAAAAATTAGGTTTTCTTTAAGAATCTGCATAAACAATGACCGTCTTTCCCCCGGTCTCCTTCATTTGCCCTCACCGATTTTATAAGTTAAATATTTTTTTAAAGAGGATCCTAAGATCACTTTTTAAATTATGAAAACTTGTCGTGGCTACGGGGATGAGCGAAAATGGGTTTTCCCTTTTAATAAGAAAGTGTTTGATTATAAATCTTGAAAAAATACCATTTTCGAATGACAACCTAATAAGAGTGACTACAACTCTAAGGAAGAACACAATCACTAAGGATGCTAAGGGTCTTAAATGGCCGTTGCCACGAAACCAATTAAGTTTAATTGTCACCTAGTCTAACTCAACCAGAATCTCAAAATTACAGTTGATAATCCATTTTCTCAAAATGGTGAAAGGCATCTAATAGCCAATACTACAGAATCAACTAGGTTCACAATTTCATCACCCGCCTTCTCTAAGCCCTCAACTCACACTTAACGCTAAAATCTATTACTAACCTCAACTATCCAAAGAGGTCACTAACCCAACATACATAACCCTCAAAGGACATAAAAGTACAAAATCACAAGTATAAGAATTTACATTTCATTATACTTTAACAATTAGTGCATGAAAATCACATTTTCACGTATCCACTTTCAGTTGAACATTATATTAAAATATGAATTTATTTATAAAAATTCGTAATAAACATGCTACAAAATCACATGTAATGATATCATGATCTACATGTTGAATGGAATCACATAATGGCAATATGAATGCAATGTGACCTAACACAACCTCATGGTACACACACGACCACACACCCTAACTCTAAGGGTCAATAGATATAAATGTCGCCTACACAGCCCCGCTGCGATAAATGATCCAAAGATTGAATGCACAAGCCCAGCTCCGCACTCAGATGACTTCGTTCTTCAATGGATCAATGAAACCATGTTATTATAGACGGTGTGTGGATTTTTCAGTAACTAGAACATCCAATTGTGCATGAGAATTGTCGATGTAGAACCATAATTGGAGATACTCAATAACATGAGAGAAGTGTTGTATATCTATTCACTCAATAATATTCTCTCACTGTATATCTCTGAAGAAGATGAAGCTGTAGAAAATTAGCAGAGATTTTTAAAAACATGTGCCTCCTCTTGTTGTAGTCATGGTATTTATAGGAATTGAATCAAACCCTAAGTTTTCCCTTTTTTGTAATTTCACACCTATCCAAGTCAAACCCTCTTCTCTGATGTATATCATGTATATAGCACGCACTATAATGTGTATGAGTCGTGAACACATCATAAAACCAACCACGGGCAAATTTGGACATCACAACAAAATTTAGAAATATCATTGTCGCAGCTATGCTTGAAGCGTAGGTCCAAGTGTACCTTCAAGCGTAAAACTCCACTTTCCAGCCACTTTTTTATTCTAAAAGTGTAGGCTTAAGCGTAGGTATTTTTTAAAAAACTACATTTCTCCGCAACTGGGCCAATAGTGGTAGTATTAGCGACGGTATAACCTTTCTAACCTTCGTTGATAGGAATCTTATTTATGACGGTTTTACTGTCCCTAGTAGATTTTAATGATAGTCATACCGTCTCTAATACCTTTTTTTTTTGCCAAAAAAAATTGTATTGTTGACACTTTGAGAATATATTTTCCACAGTCATATCGTCGCTAATAAAAAAAATCATTTAATCCTTTGATCACTTTAATTTTCTAAAAATATAAATTATCAACCACGCATAAAAATGCAATAACTTTTGTATTTATAGAAACTTTGTCCATCCTAACACTTGTACAAAAAATGAAGCCTAATAAAAAAGATTCATGTCAAAGTTGCTAAATAGAATACCATCACTTGCAACATTATATTAAAAGCATTTGATGGCATACAAGTCATCCTAAAGGACTCCAAAAAAATAAGACTTCAAAAAATAAGGATGACAAAGATTCAAGACCACCTAAAGGACCCCAAAAAAATAAGACTTGTCTTACTAATTAAGATGTGCTTATATTGATCATTCAGGAGGACGTGGTGGTGATTGTTGTTGTTGAGAATGCTGGAACCATGTCGGTGGCATGAATGATGGCGGGCTTTGATATATTGGTCTCACTTGTTGCTAGGAGTTTAATGGAGGTTGTGGAAGAGTTAAAGAAACCAAGCTGGAGGTTTGTTCTAGTTAACAAGCAACATATCTTGCACTTTGGACATTTTTTCCATTTGTTCCCACATTTGTGCTAGTTCCCCCGCTATGTTTATGTTATTTTTCTCGGCCTTTTCTGTTCTCTTTCGCCACATTTTTTCATAAGATAATGATGCACGTTGGCGACTTGGAACTTTGTAATCATGTCCCAACCCTCGGGGATATCATTTCCTCGCACCCATATGCTTAAGCAGTATCCCGACATAATCTCCATCTCCATTTGCATTAGTACCATCAAAATTTTGAGAAACTTGTATTTTCTTCTCCATCATTTCATCCTGCCAAAAGAATTTCAAAAGCAAAATAATAACTGTTATATCTAGTTCAAATACCAAATTTCAGAAGAAAAATGCAAACTCTTCAATAAGCTCTTCCTCTCCAGAGTCAATGATCACGGAAAATATTAAATACACCGTCGAAAAGTACAAAATATATTATGCCTAATTTTATAAGAACCTTGTGCAGTGCATGTATGTCTAGTTGTCTACCATTAATCTATTAGTGACCTTAGTTGGAAAATCCAATCAGAGTTTATATATAGTTGTCTGCCATCTATTTCAATTCCCAAAATGGGGAATCAAGCATTTGATTCTCTGGCTCAGTCACAAATCCATAGCCAAGTACAAAAAAAGATAATTATAATTCTACTAAAATCATTCATAGTGGAATAAATCATATATATATATATATATATATTTTAATCATAGAATTAATTGGAGAAGTTTTCTGCAACCAAACATGTACTATTAGATCTTGACTTTCTTATCCTTAAAAGTGAGATTTTGAACAACAAATGGCATGAATTCTATTCTGAACTGACTAGAATAAGTATTAAGTGTAGTGCCTTGTTAGTGGACATTTGATAAGTACTTGAATATGGATAATAATATATAGTCAAAGCATAAATAAAAAACTATATAGGATGACTATTTATATCCTGTTTCTCCAACTTAGAGCACTTAGCAGATTAATATGTGAAGTCCAAAAAATTGCAGTAAGTTGGATACTGCTAGTTGGCACAAATATGTAATAATAAATATAACTGTATATATGTAGTCAGAATGAGGCAGTAACCTGAGTCTCTTGTTTGAGCATATCAGCTTTACAAGATAAGAGATCAATAATCATAATGAGATGGAATAAGCATCTATAACTGTCCTAATCTCAAAAATTGCACCGACTTTGATACTATTAGTAAATTGTTGAAATGAGGAATTATTAAGGCAAACCAAAATATACAAACAGGGCATGTTATATGTTTGAATGATCGGGTCTAAGAATTCGGAGGAACCGATTTCGTGTCACTATGTTGCGGACTTGCTATGGCTGCGAAATTGATATACTGGTCTGCTACAAAGGACACTAATAATGGTGTACCTATTGTGAACATTCAAGGGTGATAGGTGCTCAATATTGGTCATTTTCCGCCCCTATCTTGCGTTTATTATCTCTTTACATTCTATTATTTGGTATTTTTATCTCGATTGTGTGTGTAAACATGTTTCAGAAGCTTAATGAAGAAACAGAGCTAATCTCGGTGAATTAACTGAGTTCGTGTTTCTTTTTATCTCGAGAAAGGAATCAAAAGGTGCGCCAGAGCAAAGAAGAGCTACTGAAGGGAAAAATGATCATTTTCCAACATCGTTATCTCAGTGAAGGGAAAAAATGTCATTTTCAGACATTATTACTTCAACCAAAAGCATCAAGAATCAAAGGCGACCATTCTATCTCAAATATGAAAAAAAAATGAATTTTACGGCAAAAATGCATCATACCCTACGTCACCAGAGGCAAAAACAGGCAAAATTGGACCATACCTATACTTTGGTTTGTGATCCAGAATTGGACCCAACGCCCCTAACCTACGCTTGGGCGTAGGTCCAGTATTTCCAGCACAAAAATTTCAGCCAACTTCGGGTACTCACATCTTGGTAAACAAAAGTCGAAATGAGGTGATTCTTGAGCCTAAAATCAAGATCTTGAAGTGCTCTTTCCAAATATATATCACAAGACTTCATCCAATATGTAGAACTCAAGTTATGATCAAAAGAGTGAGAGCTATTCTGCAGAAAAAGCTGGAAATTTCAGTTTCGGGCCAAAATCCTATTTTGACCCGAATTGATTTGTTTTCACCCGAATGACTTTATTTCGACCCTAACACCTCTATACATGTAATATACACATATTATACAACAGATATGAGGGTTTTGTTTGGTTGAGTGTGAAATTACCAAAAAGGGTAATCCTATTCTCCAAGGGTTTCCCTCAACTTTGTCTACAAATATCAAGTTTTGCTACAGATTTTAGAGACCTTCTTGGCACGTATAATTTTCAGAGCCGCCTCTGGAGATTCATTTTATTCAAAAGGAAGGATTCATTCAAGACCTGGAGATTTGGAGAAGAAGGCCATGGAGGGCGATTCTACACCAACGATCCAGTCTCCTTCTACCATGATCAACTAATTCGGTATCTAGGATTTTCTTAGCAAAACCCTAGCCAAGTAATATAGTTCTGATTTTGTTTTCAATTGTAGATAGGGAAACTGTGACTATACTGTGATGATTATGTTAGATGAGAGACCGTTTTTATTCGTGATATAAGTATATATATTTGAATTGATTCTTATCTTAGACTTTTTGAATATATTTATCTTACACAATCACAATTATTTACTATGGGCTGGAACTCGAATGCTTAATCTGTGATTTTCTACACAATGGTGGTCATAAACTGGAAATCCTAGGTTGACAGATGCCATGCCCTGACAAACTGATATAGACATGTCTTAGTTTATTTTCATGCTTTAATTTACTACTTTTATTTACCACTTTAATTTATTTTTCTGTTAATAGTTGGCATGCACTAATCAGTTTAGTCTTGAGATGGGTTGTCGCAATCTAGTTGAGAGTAATCCTTTTTGAGGTCAAACTGCTGGCGTGGTGCGACCTGATTCACAGCCAATGGATCGCCCTCATATAATTGAAATAGAATTTGGACTATATTATGCGGTTAGTGGTGGAGTGAGGAAACCCTAGTATTCTCTCCCTCTAAATCACAACCATTATTTATCATTATTTTCTGCTTTATTTTCATTAATATTAGATAATTCATAAAATCAAACTCTTTTTGGAAAATTATAATTCAGTATTTTTAGATTATTAAAGTGAACAATCCTCGTCTTTGTGGGATCGATATTCCCCTACTGAAGCAAAACTATATATAATTGATCGATGCGCTTGCAGAAGGGTAAAATCTAAAATGTCGTTAAGGTGTCGTTTTTAACCACATATTTTGCACACCTGGCGCCCAACAAAGGGCATATTACTTGGGTAAGAAAAAAGGATGGGTACCACTAAATTATGCAAGCAGACCACTAAATTAAAATGACAAACCAGTGTATTTGAGGATTAAAGATAAAAGCTTCATAGATGGCATGGAAGAATTTAAATTACATGATGAGATGGTACAACGTCTACCCAATTGCAATCATGTGTATATGAGTTTCAAAGATGCATAGGTTAAAAAAAAAGAGCACGTGGAAAGCAATTGAAACAAAAGGCATGTACACTTGTGGGAATATGGCAAAGAGATCAGGTCACGTGGATTCTCATGTCACGTGTTTAAAATGCTCTATATGGGGGTTATTCAACAAATAAAAGAGAAAAAAAAATAGTGCATTTTAAACCCAACTCAGTGAGCTTGAGGCTAAGTGTAGTCCTAATCTTCACTTTTTGCCCAAAAAACGCAACTCATTGAACTCTCCAAAAGAAACCCATTACACAAGATTGATGAACCAACCTTGAGAAGTAAAGCATCATCTGAACAACACAAAAGATAGAAAGATGAGCCAAAACCATTTCTAAATAGAGGATTGTTGCCCAGATGTAGTTTCTCACCTTCGAAAGTAGAAAGTCATTTAAAGAACCAGTGCATTTTAAAACTAGTATGTATAACAACTTCTTCACTATTTTTTTCCCCTGAATTTCTTCACTGCTTTTAGGTAAAGTGTTTTGATAATTGACAAAAATGTTGGACAAATGCAGATTATGACCAAAATGCAAACAAAAGTTCAACAGATACTACACTTATCCTCAACCAACTTATCAAACAAAGTTCAAAAGTTTAACCAAAGTGATCAACACACAAAAGAAATATATAACAAAAATGACTTACATAGTTTCTCTTAGCCTTAGGGTGTACCCATCCAGTTTCTTTCTTAAAGTGTCTCTTTGTACATGGATATTGCAGGGCCTCGCTGAATTTCAACATCCTCATCTACCACATCTTTTTCATTGTACGGGTCCTACAATGATCTCTTCACGTGGCAAATGCAGAGCTAAATGCATCATTATGTCAAAAAATGATGGGGAAATATCATCTCCAACTTGCACAATATTACAACAATCTCTTTTTCCATTGTCTCTAAGAGATCCAACACAACTTCTTGAAGAATAAACCAAGCTCTGTTATTACACTACAGATATTGCCTTTAAGACGAAGTGAAGGAGTCTGAAATTTTATTTTACAATAGCTGCCACACACTTACTCAACATTCATATTTCAAAACCAAACTCATTTTAGATATATATTCTAAGCTATCCAGCAATCGGCCCTAGGAAACATGACTATTCATCCAATAAGTATTTCCTAACATTTAGCCTAAAATTTTAAGATACATAAATCAGATTCTAAGCTGGAGCATTCTTTCATTATCTTCTTTAATTCTAATCAATGTATATGTCTAAAGATGCTTGTAACCAAATAAAATAACATAATAACAGTGTGCCCTCAATCACAGAGTAATTGTGTTCTTCTTTTGTTTCCTTTATCGTCTAATCCTCATTTCAATCTTTTCACATCTTGTTGTTCTAACTTCTCTACAAATCATCAGACTAAAGGAGCCTACTAGAGAGTAAGGGTTTTAGGAGATCAAAACCCTAGTAACACGTGCATCTTCACTTATATACCGCAAAAGCAAAGAAGCCACTTGTCAGTCTGCCATAACTCTCCCAGCCCCTCTAAAAACCCTCAGCTATAAAAACGCACTTCCTGACCGATGATTCTCACTAATCTCCAAAAGACTTAACAAGAGACATATACCTCATAAAAATGCAATAATTAAATCACCAACGCACAACTGTTGCAATGGTATAAAATGTGTACATTCTTCAAAACACACTACAATTTGAACATTACACAAACTTCTGATATTGCAAAAAAAAATATAAATTACAGATGCTTACAACAAAACTAGTATGAATTAATGCGTGTTATGTTCATCTTTTTTTCAAAGTTTTTGGCTGACTTATTCAATGTTTTGTTTCATTGTTGACCTTTGACTAAGTTCATCTTAATCTAACTTTTTCTTGAATGGCATGCCTATTCCATAGTTTAAGACCAATTTAATTTGGAATGTGACTTTCAATGAAATCAGTTATACCAAGAAATTCAGTAATACAATAGTATACAAATTTGATCAATGCATTTAGGTGATCATAGACTTAAATTTTTGAATTATGAATGCATCTGGACATATAGGTACCGATCACAGTTAAGCATAATCATTTGTAAGCTGAGATATAGGCACAATTGCCTCATTAATTTAGGAGGAAGCATGTCCTGAAATATTTGATATTTAAAAAAGTGCATATGATTTGGAATATTTTTTATAGACAGTCAATACAAAACCATTTCAACAAAATTTATATCTAGATAAAGTCAATACAATAGATATAAAAACTGCCTCTCGATTCGTTTAACTTGAAACATCTCCGTCGACTTGGTACACCGCGCACGCGCGCACACACACAAACAACATATATATATATATATCCCACTACACACAAACAACCAAAATAAATCATGGGTCCTAGTACCTCTAGATTCCAGATAAAGTCCAAGAAAATTTCAGATAAAAATTGGTTGGCCTTTCAAACTCAGGTGCTTCACATTTTTATGATGAACAAAATTGTAACTTCCTTTCATGACAATAATTTCATATATTTCAAGGCAAGACCTTAGAAACTAGAAAGACATGCTTCAATGTGGCATGAGCAACATAATCACAAGAATCAATTTCCACAACTGAAGCATAACAATCACACCTCGATTCAGTTAAAGAATAGTGTAAATGGAATAATCATAAGTCACAACAAACACAACATAAATAATTAGTCATGTGTTTTAATTTTCTCCAGAAACAGATAATAATAATAATAATAACAATAATAACAATAAATGAGATATTTAAAGAGGATATTATGGAAGATGTCACATTTTACAAGCTAATCCCAAATCATTAGATACATAAAAATATTTCTATTACAACCTCTGCCACACACACATATAGATAAAGTCACAAAAAACAGTCCTTATATTTAAAAATTGAAGCCAAAAGGAGTATCAGAGCAGAAATCAAACCTTAAATTATCTTAGAATATCAAACCACGACCAGAATTTCAATTTTGAAAATTTATCTTCCCAATTCAACATAAATAGAAAGAGAAATTAAACAAACACGCACCATTCAACAAAAAGTAAGAATTTAAATATCAGAGCATAATATGTATTTTTCTTTCCGCAATTTTAATTAAATATATATGTATATGTATAAAATTATAAATTGTGCAGTGCAGTCTGGGCTGGGTTACCAACCAAGCATCCCAGAAACATATAAACTAAGGGTTTTTTAGCAAATCAACTAGTAAATCAAGCAAAAAAAATTAAATCAACTAATTGAGTACATGAACAGAACGATCAATGTAAGAACATCAAACTTGAAACATACATGGAATCGGAAAAAAACACCACTCCTTTACCTTTGACTCGACAATATGCATAGCAGAAATTGTGATAATTAATAATTACAACAAATGTGATTTCAGTACCTATAACTTCAAAGCTACAGATATATACACATTATATATAAATATTTATATATACATATATGTAGCGAGAGGGAGAGAGTACCTTTGTTGGAAGCTTGGTAATAAACCCTAACGTTCTTCAGGAAAGCCAAAGAAATTACGCGTTGACAAAAACCAAAAAAAAAAACAAAATCAGAATTAAAAATTTGGCTTGAAGGATCAAAACCTAAATAGATTCTTTGATGGAACTTACCTTCGATTCTTTGATAGTCATCGAAGTGATTGTGAGTGAAGATGGAGTGAGAGAGTTGTCGATAATGATTTCTCTTGGGTCGTTAATTCGATGGAGTGACAGAGCTTATGATTCTTAGAAATTTAGATGTGGAGAGGCGAGAGATCGATACGGAGAAGCGTCAATTAAAGTGAGAGTCGAAGAGTTTGTCAATTCGATCGAGTCATGAGGGAAGAGATCAATATAGAGTCATGATGTTTAGGGTTTGAGGTTTGCCGATTTTGATAGAGAGAAAGTGTTTTTTTTTATTAAAAGTAGAGAAGAGTATCTCCATCGTGTAACTCTAGGTTTACACAAGCCATACCTCGGCGAGGTATCATAGACATGCTCTAGTTTAATTTCATGTATTAGGCGAGATGGATTGTAGCGAATCTGGTTGACGGTATCCTTTTGGGGAACGTATTCGATTATTTGCGTCACGTTCTGATTCACAAGAATAGATCGCCCTTTTTACAATTGTGCAAATTGAAAACTATGTTATGCGGTTAGTGATGGAGCGATGAAAACCTTGTTTTTCTCAATTTATTTTTTGTTTTAGTTAATTTAGTTATAAATCACAAAACTATTCAAAACTATATTTCAAACATAATTCAATAATGTTAGATTACTGAAGTGAATAATACAAGTCTCTGTGGAATCGATATTCCTTTTCTCAAGCCATTTATGTGCTACAATACGATTCGTGCACTTGTGATAGGTAAAACCTAAGCCGTCCTAAAGAGTTGTTAACATCAATTTTTTGGCGTCGTTGCCGGGAAATTGGCATTATTTTTAGCTTTAGTAGTTTAGGTGCATTGAGTTATTGTACTGTATTTAAAGTTAGATTTTTTGTGTGATTGACAGTTACACTAAAAAGTGCGAAAGGAATCAGCGGAGCAGTGAAGATTGCGTCTTTGGACCTCTTATGAGTTTTAGTTTAGCTTAATTTCGTGCATAATTTTAGCTTTATTTTTTGTTAATAGTTATAATAGTTAGAAGTAGATAGTTTTATTTTTCATAAAAAACAATTCTGCAGTTTTCGTGTAAACTGTCAGAAAGTTTGAATTTAGCGAACGATGAGAGGTTTTTGAGTGGAAAAGGGCCTTTGAACAAAAATCACTATAACTTAGTGATCCGCGTTGAATTTAGGCCGAAACACGTCATTTAGTACCTCAAAAGCACAATTTTGTGATTGTTCATAAGAGAAAAAATAATAATTTGCCTTGTTCATGAGCGATCGGCAATCCCCTTTCGGATTTTGAGAGGATGGAGAACCGTAATGCAGCTACGGGACGAGCCCCGGCTACGTCCTTGAAGGGGTACTATGCACCCTCTGCTTATGAATCGTATGCTGAATTTCCAGAAGAAGATGGAGTCAAACACTATGAGATCAAATCTAGTGTCATCAACATGTTGCCCAAGTTCTATTGACTTAGGAATGAGGACCCATATCAACATATTAGTGATTTCTTAGAAATGGCCTCGACTGTCAGAATTGAGAATCTGAGCCTTAGTGCGTTGCGTGTGCGATTGTTTCCCTTTAGAAAGGGATACAAAAATCAATTGGGAAACCTTAAGAGTTGAATTCTTAGAATACTTTCCAATAGGTAGGACCCATGAAGCACAGGAGGCGATTACCCACTTCAAAGAATTGTCTGGTGAGGAATTCCATGATGCTTGGGATAGATTCAATAAAATTCTGTGAAACTGTCACCATCACAAGTTCGTTGAGCAAGATATTGTGCATAATTTTTATCTTGGACCTCGTGTCGATCATAAAAATCATATTGATGCAGCAGTGGGAGGTCAGTTTACACTGAGGCCAGCAAACGAACTCTTGGAGCTATTTGACAACGTGAGTGACAATTTGATTCAATATGAATCAGAGATGAGAGCTAGAGATAGATACAAAAGAAGATCTGACAAAGTGTTTATCATAGATAGAAAGGATGATGATGTTAGAGAACAAGTACTAGTAGTATTGTCAGAAAATTTTGATAAATTCATTAATCTGAGGCAGTCAGCTCCTAGGAAAGTTTTAGCAATAGGACATGACCCTTCCCAATATGAATATCAGGGCAATGGGATAGTTGTCGCTGATGAAAATGCAACCTGGACCATCCCGAACAATAATCATTTTTCTAATTCATACAATTTGGGTTGGCATAATCACCCATATATGTCCTATCATTCTGAGAACACTGAAAATCCACAATCAAGTTTCAGTAGAAGCCAACAACCATCTTTCACTACTCGGAATTTTCAGTCCAATAATACCCCATCAGTCCGACCCTTCAACCAAAATCAACCTCAGTTTCAAAATCAACACCCACCATCTAGACCACCTGGTTTTGAGGACGAGATGATAAGCGCCTTGAGAGATTTTAGAAATCAATCTAATGAGTTTAAAAATCAATCCAATCATAATTAGGAAGCCGTCCAATTGCTGAATTCTCATGTCCAATTAGTGAACTCTCATTCAACATCCATTAGTAAGGTAAAATCCTAAATAGGGCAACTAGCTAATGCAATGAATAGGCTTGAAGAAGGAAGATTACCTAGTCAACTGGTAGCTAATCCGAAGAGTACACAAGTAGTGGAGCGTGGTTCATTTGCTGAACATAATTACGAAATAGTCCAAGCCATTACGACTCTGAGAAGTGGAAAGGAGGTGGGGAATAGGGTTGGGCAGCATTTTGAGGAAATGACGAATGTAAGAACACTTTTGACTATTGTTTATTTATGGTATATTCTAGACAATAATCATGTTAAGTGCTAGATAGGACATTTTGGTTTCAACGACATCTACAAGCTTCAACAAAGGCGAAATCAACTATTGAAGTAGTGAAGAGTACAAGTGAAGCACAAAAGTGAGCGTATTGAGGAAAAATATCTCCCGAAAGGTGAAAATGACATTTTTCAAAGCCGTCACTTCAAGAAAAAAGTATCATGGATTCAAGACGCTCATTTTGGAGCAGTTGCGGAAAAAAATGGTTTTAACAAAAATACCTATGCCTAAGCCTACGCTTACAGAATTAAAAAGTGGCCAGAAAGTGAAAAGCTATACTTGACCCTATGCTTGGACCTACGCTTAAAGCATAGGCTGGTGGGCGTCAGGTGTGTGCAAAATATGTGATTAAAAATGACACTTTAGGTTTTACCCTTCTGCAAGCGCACAGATCAATTGTAGATAGTTTTGCTTGTGTAGGAGAATATCGATCCCATAGAGACGAGGATTGTTCACTTCAATAGTCTAAAAACACTGAATTATATTTTTTCAAAAAAAGTTTGGTTTTGTAAATTATCTGATACTAATGAAAATAAAACATAAAGTAATAATAAATAATGGTTGTGATTCAGAGAGAGAGAAAACTAGGGTTTCCTCACTCCACCACTAACCGCATAATATAGTCCAAATTATATTTCAATTGCATGAGGGCAATCCATTGACTGTGAATTAGGTCGCACCACGCCAGCAGTTTAACCCCGAAAAGGATTACTCTCAACCAAATCGCGACAACCCATCTCAAGACTAAACTGATTAGTGCATGTCAACTACTAACATAAAGTAAATGTAGAAAACTAAATTAAAGTAGTAAATTAAAGCATGAAAATAAACTAAAGCATGTCTATATCAATTTGTCAGGGCATGGCCTGTATAAACCTAGGATTTTGAGTTTTATGACCACCATTGTGTAGAAAATCATAGATTAAACATCCGAGTTCCAGCCCATAGTGAATAATTGTGATTGTGTAAGATAAATATATTAAAAAAGTCTAAGACAAGAATCAATTCAAATATATAAACTTGTATCACGAATAAAAACATTCTCTCATGTAACACAATCATCACAGTATAGTCACAGTTTCCCCTCTCTACAATTGAATATAAAATCAGAACTACATTACTTGGTTAGGGTTTTGCGAGAAAACCCTAGATACCGAATTAGTTGATCATGGCTGAGAAAATCTGCATTGTCAGTGTAGAAACGCTCTCCATAGCCTTTTTCTCTAGATCTCTAGGTCTTCAATGGTGGTTCTCTTCAATGGAAGAACTCTATGAATGAACGTGAAAATCAGAACCAGAACTAGCCTCCAAAAACCACATTCCTCTCTAAACCTAACCCTCTCATATTTATAGACAAGTGAGGGAAACCCTAATGGTTTCCCTTTTTTGTAATTTCATAATATATGAATAATCTCTATAAAATATCATGTAAATATGTGTATAAGCTTGTATGTAGAGGTCTGGAATCACCGATCACTTAAAATATCGAAGTAGGGACAAAACTGGAAAAATTATGAACCAACTCCAAAACAACTTCAGCACATAAGGGGATCACGTGGCCACAAGGTGGGACCTATGCTCCTGACCTACGCTTGGGCATAGGTTTAAAGCGTAAGGTCCAAACTAAAGCGTAGCTCAGGTCCAATCTGCCTCTTTTTCTCTCTGACGACGTAGGGTATTATGCATCTTTTGCTGTAAAACCTCGTCTTTTCATATTTGAGCTAGACTGGTCGCCTTTGAATCCCGATGCTTTTTGGTGAAATAATAATGTCTAGAAATGACATTTTTGCCCTTCGGTGCAATAACGATATCGGGAAATGACCATTTTGCCCTCTGGTAGCTCTTATTCGCTCTGCACACCTCTTGATTCCTTTCTCGAGATAGAAACGAACAGGAACTCAGTTAATTCACCGAGATTAGCTTTGTTTATTCATTAAGCTCCTGAAACATGCTTACACGCACAAATGGGATAAAAATACCAAGTAACAGAATGTAAAGATATAACAAACGCAAGATAGGGGAAAAAAATTACTAATATTGAGCACCTATCATAGGCCCCCTACGCTTTAAGCATAGCGATGACTAAAATTCTGCTGATTTTTGTTGTGATGTCCGTTTTGTCCCTATTTTGATTCTATGATGCATGGACGACTTCTACACCTTGGTATACGTGTAATACACATAATATACATCAGAGATTAGGGTTTTGCTCAATTGGATGTGAAATTACGAGAAAGGACGAACTTAGGGTTTGCTTCTTCATTGTTTATAAATACGAAGGTCTACAAGAAAGGAGGCTAGGGTTTTTGAGGAAGATCACTGCAGTATTATATCATTCATATTCTTCTACAGAGATAGAGATAGTGAGAGAAAATATAATTGTGTGATTTTTCTAGTTCTCTCTTGTTTTGGGGTTGATTATATCATGTTTCTACATCGACGATCTAATGCATGATTGAATGACCTAGATTCTAAAAAATCTACACACCGCTGATTGCAACTTGGTTGCATTGATCCATTTTGAGAAGTGGAACCGTCTGAGTGTGGAGATCGAAGCAGGAGGCTTCGTGGTGATTTAATCCGTTGAAAAATGGAGCCATCTGAGTACGGAGATCGAAGTGAGAGCTTCGTGGAGCGCGAGTGAATCTAAACTTTCAAACATCGAGTGAAGAACAACAAATTATAGCAGTTGTAAGTTCTGTTTTCATAGAGTCTGTACAAATTCTCTGATTCATAGTGCATCGATACCCGAGTGTATCCGTGGTTTTTACTTGGAGTCTTTCCAAAGTTTTCTACATAAAAAATCTATGTGTCTTCTGATTTATTTTCTGCACTTATATTCATAATTGTTTGTTTTATCTGATTAGAAAATTAGGGTTTGTGATTGATTAAAATTGAATTTTTGCTAGATAATTTTAATTGATTGTAAAATTGACTAAAAGCCTATTTAAAGCAAAACCGTCGAATGAGTGGACTGTTGCTGAGACGAATAGTGCAAATTGGAATTCAAAAGCTTTAAATGTGTTGTACAATGCGGTGACTCCGAGTGAATTTAATAGAATAGCCACATGTGAGATTCCTAAAGAAGCGTGGGATATTCTCTAAGTAACTCCTGAAGGAACTTCGAAAGGTTAAACTATCAAAACTTCAAATTTTGAATTCTCAATTTGAACAACTGAAGATGGAGGATGATGAAGTCTACGCTGAAAAGCAGCTCTCTAATTTTTCAGAGAAGTTGAAGGGGAGGGAAGAAAGTTGCACCACTTTGCAACAAAAGGTGGCTATTCTCTCATGCCAATTCTGGTAGTTAGTCAGTTTGTTTTCATCATACAAATTGGTTGTCCTAATGATATTCTTTTGTATGCTAAAGGTCAAAGAGCTAGAATAGCAACAACAATCACAAGGCAACCCTTATTCTAATAGGATTCCCTCTTCAAAATGGCAGCACAATTGTGATCATTGCATAAAAAGAGTATCTACCATACGTATAAAGGCGCTAACTAGTGCATTTCCAGCTTAAATTTTTATTTCAGATCTTTTGCATTCACAAACGAAGAATACATCGTATCCTGGTAGAAAACATCGCATGACTTTGAGGCTAGACTAACTGATATTGTCACACGTTGTCATAATCTAGGTGAACCCATTCCTAAGACAACCATAGTGAAGAAAATACTTAGATCTCTACCTGAATGTTTTCGATCTAAGGTTACTGTCATATCAGAAGTCATTAGTCTTAAAGAAATCAAGGGTAGAGAATTGGCCGAGAACTTAAAATCCTATGAGATGAAAATGTTCAAAAATCCTCTTAAGAAGGTTAGTGGCAGAAAAGAGAAGAGCATAACTTTCAAAATCACTAGGGAAGATTGTGTTGAATCTGATGGAGAAAATGAGTTGAGTCTGAATGATATTGTCATGTTTGCTAAAAGGTTGAACAAATTTGATAAGGCTAAACAGAGTGGTCAAGGACAAAAATTTAGAGATAAGTTGGGTGAGTTTAGAAGTAGAAATAAAATCCAAACTCGGAAAGATAAGTCTGATCCTAAAAAGAAAAAACTCCAATGTTTTGAATGTCAAGGATATGGTCACATAGCTGCATAGTGTGCAAACACTTTGAAAAAATCCAAATGACACTACAATAGACAGTGCATTTTGGGACTAATTTTTTGGTCGCAAATGAGCTTTAGCGACCAAAATATTTTGGTCGCACAACCGTTGCTGAAAACGGCGGAACAAATAATTTTTTGCGACCAAAATATCGATTGGTCGCTAATATTAAGAGTATTAACGACCAAATTTATTGCGACGAAAAAACGAGCATTTGCGACTATATTGTTTGGTCGCCAATACCTTCTCATTTGTCACCATATGTTTTGGTCACCAATACATCACCCTTTTATGACTATATTTTTTGGTCGCAAAGATCATTCTCATTTGCAATCATATATTTTGGTCGTCAATACATAAATTTTTAATGATTGTTTTTTTTTTTTTTTTTTGTCGCAAATAGATAAGCTTTAATGACTAAACTTTTTAGTTGCAAGTGTCCTACTTATTTAAGACCATACTTTTTAGTTGAAAGAAATTGGGTTGATTTCTTTCTTCAGGCGAGAAAGAAAGTCCGGGAGGATATTGGTTTTGCCAGGAATATGAATTTGTGACCTTCTTCATTTTTTTGTCGCAAATACATATATTTTTTTAAGACCCTAGAAATTAAAACAACTAAATTAGTAGACATTTTAAATTTTAAAAAATAAGAATTATAGAATAAGAATAACCAAAAATAATAATTGAATGACATCAACACTGTAGTAAAATCTAAACGAATGATTCAATTAATTATATCAAATAAAATACATACATGACAAATTCCATACATTTACAATAGATTGCACAAGACCAATAACAACAAAAATAATAAAAATTAAAAAAAAAATAAACAAACAAACTATTAAATACATTTGCTCATGTCCTCTATAATGAATTTTTTGATATTTGTCATTGCTCCTAAGCTTCAAAAGTGTCTTCTAGCTTCAAACTCCAACTCTAGAGCTACTATTTGTCTCCAATATAACATTTCTGTTGAACATGATAAATTCCAATATCTTGTTTTAGAGCTTGCAACACGTTCGTTCATCCAACACGTTCTTGTAACTGAAATTAAAAGCTAACCAACATTATTGTACAAAGAAAGCAACCAAGAACTAAAATCATATGTAAAAATGAATCAAAAGCTTGAAAAGCTACGTGTGTGTACGAAATGAAAAAATAAAATAATAAATAACAAATCAACAACCACCTATCAAATAAATATTTATTAGTTTTCCCATAAGTGATTAAATTTTATATTTAAGGGCAAACATTTGTATATACGCACAAACTTCTCCTATATGTATTTGCTATGTATAGATAAGAATAAATGGGTGCGTAGAAACAATTAGAAAGAAACAACATTTTTTTTGGGTAAACAAGAGGCAACAACAAATAAAGGAAAAACAAAGAGGCAACTATCCTGTTTATGCCTCTTAAAATAAAAGTGAGAACAAGAAAGGTATATCTATAAAATGATATGAATTAGACGCAACAAGCACACATGAAACTCTGCATATTCCTAACTGCCTTATACCAGACCTATTCATTCAAACTCTTAAAACATGGTCATTGCAGGAGGGTATCTTGCACTTAATACATGGTTATCCATACTGTTGATCCCAATCCAATTAAGTTTAGTTCAATATCATAAAACCGATTGTGATTTACAAGGTAAACATGTCAGAACATCCTCTTAACCTCCCCTAATTAAATCCAAATCTATAATAGTCTACCAAAACCTTTAAAAAAATCAGCTTACCTTCATATTGGAAATTGGAATATTTTTAGCCAACGAATCCACAATTATATTAGCTTCCTCCCCTGCATAACCAGAAACCAAATGCTTAATTTAGAATCCTTCCTTCCCTTTGTCATGGTACAAAACCCAAAACGCCCATAATTTCAAGTCTCAGTGCCCGAGATATTGTCATTGCATTTGATATTAGCAGTCATCTCTTGTTGAACACCAATAATAAAAGCTTAATGCGTGATGGGTTTATGGGTGTTCATTATTTTCATTCTAATTGATTAAGATGCCAATGCATAGTTATTTCGAAACTTAAACCATTAAATATATATATATATATATATATGTATACATATATGAGCAGTTTTTAACACATTGGCTTTCAATTTAGACCCAGCAAAAATTAACACAATACCCCACAGGGTGCATAATAATCTTTAACATAGATCTAAAAACAAAGTTTTGAACAAACATTACAGAACAGACTAAATGATTGTCCAGTGAACAAAAGAAAATTAAAATTGTATAATCCCCTGATCTGGACAAATTAATTAAGGACTACAGTGAAGGGTATATTCCAAATTTGGTATATAATCACAATACCCCACAGGATTCATAAACCAGTCAGATATGTACACGGCAACCAATGTTGAAAAATCTGAATAAAATTCAAAACAAATATGATAAACAAATAGAAAATCAGTTAATACAATAATTTCCAAATGGGTTTATCTAACTATATAGTTAGTAATAGAACTCAATTACTAACTATATATGGAATGTGAAATGGGTTTATCTATCAATATTGGTTATCAATATTGGGAAACAATATATGTATCAAATCATTGTCCTTAATTAAACCACAAAATTCATTTACCAAAACAAACAACTAAGCCACGGAATTTTTCATTTCATTGATTCCAGATTTGTATAAATATATATATATATATACAAAATTTGCAGAGTGTTTACATGTAAAAATATTAAATCAAGCAATTACTTTCCATGATTAAGAAAAACAAAAACAAAAAATGAATTTAAAGATTAAAGATTAAAGAAAGAAAACCTACCGGGATGGAGAAGAACGCGAACAAGGATGGTGAGGGTTCCACACCATCAGAGAACCGAGTCTCGAAGTGGCGGACGCGGCCGTGGAGGAGCGTCGATCGACCTCTGTTCGCCGCCTTCTCCTTCTCCTTCTCCGGGGAGTACGAGACGTCGGTACCGGAGGCGAAGCTGTCTCTTATTGCGAGGCTATTCAGAAATTGTATAGAGAGAGGGGGATTGGCCTGTGATGAGATTGATTTGTGTGGCCGGTGGCTGATGGAGGGAGTGAGATGAGGCGGCAGGGACAGGGTGAGCGAGCAGCTAATAGATTAGGGTCGGTTTGAAACCTTGTTTTTTTGTTTTTTTCATAATATGTTGAAAGAACAAAACATGTTTGTCAAATTTTCTAATGTTTATTCTGTTTTTAATTTAAAAAATGTTCTGTGAACCGTAAAAAAAATACGAGAACAACAAAAATATGTTTTATTATTTTTTTTGAGATTTTTTTAAAAAATGAAAAATAAAAAAATTGAAAAAATACCCCTTCACCTCCACCTCCACCCTCAACCACCACCATCCACCCCCATCATTTACCACCTTCAACAACAACCTTCGACTATCATCAAACCCCCAAATTGAACTCATACACACACACACATATATATACACACACACAAACCACTTCAACCCCAATCGACATCACCATCCCACCACCCGTCGACACCACCACAACTCCTAGATCGACTCTCCGAACCCTAAATCGAATCTCCAATTCGACACCCAATACCCTAAATCGAAACCCCTAAATCGACTCTGCAAATCCTAAATCGAACCCCTCTCCACCATCTGCAAATGCAACTTCACCACCATCGAACCCCCTCCACCATCTTCAACACCTAATAATTCAAAATCGAAACCTCGTGTGTGTGAATGTGTGTAGAAGAAGAAGAAGACTCACGGTTTTTATTTTTTTGTCACAGGCACAAATTGTGTTTTTTTGTTTTTAAGATAGAAAACAAGGACAAGAGCAAAAAAAAAAATTTAAAGGGTATAGAGGTGTTTTTTTCTAATTAATTAGTCCGCGCGGCAAAACTAAATGGAAATGAGATGGGCGGCAACTCCAATTGTTTTTAGATTTTTGGGGGCCAAAATTCGATCTGGTAAAATTGCAAGCAAAAAACTAACTTATAAATAGATTTGTTCTTTGAGTTAATAAAAAATTAATTAATTTTTTATAAGATACAATTCAAACATTAAATGTAATAATAATTATAAATATTTTACGTTTATAATTAATTAAATAACCATTTTATCTATCTCAATAATATCGTTTACACAAATAATATATCAATCTAGGAATAAATACATCATGACTAAGTAACTAATAAGTTTAAATAGTAGATATAATAATTATGATTTACATAAATACATAACATTTTTTATTATTTGTGAAGTAATTTGGGCAATGTAAAAAGGATTTAAATCAACAAGATCAGTTGATAACTAAATGGAATAGCTTATATCGAGAAAAATATTTTTATTTTTAGAATATGTAAAGTTATATTAAAAAGAACATAATATTTCCAACTAAAAATAGTTTTGCTTTCAAATTAACTAAATTTTCATAATACCACTAGTTTTTATGATATGATAAAATCATAGTGATATTAACCAACTGATCAAAGATAAAGTGCCTGATAATATATTGGTCACACATAAAGAGATTTTGGTGTTAAAGAAAAGTTTAAATTACAAATCCGATTGTGATAGAATCCTAAAGTTTAAATTATATTTTAACCTTTTATTTCATTCTCGTATTATGATTAATAATCCTAATCCTAATTGCATAAAAAAAAAAAAAAACCATCTACAGTTGTATTTATTAATCCTAAATGGACTATAATATTAAATCTCATCTACAATTGTAATTAACAATTCTAATGGTATAAAGGATAACTTTTGACATGTAAACCTAACTGTGTTATGATTAAAATTCATTATATCACCATAAAATTAGAAGTCTTATAACTGTAATGTGATTAAAATTCATTATATCAACATATAATTAGAAGTCTTATAACAATATAATACAACCCTATATATAATCTTACGCCCCTCTCTCTTTCTAAGACCTTACGATTCTGAGGCCTCTCTCCGCCCTATAATTCTTTTATGTTGTTCATTAATTGTATTTATGTTGTTCTATTATTTTTTGGTAACTCTATTCTATTCTAGAACAATTGTATCAGCTAGGTAGTATTTATTTTTTCACTTTTTTTTTAATTGTAATTCAATATTTATTTATTAACTTAGATATATATCTTGATAGGTATTATGGTTTGATCGAGCTTAATTTATTTATTTATTAATGCCTGAATTTATATTAATTTATTTACAGTATATCTATGAATTTATTTTTTCCCACTTAAATATCAAAGAAGAGAAAAAGACTCTTTCTGTGATCTATTAATTTATTAAATTAAGGTTTTTGCAACAAAAAATAATACTTCCTCTGTCCCAAATTATAAATCCCTTTTGGGTAATCCAACTTTTTGAGATGATGACTTTTATTGGTGTGATAGTGAATGAAAAATCAAATTTACCCTTGGTCCCACCAAGTGATGTAATGTATGTAGTTTATATATTTTATAACTTGAATGATTGAAGAGTAAATTGGTAAATTGATCAAATAAAGTGACATTGACTTTATTTATTTTGGGATGGATTGAATAGTGAATGTGGACACTTAAATTGGGACGGGGGGGAGTATCTTTCTGCGACTGTAACATTTGGTCGCTAAAAATAAATTATATTGCAACCATTAATTTTTTGGTCGCAAATAATCAATTATATTGCAACCATAACTTTTTTGGTCGCAAAACATTGATTCTATTGTGACCATATTTTGTTTTGGTCGCTAATATCCACAACTCTTTTGTGACCATAATGTTTTTGGTTGCAAAACATCAATTCTATTACGACCATATTTGTTTTGGTCGCTAATATCAACAATTATATTCCAACCTTAACTTTTTTTAGTCGCAAAACATCAATTTTATTGCGACCATATTTGTTTTGGTCGCTAATATCAACAATTATATTGCAACCTTAACTTTTTTTAGTCGCAAAACATCAATTTTATTGCGACCATATTTGTTTTGGTCACTAATATCCCGAGTAATTGCAACTATATTGTACTTTGCCTGCAAATGCCTTACATTCAACGACCAATTCATTTTTGTCACAAATAATAGGGTATTTGCAACTATTTTAGCTTAGTCGCAAATAATTTGGTCAGAAAATGAGTGATTTCTTGTAGTGGGATTAGCTGTCAGTTGGGATGATGAATCTGATAATGGATCAGCTAGTGATGCAACAGACTCAGAGGTAGGTGATGATTCTAAGAATTTTACCGTGTTTGCTGCTCAAAGCAAGGATGTTAAAGAAGTTGCTACAAGTTGGGTGATGCCTAGAGAGGAAGATTCTGAGTGTGATGAATATTGTGACGACACGCTTCAAGAGTCTTATGATAAATTACTTGATAAGACCACACAACTTCACAAATCACATGAAACTGTTGACTAAAAGACTTAGCATGGACAAACAATAAAATTCTTTAAAAGATGAATTAGTAAATAGTTCTCAAACTCTAAATCTCCTACAAAATCAAAAGGCCAAATTGGTTGAGGAATTCTATAAGTCTGAACAAGAAAGGACTCGGGCTTTGAAGATAGTTGATGATCTCAAGAAGGAATTAATGGAGAAATCTGCCAAGATTGGAGATTTGGAAAAGGAGTTGAAGGATGCTCACTCAACTATCCATAAATGGTCTAGTGGAACTCTTAAACTTAATCATATGTTGAGTATGGGAAACTTTGCAAGAAATACAAAGGGACTAGGTTTTGATGGAGTATCACATAATTCAAACATTGTGTCAAAGACCACCTTTGTAAAGGCTTCCCCAAGTAGCATCTAGTTCTTCTGAAGGGAATTTAATGCTAAATCTTTTGTGAGTGGAGATCTTCAAAGAAAGTCAGTTTTTACCTCTAGATATCCTAAGAGGTCAACTGATGAAGGATATAAGTTTGTTCCTATATGTCACCACTGTGGTGTCAAAGGTCACATTCGACCAAGGTGTTCTAAGCTAAGAGGGAAGACTTTTTCAATGAAGGAACAAAGGACTCGAGAAGGAGATTATGTTCAAGATCAAATTCAAGTGTTGAATGAAGAGATGAAGAATTTGTCAAAATTGGCAAATAGAGCACCAAAGATGAAGAAAGCATGGGTCAGAAAAGATGAGCTACACTGTTATGTAGTTCATACCGCACTTAGAACATGTAATTCTAGCTCTTGGTATCTGGAAAGCATGGGTCAGAAAAAGGGGACGATTATGCGACTTTGATCCCAACTGGAGGTCTTTATCTGTGAAGGCAATAGTTGTGCAACATGAATCAGACATACCCTTAACTAAATATTTGTCATCAAATTTAGTAATAATGGTCATGTCTTTCAAAATCTCTTCCTTAATTTCAAATTCCTTATGGTCTTCATTAGCTTCTATTTTACTTGTTTTCGCAATTAACACCATGCAAGTTCTTTCAATCACATCGTCAAAGTATCTTTTGGGGAACAATTCAAGCAAAGTAATGGGTTTGGAAGATTCTTCATTCGAGCACACCTCCTCTATTACTGAGGTTTTATTGACATCTATTTTCTTGTTGATTGACTACTTTTGATGATATTTGATAGGTGTTTAATATTGGTCATTTTTCGCCCCTATATTGTGTTTGTTATGTCTTTGCATTCTGTATTATGAAATTACAGAAAATGGCAACCATTAGGGTTTCCCTTAATTGTCTATAAATATGAGAGGATTAGGGTTTAGAAATATATGCTTTTAGGGTTATTTTTAGTTATGTTTTGGAGATACACATTCATTCATAGAGTTCTCTTCCATTGAAGAGAACTACCATTAAAGACCTAGAGATCCAGAGCAGAAGACCATGGAGAGTGTTTCTACACTGACAATGCAGACTCCTTCAACCATGATAGACTAGTTTGGTATCTAGGGTTTTCTCACAAAACCCTAGCCAAGTAATGTAGTTTTGATTTTTATTTCAATTGTAGAGAGGGGAAGCTTTGACTATACTATGATGATTGTGTTAGATGAGAGACTGTTTTTATTCGTGATACAAGTTTATATATTTGAATTGATTCTTGTCTTAAACTTTTTGAATATATTTATCTTAGACAATCATAATTATTTATTATGGGCTGGAACTCGGATGCTTAATCTGTGATTTTCTATACAATGGTGGTCATAAAACTTAAAATCCTAGGTTGACACAGGCCATGCCCTGACAAACTGATATAGACATGCCTTAGTTTATTTTCATGCTTTAACTTACTACTTTAATTTACTGCTTTAATTTACTTTTCTGTTACTAGTCGGCATACACTAATTAGTTTAGTCTTGAGATGGGTTATCGCGATCCGGTTGAGAGTAATCCTTTTTGGGGTCAAACTGCTGGCGCGGTGAGACCTGATTCACAGTCAATGGATTGCCCTCATGCAATTGAAATTAGAATTTGGACTATGTTATGTGGATAGTGCTGGAGTGAGGAAACTCTAGTTTTCTCTCCCTTTGAATCACAAACCAATTTACTTTGTTGTTTAGATTAATTTAAGTAATATTAGATAATTTACAAAACAATCAACTCTTTTTGAAAAACTATAATTTAGTGTTTTTAGATTATTAAAGTGAATAATCATCGTCTCTGTGGGATCGATATAACCCTACTCAAGCAAAACTATACACAATTGATCTGTGCACTTGCAGAAAGGTAAAACCTAAAGTGTCGTTAATGTGTTGTTTTTAACCACATATTTTGTACACACCTGAGGCCCAACAAGTTTTTGGCACCGTTGCCGGGGACTTGACATTGTTCAATAGCTTTAGTAGTTTAAAGCTAAAGTTGAAATTATTGTGTAATTTTTAGGTACATTTGAAGAGCGTGGAAGGAAAAGACAAAGCTGCTAAAGTTGCGTCTGGACCCTTTGTGAGTTTTAATTTTGCTTGGTTTTTGCATTTAATTTTTAGCTTTACTTTTTGTTCATAGTTTAGATAAGTTTAGAAGTAGTTTAGTTAATTTTCTTTAGTTATTTAAAAAAATAAAAAGAAGAAAAATAAGATTTTGAAAAAAAATTTAGTGTATGTCCGATAGATCGACGTGTTCAAATTCAAATTCTACGTTAATAGTATACAACCTGGAGATCGAAAGAACTCTAAGTCGTTTACGAAAATTTATTGAAGAGCGTCGTCAGACAGAACATGTCGAGATGGGTGATGAGAGAGTTAATCCACGGAGAGGACCAGACACCTCATTGAAGGGATTCTACGCACCGGACATGTATGAATCGTATGCTGAATTTCCAGAAGAGAAATGTGCAAAGCATTTCGAGATCAAGACGAGTGTGATCAACATGCTCCCAAATTTCTCTGGTCTCAGGATAGATTATCCGTACTAGCATGTCAATGAATTCATAGAGGTTGCATCAACCATTAGGTATGATGGTTTAACTAAAAATGATCTAAGAGTGCGTTTATTCCCATGGTCTTTAGAAGACAAAGCAAAAACATGGTACATTAAATTGACTCAAACAGCTAAACTTGACTGGGAAACACTTAAGTAAGAATTCTTAGAGAAACATTTTTCCATAGGAAAGACATCAGAAGCCCAAGATGCGATTAAGCGATTCAGGTAATTGTTAGGAGAACAATTTCATAATGCGTGGGAGAGGTACAATGAGATTTTGTATAAATGTCCCCACTATAGGTTTTCTGATCAGGATGTTGCTATAAATATTTACATGGGTCTAAAAATCTAATAGATGCCTTTACACAGGGTCAGTTTACCTTGAAACCCGCAAGAGAGCTTTTAGAGATGTTTCATAACTTTAGTGAAAATGCCTTTCAGTATGAATCTGATCTGAGGTCTAAAGGTGAGCTAGATAGAAGATCAGAAAAAACATTTGAGGTTAATCATGATATGAAAAATCTAGTGGCACTGTTAAAGGAGAGGTTAGAGCGATTTGAAAAACTTCTTACCCAAAGAAATCATTCCCTTAAAAGAGAAGTTTTTGAGGTTGAACCAGATTATTCTCAAAATGAGTGTGAGGACGTAATAGCCGCTGATGTTCATGCCGCATGGAATTATTCCAATAAAGCCCCGTTATCCAACTCATACTCTCCGAATAATAGAAATCATCCATTCCTGTCCTATAAGTCCACAAATGTGGAGAATCCTCCAGAAAAAGTTCAACAAGGATAGTGGTCGAATTCTAAATCCAATTTTCAACCAAGACAACAATTTACCTCGCAGCCAAGGTTCTAACAGAGTCAGCAATCATTCGAATCTCAGCCAAGAATAATGACTCAAAATTCTCAATCAAATTACCAACCCAGACAAATATCTAATAATTCTCTGGCTCTTCAGCCATTCAATAACAACCAAGCTATCCAACCATTCCAATATCAGTTCCAGCCTCAAAGAAACCAAGCTCCACCACCCATTTTTCAAAATAATAGGATAAAGCAGACCTTAGTGGACCTCCAAAATCAGATGCAGGTGCATACTCAAGCACTGCCCTAAATCACCATGCAGTTAAGACAAATGGAAAATCTGAGAAATACTAGAGAACCAAGTCAGTTGCCTAGTCATCCTATCACTAACCCTAAGATCCAGCAAGTGCAAGATCTTGGTTCGTTTACCAATGTTAATCACGAGTCTGTGCAAACAATTATGACTCTGAGAAGTAGAAAGGTAATGGAGGAAGAACATGAGGATAGGCTGTGTAGAAGAAAAGAAGTTGAGATAGCTCAAAGGAAGGAAGTGGAAGAAACACAACAAAAAAAGGCCGAAAACGGAGAGGTTGAACTTCAGAAAGATAAACTGCCAGTAGATAAGAGTGCAGACAAGACATTTCTTGATGAGCTAGATAGGTCAAACTACGAGGAGGCACCGCCATTTCCTCAACGTCTTAGAGAATCGGCTAAGTATGGGAAGATGGAAGAATCTAATATGTTGGATACATTCCGACAAGTCAAGATTAATTTGCTGCTCTTACACGTAACTGCCCAAATACCACATTATGCTAAATTTTTCAAGGATCTCTGTACACAGAAGAGGAAAAGCAGAATAAAGAATCTGAAGAAAATACTCTTAACTGAGCAAGTGAGTTCACTGTTGTTAAACAATACTCCACAAAAGAGGAAAGATCCTGGTGCTTCCACTATTTCTTGTGTTATTGGTGACTAGGAAATTGGTAGAGCCTTTCTTGATCTAGGTGCGAGTATTAAATTGCTTCCTTATTTAGTCTATAAACAACTAGGGTTGGGAGAGCTCAGTCCCATAAAGGCAGTACTGCAGTTTGCTGATCGATCTGTCAAGTAAACAAAAGGTATTTTGGACGACGTCATAGTTCAAGTGGTCAAGTTTTATTTTCCAGTTGATTTTGTAATCCTGGAAACGGAACCTATCCCAGACTCTAAAAAACAGATCCCAGTGATCTTAGGCAGACCATTTTTGGCCACGGTAAATGCATGCATAAATTGCCAAACCGGAGCCATGGATTTAACCTTTGGGAACATGAAAGTCAGGATGAATGTGTTTAAGGGATGCCATCAATTACCTGAGTTGATGAAATATTTCCAGATAGATGAGTGCGATGAGCTAGATGATATTATACATGATTTTGCAACTCAAATTCTGGAGAAAGACGAGCTTGAAGAATTTATGGCAAATGAAGTACCAAGTGAAGAAATCAAAGATTATGATGCATATGTGGAAAGGCAGAACAAGGAATTGGATAAAATTGAGACTGCGTTATATGCGCAACCTTGGACACAAGAGCTAGTGGAACCTCTCCCAATAGTCTCAAGTATTCCCCCAGTTCCATCACTTACAACTCCGCCTATTTTAGAACTTAAGGAGTTGCCAAAAAAAATGAAGTATGTTTTCTTGGGACCCGACGAAACTCTTCCTGTAATTATTTCATCAAATTGACAGCAGAACAGGAATCGAGTCTAATTGAGGTCTTGAACAAGAATAAAGAAATAATTGGGTGGAGTGTGGTTGATTTGAAAGGGATTGATCCATCAATTTGCACGCATCGAATTTATTTGGAAGATGAGGCGAAACCGTCAAGGGAGATGTAGTGAAGATTGAATCTGAACATGATGGAGGTAGTAAGAACGGAAGCAGTGAAGTTGTTGGATGCGGGAATCATCTACCCGATCTCTGATAGTAAATGGGTAAGCCAATCTCAAGTGGTGCCAAAAAAGTCGGGAATCACAGTGGTGCCCAATGAAAAGGGTGAGCTAATTCCTTAACGCATGACCACAGGGTGGCGTGTGTGTATCGACTACAAAAAGCTCAACTCTAACACTAGGAATGATCATTTTCCATTACCATTCATCGATTAAATCCTAGAAAGATTAGCCGGAAAAAGCTACTACTGCTTTTTGGATGGTTATTTCGGCAATAATCAAGTGGCAATTGATCCTGCAAATCAGGAGAAATCCACTTTCACTTGTCCATATGGGACATTCGTGTACAGATGAATGCCTTTTGGTTTATGTAATGCGCCAACAACATTTCAGAGGTGTATGATGTCTATCTTTTTTGATATGGTAGAAAGGTTTCTGGAAGTGTTCATGGATGAATTCTTAGTCTTTGGGGCAACCTTTGAAGACTGTTTAAGGATTTAACACTAGTACTTGAAAGGTGTAGAGAGACCAAATTAATTATTAGTTGGGAGAAAAACCATTTTATGGTTCAAGAGGGAATAATACTTTGTCACATTATATCAAAGTAGGGGATTGAGGTCGATAAAACAAAAGTGGAGCTGATTTCAAAATTACCTCATCCCACATCTATGAAGCAGATACGCTCTTTTCTGGGCCATGCCGGGTTTTATAGAAGATTTATCAAAGATTTTAGTAAAATCGCCCGACCATTATGCAATTTACTAGCTAAAGATGTAGTATTTGTCTTTGATGAAGAATGTCTTCATGCCTTTGAGGAATTGTGTACTAAACTCTCATCTGCCCCAATTATCTATCCACCAGACTGGTCTCTACCCTTCAAGCTGATGTGTGACGCTTCAGATTATGCAATTGGAGCTGTGCTAGGGTAGAGAAATGACAAGTTGCCATATGTGATTTACTATGCTAGTAGAACTCTGAACAAAGCTCAGATGAATTACATAACTACCGAGAAGGAGTTATTGGCAGTGGTGTTTGCCTTGGACAAATTCAGGTTGTATTTGTGAGGAACCAAGGTGGTTGTATACTTAGATCATGCCGCACTAAGGCATTTGCTAACTAAGAAAGACTCCAAGCCCAGACTGATTTGATGGATTCTGTTGCTACAAGAATTTGATTTGGACATCAAAGATAAGAACCGTACGGAGAATGTTGTAGCTGATCATTTGTCAGAATTGTCGTTGAGTCAACAAAGGATGACACTCCTCTTAAGGATGAGTTCCCGGATGAACATCTGTTCAGTATAGCTGTTATGGAACAGATATCGTGGTATGCAGATATTGTCAACTATAAATCCACAGGTAGAACTCCTAAAGGATGGTCTAAGCATGAAAGGATCATTTTTTCAACCAAATAAAAATTTATATCTGGGACAATCTGTGACTGTACAAATATTGCCCGGATAAGATAATTCATAAATGTGTTCCAGAAAGTGAAGTTCAAGGCATACTGACATTTTGTCATATGCTAGAGTGTGAAGGGCATTTTGGAGCTCAAAAAATAGCTCAAAAAGCCCTACAGAGTGGTTTTTATTGGCCCACCATATTCAAGGATGCATTTGAGTTTTGAAAATATTCTCTAAGATGTCAGAAGTTGGGATCCATATCTTGATGAGACATGATGCCACTAAATCATATTTTGGTGGTTGAGTTGTTTGACGTCTGGGGCATTGAATTTATGGGACCATTTCCAAAAGCCGGCGATAAGTAGTACATATTAGTGGGAGTTAATTATGTTTCTAAATAGGTAAAGGCTATTGCCACGTCGCATGCGAATCACATTGTGGTTGAGGAGTTTGTTAAATCCAATATCTTTTCTAGATTTGGTATGCCACGAGTGTTGATCAGTGACAGCGGCAGCCACTTTGACAACCAGTTTCTTCCGGCCTTGTGCAAGAAGTATGGTGTCCCTCATAAAATTGGAACACCATATATCCCACAGACGAGTGGTCAAGTGGAGGTTTCGAATAGAGAGATCAAGAACATTATTGAAAAGACAATGGATCCTGATTTGAAGAATTAGCTGAGAAGGCTAAATGATGCACTGTGGGCATACAAGACAGCTTATAAGACAGTGATTGGTATGTTACCATACAGATTGGTCTATGGTGAGGCGTGTCATCTCCTTGTGGAACTCGAGCACAGAGCATATTGGGCGATTAAAAGATTGAATTTTGATATCAAAAGATCGGGTGCTCAAAGGAAACTCCAATTCGCAGAGCTTGAGTAGTTAAGGAACAACGCATATGAGAATTCTAGAATATATAAAGCCCAAACCAAAGCATTCCATGATAGATATATCAGAAAGAAAAGCTTTGAGGTCGACCAGAAAGTATGGTTGTTCAATTCACGATTCAAATTATTTCCCGGTAAGCTCCAATCAAGATGGGACAGGCCGTACATAATTACTAAGGTTTACCCCCATGGAGCGGTGGAACTTGATGACCTTGACAACAAAAAGCGATTTGTGGTGAATGGTCAGCGTTTAAAGCATTATATAGAAGTTGTGCCAATGGAGAGTGTCGTTGAAATAGTTGATTTAACAGAATCGACACTAGAGCCAGATGTTTTTAATCCTCAATACCGAGAGGCGGCAATGTCGAGCTAACGACGTTAAACATCGGTACTAAGTGATAAAGAGTAGCTTTTGATCTTAGTTTATAGTTGTACAATAGTAGTTTAATTCAGTTTTTGTTAAATTTTAAGACCGAGTCCGAAATAGTCATCATCATTTGGAGGATATTTTTGTCCACGAAGCGCCAAATTTTGACGAATTGAAGTCAATCATGTCAATAGGTGTGTATAGGGGAGGTTCGAGTGTTTGAAAATCGAGAACGAGCAATAAAGTGGCAGAAGCCAAAAATTCATCGTTGGCACCAACGCCCAAGCGTAGGGTGAGCATAGGTCACGGGACTGTATAAAACAATCTCGCGGCTTGTCATTTTCAAATTTCATTTTTCTCTCTTTCCTCTCCACCGAATCGAATCCGTTTATTCCTAAATCCAAATATCAATATTTCCTACCAATCCCAAGTAGCGGATCATCTGATTAGTGTGTGTACGGATTCACGTGAAGAACTCAAAAAGTCTTCAGAATTCATTTTTGGGGAATTTGTCGTTTCTCATAATTCGGTGAGTTTTGATCCATTCTTTCGGTTTCGATTACTTAATATAACTATTCTAAACTAGTATTGACGAACAAGACTGATCAAAATCGTGTTTTAATCCGTTTTCAAAAAGTTTGGTTTCCGGCTTTAGATACGGGTTGAATATCGAATTTTTGAGATGAGTCTTGTTTAATCATCATATTAGAATAATTTAGATATAGTTTTCTGTTTGATTCGTTGTCTGGACAATTTTCGCTCATTTTTCATAAAAATCTGAATTATGTAGGAATGGCTCGCGTAAAAAGAGCGAGGAAGGAGGCTGAGGGAGCATTTACATCTGGGACGGTAATGCAGAGAGAAAGATCACGGTCATCGCCCCTGGAGAGTACGCAGTCTGTGTGCCGTAGTACTCGGGCGCCGAGATTGGTATATGTTGCGCCGGATTCGTCAGATGAGGAGTCTGAGAGGCTGATTGCACCGATGTAGGGCATTGAGTTAGATTTTAGATTTGGCAGGATGATAGTTCCACCTGTGGCACCGAGGGCACCATCACAACCCCGGGTACAGTCTCCAGTCCTTGAGCCATAACCACTACCACATGAGTCGGAGACATCCAATGGGCAGACTTCCGAGAGTGGTGATAGTGAGGATGGGCATGTAGAGCAGGAGGCAGAGTTAGAGGATGGTGACGAGGGTGA
Organism: Cornus suecica; assembly: GCA_963922005.1. NCBI lineage: Eukaryota > Viridiplantae > Streptophyta > Magnoliopsida > Cornales > Cornaceae > Cornus > Cornus suecica. The sequence continues at coordinate 38,209,830 of OY998246.1, read as the reverse complement.
TCTCATTTCTTACAAATGGAAGCATTCAACAGTCTCCAAGGAGACGCTTATGACTCAGGCGTTGAAGAAGGGGTTCCGATAGGAACGCACTTTTGCTATTGCGCCACTTGAACGGATAGAGCTAGTTCCACATTGGACTATAGGCGTACTGAGGGAGCACAAATTATTGCCAATCTTAGCCCAGCTACACCACATATTTGTGCTGACATGATTAACGAGTTCTGGCTTCATATAAGGCATTACAGCAGAGGGACTCGGCTAGTGATATTGGTGTAGGGGCGGGAGTTTAAGATTACTCTCGAGAGTATTGCTGCTGCGTGGGGTATTCCACACGAGTGCCCTGCGGAGCTAGAGGAGCAGTTCCCATCTATGCCAGACCCACTTCTGCCACTTTATGATTTGGTGATACTACACACTGAGGGGCAGTGGGCTAACAATAGGTGTAATGGGGCCAAGAAGTCCAACTATCATCCGATGTTGTGGCTTTGGGATGTGATAGTCCGGTCCAATGTATTACCACATAGCCATCAGACCATGTGTTATCCACCATTTTTGGCGTTAAACTATGCTTTCGAGTTTGGTCACTGGTACTCTATTCCACTCACCCTTTGGTAGAATTTATTCTAGAATTATATTCACTTGCGTAGGGAGAATAAGGTCGAGACTGCTAAGTTTTAGATGATTCTTCCCTGCCTTGTGATGAAGTTGATATTTTATCAGGGATTACAGATGGATGTCGAGGATATGTTTGCATCGTTAGTTGTGTATGGCAAGGGAATGTGGAACAAGGGGTGGCTCAAGAAGGGTCCAGAGACATTTTATCGCCGGCGCAGGTTCAGAGGAGTTTTACTATCGGGTGCACAGGAGGATGATGTGGAGATGCCACAGGTTAAGGATGAGATGCCTGAGGTAGAGGTGCCACAGGGTGAGGAGGCTGTTATAGGCGATGATGCGCCGCAGGCCCTGGCTGGGGGTGCTATTATGATGACTCATACTCAGTACACCCGGTTGATTGGCCATATTGAGGGATTAAATCGCTCATTCGCATAGGAGAGGCAGGTCCAATGACATGAGCACCATGAGATGATGGATCAGTGGGATATTATGATGCGACATATGGGAGTGACCGTTCCACCACCACAGCCACCTCTGGATGATGCTTTGTAGTTGTAGTTTGTTTTGTTTATTTTATTTTATTTTTAGGATTTTCTTGTTTTAACTATTCATAGTAGAGATTAATCATAGAATGGAGAGTTAGTATTTGATATTTTGTGACCGCTTTAATGATCATCTTTAATTGTTTGTGATATTATTGCTTTTATATAAATAATAGTTTTTAACTACTTTTACTAATATGCGTGCCTCCCTATGTTTATTGCCTTGAGTATATGTGATTTTATTTTCGCACTAAGAGGACATGTGTGCGTTTATGTTTGGGGGTGCGTTGGTTATTACAAAGCGTGTCATGATATTTCTTGTTCTAAAAAAAAAAAGTTTTGCCCTACCCTACGCCCAAGCGTAAGGTAGTTCGTGGTTGGGCCTGAAAATTTGAAAAATTAGACCATTTTTGGGATGTTTTGGCCTGATTTGTACTTATGCTTGTATTTAAATTTATTTAAGTTATTTTTATGAATTTGTGTAGAAATTTTAGAGGAATCCTAATCTGACAAGGAAACTACAAATAAAAGATGAATTAGTTATTGTTTCTCCTTTCCTAGTAAATTAAGGGTTTTGAATCCTTTTTATTTTCCAATTCTACTCCATTCATCTATAAATACATTCATAAGGTAGACATAATTCATAATTCTCAAGGAGTGAGCATTAGATTGGGTATTCTTCTTCTATTCGTCTTTTATTCTTTCTATTTTGAGGAGGGTTAGGATGGATAATACTAATGAAGATTATTCTGACCTGAAAGAATTCATGGAGGAGACAGAACCATATGTGGTTATGAAGAGCACGAATAACGAAGCTACGAATCAGAAGGGAAGCCGAACCACACCAAAATCATTTTTGTAGTATCGGTTACAATTTGAGGAGATATTTTGTCCGAAGAGGATAAATCGAGTTTTTGTTGCACCCGGATGAAAAATCCTTAGAGAACGAGGATTGAAGAGTCTAGAAAAATTGGCGGGTGAAAAGGTGTATCCGGGCTTGGTCCAAAAATTCTATAAAAATATGATAGTTTCGGGACCGCCATGATTTGAGGTGATAAGTGCTAAAGTGACTCAGTGGAGTGCTCCTGTTGTGATTGGAAGAAGAAGTATTGCCAATGCATGGAATATACCAGTTGGTACTCCGACAAACTTACATGGAATTTTGAAGGAGCATCCGGTAGTATGGTCACATAAGGATGAAGATATGGCGAGGGAATTGTGTGCGGTTTCAGATCCGGGGGATAAATTGTGTGAAAATTGGTAGTTGAAGTCGGATCTAATTTATGTGGATTGTGTTATTGCGACTCAACTTTGGCCTAATAATTAAAGAGATCACATTATTCTTTGAACTTTGTATGCCCTAACTCATGGGTATGAAGCGTGTGTTCCAATTTTGATTATGAATGAGATGTCATATGCTTGAGCAATTGTGAGTCAAGAATGGGTGGGGGTTGATAAATGTGACTATTATCTTCCATACCCGTTTTTACTATAAAAAATCATTGCTGAGCAGATGGGTGATAAAATGAAGGAATTGGATGAGATGCGGTGGACATTTATGAAAATATATCCGAAGGAAGATTTAGACAAGTTGAAAGAGACTGCAGATTGTCGGATATGGTTGAAGAGTGCCGTGTCGAGTGATAAAGAAGAAGAGGTGGATTAGGATTTTGGTTTGGGATTTTTAGGTTATTTTATTTATAGAGAAGGAAGACCCTTAAGGTCACGTCTTTATTTCTTTTATTGTTATTTTTATTATTTTAGGATTGTAGGCCCTTAAGGCCAAATCAGCTTTTTTTATTGTTATTATTTTTGTCATAAAAAAAGAGTCTTTGATTCCTTGACAACATATGTCGATTTCTGGATGTTTATGATGCAATTTCTTTTCCATTGCTATGAATGGGTGTTTGTGCTTTGTTAATGATATCTCCAGGTGAACCAATTCAAGTTTGGGGGAGAAGATTTGTGCTTTGCTTTGGATTCCAGAATTGAGCTTCAAGGGTAATTGTATATGTACTCTTATTTTATTTTTGACCATGGGAACATGGTCTAATTTAAGTTTGGGGGTAAGGGTATAGTATTGCAAAGAATAAATATTTTTGAGAAAAATAAATTTTTTGAAATAATTCTTTATTTTTACACATGAGAGTTTGACATTTATATTTGATTAAGTTTGTATATATGAGGTGTGAGTAGTATGTGATGTGATGTTCCCGCTCATGAGAATAATGATTAGATCGAGTTAGTGAAGTGATATGGTTTACATGGGTGAGTGAATGAGTGAAATTGAAATTAAGAAAGACAACTTTGACTTATAAACACAAGCACACATTCACTATGAGAAATAGGTTGATTTTTGACTATGTAGTTGAAAAATAATTTTGCTGCAATAAAAGGGGAGAAGGGGAGTTGTTTTGGTTGAAATAGAGAAAATTGAATTTTTTTTTTTCCAGAAAATAAAATGCAAAAAGTAGTTCTTTGATTTGAGTAACCGGGCTTTAGTATCAATAATATCATTGTTCGCGTTTAAATGGGAGAAGACTGATGAACATAAATCCCATGGAAGAAGCTCGGGCCCAGTTGGTCGGGACTAAAAATCGTCGCTGGAAAGTCCGGAGACTTAGAAAGACCAAAAGGGATGAAAAGTGGAAAGATGGAAAAAGTATGTTTTTAAAACAAATGGCAAAGAAGCTGAAATATTATAGTTGAATGTTCACAAAATCACGGAAGGTTGTTTGGATTTGAAGTAGAAAGTAGCAAAATCATTCACTTAAGCGGGGACCATTCATAACATGAAGCTCGATATAATTGTTATTTAGTAGTGAGTGGGAATATTCACATTCATATTATCTTGTGTGTTGTATCATAGCTTATTTGAATTGTGTGTGTGAACTCATAAATGCGTATTACAAAAGAATTGAGGTGTTTATAGGTACCATCACTGGAAACCTTCACGAGACTTCACTTGTCCATTAGGGGTAACCTAGGGGTTTAAAAGGCTTGTTACACGTGCTAAGTGTAATCATTGACCCTCACGAAAGCAAGTGATTAGGTTAGAGTAGATAGGTTAGATAGAATAAGAATCATCACAGTTAGTTTTCTTTGAGTTTGTTGCTAAGGGACTTGCAATACGTAAGTTTGGGGGTGTGATAGGTGCTCAATATTGGTCATTTTTCGCCCCTATCTTGCGTTTGTTATGTCTTTGCATTCCATTACTTGGTATTTTTATCTTGTTTGTGTGTGTAAGCATGTTTCATGAGCTTAATGAAGAAACATAGCTGATCTCGAGAAAGGGAATTAAGAGGCGTGCCAGAGCAAAGATGAGCTACCAGAGTGCGAAATGGTCATTTCACGACATCATTATCTCACCGGAAAGCCAAAAATATCATTTTCAGACATTATTACTTCACCGAAAAGCATCGGGAGTCAAAGGTGACTACTTTAGCTTAAATACGAAAAGACAGGTTTTTTCAGCAAAAGTGCATGATACCTACGTCACTAGAGAGAAAAATGGGTAAATTGGACTCAACCTACGCTCCAAAGCTACATTGTGGTTTTGGACCCTACACTCTAGACCTACGCCCAAGTGTAGGTAAGGAGAGTTGGTCCCACATGATGGTCACGTGATCCCTCAACATGCTGAAATTGTTTCGGAGTTGTTTCAAAATTTTCCAGTTTTGTCCCTACTTTGATATTTCAAGTGATCGGCGATTTCAGACCTATACGTACAAGCTTATACACATATTTACATATGATTTTATGAGATTATTGATGTATTATGAATTACATAAAATAGCAACCATTAGGGTTTCCCTCACTTGTCAATAAATATGAGAGGATTAGGCTTTAGAAATATATGCTTTTAGGGTTATTTTTACTTATATTTTGTAGATACACGTTCATTCGTAGAGTTCTCTTCCATTGAAGAGAACCACAATTAAAGACCTAGAGATTCAGAGAAGAAGGCCATGGAGAGTCTTTCTACACCGAGAATGCTGACTCCCTCAGCCATGATCAACTAATTCGGTATCTAGGGTTTTCTCGCAAAACCCTAGCCAAGTAATGTAGTTTTGATTTTGATTTCAATTGTAGAGAGGGGAAGCTGTGACTATGCTGTGATGATTGTGTTAGATGAGATACCATTTTTATTCATGATATAAGTTTATATATTTGATTCGATTCTTATCTTAGACTTTTCGAATATATTTATCTTACACAATCACAATTATTCACTATGGGTTGGAACTCGGATGCTTAATCTGTGATTTTTTACACAATGGTGGTCATAAAACTTAAAACCCTATGTTGACACAGGCCATGCCCTGACAAACTGATATAGACATGCCTTAGTATATATTCTTGCTTTAATTTACTACTTTAATTTACTTTTCTGTTAGTAGTCGACATGCACTAATCAGTTTAGTCTTGAGATGGGTTGTCACGATCCGGTTGAGAGTAATTCTTTTTGGGGTCAAATCGTTGGCACGGTGCGACCTGATTCACAGTTAATGGATCGCCCTCATGCATTTGAAAATATAACTTGGACTATGTTATGCGGATAGTGGTGGAGTGAGGAAACCCTAGTTTTCTCTCCCTCTGAATCACAAACCAATTTACTTTGCTATTTAGATTAATTTAAGTAATATTATATAATTTAAAAAAAAAAAATCAACTCCTTTTGGAAAACTATAATTCAGTATTTTTTTATTATTAAAGTGAACAATCCTCGTCTCTGTGGGATCGATATTCTCCTACTCAAGCAAAACTATACACAATTGATTTGTGCGCTTGCAGAAGGGTAAAACCTAAAGTGTCGTTAAGGTGTTATTTTTAACCACATATTTTGTACACACCTGACGCCCAACAATATTATAAATTTGTTTTCCTTTGCCCTCGGTGAGAATGGTTGAGACCGTGAATTTCAAGTTTCTTCTTTTGTTGCTTTCTTCTTGTTACCAAAGTTCACCATTCTTCGTCATCTTGTAAGGCTCCATCTTCAATAATCAAATTATTTTTCCGAGGTAGATATACCTGAATTGGTGTGAATGAACCAAATTGAACAATTCTGGTATATATATTGATGTTAGAATGAAAACTTGTTGTCTCTAAAATAAACGACGCGAGAGAAACTACAGTAGATTTGAGGTTCCAACTTCCTCCGTGTCTAACAATACTTTTCCTCACTATTTATTTAAAGATGAAGCACTTCTCGGTTGGATGACTAACTATGCGATGATATTTGGAGTACTTCGAGTCAGTTACTTGTTCCATTCCGAGAGCTCTATGACTTTGTTGTTAAGCAGACACTCCAAGATGCCTAAAACATCAAAATCCGGGAATGGATACTCCTTTAGTTCCAGCTTTTTAAGCGTCGACCATTGTTTCTCTCTTTCCGGAAATTGATATGGCTTTTTATCGAACTTTTATTTATCTTTCACAGAAAGTTTAATTGGTACTGCAGTAACACTCATGGATTCCTTGGAAGTATTCTTCAGTGGCTTTTCACCCTTCTTCCAGTCTTTCTTATCTTTGCGAGGTTCCAGGATTGAAATATCTTTATTTCCACGAGAGTTGATACTGATCTCCATGTCATGGGCTTGTGTAGCTAATTTTTCAAAAGTGCGAGGCTTTATACCCTGCAAAATATAAAGAAGATTCAAATGCATACCCTACATGCACATCTCCATGGCAGATATTTATGATAGGTGATCCTTGCAGTCTAGACTGAGTGATCTCCATCGATTGATGTAATCGACGACAGGCTCATCTTTTCATTGTCTTGTATTGGTTAACTCTATCATACTTACAGTACAACGAGTGCTATATAACCGGTTTAACATCTCTCACTCTATTTGTTCCCAGCTGTCAATTGATTCTGGCTTGAGATCAATATACCATTCGAAGGCAATTCCTTTCAACGAATGAAAAAATTACTTGACTACTAGATCTCCATCAGATCCGGCGTTATCGCATGTCTCGACAAAATGTGCGACGTGTTTCTTTGGATTTCCTTTTCCATCAAATTACTGGATCTTCGGAGGTTGGTATCCCACGGGCATCCTCATGCTATCGATTCTTCTTGAATAGGTTTTTGAATGCATAAGGGTGTTTTGAGAGACACCGCCATATTGTGCCCGAATTGTGTTCGTTATCATATCCTACAATTGTTGGACAAACAATGACAAAACTGACAAAGTGTGGTTCGTTTGATTACCCACTTGTTCTGATCTGGGCATTTGCTGATTGTCATCCAAACAGATAGCTTGAGATCCCGTCTGTGAAGGACTTACTGGAGGTCCTGTCTTCAGGGTATTTGTAGATATGTTATTTGCGAAGGATCTGCATCTGATTTTGTTTGCAGAGGATTTGCAGATGAGTTGCCAGGACTTTGAGTTTCCAACTTGCTTGTTAATGTGGCATTTGCATGTCTTTTTATTCAATGGTTTTTGTGAGATTTTCAATTGCATGTGACATCGCTGCAATTCAATCTTCCATCGTGGTTGTGCCTGTCATCATTGCTGCGACAATATCTGAATGAGAAAAATCATGTAAAAGTCCTTTCGAGCCAAATGATTGCTGAGAAGTCTCTAGTAATGGCTCTAAAAATGAACCAACGCTAGAGTTGGCAATAGAGACAGAGTGAGGCGAATCTGGCAAAGACGTCACTTCTGGTAGAACACTGGATTTCTTGGTTCCTTGAGCATCGGGGTTGCTAACATGAGTTTTAACACTCATTGTGTTAACGAGATCGACTCTCATCGAATCTTGCTGATGTTTAGAGAAGGCGAGAGACTGGGCCTTGTTATGTGTCACAGGGCCTGTTGAGGAACTTCCTTTAGTCTATGTATTTTTGGGCTTTGTGCTGCTTTTTGTGACGTCTTTGGCGGTAGTCTTTGCTACAACATTGTCTTTTCTACTGGGCATGCCATAGATTCTAACAAGGAAAAGGTTTATAGATTTGTTGTAGGAGAAAGAGATGAGAGGTAGAGCAGTCCCACTGGGCGTGCCAGAAATTTGTAGACAATAAATTTCTACTCCGAAAATTATGGAATAAAACCTGTCACAAAATAAATTTTATTTATAGAATAAAGTGAGTATAATCTCTGAAATAATTTCTCCGCGATATAAATAAATTTGTCCTCTGATTCGATCTTTTTCAACGGCTGGATCCAAGGGCTGGAAATGCTTGATATTGAATCACCGGAAAATATTTGATGAAGTATGAATTTTATCTCCTTTGTTGGATAGATTCAAGGGCTGGGAATGCTTGATCTTGAACCACGGGAGAAATTTGGTGAAGAACGACACGAACTTTGGTGCTTGTTGATCTTCCTTCAAGCTGTGAATTATAGAGAAGTTTCTGTAGAACTTTGGCTCTCAATTTTCTCTCTTTTCTTCTCACTCAACTACCGCTATTTATAGGAATTTAGGTGGTGAGATGATAATTGTACAATTATTTAATTATATAATTATTATTATCTTTTGCAAGATAATTATACAATATATAATTATAAAATTATATAATTATCAACATTTTTTTTGTTTGATAAATATCTCTTAAAATTAATAATGATAATTATCAACATCTTTTATCGAGCTTGGGCCACTAACTTTTGAGTTGGCCCAATGAATTTTGGGCTGGGTGACTCATTTGTTAGCTCATATTTTGTTTTCGGCCATTTAGGTTGGGCTTAATTATTTTTAATGTCTACAGTTATAGTGATATATGTTTCTTAATAATCAAATGAATTAACAAAATAATTTAATTACTGATAATGAATTATGATTTTTTCTAACCTTTCTCTGAAAAAATTAAAAAATACATACTCAGACATATTCAATCAATTAAGTTTTTTAATTGTATAAATTTCAATTACTATTCGATCAATTCAGAAAAAATACATACTCAAAAATATTTAATCAATTCATTGTGTACATAACTATTGAACTTCAATAACTTATAATTCAATTATTTATAACATTCTATTTTATATATTACCAACCATTGTACTACTGTACTTGAAAATTTGGAATTCATTGCGCTAGAATAGAACACATAATGAATTGTGGAACTTTATTTGTTTGTTTCTTTGACACTTTCTGTGATGTCCCACATCGCCTGTGTATGGGTATGAGGATGTGCTTATATGTGCAGTGTTATCTCCAATTGGTATGAGGCTTTTTGGGGTGAGCCCAAGAACAAAACCTTGTGGACTGGGCTCAAAGCGGACAATATCGTGCCACGTATTGGAACTACAATTGGTATTAGAGCTAGAGCTCCATTGGAATTGAGTGTGGGAGCGTGCACAAGGCCGTGGGTAACGCCGGCGAGGACGTTAGGTCCTAAGAGGGGGTAATTGTGACATCCCATATCGCCCGGTTATAGGTCTGGGGATATGCGTATATATGCAATATTGTCTCCAATTGGTATGAGGCCTTTTGGGGAGGAGCCAAAGAACAAAATCGTGCGGGCTGGACCCAAAGCGAACAATATCGTACCAAGTGTTGGAGTGGAGTGTTACACTTTCCATGCATAATTAGCTTGTCCATTGTTTTTCTCAAGAATGACTTTAATTGTTTCCATCTAAATGACATTTTCTTTAGTAATTGTGCTTATAATATAGTAGATCCGATGGAACCAGTTTATACCACTCCATTGTTTCTCTCAAGAATGACTTTAATTGTTTCCATCTGAATGACATTTTGTTTAGTAACTGTGCTTATAATTTAGTAGACCCGATGGAATCAGTTTATACCGACGGGGTGGTAATGGTATTACTGATTACAACTCATCACAGGTTTGGGGTGAATTTAGTAAAAGTAATTTTTAAATGGGATGATAATGGTATTTGTCAAACCTGTCCATTTGCCTTCCCTGTCAATTTTCTTCTAGAGGATACCAACAAAGTTTGTATGTTTTTGAGTACCAAATTATTAATATTTTTTTATTTCTATTTTTTAATTTGTTTTCTTCTTGTTCGTTATATATTTATTAACTTTTCCTTTAGTTAAAGTAATTATATTAGAATATCTATATTTACTATTACTTAATGAATTTGGTATTTTACGTGCTCTTTTAATTTAATTTTTTATTTTACTATACTATTCCAGTATTTTGGTTCTTGAATTTTAAATTTTAGGTTTTATTAATTTTAATTAGATCATATTCTTTGTTGACTTAAATTAGAATATAATTATTATTTTTTTGTTCAAATTGTTGTTGAGTTTTTTCTTTATCTTAATAAAAGCAATTATACTTTAAGTTTTATTTTTTCTTTTCTTTTGACAAAACGTAATTATGTTTCATCAAATTCTTGGATATTGATTAAAAAATATGGATAGGGCCAAACCAGTTAGAATAAATTTGATTCTGCTTAGCAAGTTAGTTCCATGGCTATAAGGATTCTTTTTTGGCGTAGATGTCAGAATTATCAATATTTGTATTGTTAAGCATACTATTTAGAAATTCATTGTAGATTTCAAATTTATCCATTCAGATCCATCTGTAAATAATAAGCCACATAAAACTAAAGTAACCGAGCATCAAATAAATGACATTGATTCGAATTAAGCCTAACGCAGTGTTCCAATTTTTTTGTAGGTTATATGCATTTTTTTAGCATATTAGTTTTAATAAATATCTCATCATATATGTACACTTGAATTATTATCATTATTTCTCCTTTGATTTTTTTTTTCTTAATAAGTTTGTCATTGTATATTTGTTTACTTTTTTTATTTACTCAACAGAAATATAACTATTGGATTTTTTTTATCAGTCTTACTTTTTACTTTTTAATCTTAATAAATATATCGCACTGTATATAATTTTGATTACAGGTTAGTTTATCTTTCATTTTTTTTTATTCCTTCTAAATTTTTTTGTCCATCTGTATTCACTTTTCTATCATTGTAATTTTAATATTTTTTTTTATTAGTTTTGGTATATACCATTTTCCTTTTACTTTTAGTTTCCATCACTCTCTGTTTTTTTGTACTTATTATAGATGTTGCTTTAATTTTTTTTTTCTATTATGTTTTTATTCTATTGATATGTTGCCTTTTAGTTTGGGAAAACTACAAATAGGTAAAATTAGGGGTTCTAAATTACAAATTAGTCAATTTTAAAGTTTCATATTTCATATTGGTAAACTTAACCAAACTAATTACAAATACATAAACAATTGCTATTGAGGTCGAAAATACCTGCAAATAATTTTTTTTAAATTACAAAATTATCCTTCTTTAATTTATATAATCTCTATTTATATTTTTGACTATCACTCTAATTTAATAGTTAACTTTTTAACATAAAAAGACTCCTAAAGCCATCTATGCTTTTGTCTCCAGACCTTTGCACCAACCTTACCTTCACACCTTGAAACTTTGATACGTGTTGGGAATGAATTTTTACTGTAGCGCCCCACGTTTCCTTCCTCCTTTCTGGAATTCTTTTTCAAGTGTTAACGGTTTGTGACATCATTTATTCATGATGTTTTGTGTAATCTTGGTATGTGTAAATTTTTCGTGTTTACGTTTCGGACTTAGCGGGACGACTTCGTGGACTTTCGTTTCCGAATTTTGATTTATTGTTCGTTGGCAACTACATGGGTCGTTGCAACGTCTCCTTGTTGGAGCTTCGGCAATTGTGTTACGTTTCCGAACGTGCTACCTTATTTGATTTTCGACGCCCGGTGTGGGACTTATATGAATATATGCTTGTTGTGTTTAATATATTTAACGGGTGCTTCTTGATAGGTGTAAATTTGTGAATTGCTTGTTGTATTTTCATTTTATAAATAATGAGAACAGTTAAAAATGATTTTGAGAACATAATGACCTAGGGATATAATGGTATTTTCACTAGTGGAGAGATAGTTGAAAATCCTAGAAATTTGGCTTAGTGTTGAAATAACACTTTGGTGGCATAAATGTAAATAGAGTGGAGGACTATGGTCAAGCGGGAAAGTTAATTTAATGGTACTCTTGTAATTGATCATAAGTTGTAGGGTTTTGGTCTTTGACCACTTTAATGTGTTGTCACATTCTTGGCCATTAGATCTTCCCTCCCATGTTTAATTTCAACCCTTAGATGTTAAGGCCTTATTTGGCAAGTGTATAAGGGTTTTGTGTATTGATTTAAGTCTTCCATTTGCAAGACTTAATGTGCACCCTTGGATCCATTTCTTTTTCCCTGTATTTATTTTGGACACTTGGATTGGTTAGAGATAGTGGAGGATCTCTACAAATTCTCTTAAGTCTTCCACTTGAAGACTTCACCACATATTGGCTATCTCCCTTTTGCTTCTTCTCCATTTTTTGGTTTGAGTTCATCACCTTAAGCTTGGAGTTTGATGTTTCCTTCAACATGAAAGTTGTTCATGGTGTTCTCGTATTTGATTTTAGCCAAATATTGGTAAGTGTTCTTCCCTCTTTGTGAGTTTCTACTTCAAACCCTAGTTTTAATTTTTCATGATGAACCATCTTTGATTCTTGGTTTTATCTTGTTTTGAGTCTTAACTCATTGTTAGGAGACTATGGTGAAGCTTTCCACCAATTGGATTCTTTAAATTTGGTGTTGGGTGGAAGCTAAGGTTTCATGAAGCTCACTTTGTGGTGTTGCTTTGTTCTTCACTTGAGGTAGGAGAAAACTTCTATCCTTTCTCATCCTTTAGTTTCGTGAGTGTGCTATTTTGATTCTAGGGTTCCTAACCTTAGATGTAATTGCTAAGTTGTATACTTGAAAATTTGAAGTTAGGGTTTGTAGGAGATTATATGATATAACCCTTGTTTATAGCATGCTTGATAAGTATATTGATAGGACTATGATGTATGCTAGTTAAATTATAGTTCTTGGGATTTTGATATAAAAAGTGTGCTTGTATGCCTATATGTTCATATATATATGGGTATGGTTGTGTATATGTATAAGTGTAGGTATACATATGTGTTTATGAGTATTAGTGGTGTAGTCTTGATAGAGTAATTAGGCTAGATACCTTGGTTAGTATGTTGAGATGTGGATGTGGATGAATTGTGATATGTGGGATCATGAACTTAGAATGTTGTTCTGGTTCCCTCCCTCTTGTTAATCCTTAAGTTATTATCTTGAACATTAAACTTGTTTATGAAAGTGATTTAATGTGTATTATTGTTTTAATTGAGATAAAAACATGTTAAATGAATTAAAATGTTATCCTTGTGAATTAAAGAACAACTTGATGATTTGGGACATGAATTGTGCATGAGAAAACATTCTTGTTGATTATTGTTTTAATGAGATTTAAGAGCATGTTAAAGGATTGATGACATTCATGTTGGCATTTTAGGGAATGTTTTTCATAAATATGATGAGATACATATTTTTTTTGGTGCATGGGTCTTTTGAGATATAGTGCATATGAAGTTCACCTTTTGTGTTGTAGCTCAATTGGTGTGGGTTTACACCCAGTCATGTAATCATGGATGAGTAGACTTGTATCGGATCGTCGTAACAACTGGCCAAGAGGTGTCCCCCACCTACGGAACTAGTAAGTTCGAAAATGTGATATAAGGTTGGTTGTTTCCCCATTGTGGTGGAATGCGCCATTCTAAAAGCTTCGGTTTATCCATGCATGTGATCTTCGGATCTTGAGGCGCGGGAGTCGCGAGCGGGGCTCCCGTGCAACCACTCTTCTTTGTTGAAAGTGAAAGTGTCAAAAATCACTTGGGAAGAATTGGTGTAGTACTCTACCTTGCTTTGTCAGCTAGGTATCATCAAAGCGGGTGGTAGAGTGAATATCCTTTAATCGTACTGGGCAAAGTGTGTACCACGAGCTGTGTTCAGTCGCATTGCATTTGAGTTGCCGTTATGTGATTTATCTCTACATGTGAATCATGATGTTATTCAATGTGGTAGCGAAACATGTTTAATGTGGATTTTGACACTTTAATTCACATGTTATTAAAATGCTCGAATGAAATTGAATAATGTGAGAATATGATTTATATGATTGCCTTTGAAGTATAATGAAATTTGAGCTTTTATACTTGTGATTATGTACACACTTGCTTTGGTTTTATTGTACAATGTTGATAGACTCCTGGACTGGTGCCTTTATCCTTGATATGGGTATGTGAGCTTAGGGTAGTGTTTTCCGTTGAGCTAGTTAGCATTGGTGTAGGAACGTGGCATCAATCGTGATATTGAAGTCTTGGTTATGATAGACGAGGGTATGAGTCAACCTATTCAATTGTGGGTTGATGGCCATATGATATTATTAGAAACCTAAGTGATGTGGTTTCAAATGTGAAATTGAAGTTTGAAAGAATAGGGCGAGGTTTTGATTGAAACTAGTTGGTTCCATGGCAACGACCACTATGTTCCCTTCAGCGATCTTAAGGATTTGAATGTCATCGAAGTTGTGGTCATTCTTGGTTAAGTCATTATAGAGTTTATGGGTTTGGATATTAAACCAAGTGTGGTTGGATTAGGGTTAGTGTAGTTGTGTTTAGCCACTTGCCTTTCCTTTAAGGTGCCATTTACTTTATGTTGTTCATTCCTTGCTCCATTGAGCGTCTATAAATTCACTTTGGTATTCCCCTTGGTTTTTTGGGTTGTTTCTCCGAAAACGGATTTTTCACAAGACTTGTATTAGAATCCATTTGATTTTTAAGTGAAAAACCCATTTTTGCTCACCCCTATGACCCTAACTAAAACTTTAAGTTTTGAAATGGTTTTAAATTCATGGTAAAATACGAGGAAATTTCTACTACCCATAACTATAATCCTAATCCTAAATACATAAATTGCAATAAGTAAAAAACATCATCCATTCATGAACTGATATTTAAAACTCAAGTCAACAGACAAAACAAATAGAGTGAGATATTAATTAAATCACAAGTCAATAGGCAAACCAAATAAAATAATACAATAACTAAACCAAAATTCCATAGGCAACTAACCCATACCGAACCATAACCACGTACCCGATGAAACTGCGTTAATAGTCAGTTCATCGTGGTTCCCCACATTCCACAATCACCAAAATATAAAAAAACAATCAAATATCTATTCATACAAACAAAATTAAATACATCGCCAATACAATACAATTTATTCATACATAACTTTTCCCTAACAATTAATTCACTCCCAAAAGACAATTTAATTTTTATTTAATACAAATTCATTTATTCCATTTATCCACCTAAATCACAGTTCACGCCATGGGAGTCGTATGTCACAATTTCATAACCACACTTATTATGCATGAAAGTCAAAGCCAAATTCTATTCTCTGCCATTATAATTTTGGCATTACCAATTTAACTACCAAACCTTTTGTATTTACAAAGCTTACCCACATATATATATATATAGATCTCTAAACACATATACACACACCAATCCATGCTTTCAATCATTCTAATTCTATATTACAATTCTAACCACAAAAGCTTTTATTATTTACAAAGCTATCCATATATATACACATAAACATGTATACATCAGTGGTTATATTTCATCCTCAAATCCTAAATCACAATTCCAACACCGAACTACTACGAATTACATAGGCATACCATATTATACACACATATATACGTATACATCAACCAATCACAGGGACGAAAACTAAAGTTTTTTTTCGCTCTTCAAATTCCAACCACCTTATGAAATCAGTATATATCAATCCATCAAAACATGTCATCAATTTGGTATAAGTTTGTCCAAGATTAACAATACAAATTTCAATTATTAATAATCAATATATTATACACACACATATATATATAGACACGAAAATAATAGGAAGCAATATCTTGATGATACGATTACGAGTGCAAAGGGGAAGAGAAAAACATTCTACTTGCCTGATTTAAGAATCAAATCACACGCAATTGTAGATTGATCGTTGTTTCCCCTTCTCTTTCACACAGCTCTCTCTACTCTCCTTCTATAGAATCGGCAGATAGAAAATGTAGGACTATCTTAGGGTTTTATTTTGATTATATAAATATATAAATATATATATTTAATCCTTTTGATGGGCCTAAAAATATATTATAGCCCATTAGCTAATAAGCCCAACTAATTAACTCAAAAATATATTATAGTCCATTAGCTAATAAGCCCAACTAATTAACTTATAATTAATTAATTAATTAAATTAAATATATCCAATATAAATAAATAAAAATTACGGGGTATTACATTATGTTCAAGATCAAATTCGAGTGTTGAATGTAGAGATGAAGAATTTATCAAAACTGGCAAATAGAGCTCCAAAGATGAAGAAGGCTTGGGTTAGAAAAAGTGAGCTACAGTATTTTATTATTCATTCTGCACTTGAGCATGTAATTCGAGCTCATGGTATTTGGATAGTGGATGTTTGAGGCATATGACTGGAGATAAGTCATTATTTGGATTTCTAGAGAAATGTCATGGTGGGATAGTCACTTTTGGTGATGGAGAGAAGTCTAAGGTTTTAGGGAAATGTACCATTGTGGTGTCTGGTCTACCTAAGCTAGAAGATGTGCTATATGTTGAGGGCTTGAAAGCAAATTTGCTGAGTATAAGCCAGATATGTGATAACAATCATAATGTCAATTTCTCTCCTGATAAGTGTTCAATCATTGACTCTTCTGGGAATTGCTTGATGGAAGGTATGCATTCATTAGATAATTGTTATTGCATTGTTCCTAATTCTCAGTTATCTTGCAATAGAGTTAAACTTGATGAAGTTGAAATTTGGCATCAAGAAATAGGACATGTTAATTTTTGAGATTTGACAAAAATCACTAAGAGTGAAATTGTTAGAGGTGTCCCTAAGCTTGGTTTTGGTAAAGGGATTGTGTGTGGACTATATCAGAAAGGTAAACAAGTTCGATGTCAGCACAGGAAGATTAATACAATTCATACTTCCAGACCTTTAGAGTTGTTGCATATTGACTTGATGGGTCCCACTCAAACTATTAATAAAGGTGGTAAGAAGTATATCTTTGTTATGGTGGATGATTATTTTTGATTTACATGAGTTGGATTTTTGGGTGAAAAGCCTGAAGCTGCTGAAAATTTTAGAAAATTTTGTTTGAAAATTCAGACTGGGAAGAATTATCCCATTACTAGAGTGAGAAGTAATCATGGAAAGGAATTTGAAAATTCAGTGATTGATACTTTTTGTGATGAAAGACGAATAAAGCATGATTTTTTAGCACCACGTACTCCACAACAAAATGGAGTGGTTAAGAGGAAGAATAGAGTTCTTCAAAGAGATGGCTAATGTTATGCTGCATGGAAGGAAAGTTTCTAGGTATTTTTGGGCCGAGGTGGTGAACATAGCGTGTTACACTTCAAATAGAGTTTATCTTAGGCCTCGCACCTTAAAAACTCCATATGAATTATGGAATTGCAAGAAACCCAATATGAAATATTTCAACATTTTTGGAGAAAAATACTATATTCTTAGAGATCGTGAATCCATTGGAAAGTTCGAGTCTAAGGGTGATGAAGGAATATTTCTGAGGTATTCATTGACTAGTCGGGCATATAGGGTTTTTAACCTTAGAAGTCAAACGATGATGGAATCTGCGATTGTAGTGGTTGATGATTCGTGTGTTGATGAGCGATTAATGTCTATTGAGGAGAAATATAGTGAGCCGTTATTTCAGTTAGGAAATGATTCTTCAAATGTTGGTAAAGAGGATAATATGGTTCATGATGATAGTTCTAGTCCTATAAAATCATATGATCGTACTTGTGATGTTCAGGCTACTCCTTCTAAAGAACCATCTGCGAGGGTAAAGTTGTACCATCCTTTGGATAATGTTATAGGATCTGTTGATCAGATGATGGTGACTTGGAGAAAGGCTAAGGGAAAGGTCTCATATGTGTGCTATACATCTTCCTTGGAACCTAAAAATGTCAAAGAAGCTCTTCAAGATAGTGAGTGGATAAATGCAATGCAAGAAGAACTTTAGCAGTTTGTTAAGAATGATGTGTGGTATCTTGTGCCTAGACCAAAAGAGATAAATGTAATTTGTACCAAGTGGATATTCAAGAATAAAAAGGATGAAAATGGTACAGTTGTTAGAAATAAGGCTAGGCTTGTTGCTCAAAGTTATACTCAGTTGGAGGGTATAGACTTTGATGAGACATTTACTCATGTTGCTATAGTTGAATCTATTCAGATTTTATTTGTTATAACATGTCATCTTGGATTTAAGTTGTATTAGATGGATATAAAGAGTTTGTTTTGAATGGCATTCTTCATGAAGAGGTGTCTGTGGAGCAGCCAAAAGGATTTGAAGATCTTCATTATCCTAGTCATGTGTATAAGCTGAAAAAGGCTTTGTATGTGCTAAAGCAAACTCTTAGAGCTTAACATGAAAGGTTGACTGACTACCTGTTGGGAACGTGTTTTACTGGAGGGGAAGTGGACAAAACACTGTTTATTCAGAAAATTGAGAGTGATACAGTTGTTGCTCAAATCTATGTGGATGATATTGTTTTTGGTTCCACTTCTGATAGACTTGCTCATTATTTTGGAGATTAAATGACAGATGAAATTGAGATGAGCATGATTGGTGAATTGAACTTCTTCCTAGGGCTTCAAATTAAACAGTTAAGTGATGGGATTTTCATTTCCCAAACTCGCAATGCTTTGGAATTGGTGAAGAAGATCGGTTTGGAAAAAGCTAAGGATGCTCGCACTCCCATGAGTACTAGTGTCAAGCTTAGCTTAGATACCAAAGGAAAAGATGTTGATCCTATACTTTATAGGAGTATTTATTGGGAGTTTATTGTTCTTGACTACCAGTCGACCTAACATTGCTTTTAGTGTTGGTTTGTGTGCACGTTATCAGACAAGTCCTAAGGAGTCTCATATTATTGCAGTAAAAAGAATCATCAACTATGTGAAAGGGACGGTGAATTATGGATTGTAGTATCCATCAAGGACTAACACTGAAATTGCATCTTTTTCTGATGCGGATTGGGCCGGTAATGTTGATGATAGAAAAAGTACCAGTGGAGGGTGTTTCTATATTGGTAATTGCTTAGTTGTTTGGTATATTAAGAAGCAAAATTGTGTTTCTCTTTCCACTGCTGAGGCTGAATATATAGCAGTTGGTAGTTGTTGTACTCATGTATTATGGATGAGACAGATGTTGCAGGATTATGGTTTTTCTCAAGGCACGATGACTGAGTTTTGTGATGACATGAGTGCGATAAACATTTCTAAAAATCCTATTCAAGACTTTAGGACTAAGCATATAGATATTCGACATCATTTCATTCGAGATCTTGTTGAAGATGGTATAGTGTCTCTAGAGTTTATGTCCATAGATTCTCAGTTGATAGATATCTTTACAAAACCATTAGATTTTCAAAAGCATGTTAGTCTGAGGAAATCTATTGGTATGCTTTCTTTAAAATAGATATATTCGTATCTATCATTCTAGGAGCACATTGCATTATTTTCCTATAATTGATATATAATCATGCATTTGTATTATATTTATTTATGCATGCATGTAAAAAGAAAAAAATAATCATAAAATGAGATACTCTATTCTCATATTTACTTGTCTAATTATGTATATGGGAAGTAGATGACTCAGCCTGATCTAAGGTTTTTGAATGTTTACTTGGCATGATTATTTTATGATAGAAATCTTAATCTTAGGTGCATGTTTACTTCGCAGATGATCTTAATGCCTGCTGAAACTATTAATATTTTTGTTTAACATGAAGTGATATGTAGGTTCATGAGCTATGCTAGATTGATCTATGCTTTGGAATACCTTTTGGTATGCTTATGAATGTTGTGAAAATGTTGAAAGGAGGAAATAATGAGTTGTTTAAAATATAGAAATGCAAAAGGTAGTTCTTTGATCTGAGTAACCGGGCCTCTTGCCTGAGTAAGCATTGAGTATTCGTGTAAAAAGGGAAGAATAATAATGAGCATAAATCCCATGGAAGAAGCTCGGGCCCAGTTGGTTGGGACTAAAAATCCTCGCTAAAAAGTCCGGAGTTTAGAAAGACAAAAAGGGATAAGGTGAAAAGGTGTAAAAAATTAACTTATTTGAAAATGATGTTTGTTTTTATGAAATAAGGTTCAAGTTAATGATTTTATTTCTTGTTTAGTTTTTGGACTGAATTATCATCAAGGTTGGTGAAGAGATTATCATAATTAGTCTGTATTGTTTTCATCTAACCTTAATACTTGCACATGAGAATTTTCATATATATATATATATATTTGCAAAACTTGACTTGTGCATTCTTAAAACTTGACTTGTGCATTCTTGAGTCTACAAGGTATGTGTGATGATTTTATTCACTACTATGTGTATAATGGCTGAGTTAGATTTGAGAATATGATGTGGTTATGATTAATTTGATGTCTCTATTGCCTTGCTCACATATTTCAAAATACAAAAATAGTTTTGTTGTTTTTTTTTCATGACATTATGTATTCATGCATAGTAGATATATATATTACTCGAGAATTTGACTATAATCTTATAGAGTACTTTATCTTCATATTAAGTGCTTGGTCATAGATTCTTTAGTGTCTTCTTTGTTAGTTTTTTTCAATGTTTTGGTTGATATATCTTTGCTTGTCATTTCAGTGACAAAAAGGGGAAGATGTATTTATTAAGGGGGAAATAGATAGTTTGGTTAAGAGGGAGAATGTTTTAGTAAGGGGGAGTATATTCTCAGGGGGAAAGGGAATATGTTTGATGATTATTATGCTTATTCTTATGATCATTTTATATCTCTGTTTTCCACACTTGCATTTAATGGTTTGTTTAGTGTTGTGGTTACATGATTGGTAGACCGTCATGAAAGCAAGGTGACAGTTTATATCTATGTTTGTCAGTGTGTGTTCATAGATATAGATGTTATGTTGTTATTTGTGAGACTATATTGTAAAAATTGTTTTGCCTCAGAAATGCCAAGGGGGAGATTGTAAGAGCATTTTTTAGTATTGTTTATTTATGGCATGTTCTAGATAGTAACCATGTTGAGTGTTAGATAGGTCATAATGGTTTCAACAACATCTATAAGTTTTGACAAAGGCAAAATCAAGCACTGAAGTAGTGAATAATACAAGTGTTGTGCAAAAGTGAGCTATTGAGGAAAAATATCTCCCGGAGGGCGAAAAAAGTTTTTTCCAAAGTCGTCATTTCAGGCAAAAAGTATCATGGAGTCGAGATGGTCATTTTGGCGCAGTTGCGGAGAAAAGTGATTTTCACAAAAATGCCTACGCTTTCAGAAGTAAAAAGTGGCTGGAAAGTGCATTTCTACACTTAAGCGTACGTGTAGCAACGTAGGTGGGCTACGCTTAAAGCATAGCAACGACAGAGATTTTGAGATTTTATGATATTTTGACGGTTATGCACCCGTTTTGTTCTTATGGTACATGGATGACTCATATACCCTGGTATACCTAAAATACATATAATGTATATCAGAGATTAGATTTTTGCTCAATTGAATGTGAAATTATGAGATATGGCGAACTTAGGATTTGTTTCATCATTGTCTATAAATACCAAGGTCTACAAGAGATGAGGCTATGGTTTTTGAGGGAGATCTCTGCAGTATTCTATCATTCATATTCTTCTACAGAGATAGAGATAGTGAGAGAAAATATCATTAAGTGATTCTTCTAGTTCTCTTTTGTTTTGGGGTTGATTCTATCATGCTTCTACATCGACGATTTTATGCATAATTGAATGACCTAGATTCTGAAAAATTTGCACACCACTGATTGCAACTAGGTTGCGTTGATCTGTTTTGAGAAGCGGAGCTGTCTAAGTGCGGAGATCAAAACAAGAAGCTTCGTGGTAATTTGATCTGTTGAGAAACAGAGTTGTCTGAGTACGGAGATCGGAGAGAGAGTGAATCTGGACTTTCAGACGTTGAGTGAAGAACAACAAAGTACAACGGTTGTAAGTTTTGTTTTCATAGAGTCTGTACAAATTCTCTGATTCATAGTGCATCGATACCCGAGTGTATCCGTGGTTTTTACATGGAGTCTTTCCAAGGTTTTTCACGTAAAAATCTCTTTGTCTTCTCATGACTTATTTTCTGCATTTATATTAATAATTGCTTTATTTATCTGATTAGAGAATCAGGGTTATAATTGATTAAAATTGAATATCCGCTATATAATTTTAATTAATCGTAAAATCGACTAAAATCCTATTCACTCCCCTTTAGGCTAGTTTCATTAATCATCTAGGTAATTTCACACTTTTATTCAAAGATTTGTTTTTCGCATTTTTTGAGGTTTCGGTGATTATTTTTGAAATCCATAAATGAAAAACCCACATTTTGAATATTTGTGAATTTTCGGGACCAGTGGTGTCAATAATGGAGGTTTGTTGCACAAATGCATTTTTTTTTGGTGAATTTACTATTCAAATGTGAAGGTCCTTTGACAACATCTCTTCATGGGCGACATCTCGCCACGGGCGACATGTCGCCAGCCTTATCATTTTTAAAATTCAAAGGCACCAGGGTGACATCTCGTTATGGGCGACATGTTGCCAGCCTCAGCTTTGGTTGGATTTTTCTTTAGCGACATCCAATTTTCAAAAATTCATTTCTCTCACCTCGGGCCTCCGAATTAGGTCCGGTTTGTTTTTATGGCTTTCCCTATGTCCAGATATTTGATATAAAATTTGAAATCATTTATTTGCACTTGAAATGACTATTTTAGCCTTGGTGAAAGTGGGGTACTTCCTCTCTCTGTTTTGGTCGGAGTTGTCTGACTTCATTTTAAAAATTAATCTCTCACCTCGTTGCTTCAATTTAGGCCCCGTTTATTTCTGTCCCCACTCCTATGTCGAAATTATAAAGAGACAATTTGAATTTTCATTTTTACCCCTGAAATGATTGTTTTACCCTTGGTGGAAATGAGGCATTTCAATGTTTTGTTTTAGTCGGCGTTGTCCGATCCTGTTTTCAAAATTTCATATCTCTCGTATCGTTGCTTTGATTTAGGTCCCGTTTGTTTCTATGGGTTGACCTGTGTCCGAACATGTGGGTTACAGTTTGGAATGTTATTTTTGCCCTTAAAATGAATATTTTACCCTTGGGCGAATATGTGACCTTGAGGTGGTCGGATTGATTTGCCGTTTAATTCTTTTCACTTCCCTTTTATTTTTTGATGACTTTGGTGACTTCCCTTAGGTTGGAATGACTATTATACCCCTATATTGGGTCTACAAAGGGTGGGAAGTGACAGTGGGGTGACTAGTAACATTGAAGTGATAACGAATGTCTTTCTCTGTGGACTTACTGGTAGTGATGTGGTGATTTAGATCTTAGTATGGTAGTGATCTAGGAAGCGTGATTGTTCTTCTTCATGGGTGTTGTGAGTAGGAGTTGTTGGCTTTGAAATTCTATTTCAAGCAATAAATCTTATTTTGATATTAACAAAACATTCAAAACCGTGTTTGGTACTAATATGGCTTTGAGCTAAGTGTTTCAGCAAGTACAGGTAAATGATTCGGGAAGATCGCTAAAGTAACAAGCGATAAGGAAACTCAAGCGCAAACTCGAAGAAGGACAAAAAGATCAAAGAAAGAACAAAAGCTGCACTCAAGACCTGGGGTAGATAGGTCGGGGTGAGAATATTGTAACAAGGTATCTTATGTGTTGATTGGTCTTATAAGCTCAAGTAATAAATCAAACGAACTCAAACGGATCAAAAACGGACCTTGAAAACAATTCTTGGAGTCACCCAGTCGACTGGCCATGAAATGGCAGCCGATTGACTGTGACCCAGTCGACTGGCCGTTAAGGACCCAGCCGACTGGATGAACCAGTGAGCTATAAAACATTTTGACTGCATCAGGCAGTCGACTGGCCTGTCCAAGGCAGTCGACTGACTGTGACTAGTCTACTGGCAGTTAAGGACCCAGCCGACTGACTGAACCAGAGAGTTTCGAACATTTTTGATTGCCTGAGGCAGTCGACTGGCCCATCCAAGGCAGTCGACTGACTCATGAGGCAGTCGACTGGCCTTCTTGAGGCAGTCGACTGACCCTAGCCATTGGGAAAAATATTTTAAATCTAAGCATGGAGGCAGTCGATTGGGTGCCGGTAGGCAGTCGATTGGGTGCTTCAGGATTTTAAGGAAAATTATTTCTAAACAATATTTTTGCCTAAAAAGAAATGATTTTGCTTGCAGATTTTCAGGTCCTACTCTCCATATTGTCTAGGGTGAGATACACTCTCCAAACCCTAGTGTTACACTATATAAAGAAAGAGACATGGATTAAAAATCCCAAGGTTCTTGTGTGAGAAATTTTTCTGAAAATTCATTCATCTACTATTTTCTCACAAGCACTTTCTGGAAAATTTTTGATAGCAAGAAAGATCAAAATCTCGTTTTTCATTCCCATCATTTTGAAGATTTAAACTCAAGCTTTGTGCTTATTCTCTTATTGAAAATATATTGTGAGAATATATATATCTTGAGTTCTTGAAATATCACCTAAAAACACTTGAGCTTATATTGATCTATCTTCCATAAAAACCTTAGGGTTTTGAGTGTTTTTTGTTTCTTGAGTGATATATTGATTACATACACAAATTTGTGATCTTGGGTGAGTGAAGCCCATTGTATCAAGGTAGGATTGTTCTCTTGATTGTGTGAAGAGCTAGTGAGCTCTTCTGTAAAGGTTTTGCTGTTCCACCTATTAAAGGAAGAGCCATAGTGTGAGGATCGGGAAAGTCTCAAGGAAGGGGATTCTTTGAGCCGAGGAGTAGGAGTTACCGAACCTCGTAAAAATCACGGTGTCAATTTCTCTATCTCTATCTCCTTACTTTATGTTCATGCATGCTTAATTTATAGTGTGGTAAATAGCTTGTTGAAATTAAGTAAAATTAATCATTACATATTTACCTTGTAAATTATTATTGAACCTTGTTGCATGTTCTAGTAAGAATTAAAAAGAGTTAGAAATTATTTTTAAAACCCTATTCACCCCCCCCCCCCTCTAGGGTATTTTAGTGAGTTACATGAGTGTTTCTCCCATGGTTTGGTGATAGGCATTGTGTTGAGTATCAGTGTTGGATTGGTAGATACGGGTCAATGTGATTTTTGAGGTGGTCAGTACTACGTAACTTGTATTCGTTGTCTGTCTATATATATATATACACGTATATATATAGGTGTGCATTTGTCACGTGTTATTATGGTATGGTTTCATTACGTGCTAGTTACCCTATTTGTTGATGCATGGTAGGGGACTAGAGGGATGTGTTTTCGGAGTCTCGTATTGGCGTGAGTACCATGTGGGACGTTTGGCTGACCTAGGATAGATGCATGTACACGGGTTGGTTAGCACTAGACTTGGACGGTCAGGGGATGTGACAGTTTAAGGTTTCTCCTGCTAAGCTAGTGAGCTTACCCCTTTCCCTTTTCCCCAACCCCCAGTTGCAGGTACCGAGTTCTTCTCGCAGGATGGCTTGTGGCGGGAATACAGTTGGGGGACTGGGAAAATTTCGCGTAGTGTTATTCCATTTACCTTTACTTTTGCTTGTTCTCTTATATTGGGATTGTTACTGTATTTCTTGGGAGCCAGTCTATTGGCGTATCCCTTCCTTGTATTTGGTATGGTTGCATCATTGTCGAGATATATTCTTTCGGCACTTCAATGTGCCTTGTGTATCAATTGATTTTAGCTTCCGCTCATTTATGTATGGAATTTTATTGTTATTAATACTATTGCATTTGTTTTATTGTTATTGATGATCTTAGTTAGTCACTCTATGTATGGATCACACCTCGGAGTCCTCGGATGCCCCGGTTTGGGAGTCTTAGGATTTTAGGGGCGTGACATTTACTACCCATCTATCTATTTTATTGCTCCTGATTCCACTTCAAAGCTTGTTCTGCTTCCAATATCTACCTAGTACCCCAATGGGGAGAGTTCTAATTCATCCTATAATAAACTTGGCATGAAATTTTACATTTTTCAATTTTCATTTCGAAGCTTCCCTACCTTGAGACCCTCATACACGTATATATATATATACAAATATTTATATATAACTAACTACTAATCATCAATATAAAAAACTAAAAGAAAAACAAAACAAATTTGATCCTATAATATTTAGAGTAAGACTAGTCCAATAATGAGCTAATTCAAGAAACAAATGGATAACAGTATTATCACATACATATAAGCTTCTATAGAAGCGTATGCATCAATACATTTGTAAGCGTAAAAAATAAACTAACAATCCAAGCGTCAAAAATACTAATGTATGACTAATAACAGCGCTAGCATAGAAATGCCAACATCGGTAGTCTACATTACTCTCACAAATGTACGCTAAGTACACAATGCCTAAGTGCAATCTAACTAATCACCAAGAGCTTATAACGCTAACCAGAGAATCTAAAAAGGGAGAATCACAATCACCTTTAATATCCAAAGAAAGAAAAAACCACAACTAGTACCAAGGAAGGCTCATAACCCATTCTTCGAGAACTCAGGAGGGAAACCACTCACATCCTTGCGAACTAACATAACCATCATCAATATATATATGTATAGTATATATATATATATGTATGCGAACCTTTATCCCATTCCTAGAGAAGATCTACATCTCAAGGACTGAATCACCTGAATTATATAACCATATGAATCTCATAATACTATCTTCAATACGGTTAATAAATCACCAATGCTCTCACTATAGATAAGGAAAGCTAATCAACTTAAAACACGGAGAGTACACAGACACTACTCTCATGAATGACTACATTAGGTTCAAGAAACAAAGCAAGGGGAAAGAGATCCTAATGCTAAACAAACGGATAACCGAGATAACAAATCAAGGTTAAGAACACCCACAAGTGATTAAGGAGACACCCGGACAAAAGAAACCAAAAGCAAATTGCTGAGAGTGAAAGTAAAAAAATGATGAATCCCATGGATTCAATAGTTTTTAGAAAAATGTTTAAATACTCGAACCAATCCATTAGGCATATATGTACCTAACATGTGTAAAAACCTAAAGCACCTAGGTGGTGACATCAAGTAACCAATAAGTAGGGAAGTGCAACACTATGTGTGTGCACTAAACAACAAGCCCTATACCCGAAACTTAGAAATGAACGGAACCAAAAGTGAAACAAGAATACACCTTTCAAAAACTCTGTAGGTTGAGATCTAAATAAAGAAGACTCGAAATCACAAGAAATTTTAAAAAGTAGGTTTTCTTTAAGAATCCACATAAAAAAATGACTGTATTGCCCCCGGTCTCCTTCATTTGCCGTCACCGACTTTTATAAGTTAAAAATCTTTTTAAAGAGAATCCTAAGATCACTTTTTAATGTACGAAAATTTGTCGTGGCTAAGGGGTTGAGCGAAAACAGGTTTTCCCTTTTAATAAGAAAGAGTTTGATTATAAATCTTGAAAAAAATACCGTTTTTGAATGACAGCCTTATAAGAGTGACTACAACTCTAAGGAGGAACAAAATCACTAAAGATGCTAAGGGTCTTAAATGGCCATTGTCACGAAACCAAGTAAGTTCAATTGCCACCTAGTCTAACTCAACCAAAATATCAAAAGTACAGTTGATAATTCATTTCCTCCAAAGTTGAAAGGCATCTAATGGACAATACTACACAATCAACTAGGTTCACAATTTCATCACCTGCCTTCTCTAAGCCCTCAACATACAGTTGACACTAAAATCTATCACTAACCTCAACTATCCAAAGAAGTCACTAACCCAATATACTTTACCCTCAAAGGGCATAAAAGTACATAATCATAAGTATAAGAATTTACATTTCATTATACTTTAACAATTACTGCATGTAAATCATATTTTCACGTATCCACTTTCAGTTGAGCATAATATTAAAATATGATGCTCAGCCGGGTTTATCTATGAAGTCTATCAAATTGATAGATTCGATGATATCTTTAGCATTTGATTTATTTTCTTTAGCACGATTTTTGATTTGTCTAATTAATCATAGCTGAAACTCCCACTATCTTCCCATTTCATTGTAGCTCAAGGTATCGAAGAATCTCTAATGATCATAGTCTTTAATAACAAATGTTCCCGCCTCGGATAGAATTTCAAACTTCGAGCTTATCTGATCTTTTATCAGTGCTTGTACTAAGAATGGGAATGGAATCTTCCATTTTCGGTCAAAAGAGAGTTTACAAGCGATCATGGCTTTCTAGAATGTCTCTATATGATCGTAAATAATATCCAATATAGACACCCAATATCCTTGATCAATATAATAGAGCATTTTTATAAGTGATGGCCTTGAGCATTACTAAACATAAGACCTACTTGCCTAGTGATTATGATATCTATAAACCATAGGTTATGTCGAATTTGTGCTTTTGTAATCCCTCCAATTATGAGTTTTGTATCATTATTTTCGTAAATACTTTTAGCCATTTCTCGAGTTATAAGGTCATAGGGTGGGATTTTCAGAAATTTTCAAGACTTATTTCATGCCCCTATACTCTTGTATGTAAAACCTTGCTTACTTCAATGTCTCTTAAATGTATATTCTGGTAAAATTCTCGAACTATATCCGGGTATGCGAACGTGGAAGTGGGTTGTAATTAGTTTTCTAGTTTTTATCTTTTAAGTTCCTCCATGAATGTTTCTATTGCCAACTCGGGATATTCATCTCGAAAAAAGATACATTCGTATTTTAATTGATGATTAGCCAGAAGGTACTTTTCTATCTTTAGTGGGGGTATATTTGATAGGATTGGTTCAGGCTTAATTACTGTCTTTTTATATTTTTCTTGTCCAGCTACCTCTAAACGTTGTTTCCTTACCTCTTCCTCATAATATTCTGACAGCATTTCTAAAATAACATCAGGTATAGGTTTAGTTATTGATGTGTCTAGTTGACAAGATATGAAGTCATCAGGTGGTTTATCCACTAGTTGAGATACTATTTTTAGTGATGATTTGTCAAGAGCCTCTGTTATAAAGCATTCCTTACTGCCTTCTAATTGATACCTAGACTCGAAGATATTTTTCTGAACCTTCATATTTCCGAATGATAAATCCATAGCCCCAGTTCTACAATTTATACATGCATTTGCAGTTGCTAATAAGTTTAACTGGGAAATAGAAATTCTCGATTTGGACAATGACATCGTCTATTACCCTTCGTGGTGTTTAGGGGACTTATCAACAAGTTGTAAAACAACAGTTGTTGGCGATAATTCTCCTAACCCTAGTTGGTTGTATATCGATTATGGTAGTAAGTTCACACTAGCCCCTAGATTAAGAATAGATTTTTCAATTTCTTGATCTCCGATTGTACATGAGATAGTTGGTGCTCCTGGATCTTTATATTTTAGAGGTGTATTTTTGGATATTATAGAACTCACGTGGTTGGTCAACACTATTTTCTTAGCGTTATGAGTTTTATTCCTCCTTTTATGTGTATATAGATCTTTCAAGAATTTAGCATAAGGGGGAAATTGTTTGATTACTGTAAAGAGAGGAGGATTAATTTTCACTTGTTAGAATGTCTCAAACATATTTTAAATCTTTTCGCCTTGTTTTCTGTAAGGAATAGACTCTTATAAACATTGTGAAAATGGACTTTTAGGTTTGTAGTTCGTTTCTCCTATTTATTTTGTTGGTATTGAGTTTTCCATAACTGGTTCTTAATTCTTTTTAGAAACTAATTCTTCATCTATTTCGAGATTTCTTTCTTTCTTGTTATAAGCTAATTCTTTTTCCCCTTAAGGATTGGTTTCCTTATTATTTTGCTTATTCGTTCTTTCCTCAAATTGTTCCGCAGCCTTGTTGTTTATGATTTTACCACTTCGAAGTGTAGTTATGGCTTGAACGGTTTCTATTTCCGGTTATCCCACTGGGGTTATATGTTCAATCATATATTGCCCTTTCCGGTTTATGAGTGGTTGACTCGGTAGTTTCCCTTCTTTTTTATTCATAAAATTAGCTATCTACCCAATGTAGGAGTTGTGTAACACCCCACTCCAACACTTGCTACAATATTATCCGCTTTGGTCCTAGCCCGCACGATCTTGTTCCTGGGCTCCTACCCAAAAGGCCTCATACTAATTGAAGACAACACTGCACACATAAGCACATCCCCAGACCTTAACCCAGTCGATGGCTCTGATAACAATTGTAACACCCTGCTCCAACACTTGGTACGATATTATCCACTTTGGGCCCAACCCACACAATTTTGTTCTTGGGCTCCTCCCCGAAAGGCCTCATACCAATTGGAGACGACACTACACATATAAGCACATCCCCAGACCTATACCCCAATGATGTGGGATTTCACAATCACCCCCTCTTGGGACCCAACATCCTCGCTGGTGTTACCCACGGGTTTGTGCACGCTCCCACACTCAATTCCAGCCGGGCTCTGGCTCTGATACCAATTGTAACACCCCACTCCAATACTTGGTATAATATTGTCCGCTTTGTGCCTAACTCGCACAGTTTTGGAGACAACACTACACATATAAGCACATCCCTAGACCTCTAACCGGGTGATATGGGACATCAGAAGTTGTGTGGCATTTTTGAACTCGTCTAGCACACTCCTGAGTTCTTGTTCAATAACAGTTGCTCTCATAGGTTGTGTATTGTTTGGGTTTCTAAAAGGTGGCTGATTAGGGTTTTGATTGAATGGACGAAATTGATTTAGTTATTGATTAGGATTTTGGTTAAATGATTTGAATTGGTTGGTCTGTTGGTTAACGTTTTGATTAAATGTGTTATTCTGTGTTTTATATGAGAAATTAGGATGGTTTCGCTAACCGGGATTGTAGCTATTTGAAAATGGGTCATTATTGGGATTGGTAAAGGTGGCATTAACATCTTCAGTGATATACTTAGATTCTGATTATGTATAAGGATGGTTGTTGGCATAGTGGGAAGGATTAACATTTATTGAACATACTTCTTGGGGTGTAGGGTTTATATGAATGGTCTTCAGTTGATCAAACTTCTTATTTAGCTCTTTCACTTTTGATGTTACTTCATATATCTGACTTGCTTCAAATGCATTATTAGTTCTTTTAGGATTAGAAAGGATAGTTCGGGGAGCTCTAATATCAGACATATTTTTTCAGGAATCTTCACTAAAATTCTTGAAAAGATTCCATAGGAAGTCTACGGTTTTCTATGTAAATGTTCCTCCACATGTTGCATCAAATGTATTTTTTGTGGCCCTCTCCTAGTCCTACGTAGAAACTACGGATTAGTAAAATTTCGTTAAATCATTCCTAAGTTGCATAAAATTGCTCACCAAGTATTTGTGAGAACATTAAGATAGCTCTACGGGTCTCGTGCATTTTTCCCATTGGGAAGAATTTGTGTAAGAATTCTTTCTGAAGTTTCTTCCATTAATTTTTAATATCTTATGGTATTGTACTATACAAAATTTTTGCTTTATCTTTTAGGGAATGAGAGAATAATCTAATTTTAAAATCGTCATCCGTACATCCTCTTATACGCACAATGTTACAAACCGCTAAAAATTCATCTATATGATGATAGGGATCCTCATGAGTGTTCCCATGAAGCTTAGATAACATATTAACTATATCGGGTTTAATTTTGTAATGGTCCGCTCCTACTGGTATCGCAATTTCTAATGGGGATTTATACTCTTGCGGAGTATAGAAATCTTTAAAGACAACAGGTGGAGCTACTACTGTGTTATCACCCATGTTTATATTATTTAAATTCTTTCTTTTATTTATTTGGTAAGTTCAATAAATTTCAGCATTAAATGTTTCAAGAGGACTATTAATTGAACGATGTCCAATCATAAACAATAAACAATGATATTAAATAAACTAATAAGTTTCAATAAATGGGTAATGCAATAAATGTATTTAAATAAATAACTATATATTTTTTATTTTTTATTATTATTATCTATTATTATTATTAGTTTTTTTATTTATGTATTATATTATATATAGAAATATCTTATGAAAATCTGTTTATATTTTTTATTTTGAGAAAATATTGTTTCTTTATTTTTTTCTGATACAGTTCTGATATGATTGATCTGTGTCTTTTCTGTTTATCTTTGTTTTTGTACGAATAGAAGTAGTCTGATCAAGCACAAAGTCAACCGAACGATCGAGGTGATTATCGAACGATCACTGAATCAGTCGATCGATCGAAGACTGAAGTCCGTGAGTTTTCTGAAAAATCTGCAGTTCGAATAGTATGGGTTTTGACCTGCAAATGAAAATAAAAATTGTAGAAATAAAAATAAGTACAATAATTCAATAAACCTCAATACAATAATCTGAAATATCCCCTGCAACGACGCTAAAAACTTGTGATCGGTTCTGGTCGTATGTAAATAAAAGTGTTTAAAATGAAGAATTAGCACGATCTAGTTTTACCTCTTAGTCGCATGTATGCAAGTAGTATATAGTATAGTTCGGTAGAGAGGGTATCATTTCAAACAATTTTAAAGCAGAAAATTGAATTATATTATAAACGTTATTTTGTAACTAATAAACATTAAATAAAAAGATAATTTTTGTGTTTGTAAATCAAGATAAACAAGTCTAGGGTTTTGCTCCAACTACACAACTAGTCTCATAATATAGCCATTCAATCTTATTATTGCAAGAGGGTGATACAACTTATATGAATAAGATTAGTAACGCTACAAGCAGTTGCCTAATTCCAAAAGAGTTGTAAATAAAGGTTAGTTTACTATAGTTTCATCTTTGAACGGTATGACCATTGTATGTATCTATACTACAACTACTCCTAAAACATGAAATTAAAAACACACTAATGATCATCCCCTTTTTGTATGAACTGTATGCACCTAAATCCTTTTCATACCGTTAAGTAGTATTATGTAGAAACCATTATTTAAACCTTGAATTTCTTGCCCTTAGTGAAAACATGGTTGTTCAAGATAAACCATTATTTCAATCTCAGCTTAAAAAGATAATTAATAAATAAATCTTATGTAGGTAATTTATTCAGTCTCTCACTACATAATCATCATATAAGTGACCTTTATCTTATCCTCTTTGCAATAAAATCAATTAAAAATCTACATTACTTGACTAGGGTTTCCCCCTAGATACTGACTAGCTACTCATGGAGGGAGAGGACTGTATTGTTGATGTAGCCACCATCTTCATGGTTGGGTAGCGGTTCTTGAGTTCTTGAGGAGAGCTTTTCTCTTGAGAGAGACTTTTTGTATGAACGATGATATGATCCAAGGATCTAGGATCTCTTCTCTTCATGAATTCTTCATATATTTATAGACAAAATTTGTTGTAGATATGACATGTATTTTCTTGCACTCTATAAACATTTGGTGTGAGGACCAAGTAATAGTAGTGAATAGACCAATCTGCCATCTGGTATACTTGCACAGATAGTATCTTCGCGCACATTTCCCAATGTCAGCGTTGGCCATTCTATCGGGAGTGTCCACCAATCAATTGGTGGCTCCAAAATTTTAATATTTCTTTATTCTGCGATTTGGTGCTTCATCCACTTATACTCCGCTTTTCTAACTTGTACCTTTCTTGAATTGAGTGTATTTATCCTCCAAGTATTATTCCGGATCAGACGCATTTGCTAAAATCCGAAATTAACTCAGATTTGCGCTAAGACCCCTGAAACATGTTTAAACACACAACTTAAATAAGAATATCTTATTAATAAAATAAAGAGACTAACTAAGGGTTTATTAACGCCCAAAATACCAAATATTCTGATCTGATCAAATATATTATGCAGATAATGGTGGAGTTAGAAATACCCTAGACCTGTATCTCCATTGTTTTCAACACAAAACCAAAATCTATCTTACTATATATTATTTTATTTCCTGTCAAATTAGTTATATAAAACAAAACAAACAAACTATCTTTCATAATTTAATTATAATAATTATAGAAGAAGTTGTGAAATCATTAGTCGTTGTGGATTCGATATACTATGATTGATTCGTGCACTTGTGATAGGTAAAACTAGGTCAACATTCAAAGGCGTACTTGAACAAACTATTATTATCATTACTTATTACTGAGGTTTCGGCATCGATCAAGTTTTTGGCGCCGTTGTCGGGGAATAACGATTTTCTATACCTTCAAATAATTTTTGTAGTTAGATTATTTACTTGATTTTATTTTATTTTCTTATTTTTAAGAAACGAGATTGTGTGATTTTTGACAGGTGCATTAAAATTAGCATAAGGAACTAGAAAAGTGGTGACGATAGCTTGGCTGGACTGTTTGTGAGTTTTAATCGTATCTCAAATTATTGCTTCAATCTTATCTTGAATTTTCTTATTTAATTTCTCTTTTATTTTTTTTTATTTTCAGTTTATTAATTATATTAGTTTATTTTTACATAAATTTGATTCATAGTTGTATGAGTGGTTTGCGTTTCGTATCCAAAGAACATACTCCTTTTGATTCTGAAGTTGATAGAACTTATCTTAAAAACTTAAGAACTAATAAACAAATGATTGAAAAAGATACATTGAATTTTAACAATATGGGGGACCCTCAAGTACAACCACTAGGTTTGTTGAAAGATTATTAAACACCTTATAATTTTGAATCCCCAACGGACATTGTAATACTAGGCGAAACAACGTCCCATTATGAAATTAAACCTAGTATTTTGAATATGTTACCTAAATTCTATGTACATAAACATGATCATATTACTGAGTTAATAAAAATTAGTTCAACAACTAAGATGAATGGGATGCCTACTGATGCCTTACGTGTGCGATTATTACCCTTTTCACTCACAGTAAAAGTTAAAAGATGGTATAATAGTTTAGAAGAACGAGTGATAATTAATTAGGAGAACCTTAAAAAAGATTTTTTACATAAATACTATCCAATGGGAAAGACACACGAAGCCCAAGCAGCTATAATAAAATTTGCCCAAATTCCAGGTGAACAATTCCATAAAATTTGGGAACGTTCCAAATAAATCTTGGCTAAATGTCCCCATCATGAATTCACAAAATACGATTTGGTGTGTAATTTCTATCATGACCTAGGAGAGATACAACAACAGCGTATAGATGCGGTATGCGGAGGAACGTTTGCATTAGAACCAGTCGAAGACATATGGAAAATATTTGAAGATTAAGAGAAAATTCACAACAAAATGCATCAAAAGCTAGGGCTAGACCAATACTCAATAACCTAAGACGAATGGAAACTGTTAAAGAAATAGAAAGAACTAATAACGTTATGGCTTAAGTAGTTGAAATAAGTAGAAAATTAGATAACTTTTTATTTTTCACTCAAAATACACCTAGAGAAGTCTGCTCGACTTGTTCTGATCCTTCCCACTTAGCTAGCGGCTGTCCAATGACATATCAAGAAGATATAATACCACATGATGTTAATGCAACATTTACAAGCACTAATAACAATCCATACTCAATTTCTTACAATCAAGGTTGGCGAAATAATCCATATTTATCATATCGTTCTCAAAACATTGATAATCCAGGCCAACCTCATATTTAATCTAAGACAATTCAATAATACTCAAAATTTCAATCAAAATCCAAAACAATTCAATAGTAATAAGAATTTTTAAAATAATACACTAGGATTTCGATCTTTTCAATCAAACCAACCTCAATTTGGGAATCAAATTCAAAACCCTAATCTACCACAAAGATCATCTGGTTTTGAGGATAAAGTCTTAGCAACCCTTGGAAACATAGAAGCTAATACCCAACTGTTACACACATATTCTCAAGCTATTTCAAAATTAGAAACATAGATGGGACAAATAGCTAACACACTTAACAAAAGAGAAGGGGTAGGTTACCGAGCCAACTAGTAATGAATCCTAAAGGAAAACATATGATTGAGTTAGGAACTTTATAAGAACCTACACATGAAACTGTTCAAGCAATTACAACCTTAAGGAGTGGTAGAGTAGTGGATAATAGAGTTGAGGAAAAGTTTGAAGAAAGAATAGCACGAGAATAAGTTTTGGAAAATATTCCTAAAGAAAAGTCACATCGAACAGTAGATGAACCTATTAAGGAAATACTAAAAAAACATACGGAGAAGGAATATGAACCAAAAGCACCATTCCCTCAACGTCTCTGAGGATCAAATTATTATGACAAACAAGGCAATAAAAAATGAAATATTAGAAGTATTTAGACAAGTAAATATCAACTTGCCTTTATTAGATGTCATATCTCAAATCCCACCTTATGCAAAAATCTTGAAAGATTTATGTATGCAAAAGCGTAAAAGTAAAGCTAAGGTACTTAAAAAGATAATGTAGTTCGTTATTGTTAAATGATACACCACCCAAATATAAAGATCCAAGAGCACCTACAATATCATCCATAATTGGAGATCAAGAAGTTGGTCGGGCTCTCCTTGATTTAGGTGCTAGTGTTAATTTATTACCTTATTCAGTGTACCAATAATTGGGATTAAGATAATTAAACCCTATAATGATTGTACTTTAATTAGCAGATAGATCAATCAAATTGCCAAAAGGGATAGTTGAAGATGTGATAGTCCAAGTACACAAATTCTATTCCCCTGTTGATTTCATAATTTTAGACACAAAATTTGTTCGTAGTCCAAAGAAACATATACTTGTAATCTTAGGACGACCATTCTTAGCAACAACTAATGCATGCATTAATTGTAGAATGAGAGTAATGGATATATCATTTGGAAATATGAAATTAAGAGTAAATGGCTTTAATACAAATAGCCAACTTCCAGAAAAAATTGATTGTGTTAACATTAATGAGATAGATGAATTAGTGGAAGAGGTGGCACAAGAGATATTAGTAAAATATGACTTGGAAACAATAATACCTGAGGCAAATGACATTAATACGGATAGGGATGAACAAGTACAATTCGATAAAAAGGACATCACAATTATAGAAACCGCACTATATGGTGAATCTTGGAAACGACCTCATGAGCCACTACCTCTTATTTCAAGTACTCCACACATTTCGTCACTCACATCTCCACAAAAATTAAAGCTTAAAGAATTACCTAAATAACTCAAATATGTTTTCTTAGGTCCAGAAAATACTCTTGTCGTAAATATTTCTTCGTATCTTACGACAAAACAAGAACAGTTAGTACAAGAATAATCTAACCATAAAGAAGCAATTGGATGGAGTGTGGCTGATTTAAAGGGGATTGACCCTCAATTTGTATGCACCGTATACACTTAGAGGAGAATGCGAAATCATCTCGAGAGATGCAACGAAGGTTGAACCCTAATATGAAGGAGGTGGTAAATAATGAGGTAGTAAAATTACGTGATGCGGGAATTATATATCCCATAACAGACAACTTATGGGTTAGTCCAACACAAGTGGTACCTAAGAACTGGTATCAGAGTGGTGTCAAACTTAAAAGGTGAGTTAATTCCACAACGAACCATGACCAGGTGGCATGTGTGTATCAATTATAGAAAATGAAATTCGCTACTAGAAAAGATCACTTTCCATTACCATTCATTAACCAAATCTTAGAACGATTAACTAGACAAAGTTATTACTGTTTTCTAGACGATTATTCCGGTTATCATCAAGTGGCAATTTATCCAACAGACCAAGAAAAAACTAATTTTACTTATCCTTACGGTACGTTTGTGTATATATAAGAATGTCATTTGACTTATGCAATGCACCTGCTACATTTCAACAATGTATGATGTCAATATTTTCAGACATGGTAGAAAAATTCCTAGAAGTATTTATGGGTGATTTTTCCGTGTTTGGAAATACTTTTAAGGAGTGTTTAAAACATCTAGCACTTGTATTACAGAGATATAAGGAGATAAATATAATATAAAGTTGGGAAAAGAGCCATTTTATGGTTCAAGAGGGGATAATCCTAGGACATATAATTTGAAAAAAGAAGGATAGAAGTAGATAAAGCTAAAGTCGAATTAATTTATAATCTACCGCCTCCTACATCTATTAAACATATTCGATCATTCCTAGGTCACGCCTAATTTTAAAGACGATTTATTAAAGATTTTAGTAAAATATCTCGGCCATTATGCAATCTCTTAGCTAAAGATGCAACTTTTGACTTCAATAAAGAATGTCTTGAATCATTTAAGAAATCGAGTAATTTACTCTCAACAACCCCAATAATGCAACCACCAGATTGGTCTTTACCATTTGAATTAATGTGTGATGCATCTGACTATGCCATAAGAGCGATATTAAGAGAACGAAAAGATAAGTTACCACATGTAGTATATTACGCTAGTCAAACACTTGATGATGCTGAAATTAATTACACTACCATCGAAAAGGAATTGCTAGCCATAGTATTTGCCTTAGACAAATTTAGATCATATTTATTAGGAACCAAGGTAGTCGTTTTCTCTAACCACGCAACTTTAAAATATTTACTAACAAAAATAGATTCTAAACCCAGACTTATTAGATGGATATTATTATTACAAGAGTTTAATATTGAAATACATGATAAAAAGGGTACGAAAAACGTCGTGGCAGATCATTTATCAAGAATAATAGTTGAATCAATAGTAGATAACAGTCCATTAATGGATTATTTACCGGATGAACAATTATTTAGTATTAGTACATTAAAACTAAAGGGTTCGAGGAAAAGAACGAGATATAAGTAATGTGGTCAACAAGTGAAATGTTTCATGGAAATTAATCCCAAATTAGGCTGTATGGATTCTATCGATTTGATAGAACCCACTTACGATAAAGATTAATAAAACTATGAACGTCGGGCCAACGAAGTTAAAAAGGGCCTCAAACGAGAGAATTCGTGTTCTCTTGAATGGGTATGTATAATTATATTTTTCATTTTGTTTGTGTTTATGCTTGATTTTATTTTATTAACTATAGATCATAATTGAGAGACGAGACCATTAGTAGAGTATGACAAAATTGGCAAATCAACAAAGATGAACTACCGAGTACTCAGTAGAGTCTTCACCTAGTACTTGGTGGCTAGGTAGTAATAAAAATGGGTCAGACTTATTGT
This sequence comes from Cornus suecica, assembly GCA_963922005.1. Taxonomy (NCBI): domain Eukaryota; kingdom Viridiplantae; phylum Streptophyta; class Magnoliopsida; order Cornales; family Cornaceae; genus Cornus; species Cornus suecica. Next base: position 38,170,599 of record OY998246.1, on the reverse strand, counting down.
TGTTCATTTTTCACTTCTCTCTTTCAACCCTAAAGCTCTCATTACTCCACACTCGAATTTTAAATGAGTAGTATTTTTTGTTTGGAACAGGTTTCGATTTTCCCTTATATATCATAACTCCCTTGAAGCAATACAACAAATGAACAATCCATACTCGATTACCTCTTAAAATCCTTGGAACTTCTTTCACATTTTCTTTTTATTTCTTTGAGTATCTTAAAAAAGGGGGAGTGAAATCTTCTAAAATAGGGTTCTTTGTGCGTAATTGATTGTTTACATTTTAGTATAATGTGTGAGCGTTGATGTGTGGGTATTGAACTTCATTATAAGCTAAATAACTGTCACGCCCCTAAATTCCAAAGACTCCCGAACCGGGACATCCGAGGAATCCGGGGTATGATCCATACAAAGAGCGACCAATTAAGATCTTAAACAACTATAAAATTAATGGAATATTAATAATAACAATACTTCCATACCAAAACCAAGCGGAAGCTAAACCAAATGATACACAAGGCACATCGAGGTGCTGAAAGATTACATCTCTATAACGATGCCACGATGCCAAATACAAGGAAGGGATATGCCAACTGATTGGCTCCCAAGAAGTACAACAACAGTCCCAATACAGGGGATAAGTAAAAGAAACTAAAATGGAACAACTCTACGTAGTACCGTCCCAATTCCCACAACAACATCAGTGCCACGAGTCAACCTGCACTCGAAGATGTCCGTAGCCGAAACATTATCTACACTCTGGTGTAGACAACCACAGCAAACCAACGCCGGGGTGAGCTCATTGATCCCCGTAAGAGAAAGGGAATCGTAACCGTCATATCCTCCAACCGTCCAAGTCGAGTGAAAACCAACCCGTGTACATGCATCTATCCTAGGTCGGTCAAACGTTCCACATGACACTCACGCCAATACGAGACCACGGAAACACACCCCCTAGTCCCCTACCATGCATCAACAAATAGGGCAACTAACACGTAATGAAGCCATAACACAACAACATATAATAGCACACACCTATATATATAGATATGCATGTATATATATAGAAAATATACAACCAATACAAGCTCCGTAGTACAGACTACCACATAGATCACTACGACTTGTACCCGCCAGTCCCACATTGACAAACAATACAACATCTATCACTAAAACACGGGAGCAACATTCCTATTCATAACACTTGAGGAATAATAACACTCATACTTCCTAGATCATGAGCATACCGAGCTCCAAAACCTCAAATCAATATCAACACATACTACCAATCACCTCACATGTCACTACCCGACATTCATAAACCAAACATAGGGCTATAATAGTCACTTCAACCTAAGAAAAGTCACAAAGGTTTCTGAACATCAAAAGGAAGTGAAAGGGATTAAATAACCCGTCACATCGACCACTCCAAGGTCACATGTTTTCCCAAGGGTAAAATGGTCATTTCAAGGGCAAAAATGTATTTTCAAACCATACCCCACCTATTTGGACATTGGTTAAACCATAGAAAGAAACGGAACCGAATTCAAAGCCCTGACACGCGAGATATGAATTTTTGAAAATGGCATTGGATAGAGGCCAGGCCTTGGAAACAAACAGGGGCCTAAATCAAAGCCACGAGGTGAGAGATATGCATTTTTTAAAACGGTATCGGACGACGCCGACAAAAATGGAAAGCTAAAGTACCCCACTTTCACCAAGGGTAAAACAGTCATTTCAAGTGCAAATAAATTATTTTAAATTTTATCTCAAAATGTTGGACAAAGGACAAGCCATAGAAATAAATGGGACCTCAATCCGAGTTACGGGGTGGGAGAAATGAATTTTTGAAAATCAACCGTCAGACGACTTTACACCTGATCTGGCACCCAAATGCGTACCAAATGGGCGCTTTGACGCCCTTGGGCATCATGACGCCCCTAGGCTACGCATAAATGCCCCTCTAAAGGCGAAAATGTACCAATTTTTTATACGGACTCCGTTCTTTGCGCCGTCAGTCCCAAAAAATCACAAATATTTGAAATGTGAGTTTTTCATTTGCGGATTTCAAAAATAGTCATCGAAACCTCACGAAACGCGTAAAATGTAAACTTCGAATAAAAGTGATTCTTTAGAAGTTCATAAAATTTTCCGTCTTGCCCTCGCCTCCATTTTGTCTACTTTCAAAGGTCTAAATATTTTTATAAAAACGAATTTACAACCATTTCAAAACTCAAAGTTTTAGTCGAGGTCACGGGGTGAGCAAAAATAGGTTTTTCACTTAAAAATCGAATAGACTTAAATACAAGTCTTCTGAAAACTCCATTTTCGGGAAAATAAACCGAAACGCCAACGAAATGACCAATGCAAATTTAGAGACGCTCAAATGGAGCAAGGTAATGAAGAACTGAGGTAAAAAGGCAACTCGAAGGGATGCTAAGTTACCATATGAAAAGGCACTAACTCTAACACAACCATACCTAGTTCGACATCCAAATCTCTAAACTCCACAACGACTTATTCAAGAATGTCCAAAACTTCAATGACATTCTTATCCTTAAGATCGCTAAAGGGAACCTAGTGGCCGTTGGCACGGAACCAACTAGTTCAAATAAAAACCTCTTCCAATTCTTTCAAACCTCAATGTCACTATGAAAACCACATCTCTTAGGTTTCTAACAATATCACATGGCCATCAATACACAATTGACTCGGTTCACTCATAACCTCGTCTATCATGATCAAAACATCAATAGCACGATTGACAACACGTTGCTACACCAACGCTAACTATACCACAAAACCATCACCCGCCTTCTCAAGGCTTCAACTCACATTCAACTCAATAGCCACAACCGACTTTACTTGTCACAAGAAAGTCTTTAAACCAAGTCATATCACCCCCTTAAGGAATATAAGCATATATCAACAAGTATAAGCATTTATCTCACACTATAATTTAAACAAGGCATGCAAATCATACTTTCACATCCTTCTATTTCCTTTAGCATTTTAATAACATGTGAATTGTATATCTCAAAATCCACATTAAACATGTTCATCGAAGACATGGGATAACATCATGATCCACATGTAAACATAATCACATATTAGCAACTCATATGCAATGTGACTCACACACCTCATGGAACACACCTCATGAAACACACTTTACCCAACACAGGTTAACGAATACGCACTCTACCCATTTACACTGAGAAAGAGTACCGTACCGATTCTTCCCAAGTGATTTTGACACTTCTCCCTTTCAACAAGGAAAGCGGTTGCACAAGTTGACCCATGACTAAAGATTCATATACCGAATGCACGAGATGACCCGCGAATTTGAGGATGGGACGACCCTAACCTATATTAAACCTTTTCGGCTTTTTAGTTCTGTAGGTGGGGGACACCTCCTGGCCAGTTGTTGCGATGATTCGACACAAGACTACTCACCCATGGTTACATGACCAGGCATAACCTAATACCAATTGAATTCTCAATACCAAAAGGTGAACACCATATGCACTACGTCTCAAAAGACCCATATACCAACATAAATATGTATCTCATCATATTATCAACAACATTCCCACAATGTCAACTTGAATGCTTTTCACCATTCAACATGCTTTTAACTTTCATTTAAAGAAATAATCAACAAAAATGCATTGTCATGCAACATTCATGCTCCAATTCATCAAAGTTGTCTTTTAATACACATGGATAACATTTTCAGTCATTTAACATGCTTATATCTCAATTAAAGCATTTAAATCACAAGGATACATTCTCATGCACAAGAAATGTTCGAATTCATCAAGTTATCCTTTAATTCACAAGGAAAACAATTTCATTCTTTTAAACATGTTCTTAGTTCAATTCAAGCAATCACAAATCACATCTCAACCTAACATCAATTCCCATAATAGCAAATATCATTCACAAAAGGGAAACAAGATAGTCACGCCAAGTTGAGATGCTGAGTTACACCAATCACATAGTATAACCTCAAAGGTGCTACACAAAAGAGCTAACCTAATCTCATTCCAGGGTTACCTTCCTAACACCCACATACACATATGTATAACTACACTTACACATATACATCCCAATACCCACATACATATCCACATATATATAGGCATACAAACATACTTTACTATGGGAATTCTCAAGAATAGCCACTTAATTAGCTAGCATGCATCATATTCCTAGCAATATCATTACCAATTACTCCATACACAAGGATTAATCCACATAGACATGTTCAAACCGTAACTTCAAAATTTCAAGGATACACTTAGCAAGTTCATCTAACGCTAGGAATCCTAGAATCAACTTCTCATACACACAAAATCATAAGATGAGCTAGTTAAGAAAATTTCCCCTACCTCTTGAAGAGTACAGCATAACCACAAGGCAAGGCCTATGAAACCCTTGCTCTTCCCCAACACTAAAATAAAAGGAGCAATCTGGTGGAAAGCTTTACCATAGCCTCCTAACAATGAATCAAGCTCCAACACAAGAGGAGGGCAAGAGTCATTTAATGGTTTAACAAGAATCCTTAACTAGGGTTCGAAAGGAAAACACACAAAGAAGGAATAACACTTACCATTCTTGGCTCAAACCAAAGACAAGAACACCATGAACATCTTTCATGTTGATGGCCATACTAAACTCCCAACTTAGGGTGATCAAATCCACCTCTAAGTGAAGAAGAACCAAGAGGGAGAAAGGGAGAGAAAATGGAGAGAAAACAATGAAGTCTTTTAATGGAAGACCAAGTGATGTATAGAGATTCTCCACTCACACTCTCACCATCCAAGGGTCTAAAACAAATATGGGTAAAAAGAAATGGATCCTAAGGACAGGAATAAGTCTTGCCATGAAATACTTATTACACCACTCACAAAACTCATTAATATGCTAAACAAGACCTTATCATCCAAGGGTTAAGAATAACGCAACAGAAATGAATTAACCATCCAAGGGCTGACAAGAAGTCTTGCCAAGTGAAAAAGCAACAATAATGCATTCTTGCATTTAAGTGCCAACCAAACAAGGCCCTATGATCCAAGGTTTTAGAACAAAGATGGGAGAAATAGATCAATGGATAGGAATGAGACACCACTTGAAAAGGGGAAATTACCAAATTATTCCCAACATAGGGTTAATTACAAGAGTGTCATCATGTCTCATAATTACCATTATACCCTTTGTCATCCTCTTAAATTACACACATGCCATCCATCCCCCAACACTTAGTCAAATCTCTACACTTTTCACTAAGTACTTTAAATAGGAAAATACTCATTTACCTTTCAGTCATTTCTTTCCCAAAATTGTTTCTAATAATTTTCATTAATTACAAAATAAAAATATAGCAAACAATTCACATAAGTGTTACATCGAACGTCTATAATAAACTAGGGTAACACTTTCAGGAACGCAACACGATTGCCGAAGCTCTAACGAGAAAATGTTGCACGAACTCACGTAGTCACCAACGAACAATAATCACAAAGCCGGAAACGAAAGTTCACAAATTTGTCCCGCTAATTCCGAAACTCAAACGCAAAAAATTTACATGTACCGAGAATACAAAAGACGTTATGAATAAGTGACATCATAAAACGTTAACACTTGGAAAAGAATTCCAGAAAAGAGAACGAAAAATGCGGGGCGTTAAGATAACCTTGGTCTCTTTAACTACCGCACTTTCGGTGTTTGATAAAATGTTTAAGTAAGACCATGGCCCAAAATAAGAAACCACGTACCTCCACGTCATCAATTAAGAAGCAAACTCCCCTAATTCATCACATTTGTCATCCGACAAGACAAAAATGGGCAGTCGATTAAGGAAATAGTTAAGAAAGCCATTGGGAAGTGGTTCAATGTGGAAAGGATTATCAAAGTTTCGGAGTTCAAAAATGATGAGATAACATCATGGGGGATATATTGTATCAAGGAAAGGGGATTAGAGTCATTGTTGTGACCCACGTTGAGCTATATAATCAAATTGTTATTACATGAGTTTTAGCTCAATATGGTGGAAGTAGGCGAAGAAGCAGACAAAATGATGGAAACAAAGGTCAAAGGGAAAACTATTCTCATCACGCCGACATCTATTGGTAGAGCATGGGATATTCCACATGAGTGCCCCACCAATCTTAGGGATACACTTCTGGTGTTACCTCTACCTTTTTCGAAAACTCATCTCATTGTGAAAGATCTTACGAAAGGAAGGTTCAGAAATAGGCACAACATATACATGGCAAATAAACATTATGCACCAGAGATGTGGATCATTGATACCATTATTAGATGGCAAGCACACCCACAAGGCCATAGTAGTGAACGTCGCGGGATTTTTCAAAAAGTTTTATATGCCTTTGCAAAGAAGGATTGGATATCAATCCCGGATGTTAGTGAACGAATATCTATGAAGCATGGGTCGACATGAGTAGTATTACCAAAGTTGATGCCTTATAATACATTATTCCATTCCCAACAATGGCCCTGAAATTAATGAAAGATAATAGTGTGTTGATAGATAAATTAGGAAATAGTGAGTACAAACCAAAGTATTTTGAGTTCTCTTATTGGCATAGTATGGTATCTCAACTACGCAAGGAGGATGAGGAGAAGGAAGGAGAGAAAACACTGATAACTAATGAAAAATATTTGACTCATTCACCACTACCGTCATCATATAATAGGATTGAGTAAGAGTATCCGATCATGTGTTGGTATCGATTTATGTTCTAGATATTGCCATAGACCGAGCCATGAATCGTTGTTTGTACTTTTTGGTTTATTTCTTTTATTTTATTTTGTTATTTTTTGTACTCTATTCCATCATAATATTAAGAAATTAATGAAAATGGATATTTTTGGTATTTATTGAGCAATTTATGGTTATATTTTCTTATTTTCAATTATGAGGACATAGTGATATATGTTTGGGGGGAGGGTACGGTTTTTGAAAAATATTTTTACAAAACTCTAACTTATATAAATATATACTTGTATTTTATTAATTTTCTATAATGAATAGTTGTACAATATATATTTATTTTATTTAAAATATTTTATTTAATTATATATACTGAATTCTTATATATATTATATGTATAACTTTATATATATATATTTTAAAGAGAATTAATTATTTGAAAATATTTTGGTACAGGATCTACCAAGCCCACCGAGTACTCGGCGGAACCTCGAAATTAAAATTTTTGAAAAAATAAATATCTACTTAATTATTTTTATTTTCTTCTTAACTTAGGGTTTTAACTTATATATCATAATAGATTTATATAATTTTAGTATTTTTACATTATAGTAAAGAGAATTTTAGAACCGTTTCCATAAATACGAAATCTTGTTCAAACCATGGGAATTTAAGCATTAAAGCTAGTTACCTTTTCAATTATTTCCAATTATATGCTTTCTATTCCATATTTCTGCTGTGAATTGAATCATTCCTCTCCTAGAAAGGACTTGTATTTAGGTCTATAAATATAGGGGCTTCCCTATTCATTCTTTCACATCATATTCAATATTATTAGATAATTAGTAAGCTATTATGGCCATTGGAAGTTTGACGGAGGATAAGATCAAGGATACTACCCCTAAAGTTGATCCTCTTTCAGATTACAAGATCAAGTATGAATGCGTCTGCTATAAGCATATCACGTACGATCCATTGGAGATAATGATGGACAGAGCTTTCAAAAAGCGGCGATTGGAGCAGCTTTACAAATCGACGAATATAAAAAAAATATTTGTTAAAATATTTGTTCTTTACCTTTATTATTTCGGTTTATTAAAGTATTATCTCTCCACTTAATACGATCTTCTGTATTGCATTGTTTGTTAAAAAAAATTATAATAGATCATTTACAACAAGTTTGGAGGAGATACGTGCACTACAACAATCAGAATTACACTTCAAGGGTGATAACAATTTCTTCCTTTCTTTATTTTTATTCTTAGACCATGAGGACATGGTCTCCTTTAAGTTTGGGGGGAAGAAATTAGTTATTAGATGCTTTTAAGGGAATGAGAAAATTAAAAATATTGAAAAACATTTGAAATTTTTTATTAAGTTTTTCATTCAAAATATGTGATTAAGGTCAAGTATGAGTTAATTTGTGTACCTGTTATGACTAGAGATGTACTATGTAAACAATTACCCCACTCATGAATTCGTAATAGTTTGATTAAGTTGATTCTTAAGATTTTGTAACGCCCCACATTTCCTTTTTCCTTTCGGGAATTATTTCCAAGTGTTATCGAATTTTGACATCACTTATTCATGACGTGTTGTGTAATCTTGGTACGTGTAAATTTTTCACGTTTATGTTTCGGACTTAGCGGGACGACTTTGTGGACTTTCGTTTCCGGCTTCATGATTTATTATTCGTTGGCAACTACGTGGGTTCATTGCAACATTTTCTAGTTGGAGCTTCGGCAATCGTGTTACGTTGAACGTGTTACCTTATTCTTTTACCGACGTCCAGTGCAACACTTATGTGATTATTTGTTTGATGTGCTTAACATATTTAACGGATGCTTCTTGATAGGTGTAATTATGTGAATTTCTTGTTGTATTTGCATTTCGTGAATAATGAAAAGTGTTATAAATGATTTCGATAACATAATGACCTAGGGGTGTAATGGTATTTTCACTAGAGTAGAGATAGTGGAAAATCCTAAAAATTTGGCTAAGTATTGAAAGAACACTTGAGTGGCATAGAGGTAAATAAAGTGAATGAATTTGGTTAAATGAGAAATATAATTTAATGACACTCTTGTAATTGATCATAAGTTGTAGGGTTTTTGGTCTTTGCCCTCTTTAATGTGTTGTCACATTCTTGGCCATTAGATCTTCCCTCCCATGTTTAATTACAACCCTTGGATGAGTATTTCTTGTGAGTGGGACATCTCTACATCTATTTTGTCTTCCAAATGCAAGACTTAACCTCATCCCTTGGATGCCATTCTCACTTTTCCCATCTTGAATCTCAACCCTTTGATGTTAAGGACTTGTTTGGCAAATGTATAAGGATTGTGTGTATTGATTTAAGTCTTCCATTGCAAGACTTAATGTGAACCCTTGGATTTCTTTCCACCTTTTACTATCTTTAACCTCAACTCTTGGATGTAGGGTGTTGGTGAGTGGAGAATATCTACACTTTAAATTCTTTCATTTGCAAGACTTCTCTATTTTTCATCTCATGTCTTCCCCTTTGCTCTCTTGCTCTACTCCACCTTTTGGTTTGGTTTCATCACCTTAAGCTTGGAGTTGGATATTGCCTTCAACATGAAAGTTGTTCATGATGTTCTCCTCTTCGATCTGAGCCAAAGATTTGTAAGTGTTTTTCCCTCTTAGTGAGTTCTCTTTAAAATACTAGTTTTGGGTTTTCATGATGAACCACCTTTGATTCTTGGTTTCATCTTGTTTTGAGTCTTAACTCATGGTTAGGAGACTATGGTAAAGCTTTCCACCAATTGACTTCTTTGAATTTGGTGTTGGGTGGAAGCTAGGGTTTCACGAAGCTCACTTTGTGGTTTTGCCTTATTTTCCATTTGAGGTAGGGGAAAATTTCTATCCTTTCTCATCCTTTGGTTTCGTGAGCGTGCTATTTCGATTCTTGGGTTCCTAACCTTAGATGTAATTGCTAAGTTGTATACTTGAAAATGTGAAGTTAGGGTATGTACATGTTTATGCTATTTAACCCTTGTGTATGGCATACTTAGTGATTATATTAATAGGGCTATGATGTATGTTAATTGGGTTGTCGTTCTTGAGATTTTTAATAATAAAGTATGCTTGTATGCCTATATATGTGTGTATGTGTGTATACGGGTATGGTTGTTTATATATATAAGCATAAGTATATATGTGTGTAAGGTAATAGGGTGATTATGCTAGCTCCTTTGGTTAGTAAATTGGATCATGTGTTATGTTATTTGTCTGACGGATATCTCAACTTAGAACGATTATCTAGTTTCCGTTTTTGAATGATATTACTATGCTGGGATTGGATATTATATTTGAGATTTGAATTGTTGAAACTCGCTTTAATTGAAGAAAGAGCATGTTTAAAGTATGAAATTGTTATCCTTGTGAAATAAAGGAAAACTTGTTGATTTCAAACATGAATTGCATAAGAGAAATTATCCTTGTTGGTTATTGCTTTATTGCCATTTGACAGCATGTTAAGGGATTTATACCATCCATGTTGACATTCTAGGGAATATTTTTCATAAATATGATGAGATACATATTTGTGTTCATGCAAGGGTCTTTTGAGACATGGTGCATGTAACACCCTGCTCCAACACTTGGTATGATATTGTCCGCTCTAGGCCCAGCCCGCATGGTTTTTCTCTTGGGCTCCTCCCAAAAGGCCTCATACCAATTGGAGACAACATTGAACATATAAGCACATCCCCAGACCTCTACCCGGGCGATATGGGACATCACAATCACCCCCCTTGGGACCCAGCGTCCTCGCTGGCGACCCGCGGGTGATGTGCATGCTCCCACACTTAATTCTCGCCGGGCTCTGGCTTTCATACCAATTGTAACACTCCACTCCAACACTTGGTATGATATTGTCCGCTTTGGGCCTAGCCCGCACGGTTTTGCTCTTGGGCTGCTCCCAACAGGCCTCATACCAATTGGAGACAACATTGCACATATAAGCACATCCCCAGACCTCTACCCAGGCGATGTGGACATCACAATATTGGTATCAGAGCCAGAGTTCAACCGGAATTAAGTGTGGGAGCATGCACATCACCCGTGGGTCGCCAGCGAGGACGTTGGGTCCCAAAGGGGGGTGATTGTGATGTCCCATATCACCCGGGTAGAGATTTGGGGATGTGCTTATATGTGTAGTGTTGTCTCCAACTGGTATGAGGCCTTTTGGGAGGAGCCCAAGAGCAAAACCGTGTGGGCTGGGTCCAGAGTGGACAATATCATATCTAGTGTTGGAGCGGGGTGTTACAATTGGTATCAGAGCCAGAGCCCGGCATGAATTAAGTGTGGGTGCATACACAAGCCCGTGGGTAACACCAGCGAGGACACTGGGTCCTAAGAGGGGGTGATTGCGATGTCCAACATCGCCCGGGTAGATGTCTGGGGATGTGCTTATATGTGCAGTGTTGTCTCCAATTGGTATGAGGCCTTTTGGGGAGGAGCCCAAGAGCAAAACCATGCGGGCTAGACCTAAAGCGGACAATATCGTACCAAGTGTTAGAGTGGAGTGTTCCAATTGGTATCAGAGCCAGAGCCCAGCCGGAATTAAGTATGGGAGCATGCACATCACCCTTGGGTCGCCAGCGAGGAAGCTGGGTCCGAAGGGAGGTGATTGTGATGTCCCACATCGCTCGGGTAGAGATCTGGGGATATGCTTATATGTGTAGTGTTGTCTCTAATTGGTATGAGGCCTTTTGGGAAGAGCCCAAGAGCAAAACGTGCGGGCTGGGCCCAGAGCTGACAATATCATATTAAGTGTTTGAGCGGGGTGTTATAATAATTGTGATGTCCCACATCATTCGGGTAGAGGTCTTGGGATGTGCTTATATGTGCATTGTTGTCTCCAATTGGTATGAGGCCTTTTGGGTGGAGCGCAAGAGGAAAATCGTGCGGACTGGGCCTAGAGCGGACAATATCATACCAAGTGTTGGAGCGGGGTGTTACAGTGCATATGGAGTTCACCTTTTGCATTGAAATTCAATTGGTGTTGGTTTAGGTCTAGTCTTGTAATCATGGGTGAGTAGACTTGTTTCGGATCATCGTAAAAACTGGGCAGGTTGTGCTTCTCGCAACAACGTAACTAATATTCTAAGAAACAGAGACGATAGGGGTAGGACTTGTTCCGAATCGTATTTCACAACCGCATTCCTGTTGACGATCTTCCTTGTTAAAAGTTAAAGTGTCAAAAATCACTTGAGAGGAATCGATACGATACTCTACCTTCCTTCATGAGCTTGTATCCTCAAAAGTGAATGGTTAGATAATGATCCCGTTGACCCTTAGAATTAGGGTTTGTGGTCATGTGTGTACTATGAGGTGTGTGAGTTACATTGCATTTGAGTTGTCGTTATGTGATTTTTCTCTACATGGGAATCATGATATTATTCAATTTGGTAGCGGAGCATGTTTAATGTGGATTTTCCTACTTTAATTCACATGTTATTAAAATGCTCAAATGAAATTGGATAATGTGAGAATATGATTTACAAGCTTTGTTTTAAAGTATAATGTGAGATGGATGCTTATACTTGTTGAGATGTGCTTATATGCCTTAGGGTGGTGATATAAGTTACTTTTGATGGCTTTATTAGGATAAGTAAAAGTCGATGATGAATCATAGAGTTGATTATGAGTTAAAGCATTTGAGAAGGCGGGTGATAGTTTTGTGGTATTAATTAGTGTTAGAGTATGAACGTTGCATCAATCGTGATATTAAGCTTTTGGTTATGATTGATGAGGTTATGAGTAAACCTAGTCGATTGGGTATTGATGGCCATATGATCTTTTTAACCTAAGTGATGTGGTTTCAAATGTGAAATTGAGGTTTGAAAGAATCTGATGAGGTCTTGATTGAAAATAGTTGGTCACGTGGAAACGGCCACTAGGTTCCCTTAAGCGATCTTCAGGCTTGGAGTGTCCTTGGAGTTGTGGTCACTCTTGGTGTAGTCGTTATAGTGTTACGGAAATTGGATGTCGAACTAAGTATGGTTGGATTAGCGTTAGTGCCTTTGCGTATAGTCACTTGCCTTTCCGTTTGAGGTACCATTTACTTTCGGTTCTTCATTTCTTTGCTTTAGTGGAGTGTTCATAATTTCATTTTGGTTTTTCCGTTGGTGTTTCGGTTTCTTTCCACGAAACACGAAAATGAATTTTTCATAACACTTACATTTAAGTCCATTCGATCTTGGAGTGGAAATTCCGTTTTCGCTCACCCCCATGACCCCGACTAAAACTTTGAGTTTTGAAATGGTTGTAAATTCATTTTTATAAAAATATTTAGACATTTGAAAGTCGGATGTGTACAAAACGGAGACCGGGGGCAAGACGGATAATTTTACGATATTTTAAAGAATCACTTTTGTTCAAAGTTTACGTTTTACGCGGTTCCCAAGGTTTCAATAATTATTTTTGAAATTCATAAATGAAAAACCTACTTTTCAAATATTTGTTATTTTTAGGGACTTACGGCGCTAAGAACGAAGTCTGTATGAAAATTTGGTGCATTTTCACCCCTTTTGGGCATTTTTGGCTGCCAACCATGGGTGTCATGACACCCAAGTGGCATAGCATGGCATGCCATGGTGGCATGCGACGTCGATTTTCAAAAATTTGTATTTTCCTCTTCGCATGTCGGAATTAGCTTATGTTTGTTCCTATGGCTCGTGCTAGGTCAAAACTTTGTATTTGTATTTTAAAATGAACATTTTACCCCAAAAATGAATATTTTACCCTTGGTTAAAGAGGCGTACTTGAACTTTCTATTTGGGTCGGCGTTGTCCAATGCCATTTTTAAAAATTCATATATCTCGCCTTGCACCTTCTAATTAGGTCCCGTTTGTTTCTATGGCTTGCCCTATGTCCAAATATTTGATAGCAAATTTGAAATCATTTATCTGCACTTGAAATGACTATTTTATCCTTGATGAAAGTGGGGTACTTCCGCGTTCTGTTTTGGTCGGAGTTGTCCGATGCCATTTTCAAAAATTCATATCTCTCACCTCATTACTTTTAATGAGGCCCCGTTTGTTTCTATGGCCTATCCTATGTCAAAATATTTGAGATAAAGTTTGAAATTTAATTTTTACCCTTAAAATGATTGTTTAACCCTTGGTGAAAGTGGGGTACTTTAAGTTTCTATTTTGTTCGGCATTATCCGATACGATTTTCTAATATTCATATATCTCGCGTCGTGGCTTTGAATTCAGTCCCATCTTTTTCCATGGTTTGCACTATGTCTAAATATGTGGGATAAAGTTTAAAATTCTATTTTTTCCCTTGAAATAATGATTTTAACCTTGGGCGAATATGTGACCTTGAAGTGGCCGGTTTGATGGGTCGTTTAATCCCTTACGCTTCTCTTTTGTTTTTCGACAAGCTTTGTGACTTCCCTTAGGTTCGAATGACTATTTTACCCCTGTATTGGGTCTACGGATGGCGGGAAGTTGGTGGGCGTCAGGTGTGTACAAAATATGTGGTTAAAAATAACACATTAATGACACTTTAGGTTTTACCCTTCTGCAAACGCACAGATCAATTGTGTATAGTTTTGCTTCAGTAGCGGAATATCAATCCCACAGAGACAAGGATTGTTCACTTTAATAATCTAAAAACACTGAATTATTATTTTCCAAAAAGAGTTGTTTTTTTTTTTTTCGTAAACTATCTAATATTACTTAAATTAATATAAACAACAAAGTAAATTAGGGAGAGAAAACTAGGGTTTCCACATTCCAACCCTAACCGCATAACATAGTCCAAATTATAATTCAATTATATGAGGGTGATCCATTGACTGTAAATCAGGTTGCACCGCGCCAGCAGTTTGACCCCAAAAAGGATTACTCTCAACCGGATCGCGACAACCCATCTCAAGACCAAACTGATTAGTGCATGCCGACTATTAACAAAAAAGTAAATTAAAGTAGTAAATTAAAGCATGAAAATAAACTAAGGCATGTCTATATCAGTTTGTCAGGGGATGACCTGTGTCAACCTTGGGTTACGAGTTTTATGACCACCATTGTGTAGAAAATCACAGATTAAGCATCCGAGTTCAAGCCCATAGTGAATAATTGTGATTGTGTAAGATAAATATATTCGAAAAGTCTAGGTCAAGAATCAATTGAAATATATAAACTTGTATCATAAATAAAAACGGTCTCTCATCTAACACAATAATCACGGTATAGTCACAGCTTCCCCTCTCTGCAATGGAAAACAAAATCAGAACTATATTACATAGTATGGTTTTGCGAGAAAACCCTAGATACCAAATTAGTTGGTCATGACTGAGGGAATCTGCATTTTCGATTTAGAAATACTTTCCATGGATTTCTTCTTCGGATCTCTAGGTCTTTACTGGTGGTTCTCTTCAATGGAAGAACTCTATGAATGAACGTGTATCTCTAAAATAGAACTAACAATAACCCTAAAAGCCTCCTTCTCTAAACCCTAATCCTTTCATATTTATAGACAAGTGAGGGAAACCCTAATGGTTGCCCTTTTTTGTAATTTCATAATACATTAATAATCTCATAAAATCAGATGTAAATATGTGTATAAGCTTGTATGTATAGGTCTGGAAGCACCGATCACTTGAAATATTGAAGTAGGGACAAAACTGGAAAATTCTTAAACAACTTCAGTATGTCGAGGGATCACGTGACCATCATATGGGACCTACACTCCTGACCTATGCTTGGGCCTAGGTCTAGAGCGTAGGGTTCAAAACCACATCGTAGCTTAGGAGCGTAGGTTGAGTCCAATTTGCCCATTTTCTCTCAAGTGACGTAGGTATCATGCACTTTTGCTGAAAAAATCCGTATTTTTGTATTTGAGCTAAAATGGTCGCCTATGACTCCCAATGCTCTTCGGTGAAGTAATAATGTATAAAAATGACATTTTTGCCCTTCCGGTGAGATAATGATGTCGTGAAATGACCATTTTGCCCTCCGGTAGCTCTTCTTTGCTCTGATGCACCTCTTGATTCCTTTCTCGAGATAGAAATGAACACGAACTCAGTTAATTCACCGAGATTAAATTTGTTTCTTCATTAAGCTCCTGAAACATGCTTACACACACAAACAAGATAAAATTACCAAGTAATGTAATGCAAAAACATAACTAACGCAAGATAGGGGCGAAAAATGACCAATATTGAGCACCTATAAAAATTAATATGTGAGGTGATTAGTAGTATGAATTGATAGTGATTGAAATTTTTGGAGCTCGGTATGCTCCTGATCTAGTAAGTGTGATTGTTATCCTTCATGGGGTGTTATGAATAAGAGTGTTTCTCCCATAATTTGGTGATAAGTATTGTGTTGATTGTCAGTGTTGGACTGGCAGATATGAGTCATAGTGATCTCTGTGGTGGTCTGTACTATATGGCTTGTATTGGTTGTCTGTCTATATACGTATACATATATATATATAGGTATGCATTTACTACGTGTTCTTGTGTTATGGTTTCACTACGTGTTAGTTGCCCTATTTGTTGATTCATGGTAGAGGACTAGAGGGATATGTTTCAAGGGTCTCGAATTGGCATGAGTGTCATGTGGGACGTTTGACCGACCTAAGGTAGATTCATATACACAAGTTGGTTAGAACTAGACTTGTAGGGTCAGAGGATGTAACGGTTATCATTCCGTTTTTCCTATGGGGCTTTGATGAGCTCACCCCGGTGTTTTATGCCCTGGTGTTCCACACCAGTTTGCAGGAAATGTTTTGGCTACGGACAACATGGGGTGCAACGACACCTTTCTTTCATTTCCTTGTTACAGGTTCTTCATTCATGCAGACTAATACATATGACATTGCGGGATTGGGACGTCTTCATGTAGTGTTGTTCCTATTAGTTTTTCCCTTTGCTAGCCCCTTAGGTGGGGATTGTTATTGAATTTCTGGATAGCCAGTCTATTGGCGTATCCCTTCCTTATATTTGGTATCATTGTATCATTGTAGAGATGTATTCTTTAGGTGCCTTGATTGACCTTGTGTATCATTTGGTTTTAGTTTCCGCTTAGTTGTGTACGGAATTATTGATATTAATATTATTCAATTCATTTTATTGGTATTGATGATCTTAGTTGGTCACTCATTTTATGGATCACACGCGGAGTCCTCGGATGTCTTGGCTCGGGAGTCTTAGGATTTTAGGGGCGTGACAGATGTGGTCCACATGAGTGAATAGATGAGTGAAATTGAAATCAAGAAGGGTAGTTTTGACCTATAAGCACATGCACATGTTCTTTATGGGACAATTAGTTGACCTTTAACTATGTAGTTGACAAAATAACATTGTAACCATGACAAGGGGAGAAGGGGAGTGTTATGATGGAAGTAGTATGAAAAACAAATTAAAAAATATGAAAAAAAATAAAATTGCAAAAAGCGGTTCTTCGATTTATTAACCGGACCTCCTACCACAAAGTAGCAGAGTGTTTGCGTCAAAAGGGGAGAAAACTTGATGACCATTAATCCCATAGAAGAAGCTCGGGCCGAATTGGTCGAGAATATAAATCCTCACTGAAAAGTCCGGAGCTTAGAAAAACAAAAAGGGATAAAATAAAAATGTTCTATATATGTTATATCATGGAAAAGTTTGATCAATGAAGTAAAATAATGGAGATTAGTCTACCATAAAGAATGTTAAAAAATAATACAGAAAGTTATGTGGATCGGCTGTAGAAACTAGCGAGTTTATTTCACCATTGTGGGGACCATTCTTTTGAATCTAATTTCATGAAGACAATTATTTATGAGTGTGTGGGGATAACTTGTATGCAGTTTATTCTGATGACATTATAGTATTGCATGATTGATGATTATTTAATTTTATGAGAATATAAGAATGAAGAATGAAAGAATTTGTGGGTAGTATATTTAATCATCACGAGACTTCACTCGTCCACTCGGTAATATCAAGAGGTTTAAAAGTCTTGTTACACGTGCTAAGTGTAATCGTACACCTTCATGAAAGAAAAGGTTAGTTACTTAGTTAGTTTTGATAGTTTATTTAGTTAGATATTTTAAATTCTTGTACTAAAAACATGATCATCATTAATTTAAAAAAATTTCTATTGAATTAATTGCTAAGGGACTAGCAATGTTGAAGTTTGGAGGCTTGAAATGAGCCAAATATCATACATTTAAGTCTCCTAATTATACATTGGTATGTCAATATTTATCATTATATTGATGCTTTTATACGGTTTACGTGTTTTAAGATGTTTCAAGACTATATTGTGCAAAACGAGTTTAATTCAGTGGAATAACTGGATTTATAATTGAAGAGTGTTCGAGAGCCGAAACTCTGTATAAAAGACATATAAAGGACCAAAAACAAGTCAAGGATGCAAAATAAGTGAAGTGGAATGAAGCCGAGAAGAGAAACGGAGCGAAGAAGATGAAACATGAAATACAAGGTGAAGAACTACCGAGTACTCGGTAAGTACGAAAAAAATAAAATCCAGAGACATGTGCGTATTAGCGAGCCATTGTGCAACTTTCAGAAGCCACCGAGTACTCAGTGGAGCCTTTACCGAGTAATCGGTAAGACCAGAAATGCCAATTTGATTAAGCAATTTGTATATGCACTAGTGGGACCCGTTTCGACCAGACTCAACATGGAATGACTTCTAGTCTATTTTGGACAAACTATTAACCATATTTAACAAGATTTAATACCATTCTTCAAGGATTACAGCTACGACAACCTTGACTTAGCGATGAAACAATCAATTTACCAAATAAAGACGCCTCTTTTTTTATAAAAGATATGGGTCTCCCCTACAGTAAGGGGGAGGATTTAAGGTGGATTTTTTATTGGGAGATTCTACAACAGTTCAATAGAGAAACATCAAACATGACGGGTGTGTCTACATCAACAATGCAGAGAACCACGACCATGAACGACTAAACCGGTATCTAAGGTTTTTAACAAAACCCTAGTCAAGTAATGTAGACTCTTTCTTATTTTAATTGTATAAGGGGAAACTGAAGGACAAATATGTGATGATTGTGTAGATGAGTGATTACGTTTGATTTTATATAAGATTCTACGTTTATTCTATGTCTTGTCTTAGCTTAAATGAATGTATTATCTTACATAATCATGATTATTCAATATGGGCTAGAACTCGGATGCTTAACGTATGATTTTTTACACAATGGTGGTTATAAACATGCAATCTAGATATAGACAGGCCATACTAAGAAAAGATAACATAGACATGCTTTTAATTTACGTTAGTATAAGTATTTTAGAGTAGAAGCATGTACTAGTTATACTTGTTCGAAGATGGGTTGTAGCTACATCAAAGGAATTGTTCTTTTTTTGAGATTATGGCTTGCCAATGCTTGCGACCCTATATCTGATTCACATATGATGGATTGACATTTATAATTGAATGATTAGGAGAATATATTATACGGATAGTGGTGGAGTTAAAAATACCCTAGATCTTTATCTACACTGTTTTCAATACAAAACCAAAATCTATCTTACTTTTATATTATTTTATCTCCTATCCAATTAGTTATAGAAAACAAAACAATAAAACTATCTTTCATAATTTAGTTACAATAATTATAGAAGATGTTGTGAAATCATTAGTCTATGTGGATTCGATATACCCTATCATAAGCATACTATATTGTGATTGATTCGTGTACTTGCGATAGGTAAAACTAGGTCAACATTCAAAGGCTTACTTGCACAAACTATTATTATCCTAGCATAGTGGCTGAAATCAATTGAGGTTTTGGCACCGATTAATATCCATAATTCTCATAATTCAATAAGAGCTTGAATCTGATCTAGAGGAGATCCTTGATGACGCTTCTTCGAAAATTAGGGGTATGAAAGGGAGGAATATGGAGTTGGATAAGGAGAGCACAAATATGGGAGCCACAAGCGCATCAAGTAAGAAAATCACAACACGTTCGTTCACAAAGTGTAAGTTGCAATACGAACTGATGTTTCTTTTGGATAGAATGAAAAACACATTGATAATATCCGGGTTGAGATTCCTACATGAAAGAGGATTAGGATATTTGGAGAGGCATGTCGGATTGAATATGTATTCAAAGTTGGTTCAGTGATTCTATGAACGGATGAAGATTGAAGGACCGGAAGGATATGAGGTGGTGCAAGTCTGAGTACATGAGAGAAATAACCCTATAGTGGTGGATGTAGAATTGATTGCGAAAATATGGAATATACCACTTTGGTGTCCGAAACACTTGAGCAATAATTTCAAAATAGTCCTATCGGATTGGACACTCTCAGATGCAAACATGATTAAGGAAATTTGTGCCATGCATATTCAGAAAGAAGGAGACAAGAGTGTGGGAAACTATCTTTTGAGATAGGACTTGATATTATTTGGATTCTGTGATTACTTCTCAGGTATGTCAAAATCATAAGATGAGTTGGAGAGGCCATTCAATGGTCAAGATACTGTATTGCATGCTTAAAGGCTATTGGGTGCCAGTTCCGGTATTGATATTGGCCAATATGATTTTGATACATAAAATTGCGAGCGAAAAAGTTGAAGGGTGGATTTTATGGAGTTTTATCTCCCATATCCATTCTTGGTATCGAGAATTCGGGAGGAGAAATTAGGATATAGATTGGGTGAGATGAATGAAAAGTGTTTGTCATTCAACAATTATTATCAAGAAGAAAGTTTTGGATGGATTGAGATGTAATCGAATATTCATGCTTCTTGGGAGGTTTTCCTAGTGGAAGTGAATGATGGCTATGTGAAGCAAGGAAGGAAGGGTAGTCGTAGTTGCACTAGAGTTTATAGGTTTAGAAAAAAAAATTGTGTTTAGTTTTTGTTTTAGTAGATAGGATGCAATTTTCAATTCTTAGGGATAGTAGGCCCTTAAGGCGAAATCTTTGCAATTTTCAATTCTTAGGGATTGTAGGCCCTTAAGGACAAATCATGGTTGTTTTATTTTATTTAATAAAATTTTAATTCCTTGTGCATAAATGAGTAATGAGTTCCGGAAAGCTATGATTATATTTTTTCTTCCCTTGCTATGATATTGGATATGTGTACTGTGTTGAAAATCTTTACAGGTGGCTCAAATCAAGTTTGGGGGAAGATCAAGTGCTCAATTGAGAAATTCTGGAAATACGCTTCAAGGGTAACTATACTCTCTCTCATGCATATGATTGTGAACCATGAGGACATGGTTTAATTTAGGTTTGGGGGAGAGGGTATAGTTAAGGAATGATTATTTTGAAAAAAAAAAATTGAAAAAATATGAATTTGTTTTGAGAAATTCTTAATTTTCATGCATGAGTATTTTGCATTACAGGTTGATTAAGTTTGTGTCTATGAAGTATGAGTAATATGTGATGCGATATTCCCACTCATGAGAGTAATCATTAGATTGAGTTAGTGAAGTGATGTGGTTTACATGGGTGAATGAATTAGTGAAATTGCAACCGAGAAGGACGATCTCGACCTATAAGCACATGCACACATTCACTATAGGAAAATCAGTTGATCTTTGACGATATAGTTGAAATTTTTGATTTTCCACCATAAAAGGGGAGAAGGGGAGTTGGTATGGTTGAAATTGTTGAATATGAATTTTTTTGAAAATATAAAAATAAAATGCAAAATGTAGTCTTTCGATTTGACTAACTGGGCCTCCTACCACAAAGTAGCGGAGTGTTCACATAAAAGGTGGAGAAAACTAATGAGCATAAATCCCATGGAAGAAGCTCGGGCTCAGTTGGTTGGGACTAAAAATCCTCGTTGGAAAGTTCAGAACTTAGTAAGACAAAAAGGAATAAAGTGGAAATATGGAGATAAGGAGTTTTTATATACAACATGGCAAAGTTTGATCAATGAAGTAGAAGAAGAAAGATTGATCACCATAGGATAATGTTCAAAAAAACAAGAGAGGTTGTCTTGATTGGGAGTAGAGATTAACAAAGTTATTCCATTTAGTGAGGACCATTCATAACATGAGCTAGAGATAGTTATTGTTCGGTAGTGAGTGGGAAGGTTTTCATCCATATCATCTTATACATTGTATTATGACTTGGTTAACGAGTATGTGAACACATGAATGCGTGAGAATGAAGAATTGAGAAGTTGTGGGTAGTATAGCTAACCCTCACGAGACTAAACTCGTCCACTCGGTATTGCCAAGGGATTTAAAAGTCTTGTTAAACGTGCTAAGTGTAATTGTTGACCCTCACGAACGCAAGGGATTAGATTAGATTAGTATAGAGTAGACAGAATAAAAATAATCATCACAATGTAGTTTTTAAAATTTTTCCTGAGTTCATTGCTAAGGGACTAGCAATATGTAAGTTTGGGGGTGTGATAGGTGCCAAATATTGTCCATTTTAGGCCCCTATCTAGCTATTCTTATGTCGTTACATTCCATTATTTGGTATTTTTATGCTATTTGCGTGTTTAAGTGTGTCTCAGGAGCTTAATGAAGAAAACGAGCTAACTTTGGTGAATTAACTAAAGAAGTGCTTGTGTCTATCCAGAAAGTGTAAAAGAGGTGTTTTCAAGCAATAAGTGTCTCCCGGAGGGTAAAAACGTAATTTCTCTGAACCGCAACTTCAGGAAACATACTGAAGGAGTCAAAAGGGTTCAAATGGAGCAATTATCAAGAAAAATGGTTTCCAAGAATTTTGTTACGCTTGACCTACTCTTACAGTACCTAAAAGTGGCAAGAAAGTGCTAAAACTACGCTTATGGATTGAGGCTCAAAAAGGGGCTACATTTAAGCGTAGCTTGGACCTACACTTAAGCATAGGGGGTTATGCCTGTGGAGTTGTGAAATTACAAGTTTGGCCCAACTTAAATTCTTTCGGCTCAACTTCGAATCTAACACTTCTATACACATGATTTATATGTATTATAAATCATATTGAAGGGTTTTGCTCAGTTTGGAGGGGAATCCTACTCTCAATAGGAGAAGTCTAATGCAAATTAGGGTTTCCCTCAGCTTTGTCTATAAATACCAAGGTCTGCTATAGATCTATAGGGCTTCAATTTACAAAACATTTAGAGCATTTTCTATAGATATTTATATCATTCAAAGGGAGGAGCCATTCAAGACCTAGAGATCCAATGAAGAAGAACATGGAGGCCATTTCTACATAAACAATGCAATCACTATCTACCATGATCAACTAACTTGGTATCTAGGGTTTTCTAGAAAAACCCTAACCAAGTAATGTATTTTTATATTTGTTTTCAATTGTAACAAGGGAAAACTGTGAACACACTGTGATGATTATGTAGATTAGTGATCGAATTTATTCTTGACAAAATGTTTTATATTTATTATAAATTATTGTCCTAGATTGAATGAATATATTATCTTAACCAATCATATTATATTAAACATAGCGTGATTTTCTACACAATGATGCTTAACGCTTGAAACCCTAGGTTTACACAGGCCATGCCTCGGCGAGGTAATATAGACATGCCTTAGTTTAATTTCATGGTGTAGGAGTATATTAGATTAAAGTAGATGGCATATACTAGTTACACTCTTTCCGGATTTGGGTTGTAGCGAATCCGGTTGAGAGTATCTATTTTGGGACGTATTCGACTATTTGTGATACATTTGATTCACAGTGATGGATTGCTTCTAGTCCAGCATTTTTACATGTTAATTAAATTTTTTTATTAATGATTAAATGCATACGTGATTATGTGTTTAATGTGATTTTGTGCTTAATTTGTTTATGTGCTTAACATGACTTACATGTTTTATGTGAGATTAAATTTGTAAGTTGCATGTTATATTTTCATTTTGAGAATAAAAAAAAAATGTTGAGAACAATTTTGGGAAATAAATGATCGAAGGGTAAATTGGTATTTTCATATTAAGAGGACTTTGGGGAAATTGTATAAATTTGGCTAAGTGTTGGTGTATGAGTGTCATGGTGGTAAATAAAGAGGATGACAAGGGGTAAAGGGGTAATTGAGAGTTTTGATGGCAGTCTTGTAATTAATCCTAAATTGGGAAGAATTTGGTCATTTTTCACTTTTATGTGTTGTCTCAATTCCAACCATTGATTTTCTTCTTCCATATTTAATCTCAACCCTTGGATCATAGGGCCTTGTTTGGATGACACACAAATGCTTGAATACATTATTATTGGTCATTCATTTTGCAAGACTTCATTGCAACCTTTGGATCCTTTATTCATTTTCCTTGCTTTATTCTCAAACCTTAGATGCGAAGGCCTTGTCTGGCATTGAGTTAGCTTTATGGGTTTTGAGTTTTAGCCTTCTTGTAAGACAACTTTGTGGCCCTTGGATCTCCTCCCTTTTCTTTCACATTTATTGTAGGTCATTGGATGAGTGTGAGAGATAGTGGGAAATCTCTACAACTTCATAAGTCTTTTATTGCAAGACTTTTCCATTTCTCTACAAACTAATTTCTCTCTATATTTATCTTTCCCTCTTCTCCTTCATCACTTCTTCATTGATTTCATCTCCTTCCACTTGGAGTTTGAAGAAGTGTTTAACATAGGAATTGTTTGGATTGCTCTCCTCTTCAATTTGCTCTAAGTATAGTGGTAAGTTTTTAGCTCTCTTGAGGTTTTGAACTTCAAACCCTAGATTTTCCATTGTTGAAGTATTATGTTCAACTATTGATTTTTATTTTCCTTTTCTCTTGAATCTTGTCAAGGACTAAAAGTTTAACCTTTTCATCGATTTTTGGTTATTGGAAGCTTGGAGTTCATCTTATGTTTTGATATCACTTTTGGGTTAGAGATTGTGGTAAGTGTCATATCTTTCTATTCCCTTTTGGGTATTCCATTCATGGAACCCTAGTTTAGCTATCCTTAGGGTTTGGTTTGTTTCATGTGGTTGGAGCCACTTTTGATAATTGTAGGCTTGTTCTTAACACTAGAGTAATCTTCTTTCCATTATATGGTGTATTGAATAGAATTGTGAAGGTTGTGCAACCAACTTATTCTTGGAGGTACACTTGACATTGGTGATCTTGTTTGGACGTCTTTAGCATCCTTATGTAGGCTTTCTTGGAATTGAGGTAGGGGAAAAACGAGTTGTTTTAGTTTTTGAACGAGGGTGTGTGCGTCTATCTGTATATATGCCGTATATATATATATATATATATATATATATATATATATATATATATATATATGTGTGTGAATTGAGTCTTGACAACTTAGATGATGAATTAGGCCCGTGAAAGCATGATTGTGTGATATAAATGCTTGTGGTGGTTTATTTGTTGTTATTTTCCCTTTTTCCTGAAATTATTTCCGATTTATTTTCGGTTGTGACGTTGTGGTGGTTTATTTGTGGTTTACTTGACGCATTGTTTATTCTTGGTATTTCGTACCTGAAATGTTTTCGCGTTTTACATTTTGGACTTGGTGGAACGACATTTACGCGAGTTCTTATTATTACCGACTACGCGGTTTAGTTTTTACGATTGCGTTTAGAGCTTTGACTGGGTGGCGAAACGTTCTGTCGTTTGACGGTATAAGGTTCCGACGATTTGGTTTTGTAACCCGGAGTATTTATTTGAGCTTATATCAATTATTTGGCATCCCATAGATTTTTGGGTTCGCGTGATTTCGATTGGGGGTTACTGGTATATTTTTCGAGATTTATTGAGTATATATATATATGTATATATTTAAGTGTAATTATATATATAAATGGAAATTATATGGATCTACATGTATATCTGTAAAGAGAAGCAGGACTACTATACGAATCTCTTCTCCTTCACAATTAGGACATGCGACTTCCTTCTTCTCCTCCCGACGGCTTTTTCTTCTCCCTCCTCGTGACCATGGCTACCACTTCTCCTCTCCATCATCGGGCAACTATAGAGAGGGATCCGGAAAGGGAGAAAGAGTCGTGACTTGGTGCAGGCTATGGTTCACCGGCGATTGTTGCGGCAAGGGGCGGCGACGGTGGTAGAGGTAGCTGGAGGTGGCACAGGGGCGAAGGCGCTGGTGGTTGCGCATTGCAGCAGCGACAGTCAGCGCAGTTTGCGCGATAGTGCAGATTCGGCCAGAAACTTCGGCCATTTTTTTAGTCAACTTCCCGAGCTCAGATAGCTGCGAGTTTTGGAGGGTAGCTTCGCCTTAATGTTAGGTACGACGTGTAAACATTTCGTATTTTTTCGTTGAGCGGTTTTTCAGGACACCACGTTTATAGGTTAGAATTTTTATTTGGATTATTATAGATTTTCCCAAATTGATTAACCTATTGCTAAAGAGCTTCGTATATATCGTAAAGGTCGTCAAGGTGGATGTTTCGGTATATTTGAAATATTATTTGGGCGACTTTGGTTGGAGGGCTCCATATTCGAGCACTGACACTGTTCACGGTGGGCCGTTTCGGGGCTATTTTATGCGTAAATTAAGGTGGGAAATTTTATTTCACTTCCGTATCATTGGCGTGGTTTGGGTGTGCAAACCCGTATTTATTTTAATTTAGATCTATTAAATTGTGAATTTAAAAAATATATAATTGGGTTAGAATCAAAACAGGACTTAGAAATTAATTTGAGAAACTAATTAAATTATTTTTTTGCGAAATTAAATTAATACCTATTAAAACTAAATAAGAATAGGTGGCCTAGCAACCCCTTGAGAATTAAAATGGGTTAGTAAAATTTGTAAAAGTTGGATGTGAACTTAGAACGTGATATTCGTTCCCCTTTTTATTATGTTTACGAAATAAAAACAGGTTAGGGGATATGTGGCAGTGAGGGATGTGAACTTAGACGTTATTCTAGTTCCCCTTATGATTTGTAGATTGTTGTTTTAATGAAAATAAAAGCATGTTAGAAAGAAGTGAAAATGTTATACTTGTGAATTAAAGTATAATTTGATGAATTGCAAGCATGATTATGTGATATAATTTCTTAATGTGGTTTATTGCTTATAAATGTCATATTATGAGCATGTGGATAAAATTGGTATAATATATTGCATATAAGGAAAAACATGTATTATGATGGACCATGGTTATATGTTGTTGTATAATATATTACAAATAGAAAAGCATATATTATGATTGAACATGATTGTTATTGAAACCTGGATGCATATTGAGAACATTGTGTAGTATCAAATTATGATGTTGGTATATGCAGGTTGTGTAATCATGTGTGAGTGACTTTGTGTCGGATTGTCGCAACAACTAGCTAGGAGGTGTTTACGCTTACGGAACTAATAAGCCGAAAAGGTGGGTTAAAAGTCATAAGAGAGGCTCAGATTCATGACTTTGGTGGTCATGGCGCACAGTCACAATTTGGGCTCTTCTGTAACCGTCTTCCTTGTTGAAGTGATAGAGAGAAAAATCACTTCGGAAGAGTCGGTGTGGTACTCTACATTACTTGATGAGCTTGTATCCTCAAAAGTAATTGGGCAGAATATGTATCCGTTAACCGGTGATGGGCAAAAAGTGTACTATGAGGTGTATGAGTCACATTGCATTTGTGTAGCATTTATGTGATTCTATTTTACACGTTGATCATGATATTATTGCATGTCTTGTTGGAGCAGGTTTATTATGTGCTATTTTTACCTGTGGATGTTAGAGCATGTTGATTATGAATATTGCGAAATAAATTCATATTTTATTAAAATGCTCAACTAAAAGTGGATAACGTGAAAGAATATGATTACATGCAGTAATTATTAAAGTATAATGAAATGTATATTTTTATACTTGTGTTTATATACTTTTATGCCCTTGGGGGGTTAAGTATATTGGTGTAGTGACCTCTGTGGATAGTTGAGGTTAATGATGGACTGTAGAGTAAATTTTGAGTTGATGCCTTAGAGAAGGCGGATGATGAGATTGTAAACCTAGTTGATTGTGTAGTATCAACGGTGAGTTGAGGCCTTGAGAAGGCGGGTGATAGTCTTGTGGTTTTGGTTGGTTGCATATTACTGACCGTTGATGTTTCTTTCCCACTTAGAGGGATGTATCCTTTATCGTACTTTTGAGTGCGGTTAGATGAGGTTGTGATTGAACCTGTCTGGTTGAGTGACAATGGTTTCTTGATTCTGTTAGTAATCTAGAGAGTTAGTATCAAATGTGAAATTGAGGTTAGAATGAATTAGAAGAGGTATTGATTGAAACTAGTTAGTTCCGTGATATCGGCCACTAGTTTTCCCTTTTCATGATATTAAGGGGTCTAAGTGATTTTATTATGTATTTGAGGTACTGTAGCTTTGTAGTCTTGTTACTCGTGCTTCGTACATTCTCCTAAGCATTCCTTTTACTATCCTTTGTATACTAGAGGATATGTTTTTGACTTGTATGTCACTCCTTGAGACGTCAATTATGGCGTAGTGTCAAACCTCTGCCTCGTGCTGTCATTTGATTTTGTGGAGTTGGAAACGGATGGTTGTGTTCCTTGAGTCCAACGTATTGTTCTTCCTTCATTGTCCTCTTGGACATTATAGGAATCCTTGGAGTTGTAGTCACTCTTATCTGGCTGTCTGTCAGAAACGGAGTTTTTCAAGTTTTGGAAACAAACTCATTCGTATTTAAAAAGAAAAACCCGTTTTTGCCTACCCCCGTAGCCAGGACAGGCGAACGACGAAGACCGGGGGCAAGACGGTCATTTTCATGTGTGCATTTTTAAAGAAAACCTATTCAATAGAAATTCTCGAGATTCTGAGGTTATGAGGTTATGAGACTTCTTTCTCAAAAATCTCGACCTGTAGTGTTTTGAAAGGTGGTTTCTTGTTTCACCCGAGACTTAGTGTTGTTCATTGCACACATATAGTGTTGTCTTTTACTTCTTCTTGGTTGTTGATGTCACCACCTAGGTGATTTAAGTTGTTACAAGTGTTAGGGGCATGAATGCCGAATGAATTGGTTTCTTTTGCCCGGGTGTTCTCCCTAAGTACTTGTGGTGCTATTAACCTTGTCGTTGTTGTCTCGGTTATCCACTGATTTAACATACGGAATTATTTTCCCTTGCTTTGTTTCTTGACCCTCGTGTGGTAGTTCATGAGAGTAGTGTCCATGTATTCTCAATGTTTTTATTTGGTTAGCTTTCCTGATGCATAGTGAGAGTGTTGGTAAATTATTTATCATATTGGAGATAGTATTATGAGATTCATATGGTGATATGATTGAGGTGATCCGGTTCTTGAGAGGTAGATTTCTCCTGTGTTCTCGGGGAGTGGGTTATGAGCCTTCCTTGGTACTAGTTGTGGATTTTGATT
Organism: Cornus suecica; assembly: GCA_963922005.1. NCBI lineage: Eukaryota > Viridiplantae > Streptophyta > Magnoliopsida > Cornales > Cornaceae > Cornus > Cornus suecica. Next base: position 38,141,578 of record OY998246.1, on the reverse strand, counting down.
CCTGTGGATATTAGAGGTGAGTGTGATTCCCTCTGTTTAAATTTTTTAGTTAGCATTGTGAGCGCTTGATGATTTGTTAGATTGGACCTGGTGTCGTGTACCTAGTGTACGTTGTGAGAGTAGTGTAGACTACCGGTGTTGGTACTTGGAGTACGAGTCTTAGTCATACCTTATAGACTCATTTTGTGTACTTATATATATGTGTATATATATCCCTGATATATACTCATTTATGGTAGCATATGAGTACGTGCCTTGTGGTTGCATAACTGGGATTTATTGGGCTATGTATCTTGTTAGATAGTTTAGCATTACCTAAACAGTTAGAGGATGTGGTAGTTCGGATATCATTTTTTCAGTTAGCTTATTTTCTCACAGGGGTATTTCATCGCCCCCTGGTATTCCCACGCCAGGTTGCAGGAAATGTTGCGGCTACAGGCAGCATGCGGTGCCACTGCAGTTTTCTTTTATTTTTATAGTTACGGGTTTTAGAGTTACGTTGGGTGATGCAGTTAAGGTTGCAGCGCGACTGATTTGGGGATGATAGTTATCTTTTGTTAGTTTCTTTACCCATATTTTGTTGGATTGTCATATATTTCTCTAGGGAGCCAGTCTGTTGGCATATCCCTATTGGTGTATCTTTTATTTCCTATATTTATTATTTCAGGATGTCATTGTATCTATTCTGCACTACCATGTGCTTTTCTGTATTCGTATTCAAGCATTTGTGGCTCTGTTGATTATAGAGGGTTGTGTGGGGGTAGCGGTGTTTCTTTCTACTACCTCGGCCCTAGTAGGATTGATAAATATTGGTCCCGTGAGCAATTGATATTATTGTACTTGTTATTGGCAAGATATCTATTGTGTTGTGGTTCTGGGATGTTGTATTTACAAACGGAACTCTGCTGAATTTTTGTTAGATTCCACTGTGTAATTCTACCATTCATTTGGGTATCAAATATACCACTTTTATCATTATTCCATAAGTTTTCATGGTTAATGACATCTCCGTTGGTCGCTCATTGTAAGGATAACACCCTGGATTCCTTGGATGTCCCGGTTCGGGAGTCCTAGGAATTTAGGGGAGTGTCAGCTGGGTATCAGAGGATACTATTGAGTTTCTATCATTCGATTAAGGATGGAGTATATATTTCCATCATTATTCCATGTATTTCCTTATTATTGTTGATTCGAGTGGTCGCTTGATTCGAGTGGTTGAATGAGTTTCTATCATTCGATTAAGGATGGAGTATATTTTAGGGCGTGACATTATTGCTTATAAATGTGAAATTGTAAGCATTGTGATAAATGGAGTACAATATATTGCATAATGAGAAGAGCATGTATTGTGGTGGAGTATGTTGTGAACTATTACTTATAAGTGTGAAATTGTAAGCATGATGGTTTTATTGAGTACAATATATTGCAAATGAGAAAAACATATATTGTGATGGAACATGATTGTTATTGAAAACCTTGATCCATATTGAGTACATCGTGTAATGTCAAAATCATGGTGTTGGTATATACGGGTCGTGTAATCATGTGTGGGTAGTCTTGTGTCGGATCATCACAACAACCGGCCAGGAAGTGTTTCACCCCTACGGAACTAGTAAGTCCGAAAACGTGATAACAGTTTGGGAGTTATAAGAGGGGATCATATTCGTGACCTTTGTGGTCTAGGGGTACAAAGTTGCAAGCTGGGCTCTCGTTCAACCGCTCTTCCTTGTTGAAAGTGTGAAGTGTCAAAATCACTTGGGAAGAATCGGTGCGGTAGTCTACATTACTTGATAAACTTATATCTTAAAAAATAAATGGCCAGAGTATGTATCCGTTAACCTGTGTTGGGCGAAGTTTGTATGATGAGGTGTGTTGAGTCAGATTGCATTTAAACTATCATATATATGATTATGATTTCGATGTTTACGAATGTTGTGTTTGAATGACTATAATGTGAGCATGTTGGGGAAAATTGCTTGTTGGGTTCGATGGGGTTCCTGATAGGTGCTCAATATTGGTAATTTTTCACCCCTATCTTGCATTTGTTATGTCTTTACATTCCGTTACTTGGTATTTTTATCCCGTTTGTGTGTGTAAGCATGTTCAAGACCTTAATGAAGAAAAAGAGCTAATCTCGGTGAATTAACTGAGTTCGTGTTCATTTCTATCTCGAGAAAGGAATCAAGAGGTGTGTCAGAACAAATAAGAGCTACCGGAGGGCAAAATAGTCATTTTTTGACATCGTTATCTCACCGAAGGGCAAAAATGTCATTTTCAGACATTATTACATCACCCAAAAGCATCAGCAGTCAAAGGCGACCAGTCTAGCTCGAATTTAAAAAAATGGGTTTTTACAGCAAAAATGCATGATACCCGACGTCGTCAGAGGCAAAAAGAGACAGACTAGACCTGAGCAACGCTTTGGTTTGTGAACCAATGGGGGACCCTACGCACAAGAGTAGGTCCCACCTTGTGTCCACGTGATCCCTTTACGTGCAAAAGTTGTTTCGGAGTTGTTTTAGAATTTTCCATTTTTGTCCCTACTTCGATATTTTAAGTGATCGGTGATTACAGACCTCTACATATAGGCTTATACACATATTTACATCATATTTTAGAGATATTATTCATGTATTATGAAATTACGGAAAAGGGAAACCCTTAGGGTTTTCCTCACTTGTCTATAAATATGAGAGGGTTAGGTTTAGTTGGGGAGTTCTAGTTCTAATACTGGTTCTGGTTCTAATTTTCATACATGTTCATTGAGTTGATGGCTGATTTCATTGCTTCCATAGAAGAGAATCACCATTGAAGAACTAAAGATCCGAAGAAGAAGATTATGAAAAGCGTTTCTACATCGACAATGCAGTCTCTTTCCGCCATGATGAACTAACTCGGTATCTAGAGTTTTCTCGCAAAACCCTAGCCAAGTAATGTAGTTCTAATTTTATATTCAATTGTAGAGAGGGGAAACTGTGAGTATACTATAATGATTGTTTTAGATAAGAGACCAAATTTTATTCTTGATACAAGTTTATATATTTGTTTTGATTCTTGTCTTAGACTGAATGAATGTATTTATCTTACTCAATCATAGTTATTCAATATGGGTTGGAACTCAGATGTTTAACATATGATTTTTTACACAATGGTGGTTATAAAACTCGAAACCCTAGGTTGACACAGGGTATGCCCAGACAAACTGATATAGACATGCTTTAGATTATTTTCATGCTTTAATTTACTTTTCTGCATTTACTTTCTATTAGTAGTTGACATGCACTAATCAGTTTTGTCTTGAGATGGATTGTCGCGATCCGGTTGAGAGTAATCCTTTTTGGGGTCAAATTGTTGGCACTGTGCAATCTGATTCACAGTCAATGGATCGCCATCATGTAGTTGATATATAATCTGAACTATATTATGCGGTTAGTGGTGGAGTGAGGAAATCCTAGTTTTCTCTCTCTCTGAATCACAACCATTATTTATTATTGCTTCCTGTTTTATTTTTGTTAGCATTAGATAATTCACAAAAACAAACTCTTTACGGAAAAAAATAATTCAGTGTTTTTAGACTATTGAAGTGAACAATCCTCGTCTTTGTGGGATCGATATTCCTCTACTCAAGCAAAACTATCTACAACTGATTTGTGCGCTTGTAGAAGGGTAAAACCTAAAGTGTCGTTAAAGTGTCATTTTTAACCACATATTTTGTACACACCTGATGCCCATCAAGTTTTTGGGGTCGTTGCCAGGGACTTGGCATTGTTCAATTGCTTTAGTAGTTTATTTACATTGCGTTATTGTAGATTGTATCTAAAGTTGGAATTCGTGTGCTTTTGCGAGGTATTTTGAGAAGCATAAGGAAATTATGCGGAACAGTGAAAGTTACGTCGTTGGACCTTTTGTGAGTTTAGTTGATCTTAATTTTCCACATAATTTTTAGCTTTATTTTTGTTAGTAGTTAGAAGAGTTTAGAAGTAATTAATTTTATTGGCCGAAAAACATCGTTTAGGACCTCAAAACTGCGATTTTCTGATTCTAAAAAAAAAAGAACCTTTTGTGAGCTCAGTGTATGATCGATAGATTGACCCGTTCTAATCCAAGTACAACGTTAGTTGTTTACGACCTTGAGATAGAAAGAACTCTAAGTCGTTTACGTCAAGATATTTAAGAGTGTCGTCGTCGGACTGAAAAAAGCGCGATGGGTGACCAAAGAGTGAATCAATAGAGGGAACCAGAGATGTCGCTGAAAGGATACTACACACCAGAGGCATATGATTCCAATGCTGATTTCCCAGAAGAAGGCGCGAAGCACTTCGAGATTAAGTCAAGCATTATCAATCTGCTTCCAAAATTTCCTGGCCTTAGGATAGAGGACCCACAACATATAAATGATTTCATAGAGGTTGCATCTACACTGAGGTTTGAGGGTTTGACTAAAAATGATTTGCGAGTGCGTATATTTCCTTGATCGTTGAGAGACAAAGCTAAAAGATGGTACATCATATTAGCTAAAGCGATTAAAATTGATTGGGAATCCCTTTAGAGAGAATTTATAGAAAAACACTATCCCATAGGAAAGAACTTAAAAGTACAAGATGCAATAAAAAGTTTTAGTGAATTGCCTGGTGAGCAGTTTCATGATGCTTGGGAGAGATCTAGGGAAATCTTGTATAAGTGTCCCCACCATAGGTTCACTGAACAGGATATGGCTAAGAATTTTTACATGGGACTTGGAGATAAACATAGGAATTCGATAGACACGGCAACATAAAGGAAATTTATCTTGAAGCCGACAAAAGAACTCTTAGACTTGTTTGATGGTATTAGTGAGAATGCAATTCAATGTGAATTTGAGTTAAGGTCTAAAGGTGAACTAGATAGAAGATCAAAAAAAGATTTTAAGGTTAATCATGATGAAGGTAAAGATCCAGTGGCATTAATAGAGGAGAAATTAGAGAGATTTGAAAAGCTTCTTACCCAAAACAATCATTCCCCTAGAAGAGAAGTGTCAGAGGTAGAAGTCAATTATTCTCACAATGAGTGTAAAAATGGTGAATTTGTTGCTACCAATGCTAATATAGCATGGAACTACCCAAACAAAGCTCCTTTCACCATTTCATACACATCAAATGTCCAAAATTATCCCTCACTATCATCTCAATCGTCGATTGTGGACTCAAGGTTCCCTCTGGAACAACAATCATACCAATCTCCACCAACAATCATGACTCAAAAGTATCAGTCAAATTACCAACCCAGACAGCCATTCAATAATTCTCAGGCTCTGTAGCCATTCAATAATAATCAATTTGTCCAACCATATAAGTACCATACCCATCCTAAAGGAAACCAAACCCAAGAATTCAACCCAAATCAAGCTTACCCTCCATATCCTCAAAACCATCTCAAACATCAAAATTCAACTCAAAATTCACCACAAAGACCACCTGGCTTTGAAGAATAGGTGATGAATGCTCTGAGGGAGGTTAAAAATCAATCTAATAATCATTCTCAATTCATTACTCAAATGGGAGCCCAAATGGTACAACTAGCGAATGCTATGGATGGGATAAAAAGAATGTTGCTTATTCAGCCAATGGATAACCCGAAGCAGCAACAAGCATTGGAGCATGGATCCTATGTTGAGACTCGTCTTGAGATAGTTCAAGCAGTTATAGTTTTGAGCAGTGGAAGAGAAGTGGATAGTAAAGCTGAGGAGCAGTTTAAGGAGAGAGCGAACAAGCGAAATGCGACTGAAGAGGTTTAAAGAGATCTATCTCCAGAGGAGGAAAAGCTGGATAGGGTAGAATATGAGGAAGTAGCATCTTACCCTCAACGTCTCCGAGATTCGATTGCGTATAAAGAGCATAAGGAGAAGGACATGTTGGATCCATGTCAGCAAGTCGAGATCAATAAACCTCTTCAAGACATTTTTGACCAAATTCCACCCTGTGCTAAATTTATGAAGGATCTCTGTACTCAACAGCATAAAAATATTACTAAGGTCCCAAAAAATATTTTGTTCACTGAACAAGTGAGTTTGATCTTACTGAGTGATACTCCACCTAAGAGGAAATATCCCGGTGCTCCCATTATTTCTTGTGTCATTGGTGACCAGAAGATTGGTAGAGCTCTTCTTGATCTGGGTGCGAGTGTAATGGGCATCAGGTGTGTACAAAATATGTGGTTAAAAATGAAACCTTAACGACACTTTAGGTTTTACCCTTCTGCAAGTGCACAAATCAATTGTAGACAGTTTTGCTTGAGTAGGGGAATATCGATCCCACAGATACGAGAATTGTTTACTTCAATAGTCTAAAAATATTGAATTATATTTTTCCAAAAAGAGTTTATTTTTTTGAATTATCTAATGCTAACGAAAATAAAACAGAAAGCAATAATGAATAATGGTTGTGATTCAGAGAGAGAGAAAAATAGGGTTTCCTCGCTCCACCACTAACCGCATAATATAATTCAAATTATATATCAATTGCATAAGGGTGATCCATTGATTGTGAATCAGGTCGTACCACGCCTGAAGTTTGACCCTAAAAAAGATTACTCTCAACTGGATCGCGACAACCCATCTCAAGACTAAACTGATTAGTGCATGTCAACTACTAACAGAAAAGTAAATTAAAGCAGTAAATTAAAAGTAGTAAATTAAAGCATTAAATTAAAGCAAGGAAGTAAACTAAAGCATGTCTATATTAGTTTGTCAGAGCATGGCCTGTGTCAACCTAGGGTTTGGAGTTTTATGACCACCGTTATGTAGAAAATTATAGATTAAACATCCGAGTTCCAGCCCATAGTGAATAATTGTGATTATGTAAGATAAATATATTCGAAAAGTCTAAAAGAAGTATCAATTCAAATATATATACTTATATCACGAATAAAAACGGTCTCTCATCTAACACAATCATCAAAGTATAGTCACAGTTTCCCCTCTATACAATTGAATATAAAATCAGAACTACATTACTTGGCTAGGGTTTTCCGAGAAAACCCTAGATACCGAGTTAGTTGATCATGGCTGAGAGAATCTGCATTGTCGGTGTAGAAACGCTCTCCATGGCCTTCTTCTCCGGATCTCTAGGTCTTCTATGATGGTTCTTTCAATGGAAGAACTCTATGAATGAACGTTCATGAACCAGCCTTCAAAAACTATATTAAAACTAGAACTCCCTAAAACTAAACCTAACCCTCTAGTATTTATAGAAAAGTGAGGGAAACCCTAGAGGATGCCCTTTTCCGTAATTTCATAATACATGTGTATAAGCCTGTATGTATAGGTCTGGAATCATCGATAACTTGAAATATCGAAGTAGGGACAAAACTAAAAATTCTGAAACAACTTCAACACATAGAGGGATCACGTGACCACAAGGTGGGACCTACGCTACTGACATATGCTTGGGCGTAGGGTCAAAACCACAGCATATCTTAGGAGCGTAGGTTGGGTCCAATCTACCCCTTTCTCTCTTTAATGACATAGGGTATAATGCATTTTTGTTGAAAAAACCCGTCTTTTTATATTTAAGCTAGACTGGTTGCCTTTCACTCCCGATGTTTTTCGGTGATGTAAGAATGTCTGAAAATGACATTCTCGCCCTTCGATGCAATAACGATGTCGGGAAATGACCATTTTGCCCTTTGGTAGCTCTTCTTCACTCTGGCACACCTCTTGATTCCTTTCTCGAGATAGAAACGAACACGAACTCAGTTAATTTACTGAGATTAGCTCTGTTTCTTCATTAAGCTCCTGAAACATGCTTACACACATAAACGAGATAAAAATACCAAGTAATAAAATGTAAAGACATAACATACATAAGAAAGGGGCAAAAAATGACCAATATTGAGCACCTATCACACCCCCAAACTTACATATTGCTATTCCCTTAGCAATAAACTCAGAGAAAACTATCTGTGATAATTCTTATTTTATCTAACCTATATATTCTAACTTAATCCCTTGCTTTAGTAAGGGTTAACGATTACACTTAGCACGTGTAACAAGCCTTTTAAACCCCTAGGTTACCCCTAGTGGACGAGTGAAGTCTCGTGAAGGTTTCCAGTGATGGTACTTACAAACATCTTAATTCTTTTGTAATTACACATTTATGAGTTCACACACACAAATCAAATAATCTATGATACAACACACAAGATAGTATGAATTCCAATATTCCCACTCACTATCAAACAACAATTATATCAAGCTTTGTGTTATGAATGGTCCCCACTTAAATGAATGATTTTGTTACTTTCTACTTCAAATCCAGACACCCTTCTGTGATTTTGTGAACATTCAACTACAATATTTTAGTTTCTTTTCTCCTACTTCATTGATCAAATTTTTACATTTTTCATTAAAACGTACATTTTCAACTTTGTACTTTTCATCCCTTTTTATCTTTCTAAGCTCCGGACTTTCCAGCGAGGATTTTTAGTCCCGACCAACTAGGCCAGAGCTTCTTCCAAGGGATTTATGCTCATCAGTCTTCTCCCCTTTAAATGCGAACAGTGATATTGATGATACCAAGACCCGGTTACTCAAATCAAAGAACTGTTTTTTGCATTTTATTTTCTTAAAAAAATTTCAATTTTCTTCATTTCAACCATAACAACTCCCCTTCTCCCCTTTTATTGTGGCAAAACTATTTTTCAACGACATAGTAAAAAATCAACCTATTTCTCATAGTGAATGTGTGCTTGTGTTTATAAGTCAAAGTCGTCCTTCTTAATTTCAATTTCACTCATTCCCTCACCCATGTAAAACCACATCACATCACTAACTTCATCCAATCATTATTCTAATGAACGGGAACATTACATCACATACTACTCATGCATCATAAACATAAACTCAATCAAACTGTAAATCCCAAACATTCATCCGTAAAAACAAAGAATCGTTCTAAATTTTTTTATTTTTTCTTGAAAATATTTATTCCTTGTAAAACTATACTCTTACCCCCTAAACATAAATCAGACCATGTCCCCATGGTCAAAAATAAAATAGGAGAACAGATACAGTTACCCTTGAAACTCAATTCTAGATTTCAAAGCAAAGCACAAATCCTCTCCCCCAAACTTGAATTGGATCACCTGGAGATATTATCAACAAAGCACACATACCCAATCATAGTAATGGAAAATAAATTTCATCATAAATATCCAGAAATTAGAAATCGACACATGTTTTCAAGGAATCAAATATTCTTTTTTTATTATTATTGAATTTTTTTATTTTTTTTTATTTTTATGACAAAAATATTAATAAAAACACTGATTTCGCTTTAAGGGCCTACAATCCAAAAATAAAAATAAAAATAAAAATAAAAGAAACAGAGACGTGGCCTTAAGGGTCTACCATCTCTACAAATAAAATAACCTAAAAATCCTAAACCTAAATCCTAGTCCGCCTCCTCTTCTTCATCACTTGACACGACACTCTTCAACCATATCCGGCAGTCTGCAGTCTCTTTCAACTTCTATAAATCTTCCTCCGGATATATTTTCATGAATGTCCACCGCATCTCATCCAATTCCTTCATTCTATCACCCAACTGCTCAGCAATGATTTTTGTTAGTAAAAACGGGTATGGAAGATGATAGTCACATTTATCGGCCCTCGCCCATTCTCGACTCACAATTGCTCGAGCATACGACATCTCAAGCATAATCAATGTTGGAACACACACTTCATATCCATGAGTTAGGGCATATAAAGTTCGAATCATAGTGTGATCTCTTGCACTTGTTTGATTATTAGGCCAAAATTGAGCTGGAACAACACAGTCAAAATAAAGTAGATCCGACTTTAACCACCAATTATCACTTGTTTTATCCCCCGGATCCGAAACTGCACACAATTTCCGAACCATATCTTCATCCTTATGTGGCCATACTACCGATTTGTATATTCCATGCATCAGCAATACTTCTTCTTCCAACCACAACAGGAGCACTCCACTGAGTCACTTTAGCCCTTATCGCCTCAAATCCTTGCGGTCCCGAAACTATCATATTTTCATAGAATTTTTGGACCAAGCCCGGATATACCTTTTCGCCCCTCAGTTTTTTCTAGACTCTTCAATCCTCGTTCTCTAAGGATTTTCCTTCCAAGTGCAACTAAAAATCAATTCATCCTCTCCGGATGAAATATCTCCTCAAATTGCAACCGACACTGCAAAAACAACTTTGGTGTGATTCAACTTCCCTTCCGACTCGAAGCTTCGTTATTCGTTCTCTTCATGACCACATGTAGTTCCGTCTCCTCTATGAACTTTTCCGGGTCAGAATAATCTTCATTAGTATTATCCATATTAACCCTACTTAAAAAAGAAATAATAAAAGAAGAATAGAAGAAGAATACCCAATCTAATGCTCATTCTTTGAGAATTGTGAATTATGAATTGTGTCTACCCTATGGATGTATTTATAGATGAATGGAGTAGAATTAGAAAAGAAAAATGATTTAAAACCCTTAATTGACTAGGAAAGGAGAAGCAATGACTAATCCAACTTCTATTTGCAATCTCCTTGTCATATTAGGATTCCTATAAAAAATTTACAAAAATTCTACCCCAATTCCTAAAAATAACTTAAACAAATCTAAATACAAGTATAAGTACAAATTAGGCCAAAACATCCCAAAAAGGGAAGAAATTTCCAATTTTTCTGGCCCAGCCACGAACTACCCAACACTTGGGCGTAAGGTAGGGCAAATATATATATATATATATATATATATATTTAAATCATGACACGCTTTCCAATAACCAATGCACCCCCAACCGTAAACGCACACATGTCCTCACATTGCGAAAATAAAATCACACATACTGAATGTAATAATCATAGTAAGGCACGCATATCAGTAAAAATGGTCAAAAACCGTCATTTTATACAAAAGCAAAAGTATGATAAACAGATAGAGATGATCGTTAAAGCGTACACAAAAGATCGAACACTGACTCTCCGCTCTATGATTATTCTCTAATGTGGACAGCTAAAACAAGAAAACCTAAAACCAAAATAAAATAAACAAAACTAAACTACAACTATATAGCATCATCCGGAGGTGGTTGTGTGGTGGAACTGTCACTCCCATATGTCGCATCATAATATCACACCGATCAATCAGATCACGGTGCTCACACTATCGGGCCTACCTCTCCACTGTAAATGCGCTCTCCAATCCCTCAATATGTCCAATCAACTAGTCATACTGAGTCTGAGTCATCATACCAGCGCCTCCAACCGGGGCTTGTGGCACATCACCTCCTAAAGCAGCCTCATCAACCTGTGGCACCTCCACCTTAGGCATCTCGTCCTCAGCCTGTGGAACCTCCACATCATCCTCCTGTGCACTAGCAATAACACTCCTCCAAATCTGTGTAAGCAAGCATATGTTGCTAGACTCTTCTTGTTCCACGCTCCCTTGCCATACGCAACTAGCAGTGTAAACTTATCCTCACCATCCATCTGTAACCCCTAATCAAATATCAACTTCATCATAAGGCATGGAAGAACCATCTGAAGCTTGGCAGTCCCAACCTTGTTCTCTCGGTGCAAGTTAATATAATGCCGGAATAAATTCTACCAAAGGGAGTGTGGAATAGAATACCATTGACCAAACTCGAAAGCATAGTACAATGCCAGAAATGGCGGGTAGCACGTGGTCTGATGGCTATGTGGTAACACATTGGACCAGACTATCACATCCAAGAGCCACAACATCAGATGAGAATTGGACTTCTTGGTCCCATTACGCCTATTGTCTGCCCACTGCCCCTCAGTCTGCAATCTCACCATATCATAAAGTGGCGGAAGTGGGTCTGGCTTACGTGGGAACCTCTCCTCTAGCTCTGCAGGGCACTCATGTGGAATACCCCACACAGCAGCAATACTCTCAGGAGTAATCTCAAACACCCACCCCTGCACTAGTGTCACTAGTCGAGTTCCTCTACTGTAATGCCTCATATGAAGCCAGAACTCACTAATCATGTCAACGCAAATGTCTGGTGTAGATGGGGCTAGGATCAGTAATAATTTGCGCTCCCTTAGTATGCCTATAGTCCAATGTGGAATTGTCTCTATCCGCTCAAGTGGCACAATAACAAAAGTGCGCTCCTGTCAGAACCCCTTCATCAAAGCCTGGGCAGCAGCGTCTCCTTGGAAAGCGTGGAATGCTTCCTTCTGTAAGAAACAAGGTCACCCTTATCACCATCAACTGATGGCTCAGGATATGACACCTCACCACGCTCAGCATCCTCCAACTCTGCCTCCTGCTCTGCCTGCCCATCCTCACTATCACCACTCTCGGAAGTCTGCTTATCGAATGTCTCCGACTCATGTGCTGGTGGTCCTGGCTTGGGGACTGGAGACTATGCCTAGGGTCATGATGGTGCCCTCAGTGCAACAGGTGGAACTGTCATCCGACCATTTCTCAAATCTAGCTCAATGCCCTATGTTGGTGCAATCGGCCTCTCAAACTCCTCGTCTGAAGAATCTGGCTCAATATACAACGGTCTCGGTGCCCGGGTACTATGATGTACAGGCCGCATACTCTCTAGGGGTGGTGACCATGATATGTCTCTCTTTATTGTTGTCCCCGACGTAGATGCTCCCTCAGCAGCATTTCTTGCTCCTTTTACGCGAGTTATTCCTACAGAATTTGGATTTTTGTGAAAATGAGCAAAAACTTTCAGAACACTGAATCAAATGCAAAACTATATTTAAACTGTTCTAATCAAGGATTAAACAAGACCTCATCTTAAATTTTTTATATTCAACCCGTATCTGAAGTCGAAAACCTAACTTTTCAAAAATAGATTAAAACACGATTTCGATCAGTCTCGTTCGTCAATACTAGTTTAGAATAGTTATATTAAGTAATTGAAACCAAAAGAATGGATCAAAACTTACCGAATCACGAGAAACTGCAAATTCCTCAAAATTGGATTCGAGAGACTTTTTGAGTTCTTCACTTGAATCCGAACACACCGCTCACAAATCAAATAATCCACCGCTTGGGAATGATAAGAAATTTCGATATTCGGCTTTAGGAACAAACGAGAGTCAATTTGGTGGAAAGGAGAGGGAGAAAAGTGAAATTTTGAATGAAAAGTCGCGGGACTGTTTTTATATAGTCTCGTGACCTACGCTTGGGCGTAGGTCACAAGGCTGAAATTTTGGCTTCATCCATTTTTGCCTTGTTCCCGATTTTCGAATACTCGAACCTCCCCTATACACACTTATTGACTTGATTGACTTCGATTCGTCAAACTTTGGCGCTTCGTGGACAAAGATACCCCTCCGACTGATGACGACTATTTCGGACTCGATCTTAAAATTTTACAAAAACCGAATTAAACTATTATTTTACAACTACAAACTAAGATCAAAAGCTCTATCTTCTGATCGCCCAATATGCTCTATGCTCGAGTTCCACAGGGAGATGACACGTCTTACCATAGACGAATCTGTATGGTGACATACCAATCGGTGTCTTATAAGCGGTCCTGTATGCCCACAGTGCATCATTTAACCTTCTCGGCCAATTTTTCAAATCAGGATCCACTATCTTTTCAATAATTTTCTTGATCTCCCTATTCGAAACCTTCACTTGACCAGTCGTCTGTGGGTGATATGGCATTCAGATTCTATGAGTGACACCATACTTCTTGCACAAGGTCAGAAGAAACTGGTTATCGAAGTGGCTACCGCCGTCACTGATCAACACTCGTGGCATACAAAATCTAGAAAAGATATTGGATTTAACCAACTCCTCAACAACAATGTGATTCGCATGCGACGTGGCAACAACCTTTACCCATTTAGAAACGTAATCAACTCCCACTAATATGTATTATTTATCACCGGCTTTTGGAAACGGTCCCATGAAGTCAATGCCCCAGAAGTCAAATAACTTAACCACCAAATTAGGATTCAATGGCATCATGTCTCGTCTAGATATGGATCCCAACTTCTGACATCTTAGACAAGATTTTCAAAACTTAAACGCATCCTTGAAATGGTGGGCCAATAAAAACTGCTCTGTAGGACTTTTTGAGCTGTCTTATGAGCACCAAAATGCCCTCCACACTCTAGCATATGACAGAATGTCAGTATGCCTTGAACATCACTTTCTGGAACACATTTATGAAATATCTGATCCGGGCAATATTTGTACAGTCGTGGATTGTCCCAGATATAAACTTTTACTTGGCTGAAGAAACGATCCTTCTTATGCTTAGACAATCCATTGGGAATTCTACCTATGACTTTTTAGTTGACAATATCTACATACCACGGTATATGTTCCATAATAGCCATACTGAACAGATATTCATCTAGGAACTCATCCTTAAGAGGAGTGTCGTCCTTTGTGGACTCAACGACAATTCTTGACAAATAATCAGCTATAACATTCTCCGTACCCTTCTTATCTTTGATCTCCAAATCAAATTCTTGTAGCAACATAACCCATCGAATCAGTCTGGGCTTGGAATCTTTCTTGGTTAGCAAATGCCTTAGTGCAGCATGATCTGAGTAGACGATCACCTTGGTCCCTAACAAATACGACTTGAATTTGTCCAAGGCGAACACCACTGCCAGCAACTCCTTCTCGGTAGTTGTGTAGTTCATTTGAGCTTCGTTCAGAGTTCTACTGGCATAGTAAATCACATATGGAAACTTGGCTTTTCTCTGCCCTAGCACAGCTCCAACTGCATAATTTGAAGCGTCACACATCAGCTCGAAATGATATTTTAGCACGTAATTCCTCAAAGGCATAAAGATATTCTTTGTCAAAGTCAAAGACTACATCTTTAGCCAATAAATTGCATAATGGTCGGGCAATTTTACTAAAATCTTTGATAAACCATCTGTAAAACCTGGCATGGCCCAAAAAAGAGCGTATTTCCTTAACAGATGTAGGAGGAGGTAATTTTGAAATCAGCTCGATTTTTGCTTTATCGACCTCAATCCCCTAATTTGATATAATGTAGCCAAGTATTATTCCTTATTGAACCATAAAATGGCTCTTCTCCCAACTAAGAATTAAATTGTTCTCTTTACACCTTTCAAGTACTAGTATTAAATGCCTCAAACAGTCTTCAAAGTTTTACCCAAAGACTGAGAAGTCATCCATGAACACTTCCAAAAATGTTTCTACCATATCAGAGAAGATAGACATCATCCACCTCTGGAATGTTCCTGGCGCATTACATAAACCAAAAGACATCCATCTATATGTGAATGTGCCATATGGATAAGTGAAAGTGGTTTTCTCCTGATCTGTATGATTAATTGCCACTTGATTATAGCCGGAATATCCATCTAAAAAGTAATAGTAGCTCTGTCCGGCTAATCTTTCCAGGCTTTGATCTATGAATGGTAATGGAAAATTATCCTTCCTGGTGTTAGAGTTGAGCTTTCTGTACTCGATACACACACGCCACCCCATAGTTGTGCATTGAGGAATTAACTGAACCTTTTCATTGGGCACCACTGTGATTCCCGACTTCTTCAAGACCATTTGAGTTGGGCTTACCTACTTACTATCAGATACCGGGTAGATGATTTCCGCGTCCAGCAACTTCACTACTTCTTTGCTTACAACCTCCATCATGTTCGGATTCAATCTTCGTTGCATCTCCCTTGACTGTTTCGCCTCATCCTCCAAATAAATCCGATGCATGCAAATTGATGGATCAATCCCTTTCAAATCTGCCACACTCCACCCAATCGCTTCTTTATTCTTGGTCAATACCTCAATCAGACTCGATTCATGTTCTATTGTCAACTTTGATGAAATAATTATAGGAAGAGTTTCGTCAGGTCCCAAAAAACCGTACTTTAGCTTTTCTGGCAACTCCTTAAGTTCTAAAACAGGCGGAGTTGTAAGTGATGGATCTGAGGGAGTACTTGAGACTATTGGGAGTGGTTCCACTACATCTTTCTTCCAAGGTTGTGCATATAATGCAGTCTTAATTTGATCCAACTCCTTGTTCTGCCATTTCATATAAGCATCCCAATCTTCGATTTCTTCATTCGACACTTCATTTTCCAAAAACTCTTCAAACTCGTCTTTCTCCATAATTTGAGTCGCGAAATCATGTATAATATCATCTAGCTCATTGTACTCATCTATCTGGAAACTGTCCATAGACTCAGGTAATTGATGGCTACCATCAAACAGATTCATCCTGACTTTCATTTTCCCAAAGGTTAGATCCATGGCTCTGGATCGGTAATTTATGCATGCATTTGCCGTGGCCAAAAATGGTCTACCTAAGATCACTGGGATGTGTTTTTTCGATTCCGGGACAGGTTCCATCTCCAGGATTACAAAATCAACTGGAAAGTAAAACTTGAACTATGACGTCTTCCAAAATTCCTTTCGCCTGTTTGACAGATCGATCGTCAAACTATAGTACAACATCTGTGGGACTGAGCTCTCCCAACCCTAGTTATTTAAAGACTGAATAAGGAAGCAAGTTAATACTTACGCCTAGATCAAAAAGGGCTCTACCAATTTCCTGGTCACCGATAACATAAGAAATAGTGGGAGCACCGGGATCTTTCCTCTTTGGTGGAGTATTGCTTAATAGCAGTGAACTCACTTGCTCAATCAAGAGTATTTCCTTTAGATTCTTCATTTTGCTTTTCCTCTTTTGCGTACAGAGATCCTTGAAAAATTTAGCATAAGGTGGGATTTGGGCAATCACATCTAAGAGCAGTAGATTAATCTTAACTTGTCAGAATGTATCCAACATATCAGGTTCTTTCATCTTCCCATACTTAGCCGCTTCTCTAAGACGTTGAGGAAATGGTGGTGCCTCCTCGTAGTTTGCCCCGTATGGCTCATCAAGCAATGTATCATTGACACTCTTATCTACTGGCAGTTTATCTTTCTGAACTTTAGCCTCTCTGATCTCAACCTCTTTCTGCTATGCTTTTTCCGCTTCCTTCCTTTGAGCTTGCTCAACTTCTTTTCTTCTAGGTAGCCTCTCCTCATGTTCTTCCTCCACTCTGGTCTCCACTACCCTTCCACTTCTCAGAGTCGTAATTGCTTGAACAAACTCGTGATTATCATTGGTAAATGATCCAAGCTCTTGCACTTGTTGGATCTTTGGGTTAGCGATAGGCTAACTAGACAACTGACCTGGCTCTCTAGTATTTTTCTGATTTGCCATTTGTCCTAACTGCAAGGTGATTTAGGCCAGTGCTTGAGTATGTACCCCCATTTGATTTTGGAGGTCCACCAAGGTCTGCTCTATCCTGTGATTTTGGAAATCGAGTGGTGGAGCTTGGTTTTTTTTAGGTTAGAGTTGATATTAGAATGGTTGGATAGCCTGGTTGTTATTGAACGGCTGAAGAGCCAGAGAATTATTAGGTGGCTGTCTGGGGTGGAAATTTGATAGAGAATTGCGAGCCAGTATAGTTGGTTGAGATTGGAATGATTGTGTGGCTCTGTTGGAACCTTGGCTGCGAGGTAAATTGCTGCATTGGTTGAAAATTGGATTGAGAATTGGACCATTGTCCTTGTTGAAATGTTTCTGGAGGATTCTCCACATTTGTGGACTTATAGGACAGGAATGGATGATTTCTATTATTTGGAGAGTATAAGTTGAAAAATGGGGCATTATTGGAGTAATTCCATGTTGCATTGACATCAGCGGCTATTACGTCCTCACACGCATTTTGAGAATAATCTGTTTCAACCTCATAAACTTCCCTTTTGTAGAATGACTTCTTTGGGTAAGAAGTTTTTCAAATCGCTTTAACCTCTCCTCTATCAATGCCACTGGATTTTTCATATCATGATTAACCTCAAATGCTTTTTCTAATCTTCTATCTAGTTCACCCTTAGACCTCAGATCATATTCATACTGAAGGGCATTTTCACTGATGTTGTCAAACATCTCTAAAAGTTCTCTTACAGGTTTCATGGTAAACTGACCCTATGTAGAGGCATCTATCAGATTTTTATGCTTTTCACCTAGACCCTTGTAAACATTTCTAGCAACATCTTGATCAGAAAACCTATGGTGGGGATATTTATACAAAATCTCATTGTACCTCTCTCACGTATCATGAAATTGCTCTCCTGGCAACTATCTGAATCCCTTAATCGTATCTTGGGCTTCTAAAGTCTTTCCTATGGGAAAATGTTTTTCTAAGAATTCTTGTTTAAGTGTTTCCCAGTCAAGTTTAGTTTCTTAAGTCAATTTAATATACCATATTTTTGCTTTGTCTTTTAAGAACCGTGGGAACAAACGCACTCTTAAATCATTTTTAGTTAAACCAACATACCTAAAGGTTGATGTAACCTCTAAGAATTCATTGATATGCTGGTACGGATCTTCTATCCTAAGACCAGAGAACTTTGGGAGCATGTTGATCATACTCGTCTTGATCTCGAAATGCTTTGCACCTTCCTCTTCTAGAAATTCAACATACAATTCATACGCGTCCGGTGCGTAGAATCCCTTCAATGAGGTATCTGGTCCTCTCCATGGATTGACTCCTTCGTCACCCATCTCGACTTCTTCTATCTGATGATACTCTTCAATAGATTTTCGTAAATGCCTTAGAGTTCTTTCGATCTCCGGGTCGTATCGCAGAATTTGAATTTGAACGCGTCGATATATCAGACAGAAACTAAAAGAAAAAAATTTTGAATTATTATTTTTTCTTTTTTGAAATAAAGAAAATTAACTAAACTACTTCTAAACTAATTTAAACTATAAACAAAAACCAAAGCTAAAAATTAAATGAAAAAACCAAGCAAAATTGAAACTCACTAAGGGTCTAGATGCAACTTCAGCAGCTTTGTCTTTTCCTTCCACACTCTTTAACTGTACCTGAAAATCAGATAAACATTTCAACTTTAGCTTTAATCTACAATAACGCAATGCAAATAAACTACTAAAGCTATTGAACAATGCCAAGTCCCCGTCAACAGCGCCAAAAACTTGATGGGCGTTAGGTGTGTACAAAATATGTGGTTAAAAACAACATCTTAATGACACTTTAGGTTTTACCCTTCTGCAAGCGCACATATCAATTATAGACAGTTTTGCTTAAGTAGGGGAATATCGATCCCACAATGACGAGGATTGTTCACTTCAATAGTCTAAAAACAGAGTAATGTTTTTCCAAAAAGAATATGGTTTTGTGAATTATCTAATAATAATAAAAATAAAACAGAAAACAATAATGAATAATGGTTGTGATTCATAGAGAGAGAAAAATAGGGTTTCCTCACTCCACCACGAATCGCATATTATATATCAATTGCATGAGGGTGATCCATTGACTGTGAATTAGGTCGTACCGTGTCAGCAGTTTAACCCAAAAAAGGATTACTCTCAACCGGATCGCGACAACCCATCTCAAGACTAAACTTATTAGTGCATGCCAACTACTAACAGAAAACTAAATTAAAGCATGGAATTAAACTAAAGCATCTCTATATCAGTTTGTTAGGGCATGGCCTGTGTCAACCTAGGGTTTTGAGTTTTATGACCACCATTGTGTAGAAAATCAGAGATTAAGCATCCGAGTTCCAACCCATAATGAATAATTATGATTGTGTAAGATAAATATATTCGAAAAGTCTAAGATAAGAATCAATTCAAATATATAAACTTGTATCACAAATAAAAACAGTCTCTCATCTAACACAATCATCATAGTATAGTCACAGTTTCCCCTCTATACAACTGAATATAAAATATGAACTACATTACTTGGCTTGGGTTTTACGAGAAAACCCTAGATACCGAGTTTGTTGATCATGGCTGAGATAATCTGCCTTGTCGGTGTAAAAATGTTATCCATGGCCTTCTTCTCCGAATCTCAAGGTCTTCTATGATGGTTTTCTT
This sequence comes from Cornus suecica, assembly GCA_963922005.1. Classification (NCBI taxonomy): domain Eukaryota; kingdom Viridiplantae; phylum Streptophyta; class Magnoliopsida; order Cornales; family Cornaceae; genus Cornus; species Cornus suecica. Next base: position 38,121,665 of record OY998246.1, on the reverse strand, counting down.
CAATGGAAGAACTCTATGAATGAACGTGCATGAACCAGCCTCCAAAAACTATATTAAAACTAGAACTCCCTAAAACTAAACCTAACCCTCTAGTATTTATAGACAAGTGAGGGAAACCCTAATGGTTACCCTTTTCCGTAATTTCATAATACATGAATAATCTCCTAAAATCATTTATAAATATATGTATAAGCCCATATGTATAGGTCTGGAATCACCGATCACTTGAAATATCGAAGTAGGGACGAAACTTGAAAATTCTGAAACAACTCCCAAACAACTTCAGCACATAGAGGGATCACATGACCATAAGGTGGGACCTACGCTCCTGACCTACGCTTGGGCTTAGGTATAGGGCGTAGGGCTATGCTCCAGACCTACGATTGGGCAGAGGTCTAGAGCATAGGGTCCAAAACCACAGCGTAGGTTGGATCCAATCTGCCCCTTTTTCTCTCTGACAACATAGGGTATAATGTATTTTTGCTGAAAAAACTCATCTTTTCATATTTGAGCTAGACTAGTCACCTTAGACTCCCAATATTTTTTGGTGAAGTAATAATATTTGAAAATGACATTCTTGCCTTTTGGTGCAATAACGATGTCGGGAAATGACCATTTTGCCCTCTGGTAGCTCCTCTTCGCTCTGACACACCTCTTAATTCCTTTCTCGAGATAGAAATGAACACGAACTCAGTTAATTCACCAAGATTAGCTCTATTTCTTTATTAAGCTCTTGAAACATGCTTACACACACAAACGAGATAAAAATACAAAGTAACACAATGTAAAGACATAACACACACAAGATAGGGGCAAAAAATGACCAAATATTGAGCACCTATCCGAGTGTTAATTTATTACCTTACTCAGTATATCAATAGCTAGGGTCGGGAGATCTCAATATTACCTCGGTGGTGCTTCAATTGGCAGACAAATCAACTAAACAACCGAGAGGAATTTTGGAGGATGTCATAGTGCAAGTGGGTAAGTTTTACTATCCTGTAGACTTTGTAGAATTATACATAGAACCTAACCATAGATCGAGGAGACATATCCTTGTTATCTTTGGAAAACCATTTTTCGCTACGGCGAATGCGTGCGTTCATTACAGAATAGGGGTTATGGACATATCTTTTGGAAATTTAAACATGAGGATGAATGTCTTTGATACCAACCATCAACTATCTGAACCAGCAGAGTGTTTTCACTCAGAGGGGATGGTTAAAGGAGTTGTACCTCAGAATAGTGTAAGAGATGCTTTGGAGATTGTGATGAAAAGGTCGGAGGTGAATTTTCAAAATGGAGAAGACCAACAACGATCTAGTTGGAAAGATATTGCTGCGTTGGAAGCTATGTCGTATTAATCGTCAGAGAGAGCATCAATAGTGTCGCTTGGACCTCAACTTATTCATCCACAGAAGTTGGTGCCTGAAAGTAAGCTTCCTGAGATGGTGTTGCATGTGGAGGATGATGAATTGAAAGATAAAACAAGTGTAAAGAATGCAAGAGCTGATCATTTGCCACAAATTATCATATAGCCTATCAAGGATGACACCCCTCTTCAGGATCCTTTTCCAGATGAGTGAGTGTTGAGCATAAACATGGTAGAGAAATTGTATTCCTGGGAAGATCCGCGATTAGGAACTGAGTGTGAGGGGATACGAAATTACGCATATGAGAATGTTCGATTAAAGAGGCGTGGTCAGCGGCTGAAGATTTATGAGGAGATTGATCCAGAACTGGAATTTATGGCATCTATCAGTTTACTAGAGAATGATGAGTTGGCGAAATAACTGTTTTCTAAGGTGTTGGAGGAGGATTTGATGGACACACTGACCATATAGGGGTTGAAGTTAGCATAGGACAAAGGATGTACTTTATATGGTGATTATTGTTCTGTATTCGATGTCATAAGTAGTACTAATTGTCCATAGGTAAGAGCATTTAGAGAGTCACCTCCTGCATTTTATCATTTGATTAAGGGAAGTATGGGAGAGAGGAAAGGTGTTGGATAGCCCTTTTTGGAACGTCGTGCCAAAGACGTTAAACATTGGTCCTAGGTTATCTAGCCTCGGTTTGTATAACAGTAGGTAAGTTAATTTCTGCAATTTTAATTCTTAGAGATTATAGGCCCTTAAGGCCAAATCACTTTTTATTTCATTTAAAAAAAATCAATAAAATCCAAAAAGAGAATTTTCAAAAATTCCTTGAAAAAGTGTGTCAATTTTTGGTAATTTTTGCAATTTATTTTCCCTTGCTATGATATTTAGGTATGTGTTTGTTGCATATATATAGGTGATCCGAATCAAGTTTGGGGGAGGAGGTTGAGCATTTCAAAGAATCCAGAACTGTGCTTCTACGGTAACTGTATCTTGTCTCATCCTTTATTTTTTACCATGAGGACATGGACTCATTTATGTTTGGGGTGACGGTATAGTCGTAAGGAAGGAAATTTTTTTGAAAAATCTGAAAAATTTACGATTTTGAAAAAGTTTATTGTTTCTACTCATGAGTGTTTTGCATGATGAGTTGATTGAGTTTATGTTTATAATGCATAAGTAGTATGTGATATGATGTTCCCGCTCATGAGAGTAATGATTATATTGAGTTAGTGAAGTGATGTGGTTTACATGGGTGAGTGATTAGTGAAATTGAAACCAAGAAAGACGACTTTGACCTATAAGCACAAGCACACATTCACTGTGAGAAAAATAATTGATCTTTAATTGATAATTTTGCTGAAATACAAGGGGACAAGGGGTGTGTTATGTTATGTTGGAAGGATGTTATTGAAAATTTATTTTTAGAATTAGATGCAAAAAGTAGTTCTTCGAACTGAGTAACCGGGCCTTAGTATGACCAATATCACTGTTCGCGTAAAAATGAGAGAAAACTAATGAGCATAAATCACATGGAAGAAGCTCAGGCCCAGTTGGTCAGGAATAAAAATCTTCGCTGAAAAGTCCGGAGCTTAGAAAAATAATAAAAAGGGATAATGTGGAAAGTAGGAAATTTGATTTTAATTCTTAAAGGCAAAAGTTTAGAGAGATTGAAATATCGTAGTAAAATGTTCACAAAGACATGGAAGGTTGTCTATATTGGGAGTAGTGAGTAACGAATTTATTTACTTTAAGTGGGGACTATTCATGACACGAAGCTCGAGATAGTTATTGTTCGGTAGTGAGTTGGAGTATTTGCATTCATATTATCTTGTGTGTTGTATCGTAGCTTATTTGACTTGTGTGTGTGAACTCATGAATGCGTAATTATAAAAGAATTGAGATGTTTGTAGGTACCATCACTGGAAACCTTCACGAGAGTACACTCGTCCACTAGGGGTAACCTAGGGGTTTAAAAGGCTTGTTACACGTGCTAAGCGTAATCGTTGACCCTCACGAAAGAAAGAGATTAGGTTAGAGTAGATAGGTTAGATAGAATAAGAATCATCACAGTCAGTTCTCTCTGAGTTTATTGCTAAGGGACTAGCAATATGTAAGTTTGGGGGTGTGATAGTTGTTCAATATTGGTAATTTTTCGCCCCTATCTTGCGTTTGTTATATCTTTACATTCCGTTACTTGGTATTTTTATCCCGTTTGTGTTTGTAAGCATCTTTCAGGAACTTAATGAAGAAACAGAGCTAATCTTGGTGAATTAACTGAGTTCGTGTTCGTTTCTATCTCGAGAAAGAAATGAAGAGGTATGCTAGAGCAAAGAAGAGCTACCAGAGGGCAAAATAGTCATTTCCCGACATCGTTATCTCACCAAAGGGCAAAAATGTTATTTCCAGACATTATTACTTCGTCTAAAAGTATCGAGAGTCAAAGGCGACCAGTCTAGCTCAAATATGAAAAAATGGGTTTTTACAGTAAAAATGCATGAAATCCTACATCGTCAGAGGCAAAAAGAGGGAGACTGGACCTGAGCGACACTTTGGTTTATGAGCTAAAGGGGAACCCTAAGCCCAAGCGTAGGTCAGGGGCTTAGGTCCCACCTTGTGGTCACGTGATCCCTTTACGTGCAGAAGTTGTTTCGGAGTTGTTTCAGAATATTCCAGTTTTGTCCCTGCTTCGATATTTTTAGTGATCGGTGATTCCAGACCTCTACATACAGGCTTATACACATATTTACATCAAATTTTAAAGATATTATTCATGTATTTTGAAATTACAGAAAAGGGAAACTATTAGGGTTTCCCTCACTTGTCTATAAATATGAGAGGGTTAGGTTTAGTTGGGGAATTCTAGTTCTAGTTTTAGTTATAGTACTGGTTCTGGTTCTGATTTTCATGCACGTTCATTGAGTTGGTGGCCGATTTCATTGTTTCCATTGAAGAAAATCACTATTGAAGAGCTAAATATCTGTAGAAGAAGATTATAGAGATCGTTTCTACACCGACAATGCAGTCTCTCTCCGCCATGATCAAATAACTCGGTATCTAGGATTTTCTCGCAAAACCCTAGCCAAGTAATGTAGTTCTAATTTTATATTCAATTTTAGAAAGGGGAAACTATGACTATACTATGATGATTGTGTTAGATAAGAGACCGGTTTTTATTCTTGATACAAATTTATATATTTCCTCTGATTCCTGTCTTAGTCTGAATAAATGTATTTATCTTACTCAATCATGGTAATTTAATATGGGCTGGAACTCGAATGTTGAACACATGATTTTCTACACAATGGTGGTCATAAAACTCGAAACCCTAGTTTGACACAAGTCATGCCCTAACAAACTGATATAGACATGCTTTAGTTTATTTTCATGCTTTAATTTACTTTTCTACATTTACTTTTTGTTAGTAGTTGACATGCACTAATCAGTTTAGTCTTGAGATAGGTTGTCGCGATTCGGTTGAGAGTAATCCTTTTTGGGGTCAAACCGCTGGCGCGGTGCGACCTGATTCATAGTCAATGGATCGCCCTCATGCAATTGATGTTTAATCACAACCATTATTTATTATTGTTTTTTGTTTTATTTTTGTTAGTATTAGATAATTCACAAAAACAAACTTTATTCGGAAAAATATAATTTAGTGTTTTTAGACTATTGAAGTGAACAATCCTCGTCTCTGTGGGATCGATATTTCCCTACTCAAGAATAACTATCTACAACCTATCTGTGCGCTTGCAGAAGGGTAAAACCTAAAGTGTCGTTAAGGTGTTATTTTTAACCACATATTTTGTACACACCTGACGCCCATCAGTTCTGAATTGGCGTGAAAGCCATGTGGGACAAGAGACCGATCTAGGATTAGTATCATGAACCTTTGATGGGTTGTACCACTCGGACTACCGAGATTGTGGCGATAACGCTTCCTCTACTGGGCTAGTGATTTCAGCCCATGACTTATATATTTTTTAAGTGGTGATCACTTTTTGAGATGTCCGTAGTCTCTCAATAAAGATAGGGTGTTGATTTCGCCTTTTGTGCATATAGAGGTGGAATACTTCTTTATGTAGAGTTTACTTGATGATTTACACATATGCTTATTTTGCTAAGTGTTGCAAACCCTAAACTTATTATTTTGACGGCTAGCATGTTAACTGGGTAGTTTACATGGATGTATGTTCTTTGGAGCGCTAGACGCGGGGACTTTATTCTTTTAGTGTACTTCGGTGCCCGAAATGTAAACTATTTCATTTTGTGGAAAACTATGACATGTATCACCTTAGGGCATTTGAATATTAATCTACGAATGCTTCCGCTAGTGTTGTGTAGTGGATTCTCGTTATTGAATGTGGTTATTAGGTGTCCGGCCGAAAGTGGCATTTTTCTACATTTTTAAATAAATCCTTTTCGTTTTGAAGGGAAAAACCCGTTTTCGCCCACCCCCATAGTCCCAGAAAATTATCTTATTTTAGAAATGGTTTGAAACTCATTTTTATAAATATTTTGACTTTTAGAAACCGGCGGTAGTTAAGATGGATACCGAGGGTATGACGGAAGATTTTACGAAACTTTAAAGAATCGCTTTTATACAAAGTTTACGTTTTATGCGTTTCCCGAGCTCTTAGTGACTATTTTTGAGTTCCGCCAATGAAAAACTCATTTTTCAAATATTTGTGATTTTTCAGGACTGACGGCGCAAAAAACGGAGCCGTATTGCAAAATCTCACATTTTTGCATATTGAATTTTGCATTTTTAACAAAAATTCCTGTAAGTTTGGTTCTTACAACTTGATGGAGGATCACCGAGTACTCGATGGAGTTTGATTTATGCACACATTTGTATTCTATTTTCGTTCTCTCCCCTATGCTTCACCACTTCTCCTACTATGCTTATGGCATTGATTAGGGGTCTAGGGGGATGTGATTTGAAATTACTTAGATGATCAATAAAAAGAGCCTAGAGGGGGTGAATAGGATTTTTGTGGATTTGTTGACAAATTAATAATAATTGCAAAAAAATCAATTTTAATCCAATTCTCTATCAAGATAAATCATGCAAAGAATAATCTAACTGCAGAAAATAAAGCAATAGAGACATGATATTTTTATGTGAAAAACCTTGGAAAGACTCCAAGTAATAACCACATACACTCAGGTATAGATGCACTATGAATCAAGGATTACACGGACACTATGAAGTTTTAGACTTACAAATCCCTTCAGATCTGCCTTTCTCCACTTGACGTCTAACGAACTTGAATTACTTGCGTTCCACGAAGCTCTCGCTCCGCTTCGTACTCCGACAGCTCCGCTTCTCAACGGATCAATTCACCACAAAGCCTCATGCTTCGATCTCCGCACTTAGATGGCTCTACTTCTCAAAATGGGTCAAAGCAACCAAGTTGCAATCAGCGGTGTGTAGATTTTTCATAATCTAGATCATTCAATCGTGCATAAAATCGTCGATGTAGAAGCACGATAGAATTAACCCCAAAACAATAGAGAACTAGAAGATATGAAATCACTCGATGATATTTCTCTCTCTCTATCTCTATCTCTGCATATGAATATGAATCTGTAGAAAACTTGTAGAGATCTCTCAATGGCTTGAAGGCTGCCTCACATGTGTAGAAGACCTTAGTATTTATAGATAATGTTGTAGGGAAACCCTAAAGTTCCCCTTTTTCGTAATTTCATACCAAACCAAGTGAAACCCTATATTCTGCTTAATATAATGTGTGTGGCATGTATTTCAATGTGTAAAGTCATAGCCACCTCAAAGGATAGCAAATCGGGGGCAAAACGGGAATTTCCAGCATCATAACTCGTCAGACCCCTACGCTTGGAGCATAGGGGCTCCTATGCTAGGAGCGTAACTACTCTTTTTTCTTCTTTATTTTCCTTTTGTCAGAAGCGTTAAAATGCTCTTTCTGGCCATTTTTTAACTGTCACAAGCGTAGCTCATGTGTAGCAAAACTCTCGGAACAAATTGTTCTTAATATTTGAGCGATTTGAACATCCTTGACGTGTTTGTTAAGATTTTTGAAGTTGCAGCTTGAAACAATGATGTTTCTACCCTCCGGAATGCATTTTCTTCACAAACTTGCTTCCACTTCAATTCTCTTGTATTCTTCACTTCTTCAAACTTGATTTGACTTTGACGAAGCTTATCAATATCTATTAAACCTTCCCGACTTCACAATTCACTCAACATTACAAATTACTCAACATGGTTATTGTCGAGAACATGCCAGAACACAAATAATACTATAAATGTTCTTACAATCTCCCCCTTGGCATTTCTGAGACAGAACCATGTTTTACAAAATAGCCTTACAAATAACAACATAACATCTATACCTTTAAACACACAACGACAAACATAGATATCTTGCTTTCATAACAGTCTACCAATCCTGTAGCCACAACACTGAACAAACCATTTACCACAAGTGTGGAAAACAAATATAAAATAATCATAAGAAAAACACAATATCCAAGTAAGCATAATGATCATAAAACGCACACTCCTTCTCCCCCTTAGTCAATACTTCTCCCCCTAAAATCATTACTCCCACTAACTCAAAAAAATCATTACTCCCCCTTACTCAATACTTCTCCCCCTAAAACCATTACTCCCCCTTACTCAATATTTTGTTTCCTTTTTGTCACTAAAAGGACAAGGAACAATAAAAATAACCAAAATTCATGAGAGAAACAAGGGAAAACCTCAAGATGAAAACATAGGAAAACATTATAGATATACTCTATAAGATTATATCCAAATTCTCAAGTAACAAAAAATCTCTCAAATGCATGAACTTAATACTAATGCATGAATGCAAAATGCAAAACAAAAAATATTTTTGTTCTTAGAAACATGTGAGCAGAGAAGTAGAGACAATGAACTAATCATTAACACAATATATTCACATATTTGACTTAGCAATTATACACATGATGGGGAAAAAAATCAGCACACATATCTTGTAGATATAAACAGTCACAAGGCAAGTTTTACATAACATTTGCATATATGAAAAATATTCAGGTGCAAGCAAACAACAAAGATGAAAGCAATAAATACTAATTCTAATAATCTCCTCACTAATCGTGATGACACTTCAGTCCAAAACCTAAGCTACAAGTCAAATCTTTAACTCGGACATTATTGCTAATTAGAGGAACACAATTAAATCTTTTCAACCTTTTCACTATATCCCTTTTTATCTTTCTAAGCTCCGGACTTTCCAGGGAGGATTTTTAGTCCCGGCCAACTGGGCGCAAACTTCTTCCATGGGATTTATGCTCATTTGTCTTCTCCCCTTTTTACGCGAACACTCAATGCTTACTGAGGCAAGAGTCCCGGTTACTCAGATCGAACAACTAACTTTTGCATTTCTAAATTTTAAACATCTCATTTTTTCCTCTTTTCAGCATCACCACAACATTTATAAGCATGCAAAAAGGTATTTAAAATCATACATCAATCTAGCATAGCTCATGAACCTATATATCACTTCAGATTAGATGAAAAAGACAAAGTATCAATAAATATTACAGTCATGTCCGAAGTGAAACAAGCACCCAAAGTTGATGAGTTGCAAAAATAATACTTAAACATGTCAAGTGAATAACTCATAACCTCGGGTTAGAATAATAACTCCAATTCCCATAACCATAATAAGAAACGTAAACATGAGAATGGAGTGAAATATGACAACCATTTATACCTTTAACAAAACTCAACATGCTAAGAATTTTTGTTTTATAAATTTTATGGTAATTAATTTATGTCATAATGATGCATGCATGTATAATCCTAATAGTAGCAAAACATGATGCATGCATAAAAAATAGAAGATAATGCAAATAAAATAAAAATGCATGATAATGTATCAATTCTAGGATAAAAGATAATGCAAGTTATTCCTAGAATGATACATATGAGGACATCTATCCTAATGATAACATAACACTAGATTTTCTAAGATGCACATGTTTTTGAAAATCTAATCATTTTGTAGAGATGTCTATTAACTGAGAATCTGTAGATACATACTCAAGACTTTTCTCAGAATTAGAGTCACGCGCTCTACATGCAGTATGAGTGACCAAAGAATGTAGTTCATCTTTCCTAACCCACACTTGTTTAATTTTTGGTTCTCTATTTGCTAGCCTAGACAATCTCTTCTCCTCTTCACTCAACATCCGAATTTGATTTTCAACATTGGGTCTTTTCTGAGTTCTATGCTTCCACTCTGATTTCAAAATATCTCCTCTTAACTTTGATCACACGGGTCGAATGTGACCTTTCACTCCACAGTGATGACATATTGGTATAAACCTTTGGAAATCATTGTTTGAACCCTTACGGAATTTAGAGGCAAAGGGAGGCTTACTCTTAACTGGTTTTTTGACATAAGATTGAACATTAAGACTCCTATCAGACTTATCTTGAGAAGAACTAGATGCTACTTGGGAAGCCCAAACAAAGGTTGTTTTGGAAACGATGTTTGAATCACTCAATGTTCCTTCGAACCCCAACCCCTTTGTATTGTCTGCAGATTTTTCCACACTCAACATATGATTCAGCTTAAGAGTTCCACTAGACCATTTATAAATAGTTTAGTTAGCATCATTCAAATCTTTTACCAATCCCTCAATCCTTGTAGATTTCTCACTCAATTCCAATCTTATAGTTCTTAATTACTCATTGAGACCATCTACCTTCTTTAAAGCCTAAGTCCTTTCTTGTTCAGAGTTGGTCACTTCTTCTTTTAATGACTGTCTCTCCTTATGAACATTTTTGAATTGAAGAATATATTTTGAGAAGACTTTGCTCGTATGAACAGACTTTTCATAAAGTTTATTGTATGCATCTTCACACGAGTCCCCACGATCTTCATTATCCTCAGAATCTTCCCCTTCAGACATTGCCCAACTTGCAACAATTTCTTCAACCTCCTTACTTGGTGCAACAAACATAGTGAAATTCTCAGACTCATCAGTCACGTCAGACTTAGTAGAATCACTAGTTGTTCCATCATCTGATCCATCACTCCAAGAAACAGCTAGACCTTTTGTCATTTTCTTGTTATTGACGCACTTCGCAACATTGTGACCAAACCCTTGACACTCAAAACATTGAGGTTTCTTTTTGTTAGAATTAATCTTGTCATTTCGATTTTGGACCTTTTTATTTTTAAAATCATGTGATTTATCTCCAAATTTTTGTCCTTTAATCAATTCTTGACCACAAGAAGATTTTAAAAATTTATGAAAGTACTTCATGATCACGTCAATCTATATTGTTCTACTCTTACCCTCCTCATCAGATTCACTAGGATCCTCTCTAGTGGTTTTAAAAGCTATGCTTTTCTCTTTTTTGCCACTTGGCATCTTTGAAGATTTAACACCCATCTCAATCTCATATGATTTTAAATTCCCAACCAACTCTTCAAGTCTAATTTCCTTGAGACTCATGATTTTAGATGTGACGGTAACCTTAGACCAAAAATGTTAAGGCAGACACCTTATAATTTTTGTCACTATGGTAGTCTCGGGAATGGGCTCTCCTAGATTATGACAACTTGTTACTATGTCAGCTAATCTACCCTCAAAGTCACCAAAAACTTCATCATCCTCCATCCTAAGCTGCTCAAATTGTGAATTTAGAATTTGGGGTTTTGATTGATTAACTTTTAAAGTTCCTTCATGAGTTACTTGGAGAAAGTCCCAAGCTTCTTTGGCAATTTCGCACGTGGCTATTCTCTTAAACTCACTCGCAGTCACAGCATTATACAACGCATTCAAAGCTTTTGAATTTCAACTAACACTATTTGTTTCAACAGTAGTCCCCTCACTTAACGGTCTTACCCTAAATTCATTAGTAACAACATATTCCACAGTGGGTGGTGATTATCCTACCTCAATGGCAAGCTAAGCTCTCTCATCTAACAATTTCAAAAACGCTCTCATCCTCGCTTTCCAATATGTGTAATTAGAGCCATCAAACAAATGGGACCTAGATACGGAACCTCCTTCACGATGTAAATCCATCATCTAAGTTCATAATCTAACCCTAGGTAGTTAACCTAAAACGGGGTAACCACGCTCTGATACCAATTCAAATTACCTATGTGATGATTGTGTAAATGAGTGAACACGTTTGACTTAATATAAGACTATTTGTTTATTCTATGTCTTGTATTAGCTTGAATGGATATGTAAAATATTACTCAATCATGATTATTCAATATGGGCTTGAACTCGGATGCTTAATTCATGATTTTCTACACAATGGTGGTCATTAACATGCAATCTAGGTTTGGACAGGCCATGCCAAGGGGAGGTGAAATTGGCATCCTTTAGTTTATGTTATCGCATTGTAAGAGTAGTATAGAGTAATATAGATTACATGCATAAGTCACGTTCTTCCGAAGATGAGTTGTAGCCGAGTCGGATGAATTATTCTTTTTTTGGGATTAGGGTTTGCCACTATTGCAACCCTATATCTGATTCACATATGATGGACTACCATTTACAATTAAATGAATATAAGACTATATTATGCGGCTAGTGGTGGCATTAGAAATACCCTAAACCTTATCTCTAATGTTCTTCTCAAAACAAAACAATTATCTTTATTTTCTGTTATTTTATTTACCTATCAAAGTAGTTATAGAAAACAATCCCACAAAATATTGCTTCATAATTTAGTTATAATAATTATATATAGAGAGTTATGATATACTTAGTCCCGTAGATTGAATAACCCTATCCGAAGAACTACTATACTACAATACGATTTGTGCGCTTGCGACGGGTAAAACTAGGTCAACTTTTAAGGGCTTATTTTCACTATTATTTTTAATCATTATTCAATCATGTGCCCTAGAACCGATCAAAGTTTTTTACCCCATTGTCGAGGACTAAACAAAATTTCTATACTCTAGAATAATTATTTTAGCTAAATTATTTATTTGTTTTATTTTTACTTTCTTATTTTAAAAAGATGATATTCTGTGAATTTTGATAGGTACATTAAAATTAGCAAAAGGAGAACCAGAGAAGCAGTGACGATTGCTTTACTGGATCGTTTGTGAGTTTTAATCGTATTTTGAATCTTTGCTTAAATATCATCTTTAATTTTATTATTTAACTTTTCTTTTCTTATGTTTTATTTATTTTTCAGTTTATTGTTAGTTAGTTTAGTTTATTTTTATAATTTTTTATCATTGTATCAGTGAATTGCGTTCAGCATCTGAAGAACTTGTTACCTTTGATTCTGAAGTTGATAGAACTTATCGCAAAAACTTAAGAACTAACAAACAAGAGATTCTAAAGGATAAAGTAGATTCTAACGATATGGGCGACCCTCAGGTACAACCACTAGGTTCTTTGTAAGATTATTACACACCATCTGATTTCGAATCCCCATCGGACATTATAATACCAAGAGAAACAGCATCCCCTTATGAAATTAAGGCTAGTATTCTAAATATGTTACCTAAATTCTATGGACATAAGCATGAAGATCCTTATGATCAGATTACTGAGTTTATATAAATTAGTGCGACAACTAAGATGAATGGGATGACTACCAATGCCCTGCGTCTATGATTATCCCCGTTCTCACTCAAAGAAAAAGCTAAACGATGGTATAACAGTTTGAATGAAGGAGTGAGAACTAATTGGGAGAATATTAAGAAAGAATTTCTACATAAGTATTATCTAATGGGAAAGACACATGAAGCACAGGCAACCATAATGAATTTTGCCCAACTTCCTGGTGAACAATTCCATGAAATTTGGGAATGTTATAAGGAGATCTTGGCTAAATGTCATCATCATAAATTTTTGAAGTATGATTTGGTGCGTAATTTCTATCATGGCCTAGGAGAAATATAATAACTTCCTATAGATGCAGCTTATGGAGGAATGTTTGCACTTGAACCAGTCAAAGACATATGGAAGATATTTGAAAGATTGAGTGAGAACTCATAACAAAACATGTTAGAAGCTAGGGCTAGGTCGATTCTTAGCAGCCCTAGAAGAATGAAAACCATCAAAGAAATCGAAAGAACAAACGATGTTGCAGCACAAGTAGCTTAAATAAGTCAAAAATTAGATAAGTTCTTAAATCTCACTCAAAATACTCCTATAGAAGTTTGTTCGGTTTGTTCTGACCCTTCCCACTTAGCTAGCGGATGTCCAATGATGTACCAAGAAGAGATAGTACCACAAGATGTTACGCAGCCTTTACAAACCCTAATAATAACTTGTTTTCAAATTCTTACAATCAAGGCTTGCGAAACCATCAATATCCATCATATCATTCTCAAAACATAGAAAATCCAGTTCAATCCCAAAATTTCAATCAAAATCCAAGACCATTCAATAATACCCTAAATTTTCAAAACTATACATAAGGATTTAGACATTTTCAACCAAATCAACCTCATTTTAGAAATCAAAATCCAAACTCTAATCCACCACCTAGATTTGAATCTGGTTTTGAAGATAAAGTTTTACCGGCCCTCAGTAATTTAGAAGCTAATACCCAACTGTTCTATACACATTCACAAGCCATTTCCATGTTAGAAACACAGATAGGGCAAATAACGTACTCCATATCCTTCTTTTTGCTATATGGTTAGGGAAATTTGTGACGAATTTGAATCCAAAATTGCTCCTTACAACATCCTTAGAGTCATGATTGATCCCAAACTTTCATTTCTTAACACCATGTTTGCTAAGCAAGTATACCCTACAAACTCCAAAGATAAATGCCAATATAAGTAAGTGGATACTTTTTATCGCTTTAGGACCAAGTGTTGGGTCTCCATTCCTTCATTAATTTATTAGCACATGGTGGGGCATTGGAGATCACTACTTCCTACACCATACGCATGGGCGAAAGATTAGAAGTTACCCTTTCCATTCCTAATATAAGTTATGATCTCTAAACAATTGGGTGATGATTTTAAACCACCTTTGGGATCAAAAGTATAATTTGTTAAGGATTATGATCATTTGAAATTTTTGGACAGTAATTGTTTGAAGTAGAAAAGGATGTGCAAGAAAAAAAGGGTGACGAGGAAGAAGAAAGAGGCTAGGAGAGGAACAAAGAGAATCCGTAGGATAGGGAATATAATAGAAAGAAGGATCGATTATAAATTCTCTAGAAATATCTCTACAATTTTATTTTATTTTATTGTTTAAAGCAAATCCGTTTAGGATTGGTCTTATCCTTATCTTTCTTATTTGTTTTCTTTATTTTTCTGCAATTTTTCTTTTAGAGGATTATAGGCCCTTAAGGCCAAATCAAGTTTCCCGTTATTTATTAGTAATAAAAATTTTCATTCCCTTATTTTGCTTCTTATATGAAATTTCGGATTATTTAAGCTATCTCTCCACTTAATATGATCTTGGGTATGCATAGTTTACTTGGAGTATGGTAAGTGTTGTGCCATTGTTTCTTATGCTTAGTTCGTTTCCCCTAAGAATTTCTTTTACTGTACTCTATATACTAGCACATGTCCTTAACTTATATATCACTTCTTGAGTTGTCGGTTACGGCGTGGTGCCGAACCTCTTCCATGTGTTGTCACTTGATGTTGTGGAGTTGGAAACGGATTGTTGTGTTCCGTGAGTCCAACATTTTGTTGTTCCTTTACTGTCCTCTTGGACATTATAGGAATCTGTAGAGTTGTGTTCACTCTTATTCGGCTGTCTTTTGGAAACGGTGTTTTCTAAACTCTTTGTGTTTAAAAGGAAAATCCGGTTTTCGCCTACCCCCGTATTAAATTTAAAAGTTTTAATACTTTATAAAATGATCTTGGGATCTTCTTTAAAATGAATTTTCAACTTTAAAAGCCGGTGATGGAAATTGACTGAGACCGGGGGCAAGACGGTCATTTTTAATGTGTGATTTCCTAAAAGAAAACTATTTTATTACTTGTCTCGAGATCCCGAGATTTTGAGACTTCTTTCTCAAAATCTCAACCTATAATGTTTTGAAAGGTGGTTCCTTGTTTCACCATTTCGTCAGTTCATTCTAAGTCTCTACTCTCAGGTATGAGGCTTGGTGTTGTTCAGTACACACAAATAGTATTGCCTTTCACTTTTCTTGGTTGTTGATGTCACCACCTAGGTGATTGGAGTTTTTGTACGTTAGGGGCATGGATGTCAAACGGATTGGTTCGAGTTTTAAAAACATTTTTCTTAAAAACTATTGAATCTCTGGGATTCATCTTTTTATTACTTTCACTCTCGGTCATTCGCTTTTGGTTTCCTTGTTCACTTTTGGGTGTTCTTTCCTTGTTCGGGTATTCTTAATCTTGACGTTGTTGTCTTGGTTATCGGTTGGCTTAGCATTTGGAACTCTTTTCCTTTGCTTTGTTTTGGTGACCCTTAGGTGGTCGTTCTTGTGAGTTGAGTTCGTGTACCCTTAGTGAGTTTATTGGGTGGTTTTCCTTATCCATAATGAGAGTGTTAGTGATTTGATCAATCTTATTGATGATGTGATTTATGGTATTGATGAAGAGATATGATTGAGGTGATCTAGCCCTTGAGAGGTAGATTTTCCTTAGGAATGTGATGAGGTTTGCTATATATATATATATTGATGGTGGTTGTGTTAATACGCAAGGACGTGAGTGATTTTCCTCCCGTGTTCTCGGGGAATGAGTTATGAGTATTCCTTGGTACTAGTGGTGGATTTGATCCTTGTTGATATTAGAGGTGAGTGTGTTTCCCTCTGTTGGATTTTGTGGTTAGCGTGGTGAGCATTTGATGATTGTTAGATTTGACTTGGGTTGTTCTGTACCTAGTGTACGTTGGTGAGAGTAGTGTAGACTATCGGTATGGGTTTTGGAGTACGATTCATAGTTGTACCTTATAGACTCTTATTGTGTATTTATATATATATATATATTCCTGATACATATATATATATATATGTACTCATTTACGGTAGCTTATGAGCGTGTGCCTTGGGTTTGCGTGGATGGGATTTGTGGGCTATATATATATCTTGATAGATAGTTAGCATTACCTAAACTTCCAGAGGATGTGGTAATTAGAGTATCTTTTCCTACTGAGCTTATTTGCTCACGGAGGGAATTTCATTTGCCCCCTAGTATTCCACGTGAGGTTGTAGGAAATATACGGCTATGGGCAGGATGTAGTGCAACGACAATTTTCCTTGGTTTTCTTGTTACAGGTTTGGAGTTGCATTGGGTGATGCGGTTACGGTTGCAGCGCGACTGGGTTTGGGGATGATAGTATTCTTCTGTCAGTTTCTTTACCCATTTGTTTTGGGATTGTCATGTATTTCTTTTGGGAGCCAGTCTATTGGCATATCCCTGTTGATGTATCTTTTATTTCCTATATTTATTGTTTCAGGAAGTTATTGTATCTATTCTTCACATCTAAGTGTTTTTCTGTATTCTTATTCGAGCATTTGTGGCTCTGTTAATTATAGAGGGTTTGGAGGGGTTTTGGTTTCTTTCCACTACCTCGACCCTAGTAGGATTGATTAATGTGGGGCTTGGAAGCCATTGTTATTATCAACTGTTATTGGCAGGTCTTTGTGCTGTGGTTGGTTGTCCGGATGTTCCATTTACAAACGGAACAATGCCAGAATTTCGTTAGATTTCGCTGCTTTGTTTAATCATTCATTTGGGTATGAAATATACCATTTCTATCACTATTCCATATATTTTCATGGTTAATGATGTCTTAGTTGGTCATTCATGTTAAGGATCACATCCTGGATTCCTTGGATATCCCAGTTTGGGAGTCTTAGGGATTTAGGGGACTGTCTGTTGGTATCGGAGGATACTATTGAGTTCTAGTATTCTATTTGGCATGGAGTATAGTTTTTAATTTTATTCCATGTATTTCCTTTGTTATTGTTGACTCTAGTAGTCGCTTGACTAACGTCACCCTTTGGAGATTCGTTGATTCTCTAGATTTGAGTTTCGGGAATCTTAGAGGCATGACTGCATGGTGTCAATTCATTTTATCCTTTTGTGGGTGTTTGATGATTGAATGTCGCTGGTTCTCATTTCTTTTTTTTTTTACTTCCGTTCACTCCCTAAGCTCTTAGGCTCGGTTTTCTGAGTTCTAGGAAATTTGGGGCGTGACAATTGAACTCCCAAGGTGTAAGGATATTCATGGAAACCATTATAATTAAAAAACCTCTTTTAACAAGTATGAAATATGGCTTATCAGGTTCATACACTACATATACTATATTGAATTTTGATGAGCCATTTTGACACTTCTAACATATATATGTGTGTGTGTCTTAGTAGTAAACTCTTCAATTTGTATCAGAATTCGTTTGTTGAGAGATTCAACACTGCTGTTTTTCAAGAGGAACTCAAGTGGTACTCAACAGAACCCCAACTAGGGAAGGTCAACTACATTATACCAAATCAAATGCTGCAATTTGTTAGAGCTAACCAAATCGTAGCTAGAGGCCACAACATCTTCTGGGAGAACCCTAGGTATACGCCTTAATAGGTTCAAAACCTAATAGGTCCTGAACTAAAATCAGCTGTCAACTCCAGAATACAAAGTCTAATGAGAAACTATTGAATGAAAATCCATTAATTACAGGAATGATGCATAAACAATGAAATATATCTGGTAAAGTTTGACATCAATGAAAACCCCTAATAAGTAAAATCAAAACCTATGTGCAATCTAACATCACTCACTTCTCTACTTGTACCAAAATTGAATATATCTCATACAACAACCAAAACCCATATTCTATAAAAATTAAAATAAAAAAAACAGAGCAAGAAAATATAAAATTGTGAGCCTTACATACGAAATCTTGTATTTGTGGTATTAGTTTTCTTATATATGTCACAATATCATATATGTCCACTATGGAACATGCATAAGTTTTAAGCAGACCCATTATTCGGAAAAGCAAAAAAAATTTATTAAATAGGAGAGTGGAGAAGAACATACACGAACACAAGCCATAAAACCAAAAGATTGACTCGTTCTTGTAGAAGTATTCAACGATGCGGGGGTTGTTGTACTAATCGACGACCATCTCTTGGTCGAATCGCTGAAAAACTGCAGGGCCGAGTTCTTCCTCACAGCCGGGTTCTTCCTCACAAAGTAAATTTGGGGCTTTTGCTCCTTCGTTGCTTTAGAACCCTAAAGAAATTGAAGAGAAGAAGATATAGATAAAAGGAATATAATCAAAAATTCGATTAAGTCCCTAAATACTGTTCCAAATTTCAGATCTCAAACAGTTCCAAAGATTTCAAATTCCTTCAAAAATTTCAAATTCTGCAACTGTAGCATATTTGGAGTTACTGTTTGTGTGTGTAAATTGATGTGTATAACTGTGTGAAAATCAAATAGCTGGAGACCGCTTATCTTGCAACATAGGCGCCACCTCAGCGACTTGTAATTGGTAGTGAGAGAATGAATGGAGATGATCCTAAACCTTCAGTTTTTACTTTGTCTTTTTAGAAACCCCTTTCTACTATAGTGAAGAGTGAGAGAAAAAAAGGTTATTGCTGTCTTCAAGCTTTTTATTCTCTCTTCTTCTAGTCAGACTTAGATTTATTTGCTTTAGGCTCCTGTAAATGGAGACTGAGAAGGAACTGGTAGCTAGGGTGTAGTTATAAATATGTCGGGCCCTTCGGAGTGGTTTAAAGGACCATTTTTCGATGTGAAGGACCGTTTTTTGGTCAAAGGCCAGTCAGTTTAGTGATCCGAACGTTGCCGGGGAAGAGGTCGTAGACAGTCTGTTACTGGAGGAGAACGAGATTAGTGTAGCAGCGTACGTACCTGCTAGTGGCACTTCACCCTTTCGGATAGAACAAGGCCTGATTCCTTATTCTTTTACCAATTTTAGAAGTAATTTAAGCTTTGGCTATATATAGGATGACTGGACTGACTATATTCTTTCAATTCCTGCTTATGTGGAACATTTGAGGAAGGCCCGAATTTATGATGCGATTAGGTTGTTTCACAATTTCAATGTCCAACGAGATTAAGACGGTCTGAATTGTTGGTTTCTCGATGGAATACTTCTACTCATACTTTTATAAGCTCGTGGGGTGAGTTTACACCATGTTATATGGTTTGCATTACCAAGGGGGTGCCAATCTTGCTGAACTCTATTTTACAGTGGCGGAGGAGGGTTTATTGGCCGAGCTTGATGCTGCCCATGCTGGTGCCAAGTCTTGGGGTACTATTTAGGGGAAGGGGTGTGTTCGCCAAGAGAGGTCATCATGGGTCTCGAAGAAATGTGATGCTCGAGAGAGCGATGATGGTCCTTTCTTTGGGCGTGGGTCTAATTTAGCTGCATACATACTCTGTCGGCTTTCTTGGTTTGTGTTTGAATCTCTGCCTGAGGACACTGTGCATCCTCAATTAATGAGGGTGGTAGTGTTGTCAGTAACGGTTGCTTTGCCTATGGGTCCTGCTTTTCTAGGGACCCTTTATTAGCGTTTGGACACATGGTTAGATGATAATGCCCGCAATGTTGGTCGTTACTGGGTTATGTCATTTGTTGCCGCATCATTTTTGCAAGTGTTTTTGTTGGAGGATATGTTATGCTTGAGGAGGTGGTTCGTCTTGTCTCCTCGAGTGCCTCTACAAGATGTGATAGAGGATGTAGGGCGTTTTGTGATGCGTCCTTATGTTGATGAGCATGCTAGTGTGTTCACGCCAGCCTTGTATTTTGAAGAGGTAAGCTGGCTTGCTTGGGGTACCAAGCACTTTTCAACAGCGATGAAGTTGTGTTGTTGATGACTGCCTGTGATTAAAGATGTAGAGTCATTGGTGAAAACTTATAACCCGAGGAGGATCGCTCGGCAATTTAGGTACTATCAGGGAGTTCCCAGTGTGTTTGATTGTTTAGAGACAGAGGAGGTGTAGTTTGAAATTTTTCCAAGATTCCATCCTTCAGAGATTAAGAAGTTGACAGAGGGTGAAGGCATTTGTGAATTCCCCTCTCGTGCTCAGAAGGGGCAGCCTATGTCATCCTTTTGCAGTATTTGGTAAGGAATTCGGTAAGTCGCAAGTTCAAAAGGCTAAAGCCTAGCAAATTGTCTGGAATGATGAATCTTTCAAGATTTTGCCCGAGAAGTGCAATTTCAGGGATTTTAAGAGCGTGTTGGTGTCAGAGATTGAGAGCGAGAGCACTTCTAAGGAGAAGAGGGGGCGAAAGGCCTCCGGTCGAGCCAACCTTGGGCAAAACAAAGGCGGGTATGAAGTGCTGAACGTCCAACACAAACTCAAAAGGAAATAGGATCTGCGATGGCAGTAGAAGGCAGTGCAGATATAAATGATGATGAACTGGTGCAGCATTCAGGGAGACAACCTAGTGCTCGTGTTTCACAGACTCAGGCTATAATGCCTTCTCATGATGCTCGTGGTGTGACTCAAGCAGCTCACCATCGTGCTGCTTCTGGGAATCGGGCACCGGTTTATGAGAATGTCCCTAGTGTTGGAGAATATGGCTCAATGGAGCCTTTAATGACTGATGCAGGTGGGGTTACGGAAGTAGGTGCATTGCTCAACCATATTCCCTTGGTTGGTTTTGATGATTTCTTAGAGCCATATTCCCGTTCGATGGACTGGGATGCGAGTATGTCCGATTTTAATTATTTATTGGGGCGTCCTAACGTTGCTTTTGCAGTGCCAAGTGTGGTTCTCGAGGCATCGGCAGAGGGGCTGTTGCTTCTGTTCACGAGGCTGCTTTGAGTGAAGGTCAGACTACAAGTCATGTTGGAGTTTCTCTTGCTCCAGCTAATGTGCAGGTACCTGATGAGGTGAGCCCGAGTGGCTACGCCGTGAGGGTTGATAGTCGTGAAGAAGTGGTCAGGAGCAAGAAACTGTGGTGCCAACATCTGTTGCAAATGTCCAAGAGGTACTCGTGGATGTGGCTTAGTCGCCCATAACCGCCAGAGTTGGAGCGCCTGTCAAAGCACCAAGGGATGGCGTTGCCGGTGCTTCTACATCAGCTGCTGGTGCGGCGCAGGCGGTATGCCATCGGCCTTTGGGACATTTGTACCACCTCTGTTGCTCGCCAATGTTGATCCTGCTGACATTTTCGTGATGTGGATGAACTGCCGTGTTTCCTTGGATTTCATTCCTTTTTTAGAGGTTGGGCTAAAGTATCGTCCTGATATACATGCGTTTCTGAGGTCGAGCCATGTGATCATTCGAAGTTGTATTGTGGAAGGCCTTGTTCGGAATTTTCAAATTCTAAGCCAGATTTCTCAAGGGAGTACAGATGTAGTCTCGTTGATAGAGGCTCAGAATTTATTTGATGGCCTTCGGCGTTTTGGGGTTGACGTGGAGTGGTTTGAGTCGCGTTTGGATATAGGCTGCCTATGGTAAAGCATCATCATGCTCGGGAGCAACTATCGGCTATAGATAAAGCTATTGATGATCTTGAGGAAGAATTGGGATGTCTTTACACTCGGAGGAAAGAGCCAAGGCGCACAACCGTTGTCTGACGAGGAGCATCGGCGTGTTTTCTCTTATGGTGAGGATGGGATGTGACTAAAACATTTTGATGGTGACATTGATGTAACCTTGGGTTTTTATGATGTAATTTTGTGAATGTGACAATGTGATTTTTTTTGTGAGGTGGTGGTACAAATATTTGTGATTTTTGTGTGGTTTACTACAGTTATATATTGCGACCTGAATGATATTTTGGGTAAAAGAGAATTTGTTGCCAAGTATAATTATTCTAGTTTATCTTTTCATACCTGTGTTTTTTTATGTGTAGTGTTTGTTTGATTGATAGGTTTATTGTTTTTTTTTTTTTTTTTTTTTTGAAATAGAAGAAAATAATGTACAGAACCCGAAATAGGAAAGGGAAATAGGATCAAGCCCCATACAAGAAACAGGTCCAAGGACAATTAGAGGCAATTGCCAATACAAGTAACTATAATAGTTACAACCATTCTGATGAAGCGCTTGATCCGGTAATGACTAAGTGTAATCGATCACTGGCAAGGAAAGAGTTCAATCAGGAGGCATGGGAGGCAGCCGAATGAAGGAGTCAGACAAGTCCCATTCAACAACAATGCGATTGGCTTCCAAAGTGTCCTTGACAGAGCAACATGAAAGCCTCTCTCGGACAGATGAGATGGCAAGATTGAGAACTGCATTCGCCGAAAGAGAATAGCCTTGAAAAAGTCGTATGTTGCGTTCCATCCATATATTGTACCCCAGCGAAGCATGACATAGTTTACGAACAAAATTCCTGGTATTGGAATTGCTTACCCACAAGAGCGATGCCCAATTGATAAATTCACTCCAAGAGGAAGGGCAAGTATAGAATGCACACCGATCTTGAAAAAACTTCCACAATGGATTGACAAATGGGCATTGGAAGAATAAGTGATTGTGTGATTCTGGATGCATGGAACAAAGGCTACAAATGTTAGGTGAATGCCAAAAAGCAACAGCCTTACTATCATATGTAGGCAGCTTGTGGAGGATTGCAACCCATAATAAAAAACTGTGCTTTGGGGTACAATTTGAAAACCACACTAGGTGTGTCCAAGGAAGATTAAGAGGTCTGGATAGTGATGCAACAATGTGGGAAAATGAAAAGGACATGGATGGTGAAGGTAGCCATGTGGTTGTATCAGGGCAAGAAGGTGATGGCATAGGAAGGTTGATGCTGTTGAGTTGTGGGACAATTGAAAAAATGACATGAGGCAAGTTCCATGATGTGCCATTGATAAAAGTACTGACCTTCTCACTGATCACAAGATTATGACATGTAATCTGATCAATTGAGGTTAGTTGATGGAGAGGGCCAAGAGTACACCAATTGTCACACCAGAAATTTGTTGAAGACCTATTACCAATATCAACCTTGACAAAGGGCTGAATAACAGGTCTAAGTTGGAGAAGCTTACGCCAGGTCCAAGAACAGGGTTGTGGTAGTTTTAATGACCATATTGATCTATCTTTAATCAGGTATTTCCGCACCCATTGCACCCAAAGTGAATTATTTTCCGTAGATAAGATATGCCAGAAATGCTTCATCATTGCAACTTTATTCCAAGACTTTAAGTGTGGAATACCAAGACCACCCTCATATTTGGGCTTACAGACTACCGCCCAAGCAACTTTTGCGCCCCCTTTTTTCAGTTCTTGCCATTTCCAAAGAAATTTTTTGAGTGTAAAGTTCAATTTAGTAAGAGTAGAGGCTGGTAGAATGAATTTTGAAGCCCAATAATATTGCATACTACAAAGAACAAATTTGATCAATTGAACTCTTCCTGCAAAAGAAAGGGATCTACTTGTCCAGCTTGTAATTCTTTTTGTGACCTTCTCAATTAAAACTTTGCAATCAATATGTTTAAGTCCTGTTGAAATTTGGGGTACCCCAAGGTACCTGATAGGGAGTGAACCTCTGTCAAAGCCCAAAAGAGAGAGAATTTGTACTTCAAGAGCTGGTGGTACACCAGAGAAAAAGATGTTACTCTTAATCTGATTGATGTTGATCCCTGAGAGATTGTTGAATGTGGTGAGTGCATTCATAAAGACCTCTACTGAATTAAGTCTTGCAAGGGAAAGCATCAACAAATCATCAGGAAATATGAGATGTGATAAGGCCATATCTTTACATCTCCAATGATATTTAAATCCAGAACAATCAATAATCATTTTCTTGAGAATATTTGAAAAAACTTGCATAACAATGACAAATAAGATTGGAGAGAGGGGGTCCCCTTGCCTCAAGCCTTGTTTTCCATGGAAAAACCCATGAAATTCACCATTAATGGAGATAGTATAAGATGGTGAAGAAACACATGTGGTAATCCATCTAATGAATCGAGGTGGGAAGCCAAATAAAGCTAGGCTATCAAAAAGAAATGGCCATGAGACAGAGTCGAATGCCTTTCTATGATCCACTTTCATAGCACACCTAGGAGAACTAGAGTATCTATGATAGCCTTGAACTAGCTCTTGTGAGAGGAGGATGTTATCATCAATGTGTCTTCCGGTAATAAATGCAGATTGGGAATGATCAATGATGTGTGGAAGGACAGGCTTTAACTTGTTTGCTAATAATTTAGCAATACATTTGTAAATAGTGGTACAACAGGAAAGTGGCCTAAAATCATTAAAGCTTGATGAATTGGCAATCTTGGGGGCAAGAGAGATTAAACATGTATTAACCTGTTTCAACAATTTACCACTCAAAAAGAAGTCTTTGATGGCAAGAGTAACATCATGTCCAATAATGTTCCAAGTTTTTTTGAAAAATGAGACATTGTAACCATTAGGGCCATGGGCTTTTTCACTATGAAGTGATAGAAAACATTGAAGTATTTCAGTGTCAGTTGGTACAGAATTGAGAGATGATAAAAACTGGGTTGGAACAATGTTATGAACATAGGAAAGTAAAGATGTGGTACCAGGGTAGGAATGAGTATTGGAGCCCAGAAGATTCCGGAAATGATTGAGGGCTTCATCCTTGATTGCATCAGACCTTTCCAGTAGAGCCCCAGAAGATGCAGTAATGGATACAATCTTGTTTCTGTTATTCCTTGTTGCAACAGATTTGTGGAAGAATGATGTGTTTGAGTCACCACCTTTCAACCAAGTAATTCTAGATTTTTGCCTGAAGGTGTCCTCTTCAGCCTTGCAAAGATTGATGTAAGAATTTAGAAGAATCTTTTCTTGTGCTCTGAGAATTGTATCATCGGGCTTAGATTCAAGGGCAAATTGACAAGTATTAAGTTCTTCCTTAGCATTTAGGACTCTACCTGAGATGGCACTGAAGGCAATAGAACATATAGATTTGAGGGGATACTTGAGGGCTTTAAGCCTGGATATCAATTGGAACATAGGGAAACCAGAGAACTGTTTATTCAAAATGGACTCCACAATTGGTAAAAAATCAAGATGAGAGGACCAACAATTAAAATACTTGAAAGGTATTTTTCTTGTAGGAGAAGGATTACCTAATTTGATGATCATGGGTGAGTGATCAGAAATACCATAAGGAAGAAAAGAACACTGAGATAGAGGAAAAGTAGAGTTCCATTGCCCATTGATAATGTCCGGTCAAGCTTCCTTGAGATGTTAGCAAAATCATAGCTTTTGTTTGTCTAGGAGAAAAAGATACCATTGAATCGCAGGTCTTCTATGCCAGAAGATGAAAGACATGATTTGAAATCAGTCATGCCTTGAGTGACTCTGTTTCTCCCACAAAAGTTTTCATGAACGGATATAATGGAGTTGAAGTCACCAAAAAGTATCCATGGATCATTTTCAAAGAGTTTTGAGTGGCAGAGAATGTCATGCAATAATCTGGTTCTTTCAGCAGCAGAATTCGCACCATATATTGTTTCGGGGCTAGCTAGAGCTCCAAGTATTTAGCTCAGAAGCGCATGTTTGCCTAGTGGCTTTGTTGCGGGTTGAGTTTATTGCAATTTCAAAGCCCGTTTACTCAATTGCTTAAGGTTTAGATGAAATCAATAGCTTGATTATTTCAGAGTGTCTTCGTGGCTCTGACGAGCCACGAAAGGTATGTCTATGACTTTGTAGCAAAAGATTGGAGCACATTTCCATTAATGTTGTCAAATAGATGATAGTAGAGTTTATGCTCATGATACAAAATGTGTCTATTTGCCGGATTTTAGTTAGCAATAGTACTGCTTCAGCCACTTGCCATTGATGGGTCCCTCCCCTTCGTTGTCATCTAACAGCATGTAACTGCCGTTTCCATAACTTTTTTTGATGATGAAGGCGCCTTTCCACTTGGGTGTAAATTTGGGTGTTGCCAGGATTCATATGATGTGCGTTGCTGTCCAAAGAACACAATCGCTGGGTTAGAAATCTCTTATGGAGACTTTTTTGTTATAGTGCCTCAAGATTTGCTTGAGGTAATGTTGGTTGTGCTGACTTGCTCGTTTTCGTCTTTCTTATAGGGCTTCTAGTTCTGTCATCTGTCCGTTGTGCTGCTACTACGATGTAGATGGTATGAGGATTTCTGGTGGCAATATTGCCTCAGTGCCGTATACCAATTGAAATCGTGTTTGCCTGGTGGATCTTTTCTTGGACGGTCGATACGCCCATAACGCCATTGGTAGATGTTCTGCCCAATTGAACTGGTTTTCCTAGATGGTGCGACTCAGGATGCACGAGAGATTTTTGTTGGAGGCCTCGGCTTGGCCATTTCCCTATGGTTAGTATTTTATCGATCTATGGTATTTGATGTTGTAGGTATCGAGTAAGCCTCCTACCACGTAGTGGACAAAAGGTTTCCAATGATATGTTAATAGACATATTGGTTTGTCAAATCTGCATATGATGTGTTCCTTGATGAAATTGGCTATCGTGTCCCATACTACTCACTTGAGCGAGATGGCTTCCAGCCATTTAGTGCACATCTCGGTGACTGCATGTATCCAAATTTGACCTTTGACCGCTGGCCTTATTAGCCTTATAAGATCGAGTCCCCAGGTGTGGAAGGGCAAGGGAGCCACTATTGGCTTGAGGTGAGTCACCGGGATGTGAATAATGTGATCGTGCTTCTGGCATGGCTGGTATCGTTAGATATGGGTTACGGCATCGTGGTCCATGTTTGGCCAATAATTCCCAAGATGGATCAATTGTTTGAACAATTTACGCCATCCCTGAAGCTCGAGTTTATGGGTTTCATTTAATACAACCTTGATTTCCTGTGGTCCAAGGCTTGCTAGCAGACAGTCGTCTAACTTGATCCTGTATGATTAGTCATTTTGTGAGAGGAAGCGTTTTTCCTATTTGACCAATTCGATGTGCGTTTTTCCTATGTGCCAAGTAATCGAGGAATGGTTATTGCCAATCGACTTCTTCCAAGTATAGGCATTCGCTTAGTTGTTGTGCGTCCGAGCAGGTAGGGCATTGTTTTTGTAATTGTCTAGCATCGAGCGCCATGTTCGGCCAGTAGAGGCCTTGTCGCTGCAATCATTTTTAAAGGGCTAGCGATGAGGCGTAGTGTAGTTCGTGTATGGCCTTCAACCTAACACACCCTTCTTTAGTGTTGATTGCTGGCGTTAGGGCTCCATATGGGAGTTTGAGGTAGAGGATTCTGTGAATGAGGTAAAAGTTAATCTGGAGTGTTATTTTGGTGTTTCTATGCCTAGAGGTGATTTCCTTGATGATGGGGTCACACCAGTCGTTGCTTTCAGCGTAGGCAGGTTGTCCTTCGAGCTAGCATGGTGCTATTCACTTTTCGATGTGCGCATCAACGCTGGTTCCTTCGATATTGAGTTTTGAGGCTAGTGTTACTAGGGCATCAGGGTATTTGTTATATGGCCTGGGCACATGCCGGAATGTGCAGGATTCGAATTTGGCCATTAGCGTCTGGATTATGATTTTGTAGGCGGCGAGTGCGGGCTCTCTAATTGCTTAATATCCCGTGGTTTGTCTGATTACCAGTTTGGAGTCACCAACTACTTGCAGTCTACATACTCTATTTTCCAAGGCGAAGAGTAGTTCAAGGATCAAGGCTTCATATTTTCCTTTATTGTTAGAACATATGAAATCTAGCTTGAATGCCTTTATAAGCTTATCAGCCCTGATGCTAGGACAATGCCGATGCCACCGCCTTGCGCAGTGGAAGACTTATCGAGGGACATGTTCCATTCATGTAAGGCTGTATATGATACTTACAGGTCGTCCATGGGCAACCTTTCGGAGAGGGACTCATATATCGAACTTGTGAATTGTGCCAGTAGATCCGCGAGTGCTTGGCCTTTTATTGTCTTTTACCGAGTGCATTGTAATGTCAAATTCTGCTAGATGGCTGCCTTTCCTACTGGTAATGGCTTTGTGAGAAATAGATGATAAGGGTCGACTTTGGTAATTTGAAGGGTGTGGTGACTATGAAATAATGGCGGAACTTTTTTGCCGTGAAGACTAAGGTTAGACAGTGTCTTTCAATACGGGAATATCTCTGTCCGGCGTCTTTAATGCACCTGCTTATGTTAATACACATGTCCTTCTACTCCTTTGACCTCCTGTGTGAGGAGGGCCCCGATAGACCTGTAACGCCCTGCATTTCTTTTCTCCTTTCTGGAATTCTTTTCCAAGTGTTAACATTTTGTGACGTCACTTATTCACGACATCTTTTGTAATCTTGGTACGTGTAAATTTTTCGTGTTTGAATTTCGGACTTAGTGGGACGACTTTCTGGATTTTCTTTTCCGGCTTCGTGGTTTGTGGTTCGTTGGTGACTACGTGGGTTTATTGCGACGCTTTCTCGTTGATGCTTTGGCGATCGTGTTCCGTGTTCGAACGTGTTACTTTAGTTTATTGTAGACGTTTTGGTATAACACTTATTGGATTATGTGTTTATGTTTATTTGTAGAACTTTTGGGAGTGAGGGGTATTTTCGGTATTTCACTTGTGTAGGTTGTTGAGGATGTATGAGAGTCTTCTTAAGTGTTTTGGAGTGCTTGGATGTGTCCCGAATTATTTTGGAGTTTTCCGATGTCATCTTGGGGCCTCAGAGCCTTTTCTTGCACTTTGTTGTTTTAGGGTTGTACTCAGTAACTGTTCATACTGACCACTGAGTACTCGAGGTACAACTCGGCAGTTTTTCCAGATTGCCTATATAAGGGAGTGTTGACCTAAAACACTTCATTTCTCTCATTTCTTCTCCAAACTCAGCATCTTTCTCTCCCACTTGGTTTCTTGCAATCTTTGCCCTATATCATATATTTGGGCTTTGATTTTGGTTTCGGTTTCAACATGAAAGTTGGTCGTGGTAGTCTTGACTTTGATTTGAGCCGTGGATTGGTAAGAGTTTTCTCCTTTTTGTGAGTTTTATTCTTAAACCCTTGTTTTGGATTTTCTTGTCAAACCATATATTGATTCTTGTTTTCATTGAGGTTTGAGTCTTGATTCATTCTTAGGAGGTTATGGACGAGGTTTTCATCGATTGGTTTATTCGATTACGGTTTAAGGTGAAAGTTAGGGTTTCATAGGCCTTGTTTGGTTGTTAGTATTTGCTCTTCAATTAAGGTAGGGGAAAAATATTCTTAATCTCTCGTTCTTTGATTCGTGAGTGTGCGATTTCATTTCCGGACTTTATAACCCTAGGTATATTTTTGTTATGTGTAAACTTGAGAAATATGAATTTAGGGTTTATTAGTCATTATGTGTTATAATCCATGTTTATATCATCCTTGAAAAAAGGTATATGATGCATGCTAGATGGGTTATGAGTTATGGACTTTTGAAGTGAAAATATACTTGTATGCATATATATGTGAATATAAGAATTGAGATGTATATGTATAAGTATAATTATACATATAGGGTTATAGATTATAGTTGTGTGGCCTTGATAGAATAAGTAAGCTAGCTACTTGGTTAGTCAATTGAGATGTGGAAGTAGATGATTGGTGGTTTATGGGATTATGAACTTAGAGCATATTCTAGTTCCTCATTCTTGTTAATCTTGACGTTGCTAACTTGACATTAAACTTGTGTATGAAAATGAGTTAATGTGGATAAATGCTTTAATTGAGATAGAAGCATGTTAAATAAATGAAAATGTTATCTTTGTGTATTAAAGGATAACTTGATAATTTGGGATCATGAATGGTGCATGAGAAAACATACTTGTTGATTTTTGCTTTAAATGAGATTTAAAAGCATATCGAATGATGAATGGCATTTGTGTTGACATTTTGGGAATGTTGGTTATAAATATGATGTGATACATATTTAGATTGATGCATGAGTCATTGAGGACATAGTGCATGGGTTCACCTTTTGTATTGAGAACTCAAATGATATTGGGTTACACCCGGTTGTGTAACCATGGGTTAGTACTCCTGTGTCGAATCATCGCAACAAGTGGCCAGGAGGTGTCCCCCACCTATGGAACTAAAAAGCCAAAAATTGTTGATATAGGTTGGGTGTGTCCCATCCTCAAAGTCATGGGTTATCTCATGCATTCGTTGTACAAATCTTTAGTCACGGGTCGTCTCGTGCAATCGCCTTCCTTGTTGAAAGTGAGTGTAAAAATCACTTGGGAAGAATCGGTACAATACTCTTTCTGAGTGTAAATGGAAAAAGTGCGTATTCGTTAACCTGTGTTGGGCAAAGTGTGTTCCTTGAGGTGTGTGAGTCACATTGCATATGAGTTGCTAATATGTGATTATGTTTACATGTGGATCATGATGTTATGTCATGTGGTTGATGAGCATGTTTAATGTGGATTTTGAGATATATAATTCACATGTTATTAAAATGCTAAAGTGAAATGGAAGGATGTAAAAATATGATTTGCATGCCTTGTTTGAAGTATAATGTGAGATAAATGCTTATATTTGTTGTTTTGTGCTTATATGCCCTTAGGTGGTGGTATGAGTTGGTTTTCTATGGCTTTCTTGTGACAAGTAAAGTTGGTAGTGGATTATGGGATCGATTATGAAATGAGACCTTAGAGAAGTAGGTGTTAGCTTTGTAACTTTGGTTGGTAGTGGGGTATTGACCACTTGATGTTTTTACAGCTTTGAGGGGTGTACGATCCTTGATAGTTTGGGATTTTGGTTGGATATATATTAATGGCTATATGATACTTCTTTTGCATTTAAGGAAGGAATCGTTGATTTTAGTTTAAGGTTTGAAGTTTGATTAAGTGAGGGTAGGATTGATCCTAGTCACTTCTGTGGTAATAGCTTCTTGATTCCGTTAGTAATCTAAGAGAAGTGATATCAAATGTTGATTGAGGTTTGATTGGATTCGATTGGATGAGGTTTTTATTAAACCGATTTTATCCCATAGTATTGGCTACTACGATTTTCCTTTTTACATACTAAGAATAAGAGTGTTCTTTAGGTGGTTTCCTTAACCCCTTGGGGTGGTTGAGATGAGTTGTCATTTTGAGAGTGAATTGAGTTTACGGTTGGAAATCGAGTTATCATTTTGAGAGTGAATTGAGTTTACGATTGGAAATCAAGTTATTAGATCGTTTTCCCAATTTTGTTGAAGTGCTGTCATTTTTTGACTTACTTCTTCATTCTTTGTTCTCCTTGGTTCATGTCAAATGTTGAGTCACTCTATATGGTGTTGTAGATGTTTTGGTGTGTTCGGGTTTGGCTCGGAGTCGTCCGGTTTCATTTCGGAGCTTTTCAGGTTCATTCCTTGACTTTGCATTCTGGGGGTCACCGAGTACCCAGTGATGATTCTATTGAGTACTCGGTGAGTGCGTAAGTGCACGCACTTGCGTACGAGCCTCATTTTTCACCCAAGAGTTTTGGCCATAAAATGGCTACCTAGTACTCGGTGGTTATGATTACCGAGTACTCAGTGAAAACTATTTTATGTAGTCCTTTTAACTTATTTCCCTTCTCTCCCTTGTGCTTCACCACTTCTCCTACTATGCTTGAGACATTGATTAGTGGTCTTTAGGGATAAGCTTTGTTAGGTTGAAGGATCGGCTTAGATCCACCTTTCTTGAGTGTGGGTCGCAGCGTGATGCCTAACCATTCCTTTTTATGTCATCATTTGATCCATGGGGTTGGAAACAGAAATTGGGTTCTGTAGTTCTAGCATGTTATTTGTTCATTTTTCATCCTCGTGGGATGTCATAGGAATCCTAGAGTTAGGATTGTTCGGTTGACTTGATAGTGTTTTTCTCTCGGTATGTGTATCTCATACTTTCTTTCATTCCAAGTTTCAGTTATGATCTGTGTGTCTTAGTGCACATACATATTGGTGGTTTTCCTCATCAAGGGTGGATGTCCCTCCATGTTGATGAGATGTTCCGATTATTTTTTTGGTTAGCATTGGAGTTTCATCCTTTGCTTGATGTCATGGTCTTGAGTGGCCATTCTTGAGGGTAGTGTTCACGTACCCTTCATGGTTGAGTAACTATCCTTCCTTGTTCATAGTGAGGACGTTAGTGATTGAATTGATCCCCTTGTGGATGGTATTGTGAGGTTGATGTTGTGGCATCAGTAGTGATATTGTGGTGAGTGTGGTTCGCCTTTGTGAAGAGATTGAGGTGTCATATACGTATTGTGTATATATGCATTGACGATGATTATGTGGGTATATAAGGACTTGAGAGTTTCCTTAGTACTGATTATGGATGTTCCTTCTTACGGGCATCGTGGTGATTTTAGTTCCTTTGGAGCCAATGGTTATTGTTGCAGCCCTAGAGTGATTGGTTATGTTATGCTAGGGTATTGTGTACTTGGTGTACGTTTATATGAGTAGTGTAGACTACTAATGTTGGATTAATGGGTACAGTCATACTGTTCTCTAGTGAGGTTAGGACATCGTGACTTGTATTTATTTGTTGTATCTATATATATACGTATATATATAGGTGTGTGTTTTCCATATGATGTGATATTATGGATTACTTATGTGCTAGTTGCCTTAATGATGCATGGTAGGGGACTAGAGGGATTTCTTTTCAGGGGTCTTGTATTGGAGTGAGTGCCATGAGGGACGATTGGTTGACCTAGGGTAGATGCATGTATACGGGTTGGTTCGCAGTAGACTTGGATGGTCGGAGGATGTGACGATTTTGATTTACTTTTTCCTACGGGGCTCAATGAGCTCACCCCGGCGTTGGTTTTCCCTGGGTGTTTACACAGGTTTGCAGGTTTTGTTTCGGCTAGGGACTGCTTACGGTACAACGACGCCTTTCTTTCGTTGCAAGTTCTGGATTGGTCTAGAGTGGTACGGATGCTGTTCGGGATTTGGGACGTTTGTATCTTGTGTTGTTCCATAATATAGTTTCTTTTTCTTGTCCCCTGTATTGGGACCGTTGTTGTTGTATTTCTTGGGAGCCAGTCTGTTGGTGCATCGATTCCTTCTATTTGGTATCGTTGCATCGTTATAGATATGTATTCTTTCGGCACCTAGATGTGCCTTGTGTATCATTTGGTTTAGCTTCCGCTTGATTATGTATGGAATTATTCTTATTAATAATATTCTATTCATTTTATTGTTATTAATGATCTTAGTTGGTTGCTCATTTTATGGATCACACACCGGATTCCTCGAATGTCCCAGTTCGAGAGTCTTTGGAAATTCGGGGCATGACAAGACCTTTCGGTTGAAGTAAGGTAAAGAAGAAGAGGTTCTTTAGGATCAGGTGGAAGCATGGTTTATGGCGACTGTAGGATTGCTTTGATTTGATCAAATGCTTGCTAATTCTCGACCTCCTAATTGAACCGAGCCTTTCTTCGTAAAATGAACGTGAAAGGATGAGATACTTCTTCCAAGGCTAGGATAAATCTTCTGAGATATGAGATTTTTCCCATGAAACTTTTTAGTTATTTGAGGCTTTTTGGGGCTGGCATTTCGATGATCGCTCGTGCTTTAGCGGGGTCCAGGTCTATGGCCTACCTGTGAACTATGAATGGATTCATCCGATGCTTGAATTTTTGGTATCTCTCAAAGACTTTCCTTAAGTTAGTAAGATGGGAAGACGCCTTTTCGGATTTTACCACTAGGTCATCGACATAATCTTTAACTGTATGGTGAATCATATCAAGGAAAATTGTGGTCATCATTCTTTGGTATGTGGCGCTGGCATTTTTTATTCTGAAAGGCATTACCGTATAATGGTAATTCCCCAAAGGTGTTCGAAATGTCATTTTATCAACGTCATTCGGAGCCATTCGTATATGATTGTAACCACTATATCCATCCTTGAAGGAAAACAACTCATGACCTCTTGTAGTGTAACCAGTATCTCGATCACTAGGAGAGAGAAGTCATCCTTGGGGCATTCTTTATTTTGGTCTCTAAAGTCGACACATATAAGAATTTGGCCATTCTTTTTCTGTACTGGCACTACATTGGCGGGCCAAGAGGGGTGGACTACTGCCTTGATAAAACCGACCTCAAGTAATTTTAATATTTCGGCCTTGATTTGGATTTCTAGCTCTGGTCTAAATGTTTTTGGCACCTGCTTCACCGACCAATACTGGGGTAACGTGTTGAGGTGATCGGCTACCAGGTGGAGGTCCAATCCTAGCATTCCTTTGTATGTCCATGTGAATACATTCAAAAATTCCTTATGTAGTGTCAAAAGGCTGCTCTTCATGCGAGCATCGAGTGTGCTAGAGATGAACGTTAATCTTTGCCCATTGGGGTCCGTGGAAAGGTTCACTTCTTCGAGATCTCTAAAATTATTATCGCTTGTTAGCGGCTCTACTGCGGCGCACGCCTTCGAGTCAACACACCATCATAACCGGTACACATAACGTCTATCACGGATCTAGAATCATTTGCATTCTCGGTTTTGTGTGACATGCTTCTGTTCATACTCTTGTTTGGGATGGAAGATCCCTTGCTGCACCTCGCTCCACTTTGGGAGTGGTGTAGCAAAGATCATTTTCCCCTCAGGCGTTGCTCTATCATCGAGCTCATTGAAAAAAAGGGCATCCAGAAAGTGTGCTTTGTTTGCCGTAAATGATTTGCTCGAACAGGGTACCGTGATAACTGGGTTCCAAGAATGCCTTTAAAGAACTAATGGACCATAGAAGGTATGACCTCAAAGAGTTACAATCATGGTTTTCCTAGTAAGATATGGTAGTAAGTTAACACCCACACCTAGATCAAGAAGAGCTCTACCAATTTCCTTGTCACCAATGACATATGGAATAGTGGGAGCACCGGGATCTTTCCTCTCAGGTGGTATATTACTTAGAAGCAATGAACTCACTTGTTGAGTCATCATGATCTTGTTTGGAGTTTTTGCTCTGTTTTTCCGCTTTTGCTTACAGAGGTCCATGAAGAACTTAGCATAGGGTGGTCTTTAGTCTATAATGTCTAAGAGAGGCAGATTAATCTTGACTTGTCGGAATGTCTCCAACATGTCTGACTCTTTATTCTTACCATTTCTGGTTAGCTCTCTAAGACGTTGAGGGAATGGTGTTTCTCTTCAAATGATGCCCTTTCTGGCTCTTCATCTTACTCCACTTGAGATTGATCTTTCTGGACTCTGTCAACCTCATTTCTTCGTTCTTCTTCAGCTTCCTTTCTTTGCGCTCATTCCGCCTCCTTTCTTCTCTACAACCTTTCTTCATGTTCCTCCTCAACTCTACTATCCACTTCCCTTACACTTCTTAGAGTCGTAATGGCTTGGATCATTTCATAATTATGCTTAGTTACTGAATCGCGATCCATTACTTGTTGACTCTTTGGATTAACCACTGGTTGCCTAAGCAATCTTTCCTCTTCAAGCCTATTCACCACATTAGCTAGTTGCCCCATTTCGGTTTCTATCTGAGCAATGGATTGGGATTTAGAGTTCATTGATTGGATAACTACCTGAAAATGATTAGATTGATTTTTTAACTCCCCAAAAACTTGATTTTTTAACTCCTTCAAGGCGCTCATCACCTCTTCTTCAAAACCAGGTGGTATTGGTGGTGGATTTTGAGTTTGATTTTGATGTTGGAGATGATTTTAAGGTTACGGAGGGTACACTTGATTTGGATTGAATCCCTGGGTTTGGTTTCATTGAGGCTGATTTTGATAGTTATATGGTTGGACAACCTGATTATTATTGAATGGCTGGAGAGCTTGAGAATTAATCGATGGTTGTCTGGACTGGTAATTTGTCTGAGGATTTTGAGCCACGATTGTTGGTTGGGAGTTGAATGATTGTTGACTCTGTTGGAACCTTGGATGTGGATTCTCCATATTTGTAGATCCATAGGATAGAAGTTGCTGATTTCTGGCATTTAAGGAGAATGAATTAGTGAAAAGAACATTATTTGAATAGTTCCACAATGCCTTGGCATCGACAACCATTATGTCCTGACACTCAGTTTGAGAATACTCAGCTTCTAGTTCTAACCTCTCTCTCATAGGAGAATGACTTTGTTGAAGAAAGTTGTCAATTCTTTCTAATTTCTCTCCTATCAACGCCACTGACTTTCTAACATCCTCATCCGGCCTTCCTTCTATGACAAATGTTTTGCTTGATCCTGTTTCATGTCCCTCTCTAACCCACAACTCAGATTCATATTGAATTGTATTCTCCCTAATATTATCAAACAATTCTAAGAGTTCTTTTGCCGGCTTCAGTATAAATTGAACTTGTGTTGACACATCTATCAAAGTTTTATGTGCATTTCCAATTCCCATGAAAAAATTCTTAGCTACATCCTATTCAGAGAACCTATGGTGGGGACACTAATACAAGATTTCACTATATCTCTCCTAAGTATCATGAAACTTCTCATCAGGTAACTCTCTAAAACTTTTGATCGCATCCTGGGCTTCCGAGGTCTTTCCTATGGGATAATGCTTTTCCATGAATTCTCTTTGAAGGGCTTCCCAATCAGTTTTAATTGCCTTAGCCAATTTGGCGTACCATCTTTTAGCTTTTTCTCTCAACGACCAAGGAAATAGACGCACTCGCAAATTATTCTTAAACAGATTATCATACCTAACAGTCAAGGCAACCTCTAAGAAATCAATAATATGTTGGAAGCATATTGATATCTGTTGCCCGATAAATGACTCTAGAGGGGGGGGGGGGGGGTGAATAGAGTCTTAGCTTAAACAATGGAATTTAATTCGATTAATTGATAAATTTAATTGTAATGCTTGATGATTTAATATAAAAACACAAAGCAATATAAATTAAAATAAAGTAGAGAGAGAATTATAAATACTTGGACAAACGATTTTAGCGAGGTTCAGAATACCCTTGATTCCTACGTCCTCGGCTCAAGGTTCTTCTTGAGACTTCTCAAATCCACTATGGCTTCTCCTTACGGGTGGAGAGCAAAACCTTCACAAGAAGCACACCACTTCTCCTTGCTAAGAGAACACCCTCTCTTAGCCTAAAATTGGGTCACACCGACCCTTTGAATACAATGATCTTGTACAATAGAATATCTCTCAAAGATTGATTTGTACAATTGTAGTTCTCTTGCTAACAAGACTAGAGTAAGAATTTGAATCAAAAATTGAAGCTCTAGACTTGAAAAATATGTGAATGATGATACAAAAGAGTATATGAAAGTGTATGATTGAGATTGCAAGAGGTAATTTGTAAAGAGAGTTTTAAGTCCTTTTATAGCAAATATTTTCATCATTTTTGGCATAAAATATGACAAAAAGTCATATAGAGCCGTTTGAAAAGGCAATAGAGCCGTTGAAAAGCAATTCAGGGATTGGGGTGAGCTGAGTTCCTGAATGGGGTGAGCTGAGTTATGCATTTCAAAATTGTGAGAATAGGGTGAGCTGAGTTTGCAAATGGGGTGAGCTGAGTCTCAAAAATGTTTGTATTTAATTAGAAAAACTTTGAATGCTAATTCTCAAACCCAAATTCATTAATTTGGTATTTATTTGTTTTCAAAAATTAGTTTTATGCATAATGATTTTAGATTTCTAAAGCTTCAAAATAATTCAAATAATTACTTTGACAGTTAAAATCTAAACACTCACCAACCTATCTACCCAATCTTCAAGTAGTGGTTGATCCTCTTTGAAATGATTAACTTTAAGCTTCAATCTCTTTACTCTTGATCATCTTTGAACTTCAATCTTTTTGCATTTGATATTCTTGTCCGTTCACTTTAAATGCATCGCCATGATCTTTTTGTCCGCGTGATCCATAGTATGATTTTCCTGTTTTTACAAGCTTGGACAAATACTCATTGTAACCATTAGTACAAATACATCATTAACGATTTGTTATCATCAAAATTACGGAATTACCCTTAGATTAAAATCTTAAGGCCAACAATCTCCCCCTTTTTGATGATGACAAAATATTAATGTGTGCATAGAGATAATGTATATTAATGTAAGTAGGCTTGAATTTTAGACAAATTCTCCCCTTGTCAATATGCATAATTTTTTTTTTTTTTTTTTTTTTTACATTACCCAAAAGATTCATGTTATAAAATAAGCAGTACACAAGTTTAGTAAATATCAAAAGATTCATGTTATAAAATAAGCAGTACACAAATTATAAAATATCAAAATAACATGATAATAACACACATACTTCTCCCCCTTTTGTCACAGCAAAAAGAAAGGGCGGAGAGCCGCCATCGAGGAAAATCGTAGAGCAATCAGCGTCGATCCATTAGATGATGCATATTCTGCTGAATTTTGTCCATACGTAATGATAAACCTATAAGACCCTCATCGACTCGTGAATATAAAGCATCAATCCGGGACTCCATCCGAACTTGAGAAGCTGCGATCATGGCTAATGGATTTTCCGGGTCAGAATGTTGTGATGAAGCAGCACTAGCTTGCTGGAAAGCTGGTGTATCTTCAATCTCTGCATCATTAGTAATCACAGGCTGTGGATGTATTGATAGTTTCGGATCATACCAATTTCCATTCTTGTCGACTAACAACCTCATGCTTCGGAGAGTTCGAGGCACGAAATGATCAATGATGCGAGAACGGGTTCGGGCTTCTTTGGAGAGGTTAATCTTAAGTGATTCGAAAATACGAGACAAAGGCATGGCATAGCAAAGGTGTTTGCCTCTTTTAAGGCAAGCCTTCATGTGATTGAACATAATGAAGGCCAAATCAAACCGGCAACCTGCCAACACGCACCATGTCAGAAAAGCCTCCATACGGGATACGTCGGACTTACCGCTAGATTTAGGAATGATATTGCGTGTGATTATATTGTACACAAGGCGTGCCTCAAGAGTAAGCTGAGTATGCTTGAGTAGGGAATCAGGTTTGGTGTTGGGATTATGACAAAGGAGTTGAACAGCTTCAACAGGATTGAAAGTTGGAGAACGGTACCACTTGTGTGTATTGTAGTGTTGAATGCCTCCTTCATCAAGATTATGGTAATTACGGAGGTTGGAACAGTTGAGTTCAATTACAGTTCCGAGGACAGAGGACTTCAGGGTCGTCTTTGATGTTGAAAGATGGCTATAGAAGAGTTTAGTTGCCCGAGTAAAGACGGGAACATCCATGGAGACGAAATGTCCTAGTCCAATAGCGTCAAACAGGCGATACGTATTAAGGTGGGCTTTTTCACAATCTTCGGAAATAACAACTCGACAAATGACAATATTGCGATGGGCAAAAGTGCCTTCGAATTTTTGTTGCCATTTGGGTGTCCCATGAATTTTGAATTTTGACTATCGGAGTGGGCAAGGGAGAAACCGGATTGTGGGTTACGGGATTGGAACCGGAACAGGGGCTGTTTGGGATACGAGTCACACGCTGGGGGCAAGAGCTCTGGGCTCGAGTTTTGGGGGCTATTTTCGGAGAGATTTTCTAGAAAGAAATCTGACAGCTCCAAATTATTTTTAAAATTAGCCAAAATGTTTTTCCAGGCCAAAATTTTGCTCCCAAAATAAAACTAGTGTTCAGAAAAACAAAAGGAAATTGTCAAAGCTTCAAAAAGGTCCAAATTTTCCTTAAAAGCTTTTGATAATTCATGTTCAGATCTTCCGAAAACTCTACAACCCAAATTTTTGTTCAAACTGTCAAAGCATAAGTAGAGAATCAAATTGGTCGAAACCAACCCATAACCAGGAGAGTGATTGAAATAAGAGCTGTAATTGAAATTTTGTTTACTAATGTACAAAAACTCCAGAATTTCGGAATTCTCAAATTTGAAAAACAGGGTAAGTTTCAGAATTTTGATCCCAAGCTTTCAATCAATTCCAAACTTTGAATTTCCAACACCAATTTTCGAAATGAAAAGCCTTAGGTAGAGAAATTAAAAGCTGATAAAGGCAACACATATATATGGATATATATTGATATATACGCAGGATATATATTTATATATATACGCAGGATATATATATATATGTATGATATGGGTAAATGCTCACAGCAGGGGAAATGACAGAATGGGTGCTCGTCGGAGACGTTTCCGGGGTGGAGGCTGACGCCGAGGAGGACGGCGGCGCAAACCACAAAGCACAGCGGCTTGGCGGCGACGGAAAGCTGGGGTTTCGTCCTTAGTTCGCGCGAGAGAGATGTAGTGATGGTGGAGCAGCGGGTTCCCAGAGACACAGGCGGAGGCGGGTCTCGCGGTGGTGAGTTGGGTGGCCTGGTGACTGGTCGCCGAGTTTTTCGCAGAGACAGAGACAGAGCAGCGGTGGTGGTTTGCTAGTGAGGCGGTGTTGATGGAGTCGCACGGAAGCGGAGCAGAGGTGGTGCAAATTGGAGATGGTGGTGGAGATTGGTGAAGATGATGGTGGGTTGAAATGGTGATGGTGATATGTGAGATTGATTGAAGAGGTAGGAAGATGGACGATAATAGAGAGCGTTAGAGAGAACCCTAGGATTTACTTGCCCTTTTCTTTTCTTTTCTTTTTTTTTTTTTTTTAATTCAAAAAAAAACTTCATTCGGCTGAGCTGAAACAAGATTCGGTTGAGAAGGAAAAGTCAGTACTTTCCTAGCTTTGTCCAAGTTTTGGACATAAAAACTTAGCTTAGCTGAATGGAATTCAGTTAACAGATTTTTATTTTTTATTTTTTATTTTTTATTTTAATAAACTAAACATATACTATATATATAAGAAACAAATATAAGTGTAAAACAAATATATATATATATATATATATATAAATATATATATAAAACTATATAGATATGTATATATAAACTAAACATATACTATATATATAAGAAACAAATATAAGTGTAAAACAAAAATATGTATATACATATTTTTAAATAATAATTTAGATTACCTCAAATTCACGTGTCATGCCGAGTTCTCTTCGGATTGAACAAAATTGACTCTCTTGAAGGGGTTTTGTAAAAATATCCGCAAGTTGATCTTCCGTTTTGACAAAAACAAGTTCGATGTCACCTCTAGAAACATGGTCTCGAAGAAAATGGTACCGAATTTTGATGTGTTTGGTTCGAGAGTGTTGTATAGGATTCTTTGAGATACAAATTGCACTCGTATTGTCACACTTAATCGGAATATGATCATAGGTAAGCCCAAAATCCTCAAGTTGTTGCTTAATATATAGCGTTTGAGCACAACTATTACCGGCGGCTACATATTCGGCTTCCGCCGTTGATAAAGCCACGGAATTTTTTTTTTTACATGACCACGATACAAGGGAGTGTCCTAAGAAATGACAAGTGCCGCTAGTACTTTTCCTATCAATCTTGCATCCGGAAAAATCGGCATCCGAATAGCTAGTTAATTCAAATGATGTGTGACGTGAATACCATAAGCCAAGTTCAATTGTGCCACTCAAATATTTAAAAATTCTTTTAACCGCAATAAAATGAGATTCTTTAGGGCATGATTGAAAACGAGCACATAAACAAACACTAAACATAATGTCCGGCCTACTAGCCGTTAAATACAAAAGACTACCAATTAGTCCTCTATATTTCTTAACATCAAAATCAATGCCATTTTCATCCTTATCAAGTTTCAAGGAAGAACTCATAGGAGTTTTGGCATGTTTGGCTCCCTCCAAACCAAA
This sequence comes from Cornus suecica, assembly GCA_963922005.1. NCBI lineage: Eukaryota > Viridiplantae > Streptophyta > Magnoliopsida > Cornales > Cornaceae > Cornus > Cornus suecica. Next base: position 38,079,807 of record OY998246.1, on the reverse strand, counting down.
TTTCTTTAGCAAATCTTTGATATACTTGGATTGACAAATGAAAATGCCATCAAGTGTTTGTTTGATTTGCAACCCTAAAAAGAGGTTGAGTTCTCCCATCATGCTCATTTCAAACTCGTTTTGCATGATAGAAGCAAACTCATCGCATAGTGTATCATTAGTTGATCCAAATATAATATCATCTACGTATATTTGAACAATTAACAATTCACTATTAATGGATTTAGTAAAGAGAGTATTATCTATTTTACCACATTTGAATCCATTTTCAAGTAGAAAACCACTAAGTCTTTCGTACCAAGCTCTTGGAGCTTGCTTTAAGCCATATAAGGCTTTTGATAGCTTAAAGACATGATTGGGAAATGTGAAATTTTCAAATCCCGGGGGTTGTTCTACATAGACTTCCTCTTCAATGAAACCATTTAAAAATGCACTTTTAACATCCATTTGAAATAATTTAAAATTCATGTGAGATGCAAATGCAAGTAACATTCTAATCGCTTTTAACCTTGCAACGGGGGCAAAGGTTTCCTCATAATCAATTCCCTCTTCTTGATTATATCCCTTGGCAACAAGTCTTGCCTTGTTTCTAACAATGATTCCCGATTCATCCTTTTTATTCCGAAATACCCATTTAGTTCCTATAATGGTTTTATCATTCGGTCTTGGAACTAATTCCCACACTTGATTTCTTTCAAATTGATTCAATTCTTCTTGCATAACAAGAAACCATGATTCATCATTTTCGGCTTCTTGTATGTTTTTAGGCTCAAATTGAGATACAAATGCCAAGTAATTGCACACATTATTAACTTGAGAACGTGTGCTAACTTCCTTGGAAGGGTCTCCAATAATTTGGTCAATAAGATGATTTCTTACATATTTCCAACTCTTGGGAAGAGTATCACGTGACTCTTCAAGAGAGGGTTCATTGGAAGACTTATCATCTTGGGATGAGTTTGGTGAAGGTTCATTTGGATTTTCATTCACATTGAGTTTATTGACACCTTGTTCAATATCGTTAAACTCATCATCACTTTGGTTTGATCTAGGTAAAGGTAGTGGTGATTCATCAAATGTTACATGGATAGATTCAATTACCGCTTGAGTTTTTCTATTGTACACTCTATATGCTTTACTCCTAGATGAATAACCAAGGAGAATCCCTTCATCGGATTTAGCATCAAATTTACCAAGATTGTCCTTATCATTTAGGACAAAACATTTACAACCAAAAACCTTGAAATACCCAATGTTGGGTTTTCTTTCATACCAAAGTTCATATGGAGTTTTGTCAATGGTCTTTCTAATAATTACCCTATTAATAACATAGCATGCGGTGTTGACGGCTTCGGCCCAAAAATATGTAGGCAAGCTATGCTCATTTAGCATAGTTCTAGCCATTTCTTGGAGAGATCTATTCTTTCTTTCAACAACTCCATTTTGTTGAGGAGTTCTAGGGGCCGAGAGATTATGATCATAACCATTGTCATCACAAAATCTCTCTACGTCTTGATTTTCAAATTCCCTTCCTCTATCACTTCTAATGGTTTTAATCTTATATTTTTTTTCATTTTGAACTTTTCTACAAAATTTAGAAAAGATAGAGTGAACCTCATTTTTATGTGTAAGAAAAAAAACCCAAGTGAATCTAGAGAAATCATCAACAATAACAAATGCATAAAGTTTACCACCTATACTAACAACCCTTTCCGGTCCAAACAAGTCCATATGAATTAATTCAAGTGGTCTTGTGGTAGTAATGCTCTTTTTGCTTTTAAATGATGTCTTAACTTGTTTCCCTAATTGACAAGAGCTACAAATTTTGTCCTTAATATACTTAGTCTTTGGGAGGCCTTTGACTAAGTCTTTTCTAGACAATTTAGACAATAAATCCATACTAGCGTGTCCAAGTCTTCTATGCCATAACCAACTATTTTCATTTGAAGAAACAAAACATTTTACATCTTGGTCATGAAATTCACATAAAAGCAATGTATATAAATTTCCATTTCTATTAGCAACAAATACTTGTTTGTTATCATGTTCAACAATGCATTGGTTAGATTTAAAGATAACATTAAAACCTTTATCACAAAGTTGACTAATACTAAACAAGTTATGTTTTAATCCATCAACAAGAAGCACATTATCAATAAAGAGAGATGAAGAAATACCAATTGCTCCAATGCCAATTACTTTTCCTTTAGAGTTATCCCCAAATGTCACATTTCCTCCATCATAAGGCTTGAGAGAAAGAAATTTTGATTTATCTCCCATCATGTGTCTTGAACACCCACTATCAAGAAACCATTTGTCCTTGGAAGAGGAGGACTTCAAGCATACCTACAAAAATAATTAGGTAACTAATTTTGGTACCCATATATCATTGGGTCCTTTGTGGTTAGAAATTTTAACATAAGTGCCTTTTATAACCCAAATTGTCTTAATGTTATTTTTCTTTCTTTTGGTACATTCAAATATTCTATGTCCACTCCTCTTACAATAATTACATCTTAAATGAGTCAAAGAATTTTTAATGAAAGTTTCATGTAAGGGATTTCTTTTCTTTAATAAACAAGCATCCTTTTGATAAGGATCATAACCTAATCCTTCTTTAAAGAATGAACTTCTTTGGCTTCCAAGCATAATAGCCAAGTTTTCCTTTCCTTTTGTAAATTTGGCTAATATATTTGTTTGATCATCAATGGTCTTTTTGAGTAAAACATTTTCACTAATAAGATCATTTGAAGGAGTAGTGTTTTCTTTTTATTCTTTTAAAGAAATAACTTCTTCTTTAGATTTAAAAAGCTCAAGTGATAAAGATTTGTTTTCTCTCTTGAGAGAATTACATTTCAAAATCATTTTTCTCAATTCATCATGAATTTCTTTAAATGCTTCTTGTAATTCATTATATGAGTCTACAACATCATCATAAGAAGGTAAAGTGTCATTAAGAGAATCATTACATACCTCGTCATCGAAAGCCATGAGACAAAGATTTTCCATTTCTTCCACTTCATTGTCGCTATTTGAGACGTCGGATTCATCATCCTCCCATGTATCTTGCATAGCCTTTTTATTTTTCTTCTTTTCCTTTTCGCTTTTGAGCTTGAGACAATCGGCTTTGAAGTGACCCACTTTTCCACAATGAAAACACGTGGGTGTATCTCTTTTGCTAGCCTCATTGGATGGTTCTCCCTTCCTCATAGGATTCCTTCTTTGAAAACCTTTTCTTTGAAGATATTTCTTAAAATTTTGGGTGATGAGAGCTATTTCTTCATCATCATTTTCGAGATCATCGGTCTCCATCAACGCTTCTTTGAAGGCGGCTTGAAGAGCTAATCCTTTCCTTAGTTTTGATTCTTCTTCACGAGATTTGAGAGTCATCTCCCATGTGAGAAGTGAACCATGTAGCTCATCAATGTTGAGTTTAGTAAGGTCATGAGATTCCTTGATGGCGGTAGTTTTGGCATCCCATTTGGCCGGAAGACTTCTAAGAACTTTTCTTGCAATATCCGAGTTAGCCATAGGTCTACCAAGATGTTTCAAACCATTCAAAATATTTGTGAATCGAGAAAACATATCATTAATGCTTTCATTTTCTTTCATGCGAAATAGTTCATATTCATGCATAAGTAAATCAATTTTTGACTCACGAACTTGTGAGGTTCCTTCATATGTTATTTCTAATTTATCCCAAATTTCTTTGGCGGTTGTGCAAGTTGATACCCTATTAAATTCATTTGGACTAATTGCACAATTTAAATTCACTTTGGCCTTAGCATTTATTGAGATAAGTTTACGCTCATCCGCATCCCACTCTTTTGCCTCCTTAGGCACCTTTTTGCCATCGATTTCTTTCATAGGAATAAATGGTCCATTTTCTATAACTTGCCATATTTGGTAATCTATAGCTTGAAGAAAATCAATCATTCTAGTTTTCCAATAACTATAGTTTGAACCATCAAACCAAGGAGGTCTATTGTTAGATTGACCCTCTATGTGTGTAACACCATTGTTTGCCATGATCTTTTCTCTAAGGTGATTAAGCCTTTAAATTAGAGCCTTGCTCTGATACCAATTGTTGCCCGATAAATGACTCTAGAGGGGGGGTGAATAGAGTCTTAGCTTAAACAATGGAATTTAATTCGATTAATTGATAAATTTAATTGCAATGCTTGATGATTTAATATAAAAACACAAAGCAATATAAATTAAAATAAAGTAGAGAGAGAATTATAAATACTTGGACAAGCGATTTTAGCGAGGTTCAGAATACCCTTGATTCCTACGTCCTCGGCTCAAGGTTCTTCTTGAGACTTCTCAAATCCACTATGGCTTCTCCTTACGGGTGGAGAGCAAAACCTTCACAAGAAGCACACCACTTCTCCTTGCTAAGAGTACACCCTCTCTTAGCCTAAAATTGGGTCACACCGACCCTTTGAATACAATGATCTTGTACAATAGAATATCTCTCAAAGATTGATTTGTACAATTGTAGTTCTCTTGCTCACAAGACTAGAGTAAGAATTTGAATAAAAAATTGAAGCTCTAGACTTGAAAAATATGTGAATGATGATACAAAAGAGTATATGAAAGTGTATGATTGAGATTGTAAGAGGTAATTTGTAAAGAGAGTTTTAAGTCCTTTTATAGCAAATATTTTCATCATTTTTGGCATAAAATATGACAAAAAGTCATATAGAGCCGTTTGAAAAGGCAATAGAGCCGTTGAAAAGCAATTCAGGGATTGGGGTGAGCTGAGTTCCTGAATGGGGTGAGCTGAGTTATGCATTTCAAAATTGTGAGAATAGGGTGAGCTGAGTTTGCAAATGGGGTGAGCTGAGTCTCAAAAATGTTTGTATTTAATTAGCAAAACTTTGAATGCTAATTCTCAAACCCAAATTCATTAATTTGGTATTTATTTGTTTTCAAAAATTAGTTTTATGCATAATGATTTTAGATTTCTAAAGCTTCAAAATAATTCAAATAATTACTTTGACAGTTAAAATCTAAACACTCACCAACCTATCTACCCAATCTTCAAGTAGTGGTTGATCCTCTTTGAAATGATTAACTTTAAGCTTCAATCTCTTTACTCTTGATCATCTTTGAACTTCAATCTTTTTGCATTTGATATTCTTGTCCGTTCACTTTAAATGCATCGCCATGATCTTTTTGTCCGCGTGATCCATAGTATGATTTTCCTGTTTTTACAAGCTTGGACAAATACTCATTGTAACCATTAGTACAAATACATCATTAACGATTTGTTATCATCAAAATTACGAAATTACCCTTAGATTAAAATCTTAAGGCCAACAATATCGCTTGACTTGATCTTTTGGAAGTATATTGATAACATTTGACTTAAAAATCCTTTATCCTAAGGCCAAAATATTTTGGAAGCATATTGATAACGCTTGACTTGATCTCAAAGTGCTTCATGCCTTTTTCATCTGGGAACTCAACATAGGAATTGTACACATCGGGCGCGTAATATCCTTTCAGTGATGTCTCCGGTGCCCTTTTATTGGTATGCTCTTTGGTCAGCCATTGTTTCTTCTTACTGACTATGACACTCTTCAATAGATTGAAGTAAACGATGGAGAGTCTTTTCAATCTCAGCATCATACTCAACTAACACAGTGCTTAAATTAGAACGGGTCGGTCTATCGGTCATACGCTACTCAAACAACTATTTTTTTTTTCAAAATTTTTTTTCCTGAAAAAAAATTAACTAATTCTAAATTACAAAAAATAAAGCAAGAATTAATATACGAAAATCTAGGTAAGTAAAACTCACAAAAGTTCCAGAAGCAACTTTAGAAGCTCCGCTTTTCCCTTTTATGCTCTTCACAGTACAATAACATAATGCAAATAAACTACTAAAGCTATTGAACAATGCTCAGTCCTCAGCAATGGCGCCAAAAACTTGATGGGACGTCAGGTGTAAAATAATATATGGTTAAAAACATCACCTTTACGACTCTAAGTTTTACCCTACGTAAGCGCATCTATAAATTGTAGAATAACAAATGGCTTAAGTAAGGGATATCGATCCCCAGAGACTGTGATTGTTCACTTTAACAATTCAAAAACACTGAATTGTATTTCTTAGAATTGTTTGTTTTAGGTGGTCAAAAACAAAATTATCTATTTTAACTAAAATTATCTATAAAGCAAATTAAATTGGTTGTGATTCAGATGAGAGAGAAAACTAGGGTTTTCATCACTCCATCACTAACTGCGTAATATAGTTCCTCACTATATCAATTGTATGAGGGCAATACATAACTGTGAATCAGGTCCTACCGTAAATAGCTAAATACAACCCCAAAAAGGAGTACCATCAACTGGATTGCGATAACCCGTCTCATGACTGACCTAACTAGTAAATGTCAATTATGTTACTCTAATCTACTCCTACTCCATGAAAATAAACTAAAACATGTCTATATTAAAGCACCAAGGCACGACTTGTGTCAACCTACGGTTTCAAGTTTCATTACCACCATTGTGTAGAAAACCATAATTAAGCATCTGTGTTCCTGCTCATATTGAATAATCATAGTTGTACAAAACAATACATTCATTCCATCTAAGATAAGAATTTAGAACAAACATAGAATTTTATATTGCAAATCAGTACAGTCTCTTAACTACTACAATCATCACAGTATAGTCAACAGTTTCCCCTCTTTACAATTGAAAATAATGAAAGAACTACATTACTTGTCTAGGTTTGATAGAAAACCATAGATACTGAGTTATCTAGCCATGGAAGATGGTGACTGCATCATTGATGTAGAAACGTTATCCGTAGTCTTCTTCTTCGGATCTCTAGGTTTGAATATAGCTCTTAAACAGCAGAAAGTATGAATGAATGAACCTTTGAACTTCTCCAAACCTACCAGCACCTTCAAGAAATCTATTACCAAATTACTTCATACCCCTTGACCTTCCTCTGTAAAAGAGTATATTATGCACATGAGGACTAGATGATGGCTTGTCTGATGGTAGTCAAACTTTCAACAGAAACAGGACACGACTCTGATACCAATATACAAAAACAAAGTAGGAAGGATCGAATAGCCTCTACGAACGTCTCACCAAAACCAACCTTATGAATCTTAGAATCAGAATTCCTTTATCTAATATATGATCGTGTATATGTAGGCAATGGTATAGAAAGGCCCTTTTCAGTATTTTCACTCTAAAAAATCATGCAAACCCTAACTTCTCATATATATAAGTGTATATACATGAATATAGAGGTCTGGAGTTGCAGGCACGTGTTCCAATTAAGCCGGGGGTGAAACAGGAAAAATCCACGAAAAACCACCAAAAGTTGTTGCGCTTACGCTTCAAGGATAAATGTCCTACGCTTCAAGCGTAGCAGGCCTATGTTTCAAGCATAGGTCCCAATTGTATCTCCAAGCGTAGAAATCTGATTTCTAACCACTTTTTGAAACTGAAAGTGTAGGCAAAAGCGTAGGTATTTTGTGGAAAATCATTTTTCTCCGTGAATGCACCAAAACGACCGTCGTGAGGCCACGATACTTTTTGCTGAAGATGACGGCTTCTAGAAATGTCATTTTTGCCCTTCGGGAGCCATTTTTGTCTTGGATTGCCACTTTAACTCTCCTCTTGGATAGAAAGAACATACTCTTCAGTTAATTCACCGAAGTTAGCTCCATTTATTTATTAAGGTCCTGAAACATGCCTTAACACGCAAATGCAATAAAAATACCAAATAATGGAATGAAAGAACGTAATAATAGTGAGTTAAGGGGTCAAAATATCTAATATTTTACACTTATCACATGTGTCATTACCGAAACCCAACACCTTAATCGGTTCTTGCACCAGGTGTTTATCATTGATCCCTACTTTTTTAAAGCTTACCAGAGGTAGGATATTTATCGAGGAACCGTTGTCGAGTAACATTCTTTTGAACTCCACACCGTTGATTAGTCATACTATGTATCATAACTTGTTTTGGAAGATTTGAGTTTGTTTATCTTTATCCGAGAAAGAAATGATTGGTCTCAAAGTCGCCTTGTACTCATTCTTTGCTATGGCGACTGCACAGTTTTCCTCGGGGTATGGCTCTTTCACAGGCGTCTCGGGTTGCAACATTTCTTTTATTTCATCATAGCAGGATATGCCTGCTTCGGCACCAGGATGCCTTGGGTACGGGTTCCTGCATACATCCTCGGTGTTGGTTATCTCGATATCTCCTTTCATGATCATTTTATGAAACAAATTCCTCAACGTTCTGCAGTCCAGAGTGGGATGCGACACAAACTGGTGGTAGGCATAATAATTCAGGTACATCTTACCCTTGATGATCGGCGGACTTCATAGAGTGGGGAGGATAACCTCTCTGTGTTCGACCCATTTTCCCAAAACACCCTCCACTTCTGCTAGCGAGATAGAAAATGGAGGTGCCAGCTCGGGGGCCTGAGCCTATGGCTTCTTGTCTTCTTCTCGCCTTCTCTTGGTCCTGTCTTCTGTGGGGTTTGACATTGCTGGATTTGAGACTAAAGCTGTGAGGCCTTGTCTCTGCTCAGATTTTGGAATAACACCATGAGCTCGGTGAATGTTTCTAGTCACAAATTCATTGGGTGTAACCTGAAGGTCTTGCTTAAGCCTTGCATGTATATCTCCACTCTATCTATTGGGAACCAAGGTGATTGTTTTTTTGGATCATGCCACTTTGAGGCATTTGCTGACAAAGAAAGACTCTAAGCCCCGACTGATTCAAAGGATTCTGCTGCTACAAGAATTTGACCTAGAAATCAAAGATAAAAAGGGTTTCAGAGAATGTTATTGTGGAACATTTGTCAACGATTATTGTCGAATCCACAAAGTAAATTACTCCTCTTAAGGATTCTTTCCCGGATGAACATATGTTCAATGTGAATGTGGTGGAACAAATATCGTGGTATGCTGACATTATCAATTATAAAGCCACAGGTCTAATCCCAAAAGGATGGTCTTAGAATGAGAAAGACCGATTCTTCAGCTAAGTCAAATTTTATATATGGGATAATCCACATATGTACAAGTATTGCTCTATTTAGATTATCAGAAAATGCGTCCCCGAGAGTGAGGTGTAAAGTATACTGACATTTTGTCACACGTTAAAGTGTGGAGGGCATTTCGGAGCGCAGAAGACAACCCATAAGGTACTACAAAGTGGATTTTATTGGCCTTCCATTTTCAAAGATGTTTTCGAGTTTTGTAAGTCATGTCTGCAATGTTAAAAGCTTGGATTCGTATCTCGACGAGACATGATGCCTTTAACCCCGATTCTGATTGTAGAATTATTTGATGTGTGGGGTATTGATTTTATGGGACCATTTTCGAAAGCATACAAAAAGGAGTATATACTTGTGGGGATTGATTATGTTTCAAAATGGGTAGAAGAAATAGCCACAAAGCGTGCTGACCATGACGTGGTGGAAGAATTTGTAAAGTCGAACATTTTCTCACGATTTGGTATGCCAAGAGTTTTGATCAATGATGGAGGAAGCCATTTTGACAACCAGTTTCTTCTTACTTTGTGTAAGAAGTACGGTGTCACTCATAGAATTGGTACACCATATCACCCCCAATCACAAGGACAAGTGGAGGTTTCTAATATTTTGGAAAAAACTATGCGTCCGGATTTGAAGGATTGGCCTCGAAGACTAAATGATGCACTTTGGGCATATAGGACTGCACTTAAAACACCAAATGGTATGTCACCATATCATTTTATGTATGGTAAAACATGTCATCTCCCTGTAGAGCTGGAACACCGAGCATATTGAGCTATTCGAAGACTGAATTTTGATATAAAGAAAGCCAATGCGCAGCGGATACTCCAACTTCAAGAGCTTGAGGAGTTAAGAAAGAATGCATATGAAAACTCTCGAATTTACAAGGCCCGAACAAAAGCATTGTTTCCTGGCAAGCTCCATTCGAGCCCAGCCAAAAAGTCTGGCTGTTTAATTCGAGACTCAAGTTGTTTTCTGGCAAGCTCCATTCGAGATGGGATGGGCCATAGAAAATTACGAAGGTTTTCCCCCATGGAGCAATGGAGTTCGATGATCCTGACATTGGAAAGAAGTTTGTCATGAATGGATAATGATTAAAACATTATATAGAGGTGCAACCAGCTGAGTGTGTGGTAGAAACGATCAATCTAATTGAACCACCACCCGAGCTGGATAAGCTTGATCCAGAGTATTAAGTAGTAGCAACATCGTACCAACGACATTAAATATTGGTAGTAGGTGAAGAAGAGTATATTTTGAGCCTGGTTTGTACTTGTAGATGGTAATTTAATCATTTCGGTATTTAAGATCGAGTCTGTAAAATCGAGTCGCGAGGCCATCATCATTTGAGTATGAAGTGTAAATTAAGCCCAGGAAGCATTAAGAGTGCATGGGGTTGAGGATGGCATGAGAAGACGAAATAAAAAAATTTGGGCCATAGGAACCTACGATTCAAGCGTAGGTCCAGCTACGCTTAAAGCATAGTTGCAGGCCTGTTATAAACAGGACCTGTCAACGATTTTTCCCCCAATTCCATTCAAACTCTTCTTTCTCTCTCAATTCTCCACCAATCTTTATAAGGTTTGATTCTACCATTTATTCATCCGATTCCTCATCATTCTTTGCTAGCGGATCATCATATTAGTTGGTGATTTGTCCGGATTCATGCGAAGAACTCAAAAAGTCTCCGAAACTCAATTTTTAGAAAATCATTGTTTCTCTCGATTTGGTGAGTTTTGCTTCATTATTTTGATTTCATATGACTTATTTAACTATTCTAAACTAGTATTGGCGAACGAGTCCGATCCAAATCATGTTTTGATCCATTTTCTAAACGTTGAGTTTTTTTACTTCAAAAGCGGATTAAATATCGAATTTGTTTTGGGATGACGACTTATTTAATCATCATATTGGATATATTTAGATATAGTTTGAGTTTGATTCGATGTATGGTTAATTATCGCTTACTTTTCAAAAATTCCTAATTCTAGGCATGTCACGGACCAAGTTGTCAGCGAGACTAGTGGCTCAGGCTGTAGTTGTGGTTGATCCACTGATGCGACAGAGGTCGAGATCGTCATCTACTGCACCATCCCCAATTTGACGTTCGAACACACGCGCCAGGAGACCACAGTATGTCGACACGGCATCCTCGTCTTCCTCGTCCATTAAGGTAGAGGTGCTAGAGAGTTCCACACAGGGACGCGACATCTTATTACCACATGGTCGCCTAGTAGTTGAGCCAGTTGCTCAACGGGCACCATCACCACCACTTATGTCGGAGTAGCAGGCTGAGGAGATGGAGGAGGATATAGAGGGTGATGACGATGAGTAGGAGAAGGACACCGCTCAGGGCGATGATCGAGCAGATGAGAGGGTACCAAAGCCACTTATGGAGGGTGACCCCGAAGTTTTTAATACATATTTACCTGTGCCCCGGACAACATCGGTGGAGGATTTATTAAACGGGGCAATCCGGAAGGGGTATCGACAGAAGCGTACATACTTATTATAGATATTTGAGGGATTACAGCCTGTCCCCGCGTGGATGATAAGCCGATTGAGCGCCAGACAGTTATTACCTATTCTTGCTCCGACAACTTCGCATATTTGCAAGGATATAATCCGGGAGTTATGACTACACATGCGCCATTTCAGCAGGGGGCTGAGACTAGGGACAGTGGTTTGAGGTACTGAGATTAATATTACCCCCAAACTATTGTTGAGGTGTGAGGTATTTTGGACGAGTGTCCACCCGAACTAGTTGTTGTGTTCCCACCTATGCCCGAGATACCTCCATCTATTTATGAGATTGTTGAACTTCAGACTGCGGGGCAGTGGGCTGATACACATCAAAACTGCACGAAGAATACGAACTATTACCCGATGCTTTGGTTTTGGGATGTGATAGTCCGATCCCAGATTCTACCGGATAGCCATACCACCATGTGTTATGCGTCATTTTCGGCCCTCCACTTTGCTTTCGAGTTCGGGTGGTGGATTTCTATCCCACAGATTTTATGGGAGAGCCTATATACACATTATATTCATTTACGCAAGGAGACCAAGGTTGGTCAGTGTCTCTTTCTCATTCGATTCCCATGATTGGTGATGAAGATTATGTTGGATTTAGGGATTGAGATGGGTGCGGGTGAGTATAATAGATTTAGAAAAGGTACCCCCTTATGCCAGAGGGATGTAGACTGGTGTCTGGACCCGGTTGCATGGAGATGCTATTATGAGGCAGAGATCGGGGTTCAGCATATTACCAGCCCAAGATACAGAGGCCCAGGAACAGGCTGATGACGCTGGTCAGGCTAATACAGGTATGGCTCAAGATGTTGAGGTTGTTGATGAGGCTGAGATGCCACAGATGCCAGCTGCTGAGGATGAGGTTGTGTTGCCAAAGGTACCTATAGGTGGTACTGTTACTCTATGTTAGACATAGTTTGATGCTCTGATTGCACGGATGCAGGGGCAAGAGCAGATATTGGCTGAGGAGAGACAGGTTAGGCAGTGTGAGACAGTATGCCATCGGAGAGATCAGAGGCGGTTATTTCCTCAATTTGACTGTATGAGTGAGCATATGGGTGTGCAGATTCCAGCTAAACCACCAACCTCTGATGATGAGGCTTAGTTTAGTTTTAGTTAGGTTTTTGTTTTATTTTATTTTATTTTTACATTAGAGATAAATTGTCGAGTGGATAGTTTTGTATAGGGCTTTATGTGACCGCTTGGACGATCATAATCGGTAAACAATGCTCTCGTCAGCCTTACGGATCCTCCTACAAAGCTTGTCACTACCCTCTGATCGCACTTTCTTTACTGAGAGACGACCACCATCACGTCGTCGTCGTCCTCAAGCTCACTAATCTCCTCCTAACTAGGTAATGGAGTAACATATACCTCACCTTCCCCGAGGTCCTCTTCTGCAGTTGCAAAATTAGTAAAATATATAGCATCAGACAAATGTAACTCGCTAAGAGAAAATGGATTCCTCGTGGCCTTCATTGTGGTTATGCCAGTGCCCTAATTCGCCTTCATCACTTGTTGGTATAAGGAAGGAACCACACTGTGGAGGTGCATCCAGGACCTCCTCAAAAGAACATGATACGATGGCTCTCCCTCGATAATGTGGAACCTGACAGGACCTCGAATGTCCCCCACCTGCATATTAGCGGTAACATAGCCTAGTGTCCTCTGTTTGATCCCATTGAAACCTAAAATATCAATCAGCCTTCCGATCATAGACTTTTCTTTGATTCCGGTTTTCCTCATAACTATTACTAGCATGATGTTGATGGATGCTCCATTGTCTAAGAATGCTCTCTTAAATCCCATGCCATTAATGGCTGCAGGCACATACAGCGGGCGATTGTGAGCTCCCTCAATGAGCTTGTCTGCCTCAGAGAATGTCACTTGTCCATCGTGATCCGGTCTCGTCGAGGTAGTAGGCTCATCGTCCTTGGTTTCAGCACCTTTCTTGAACACAACTTGGATTAAAACTTTAGTTACTCCAGCCCTGGAATCGGAATCAAGTTTGAGTTTATTGAAAAAGTCCCTCATGAGGTCGGCCATCTATGTCATGCGTTCCTTATTGCCATTCTGATCATGCTCCAACAACCAGGTGGTCTCAGCATTCTGAAGTTTCTTTAAATCATTATGACCACCACCCGAGACCACATGCACGCCAGGGTTGTAGCTTGGAAAGGGGTTGTCATGCACATCCTACCTCTTGAGAAGCTCCAATTCCCCAGACTTCATCTTCTTTTAAAACAAGTTGCAAAAGCTCCAACACTCCATCAACGAATGCCTCGTCCCTCGATGGAAATGGCAGAAGCTGGGATCATTCACTAGGTCCTTGTGATTGTCCTCGAGTGGTGGTGGTAGAGTCACGACCTTGTCCCGAATCCATTGACTAAGCACTGCTAGTACCTGCTTACGGCTATAAGGAAAGGGTGGTGGATGTGGTTGAAACATCTTCTTTTGCTGGTCATCCGATGCCATGAAGACATCCTCTTCCTCTTCAGGGTTCTTTAAGAATTGTTCCTCATCCTCGATGGCCGCTGCAGTGATGGACATAGATCGCGGCCCTCGTAAGACGCGTCCTCCTCGAGGGCTCGTAACTCTGTCAGCCAAACTCCTTGTCCTAGTCATGAGATCGGAGAACATTCGTATGTCGAGGGCGACTAAATAAATGCAGTACTCCTTATCCACCCCATCGATGAAAATTCTGACCAAGTTCTCTTCCTTTGCTGCTACATAGCACTCCAAGGTACGCTCTCTAAACCACTAGACATAAACCATTACGTCCTCAATGCTTTTCTAGGTGAGCTTGGTTAGAGATAGAAGGGTTACCTTCTCATCGACATGGTAGTACTTGTTGTAGAACCTCTGAATCATTTCCTCCCATCTAGTCACCGATCTTGGCTCCAGGTTATGGTACCATGTGTAGGCACGGTCGGTTAGTGACTTCGGAAACTCTCTTAGCTTCAGTGCCTCGTTGGAGCGTGATCACCCAAATGGCTAATAAAAGGCCCAATATGCTCTTTAGCATTGCCCTTCCTTCTGTCAAAATGCCTGAACTTAGGTGCTATGTACACAGCTAGGTACGACTACTGTAGGACAGAGATGGAAAAATATGATAATGGGTCACCAACCAAATCCGCCCCGATCGAGAAGCGTCCTGGCCCAATCATGTCTCGTAGCTGGTCAAGTGTTACATAAGGAGAGACACTCTGCTAAGCTTAACTGAAGGGGGTAAGAGATGTCGTTGTGGTGTTACCATGGGGTAACGTTAAGGCTGCATGTGGGGGTGTCACCATGATGTCACGACGGAGGATTGACGTTAGCGTCAGTACTGGTGTGAGTGTTGCATCAGTGGTTACTTCAGGCTTGAAGGAGGCGAACATTGCCTTATGTTCCTCCCACATCTTTTGTTGGGCATTCTGCATAGCGAGCAACGTCTCCATCAGAAGTGCATCCCGGTCGCATCTAGCCGCCGACCCTGAGGAGGTGGTACAATGGGATTTCTTCCGATTTGCTCCTTGATGCCCCGTCTTGGTGACTGTGCGACTTCAAAAATGAGCATTTATGAACTCCTACTCACGAGCTACAAGGGGATGGCCGGCTGGTAATGGTTCTCTAGGCTGGGCTTCTATCATGGAAAAGCCCTGAGGCTACAGATGGGTCGCTGCTAGGCCTGGTAGGGGTCGGTTTACCACCAGGAGCCCTCGTGGAAGCTGCCTCGACTCTCCTTGGGCATGGCTCTTGGCTCCGGTAGGTACAGCTAATTATGGCCTTTGTGGAAGAGGAGGAGGTGGAGGAAGTGTGGCAAAATAATGTACTTGAGATGACATGGCTAGGTGAGAGGACCTTCTGGGCATGCTAATAGCCTGCCTTTCTCTCCCATTGTCGTCGCCAATAAATTGTGGATGAAAAAGTACAGGAGAAGCAGTACATGAATAAGATATGGAGAAATGGCTCCACTAGCACGTCAGAACATATCGGTCCAAACTCATAATCGTAGAGCTAAAATCCCCAAAATGAAATACCCCCAAAGTAGCTAAAGACCAAGAGATGGAGAAGAGAAGAGCAAGTAGAGAAGAAGAGTTGAATGTGGTGAAGCTCGAAATCAACTTCCCATGGCCGAAGCCCTGCGAGAGGAAGAAGAAAAAGAAGAAGTAACCAAAAAGAAGGAGGTAGGCGCCGTCCTTGAGAGAGGGAGTGGCCTCCAAAAAAAGAAAAGAATGAGAATGAAATTAGGATCCCTAGGGAAACACTATTGTCTTATATTTATAAGTCACTTGCTCAAATTGTTGCCCTAATTGAAGTGGTCCCCAAGTCCTACCAATGCTACACATATCTCTTAAGGAGAGTTCTTTCCACATTAAGAATAATGGGTAGAATTCACATATGGGCCTTTATTATGACTAAACTACACCCCTAACCTCCACGCCACATGCTCTTTCCAATCCCTTCAAAATGTGAGGATAGTGTCGTGCTTTCCATGTGTCATGGCTACGAAGCATCTATGGGCCCAACCGGATCAGTCGTGTAACGGATCACTCCCCAATAGTCTTCGAACTACATGCATATACTTCTAGAGTTGTGTTGAAATGGTGTTAAACACCCTTGAGAGACTGTTGCATCATCAGGACCCATAGACCATGGAAGTATTACTCCCGTGTATGCTCTTCAACTCCACAGGTGCGCTACCACAAAAGGAGCACCTTCGGATGGCTTTGAGTTGCCACGAGTAATCCGCCTCAATGTCGAACACATTGGGTCAACCCGTATACCAACTTTAGTGGGGAGGGTCCAAGGCTCTACCTAGTAGCCTAGTGCCCTAAAGGAGACGCCTCTACAAATCCAGTACACCCTAATATAATACATATGCCTACATATACAAAAGTTGCTCCAACCACAAGAACTAACCAAACCCTAATGATAACTAATTAGGGTCATAATTACTCATTGCTCATAATACAAGTTAGTGAGCTCACCACTAGCTTCTTCACAAAACGATTTCAAGAGCTATTACCAATGGAACTCACTTGGTAGTTGAAAGAAACTCAACCTTCCATAACATGAATAAGAGAAGGCTAAAATCAATAACCACACAAGGAAAATTCATGAACATGAAAGTTAGGGTTCTAGTAACAAAACCCTAGAATGGATAGAAGACTTACCAAATAGTTCAAGAACACCACTAAGAGCCATCCCCAACAAGCAAAGAGAGAAAGAGAAAGCAACTATTTATGAGAAAATGAAAGTCTTGCAAAGTGGCTAAACCTAAAAGTTGTAGAAATCCTCCACTCACAATTCTCACCATCCAAGGGTTGAGAATAAGACAAGAAAAATGAATAAAGGATCCAAGGGTTGATATGAAGTCTTGCAAAGTGAAAGACCAAGAATAATACATTTTTGCATTTAAGTGTCATCCAAACAAGGCCTTATGATCTAAAGGTTAAAAACAAAGATGGGAGAAGAAAATCAATGGCTATAATTTAGACAACACATAAAACTGTAAAATGACCAATTTCTTCTCAACTTAGGGTTATTTACAAGAGTGTCATCATGCCTCTGAATTACCCTTCCACCCTTTGTCATCTCTCTATTTACCACTATGCCACTCATACCCCAACACTTAGCCAAATCTCTACACTTTCCACTAAGTGCGCTCAATATGAAAATACCAATTTACCCTTAGGTCATTTCTTTCCCAAAATCATTTTCAACAATTTTCATTATTCTCAAAATGAAAATACAACATGCAACTTATAATTTTAATATCACATAAAACATATAAGTCGTACTGAGCACATAATCACATAAGCACTTAAGTGTTAATAAAATTTTAAATTGGCACGTAAGCATACCGGAAGCTACAAGTTTGACAACAATGCCTTATTTTGTAGTGAGACGACTCTATCAGGCCTGGCCCTGAGGGTAGGTGACTTAGGCGCCTAGGCCCTGGGCCCCAAGATTGAAAAAAATATTAATACTTCTATAATCTTTCAAAAAATATAATTAGTTTCTCACTCCAATTCAAGGGCCTCATTTTTTTAGAATAATAAATATCTTACCGTAGGTCCAAAATTAAAAATTATTTATTTAAAAGCCCAATTCGTACTAAATCCAAATCCAATTTAATAAATTTTGGAGCCCAAAATTTTATATTTCAGTTACTATTACTATAGGCTCAAAAGAAAAAAATTCTCAATTGTTTTAACTTAATGAAACTAAAGTTTAATACAAATCAAACCATTACTCTTATTAGAGCTAGACGATTCTTATCGCACTCGCACAATGTTTGACCACTACACTTAAGGCTCTCGTAATTACTGTACTCTTCACAATGACAATAATTTTTCACGCGACTAAACTTAGATGGAGGTTGTTTTGCCGCACTTACCCAACAACAATAATTTTTCACGACAACACCTATATGGAGGTTGTTTCCAACTTTTTTAATATTAATATATTTAGTGTGTTTTTAATAATTCTTTTTGCTCTTATAATTTTTTAGCTAGTGAAGCCTTATGTACAAAGGGTCTCGCCTCACATTTATTGTAACACCCTGTGTTATTATCCTTTTTTCTGAAATTATATTTGATTTAATTTCGGTAAGGACGTCACTTGTTCATGACGTATTATTTATTCTTGGTATTTGATACCTTTAAATTTTTCGCGTTTACTTTTAAAGTTGACCGGATGACTTTACGGTTTCTCTTTGACAACTACGCGAGTTCTTGTTGTTGACTACACGGTATCGTTTCGACATTTAAACGTTTAGTACTTCGACTGGATGACGACACATTTTAATTGGTCGGGCTTGTTTAAGTGTTCCGACATTTGGGTTTCTACCCCGATATAATTAATTGGACGTCCCGTTATTATTTCGGGCTTACGAAATTATGTTTGGGCGTTCCCGATAATTATTGGGGTTACTGTATATATATATATATATTTAATTATATATATATTGAAGTGGGGTCATTTCGCAATTATGGATAAGTTGAGGGTTAGTTGTGCAATTAGTACATATATATGTATATATGTATACGCTACAACAGACCTGTTACTCCTCCTCTACACGCCATCAGACGAACCAGCTACTCTCCCTCTCTTTTCCTTCCCTCTGCAGCAACAACTCCCTCACGTCTCCATCCTCCATGGTCGCCGGTCAGGCGAGAGAGAGAGAGAGAGAGAATCGCCGGTCATGGCGAGAGAAGAAGAGCAGAGTCGGCTGAGGGATGACCGTCGGTTGCAGCTGGTCGGGAGCAGCGACGGCGAGGGGCTGCTGGGATGTGGACGGCGGCGGCGCTGGTGGCGAGAGGCGGCGGCACGGGCTGCATGAGTCGCCGGAACGGGAGGCGCACTGGTTCGCGCGTGGACGCGTGGACAGGGGCGAACCCGGCTGGACTTTGGCCAATTTTTCGGCGACCTTCCAGTGATTGGTTTGAGCCAATTTTCGGTGAGTAGTTTCGTACCTACGTAGTATTCGTCATATATTAATTTCGTGAATTTACGATGAACGATTTGCCCGAAAATCGCATTTATAGGTTATAGATTTCGTTTGGGTTATTTTAGATTTAACCCAATTAATTAACCGATTATTAATGGGCTTCATATATATCGTATAGGTTGTCGAGACGGACATTTCGATATATTCGAAATGGTTTTTGGACGATTTTGGTCGGCGGGCTTCATATTCGGGCGCCGGTACTGTGTTGTTTCGGGCTGTTCGGTAACGTATAATTAGGTGGGAAATTATATTTCTCACTCCGCATTATTCAAGTAGTTTAGTGGTGCAAAACCCTTATTTAATTTATTATAGATATATTAAATTGCTAGTTTAAATATCTATAAATCGTTTAGGATCAGAATGAGACTTAGGAATTAATTTAAGAAAATTTATTAAATTATTCCTATATGATTAAATAATATTCTTATTTAAATTAAATAAGAATGGACGGCTTAGAAATCCTTACGAATTTAAATTGGTTATTAGAGATTCGAAAAACTTAGACGATATGCTAGGATCCTTCTGGTATACGTGAAATAATTGTTTAAATTATTTTAAAAAGGCATGTTAATTGAAAATGAAATATTTTCTAAAGAATTAAAGAAAATATATTTTTGGAGAACATGAATGGTATATGAAATTATTTTCATATGATTTAAATGCTTTAATATATTTTTAAAAAGCATGTACAGAGGTTTGAGATTTATATATTACCATGTGGGTATTTTCATAAATATGATGGATGACATATTTATGTTGGACATGATTTATTTGTGTACACCATGTATTGTGAGACATGGGTGTTGGTGCATGTATTGCATGATTTCACCATTTGCAGAGAGATTCATTTGGTGTGGTCTACTTCCTTTGTGCGTGGGGCACGAGTAGACGTTTGTGTTTGGATCGTCGAAACAACTGGCCAGGGGGTGCTTCTCGCTTCCCGCGGAACTAATCTTCTGAGAAACTGAGACGATAGGGGGAGGACACATAGTCCAAGGCCCTATGTGACACGGTTGGGCCGTGGGTGGACGTCTTCCTTGGTTAAAAGTGTGAAGTGTCAAAAGCACTTGGGAAGAACGGTTCGATGAGTCCACATTCCCTAGTGAGCTGCAGACTTAGGGGAATGGTGGAGAATGATCCAGGACCCTTTGGTAGGGTGTGTTTTTGTGTGTGTGTACCACAGGCGGTCTGTGAGTACGGTGCGTTGCATATCATCATGTGATTTATTGGTATGTATATATATATGTTGGAGCATGATTATTTATGAATATGCAAAATGAATTCATTTTATAAAATGCTCAGTTGAAAGTGATAAATGTGAAAACGGGAATTAAAAGCAGTAATTATTAAAGTACAAACGAGGCGTATATTCTTATACTTGTGTTGTATACCTTGTGCTCGTAGGGGAGGTTAAGTGTATTGACGTAGTAATCTTTGTGAGTAGTTGAGGCTAGTGGTGGATTGTGGAGTTGATTTTGATTTATGGCCTTAGAGAGGACTGTTAATTGTTTTGTGGTTGTAGTTAGTTGTGTGATATCTTTAGAGATTTGAGATCCGAGATTGATGTTAGTATCAGTTGAGAGTCGATGCCTTAGAGAAGGCAGGTAATTGTTTTGTAATCGTGGTTAGATGTGTGAACTCTTTTGGAGATTTGAGGTTAGGGATGATTTTTGTGTCAATTGATAATTGAGGCCTTAGGGAAGGTGAGTGATGAGTTGTGTGAGATTTTGATTGATGAGGAGAGGTTATGATTAAGGGATTCATTAAGTATTCGAGGTACTGTAGTCTGATAGTCTTGGTTCTTATGCTTGGTTCATTCCCCTAAACATTTCTTGTACCGTGTTCTGTACACTAGTACGTGGTCGTTGACTTGTACGTCATTCCTTGAGTCGTTGGTTACGGTGTGGTGCCGAACCTCTTCCTTGTGGTGTCATTTGAGTTAGTGGAGTTGGAACGGATATTTGTCTTCCGTGAGTCCAACGTGTTGTTCGTCCTTTCCTTGTCCTCTCGGACATTATAGAAATCTGTGGAGTTATGTTCCCTCTTGTTTGGCTGTCATTTCGAAAACAGTGTTTTCTAATGTTTTTAAATAAACTCTTTGTATTTAAAAGGAAAAACCCGTTTTCGCCTACCCCCGTAGAAATGAAAAGTTTTGACACTTTATAAAATGATCTTAGGATCTTCTTTAAAATGATTTCAACTTTAAAAGCCGGTGATGGAAATTGACGGAAACCGGGGGCAAGACGGTCATTTTTATTGTGTGATTTTCTAAAAAGAAAACTATCTTGTCACTTGTCTCAGGATTCTGAGATTTTGAGACTTCTTTTCTCAAAATCTCGACTTGTAGTATTTTGAAAGGTGGTTTCTTGTTTCACCTTTTCTTCGGATCGTTCTAAGTCTCGGTTATGAGGCTTGGTGTTGTTCAGTGCACACATATAGTGTTGCCCTTCCCTTGTTCTTGATTATCTGATGTCACCACCTAGGTGATAGGAGTTTTTCTTAAGTTAGGGGCATGGATACCGAATGGATTGGTTCGAGTTTAGAAACCTTTTTCTTAAAAACTATTGAATCTCTGGGATTCATCTTTTCATTACTTTCACTTTCGGCCATTCGTTCTTGGTTTCCTTGTTCACTTTTGGTGTTCTTTCCTTGTTCACTTGTGGTGTTCTTCCTTGTTCGGGTATTCTTAACCTTGACGTTGTTGTCTTGGTTAGCTGTTGGTTAGCATTGGGAATTCCTTCCCTTTGCCTTGTTTTGGTGACCTTTAGGTGGTCGTTCTCGTGAGTTGAGTTCGTCTACTCATAGTGACTTGATTGTGTGGTTTTCCTCACCTACAGTGAGAGTGTTAGTGATGTGATTGACCCATTGATGATAGTGTTATGAGGTTAATGTGGTGATGTGATTCATGGTATTGAGGAAGTGATATAATTGAAGTAACCCAGTACTTGAGAGGTGTATTTTCTCTAGAAATGGAATGAGGTTGTTATATATATATATATTGATGATGGTTGTGTTAGTACGCAAGGACGTGGGTATTCTCCTTCCTGTGTTATCGGGGTGTAGGATTTGAGTCTTCCTTGGTACTATTGGTGGATTTTGTTTCCTTGTGGATATTAGAGGTGAGTGTGATCTCCTCGGTTGGATCTTCTGAATTGTGTTGTGAGTAATTTCGTGATTTGTTAGACTGGACCTTAGTATCGTGTACCTAGTGTACGTTGGTGAGAGTAGTGTAGACTACTGGTGTTGGGTACTTGGAGTACGAGTTTTAGAGACTCATGTTGTGTATTTATATATATATATATATATATGTGTATATATATATATATATATATATTCCCTATATACTTATGTATACTCGTTTACGATAGTATATGAGCGTGTTGACTTGGGTTTGCGTGGATGGGACTAGTTGGGCTATATTTATATCTTCTTTACCTAAACTATCAGAGGATGTGGTAGTTAGGATATCTTTTCCCACTGAGCTTATTTGCTCACAGGGGTATTTCACTTGCCCCCTGGTATTCACACGTCAGGTTGCAGGAAACATACGGCTATGAGCAGGATGCAGTGCAACGGCAGCTTTCTTTTGTTTCCTTGTTACAGGTTTTGGAGTTGCGTTGGGTGATGCGGTTACGGTTGCAGCACGACTGGGTTTGGGGACGATAGGTATCCGCTTTCAGTTTCTCTACCCATTGTTATGGGATTGTTATGTATTCTCTTTTGGGAGTCAGTCTGTTGGCATATCCCTGTTGATGTATCCTTTAGTTCCTGTATTTATTCTTTCTGATGGTTATTGTATTTATTTTGCACAGCTAGGTGCATTTCTTGTATTCTTATTCGAGCATTTGTGGCTCTGTTGATTATTAGAGGGTTTGGAGGGGTTTTGGTTTCTTTCCATTATCTCGGCCCTAGTAGGATTGATGAATGTGGGGCTTGGAAGCCATTGTGATTATTGAATTGCTATTGGCAGGTTCTTGTGTTGTGGTTGTTGTCCGGATGTTCCATTTACAAACGGAACTCTGCCGGATTTTCGTTAGATTCCGCTGCTTAGTTTTATTAGTCATTTGGGTATGGAATATACCATTTCTATCATTAACCCATGTGTTTTCTTGGTTAATGATGTCTTAGTTGGTCATTCGTATTAAGGATCACATCTTGGATTCCTTGGATGTCCCAGTTCGGGAGTCTTAGGGATTTAGGAGCGTGTCTGTTGGTATCTGAAGATACTCTTGTGTTTTTAGTATTCGGGTTGGCATGGAGTATATTCTTATTGTTATTCCATGTACTTCTTTGTTATTGTTGACTCTAGTAGTCGCTTGGTTTGCGTCACCCTTTAGGAGCGTGACAACATGGTATCTGGGCATTCATTGCAACCCTTTATGGATGTTTGATGATTGAATGTCTCTTGGTTTTCGTTTCTTTTTACTTCCGCAATCACTCCCTTAACTCTTAGGCTCGGGTTTCAGAGTCCTAGGAATTTGGGGCGTGACATTTATTCTTGTTTAGGGCCTCCATTTATTTTTGAGATTTTAGGGCCTGGCTGTATGTTTATGTGTTATTAGAGTTATGTATTCCATTCAGGAATTTTAGTGTCTATGCATTGTTTGTGTTTATTTGGTAATTATTTATTCAAGGTTTTCGTCCCATGGAAGGTAGAAATTCTCTGTTTATATGTTAAGCTGCTTTCGCACTTAAAAGCTCACGTAATTGTTTAATCAAAGCTTATGTTTTCGATGAGTTGAATTTTGTCATAGAAATTCACCCGATCATCATTTCCTTTTTTCAAACAGCTCACCCTTATAAGTATGTTGGTGAGAATGTAGACGTGCAAGGACTCAATGTGTTCAATGACACATTTCAGATGAACATAGGTTAAAATACACAGTTAGCAATTGTAAGGTAACACTATTATTTAGGTTCAATTTATTCAACATCGAACCTTTTGTACAATATGTCACATGCCTTTATTATTTTGTTTTGTTAGTATGATTAGTCATGACTGAAAAGAAAAGCTGGTTGGCTTCTAATTGTCCTGCCAAGCCTTATGTATTTCTTTCTTTCTTCTTTCTTTTCCAAGATTGTTCTATATTAAACTGCAAAAATCAACGATGTACCGACTTTGAATTTCATATTCTTATTAAAACTTGTATACGTATTCATCGATCTTTCGGTATAATATTCTTTGGTTTTGGCTGGATTTATATGTATTATATTGACAGTTTTATAGATTTCAATTTGGAGAGTGCTCTTTCTTGTTGAATGAGTTGGTGGCTATTATCATCTGAAGTGTTGTTTGTGGGCAGGTTCTCCCTTTTCTTGCTACTTATTAACGAGAACATGAGGTTGTGTTTGTGCATGTGTCTAAATGGTAGTGCACACTACACATGCTTAGAACTGAATTCAAGTATGACCGTATGAGCAATTTTTTTTACCATTTTGGGCAATTTCTTGTTATTATTATTATTTGGGTTAATTTCATTTATACCTCCTGAACTTTGTCTATACATCAATCTGACCCCCCTGTTATAAATTCAGTCAAACCCCTTACTTTTAAAAATCATTTCCACCATGTTATATCATTTTTGTAGCTTTTTAGACCTGATATCATTTTTAATACCTAAATTACCCCTCTAGTTAAAATTGCCCTATCCTAAAATTAAGATATCCTAAAATTAAGAGAGGTGTAAATGAAATTAACCAAAAAATATTTCATTTACATATTTGACTAACACAAGTATTTATATTTAAAATATTTATATTTACATTTATCAAATTTTTAAACTAGCACAAGTTTTTATTATTTATATTTACATTTATTTTTTTCTTTAAAATATTTATATTTATATTTATCAAACTTGTAAACTAACAACATTTTTCATCTTTTATTTTGATCTTAAAACATATTTGACTTTATGAACACTCTTTTACTCCGAAATCTGACTGTTTGGCAAAGGGTATTATAGTCATTTCATTCAAAGTCAACACTCAAAAGTGGTCAAGGGTGTAAATGAGTTACTTTTTTAAAATTAAGGGGTCTAAATGAATTTATGCAAACCTGGGGTGGGATTAGTTTGATGTATAGCAAAGTTCAAAAGGTGTAAATGAAATTCACCCTTATTATTATCATTTTTATTAAAACAAAAAATTCAACCCACGCGCTAGCTACTTCGGACTATGATGATTTGCAAACTTCGAATACACACAATCGCTCCAATTTTCACCTTGGGTTTTTTAAGGAAAATGAAGGCAACTACCATGAGAATGAGTTTGTATGATTTTTTGGGTTTTTTGTTTACTTAATTAAAGACTCTGGTTCGCGGTCGCAATATCAATTTTGATATAACGGAGATAATTTTTTATTTTTTATTTTTTTAATGATAAGATGATGTATAAATATAAACTAGACCAATGCCTTACAATGTGTTAAGGGGCATACCCCATATTACAATATGATAATCAAATTTCCACCACATGAAAAAACATAAAAGACAACCCAAATGCCGATAAGAGCAACAATAACATGAAACACAAAGGAAGCCTATAGTAATAAAAACCCTATAAGAAACATAAGCTATAGGTTGAAAATAATGCCAAACCACCAGAAGCAATAACTTGAAAAACTTACACTATTGAATATACATGAGCCAAGTATAAGCACTAAGCTGTTGAAACCAATTCATTATAGCAATCCTAACTGTTGTTGCCCATTCATAATGAATAAATCAACAACCAATCTAATCCATCAATAACCTCATCAGAAGGATTTGAATAGCAACTTGAACAATCCCATGCAAACAACCAGAAACTAATCTCCAAAACTAAGATAAGCGAACATGCAACATTATTTTATGGAGAGTATCGATCTTCCATAAGGATATCAGCATCTTTTGAAAGCATGAGGAAGTAAACGATACATAACGTACCGGACAATACCGCGAACCATGCTTATGATTCATTATTTTATATGAGTTTTGACATTGGTTATCTTTTCAAAAAAGTTAGAACTCGATCCCTTTTTTAAACTTCTTTATTACCCATCAAGGAGTTTTTCTAGAAAAATTCCCAAACTACCCATATTGCTTCAAGTTGTGTGATGCAATATTAGTAAAGGCTCAAGGCACACTAAGGCGTTAGAATTCTTTGGTTCCTAGGTGTGAGATGCGTGCCTGAGTGAAGTGAGGCGCACAATGGAAAATGCAATGAAATAAAATTAGTACTAAAGAATTCATATTCAATGATATAAATGTACAAATATTGTCAAAGGCGCACTTGCACACACTTGAGGCACAAGTCTTATGCCTCAAAGAGCCTCGAGCCAAGGCGTACGCCTAGTCGCGCCTTTAACAGCATAGTGTGATATTCATATATATTTATGTTAGGCTATTTTTTTTCTTTTTTGGTTAATTATATTTGAGGTTTGTTTGTATCATTCCTGTTATTCTTGGAGGTAAATTTCTTTAAATGTCCTCTTCGAATTATACTTTCAATTTGATCATTTAGGTCAATGCAATCCTCCGTAGTATGCTCATGGTTCCGATGATATGTGTTGGTACTTGTCACGAAGTCTGTTTAGCGGGTTTGACTTTATCTATGGTGGTCACTTTAGGGATGGATCATCTTGAATTTGTATAAATATTTGATTTATTTGAAATTTTTGGTGAGTATAATTGACATACATATTGCTCCTGTAGCGAGTTGTTCCTTCATTATGAAATATAGATGTAGTGTTTACTTGCCATCCTTCTCATCCTTAGTGTTAGGGTCGACCTTTTCATGTTATCAACATTTTTATCTTCGATCTCTTTCCTTTTCCGGGTGTTCATTTCATCCTCTACATTATGTGTTTTTATGTTCCAACCAATAGTTCCGCCATAGTGGAAGGAGGCTCCTTAGCTACACAGAACAAGAACCTTGAAGTCTGTAAGCCTCCCAACCCAGATAACAACAACACCATAATTCTTCCGGCAACAAGATGGTTTCCATAGATGACACCAACTGTTGAAGAAGAAAATTGTGTGATCCAGGACAACGTCATATCCTAGAAAACAAAGTGGTGTCACTCTGGTAGCACCGGTTTGGTGAATCCAAGGACCCTTTGATAGTCAAGTTAGCATTGGCAACTCACAATTAAATTAAATCCCTTTCAAGTTGGAATTTTTCTCATACCTTTTCCTCTAGCTAACTACATATTTATAGTAGTTACTGGCTCAAGTAGTTGGTCCCTTGAGATCTCAACCAAACGTGCTCCCGGAATATCTTAACTCCATAATGTATGGCGACTCTACACTATAACTACTTGTATACCAGATCAATCAGCCAAAGGTTCACTGGTCTACCCTACCAGTCAAAAAGTAATCCTAACTAATTGCGTCCTATAAATTTTATTTTCAAAATCTCAAATATATTTATATTACAGGAAAATGCAACACGTAACATAACATATTATTTTAAGGGTCTGGTGAGTATTATATTATGAAAATTTAATAACTCAATTTGAAGTACTAAATTGTTTTAAGGGAGAATTGAAAAAAATAAAAAAATTAATGAGTTTTATTTATTTATTTATTTAAACATTTAGACTTCAGTTGCAAGACCATCACTTAATAATTCTTATTATTTTATTTGATACTCAAATTACGTTATGAAGTGAACTTAATGAAATAAGAGTTTTAATACATGATTAAGGGATGGACTGGATTATTCAACGACACATTAAGGTGGTGTTTGATGAAATTAAAAATTAAGTTCTGATAATTTTAAGATCTGAAATCTAAATACTAAAGATTTGAGGTGGTATTTAAAAATTATATATATATTCTTAGTACTATTTTCTTGAAAGGTAAAGAGATATATTAAAAAAGAAAAAGGCTTAAAGCTTTACAAAGAGCCATGGGGCATACCCCAGAAAAATAAAGAAATGGGGAACCCAAAGGTCAACCAAAGGAAAAATACAAGGCCTCTAATGAGCTTAACAACAATAAAAGCACAAAACAAAGCACCAGAGGCCAAAACCTTTCAACCAAAAGATTCCCTAAGAATCCAAGCACCAGGAAAATCAACAGAATTGTGACAAACCCCATGCATCCAAGCCTCACCACTTCTCATACAGGAGGTCCTATACTCATAACATATAATCGAAAGCACAAGCAAAAGAAAAAGAAGCCACCACATGCTATAACCAACCCCTCAAACTTCCAAGCAGTAATAGAAACACACGACTTGACAGAATAAATGGCATTGAAACCAATAGTTGTAGCTACAACCAAGGTCACAAACTTCCAATATGAACCAGAAAACAATCCCACCAAGAGAGTACATATTTTCACCAAAAACTACATTAACGGAAGAACCCAAATGTCATGCCCCAAATTTCCTAGGACTCTAAAACTTGAGTCTAAGAGTTAAGGGAGTGAATGCGCAAGTAAAAAGAAATGAGAACAAATGAACTATAGTCATCAAACACCCACACAAGGGTAAAAATTTCATTTCACGCCTAAAAGATGTCAACAAGATCACTCGAGATTGAAATAGAAGCGAAACGAATTTAACGGCACATTAAACGGACCATTTTCACAACATATGTTCACCCAGGGGTAAAACGATCATTTCAGGAATAAAATAGTAATTTCACCGTATAAAGACAAGGTTTGGACCTAAAATAAATCATAGGAACAATCAGAACCAAAATCAAAGGTACGAGAAAGAAACTACGACATTTTGAAAATCGGTCATCGCGACGCGCTGAAATTCAAAACATACTGTCACATCCAAACGACCATTACTGCCTCAAAAATGACTCGAATGAAGTAATTCAAAATCCTAACATCTGGAGCTTTAAGTCATATTTCTAAAAATATAAAGACCACCTCCATCTGACAGCCGTAGCTTGAGATATGAGTGAAATAGTAAAACAGGGTCAGAACGGGGTTGAACCAGAACAACCCACTCAACTGGGTTATTAAGCCAGTCGATTGGATTTTGAAGAGGCAGTCGACTGGAAGGCTTAAATGATTCAGTCGACTAGGATAAGAAGTGAGGTTTGGCGGAAAAATGGTTGATTAGCCAGTTTACTGTCTTTCCATAGAAACCTCAAAAATGACTCCCAAACAGCATTAAACCCGTAGGAATCATGAAACAAAGTTCTCAACTCATTTAGGAAATTTTTAAATGAGAAAATACCGTTTAAAGTAAGTTTATTTGTATCAAAAACACATTCCGTAAAAATAATCGTTTTGCCTCCGGTCTCCATTATAATGACCACCGGTTTGTAAAAATTAAAATCTTTATAAAATGAGTTTAAAATAATTTATAAAACAAGTAATTTTTTCGGGGCTACAGGGGTAGGCAAAAACGGGTTTTTCCATTCAAAACGAAAAGGATTGGTTTGAAAACCTAGAAAAACGTCATTTTTGGCCAAACACTTAATAATCACATTCCATGGCAAATAATCCACTTCACATTCACAATTCCAAATGAAAGGATTCAATGTTTACATTATAGCGCTCTAAGGCAAAACATGTTATAGTTTGATCAAAATACAAATTTGCATAATCCGACACCGAAGTGCACCAAAAGAATATAATCCTCGCGCATAGCGCTCCAAGGGATGTACATCATAAAAGCTACTCGGCTAAAACGCTAGCCTGCAAAATATAAGCATCTAGCATTTGTTTACAAGTTTTACAACAAGAGTAACATGTTTATACATATGGATTACACTACTACTCTACAAAATAGGTATTTCGCCTTCTTATGCACAAAAGGGCGAAACTCACACTGTATCTTTACCGAAAAACTACGGACCTTCCGGAAAGGGATCACCACCTAAAAAATATATATGTCGTGGGGTGAGCTCACTAGCCCAGAACAAGAAACGTCATTGCCTCAATCTCTGTACTCCGAGTGGTTCAACCCAACCAAGGTTCATGCCACTAACCCTAGGTCGGTCTCTTGTTCCACCTGGCTCTCACACCAATCCGGAACTCCATCGAACCCAACAAATAATTCCCCCAACATGCTCACATCATAATTATTCACAATTATAGCATGCTTCAATCATCAAAATCACAATCACTTATATATATCAGTTTAGATGCAATGCGACCAACACACCCATGGTACGCACATGAACACACACCCTACTCTAAGGGTCAACAAGATCATTCTCTAACCCTTCATTTTATTCTCATAAGGGAAGGTAGATTTATAGTACCGATTCTTCCAAAGTGCTTTTGACACTTCACACTTTTAACAAGGAAGATTTTCAACACGACACGGTCGTGAAATAGGATTTGGAACAAGCCCTCCACCTATCATCTCCGTTTCTCGGAAGACTAGTTCTGTATGAGCGAGAAGCACCCCCTGGCCAGTTGTTACGACGATCCAAAACACGACAACTCAAACCTTTTTACACCACTCGTATAAACCAACACTCATGTCTTTGACACTACATGGTACTCAAAATGCATTAAGGTTTTCACTCACAACCATATGCCATCACAATACATGTTTATCTTAATTTGCATTATATTGTATCCAACTCAACACCATGCTTACAATTTCACATTTATAAGCAAGTTCACATTTATAAGCAATATTTCTCAACATGTTCTATCACAATACATGCTCATTTCATTAGGCAATATATTGTACTCATATCATCACAATGCTTACAATTTCACATTTCATAAGCAATAAACCACAACATGAATTTATATCATAAAATCATGCTTTCAAGGGCCTAAATCATCGTCTAAGTTGTTAAGACTCAACTCCTATATATATATATATATATATATATATATGGCATATTTACACATAGACGCACACACCCTCGTACAAAGACGAACACAATTCATTTTTCCCCTACCTTAATTCCAAGCAAGCTACACAATATGCCCAAAAGAGGTCCAAGCCACTCTACCCCTCAAGTGCTCAATAGGATAGCTTCCAACACTAACAACACACCATATGAACAACATAATTACTATGGTGTAACAAGAAACCGAATTTATACCAAAGTGGCTCCAACCACAAGAATCAACCAAACCCTAATGATAACTACTTAGGGTTTCACGGAGAATAAAATCTTATGAGTACAAGATAGGGAACTCACCACTAGCTCTTCATAAGAGGGAAATCAAGAGCTACTACCAAGGAGACTCACTTGGTAGTTGAAACAAAACTCAACCTTCTATATCATAAATAAGAGAAGGCTAGAATCAATATCCATATAAGGAAATTCATAACTTGAAAGTTAGGGTTCTTACCAACCAAAACCCTAAAATGATTAGAAGACTTAACCAAATGGTTCAAGAACCCCAACAAGAGCAATCCCTAATAAGCCAAGAGAGTAAGAGTTTGTGAGAGATGAAAGTCTTGCAAAGTGGCTAACCCTAAAGGTTGTAGAGATTCTCCACTCACCATTCTCACCATCCAAGGGTTGAGAATAAAGTCATGAAAATGAATAAACCATCCAAGAATTGACATGAAGTCTTGACAAATGAAAGACCAAGAATAATGGATTCTTACATTTGAGTGTCAACCAAACAAGGCCCTATGATCCAAGGGTTGAGAACAAAGATGGGAGAAGATGATCAATGGGTAGAATTTAGACAACACCCCAAAAGTGTAAAATGACCAATATCTTCTGAACTTAGGGTTATTCACAAGAGTGTCATCATGACTCTCAAATACCTTTTTACCCCTTGTCATTCTCTCTAATTACTAACATGCCACTCATGCCTCAACAGTTAGCCAAATTTTTACATTTTCCACTAAGTGCTCATAATATGAAATTACCCATTTAACCTTCGGTCATTTCTTTCCCGAAATCGTTTCAAATAATTTTCATTATTCTCAAAATGAAAATACAACATGCAACTTAAAATTTTAAATATCACATTAAACATGTAAGTCATGCCAAGAAAATAAACACATTAAGCACATAATCACATAAGCACTTAAGTGTTAATAAAATTTTAAATTAGCAAGTAAAAATACCGGATGCTATACAAAATCCTGTAACCAACTCAAGCCCAAGGAATAACCCCCAAACTGAGAACACCACGCATCATAAGCTTCATAGAGAACTGACTTATAAACTGCACCAGCAACCAAAAACTTTATGGATTAGAAAGCAATGAGTCAGGCAAATTCCAAGTCTGCTTCAAGTGAAGATTGAGTGGAGAATTCTCAAACTTAAAGAGAACATAGCAAACCTGGTGTCCGCCTAGGGGTGATAAAAATAATGGTTAAGAACATCCCCTTAGGATGGCTTAGGTTTTACCTATCGTCAGCGCACGAATCATATTGTAGCACAGAAACGGCTTGAGAAAGGGAATATCAATCCCACAGAAACTTAGATTATTCACTTCAGTAATCTAACAGTATTGAATTATGTTTAAAAAATAGTTTTGAATTGTTTTATGATTTATAACTAAATTAACTAAAATAGAAAATAGACATTGATCCAGAAGACTCAGATATATCACATTCCATCACACCAGTCAAACCATTATTGGGAGCAACAAGAGCACGAAGGACCGAAATGGTAAACCTACGCTCCTCTTGATTACTAATTGAGTAGGCGTCCCTCAAAAATGGAAAGGGAGTCGTGTTCAAAATCTGAACCCGAAATTGCTCAAATTCTGGTCTAAGCCCCATCAGAAAGGCATAGGTAGGGTAGCTGCCTATTTTTTAACATAAGTACTCGCCATAGTCCCATAATCAGACACTGGATCATATAGAGCAATCTCATCCCATCATGACTACAAATACGTAAAATACTGAGCAACTTTAAGTCCAAG
Organism: Cornus suecica; assembly: GCA_963922005.1. Lineage (NCBI taxonomy): Eukaryota > Viridiplantae > Streptophyta > Magnoliopsida > Cornales > Cornaceae > Cornus > Cornus suecica. The sequence continues at coordinate 38,046,919 of OY998246.1, read as the reverse complement.
TCCTTCCTGAGTAACATGAGAAATCTCTTGGCACAATAAAAAAATATGAGCCCTATTGTGCGAGTTAGCATATATTTCGTTTAAAGCAGTCCACAAAGGATCAACGGTATTATGGAACATGAATAAATTGTAAATGTGAGGCTCCATCGATCCAAAGGGCCAAGTTTGAATCATACAATTGTCTTCCTCCCATTACTTCAACTTTTACCTTCTTCAGTGGGCTTCGGAGCTTCATCACGAAGCCATTCTCCTTTGGCACGTCTACCAATATAGAGTCTCACAACACGAGACCAAGCAATAAAATTTCGTCCATTCAATAGCTCGGATATAATCCTCCCTCCGATAAATGGAAAATCGGTTTTCATAACAACAGCATCACTAGATTCAGCCATTATCAAATTTCAACAAAAAAGACCAATCACAAATAGCAACCGTATGCAAATAAAACACCAGAGAGAGACCAAAATAAAAGAATGTTTAAAATAGCCTTTAATTCAGCAACATCACCAACTAACCAGGTCACACACAAATGACCTAAAGATAATAAGGAAAACTATGTCTCTCAAAAACCAGTGACAACAGAAAGATAAACCCTAGAAAAGAAATCAACCAAAACAAACTAGAGGAAAAGACCTAGGCTGCAAATTGTGACTTTTAGGCTACCATCGGTGCGATCTGGGCTACAAATCTGAACTGTAGTAGTTTTTGCACAATCTGAAGGGATTGATAGCGGCGGCGGTGGTCGAGGCTGAGGCCAGCGGCGGTGGTGGTGCAAACTAAGGTGAGGGTTTCCCCTTTCTTTTCCTAATTAATTAAGCTCTGATACCAAATTAATTTTTAGAAAAGCAATTTTTTATTGATAATAATGTTATATTTACAATGATAACACAAGTTTTTTATATAATAATAAAAATTTACCAAAGCTACCATACTACCCTAGAATATTCCTAGAATATTATTAGAATATGCTTATTACTAAATAAACTAAAGAGTGAAATAATCGTGTGCTTCAACACCACTCGGCCACCAAGCCATATATTTTTTTTTCAAAAATAGAATTTGTATTAAACAAATTTTAGAAGATGAAAGATGCAGAATATTCCTAGTTATCTCTTTTGGAGGGTTGTCTTGTGCATTTTGGTTCTTAGTAAAGCTTCTACTAATGGTTATTAGTTTGCCCTAATCCTCTGCACGCGTAGGGTTTTCTCTATCTTTATATATATATATGGGTAATTTACATTGACACCCCCTGAGGTATTGGTCAATTGCAAATAGATGCTGGTCAACGCATTATTTTACATTGATACCCCCTAATATTTGTAAAGTGTTGCAATGACACCCTTTGGAGGCATAAAATAACTTTAGTGCCCTTGATTAATTTAATTTTCATGTGAAATCTCTAAGTTACCCACATGCCTAAACCCTACACTTTACCCATTACACCAACCACCATTCTCATCACACTCTTATTATTAAAAAATTTACAATAAATAAATACTACTAAGATATACAATATATAATTTTATTTTAAATATAAAAATTCAAAAACATCAAAAATAGTTTGAAATATATATTTAAAGGTAAATTCTACCACTAAAAAAATTTCATCAATAAAAATACTAAGAAAAATCCATTACTTAATTACTGCTCTTAATTTTTAATATATAAATATTTCTCAAAAAGCATTAAAGGGTTATATCTAAAACCATTATAGGTATTACATATCGAATAAAATATATATAATTTTTTATGTACGAATAGAAAAAATATATATTTTTATACTATTGACAATCAATAATTTAAATAAAAATTGGTAATATAATAGAATATCTTATTTAAAATATCTTACACATTACCCATTGTAGGTATTACATATAAGAAATTCTACCATTATATTATCAAATTTCATAATGGAATGAGATTTTCTTTGATATTATATATCTAAATAAGATATTACATTATATGTATTATATATCTAAGAAATTCTACCATTATATTATAAAATTTTATTAAAATTATTTATTTGCAATAGTATAAAATATATAAAAATATTTTCTATTCATACATAAAAATTTATAGATATTTTATTAGATATGTAATACCTATAATGGTTATTAGATATAACCCTTTAATTTTTTGAGAAATATTTATATAGTAATATAATAAAAATCAAGAGCAGTAATTAAATTATGGAATTTTCTTGGTATTATTATTGATGAAATTTTTTTAGTGGTATAATTTACCTTTAAATATATTTTTCAAAATATTTTTCATGTTTTTGAATTTTTATATTTAAAATAAAATTATATATATTGTATATCTTAGTAGTATTTAGTTATTTTAAATTTTTTAATAATAAAAGTGTGTTGATAAGGGTGGTTGGTGTAATGGGTAAAGTGTAGGGTTTTATATATAAAACTTAAGTTACTTGATTTAAGAAGGAGAATTATGAAGGGCGACAAGGACTAGAAGGCAATGAATGTCTTCCAAATCTTCTAGGGTTTAATCTTAGCTTTTGCTAGGGTTTTACCATAGTTTGTTGTCTCCTTCTTTCCTTTCTTTGCTAGGGTTTGCTTCGGTTTCTTCTTCTCTATTAAGGTTTATGCTAGGGTTTGGTTTCAAATAACGGCTACAACGGATATGCAGAAAATAGTGACAGAACTACAACAACTTCAACGTGTTGTCAATAACCTAACTAGGAGCGATGGGTCTCGTAGGAGGCAAGTCACGTCCCTAAATTCCAAAGACTCCTAAATCGACACATCCGAGGACTTCAGGGTCTAATCCATTCAATGAGCGACAACTAAGATCATAAATAACAATAAAACAAATGGAATATTATTAATAACAATAATTCCATACACAAACAAGCGGAAGCTAAAACCAAATGATAGACAAGGCACATCGAGGAGCCGAATGAATACATCTCTACAACAATGTGACGATACCAAATACAAGGAAAGGATACGCCAACAGACTGGCTCCTAAGATAAAACAATAACGGTCCCAATACAGGGAACAAGCAAAGAAAACTAAAATGGAACAACACTACGTACGAACGTCCGAAATCCCACAACAGCATCCGTGCCACGAGCCATCCTGCAAGAAAATCCTGATACCTACAACTAGGAAATAGAAGAAAGTGTCATTGCACCCCAAGTTGTTGGTAGACAAAACATTTCCTGCAAACTAGTGTGGGACACCAGGGCAAAAGAACGTCGGGTGACCTCATCAGAGCCCTGTAGGAAAAAGGGAATCGTAACTCTCATATCCTCCGACCGTCTAAGTCTAGTGCGAACCAACCCATGTATATGCATCTACCCTAGGTTAGTCAATCATTCCACATGGAACTCACGTCAATACAAAACTCCAGAAACACGTCTTTATAGTCCCCTACCATGCATCAAGAAATAGGGCAACTAGCACGTAATAAAAACATAAAATAACAGCATATAATAAACGCACACCTATATATATATATATGTACGTATATATAGAGAGAGAGAGACATACAACCAATACAAGTCATGTAGTACAAACCACCTCAGGGATCACTATGACTCGTACCCGCCGGTCCAACACTAATAATCAACACAACACTAAACATAAATCATGAGAGAAACACTCTTATTCATAACACCCTAGGAAGGATAACAATCACACTTACCAAATCACGAGCATATCGAGCTCCAAAATCTCCAATCACTATCAAACCATACTACTAATCACCTCACATGTCACTCCCTACCATCCGTACACCCAATACAGGGGTAAAATAATCATTTCAACCTAAGGGAAGTAACAAATGTTGCCGAAAACCAAAAGGAAAGTGAAAGGGATCAAACGACTCATCAAACCGACCACTTCAAGGTCACATGTTCGCTCAAGGGTAAAATAATCATTTCAAGGGCAAAAATATAATTTAAAAATTTATCCCGATTATTATGACATAAGACGGGCCATAGAAACAAACAGAACCTAAATCAAAGCCACGACAGAAGATATATGAATTTTGGAAAACGGTATAGGGCAACGCCGACTAAACAGAAAGTTAAAGTATCCCTCTTTCACCAAGGGTAAAATAGTCATTTCAGGTGCAAATAAATGATTACAATTTTGGTCTGAAATATTTGGACATAGGAAAAGCTATAGAAACTAGCAGGATCTAATTCAAAGTCACGAGGCAAGAGATATATTTTTTTTAAAACGGTGTCGGACAACACCGACCAAAACAGAAAGTTAAAGTACCCCACTTTCACCAAGGGTAAAACAATCATTTCAAGGGTAAAATAGAAATTTCAATGTACCATTACAAAGTTTGGACCTAGCACAAGCCGTATGAACAAACGAAACTCAATTTGAAAGTGCGAGGTAAGAGATAATTTTTCGAAAATTAGTTGTCGCGGTGTCAACTCAGCTCACCCCCCTTCAAACTCAGCCTCATCCGAAAAATCAGCAACTAATGGGAAGTTTTGAAAAAATGGAAATATGTCGATTTTGCATACGAACTCCGTTTTTTGCACCATCAGTCCTGAAAAATCATAAAATTTTGAAAAGTGAGTTTTTCATTTTCGGATCTCAAAAATATTCACCAAAACCTCGGAAAACGCAAAAAACGCAAACTTTGAATAAAAGTGATTCTTTAAAATCTCATAAACTTATCCGTCTTGCCCCCGATCTCCGTTTTGTACACCGCCGACTTTCAAAGGTCTAAATCTTTTACAAAATGAATTTAAAACCATTTCAAAACTCAGGATTTTAGTCGGGGTCACGGAGGTGGGCGAAAATGATTTTTTTCACTTAAAGACCGAATGGATTTAAATATAAGTCTTATGAAAAAAATCCATTTTCGGGAAAACAAACCAAACATCAACGGAAAGACCAAAACAAATTTGTAGACGCTCAAATGGAACAAATGAATGAAGAACCGAAGTTAAAATGCACCTTGAAGGGAAGGGCAAGTGACTATATGCAAAGGCATTACCTCTAACCCAATCATACTTAGTTTAACATCCAAATCCCTAAACTCCATAACGACTTAATCAAGAATGTCCACAACTCCAATAACATTACTATCCTTAAGATCGCTAAAGGGAACCTAGTGGTCGTTGAAACGTGACCATCTAGTTTCAAGTAATACCACATCCGATTCATTCAAAACATCAAATCACATGTAATATCACCTCTCTTAGATTATCAAGAGACCATTGTCATGAAAGTGACTAAGCTCAATTGTAGCCCCATCTAGTCAACTCAAAACCCCAAGGCACAATAGGTAATACATCTCTTAAAGTGTGCAAGAACCATCAAAGGTCATTTCTACACATCCAACAAAGATCACAAAACTAGCCCCCCCCCCCCCCCCCCCCCCCCCCCGCATTGTCAAAGGCTTCAACTCATAATCTACTCTATGATCGATCACCGACTTTAACTTATCACAAGAAATCCCTCAAAACTAACTTATATCATCACCCTTAGGCATATAAGCACATATCGACAAGTATAAACATTCATCTCAAATTATACTTGAAAACAAGGCATGTAAATCATATTTTCACATTATCCAATTTCACTTGACCATTTTAATAACATATGAATTATATATCAAAATTCACATTAAACATGTTCATCAACCACATTAAATAATATCATGATCCACATGTAAACATAAATCACATAACGGCAACTCAATGCAATGTGACTCAGACACCTCATAGTACACACTTTGCCCAACACAGGTTAATAGATACATACTCTAGCCATTTACTTTCAAGGATACAAGCTCATCAAGTAATGTAGAGTACCGCACCATTTCTTCCTAAGTGTTGTTAACACTTCACAATTTCAACAAGGAAGAGCGGTTGCACAAGAGCCCAGCTTGCAACTCCGTGCCCCAATACCACAAAGGTCAAGAATATGAGCCTCTCTTACGACTCCCAAACGGTTATCACATTTTCGGACTTACTAGTTCCATAGGAGTGAAACACCTCCTGGCCAATTGTTGCGACGATTAGACACAAGACTACCCACACATGATTACACAACTCCCATATACTAATACCATAATTTTGACACTACACGATGTAGTCAATATGCATCCAGGTTTTCAATAACAATCATGTTCCATCATAATATATGTTTATTTCATTTACAATATATTATAGTCAACAAAACCATCATGCTTACAATTCCACACTTATAAGCAATAGTTCAAAACATTTTCCATCATAATACATGATCTTCTCATGCACAATTCATGTTCCAAATCATCAAGTTGTCATTTAATTTCACAAAGATAGCATCTTCATTCATTTAACATGCTTTTATCTCAATTAAAGCAATAATACACATTAACTCATTTTCATACGCAAGTATAACTTCCAAGATTACAACTTCAAAATTCATAAGAATGAGGGAACTAGAATAACACTCTAAGTTCATAATCCCACATCACATAAATCATCTACCTCCACATTTCAACATACTAACCAAGGTAGCTAGCCTAATTACACCATCAAGGCTACACCACTATTACCAATAATCACATAGTTATACTTACACTTATACATATACACAACCATACCCATATATATATACACATTTAGGCATACAAACACTTTTTTTTATATCAAAATCCCAAGAACTATAATTTAACTAGCATACATCATAGTTCTATTAATATACTCATCAAGCATACTATAAACAAGGGCTAGATCACATAATCTCCTACAAACCCTAACCTCACATTTTCAAGTATACAACTTAACAATTTCATCTAAAGTTAGGAACCCTAGAATCAAGTTATCACACCTACACAATCATATGATGAGATAGTCAAGAAGTTTTCCCCTACCTCAAGTGAAGAACAAAGCAACACCACAAAGTGAGTTTCAGGAAACCCTAGCTTCCACCCAACACCAAATTCAAATAAGCCAATTAGTGGAAAGCTTCACCATGATCTCCTAACAATGAGTATAAACTCATAACAAGATGAAACCAAGAATCAAATGTGGTTTATCATGAAAAACCAAAACTAGGGTTTGAAGTAGAAACTCATAAAGAGGGAAAAACACTTACCAATCTTTGGCTTAAATCAAATAGGAGAACACCATGAAAAACTTTCATATTGAAGGCAACATCAAACTCCAAGCTTAAGGTGATGAAATCAAACCAAAAATGGAGAAAAAGCAAGAGGGAGATGAGAGAAATGGAGATAGCCAAAATGAGGTGAAGTCTTCAAGTGGAAGACTTATGAGAATGTAGAGATTTTCCACTAACTCCATACTAATCCAAGGGTCCAAAATAAATGTAGGAAAAAGCGGAATGGATCCAAGGGTGTACAAAAGTCTTGCCAATGGAAGACTTAAATCCATACACACAACCCTTATACACTTGCCAAACAAGGCCTTAACATCCAAGGGTTGAGATTAAACATGGGAGGGAATATCTAATGGCAAAGAATGTGACAACACATTAACGTGGTCAAAGACCAAAAACCCTACAACTTATGACCAATAACAAGAGTGCCATTAAAATTATCTTTCCCATTTAACCAAAGTCTTTCACTCTATTTACCTCTATGTCACTCAAGTGTTATTTCAACACTTGGCCAAATTCTAGGATTTTCCACTATCTCTATACTAGTGAAAATATCATTATACCCTTAGGTCATTATGTTTTTGAAATCAATTTTAATTGTTTTCATTACTTATAAAATGAAAATACAACAAACAATTCACATAATTACACCTATCGAAATGCACCCATTAAATATGTTAAGCACACAGCATATAATCACATAAGTGTCACACCAGAACATCTACAATAAACTAAGGTAACACGTTCGAGAACGCAACAAGATTGTCGAAGCTCCAACGAGAATATGTTGTAACGAACCCACGTAGTCACCAATGAACAATAAATTACAAAGCCGAAAACGAAAGTACATGAAGTCATCTCACTAAGTCAAAAACATAAACGCGAAAAATCGACATGTACTAAGATTGCACAAGACGTCATGAATAAGTGATGTCACAACACGTTAACACTTGGAAAAGAATTCTAGAAAGAAGAAAGGAAATGCAGGGTGTTACAAGGCAGAAGAGTCGTGGACCAACTCGTGCTGAAAAAGATGTTTCATCTGTACCTTTAGTTCCACAAGTTGAGGGGAGTGCTGATACAGTCAAGCCTTCATGGGCTAATATTGTTTTAACCTATTGGTGCTCCTAGAATGAAGCTAACCTATTTTCCTCCAACTATCAAGGATAATAGGGTTAGTGTTCATCCTTCTGCTGAAGTGATTGAGGCTGGTACTAGACAATGGAAGAATTGTTTAGTAGGGTATTTTTTTGACAAAAAATTACCCTATAATGTGGAGAATTCTATAGCTATGAGGTAATGGAGTAGTGCAGGCTTGCAGATTATGTTTGGTGTTGGGAAAGGATTTTATTTCTTTCGTTTCTCTTCTGAAAGTGATTGTGATATAATCCTAGAGAATGGGCCATGGCACTTTGCTAATAATTTCCTAATTCTTAAAAAGTGGCATGTTGGTCTCTCTTTACAAAAGCAAATGGTTTCTACTCTTCCATTATGGGTTAAACTTCATGATCTTCCAATAAAGTGTTGGACAACAAAGGGTTTGAGTAGTGTTGCTAGTATTGTAGGTAGACTTATGTATGTTGAATCTCCGACTGAGAACAAGCTAAGGGTTGGCTATGATAGGGTTTGTGTGGAAGTACAGGCTCAATAGGAACTTGTAAAGGAGTTTGATGTGTGCTTAACCTCTGGGGAAGTTGTTACAGTGCCAGTTGAATATCAATGGACCCCTGCAAGATGTAGTATATATTATTTTTTTGGGCATTGGGATGGAGTTTGCCCCAAAGTGGTGGTTGATAGTACTCAGGTTCAAAAGAAAGTTCAAGCTACAAATACGTCAAAGTGGAGAGTGGTTGGGAGGAAAAGGAAGGAGGTGATTGGTGTTGCTTCTACAAGTGATAGTAATCCTAGGTTGGAGACTATTACTGAGATTGATGAATCTCCTACTACTTTGATAGGTAACCAGTTTAGTGTTCTTCAAGACATGGATATAGTGAATGAGGAGGTTGGTAATTGTGTGGTTACGTATGGGGCAATACCAAATAATGTAAACCCTAGTAAGGAGAAGGAGGTGTTGGTGGATGTTATGTTAGATGTTGATGATCCCCTTTACATGTCTGATATTGCTACTGATGCAGGTCAGGGTGTTCAAACAAAAGGTATAAGGACTATTCCTAAATTAGGGCTACTGAACAAGGAGGATGGTGATGCTTCATTGTTAGCTCCTGATGTCAATAGCATTAATAAAGGTGATATGTAGTCTGAAAAGGAAATTCTTGCTCTTAATAAAAAGGATAAGAATGAAAAGAGGAGTGTCAAGGCTACAGTGGTCCCTAGTTCAAGAACTAGGAGGGGTTTGGGTAATAGTGCTGCAAAAGCTTCCTCATGAATTGTGGAGCTTGGAACATTAGGGGTTTACATCAATCCCTGAAACAAAATGAGGTGAAAAGGATTGTTAATGTTTATAATTTGTATTTATTGTGCTTGGTGGAAACTAAGGTAAAGCCTACTAAAACAAGGAATATTTTTAATACTTTGATGAGGGGTTGTCAACTAATCACTAATGAAGCTTGGTCTGATAGTGGTAGAATATGGTTATGTTGGGATGACGCAAAATTTGAGGTAAATTTGGTGGGAAGTTCTTCTCAAGTGCTTGTGTGTTCTGTTACAGATAGGACTACTACTCAATGTCTTAAAGTTTGTGGTGTTTATGGGTTCAATGATGTTGTGCCTAGGAGGAAGCTGTGGAATGACTTGAGAGCTTGGGCTTATGCTTTTGAAAATGAAGCTTTCATTGTTATGGGGGATTTTAATGTTGTGAGATATAGCTATGAAAGATTTAGGGGATCTATGGCTTGGGATTCTGGAATGAAGGAATGTGGGGTCTGCTTGGAAGAGGCTAGTATTTTTTATACGAGACATTCTGGCTTACAATTCACTTGGACAAACCATACCTATTTTAGTAAGATTGATAGAGTTCTTGTTAATGGTAGATGGAGTGAAGTTTATGGGCCTTCTGAAACTATTTTTGAACCTAGTGGGATTTCAGATCATGTTTTTTGTTGGGTGAAGTTGTATCCAAATACTACTAAGAAAGGTAAACCTTTTAGGTTTAATAATTTTTTAATTAATCATCCTTCCTTTTTTCAAATTATTGAGAAGGGTTGGAAGTATAAGATAATAGGAACTCCTATGTACCAAGTTGTTTAGAAGCTAAAATTAATAAAGCAGGAGCTAAAGAAGCTTAATACAAAGTGTTATTCTGATATGTCCACTCAAGTAAAGGAATGCAGGGAATGTTTACATAAATATCAAAGACTTGTTGATGTTGATCTTTCAGATGAGCATGTGAAGCAGCTTGAGAAAGGATGCTAGGAGCACTATTTGAAGTTTATGGCTGATGAGGAATCCATGTTCAAGCAGCAATCTAGAATAAAATGGTTGAAGCTAGGTGATAAGAATACCTCTTTCTTTCAAAAGGTAGCAGTTGCTAAAAGAAAGCATAATAGTATTCATTATTTAGTGACTAATGTTGGGTTTCAAATTGATGATCACTCTTTGATTGAAAAAGAGGTTGAAGATTCTTATGCTGAGTTATTTAAGGCTAGAGAGAATGATGTTGTGCCTGAGTTGGATCAGTTTGTGCAGAGACATTTGCAGAATGGGGAAGCTTCTTATATGGTGAGACCTATTACAGCTGAGGAGGTAAAGATGTCACGCCCCAAATTCCTAGGACTCCGAAACCCGAGCCTAAGAGTTAAGGGAGTGATTGCGGAAGTAAAAAGAAACGAAAACCAAGAGACATTCAGTCATCAAACACCCATAAAGGGTTGCAATGAATGCCCAAATACCATGTTGTCATGCTCCTAAAGGGTGACGCAAACCAAGCGACTACTAGAGTCAACAATAACAAGAAGTACATGGAATAACAATAAGAATATACTCCATGCCAACCCGAATACTAAAAACACAAGAGTATCCTCAGATACCAACAGACACGCTCCTAAATCCCTAAGACTCCCGAGCTGGGACATCCAAGGAATCCAAGATGTGATCCTTAATACGAATGACCAACTAAGACATCATTAACCAAGAAAACACATGGGTTAATGATAGAAATGGTATATTCCATACCCAATGACTAATAAAACTAAGCAGCGGAATCTAACGAAAATCCGGCAGAGTTCCGTTTGTAAATGGAACATCCGGACAACAACCACAACACAAGAACCTGCCAATAGCAATTCAATAATCACAATGGCTTCCAAGCCCCACATTCCTCAATCCTACTAGGGCCGAGATAATGGAAAGAAACCAAAACCCCTCCAAACCCTCTAATAATCAACAGAGCCACAAATGCTCGAATAAGATACAGAAAAGCGTCTAACTGTACAGAATAAATACAATGCATCCTGAAAGAATAAATGCAGGAAAACAAAAGATACATCAATAGGGATATGCCAACAGACTGGCTCCCAAAAGAAATACATGATGATCCCATAACAATGGGTAAAGAAGCTGACAGAAGAATACTAGCGTCCCCAAACCTGTCGTTCTGCAACCGTAACCGCATCACCCAACGCAACTCCAAAACCTGTAACAAGGAAACAAAAGAAAGCTGTCGTTGCACTGCATCCTGCTCATAGCCGTATGTTTCCTGCAACCTGGCGTGTGAATACCAGGGGGCAAGTGAAATACCCCTGTGAGCAAATAAGCTCAGTGGGAAAGAATACTCTAACTACCACATCCTCTGGTAGTTTAGGTAAAGCTAAACCGTCTGATAAGATATAAGTATAGCCCAACTAGTCTCATCCACGCAAATCCCAAGGCACACGCTCATATACTATCGTAAACGAGTATACATAAGTATATAGGTAATATATATATGTATATATATCTACACGTATATATATATATAAATACACAACATCAGTCTCTAAAACTCGTACTCCAAGTACCGAACACCAGTAGTCTACACTACTCTCATCAACGTACACTAGGTACACGATACTAAGGTCCAGTCTAACAAATCACCAATTACTCACAACACAATTCAGAAGATCCAACCGAGGATATCACACTCACCTCTAATATCCACAAGGAAACAAAATCCACCAATAGTACCAAGGAAGGCTCAAATCCTACACCCCGATAACACAGGAAGGAAAATACCCACGTCCTTGCATACTAACACAATCATCATCAATATATATGTATATAACAAACCTCATTCCATTTCTAGAGAAAATACACCTCTCAAGTACTGGGTCACTTCAATTATATCATTTCCTCAATACCATGAATCACATCACCACATTAACCTCATAACACTATCATCAATGGGTCAATCACATCACTAACACTCTCACTGTAGGTGAGGAAAACCACACAATCAAGTCACTATGAGTAGACGAACTCAACTCACGAGAATGACCACCTAAAGGTCACCAAAACAAGGCAAAGGGAAGGAATTCCCAATGCTAACCAACAGCTAACCAAGACAACAACGTCAAGGTCAAGAATACCCGAACAAGGAAGAACACCACAAGTGAACAAGGAAAGAACACCAAAAGTGAACAAGGAAACCAAAAACGAATGGCCGAAAGTGAAAGTAATGAAAAGATGAATCCCAGAGATTCAATAGTTTTTAAGAAAAAGGTTTCTAAACTCGAACCAATCCATTCGGTATCCATGCCCCTAACTTAAGAAAAACTCCTATCACCTAGGTGGTGACATCAACAACCAAGAAGAAGTGAGAGGCAACACTATATGTGTGTACTAAACAACGCCAAGCCTCGTAACCGAGACTTAGAATGATCCGAAGAAAAGGAGAAACAGGAAATCCCCTTTCAAAACACTACAGGTCGAGATTTTGAGAAGGAAGTCTCAAAATCTCAGAATCATCAAGACAAGTAATAAAAATAGTTTTCTTTTTGGAAACCACACATTAAAAATGACCGTCTTGCCCCCGGTCTCCGTCAGTTGCCATCATCGGCTTTTAAAAGTTGAAATCTTTTCAAAGAAGATCCTAAGATCATTTTATAAGGTATTAAAACTGTTCGTTTATTCGGGGGTAGGCGAAAACGGGTTTTTCCTTTTAAATACAAAAGTTTACTTTCAAAACTTAGAAAACACCATTTTCGAAATGACAGCCAAATAAGTGAAAACAACTCCACAGAATCAAATGACAACACCAGGAAAAGGTTCGGCACCACGCCGTAACCGACAACTCAAGAAATGACATGTAAGTCAAAGACTACGTACTGGCGTACAAAACACAGTACGAGGAATGCTTAGAGAAATTAACTAAGCACTAGAAACCACGCTACAGTACCCTAAGTACTTAATAGAACTCACCTCAACCATAACCTCTTATCTCCCAATCAACATCTCACACAATCTCATCACCTGCCTTCTCTAAGGCCTCAATCCTTAATTGACACTAAAATTAATCTCGGACCTCAAATCTCTAACAAGGTCACATAGCCAGCCAAAATCACCAAACTACTAACCACAATCACAAGACTACTAACCAAAGTCACAAGACTGCTAACCACAATCACATGGCTACTAACCATAATCACAAGGCTACTAACCATAATCACAAGACTGCTAACCACAATCACAAGGCTACTAACCACAGTTACAAGGCTACTAACCATAATCACAAGGCTACTAACCACAATTACAAAACTATTAACCACATTCTCTAAGGCATTACTCCACCTAAACTCAACCTCAATTCTACAATCCATCTCTAACTTCAACTAACCACAGAAGTCACCAGACCAATATACTTAACCTCCCCTGCGGGCACAAAAGTATACAACACAAGTATAAGGATATACGCCTCGTTTTTACTTTAATAATTACTGCTTTTAAATTCCCGTTTTCACATTTATCACTTCCAACTGAGCATTTTATAAAATGAATTCATTTTGCATATTCATAAATAATCATGCTCCAACATATATATATATACATATCAATAAATCACATGTTGATATGCAACGCACCGTACTCACAGACCGCCTGTGGTACACACACACAAAAACACACCCTACCAAAGGGTCCTGGATCATTCTCCACCATTCCCCTAAGTCTGCAGGCTCACTAGGGAATGTGGACTCATCGACCCGTACATCCCAAGTGCTTTTGACACTTACACTTTTAATCGGGAAGACGTTCTCCACGACCTAGTCGCGCACTAGGGCCTTGGACTATATGTCCTCCCCCTATCGTTTGCATTTCTCAGCTTTTTAGTTCTGTGGGAGCAAGAAGCACCCCCTGGCCAGTTGTTTCGACGATCCAAACACAAACGTCTACCTGTGCACCACGTGCACAAAGGAAGTAGACCACACCAAATAAATCTCTCTGTAAATGGTGAAATCATGCAACACATGCACCAACACCCATGTCTCACAATACATGGTGTACACAAATAAATCATGTCCAACATAAATATGTAATGCACCATATTTATGAAAATACCCACATGGTAATATCAACATAAATCTCAAATCTCTGTACATGCTTTTAAAAATATATATTAAAGCATTTAAATCGTGAGAAAATAGATTCATGTTCTAAACAATATATTTTCTTTAATTCTTTAGAAAATATTTCAATTTCAATTAACATGTTCTTTTAAATAATTTAAACAATTATTTCACGTATACCAAAAGGATCCTAGCACATCGTCTAAGCTTTTCGAATCTTTAATAACCCATTTAAATTCGTAAGGATTTCTAAACCGTCTATTCTTATTTAATTTAAATAAGAATATTATTTAATCACATAGGAATAATTTAATAAATTTTCTTAAATTAATTCATAAGCCCCATTCTGATCCTAAACAATTTATAGATATTTAAACTAGCAATTTAATATATTTATAATAAATTAAATAAGGGTTTTGCACCCCTAAACTACTTCAATAATGCGGAGTGAGAAATATAATTTCCCACCTAATTATACGTTACCGAACAGCCCGAAACAGCACAGTACCGGCGCCCGAATATGAAGCCCGCCGACCAAAATCGTCCAAAAACTATTTCGAATATATCGAAATGTCCGTCTCGACAACCTATACGATATATATGAAGCCCATTAATAATCGGTTAATTAATTGGGTTAAATCTAAAATACCCCAAACGAAGAAAACTATAACCTATAAATGCGATTTCCGGGCAAATCGTTCATCCTAAAATCACGAAATTAATATATGACGAATACTACGTAGGTACGAAACTACTCACCGAAAATCGGCTCAAACCGATCACCGGAAGGTCGCCGGAAAATTGGCCGAAGCCCAGCCGGACTCGCCACTGTTGCGCGTTGTTGCTACGCGAACCAGCCGTAGCTACCTGCTACTCCGTGCACGCCGCTGGCAGCCACGGTCGCCGCCGCCTCCGCCCAGTCCAGCCGCCGCAGCTGCTCCAGGGCGCCGACCGCCAGTCGTCCCTTTCCTGAAACGCTTCGCTCCCTCAGCCGACTCTCTCTCCACGAAACGGCTCTCTCTCTCTCTCTCTCTCTCTCTCTCTCTCTCTCAATCGGTCGACCATGGTGAATGGAGAGGAGCTGCTTCAGTCGTGCGAAGGAGAGTGTAGCAGAGGTCTGTGATGGCGTGAAGGAGAAGATGCAGGTCTGCATATATGTATATACATATATATACTAATTGCATAACTAACCCTCAACTTCTTTATAATTACAAAATGAACCCCACTTTAATGATATATATATATAATTAAATATATATATATATAATAAGTCCCAACAATTACCGGAAGCCTCGAAATAATATTGAGTCAACCCGTAAGTCCACAGGACGCCCAATAAAATATATCGGTGTAGGAACCCAAATATCGGAACACTTAAACAAGACCGACCAATTAAAATGTGTCGTCATCCAATCGAGACACTAATCATTAAACGTCGAATGATACCGCGTAGTCGAGAATAAGAATTCGCGTAGTGTCGTCCAGCCGACTTTAAAACTAAACGCGAAAAATTTACAGGTATCAAATACCAAGAATAAATAATACGTCACGAACAAGTGACGTCATTAATGAAATTAAATTAAAATTAATTTCAGGAAAAAGGAATATAACACGGGGTGTTACAAAAGACTACTTAATTTTCATTGAAGGATGATAAAGCTCCAAGTAGTGATGGTTTTAATTCTTGCTTCTTTAAACAAACTTAGCATATTGTGGGTAGAGATATTGTAGTGACTATTTTGGATTTCTTTCAGAAAGGTAGGTTATTGAAATAGATTAAATCCACTATTATTACTTTAGTCCCTAAGGTGGATAATCCTACCATGGTTACTGACTTCAGGCCCATCTCAGTTTGCAATACATTGTATAAGTGTGTGGCTAAGATTATTGCTAATAGATTAAAAGTTGTACTCCCATAGTGTATTAGCATGAATAAAGGGGCTTTTGTGGCTGGAAGAGATATCTCTGATAATATTTTATTAGCTCAAGAGTTGTTTAGGGGGTCTCACAAGAATGGCTATCCAGCTAGAATGGCTTTGAAAGTGGACTTAAGGAAAGCCTATGATACTGTCTCATGGATGTTTTTACTTTCTACTTTGAAGGCTTTCAATGTCCATCCTGTTATGATTGATTGGATTATGGTATGTGTCTCATCTCCTCGATTTTATGTTAATGTAAATGGTAGCCTTCATGGGTACTTTCAAAGTGGGAGAGGGCTAAGACAATGGGATCCCATGTCCCCATATATTTTTGTTATGGGCATGGAGATTTTGACTCGTATCCTTCACAACAAAATAGAAAGAGGGGACTTTGCTTATCATTGGAGGTTTAAAGAACAAAAGTTTAGTAGCTTAATATTTGCTGATGATCTTATTCTTTTTGCAACTAGAAAGTTGAGAGTTGTTACTTGTTTGAAGGAGGCTTTGGATGATTTCAATTTATACTCAGGCCTTTGCCCTAATAGCTCTAAGAGCATGATCTTTCTTACTGGTGTAAAGGAACCTCTTGCTACAAATATAGTGCATATGTTTCAGTTTCAAGTTGGGACTCTTCCAATGAAGTATCTAGGGGTTCATTTGATCACTTCTGGCTTGAGAAGCCAAGCTTGTTCAGTTTTGGTGGAAAGATTTACAAAGAGGTGCAAAGTTGGTCTTCAAAGTTTTTATCTTTTAAGGGCATACTTCAGCTTATAAAATCAGTTTTATTTGTTATTCAAGTATATTAGGCTTCAATTTTTATCCTTCCTCAAGGGGTGTTGGATGATATTAATAGTGTATTAAGGAAATTCCTATGGACAGGATCTGATTTGAGTAAGGGTGGAGCTAAGGTTGCTTGGCATGATGTGTGTTATCCTTTGAATGAAGGGGGCTTGGGGGTGAAAGACATTGCTGAGTGGAATGAGGTAGCTATGATGAAGCACCTATGGAAGCTGTGTGATCCAAAAGGGAAATCAATTTGGATAAAATTGTTAGGAATTAATTCCCAACTCACACTTAGGAATTATTCCCGCCCAAGATCGTCAACACCCAGCATTTACCCACACACACAACAACACAGACATAACAAACAATATTTAACGTGGTTCAGCCCCAACTTTGGTTTACGTTCATGGACACACAAATATCATTCAATAAATAGAGATGTATTACATCGGCGCACATAGCACCCTCACTTCTCTCTTGACACACAACACCCTCACTTTTCTCTTCTCGGTGCAGTCCACACCCGGTGTCGGTCATCCTTACATCTTCACTCACATCTCTATTTTTTCTCTCATTTTGGTGTATCTAACTCATTCATCTTCATGCCTATTTATAGGCAATTTCCAGATCTGCAGGCGCCTTCATATTTGCATCCTTTCTTGACATCCTTGCATTTCAACTCCAACTTTGCTTCATCTTTTTCTTTGGTTGGCACCATCTTTTGAAACCGTATTTTTGTAATTCAATACCAACTTTTCTTCTTCTTCTTTATTCAGCCACCATTGGAACAGTTAGCCGCCATTATTGACATTTAATAATTTTAGCTAAACCTAACAAAAATGGATTCAATTTCATATTCTTAAAGATCAAAACTTATGGGAGGCCACAATTCCTCATGTTTGTTCTTGGACTTGGAGGAAGGTGTTGTTACTTTGTCAAAAATTTAAGACTTATTTGCAATATGTAGTTAGCAATAGTAGAAGTACTTTACTTTGGTTCGATAAGTGGCTGCCTGATGTGCCTCCTAGGCTGGGGCTCTCTGATGATTATATAAATAGCTCTGAGGTAGGGAAGCTTGCAAAGGTCAGTTGCATTATTGAAGGCTCCCAATGGAAATGTTCTCCCTCTTTGTCATGGCTGGAGCAAAGGATTCCTCATGATTTATACCCTATCTTGAGGTGGAGGATAGGGTGATTTGGATTCCTACTAAAGGGAAATTCACCATCAAGTCTGCTTGGGAGATAATTAGAAGAATGAAGGGTGTGGTGCCTTGGTGTGATGTTATATGGTTCAAACATGCTATTCCAAAGCATGGATTTTTGCTCTAGTTAGTAGTGTTGAATCGTATACGTACTAAATATTTTCTTCTATCTATTGGATTGATTGATCAAGCCACTTGCAGCTTCTGTCACACTCTGGTGGAAGATAGAGAACATTTGTTTTTTGCTTGTAGTTTCTCCAAGAGAATATGGAACTCAATCAAGGTGAAAGGCAAGCTGATTTGGCTAGAAGGGGTTTGGGGTGAGGTTTGGCAATGGGTGTGCTTGTCTTTACAGAAGAAGAATTTTTCATCTTTTGTAAACAAGTTCCTATTTGCAGCTACTATCTATTTTATTTGGTTAGAAAGGAATGCTAAAGTCTTTCAACAGGTTTATCAAACTAAAGAGGAGGTTGTAGCCAAGATTATATCTACAGTTCGTTATACCCTACTTTCTACAAGTGGCTTTAAAGACATTTCTGTTAATAGGGCCTTCGTTCAGGAGTTTGATCTTCCAGCTACTGTTTTGACATGATTTGCTCTAGAGAATGTAGTGTTGATCTTGCTGTGACTTGTTGGGGTAACATTCCTTTACTGCATGAGTGTTAGGGTTTGCAGGTTGTTATTTGCTTTGTTGGTGCTTGCTGTGTACAAAACTGATGCATGGGAGGCTAATGTGTGGAGGTTTGCATGCTTCAAGTTGGGTGCAGGTTGGTTTTCTTTATTTAGCCATGTGTCTGTATCTGTTAATGGCTGCTTAAGCTCATTCTGGGGGATTCTTTTATGAGTACTATAAATCCATTTCATCTTTATGATTATTTTCTCAATTAAAACTGTTTTCATAGCTGGTTATCGGCTTACGTATCCACGTTTTCTATCTTCATGCTGTAACTTTCTTTTCTTCTTTGTGAAGTTCTGTTCTTTGTGAATTTTGGGTGATTTGTGCACTAAATACCTTATATTACTTCCTGAGATAAGGATAATAGTCCTTGAGAGCTGTTAACTGAGACACGGCTGTTTAGCTCAGGTTACCTTCCTTTATATCTTGAAGTAATATATCAGTATTTTGTCACCTCATCAAACCTGAAGAGAGTTACGTTGCATGACTGATCCATGGATCATGCTCTGCCTAGACCACTTCTTGTATAACATTTTTAGTTCAATTGAAAATAACCTTCTCTTCAACTTAATGGATTTATTGTATGAATAATTGATGAACCTAGATTCCTTCTATCATGTCTATGTCTAGATCTTCCAGTTCCGGCTCCAGCTCTCGTTCTTTTCGCTCTTCTTCCTCAAGATCTCTTATTCCCTCTTCTTCTTCTAAAGTAGAGTACCTCTATGAATATGAGTACATTGACGAATCTAGCAAAATTCCTGTTACTGATCTACCTCTTGTTAACCCTTATAATGCTTTTGTCAAACCACCCTCTGTCGTGAACAAGATCACTAAGCTTTTTCACACACCACGCCCTAGTTCTGTTCTTGAATATGTTCAAGCCTCCCGGTTTGATCAATGTTTTGTCCCTGCCACTGATGCTGAACAACTTTTCCCTCTAAAGTTGCCATCAGAATTACCCCACCAATGGCAGCAAAAGGGGTATACTCACCTCCATTTTGGTGTTGTGCGTATTGCTCTTTCTTTCCATGGTCACAAAGGTTTCCCTATTACCTCCAGAATTGCTCTACTTGATACTCGTTTCCACTAGTATCAACATGCATGTATTGCCACAGTTCAGACCACGTTAAATGCGGGAACGATGGTTTTCACCTTCTTCCCTAATTTTAACATGCCTTTGAAAGATCCACATCTTCTCAATGCTCTCCAGATTCAAGTCCAGATCAATGGTGCCTCCGCAGTACCAACCACCTATGCAGCAACTCTTCACTACCAGATGACTTATCGATTACAAAATCATGCCATGGACATGTGCCTTCCTACCAATGTCTCTCAAGATGCCCTCTTGATCGACATAAACACTCAACACCAAGCTACCTGTACTCACATCCCTAAGCAATTGTCCAAACCCGAACTATACTAGCTTCTTCCTAACTCTTGGGTTACCTAATATGAAAAGATGCATCAACAACCTAAACCTCTTCAGTCCAATTATCCTACTTGCACCACTCAGCCTGATGGAAACGTTACTATTACCTTTCCCAAGCCCAGAAATTCTTCTACTACCTTGCCTATCTTTTCATCCAAGCTCCCTGAGATAACATGATGTGCTCCTCTGATCTGAGGAATCAAGTCCCCATTAGCCGGTTCCAAGCTTCTGGAGATCCGATCTATTACCCAATCACTGGCCACAAGTATTTTGATGCATGCGATTGTGCCTCATGCCTTATAGATCTCGATGATGATGAGCCCTCCAACCGGAAAAGAAAATCTTTCCAATACCGTCTTCAGAAACGGTATGAAGCTGGAGATCCCACTGTTGGTCTACTCGGTGAATCCAGCGGCAAATTTGACTATTATGTCAAGTATGGTAAACCAAAAAGGCCTTAACCCAAACCTTCTCCCCAAGTTTGTAAACCTCAGTATACTCCCGGTGCTCCAAGTCACACTCCTCCGCCATCTCAACCCATCCCCTGCTACATGTTTTCTCCAACATCTTCCTAGAATGAGGATGATTTTCCTCCACTTTCCTACCATGATGATAAGGAGCAAACTACCCATTAGCATAAAATTTCAGATGCCCCTGTTATTCAATCTAATGGCTCTTCCATTTCTGTTGTCGCTGCTGAAGCTGCCATAAACTGGCAATCTGCCAATGCTTTGGCACAGAATAAAATCTTGCAAAGAATTTCTCGATCTCAATAGTCTCTTGAGAGCCCAGTAAATCGGAAGTTGTCTTCTCTCGAACTTTTGATCCATGATCTGCAACATAAAATCCAAGGTCTACATACTGAACTCCTTTAGATGGGTTACACTAATCAAGCTTTCACCTCAGCATTTGTCACTAAAGATCCTGAAATGAAACACCTCAAAACCCAGCTGCAATCCTTGCAATCCCAACAACTTCACCAAACCATGCAACCCCCAGATTTGTTTGTAACATCTTATCCCTCACCATTTTTCCCTTCTTATACCCCCCAATCCATCTCTCAACCTCTCTTTATTGCTCCATCTGGACACCATAGCCTATTTGGCTCGTCTCCTCCTATTACCTCCATTCCTCCCTCTAAGCCACCACCTTCCCCACCTATTACAACCACAACCCGTTCTTCATCTGCTTCCCCTTCCTTTTTTGACATCAAGCATAAGCTAGATCCCAAAGGAAAAGCTCCCGCCCCTTCACAGCTCATGCTTGATTCCACAAAACCCATTCCCATAAATCCTATCAGTAACATGTTATTCAAACTCGCTGATTCTCCCCAACCTGCCCTTGATCCCTGTGCAACCTCTCACTCTGATGATCAGGGTCTTTTCCCTTTCCTATATATGGCCGATCCACCTCCTCCCCCAGATGATCCAATTATCGATGAAGTTGAGGATCCTGAGGAAATCCCAGATCTTACTCCCAGAGCTCCTCCACCGGTTTTCCATATTGCTCATAGTGGTATGGTTTCTCTATTGATGACCTCCCCCGAAGCAAGTGGCTTGATAAGTTATATGAGATCCATGCATGTTGTTCTACTGAAATGCTAAACCCTAATACTGGCCTTCAAACAGTCTTAACCCGCTGTGTTTCGAAGTTTCTTGGCCGACTTCGCTAGTGGTATGTCATTATGGGTGAATACCGGCAACTTCAACTAGTCCAAGCTCCCTCCATTAATGCCTTCATTGATGCTATTCACAATGAGTTCCTTAGTTCCACAGACGGCCTTCTAAGTGATGCTAGAGAAGAATTTTTTAGCATGCGTTGCTGCTCCTTCAAACGCAAGGACCTAGAAGCACATTTCCTACGTATGTCCCAAAGATTTTATATCCTTGGTGGCATCGATGATGTCAATTTGAAGCAATCATTTCTCAAATCTCTTCTAGATCCCCTAGGAGATGAAACCCTCAAGCTTCTGCAAACAAAGAACATGGCGTTGCCTAATACCACCCTTGGTTCCATATACCAGCATGTGCTCCAAACCCTTGAGAAGTTGTGCAACTACCAAAAATTTCTCAAGACCCTGCATGAACAAGGAAAACTGCTTGGTAAGGCCTGTGACAGACCTGATTTACTCATAAAATGCAAAGGTTCTGGCTCCTGTACATGTTCTTCCTCTCCATCCAAGAAGAAACATTTCAAGAAATGGAAGCAGGGCAAACCTTCAGTTTTCCCTAAATCTCACCGTAAAAAGAAATGGCATTTTTTCCAGAAGAAATCTGTTCGTGGGCTCAGGAAATCTGATCGCTGTTACATTTGCAGAAAAAAGGGCCACTATGCCAAACAATGTCCTAACAAAACTGCCCACAACAATATGGTCCAGACCCTGTCCTCGGTTCTTCCCGCTGATGATGATGCTGATATTGAATCAGTATTTTCTATTGATGAGGAAGCTTCTCCCACCACCATCATGGTTTTCTCTCTCGACGCATCTGATTCAGATGGCTCCTCTATGTTTTCTACCTCCGATGATGAAGACTTTTCTGCAGAACTTTTCTCCTTCGAGTTCTCCATCTCCCCAGCTCTCCTTGTGCAACCCCTTGCCCAGATCAAGGTATTTCCAGAAAAATACTCTCACCCGATCTCTATCATTGCTTTTTTTGACATTGGTGTTGCTGATACTATCATGAATCATGTTATCCTTCCCATATCTTATTGACAGTCTTGTTATTTCCCATTCACTGCCGCAAATGGTGAAACCTTTGTTATCACCCTTAAAAGCAAATCCATTATGCTCCAATTATTTCCTGGTGTTAAGATTAAGCATCAAGTTTTAGGTTCAGATCTTCCCAACAAAGATCTTCTCATAGGATTCGATATCCTTCAAAAACTCTCTCATATCTCTTGGCTCCCTAAAGGATTCAAATACAATAACTATTTTCTTCCTTGGACATCTCAGCCTAATCTCTTCCAGATTACCAATGACATTACATCTATCCAAACCACCATAACCAAAACCTCTTGTGTTGATTCCCATTCTGAATTTCTCACCATATTTGACCATCCATTATGGAAGAACCCTGAATTCTTCATCTCTCTCCCTTTCAAGAAAAATGAAGACTTAAATCCAACCAAGGCCACACACCATGGGATGAATCCTGACCACTACCACCTTGTTGTCCAAGAACTCCATCAACTCCAATCAGAAGGACTCGTTGAACCCACTACCTCTCAGTGGGCCTGTGAAGCTTTTTATGTAAACAAATGAGCAGAGCAAGTTCGTGGTAAACTCAGGTTGGTTATCAACTACCAGCCCCTGAACCATTTTCTCTAGGACATTAAGTTCCCTCTTCCCCGCAGAGCTGTCATGTTTGCCAACCTTCCCAATGCTAAAGTATTTCCCAAGTTTGATTTAAAAGCTGGCTTTTAGCAATTGGGCATCAGCCTAGATGAGCGCCCTAAAATAGGATTTTGTATTCCTGATCATCATTTCCAATGGACAGTAATGCCTTTTGGCCTCAAAACCGTACCCTCCTTGTTCCAACAAGCCATGATCAAGACCATCGACCCCATTCTATCTTCTACCCTCATTTACATAGACGATATCCTTCTCTTCTCTCCTGACATTGAATCCCATATCAGCCTTCTCCATATTTTTCACCAACTGATTTTGAAATTTGGAGTTATACTCTCTGCTGGCCCAACTAGAAATTGAGTTTTTAGAAATGAAAATTTCCCAAGGCCAGTGTACGTCTTGCAGCCCCACATCGCTACCCAGCTATTACAATTCCCATATGAAAACCTCACCAGAACCCAAGTCCAACAGTTCATTGGAATTGTAAATTACATGGCTGAATTCATCTCAAATCTTGCCCCTTACCGAAAACCTCTTTCTGACCTTCTCAAAAAGAACCCCCCACCTTGGTCTCCTTCTTGCACCAATGCCATCAAATACCTCAAATCCATTTCCCAAACCCTTCCCTCATTGTAAATACCTTCCATTAGAAAAAGAATCCTTTAAACTGATGCATCCGATTTCTATTGGGGTGCCTTTTTTCTCGAAGAAACTCCACACTAGCCTCGTTCTATTTGTGGGTATAAAAGTGGTGCTTTCACATCTGCCGAAATTCACTACCACTTCACCTACAAAGAAATCCTGGCCATCAAAAGAGGTATTGAAAAGTTCGAGTTCCATTTCCTTGGGCATCATTTCTTGATCGAAACAAACCTCAGCGGTTTTCCTAACATGTTGAAGTTCAAACAAAAGCATCCCCCTAAGGCTCAACTCCTCAGGTGGGCAAATTGGTTCTCACAATGGTCTTTTGATGCAATCCATATTCCTGGAAAATCCAATGTCCTCCCTGATTTCCTGTCTCGCCTCAAAAAAGGAAATTAATCCTATTTATTTCCCTATGATTTATTGTTTTGAACCATTACAGTTTCCTTTTCATCTCCAGGTTCTTCTCTTAGAAAAAACCCTCATTGCCTGTAGTTGTCATTTGGTAAATTCTCTCCAGTTTCTTTATGTTCATCGTTATGGTTTAGAATCTGGACCTATCCGAACCATACCTTTCCATCCTGTTTACCCATTCTTAACCCACTTTAAGATTAATACTTCTTTTTCTTTCCACTTCTCTAGAGAGCTTTTTCTTCTCCTCTGGTACCTTGTTGATATTTATCATATTGGGATTATTCTTGACAAATCCCAATTGCTACAATATCTAGCCCAGTGTCTCTTCAATAATCTTTCCCCAGATCAACTAAAGTTATGTTCTTGGTTAACCCTGTTTGGCGATATCTCTTTCTGGCAAGACTAGCTCCGTCGCACTCCTTTTCAAAATCCTATGTTTGTTT
Organism: Cornus suecica; assembly: GCA_963922005.1. NCBI lineage: Eukaryota > Viridiplantae > Streptophyta > Magnoliopsida > Cornales > Cornaceae > Cornus > Cornus suecica. The sequence continues at coordinate 38,021,469 of OY998246.1, read as the reverse complement.
TCTAGAGTTCTAAACAGTTCTTGCCTACCCCTGACCATGGTATTACTATACATAAACATTTTCACGTATCCTTTCTTACAGGGCATGGGAATATCATAGTTTATGAATTCGATGTTCATTTCAATATCTTTCGGACTCAAATTTGCCATCACAATGGGATCCCTCTGCATTATATTTCTCCCTATCTATTCCACCAAGATACGGCTCATTGGAGAAGTTCAGATTTCTATCCATCTGACTGGCGCAAAAAACTGATCCAAATCCTTGCAAATCATGAGGAACAATACTCCTGGGATCTTCAAAACCCTAATCATCCAATGTATCGGGTTCATCTCCGTTCTTATCCTCTGATTGAAGAGTAGCTCCTAGTGGTTACAATTATGAAGAATGGCATACAGATGATTGGAGTCCCCCTGATTGGTAATCCAGTTCTGACGTATGAATGATGTGTATTTCTACTTTTGAGTGATGTATTAAGTGATGTAGTAAGAGTTATCTGTAATAAGGATAGTCGGCAAGGGTATATTTATCTCCACAAATATATTTTATGCCATTTCCACTGTCGGTAAGGGTAATAGCGTCTTTTCAGTTTGTTTCGTCATCCCTGATGTCATTAGTCAGTGTATTATTGTAGTTTGGTCCCATGTAAATGACAATTCAGTCTTTGTATGTATCTCCCTCGCCTATATAAGGACGAGAAGTGTGTATGTTTGGGGCAGAGACCCAGAAACCAGAAATAAACTTGTGTATTTCTATATCTTGAGTTGTTCACTGTTTGTTCATTGTTCTCTCTTTATTTGTTCTTTACTTCTTAGTTTATCTCCTACTGTGTGTCATTAGTGTGTGTCATTAGTTTATCTCATATTGTGTGTCATTAGTGTGTGTCATTAGTTTATCTCCTACTATGTGTCATTGTTTCCACATAGGTGGGTGCAGTGCCTAGGGTATGCCGAGTATTTTGTAAGGTCGTTGTGCCTTTTAAATTATTAATATATCTTAAAGCTGACCTTTCAACAACAATAATAATAATAAAAAATGTGAAGGGTTTAGGCATGGGAGTAATTTAGAGATTTTACATGAAAATTAAATTAATCAAGGGCACTAAAGTTATTTTATGCCCTCAAGGAGTATCATTGCAATACTTTACAAACCTTATGGGATATCAATGCAAAGTAATGCGCTGACCAACATCTATCTATAATTGATAAATACCTCAGGGGTGTTAATGCAAATTACTCTCTCTATATATATACATCTATATATACCATCTTATTTTATATTCATCTCTCGCGTATAGGGATGTTAATTTATACCCACCCCTTTATTCAAGGGTTTGGGAGTGTTTTTAATTTCTTCGGGGCGGATATGGTATTAAAAATCGAACCCATCATGAGTTATGGGACGGATACGAATTTTAATAGATATCCGGCCCACATCACCTTATTTATATAAATTTATCTTATTTGTTTGCTAATGTATATATTTAACTCTCATATTTAGGTTACTCTTTGAATTTTTTAGTGTAATATTAGTAGTAAACTTTTATTATGATATTTAAACTTCTTTTCATATATTTGGTTAGAATAAACTTCTTTATATTTAGGTTACTTTTTGAATTTTTATTCATGTATCTAGTATTGGTTTATATTGACTCTATTTGAATTTTTAAATTTAAATTTTTGAGGTTGATATTATTTTATAATTTATTTTAATTTGTATGATCTATTACTTAGATAAGAGAAAATTATGTTTATATTATATAATTAATAATTTTGTTTATTATTTTGAAACAAATGGTGAAAAAATTTATATTAACGGGGTGGGTAAGAGTTTAGTAAAGTTTAAATGAGACAGGAATATGTTAGAAAAAGGAAACCCGTATGATATTTAAATAAAATTAATAGAGTCGGTATGGCAAATCCGCTTCGTCCACGCCACTTTGCCATCCCTACTCGCGTAGGGTTTTCTGTATCTTTATATATACATCTATATATACCATCTTATTCTATTATTCATCCTTCATCGCCGCGCCCAAGCAACGTAGAGGCTACGGTTTTCCAACCGCTCTTTCATTCATCAAGGTATCTTCCAAAACCATAATTGAAAAGATGTTCAAATATGTCTTCTTTTGTTTCAATCTATATCTAACTTTTGTTCCGTTTCTGTTTCTATTCAACTTTTGTACATCTAAATTGATTTGAATCTTTGTTTGAGCTATAATCCTTTTTTGGGATAGGTACCAGATGTACTAGTATGATGCTAATTTGGGTATTGATTATTTATTTATGAATCACTATATTGATCTATTGATTCTCGGTAATTTTGTTATGATTTGGATGATGATTTTGAATTTATTGTTTATTTGAAGATCTGGGTTTTTCTTATGCGTATGGAATTGTATGTTGGGTATATTTTTTGGAATATTAAACTTAATTGGGTATATTAGATTGGGTTAGAAATTGAGATTCGATTTGGAAGAAGCTCCCCTGGGCAAACTAGGGTTCATGGAAAAGGATGTAGTCCCTTGTGTAGATTGAAATCTATTACTAAAATTTTGGGCATATGTTGTCACCTGAATTGGCTTTTTATTCTATCATTTATTATTTTATTTTATTTTATTTTTTTATCATTTTCTTTGATTTTTATGTGAAACTCCCATTTCCCACTGATGATGGTTGTTTTCTTCATACCATTGGTGCTTAAATGAAGGTGGGTTTAGGTGAGTCAACTGGATCTTCATAGTAAAAATAGCTTATTCATAAAAGTTCAAACAAAGTGATATTGAATTGGTCAGGATATGGATTAAGTTCTCTCTCTTAGTTAGATCTGTCGATTCCTAATGGGTCTGTTTTTGCATATGATATGATTAAATTCTATCACTTTTGTATTTTTCATTTATCATTTAAAGTAGTAAAGTCTTCCAGTCCTTCTGTTTTAATTGGGGGTTTTATGCTTGAATCTCTGATAACCATGGTCAATAAATTGGAAGATTAATATGACCATTACTCCCTGTGAATTCCCCAAGCTAGCTGTGGCTGTACTTATCTGGTCTTCACACACACACACACATACGAATTTATATTTTCATTCGTGTGTACGTGTGAGTATTCATGCCAGCTTTACTGCAACAAGTATGATTAAATCAAGCTTGTTTCCCTTAGCAGCTTAGAACTGATGTTCATAATTGACATAAAACATCATTTCAGTTTTGGAGCACATGGTTTTTTTTTTTAATTATTATTTATCAGGTTTTATTTTCATCATTACCCATGCCCCGAGTCTCAACCAAATAAAATTGATCACAGTTTTTGTGTTCCAAAGGTAAAGATCGAAGATTAGGAGCGACACAATTTGAAGCTGTATTTAAATGAGTCCATGACTACTAAAACCTGAATTAATTTTTATTGAACATTTATACCTAATTTTTTTAAAACAAAATAATTGAACAAAATTACACCGCAAAAACAAAACAAAGAAAAAACAAAATATAATTCATTTTTCAATTTTTTTTTATAATATTTCTACTTGGTAATTAAATGAGAACTATTTAAGTAGAATTTTTTTATTAAACATACTGTTACTTTTATATTTACTTATATTTCTCATCATTAAAATTAGAAAGTACTCTCTAAGCAGATGAGAAATTATTTTCTGTTACTAAACAGATCCTTAACATATCATGTTAATTTATTTGTTCCTTTTTTCTGTTGTCCTTTTTCTATTAGTACATCTGCATTCTGCTTGTCCTAGCACAGTGATTAGTAATCACCTCTTTTAGAGTCTTCATGATTTATCTCGACTTCTCACTTTAACAGCATGAAGTTATAATTATTCTTGTCATTCTGTTCTTTTATTTTGTTATATTGTCTTTACTAACATTTAGCACCTCTCTTCGTATAAGAGAGCCTTCCTGGTTAATGTTTTGTATGATTTTCCATATAAGCCTTTTTGGGTATACTCGTATTTATTAGGATATTACTTGCTTTGCTCGTCAACCATTTAGCCAACCTATTTAGATTATACTTATTTAGTTATTACATTGTCATATACTTACTTTTTTTTTTTTTTTTTGGTGTTATGGATCTGGAATTTCGTAAACAGTTATCCTAAGCAATTGTCTTTATTGATAATTGGTGTTGTAACCCTCAACTACAAGTTAACTAATCGCTTATTTCTACCCAACACAACCCTCCCTTTCCCCATCTCTCAATTTTGGAGTCATTGAGTGGCTAAATGATTGGATCTCAAATTTTGACCCTTTATTGAAGTGTTTGTTTGAGTTTTTGAAATAAATAAGTATATATAGAGAGGAAAGGGGTAAGGTCATAAATATCTTTTCTCATCAGTGATTATGCTATTTGTTGTGTAAAAGGAGGTTGGCAGTTTAATCTGCAATATTTGCAGATTTGCAGTTAGCTAAAGTGGAGGGTGTTAACTCAGAAGCTTCTTTTATGTCTGAACGGGCCTCTCTCTTTTTATCATCAGTTGGGTTGCTTGGGGAGTATTGTCCTACGTCGAAAAAAAAGAGTGGGCATTTTTCTGACCAAGTTGGCTGCATGCTTCTTGAACCATTTTGTGGCTATAACTCGCACCGGCAGGGTTGCTGGTTTATGAGATCTTTTCCACCTCCAAGGCATTCCTGCAATATCGAAGAAACACTTGTTAAAGGAAACATCTTGTGTATTTGATAAAGTCCAATCTAGGATAACATTTTGTGGTCAAGATGGCTTTACTAAATATTGGTGCTGGGAACAAGGACGATGCCTTTTATAGGTATAAGATGCCGAGAATGATAACAAAAATTGAAGGTCGAGGAAATGGCATCAAGACCAATGTGGTAAACATGGTTGAAATTGCAAAGGCCTTGGGTAGGCCTGCTTCTTACACCACCAAGTATTTTGGTTGTGAGCTTGGAGCCCAATCAAAATTTGATGAGAAGACTGGAACCTCCCACATCAATGGTGCCCATGACACTGCAAAGCTTGCTGGGCTTCTTGAGAGCTTCATAAAGAAATACGTTCAGTGCTTTGGTTGTGGCAACCCCGAGACTGAGGTAATTATAACGAAGACACAGATGATTACTCTAAAATGCGCAGCATGTGGGTTTTTGTCAGATGTCGATATGAGGGACAAGCTCACAACTTTTATTCTCAAGAACCCTCCGGAGCAGAAGAAGGGATCAAAAGACAAGAAGGCGATGCGAAGGGCTGAGAAGGAGCGTCTAAAGGAAGGCGATGCTGCAGATGAGGAGCAAAAGAAGCTGAAGAAAGTGGCTGCAAAGAAGGTCTCTTCCATTTCCAAGGATTCAACTCCGAAAGCATCAACCAAGAAGAAAACCAATGTCTCAGATGAGGACCAATCACCGGTAGGCAGCCAGGCAGATGAGAATGAATCAGCAGATGATGAAGATGATGTCCAGTGGCAAGCTGACACGTCTGCAGAGGCAGCTCGGCAGCGGATTCAGGAACAGCTGAATGCAGTTACAGCTGGGATGGTTATGCTTTCTACTAGTGAAAAGAAGCCATCATCAGGTAAAAGTTCTCCAGAACGTAAAGAGAAATCTGAGGTTAATGGACATGCCAACGGGATTAACACTACAAACTCCTCCGAGACCCGTGTTGATGAGATCAAAGGATACCTCAAAAAGGGTTGTTCTGCAAGCCAGCTCAAGTCCTTTCTTGAAACACTTTCTGGCAATTCTCAAGAGATCATGGATGCATTGTTCGAAGCTCTTTTTGATGGCGTTGGGAAGGGATTTTCCAAAGAAGTTGTGAAGAAGAAGAACTACCTAGCAGTTGCTGCCGGGGAGGATGGATCACAGTCTCTTGTGCTACATGCTATTGAGAATTTCTGTGGTAAAGCTAGGCCTGAGGCAATGAAGGAGGTGGCCTTGGTTCTTAAAACTCTTTATGACAATGATTGGCTGGAAGAAGAGTTTATCGTGCAGTGGTATCAAAAGGGCTTGAATGGAGATAATAAAGGCTCTCAAATCTGGAAAAATGTCAAGCCCTTTATAGAGTGGCTCCAGAGTGCGGAGTCTGAGTCTGAATCTGAAGGGGAGTGAACCGGGACGCGATGCTGTAAGTAAGTGATGATGTCTACGCTTTTTGCGTTATTTGTGATACGCATATTTCAATTATTGGGAAATCTTCATTTACATTATAAAGATGTCTTTATATACTCACGGCTAGTACTAGTACCATTGATCATCACCATTATTTTGGATCTGGTTGTCTAGGTATTAGCACAAGGATCGTTGGAGACAGTAGAATGTTAAGAGCATTTGCCTTGAAATAAATGGGAAACGTGGCAGGTTTATCTGTTGCTGTTTATCTCTGTTTATTTATTTGTTTTTGTTTTTGTTTTTGTTTTCTGGATTGTGTGTTTGCATTTTGATGCAATGGTTTATGACTATTGAATTTTGCAGTTGGAACTTGTTTGAAAATTTCTCATTGGCTGAATAGACAATGTCTTTGTCATGTTACATTATGTGCACTTCCTCTCTGGATTGGCTTTTTCAATTAGCTTTTGGCTTTTAGATTGAAAAGCTTTTTCCGAATGAGGTGCGGCTAATTTTTTTCGAAAGCGCTTGAGTTTTAAACAACCATATAAAAACTTGTGGGTACCCACTTTTCCAAAACGATTATGCGTGAGAGGTAGAATCTGTCACGCTAGGTGCCCTTGACTGTGAGGACTTTTGCTAACCATTTTGATTGTATTGCTCAATACGATATTTAATGTCTCTAATATATATATATATATATATATATAGGGTTAAGTTCAGAGAACATCCCTCTCATATAAATATTGTGCGTATAACACCTCCTAGATTGAAAATGTGTGTATTAACACCTATAAGTTTTGAAAACGTTGCAAATACCTCAGTCGGACACTTTCCGGCTTATTTTGATCGGAAAATGGTCATGTGCAACTCACATAATTTTTATACTCTTTTAAATGTCCATTTTACCCTTTTACAAAGATTATTATAACCCTTACAATTAAATGACCATTTTACCCTACTCCTTTAAAGTGACCATTTTAACCTTTAAAACTTTTATAACCCTAAACCCCAACCTCTTTCCTTCCTCTAAACAAAATTGTGTTAATTATAAAATGGGTCTCAAAATTAAACGCTTTTGCCATCTCTTATTCCTTCTATTTCAAAATCGAATTTGTTTTCGCTTCCAATGTCTTCAAAAGCACTGATAATTGTTGCTTCCTTTGCTCTTGCAAAGCCAATCTCAATCTCTCATTTTGTTATTCAAAAATTAAAAAACAATGAAATTAAATAAGTTGAAATCAATTTTTCGAAAAGTGATAATTTAGATTTTTGAGTAAAACCCATGTGAAATTGAATTATTTTCCTACGTGTAAAGTGATGAAAACATCAATCTATTGCCTTTGCTTCTCTATCTGAGCCGCTAAACTTCGAGAAAACGCCATTGATTGATGACCCTTTGGAGGAGAAATAGTATTGGTTTGGTGTAGATTTTGAATCTGGTCTTGTTGTATAAATTGTTGTTTCTGTGGAGGGTTGAGATAGAACTCATTTAACCCACAAACATCGTCCATCAAATCCTGTGAGCCACCAAAAGGAAACCCAAAAATGTGATACGGATTAGGGTTTATGACGTGATACAAATTGATTCATGATTTGAATCAAACCCACACCTAAAAATGGATTGAGCATTTTGAATATGGCCTACAGACCCATAATAATTCATAATTCCAACATCTCTTATACTTAATTCCAAATCAAGATGAGGTGGCCGCGGCAGAGATGTTGGGTGGGGGTGGGGGTGGGGGTGGGGGTGGGGAGGGGGAGGGAGAAGTAGAGAAGGTGGCGGTACAGATGGTGGCTTGTTGTGGTGGTGGTGGGTCAAGGGTGGAGGTGGTGGGGAGGGGGAAGGGGAGGAGGTGCCGCTGCCGCCGTGTGCAATGATCGAGAAGCGCAAACCCATTTTTTCCCGTTCTCTCTGTCACACACACCAGTTCTATTTGTCATTTTTTGTCTTTATTTATTTATTTTTTAAACATATAACTCAAGGGCATAAATGTCATTTAACATTTTCGGTGACCGGTAAATAGAAAATGGGGGTAATTCGATATCATTTAAAAGGTTTAAGGCGAATACAAACCACATAGGTGTTATACGGGACTATATCTATAATATAGGCGGTTAAAAGCTCGCGACCATAGTTCGTAAACTTGGCCGATTCGTAACAGAATTGGCTGGTATATCGGGGTGAGTCGCGGTTCCCATTAGAACGCGAACCAGCCGATACGGAGGTAATTCAGGTGGTTTTTCTGCATACCGGTTCAATGTAACTGGTCCACTACCAACACTGTAATTTAAAAAAAAAATATACGATGGTCTACTAATGATGATTCAAATGTCAAATGAAGATACAGTTCAAAATTGACAATCCTCTCCTGAACCAAAACCTTAATAACAAGATCCACCGTGGAATTCATTTTGGTAGTGTACCATGTACTTATTCTAATTATTTTGTATTAATTTGGAAGTAAAGTAAATCTTTTATGATTTGAATATTTATTTGTTTAAAATTAATATTATGGAATAGTCTCATAAGAAGATCGACGATGTCACGCCCCGAATTTCCTAGGACTCCAAAACCCGAGCCTAAGAGCTAAGGGAGTGAATGCGGAAGAAATATAAATTAAATAAAATCCCTTTAAGTCATCAAATACCCGTACAAAGGTAAAAGAGACTCGAAACACCACAAAGATGTTAAATAGATCATACGGGATCGGAAGGAAGGTAAACCGAAACAATCGGTACCTTAACCGAAACATCAGAACACCCTATGTTCAACCAAGGGTAAAATGGTCATTTGGAGGGTGAAATGGTAAGTTCCAATTACAAACACAAAGTTTGGACCTAGCACAAACCATAGGAACAAATGGGACCTAACTTGAAGCCACGAGGAAGGAGGTATGAATTTTCAAAAATGGTGTCAGACAACACCGACCCAAAAACTAAAGTTGAAGTACCACTCTTTCACTAAGGGTAAAACAGTCAATTCAGGGTTAAACTGGTCATTCAAATTTTATCCCGATAATTTAGATGTAGGACAACCCATTGAAACAAACGGGGGTCCATTCCGACGTTCGAGGAGGAAAATACGGATTTTCAAACATCGGACATCGTAAGCCGCTGCAACAGGTCTGCACTTCAAATTTCGAAAATCTACCGTCAACTTCAGTCGACCATTTATCACTCAAAAATGACTCAAATGAGGCGATTCAAAATCCTAAACGCAAGATCTTGAAGTCATCGTTCTAAAAAGCTAAAGAACTCCTTCATCCGACAACCGTAGCTCGAGATATGACCGAATTACTGAACGGTGGTCGAAGTGTGCGCGAGCTGTAGTCCACTGAAGGAACCTTTAGTCGACTAGAAGGAGCATTTAGTTGACTGAAACAGCCCTTAGTCGACTACAAGGTGCATTTAGTCGACTGAAACAACCCTTAGTCGACTCAAAGGAGTATCTAGTCGACTGAAACAAGAATATAGTCGACTAAAACAGTCAGGAGCTTGTGGAAATGAAGGTTTGAGGATTTAGTCGACTACCCAAAACTCTAGTCGACTATAAGGAGGGTTCTAGTCGACTAAACCAAGCAAGAAGTCGACTAAAACAGTCAGAGGCTTGCGTAAATGGAGGGGAAGACTTAGGCTGCTACCTTAAAACTCAACTCAAGTCTGCAGAGAGGAAAATTTATCTCTACACCATCATGAACACTTATAGGATAAAGGAATTAACCTCAACACTAATAGGATGCTACTAATATTTCCTAAACTCAAGAACTAGAAAGAAACAATTATTTTCCTCTAAATCTTTTACTTGAATTTTCGTAAAAATCATCTGTCTTGCCCCCGGTCTCCGTTTTGAATAAACCACCGACTCTAAATTCTAAAATTTCTTTCAAACAACTTGAAATCAGTTTAAAACATAAAGTTTTTGTCGGGTTTACGGGGGTAGGCGAAAACGGGTTTTTCCATCCAAAACGAAAGGATTGGTTTGAAAACTTAGAAAAATGCCGTTTTCGGCCGAATACCTTATAATCACATTTCAAGACAATTAATTCATTTCACACTCAAAATTCCAAATAAAAGAGTTCCATATTTTCATTATAGCGCCCTAAGGCGAAACATGATAGAGTTTGTTCAAAATTACATATTTCCACGTTTCGGCACCGAAATGCCCCAAAAGAATATAATCCCCGCGCATAGCGCTCCAAGGGATATACATTGAGAATAACACCTCAGCTAACATGCTAGCCGGGTTAAAATAAAATAGTTTTTCAAATTCAACTTACATGAACAAAAAGAACATTTAAATACATGTTTATCAACTAAATGTCCCACAAAATAAGTATGGTCCGTCTCATGCACAAAAGGGCGGACATACAGCCACACGTCCACGGAGAGACTACAGAACTCTCCCAACAGGATCATCACCTGAAAAATATATAAGGCGTGGGGTGAGCTCACTAGCCCAGTAGATGAAGCGTCATTGCCTCCATCTCGGTAGTCCGAGTGGTTCAACCCAACCAAGGTTCATGCCACTAACCCTAGGTCGGTCTCTTGTCCCACATGGCTCTCACGCCAATCCGGAACCCCATCAAACCCAACAAATGAGTTTCCCCAACATGCTCACAACATAATTTACCACAATTATAGCATGCTTCAACATCAATAACATAATCATACTTATGGGATAGTTCAAGTATAAATATAACTCAACACACCCCATAATATGCGCTTGCCCCAATTCGGGGTTAACGAATACGCACTCACTCATACTATGAGTAACGAGTACCGCACCGATTCTCCCCAAGTGATTTTGAAACTTCTCACTTCAACAAGGAAGACGGTCGCATGAGAGCCCCACTAGCAACTCCCATACTACGAAGATCCGAGAGTGGCGCTTACCACCACGATGGGGCAGCAACCAACCCTATATCCCAAATTCCCAGATTACTAGTCCGGAGGTGGGAGACACCTATACCTGGCCAGTTGTTGCGACGATTCGACACAAGACTACGTACATAGGTTTACACATCTCGTACAACCCAACACCCACGTTTTGACACTAAATAGTGTAACCAAATTGCATAAAGGTTTTCGATCTCAACCCTATGCCATCACAATACATGCTTACAATTCATATTTATAAGCCATAAAACACAACATGCATATATATCACAATATCATGTTCTCAAAGGCCTAAATCATAGGCTAAGCTATCAAGACCAATTCGCATACATATATACGGCATATATACACATAAACGCACACACCCTCGTACAAAAACAAAGACAAGTCATTTTTCCCCTACCTCAAATCCAAGCAAGAACACCTAGAACAAGTAAGGCTTCCAAGAGTTAGCCGAATCAACCCAACCTCCTCCAAGGCCAACAATAAGTTCTATTCAACCGGTAGCTAAGCTTCAATAGAATCCTAAGCAAGAGCTATAGATAGACAACTCCATAATCAAATTTTGAATACAAGAATCCAATAATAGAAGCTAGGGTTTGAAACTAGAAATTCTAAAGGAGAAGAAATCACTTACCAAGCTTTGGCTCAAAAGGAAGCTTGGAGCACCAACATCAACTTTCATGCACAAACCTCCTTCAAATTCTCATCATAAGGAAGAGAGAATTCTACAACTTGAAGAAGAATGAGTGAAATGAGGGAGAGCAAGAGAAAGAACCGTATGAGAGAAGCTAGAGATTTTTGTGGTGAATGAGAGAAATCTTGCAAATGAGAGAAACTCATAAGTGTAGAGATTTCCCACTCACCCTTCTCACCATCCTAGGGTTGATAATAAAGATGGGGAAAAATGAATGAATCCAATGGCTAGAAATAAGTCTTTCCAAGTGGAAGACTTATGGCACAACTCACAAAACCCATTATTTTGCCAAACAAGGCCTTGTCATCCAAGGGCTTAGAAAAAAGATGGAAATCAACAAACCATCCAATGGTTGAGAAAAAGTCTTGCCAAGTGGATGACCAACAATAATGGATTATTCCATTTAAGTGCCAACCAAACAAGGCCTTATGATCCAAGGGTCTAAAACAAAGATGGGAGAATGAGATCAAGGGCTAGGAATGAGACACCACATGAAAGGTGGAAATGACTAAATTATTCCAAAGTTGGGGTTAATTACAAAAGTGCCATCAAGACTATTAAATACTCCTTTACCCCTTTCCATCCTCTCTAATTACCAAAATGCCACTCAAGCCCTAATTCTACATTTTCCACTAATTGCTCAAAATGTGAAATTACTCATTTACCCCTCGGTCATTTCTTTCCCGAAATCGTTTTCAATAATTTTCATTAATTTTGAAATGAAAATTCAACATGCTACGTACAATTTTTATAACACGTAAAACATGTAAGGCATGCTAAAACAATTAAACACATAAGCACATAAACATTTAATTGTTTAAATAAAATTTTTAAATTAACTCGTAAAAATACCGGACGTTACAGACGACACCTTTAAATTCATTAATAAATCATTTTTTATACTAAATGTCTTTAAAAAATAAATAACATTCACTTAAAATTATCAAAAAATCATAAAATTTTGGTTATATTGTCAAAATTACCATATCCATACAGTTTGTTCACCATGTGCAAGATTTTCAAAAATTCACGATTGCGATAACCGAAACCATTACGCAATCCCGATATTGACCTGATTCTGTTACACCGATACACCAACCGAAACCGTTTTTGCGAACCATGCTCGCGACCCATATATATATATATATATATATATACAACAATGATCTCTTGTTTTCTTGGCGAGTAAGAAATTCATACTTACCAATAATAATGATAGTGTAATTGGCATAAATAAAGGAATTAATATTTAAAACTTAATTTTTTTTAAAAAAATTCTTATTTAACCGTCATTATAATAGGTGTCACAAGGGTTAATTTTCACCACAAATTTTGGCCCTATGATGGCACCAAATCAGACACAACAATACGTTTTGTTCTAACACGGTTCACCTAATCCACACACTTAGTGTTCTTAAAATACACTAAGTCTTGCACAATACACACACACTGTATATATGATGCAATATAAACAAAACACCAACAATTTACAAAAAAACCACAACAATGGTTTTCCAACCTTCACGATTATCACACAAATAGTACAAGGATTTCTCTCACTCAGGCCACACTACAACACAATACAAGCACTTTCTCTCTGAAACTCGAATTCTGCCTATACAAATGCTATACATGTTTTTATATAGGCCTAAACACAAAACTACCTATCAGATGTGGATGACAGCCCCATCCACTTAGGCTGTGTTGACACCAATCAGAGGCTACCAACACCAATTGCACAGTTGCACTCTCAACTGCAGATATGTCTTGGCACTCTCCTACAATGCCACATGCCTCTTGGTGGTTCTGTGTCTCAAAACTGCCCAACTGCCTTGTTTGAGTCACACCATGCCTTGACCAACCTTGCATAAGTCAGAATCATGTTGCACCATCACGAGCCATCTATGCCAAACATAAGCCATCAATGCCCAATGTTTGCCTTTGCCCAAATGCCTTGTGCCAACTCCTCTCAAGCCTATGCGTACTTAAGAGCAATGCCAAGTCTGAACCAATACCTTCACCAGCGAGCATGCACCTAAACATGCCCATTTCTTGTTCCTCAATGCCTTGGCACATAGGCCATGCCACGCCATGCCTGTCTTGAACCAACTTGGACCGACCATTGCTTATTTTCGTGTCACAGCCTTGCCTCAAGGTAAGTTGGCCTAGCCAAAGCTTGGTGTGCACATGGCTTACTAAGCCAAGTGCATTGCATGCACATCAGTGCATGCCAAGCTAAGGCATCACCTTGCCAAAGGAAAGTTAGCACACTCGTGGGCATGCACACATAGCTTGCCAAGCCATGCGTGCTCCAGCACAACCCACCGTGTTTTCACTGAGCCATCTCACCGATCGTGCCACCGAACCATGTCAGAACATGCCAACAAGCTTCCCCATACTTGCCTTAGCCAAGGCTTGCCAAAGGCCTTTCTAAGTGGTTGAATGCCCACTTAGGTCAGGAACACACCCCTCCCTATATATGCAGAAAACACAATTACAGTTGTGCTCAAAACAAATATCAGCCATACTAGAGGAGTCATAATGGCCATATTTAGTCTTCTTGACCTCTAAATCCAAATCTTCTTTGGCAGATTATCTTCTTAGGTCACATGGATGCTATAATTAAATTCCTACATTTTTCAAACACTCCTAAGTCCCACTTCCAAAGTTGGACTTATGTCACGGTGTCATCCTCCCATGTCACACTGGTATGCCACAACACACCTTAGGACTTCACTGGGTAACAAAACTCCCCCAGTTGAAGAAGTCCATCGTCCTCGTTGGAGCCGACCCATCATGTGTTTAGCCTCCTTTTTTGAAACATAGTGTTTTTAATAACAAGTCAACACTTCCCTGTTTCAACTTCAAACAAATTTCTGCAACAAACCCTGTTGCACCTCTACCTTGATCACAAATTTGAACTCCGCATCAATTTCTAACCAAGTGTATCACATTCCTTATCCACAAACTCGTCATCCACATCAATTCTAGCTAATATATAAGAACAAATGCCTAGTCTAGAATCCCATCATTTGCAACAATTCTGACTAAGACTTTAACAATCTTGTCAAGAGTCCCAACCTCAGCATCAACCTTTCTCAAGCCAATCATAAACATAACATAGACTCTATTTCTATAGTCAGCAGTCCATCACAACAATAAATATAAGGAAATTAACATTACCAAATCAGTAGTAATGCCATATTTTGGTGAGTATCCTTGCATAGCCTTTCCTCACAGCCACGTACCGACCACAACAAACTGCTTCACTTTTTAGTACGCAGGCCTCCAGCCTGCCCATCTTCCATCACCATCAATGGACTCAAACGAACAGGAACATTACCCCCATTCGAATCATATCTTTCCCCATCTGAACCATCCGCTGTCATGACATTCATTTTTTCCTTCTTTGGACAATCTGTGGCCCTATGCGGTCCTTTGAAAATGAAGCAACCCGAGTCATAATTTGGCTTTTATTGACTCAACCTTGCCTTTGTCCTCCTCAACCAGTGACTTCTTGGGCTTGTCACCGAACTTGCCCTTCTTCTTGGCCTTGCTTTGGTTAGGATCAAACTTCTCCATCCGTAAATCCAGCAGACTGTCTACAACAATAATGACAGAAGAGGGGTCAGTCACACCCTTCCTCTTTAACTCGATTTGTGCCCAAGATTGTAAACATGCCATAAAATCGAACTACTTGTCACCCTCTGACATGTCTTTGATGTTTAGCATCAAGGATGTGAACTCCTTCACATACTCACGCACCGAACCAGTGTGCTTGAGAATTCTTAGGCACTCCCTTGCCACCCAGCCTGAATTTGTTGGAAAGAACTGCTCCTTCCATTCTTTCTTCAATTCTGCAAAAGAATTGATCATTGGGCGTGACTCGTCCTCCAAGCATGTCCGCCACCACAACTTTGCATCACCAATCAGATACATACTGGTGAATGTCACTTGATCTGCCTCCAGAATGTGGGCAGCACGAAAGTACTATTCAACGTCCCACAGGAAATTCTCCAGATCTTTGGCACTCCGCTTCCCTCCAAAGGCCTTCGGTTCAGGGATATTGATCTTAGACGATGGCTTCTCCCCCACCGTTGTCTGGTTCTATACAACTTTCTTAATCAGCTTGCTGTACACATGGCTTGCCGAGCCAAGTGCATTGCATGCACATCAGTGCATGCCAAACTAAGGCATCACCTTACCAAAGGCAAATTAGCACATTCGTGGGCATGCACACATAGCCTGCCAAGCTATGCGTGCTCGAACACAGCCCACCGTGTTTTCATCGATCCATCTCACCAACCGTGCCACCGAACCATGTCAAAACATGCCAACAAGTTTTCCCATACTTGCCTTAGCCAAGGCTTGCCAAAGGCCTTGCTAAGTGGTTGAATGCTCACTTAGGTCAGGAACACACCCATCCCTATATATGCAGAAAACACAATTACAGCTGTGCCCAGAACAAATATCAGCCATTCTCGAGGAGTCATAATGGCCATATTTAATCTTCTTGACCTCCAATTCCAAATCTTCTTTGGCAGATCATCTTCTTAGGTCACAAGGATGCTATAATTAAATTTCTGCATTTTTCAAACACTCCTAAGCCTCACTTCCAAAGTTGGACTGATGCCATCGTGACATCCTCCCATGTCACACTAGCATGCCATAACACACCTCAGGACTTCACCTGGTAACAATAGGGGAATATGATTTTTAAAAATCAGATAATAAATTTTTTTATGTGCTTGAACTTATTATGAAAGGTTAATTTTCCGAAAAATAATTGTTATAAAAGATTGATTCAAACAACGATTAAATGCAAGAGTAAGAAATGGGGGAAGACATTAAGATAAAATAATGGAAATAATTGTAACTTTTGGAAGCCGAAACTTCTATATAAAATAGGTACTCGGGCACACTTGCTTAAACAATATAGCATCGATAAACCGTAAATACCCATTAAAGTGATTTTTATCAATCTACATTTTGTCGGATTTCTATCGGTTGAGGCATTGGTGGGAATCTCTCTCGCAAATTCTCGAGAACTATGTGAAATTTTCCATACTCTATTAATCTCTTCTGAGAGTGACATTCAACAACATATTCCGATCATAGTTCGCAGTAACGGTATCGGTTTGGGTAATGATCGCGGTATTGGTATAACGGACTCAGACAATATAGGCCTTAAAAATAGGTATCAAATGAGTATCGGTGTTAAATAATAGTATTGACACTTTTCAAAAACATTACGAATCGGGCAATATGCGCCATAACGAACCATAATTCCGATATAAATCCCGCACAACCCTTAGATCTTTGATAGATTTTCTAATCCCCTCTCCTTAAGCATGTTAATTGAAACTATCGTGAGTTAATCTTGAACACTTCTTCTAAAAATGGAATCTCATACTTGAGGGGACTCTGAGCAACTGGACATTCAGAAGGTATCATTGTCCTTGTCTGTTCTTCAGTCATATACCAATCGGCATTGCTCTTCTCAACAAATCCTATAAAATGTTGTATAGAGAATATAGGATGAATAATAACCTCCTAAAACACCATCTATTAGAATTGAGTTTAGGATCTCCTTTCAGAATCCACCATTCAATATTTTGAGTTCAAATTAATAAGTTGAATAAACTAAATATTTGTCATTGAATAAAATAATGTTTACATGAGATATATATAGATACATTAAGTGTATTACAAGAAGAGGTAGTTGAGAGAATCACTATATTTAAAATTCAAACCCAAGATATCTGAAACAAGAAATTGGTTAAAGTAAATCAGGAGCTTGGTGGAGAGATTTTTGGTTGACTGAAACTGATGAATAATCTACTGGTGGAGAATCTCTAACATGCCTCCGCAAGACGGTGCTCCCATTGGAGATACCAATCTTGGACCGCAATTGGTGAAAAAGTAATGAAGATGGAGGATTTGAGAGAGCGTTAGCAAGTTGGTTTTTGGAGGAGATGTGAGAAACACCAAATGAACCACGAGCTACATGATCATGGACAAAGTGATAATCAATCGAGATATGCTTCATTCTTGAGTGAAACACGGGGTTGATAGAGAGAAAAGTCGTGCCAATGTTGTCACAAAAAATTTGTGGAAGCGATGAACTAGTAACATGTAACTCAGTTAGTAGATTTTTTATTCAGAGTAATTCAGAGGCATAAGAGGCAAGAGCTCGGTATTTGGCTTTAGTAGAGGAACGAGCAACAAACTTTTGTTTATTTGAACACCAATAAATGGCATTGCCACCGAGGTAGATAATGTAGGCTGATGTGGATGTGCGATCATCTCGATTTCCAGCCCAATCAACATTCGTAAAAGTTGTAACATGAGTATTTTGATGACGTTTAAGAAAGAGGCCATGATGAATGGTGGATTTTAAATACCACAAGACCCTTTTGGCAGCGGACTAGTGATTCTCAATGGGAGAATGCATGAATTGTTCTAAATTGTTGACAACATAGGAAATATCTGGTCTAGTAAGAGACAAATATTATAGAGCACCAATAACTTGTCTAAATTTTGTAGCATTAACAGGGATGAATCCATCATTAAGTTGAAGAATTTGAGTGGAGGACATGGGTGCGGTGCATTCTTTCGCACCAGACATATTGGTCATTTCTAGCAAATCACGAATATACTTATGTTGGGTTAAAAGTAAACCGGATTTAGTGGGAAGTACCTCAATGCCAAAAAAATAATGAAGACCACTAAGGTCTTTAACGGAGTAGCGGGTGGCCAAAGCTCGCAAAAAAAATTCAAGAAATTCATTGTTGTCGGTCACAATCAAGTCATCTACATAAAGCGTGATAGTTATGTTATTATAAATAAAAAGTGAAGTATCACTCTTGGAGTTTACAAACCCATAGGAGAGCAAGAAACCCTTCAGTTCAATGTACCACGCTCGCGGAGCCAGTTTGAGGCCATAAATGGCCTTGCGAAGTATACACACATAGGTCGGTTGAGAGCTATCTACAAAACCTGGAGGCTATTGCATATACACTTCCTCCGATAGTGTACCATGTAAAAATAAATTGTTTACATCTAATTGACGAAGAGACCATTCACGGGACAATGCAATACTAAGAACAAGTCGAATAGTAGTTGGCTTAACTACCAGACTAAAAGTATCATGAAAATCCCTTGGCAACAAGGCGAGCTTTGTACTTGGAGATTGAACCGTTAGGGTTGCGTTTTATCCGAAACACCCATTTGCAACCAACAACATTTTGAGAGGAAGATGGAGGAGCTAGTTTCCATGTACTATTTTAAAGAAGTGCAGTAAGTTCATCTGACATGGCTTGCTGCCATTCAACATTTTTAATTGCTTGGGTAACACAGGTGGGTCCAATGGAGTTGGGAAGAGGGTGTGTTGTACTTACTTGGTATAGACATTTCGGTTTAAAGATATTATTTTTTGAGCGAGTAATCATGGAATGAGAAGGAGGGTTGGAGAAAGTGCGTGAAGGTAAGATGGGCTCACTTTGAGAGGACGGGGCAATTTGTTGAGTAGGTGCAGAGGGAGAGCGAGACACAGGAGGTGAAGTAATAGAAGGATGTATAGAAGAGGAATTATGCATGGTATTACCTGACCTCGCAGAATGTAGAGGCGATGATGCTGTGGATGGCTTAGGCAGAGTGTGCAATGGATCAGCCATGAGGTCTCTAATTGGTGGTTGTTGCTCGATAGTAGGCATGGATGAAGAACCAAGAGAAGAGAAAAGAGGGGAAGCATTGACGTGTGGAAAGACAGGAGGAGAAAAAATCCAATCATTGTTAGAAATAGAAGAATCGGTAGTAAGGGAGAGTTTTAAAAAAGGAAAATATGTTTCAACAAACCGAACATCACGAGAAATATAAATCTTCTTGGTTTTAATATCCATACAAAAATAAGCACTTTGATTAAGAGAGTAACCAAGAAACAAACATGGAGAAGATTCGGTTCTAATTTATTGGAGGTATATGGTTTTAGCCAAGGAAAACACACACCCAAATACTATGAGTTTATTGTAATTTGGTTTCCGATTAAATAGTTTTTCATAAGGATTGGAACAATTGAGGATTGAAGTGGGTAATCGATTTATTAAATAAATAGTAGTTTGAAAAGCACAAGACCAATATTTAAGAGGAATTTTTTCTTGATGAAGAAGAGTTAGGCCAGTGTCAACGATGTGTTTATGTCACCTTTCGGCGATGCCATTGTGGGGAGGTGTTTTGAGATGTTGAATGTCCATAGTGCTTAAATGTTTTTTAAGTGCAGCATATTCACCAACACCATCTGAATAACCAGAGATTATAGGTCGATTAAATGTTTTTTCAAATACTGCCTTGTAGTGATGAAAAACAGTAAACAGGTCTGATTTCAAGCGCAAGGGATAAAACCAAACATATTTGGTAAAATGATTAACAAAAATTACGTAATAATAAAATCCATCAATAGATTGGACTGAAGATAGTCCCCGAACATCAGTGTAAACCAAATCAAGAGGTGCACCACTTTCTAAAATCGACTAACCAAATGGAAGACGTTGGCTTTTATCATAGAAACAAGAATGACACTGAAAATCTGAAGAAATAGTAGATGAAAGCGACAGTAAACATTAATTATCAAGAGACTTAAGTGTTTTTGAAACTTTATGCCAAACAACCGGAGAAACTTTATCAATCACACCGGTAGAGAGAGCTATAACTGGATTTTTATTTTCACATTCTGCAATTGGCCATTCATAGAGATCATGCTGATTCTTTCCGCGAAGTAGAGGTTTTCCGGTGCATAAATCCTTAACAATAAAATGAGAAGGAAAGAATTCAATAGAATCTTGATTAGAATGACAAAATTTAGAGACAAAAATGAGATTTTGTTTAATGGAAGGAACACATAAAACATTTGATAATTTAAGAAAGGGAAAGAAGGACACAAAACCAGTGTGAGTAATTTTCAAACCTGAACCATCACCAATGACAATGTCATCGGGACCCTTGTAAGGTTGATGGAGAGATAAATTGTACATTTGAGACGTGACATGATGCGAGGCACCAGAATCTACTATCCATGGGTTTTGAGCATGAGAAAAGGTTGTGATATGATTTGCTGAAGGACGTTAGGGTCGTAGGTGAGGAAAAGGTTTGAAACATTTTTTGGCATTGTGGCCACGCTTGCCACAAAACTGACAGACAACCGGGTTTGGGTGAGAAGCATTGGGGTGAGGGACATTTAATTTATAAGGTTTGTGTGTGGAAGAGGCATTTGGTAGAAGGCCAGGAGCAGGAGAGGGAAAATTGGGTTGATATAAGCGATATGAAGAGTGAGAGATTTTTGCTAAATTTGCAGTAGGTGGGGTAGGATCAGGATTGGTGTCATTATGAAGGAGGAAAGTCTCATGATCAATGATCTTATCAAACAATTCTTCAAACGGTACCACAAAATCTCTAGTTCACAAAGTTGTGATAAGTTCTTTGTAGGTTGGTCCGAGGCCACGAGTGCTGAGAGAAGAAGATCGACATCACTTGGAGAAGCACCGAAAGCAGTCAGTTCATCAACAATCCTCTTGATGCATATGACGAAGTCAGTGATAGTTGAAGCTCCACGAGTAATCGTAGAGAGTTTTTCCTTCAGATGAATGATGTGTGTATTGGAGCGCTTAGCATAGAGGCGAGATAGACGACTACATGATTTTTTACTAGAAGTCACAGATTAGACCAAGAGAATTACAGACTCACTTCATGATGCAAGAATATCATGAAGAATGAGATGACCTTGACGACGCCAAAGGAGATAATCCGGATTGGGAATGGATTGACCATTGTTGACAGTCGTTGGAGAGGGGCACGAGAGTGTACTATCAAGATAACCAAGAAGATCCAATCCAAAAAAAGGGCATGGAACTGAGTCTTCCAAGAAAAATAATTGAGAGTTGTAAGCTTTAAAGGTTGTGTACCAGCATTAATGGTAGTCAAATTCTGTGTAGGATTGGAAGGAACAATAGCAACATGTTGAGGATTGCTATCAAAGGAATCAATGGCCATTTATGAAGGGAGAGAAAAGAAAAATATATATAGAGATGTGGGTAGGATCAAGCTCATAAGAGTAATAGTTCTGATTCCATAACAAGTTGAATAGACTAAATATTTCTCATTGAATAAAATGATGTTTACATGAGATATATATAGATACATTAAGTGTATTATAAGAAGAGGAAGTTGAGAGAATCACTATATTTAAAATTCAAACCCAAGATATCTGAAATAAGAAATTGGTTAAAGCAAATCAGGAGCTTGGTGGAGAGATTTTCGGTTGAGTGAAACTGATGAATAATTTGTTGGTGGAGAATCTCTAACACAAATAATCTTGAATTCAACGTGTAACAGCGTGATAAGATAAAATATGATCTTATATGTTGGTTGGTTACATTTTATTCCCTAAATTATATTTGATACAATGACATATATAGTTACATATGTGGGAGAAGAAGGTATTATGCATATATGTCATTAATTATTATCTATCTCTCTAAATATCTCGTTGGAGGCCATCATCCCAGGGAGTTCAATTGTGGATGATATATAGGGGACTCTAGTAGCACCTATCGATGGGAAAAAACTGTTACAACTTTTAGAAGTGTTATCATGGATTTCGTAGGCGGTAATCAGAACAACTAGTAACGCAAGCTTCTCGATCATATGATTCTGGATATTCGTGGGAAAATTAATCGAGGTAACCTAGTACTTCATGTATATTTGATATACGTTTTCCATCAAGTCCAATTTGTTTCCTTTTGAGTAATACCTTTCATTTATTTATTTATATTGATTACACATCTTTATTTTTTCAAGATGCATATATGATTTAATTTGAGCAACAAATTCCGACATGAAGGAAAACGCAAAATTTGCACGAGTTTTCTTACACAACGTTAAAGATTAAGCAAATGTAATCACAAATTTTGATCTTTGCCGCGTGCACAGGATTCCAGTTTATATAAAGCAAATAAAGTTCCTCGTGCATTTTAAATGTACTTTTTCCCTGTGTCTTAATTTGTTTTCTTACATTGTAGTTACCTTCTTTGAGAGTGAAAACTCACTCTTTCAAGCTCTAATCCACATAGAAATAACACCAACATGAAATGTTTTATTATTTTATAATATCATATACCATACAAATTACTCACTATTTTGGTAGGCGGTTATGATCTTATTTGGTCTAGTCTGATCTTAATTTTAAATGACCAAACCATTTTTGTTGCAATGGTTTTAAAAATTAGAACCAGACCAAATCAGACAAAAATGACATAATTTGAGACCAACAAAATTTGATGGGTCATGGTGGTCTGTTCCAAAATCATAAACCAAAATCAGAAAAAAGGCAGACCAACGGAAACCACATCTCCTCCTCTCGTCATCTCTCTCCACAAACCCTAGAACGAACACTCTCGCATCTCTCTCACAAACCCTATAAATCGTGATTTCGGCTTGTTCTCTTGAGATTCTCTTCATCCTCAACATCGCGACGGCTGGAGAGGGTTTCGATTGGGGCCATAGAGAGCGATAACTAGGGTTTTGCAGCTATCGCAGGGGTTCTGAATCAGGTTCACTCCTTCTTCTCTATGTGTGTATGTATGTGTATGTGTGTGTCTCTCAATATTTTCTCTCAATCGTGCTTTCAATATTTGCCGACAACCAAAAGTAACATCTCTTGTTCTCTTTTTCAACTTTTTCGGAGCTAGGGTTTGAGAGAGGCGATTTGGAGGACGAGAGCTAGGGTTTCACGATTGGAGCCGATTTCTTGGGTAGATTTGGTACGACAACTTCCGATTTCACTATCTGACTGGTACTGTTCTTTTCTTGAATCTAATTTCCCAAATTTTGTAGATATTGAAGACAATGTTTCTTTTCCTAAATCCAAATTTTCCTTCAGATTTTGCATTTATTTTATCAGTTTCATTTTCTACTGTTGTCGCAACTGCCTTGACATTATCATTTTCAAGGTTGGACATGGTGAAATCTATCATTGAATCTAACGAAGTGGCGCAATACTAGGGGTGCAAGTTGGGCGGGTTCAACCCAGCCCAACCCGAACCCGAGATCAGCCTGGGACTAGCATCAGCCCAACTCGGGCCGCCCAACTCCAACTCAGGTTCAACCTGACTCAACCGGGTCAGGCGGGTCAACCGGGTTGTTATGGATTTTTTTTCCCTAAATTGTTTTATTTTTTATTTTTAAGAAAACCTAATTGGATGTAAAATACAGTCATGATCTAAACATGAAAATTTGAGAAATTTGAGTCATCTTCCACATTGAATTGACTATTAACAAGACTTTTTTTTTTAAAAAAACTAATGGGATGTGAGACATTATATATATATATATATGTATGTATGAACAAGATTTTTCTTCCCCTACATTCATCAAAAATATTATATATATAGATATATATGTGTATGATAAATATCAAGAACTGATTATCTTTCATCACTATTAACAAGATCTTCATTTCCTATATGCATATATCAAATATATATATATAACATACATATTTAGGAAGAAAGACAAATACACAAGAGAGAGAAGATGGAGAGAGAGAGGGGATTTCATGTCGGAGGCGGTGGCGGGGCGGCAAGAGGAATGCCAACGGCGGCAGAGAAAGAGGGAGGTGGGGTGGGGCGGCGAGCCAGTTAGGCATAGGGTAAGACAAGCAAGTGTATATATATATATAATTATGAACTCCTATAATTTTATATGCTGAATTTGGATTGAACCCAACCCAACCCGAATTGTGTTGGGCTCAACCCAGCCCAGCCCGATTTGCATCGGGCTCAACCCAAGTGAGCCTGAATTTAATTTTTTATGGGTTGGGTTGGGTTGGGCCGGGCTAACCCAACCCAAGTTGCAGCCCTACGCAATACTTGTCCTCTCTTTTGATTCGAGGCTCTTCACACTCTTTGATAGTTTTCATCATTGTTTTAACCTCCACTGAGTCGGGTTTCAGCGAAAAGGTAGAAATGTAGTTGGATTTGTGATTTTTGTAAAATGAAAGTTCATTGTTGTCCCGGGTTTAATGTCATTTTCCAAGAAGAAAGCATTTAAGTTTCAGTTTTCATAAAGTTGATCGCTAGTAGCGTAGTTTACATATACAAATGCATTGCCTCCCCCCGCTTCCTTGTCAACATTTGCGCCGCCTTTTGTCTTACTTTTCCCCAAGGCATACATATGTGAAAAGACCTACCTAAAATGACTAAATTACCCCTAAATATCTGTGAGGACCTATTTGTCCATCCATAAAGATGTGAAAAGACCTACCTACCCTCCTTTTGTATGTATTTCAAAAAACAATTTATTTCAAAAAATATATATATTTCGAAAAACATATATCTATTTGTTTTAGATATATATTTTCAAAATATATATATCTTGCAAAAATATATATATATTGAAAAAATATATATATATTGCAAAAATATATATACTAGAAATAAGAAATATATATATATATTGCAAAAATTACATATTACATATATATATAATAGTATATATATTTCCAATAATATATATTTTGAAAAATATATTTTTAATATATATGTAATAGATATATATTTTCAAAAAATATATTCAATTATATATATATATATATTAAAAAATACATATATTTGAAAAAATATATTTCAAAATGACTTTGAGCTACATTTTTTTCGAAATATATATATATTTTTTTGAATTAATTTGTTTTTGAAATACATATAAAAAGAGGGTAGATTGATCTTTTCACATCTTTATGGATGGACAAATAGGTCCTCACACACACTTAGGGGTAGTTTAGTCATTTATATTTTAAAATTTGGTTGAGGGAGGGAAAATGTAATTAGCGAAATAAGTGAGTGTGAAAGTGTAATTTACCAAACATTAAGTTTTCAAAAAGGGACCAATGTCAAATAAGTTTTAAAAAATGGACCAATGTCAAATTACCCCCAAAACTGTAGGACTTAAGTAAAAAAACCCCTAAGAATAATCGAAATGAACCAACCTCTAACTTTATGCTCCAAATTAGTGACTATATAGATAAAATCAGTAAAATAATACTCCCTCTGTCCCATTTAGTTGTCCATTTTCTTAACTATACTTGTCCCAAAATACTTGTCCAATTTCGAATCTCAATACAGTATAACTTTTCAATTTTGCCAACTACCCTTCTTTCACTAACTTCAAATAAGAATCGGACCAAACACAATACTTTATTGTTAAGGGCAAAAATATAAATTGCACAAACTAGACCTCACATCCATAAAATGGTGAAAAGTGCAAATTGAACAACCTTTACGGGACAAATGTAGTATTACTTTTAAATATAATAAACACTATGGGCCTGTTTGGGAACCATTATTTTTGTTTTTGTTTTGAGAACCAAAAAACAAGAACAATTCTTGTTATTATTTTCTCATCCAAAAGAACAAGAACAAAAAACATGTTTGTGGTAAAAAAATACACATATTCTCACACAATTTTTCCTCTCTACCACAATTATTATTTTTTTTTGGAAAATCCCAAAATGAACAAAAAAACAAGTTTTTGTTATTCCCTTGTTTTTTCTATTATTCACGAAAACAGTTTCCAAATTGAGAACAAAACAAATAGTAAAAAGGGTTGCCAAAGATGTTCTGTTCTCCTGAACAGTGCCAAAAAAAAAAACAGAACAAAAACAAGGTTTCCAAACGGGGCCTATATTATTTGTTGTTTGCCTATGCATATTGTATCGTGCTCGTTTCTCAATTGTTCTTAAATTTTGTTTATCTCTTGGTTGTGTGCCAACATTATATGGTTCAGTGTTCAAATCTATGATTACTTCCTTCACTCTCACCCCTAATTAAACAAAACTATAAGTTTGTTACACAAAAATAATAAAAAATAGTGAATGTAGTGTTATGGCTTTTTATAGAAGAAAAAGAGAAGCAGAAGCTTGTACCTCCAGTTTTTTTAAAACGCTCTTCCAAGGTCTTGAAGCTCTTCGAATTCTTTTGTCAAACACTGTTCAAAACAGTTTTTCCCTACAGGAAGTCAAAAGAAGGGGTTGCAAAGCCAATCCAAACATGGTCATATTATATATATATATAGGTAAAAGAGTGTAATACCCCCCTAGGCTTTGCAGCACTTGCAAAATACCTCTCTTGGCTTTTTTTACCCAAAATTCACTATCCTATGTTTTTCAAAGGTTGCAAAATACCCACCCGTGCTTTGCTTAGCTCCAAATCACTATCATGTGTTTTTCAAAATTTGTAAAATACCCCCTTGGATATATTTTACACAAAAATATTGACCATTTTTCCCCCATTATCTTATAATAACCCATTTTTAGTTTTTTTCTTTCTCTTTCAATAATATAATTAATAATTTCAAACTTCACACACATATATTTATTTATAGGGGTGTTCAAAACATGTTCGGTTCTTTAAAAATAGGAACCGGAACAACAAAAAAAGGCTACCAAAAATATAAGTAAAAAAACTACCAAATTTTTTTTTTTTGTGAAAAGCTACCCAAAAAATATTAATTTGTGAAAACAATATATAATTTTTTTAACGATATATAAAAATATTAATTTGTGAAAAAAATATATAAAAATTAATAATAAAGTGAGAATATGTGGTATTATGCATTTTTTAACGAATAAAATGTTTTTCCCGTAAAAAAATGCATAATATCCCCTATTCACACTTTATTATTAATTTTTTCTTATAAACAAATATACAAATTTATATATATTTTCGCAAATTAAATTTTTTCTCGTGAAAAAATACATAATACCTCCTATTATCACTTTATTATTAATTTTTTCTTATTAAAAAAATATAGAAATTTATATTTTTGTTTGTACAAACTAAATTTTTTTCATGAAAAAATGCATAATACCCCCTATTATCACCTTATTATTAATTTTTTATTATAAAAAATATAAAAATTTGTATATATTTTTTCGCAAATTAATTTTTTTTTCGTGAAAAAATGCATAATACCCCCTATTATCACTTTATTATTGTAAAGAAATATGCGAATTTATATATATTTTTTCATGAATTAAAATTTTTTTTCTTGAAAAAATGCATAATATCCCCTATTATCACTATTATTAATTTTTTCTTATAAAAAAATATACAAATATATATATATTTTTCCGCAAATTAATTGTTTTTCGTGAAAAAATGCATAATACCCCCTATTAGCACTTTATTATTAATTTTTCTTATAAACGTTTTTAAAAATATATATATATATTTTCATGAATTAATTTGTTTGGTAGATTTTTTACTTATATTTTTGGTAGCTTTTTTATCGGTCCGGTTCCTATTTTTAAGGAACCGAACCGGTTTTGGACACTCCTATAAATAAATATATGTGTATGAAGTTTTGAATTATTAATTATATTATTGAAAAAGAAAGAAAAAAAAGTAAAAAAAATACTAAAAATGGGTTATTGTAAGACAATGGGGCAAAATGGTCAATATTTTTGTGTAAAACATATCCATGTAATGTATTTTGCAACTTTTTTTTTTTGAATAGTAAGATGAATATATTAAAATAAAAAGGCTAAAGCCTTACAACGATCAAAGGAGCATACCCCTGATTAATATATGAAATCATAAAATCCACCAAAAGAAAAACACTAAACAAGACCAATGAATAGTTGAAAACCATAACCACTTAACATCTAAAGCATCACCAAGAGAAACTTGTTGTAAGTGCTAATTTTTGCTCAAACACTTGAATGTCTTTATTGAGGCTCTAAGGCCATATTTATACAAGAGATTGATGAGTTTTTTGGTCCATTAAGATCATAATCAAGTTCCTTAATTTAAGGCACTTGATTTATATTCCATCTTGGACTCAATTATCCCATATTTACTTGGGATTTGATCTTGTTGGCTAAGTTATTCCAGGATTCTATTTATTATGGGTCGGGCCCATTCTATTCATCCACCTCTAAATCAAGTTGGGCCTTTTAATTTGCTGGCCCTTACACTAGCCCCTTTGGGTTAGATTCAATGGCTCATGGGTCTGACCCAAATATTTGACCCGATGTCTCTTTGGCTTCATCAGTTACATACATATTTATGTATGTTTAAATACATGTGTGTATATGCGTAAGTGGGCTGATGTTAGCTAATCATTTCTTTGATTATGTACGAATTTCAAACTGAAATTGCCGACTTCATTCCTTCAATTGACGCGTCTGTTCATCTCAAAAAGTTGCGATGCCTCAGCCCCATTTAATGCACCCTTTGGACACACCTTCTCATCCCCTATATATACTCAGTTTTACCTAACACTTAGAATATCTACATTTACAAAAATCTCTATTTGTTCTACTTGCTACCTTTGTTCTTTGACTGTTGTTCCTCCTTTTGAATTTGCTTGAGACCTTTGCATCTTTGCCACTTTATGTGCTTTGTAGTCCTCCCCGGTGATCTTCCTCGGTAAACTTTATCTACTTCAGTAAGTATTTCAAAACTCTCTCTCATTCTTCACCATGTCTGAATCATACGACAGTTCTACCAGTGAGGAACTAGCCCCACTCTCACACGAGGAATCAGTTAAGAGTCATATTGAGGAAATTCCAGTTCTTCCCCAGGAGGACGAGAGGGCTGACAATATCGAGGAACCCCCTGCCAATAAAAGGAAAACCCCAAGCATCAATTCTCTTAGGAAACTGGTGAGGCCACTAGAGGGGGTTGAATTTGTGCCTTATGATCCTGAACTTGATTTTACCCAAGGGTAGGGCGTTGGCCCCCACGATCTCCTCTTTTCTTATAATTAGGTCAAACTAGTTAGATTTCCCTTTCACGCCCTCTTTAATTTTATTTTCTTCATCCTGGGGATAACCCTTCTTCAGGTTAACCCCAACTTCTTCCGCATCGTTTCCATGCCCATTTTAGCGAATCGTGACCATGGTCTGCATCTGGGTTTTGATGACCTTCTGATGTGCTATCAGATCTTGGAGATCACGAACAATGCTAGGATGTTCATGTTCTACCCTTTCAAGGACAGGGGCATTTACTTTGGAACTGATAGGTTTGAGAAGGGCTAGAACAAGAAAATGGTTCTGATCAAAGGACCATAGTTCTACCCTCAGGCTTCTTGCTTCCCAATTCCTAGGGTTTTTAACCCTACAACTTCTTTGTTGACCATTCAATAAATTGTTTATGTCGCAACTATGACCTTTATAGTCATGAGTATATTTGTGAGTGTTTTGGTGTTGCCTCTAAAAAAGCATACCCCAGTAGGGTTTATAAAATGGTCAAATTGTTGAGGAGGAAGCGTTAGTCTGAGCGTTCGCTATGTACTGACCTTTTGACTCCTCTCAATTTGTAGGATATATACCAGCTAGGCGCCTTACTAGATATGCTTCGCCTGAGCCGTCCCACTCTCCTAGATGATGATTTGGAAATTATCCCAGACCAAGCCACTCAAGGAACTTCTTCTCAAGTCACAACTGCACCCCCTTTAACTAATGCAACATCTGGGTCTGCTGCAGCAGGTGCTATCTTCCCCAGCTTCCTGCCCCCCATCCTCGCCCCTCTACTTCAGAGAGATCTTTAAAGAGGCAGAAGCTGAAGGGGAAAGTTTCTGAGGTTCAGATGGCTCCTGAAGGAGAGAAGACTTCTAGGGAGGAGGACCCCAATTCGATAGATAAGGCTACCAAAGCCAAGTCCCTCAGGTCCAGAAAAGATCTCGACACTTTCAAGTCCATAGACAGTCTTGACCTTCCTAATAAGGTCATGGGCATGATGATGAGGGTAAATCTTCCTTCTTTTCTCATTACTTTACTTCTCTTTTGTACTTTATCATTTGAGGCCTCTGATAATTTTTTCATTTATTCTTTTGCAGGCCTTCTACTATATTGGGGCTCTATGCCTCAATAGTGAATTCCATACAAAGGAGGTGGCTCATCAGACTAACGAGGTGGTCCGTCTCAAGGCTGCTCTGTCCCTGGTAGAGGCAAGGGAGGCTCTTCTGGCCAAAGAGAAGGCAACTCTGGCGGAGGAGAATGCTGGCCTAAAGGAGAGTAGGGCCAAGGCAAATGCTGAGATTGAGAATCTTCAGTATCGCCTGACCCTTTCTTACTCTAAGCTAGAGATGCGCAGGAAAGGGGGGGCTGGACATGCACCACCACTACCAAGATCTCTATAACCATGTTGCAGGGCAAGTCTGGCATAGTGGTTTTGTTAATGCTCTTAAGGAACCTGAGCAAAGGAAACCCAAGGATCCTGAGGCTATGGGTGCTCATCTGAAGGTGGCGCCTCCATATAAGGGTTCAGAGGCTATTGATGCTAAGAACCAGTTCTTGGAGTTCCTTACAGGGATGGTACTTGCTGATTCCCAAAACTCTAAGGCCCCAGCCTTTCCTGGCACATAAATTGTGGATTCTTTTGGGCCAGGGTTCAGTGCCAGGTCCAAAACCTAGATCCCCCCTCCCCCTTGGCATTTGCGAGGGATATTGATAGAGCCAGAATACGGATTGAGTTGCAATATATCTCATCCGTGGCATTATCACCTCCACAATAGGATCACCTTGTTTTTGCCTCTGGACACTTGTAGCCCTTTGGGCAAATTTTTATAGTAGATGTTTTATTTTAATAAAAATTTATTTTATTTAATTTATTCTGAATCTACCCAAGTTTGTATGCCTTAACTGATACTTGTTTTACTAGTATATATATGCCTCTGGCATACAAGCTTTAGTCGATTACAAATTTGATTAAATTAAAGTCAGGAATACAACTCCTCTTAGGTTGGCTCCAGCATATGCCTCTGCCACTTTTGTACTTAGGAATAGATTCCTCTTAAATTGGCTCAGGCATGTGCCTCTGCCACTTTTGTACGTAGGAATAAATTCCTCTTGGATTGGATCAGGGATATGCCTCTATCACTTTTGAACTTAGGAATAAATTCCTCTGGGATTGACTTAGGTGTATTTCTCTGCAACTTTTGTACATAGGACTAAATTCCTTTTGGATTGGCTCAGAAATATCCCTTTGCCACTCTTGTAATTAGGAATAAATTCCTTTTTTTTTGAATTAAAGGGAAACTAGGCATTGGAAATCAATTGCTTGAATGTAAAAAAAATTAAATTTGACTTCCAATGCCTACTTTCCCTTTTAGCGATATTCAAATGACTCAGGCCCCTTTGACATCTTCCAGTTTCTTCTTGAGATTGTTGAGGATTGTTCTATTCGACCTTTCAGCTTAGCCATTTCCCCGTGGGTACCCTACTGAGGATGTTTTGAGCTGAATTCCATGTTGCTCACAGAATGCCCAGGTCCATTTATTGTCTAGGTTTAACCCATTGTCCATCATTATTACCCTGGGAGCCCCAAAGCGGTATATGATATTTATCCATATGAACTTGATCACGTATCTGTGTGTGATAACTGAGTATGACTCTGCCTATACCCATTTGGTAAAATAATTCATATCTATGAGTGCTCCCTTAAAGATTTTGGGAGTGTCCCCACTATATCGATCCCCCACTAAGCAAAAGGATACGAATTAAGAGTGGGGTTGAGAAGCTCTGGTGGAGGGTGGATACTGTTGATCAGACCAGAATAATTGGTATTTGAGGCGTTAATAAACCCTTAGTTAGTCTCTTTATTCTATTAATTTGGTATTGTTATCCGAGTTTTGTGTTAAGCATGTTTTCAGGGCCTTAATGCAAAAATGAGTTAATTCTGGGTTTTTAGCAAATATGCCTGATTCGGAGCAACACTTAGAAGATATTCACACTTAAATCACCAAGGTACAAGTCAGTAAAACAAAGTACAAGTGGCGGAAGCAAGGAAGTTCCTGGATTAAATAAATAATAAAATTCAGGAGCCATCGATTGATCGGTAGAACCTTTGATCGTTCGAAAATTGCCATCTTGGAATCTGTGCGAAACTATACTGCAGAATTTTGAATTTGTGTACAAGTACATCAAGGGGCAAAATCCTCCATTCAACGCCATTTCTTAGTCCCTAAGTTCTCTTGGAGTGCAAGCAAAGAACATGTCATATCTGCACCAACTTTTGTCTATAAATACAGGAATACTTCATGAAGAGAAAATATCTTTCATTATAGAATAGATTGTTCAATAAAAAGTCTCTCTTTGAGAGAGACTATCTTCCTCAAGAACTCAAGAACCAACCATCCAATCATGAAGATGACGGCTACATCAACAATAGAATCTCCTATTTCCATGAACGGCTAGTCGATATCTAGGGTTTCCAACGAAACCCTACTTGAGTAATGTAACTTTTTATTTATTTTTATTGCAAAGGGGGGAATCTGATGAAGGACACTTATATGATGATTATGTAGTGAGAGACCGAACAAGACCACCTATGTCACGATCCAAATTTCCTAGGACTCCAAAACTCGAGCCTAAGAGCTAAGGGAGTGAATATGGAAGTGAAAAAAATGAAAATTTGATCACTGAGTCATCAAATACCCAGACAAGGGTGTAATATACATTTAACACCTAAAATATGCCAACAAGATCACTCAGAATCGATATAGAAGTGGAACGAACCAAACGACACCTTAAACGGACCATTTAAACACCCGTGTTCACCCAAGGGTAAAATGGCCATTTCAGGGGTAAAATAGAAATTTCAAAGTATAAAGACATGGTTTGGACCTAAAATAAGCTGTAGGAACAAACGGAACCAAATTTGAAAGTGCGAGGTGGAAACTACAACATTTTGAAAATCGGCCCTCGCGAAGTGCAAAAGTTCAAAACATATAGTCACATTCAAATGATCATTACTAGAGCTGGCAATTCATGTTAACAGGTTGACCCACGGGTCAACAGGGCAATCTGATACTAGTTGACATGAAAATCAAACATTTTAAATATGACACAATCCAACACGAAAAATAAAAAATAAAAAATAAAAATGAAATTGAAATTGAATTTGATACATTTCAGTAATAGTTTATTAATATATTTCAATCCATGACCAATTAGAGAATAGAAAAAATCAGCAAATAAATATAACAATAAATATTATCGTGTCAATTCGTGTTAGAAATTGCCAGCTCTAATCATCACGCCCTCAAACATGACCCGAATGAAGTGATTCAAAATCCTAACATCAAGAGATTTAAGTCAGCTTTCTAAAACACTAAAGAACACCTCTATGCGACCCCCGTAGCTCGAGATATGAATGAAATAATAAAATAGGGTCAGAACGGGGCTGAACCACCCACTCGACTGGCTTAATGACCTAGTCAACTGGGTGAGGCAGATACTTCAAATGTTTTACGGAAAAATTCTCTGTTTCACCCAGTCGTCTACCTTGAAGGGGCCAGTCAACTGCCTCGACCAGAAAACCTCAAAATTGACTTCCATACAGCTCTAAACCCTTAGGAACTTGCAATACAGATCTTAACTTGTTCTTGAGACTTTAGAAATGAGAAAATATCCCCTAGCTCGAGAATGAGAAGAAAATTTGTTATTTTTATCAGGACACTTCTTGAAAATCCGTAAAAATAACCGTCTTGCCTCCGATCTCAGTTTTAAGTACCACCGGCTTCTAAATTTCAATATCTTTATAAAAATGAGTTTTAAATCATTTCTAAAACAATAAAATATGCCTGGGTTATGAGGGTGGGACAAAATGGATTTTTCATCCAAAATGGAAGGGTTTGTTTGAAAACTTAGAAAAATACCGTTTTCGGCCAAACTCCTAATAACCACATCAATATAAAAAATCCAATACACATCACTATACGAAAGGATTCATAGATTAATATTTAAAGTGCCCTAAGGTGATACATGTCATATCTTTACATTTTCGGCACCGAAGTGTACCGAAAGAAAAGAATCCCCACGCCTAGCACACCAAGGGACAAACATCATGGTAACTACTCAGCTAACATGCTAGCTGACAAAAGATAACTATTTAATCATTTGTTTACATGTTTACAAAAAAAAGAGGAGCATGTGTATACATGTAAATTACACTAATGCTCTACCAAATAAGTACTCCACCTCCTTATGCACAAAAGGGCAAAATCACCACCGTATTTCTACCGAGAGACTATAGACCTCCCGAAAAGGAATCACCACCTGAAAAATATATAAGTCGCGTGGTGAGCTCACTAGCCCAATAGAGGAAGCGTCATCGCCTCAATCTCGGTAGTTCGAGTGGTTCAACCCAACCAAGGTTCATTCCAGTAACCCTAGGTCGGTCTCTTGTTCCACATGACTCTCAAGCCAATCCGGAACACCCTCGAACCCAAAAAATAATTTCCCTAACATGCTCACAACATAATTATTCAGAATTATAGCATGCTTGAACATCAAAACCACAATCTCATATATATAGCAGTTTAGATACAATGCGATAAACACACCCATGGTACACACACAAACGCACACCCTACTCTAAGGGTACACAAGATCATTCTCTGGCCCTTTACTTTATGATCATAAGGGAAGGTAGATTTATCGTACCGATTCTTCCTAAGTGATTTTGACACTTCACTCTTTTAATAAGGAAGACCGTCAACATGACGCGGTCGGGACATAGGATTTGGAACAAGTCCTCCCCTACCGTCTCAGTTTCTCGAAAGACTAGTTCTGTAGGAGCGAGAAGCACCCCCTGTCCAGTTGTTATGACGATTCAAGCACAAGACAACTCACACGTAGTTTACGCCACCCGTATAAACCAACACCCATCTCTTGACACTATATGGTGTACTCAAAATGCATCAAGGTTTTCACTCACAACCATATGTCATCACAATACACGTTTATCTTAATTTACATTATATTGTATCCTACTTATCACAATGCTTATAATTTCACATTATAAGCCATATTTCTCAACATGCTTTATCACAATAAATGCTCATTTCATTATGCAATATATAATGCTCAATTCATCAAAATGTTTACAATTCCACATCAATAAGCAAGAAAACACCACAAACATTTATATCACAAAATCATGCTTTCAAGGGACTAATTCATCGTCTAAGTTGTCAAGACACAAATCGCATATATATACGGCATATATACACAGACGCACACACCGTCGTACAAAGACGAACATAATTCATTTTTCCCCTACCTCAATTCCAGGCAAGCCTATTAAAAAATGCCCCAAAGAGGTCCAACTCAAGCTACCACTCCAAGTGTTCAATATAATAGCTTCCAATTAGAAATACACCATTCATGAATCACAAAATTACTATGGTGTCAACAATAACCTAAATTTATTTAAAAGTGACTCCAACCACAAGAATCAATTCAAACCCTAATGATTTCTACTTTAGGGTTTTATGGAGAAATGAAATCTTAACAGTACAAGATATGAAACTTACCACTAGCTCTTCACAAGATGGAAATTGAGAGCTACTACCAATGAGACTCACTTGGAAGTTGAAATAAAACTCAATCTTCTATATCATAAATAAGATAAGGCTCGAATCAATATCCATAGAAGGAAATCCATAAACTTGAAAGCTAGGTTTCTTAGAAACCAAAACCCTAAAATGATTAGAAGACTTACATAATGGTTGAAAAACATCAACAAGAGAAATCCCTAATAAGCAAGAAGAGGAAGAGAGATCAAGAGTTTGTGAGAGGATTGAAGTCTTGTAAAGTGAGGTAACCCTAAGTGTAACGTCTGGTATTTTTTCGTACTAATTAAAATTTTGAAGTGTTAATTAAAATTTTTAATTAATGATTAAATGCATACGTGATTATGTGATTAATGTGATTTTTGTGCTAAATGTGTTTATTTACTTAACATGACTTGCATGTTTTATGTGATAACATAAGTTTTGATTTGCATGTTGTATTTTCATTTCGAGAATAATGAAAATTATTGAAAATGATTTCGGGAAGGAAATTGCCGATGGATAAATGAGTAATTTCACATTTTGAGCATTTAGTGAAAAGTGTAGAGATCTTGTCTAAGTGTTAGGGCATGAGTGGCATGTTGGTAATTAGATAGGATGACAAGGGGTAAAAGGGTATTTAAGAGTCTTGATGACACTCTTGTGAATAACCCTAAGTTGGGAAAATATTTGTCATTTTACACTTTTAGAGTGGGTCTCATTTCTAACCCTTGATCTTCTTCTCCCATCTTTGTTCCCAACCCTTGGAACATAGGGCTTTGTTTGGTTGACACTCAAATGCAATAATCTATTATTCATGGTCTTTCACTTGTAAGACCACTTGGTGGCCTTTGGATTAAACCTTCAATTTGCTAGCTTTAAACTCAACCATTAGATGGTGAGAGGGTGAGTGGAGGATCTCTACAAATATCAAAGTCTTTCATTGCAAGACTTTGATATTTTCTCTACAACTCTTATATCTCTACTCTTCTCCTTCCCTCTTCCACTTCACCATTTCCTCCTTGATTTCATCTCTTTCCACTTGGAATTTGAGAAAGTGTTCAACATGGGAATTGCTTTGGTTGTTCTCATTTTCCATTTGCACTAGGTATTGGGGTAAGTCTATTATTCTCTTGAGTTTTACAACTTCAACCCTAGAATGTATTTTTGAGAATTTATGTGTTCAACTTTTGATATTTGGTTCCCTTCTCTCTTGAATCTTGGTAAGGGCCATAAGTTGAACCTTTTCACCAATTGTTTCGGTGATTAAAAGCTTGGAGCTCATCTTGTGATTCTTGGCTCCTATTGTGGAAGAGTTGTGGTAAGTTCAAGAATCCTTTCTCTTGAATTGTGTCTTTACTAAAATTCTAAGTTGCTATCATTAGGGTTGGTTTTGTTTTGTGGTTGGAGCTACTTTGATAATTTCGGTTTATGGAAACACCATTGTAATATTATTATTCATTGAATGATGTATTGCAAGCTTGGAAGCTCTTTCCTTGAACACTTGAGTTGATAGCTTACTTGGACCTCTCTTAGACATTATTTAGCTAGCTTGCTTGGAATTGAGGTAGGGGAAAAATGAATTGTGTTCATCTTTGTACGAGGGTGTGTAAGTCTAGGTGTATATATGCTGTATATATACACGAGTTGAGTATTGGCAACTTAATTGATGAATTAGGCCTTGAAAGCGTGATTTTGTGATATAAATGCTTGTGGTGATTTAATGCTTATAAATCTGAAAATATAAGTATTGTGATAATTAGAGTACAATATATTGCATAAAGAAATAAGCATGTATTGTGATGGCATATGGTTGCGATTGTGAACCTTGATGCATTTTGAGTGTACCATGTAGTGTCAAAACATGGATATTGGTTTCTACGGTTTGCGTAAATTACATAGGAGTTGTCTTGTGTTTGGATCGTTATAACAACTAGCCAGGGGGTGCTTCTTGCTCCTACGGAACTAATCTTCTGAGAAATGCAGACGATAGGGGGAGGACTTTTCCAATTCCTATGTGCACGACTGTGTCGTGCTTGACGTCTTCCTTGTTAAAAGTGTAACTGTCAAAAGCACTTGAGAAGAACGGTACGATAAATCTATATTCCCTTATGAGAATAAAGTGAAGGGTTAGAGAATGATCCCGTTGACCCTTCGAGTTGGGTGTGTTTTTGTGTGTGTATCATGGGGGTGTCGGTCGCATTGCATCTTAACTGTTATACATATGTTATTGTGGTATTGATGATTGAAGCATGCTATAATTGTGAATAATTATGTTGTGAGCATGTTGGGGAACTTATTTGTTGGGTTCAATGGGGTTCCGGATTGGCGTGAGAGCCATGAGGAACAAGAGACCGACCTAGGGTTTGTGGCATGAACCTTTGTTGGGTTGAACCACTCGGACTACCGAGATTGAGGCAATTGCGCTTCCTCTACTGGGCTAGTGAGCTCACCCCATGCCTTATAAATTTTTCATTTGATGATTCCGTTGGGAGAGTTCCGTAGTCTCTCCGTGGATGTTTAACATTATGTACACCTTTTGTGCATGGGTGGCGTACCATACTTATATTTTGTTGGGGATTAGGTTGATAAACATGTATCAATATGTTCCTTTTGTCCATGTAAATCAAACGTTTAAAACTACCTTATTTTGATCCGACTAGCATGTTAGTCGAGGTGTTATTGTCTATGTACATCCCTTGGAGCGCTATGCGTGGGGATTATATTTTTTTGGTGCACTTCGGTGCCGGATTGTACAAATGTGTATTTTAAATAAACTGTTGGCTTTGAAATTTACTTTTGGGAAACAATTCAAAAATTGATGATAACAAACCATTGAAGAGTGCTTAATACTAATGAATTATCAAGTTTATATTTTCAGCAAAAGACAGGTGAACGACTCTGAAATCAAACTCGGAAAGAAAATAACTCGAAAAGCAAGCTCGGAAAGAAGGCTTGATTTAAAGCGAAAAGCTGTGAAAGAAATTGAAGCACAAAATGGAAAATCATTTAATTCAACGGCAAATGCGAAAGTTGAAGACTTAAGACTCGGGGTAGATAGGTCGGGGAGCGATCATTGTAACAAGGTAATTTATGCGTTGATATTATTGTATAAGCTCAAGTATAAAATGAACCGAACTCAAATGGAATGAAAAACGCTTTACCGAACTTAAACGGAAAGAAAAATATTTTTTAAATATTTTTTCAAATTGCAGTCGACTAAAATCACCTTGTGTATTTTCTAGTAGTCGACTAAAACAATCAGTAGCTATAGGTTTTTCATCCACATCAAAGTAGTCGATTGAAATGAGCTTGAGTCGACTAGACTACATGGTGTAGTCGACTAGATGAAGAAATGTAATTGACTAAAACAAGAAGTAGTCGACTAGTTGATCCTTAAAACCTGCAGATTTTTCAGAAAACATTTTCCTTGTTTTGTGGATTGTGTTCAATGGTGTTCAAACGACTCTTATCTTTCAAATACAATATTCATTCTTCTTAACCCTAATGTCATGCTATATATAGAATGAGATATGTATATTGAAGACCAAGAGATTGAAAAACAAAAGAGAAAGAAGTGAAAGAAAAGCTCTCAAAATTCTGCAAAATTTTTTCTCTACAAAAGCCATTGAAACCAAGCTTTGAAAAGTTGATTTTCCCCAAGTTTCTTTGAAAATCAAAACCTCTAGTATCTCTTCTTATTCTCCAAATATCATTTATTGATCATATCCTTTGAGAATACATTTATAGAGCTATTGTAAAATCACCAAAAATACTTGAGAGCTTATATTGATTTATCTTCCATAAAAATTTTTGGGTTTTAAGTGTTTTTGTTCTTGAGTGATTTTATTGATTACATACGAATTTGTAATCTCGGACAAGTGAAGTCAACCGATTGTTCAAGAGAGGGTTGTTCTCTTGATTGAGAGACAAGCTATAGAGGCTTGTATTATAAAGGTTTGCCATTCCACCTGTGAAGGAAAGGCCATAGTGAAAGGATCAGGAAAATTCTCAAGAAGGGGTTCTTGAGCCGAGGAGTAGGAGTTACCGAACCTCGAAAAAATCACGGTGTCAATCTCTCTATTTCTTTCTCCTTACTTGATTAACGTGCATGCTATAATCACTTGAATATCTTGTATACTATAATTTGTTGTGAAATTAATTGTTAGAGAATTGCAATTGAATCATCCACTTGTTTATTGAGAAATTGATTTTTGGTTATAGCGTATTCTAATTTTGAAAAGAGTTAGAAATATTTTTGAAAACCCTATTCACCCCCTCTAGGGATATTTAGTGATTAACATAAACTATAACATGTTTCGCCTTAGAGTGCTATAATGTCAATATTGAATCCTTTCATTTGAATTTGAGAATGTGAAATGGATTATTTGCCAGGAAATGTGATTATTAGGTGTTAGGCCGAAAATGACATTTTCTATGTTTTCAAACCTATCCTTTTCGATTTGAATGGGAAAACCCATTTTAGGCTACCCCCGTGGCCCCGGTAAAAATTCCTTGTTTTAGAAATGATTTTAAACTCATTTTAAGAAGATTTTGATCGTTACAAACCAGTGGTCGTTAGAACGGAGACCGGGGGCAAGACGGTTATTTTTACGGAATGTGTTTTGATAAAAATAAACCGAGTTTAGTTTATATTTATCATTCTTAAAGTTCCTAAACAAGTTGAGAACTTAGTTGCATGATTTCTAAGGGTTTCAAGATGTTTAGAAGTCATTTTTGAGATTTTTTGGTCGAGGCAGTCGACTGGGCCCTTTTGGGCAGTCGATTGGGCGAAACAAATGATTTTTCCGCAAACCTTTTGAAGTCTCTGCCTCACCCAGTTGATTGGGTTGTTGAGCCAATCAACTGGGTCACTCAGCTAGTCGGCTGGGTCACTAGCCAGTCGACTGGGTAGTTCAGCCCCGTTCTGACCCTATTTTACTATTTCACCCATATCTCGAGCTACGGGTGTCGGATGGAGGTGTTCTTTAACGTTTTATAAATATGGCTTAAATATATTGATTTTAGGATTCTGAATCACTTCATTCGAGTCATTTTTGAGGGCGTAATGGGTGTTTGAATGTGACTGTATATTTTGAACCCATACACGTTGCAACGGCCAATTTTCAAAATGTCGTAGTTTCCACCTCACACCTTCAAATTTTGTTCCGTTTGTTCCTACAATTTCATTTAGGTCCAAAATTTGTGTTTATACATTGAAATTACTATTTTACCCCTGAAATGACCGTTTTACCCTCGGGTGAACATGGGGTGTTTGAATAGCCGTTTAAGTTATTTCACTTCTATTTTGATCCTGAGTGATCTTGTTGATGTCTTTTAGGTTTGAAATGACGTTTTTACCCTGGTGTGGGTGTTTAATGACTATAGGTCATTTGTTCTCATTTCTTTTTACTTTTGCATTCACTCTCCTAGCTCTTAGGCTCGGGTTTTGGAGTCCTAGGAAATCTAGGGCGTGACAACTTGGTATCAGAGCATGTTCTTTATCTATGGGATGATGGGCGAGGGCCGTTCTCACTTTTTGCTTTGTGGTCATTAGATTTCAACTTATCACCTAGTAGTGGCGGTTGTTTTATATAGCCGCATGTGCATATGTCGGTATGACGATATTACATTATTGGGGTACCTTTGGGTTGGTCGTGCGTTAATCCTTCCTTCTTATTTTCGGGAGTTGGATTAGCTTGTTGATGGTTCGGGATTTTCTTATCCTTTTATTTCATACGCCTTAGTTTATTTTTCCTTGTTAATCTTTGGGACTAGCTTCTCTTCTCTTGATGATGCCTTGTTTGTCTATGCGTTACTAAGAAGTAGTGTGTACTTGGCACGAGTAATTTGTGGTTATGAGGTCGCGATTGCTTGACAGTCGTTATCATTTGGCTTCACTCCCTTTAGCATAACGAGCTTTGACTTCATTTTGGATATGGATTAGTATCAACCTTCCTTGTGTGAATTGATTGTTGTCAAATTTTGATTTATTAGAGGAGTGTGATGTGCATTTAGCTTTGTATGTCGTACTAGTGTGTTGGATGTTTGAAAGTAAGGTTTCATCTTTAAGGTTTAAACTTCTTTCTCGTGTTTCTCTTTCAGAGTGATGTTAACTTAAATGACTCATATGCGAGGATGCACTTGTTTCTCAAGGGGCGCAAAGCTCAGAGGGGACACCACCAGAGCAGGGTTCTAGGAAGCATTTGAGGAGGAGTGCTCGTATTACTGCAGTTCAGCATCACTTACAGCCGGTTCCACCTGTTCCTTCATCTTCAAGTCTTCCACGTCAATGCTTTTTCTGTGGATAACTTGGACACAGCCTATCGGCATATCCTCATCATCTGCCCACTCTCGACTGACCTCCGAGAGGGTTTTTCCGTTATGGTCGGTTAGGTCACCATTCTAAGGATTATCCCTTGT
Organism: Cornus suecica; assembly: GCA_963922005.1. Lineage (NCBI taxonomy): Eukaryota > Viridiplantae > Streptophyta > Magnoliopsida > Cornales > Cornaceae > Cornus > Cornus suecica. Next base: position 37,978,999 of record OY998246.1, on the reverse strand, counting down.
TGCGCAGTCGACCGTTGGTCAGGGTGCCGCCTCTGGCACAGTCGACTCCTCCTACATCGACTATTTCTTTTCCTTCTGGAGCTACCCAGAGGGACGTGGTGTGTTATCTGTGCCGTCAGCCAGGACACAAGAGGCCAGAGTGTCCATAACATCTCCAGATGGTTAGCGGTAGTACCGGATGCAAATGAGGATGCTTTCAGTGCGGACTGCAGGGCCACACCGACAAGTATTGCCATTCTGTTGAGGCTCCTGTAGCATCTTCTCAACAGTCACCCTTTCAGGAAGTGAATCTGCAGGGTCGTACCTCTTTTAAGCCGCCCGACTTCGGACATATTCTCTGATTTCTGTTACATGCCTCACCTACATGTGAGGTAGTGTATTTTACTCTTCCTTTATGGTGGGATTATGATTAGTACAAATAGTTGTTTTTCCCAGGTTTCCTTGTATCGCATGTTACTTGTTGCCTTACTAAGGTTATGTCCACTTTGAGTGAGTGGTGTGTCACGAGGGGAAACTACTTCATTGCTGATTTGGTGGTGTATAACCTAAGTCTTGGTTTCCTTTTTTCTTGAGCCGTTAACGGCTTATGGTACATGAAAAGTAGAGGTTATTTAACTATGCTTATGGTACATAAAAAGTATAGGTTATTTCCTTTGAGGCTAAGGACTTCGTCGATGTACGTTTTAGCTACCCCTGTTGCTATATTAAGGATTTCTTAGGGACATGTGACTTGTGTTATATTTTGAGGTGTGGTTTATGGTAAAACTAGTTGGACCATTTGATTTTAGAGTTGGAGACTTGGCTTTGAAATAGTCAGGTTTTACTGAGCAATGAAATTTTTGGACATTAGGGAGTGAGTTATAGGGTATGATGTGCTATGTTCTGTGGTAGCATCAAAGTGGTTTGGACCCTTATAGGGATTGTATGTAACGTATGAACTAGTGAATTGAATTGATGAATGATTATCGTTCAACCATCAATTAAAGGATTATATTGAGATGTCTTCTTAGATGACTTTTATATCTTATAGATTGGTGATTTAAGTGATTGAGGTTTGATGATAGATTATCCACGAGACTATGGATTGCAATCGAGGTTTAATTGTGATTAGACTTTGGAGATTCAAAGTGTAACTTTAACATTATGATATAGTGAGTACTAATTGAATTAATTGATAATTGGAGGTTCAAAAGGATTGATTCAGGAAGGCAATGATATAATGATTGTAGAATTAAAAAGTGAAGGAATTGTTTGAAGTCATTATATGTATATTATTGATTGTGATCATGATTATGGATCTACTGCTTTCATGGTTGAAATGGTGAGCTGAGTAATATGGTTATAGGGCCAAGGATAACCATTATTACTCGAGAATTAGGTGCCTTGATTTATGACCTTTGCATATGTTTTGGTAGGTGGTGGATACTTTTGGTGCTCTTGAGGTTGAAGATTTGATCTTCCTTACTGAGGTTAATATAACGCACGGACTTGAGGTATGATCATTATGGTCATATGAGCTTTGATAGTGATTATTAGACTTTTAGTCCTACCTTGAGTTTTTGACTTAGGATTAGTCCCTTTGTGTTTTTGGATGATTATGGTGTAGTCGCCTATCGAGTGGGTTATCATAGGGGCTCAACGGGGTTCGCTGTACTTGTTCCATGTGTTATCTTTCTCATGTGCAAGCCAGATCCATCTAATGTCTTGAGTTGGACGGGTGTCGTTGTTGCTAAGGAAGTGTCCTACAGGGAGCGAACCGTGAGAACATTAGTTGTTCAAGGGCGGGTTTTGTGAGGCAAAACCTTTCCGTTAGTAAAGGTCAAAAAAGTGATTTGTTAACATGAGCATAAAGTTCGGGAAAAATACCCGGACTTGTTTCTTTATTTAGTTACGTTTGATTTCGAGGACAAAATCTCTTAAGGTGTGGAGGTTGTAACGTCCGGTATTTTTTCGTACTAATTAAAATTTTTAAGTGCTAATTAAAAATTTTAATTAATGATTAAATGCATACGTGATTATGTGTTTAATGTGATTTTTGTGCTAAATGTGTTTATTTGCTTAACATGACTTGCATGTTTTATGTGATAATAAAAGTTGTGATTTACATGTTGTATTTTTATTTCGAGAATAATAAAAATTATTGAAAATAATTTCGGGAATGAAATGGCCGAATGATAAATGAGTAATTTCACATTTTGAGCATTTAGTGAAAAGTGTAGAGATTTTCGCTAAGTGTTAGGGTATGAGTGGCGTGTTGGAAATTAGAGAAGATGACAAGGGGTAAAAGGGTATTTAAGAGTCTTAATGGCACTTTTGTGAATAACCCTAAGTTGGGAAAATATTGGTCATTTTACACTTTTGGAATGGTGTCTCATTTCTAGCCTTTGATCTTCTTCTCCCATCTTTGTTCTCAACCCTTGGATCATAAGGCCTTGTCTGGTTGGCACTCAAATGCAATAATCCATTATTCATGGTCTTTCACTCGCAAGACCACTTGGTTCCCTTATCTCTTGAATCTTGGTAAGGGCCATAAGTTGAACCTTTTCACCAATTGTTTTGGTGATTAAAAGCTTGGAGCTCATCTTGTGATTCTTGGCTCCTATTGTGGAAGAGTTGTGGTAAGTTCAAGAATCCCTTCTCTTGAATTGTGTCTTTCATAAAACCCTAAGTTACTATCATTAGGGTTGGTTTTGTTTTATGGTTGGAGCCACTTTGATAATTTCGGTTTATGGAAACACCATTGTAATATTATTATTCATTGAATGATGTATTGAAAGATTGGAAGCTCTTTCATGGAACACTTGAGTTGATAGCTTACTTGAACCTCTCTTGGACACTATTGAGCTAGCTTGCTTGGCATTAAGGTAGGGGAAAAATGAATTGTGTTCGTCCTTGTACAAGGGTGTGTGCGTCTAGGTGTATATATGCCGTATATATATACGAGTTGAGTATTGGCAACTTAATTGATGAATTAGGCCTTGAAAGCATGATTTTGTGATATAAATGCTTGTGGTGATTTAATGCTTATAAATGTGAAAATATAAGCATTGTGATAATTAGAGTACAATATATTGCATAAAGAAATAAGCATGTATTGTGATGGCATATGGTTGCAATTGTGAACCTTGATGCATTTTGAGTTTACCATGTAGTGTCAAAACATGACTATTGGTTTCTACGATTTGTGTAAATTACGTAGGAGTTATCTTGTGTTTGGATCATCGTAACAACTGGTCAGGGGGTGCTTCTTGCTCTCACGAAACTAATCTTCCGAGAAATGCAGACGATAGGGGGAGGATTTATCCAAATCCTATGTGGACGACTGTGTCGTGTTTGACGTCTTCCTTGTTAAAAGTGTAAGTGTCAAAAGCACTTGGGAAGAACGGTACGATAAATCTACCTTCCCTTATGAGAATAAAGTGAAGGGTTAGAGAATGATCCCGTTGACCCTTAGAGTTTGGTGTGTTTTTGTGTGAATATGATGGGTGTGTCGGTCGCATTGCATCTTAACTGTTATACATATGTGATTCTAGTTTTGATGATTGAAGCATGCTATAATTGTGAATATTTATGTTGTGAGCATGTTGGGGAACTTATTTTTTGGGTTCAATGGGGTTCGGGATTGGTGTGAGAGCCATGTGGAACACGAGACCGACCTATGGTTTATGGCATGAACCTTGGTTGGGTTGAAGCACTCGAATTACCGAGATTGAGGCAATGACGCTTCCTCTACTGGGCTAGTGAGCACACCCCACGCCTTATAAAATTTTGAGGTGATTATTCCGTTAGGAAAGTTTCGTAGTCTCTCTGTGGATGTGTGGCATTATGTTCGGCTTTTGTGCATGGGTGGCGAACCATACTTATATTTTGTTGGGCATTAGGTTGATAAACATGTATCAATATGTTCCTTTTCTCCATGTAAATCAAACGTGTAAAAGTACTTTATTTTGATCCGGCTAGCATGTTAGTCGAGGTGTTATTGTCTATGTACATCCCTTGGAGCGCTATGCGAGGGGATTATATTTTTTTGGTGCACTTCGGTGCCGTTTTGTACAAATGTGTATTTTATACAAACTATAACATGTTTCACCTTAGAGTGTTAGAATGTCAATATTGAATCCTTTCATTTGGAGTTGTGAATGTGAAATGGATTATTTGTCATGAAATATGATTATTAGGTGTTTGGCTGAAAACAACATTTTTCTAGGTTTTCAAACTAATCCCTTTTGATTTAAATGGAAAAACCCGTTTTCGCCTTCCTTCATGGCCCCAGTAAAATTCCTTGTTTTAGAACGGAGACCGGGGGCAAGACAGTTATTTTTACGGAATGTGTTTTGATAAAAATAAACTGAGTTTAGTTTATATTTCTCATTCTTAAAGTTCCTAAACGAGCTGAGAACTTAGTTGCATGATTTTTAAGGGTTTCAAGATGTTTAGTAGTCATTTTTGAGGTTTTATGATCGAGGCAGTCGACTGGGCCCTTTTGGGCAGTCGACTGGGTGAAACAAAGGATTTTTCCGCAAAACTTTTGAAGTCTCTACCTCACCCAGTCGACTGGGTCACTAGACTGGGTGGTTCAACCTCGTTCTAACCCTATTTTACTATTTTGCCTATATCTCGAGCTACGTGTGTCGGATGGAGGTGTTCTTTTATTTTTTAGAAAGAGGACTTAAAGCTCTTGAATTTAGACTTTTGAATCACTTCATTCAAGTGATTTGTGAGGTCGTAATGGTTGGTTGAATATGAGGGTATGTTTTATACCCTTACACGTTGCGACGACCGATTTTCAAAATCTCGTAGTTTCCACCTCACACCTTCAAATTTGGTTCCGTTTGTTCCTATAGCTTCTTTTAGGTCTAAACTTTGTGTTTATACTTTGAAATTACTATTTTACCCCTGAAATGACAATTTTACCTTCGGGTTAACATGGGGTGTTTGAATGGCCGTTTAAGTCATTTTACTTTTATTTGGATCCTGAGTGATCTTGTTGATGTCTTTTAGGCATGAAATGATGTTTTTACCATGGTGTAGGTATTTGATGACTATAGGTCACTTGTTCTCGTTTCTTTTTACTTTTGCATTCACTCCCTTAGCTTTTCGGCTCGGGTTTTGGAGTCATAGGAAATTTGAGGCGTGACAATAAGGGTTGTAGAGATTATCTACTCATCATTCTTACCATCCAAGGGTGGATAATAATGCAAGAAAAATGAATAGGTGATCCAAGGGTTGACAATAAGTCTTGCAAAGTGAAAGACCAAGAATAATGCATTATTGCATTTAAGTGCCAACCAAACAAGGCTCTATGATCCAAGGGTTGAGAACCAAGATGGGAGAAGAAGATCAATGGCTAGAATTTAGACACCACTTAAAAGTGTAAAATGACCAAGTAACTCATGCTCAATTTTTATTATTCTCAAAATGAAAATACAACATGTTACTTACAATTTTTAATATCACATAAAACATGTAAGTCATGCTAAGCAAATAAACACATTAATCATATAATCACATAAGCACTTAAGCATTAATGGATTGTTGCGAATATGGACCGATTGCATCTTTTTTTGGAGTAGGCAATTGCTTGTAGCATTACTAGTCTGATTCATATAAGCTTTACCGCCCTCTTGCAATAATATAATTAAAGGAATACATTTTAAGGCTAGTGGTAGAGTTGGAATTCAACCATAGACTTATTTATCTTGAATGAAACCAAAAAAATTTATCTTTATTTTATTTAATGTTTAGTTGTCTAATTAAACAAACCAATCCAATAACTTTTATAAATATAATTCAACTTGCTACTTTATAATTATTTGAAATACGACTTTGATATATGTGGTTCGATACCATTTCTACCCAACCATACAATATACTACACACGTACTTGCGACTGAGAGGTTAAAATTAGATCGTGTTAATTCCTTATTTTTAATAGTATTATTTTCACACGTCTGGAACCGATCACAAGTGTTTGGTGCCATTGTTGGGGATCAAATGGATATTTCAGATTATTATATTGAAGTTCTTTGAATTATTGTATCAATTTTAATTTTTCTTTTTAATTTTTTGCATTGCTTTTGCAGGAACAACTTCTGCCGAAACTGTAAATTTTCCCGAAAATTCATGAACTCCAGTTTCTGATTGAGCGGTCGTATCAGCGATCGTTCGATAAGTTGGACGATCGTTCGATTAGTTGGCCAATCATTCGGTAAGTTCTCTGATCGATCAAAATTTATTTCGATCATTCGTTCAATAAAAAGTCTCTCTCTTTAAGAGATGCTCTCTTCCTCAAAAACCAACCATCCAATCATAAATATGACGGCTATATCAATAATGAAATCTCCTCTTTCCATGAGTGCTTAGTCAGTATCTAGGGTTTTCAACGAAACCCTAGCTGAGTAATGTAGTCTTTTATTTATTTTCATTGCAAATGGGGAAATTTGATGAAGGGCACTTATATGATGATTATGTAGTGAGAGACCGAACAAGACCACCTAAATAAGCTTTATTTATTAATTATTTACTTAAGCTGAGACCGAATTAATGATTTATCTTGAACAACCATATTTTTACTAAGGGCAAGAAATCAAAGGTTTAAATAATGCTTTCTACATAATGGTACTTGTCTGGCATGATAAAGTCTTAGGTTTACACAGTCCATGCTTAGAGAAGATGATTGTTGGCGTGCTTTTTAATTTCATGTTTTAGGAGTAGTTATAGTATAGATGCATACAACAGTCATACTAATCACAGATGAATTATAGCGAATACGAACCGATTTCATTCTTTTTTGGACTAGGCAACTGCTTGTAGTGTTACTAGTCTGATTCATATAAGTTGTACCGCCCTTTTGCAATAATATAATTAAAGGAATACATTATAAGGCTAGTGGTGGAGTTGGAATTCGACCCTATACTTGTTTATCTTGAGTGAAACAAAAAAGAATTATATTTATTTTATTTTATGTTTAATAGTTTAATCAAACAAATCAATCCAACAACTTTTATAAATATAATTCAACTGCTACATTATAATTATTTAGAATACGACTTTGATCTTTGTGGTTCGATACCCTCTCTACCCAACTATATTAAGCATATTCTTGATTAAACTTGTGAATTAGTTTGGAAAATGAGAATAGTTCATAAAGTATATGTATGCTATATTTTTTGCTTGTATGAGTAATGATTAAATTAGAAAGGTGAAAGTATGTGGTTCTCCATAGGTGAGTGAATTGGTGAAATTGAAACTAGAAAAGACAATCTTAACTTATATGCACATGCACACGATCTCTATAGTTATATTTATGAACATATAAGGTATTATCTCCGAAGAAAGAAAATATATATATATATATATATATATATATATATATATATATATATTATGAAAGATAGAAAAGAAATACGTAAATATTTGCCCTCTTAAACAATACAATATAAAAGAGTAGAGAATGACATATTGAAAAAATGAGTGGAAAAAGCAAATAGGAGAAGAAAGCCTTCTCCAAGAAAAGAAAGAAAAAAATATTTATATATGAGAGAAAAAAAAAAAAAAGAGGAAAACCCTCTCCAATAAGAAAAAAAAGAAGAGAAATACTATAAATGAGACTAAATGTGCTATATAGAGAGTTCACAAAAACTAATCTTGACAATAATCTGAGATAATTATTAACGCCTAGAATACCAATTACAGAATATTGTTTTGTATAACTTAAATTTGCTTGCATATTTTTTGGATTATATCATTTCCTAGTTCGTGAACAAGAATATTCATTAATATGTGCAAGTAAAGATTATAAAAACGTTGTGGATAGTCTATTTAACCCTCACGAGACTTCACTCGTCCACTAGGATTTTTCCTAGGGGTTTAAAAGGCTTATTACACGTGCTAAGTGTAATCGTTTTTCCTTCACGAAAGTAATGGGTTTCGTTTTAATAGTTTAGATAAATTAGATTAGCTATTCTTCATGATCTTTTATTTTATTTTTATTGCTAAGGGACTAACAATATTCAAGTTTGGGGGTGTGATCAGACTAGAATAATTGGTATTCTGGGCGTTAATAAACCCTTAGTTAGTCTCTTTATTATATTAATTTGGTATTATTATCTGACTGTGTGTTAAACATCTTTTCAGGGTCTTAATGCAAAAATGAGTTAATTGTGGGTTTTTAGCAAATATACCTGATTTGGATCAACACTTAGAAGTTATTCACATTCAAATCAGAAAGGTACAATTCAGTAAAGCAAAGTACAAGTGGCGGAAGCAACGAAATTCATAGATTAAATAAATAATAAAATTCAGGAGGCACCGATCGATAGGTGGAACCTTCAATCGTTCGGAAATCGCCGTATTGGAATTTGTCCGAAACTATATTGCAGAATTCTGACTTTTTGTACAAGTATATCATGGGGCAAAATTATCCATTCAATGCCATTTCTTAGTCCCTACGTTCTCTTGGAGTGCAACAAAAGAACATGCCATATCTGCACCAACCTTTGTCTATGTTGGTCTTGAAATTCTATTTCGGACAATAATTCTCATTTTAATATTAACAAAACATTTAAAAATGTGTTTGGTACTAATATAACTTTGAGCTAAGTGTTTCATCAAGGATAAGAGAATGATTCAGAAAGAATACAAATATAAAAAGCGATAAGCGACAAAGTAACTCAAGTGCAAAATCGAAAAATGACAAAATGGTCAACGAAAGGCAAAAGCTTAAGACTCAAGACCTAGGGTAGATAGGTTGGTGTGAGAATATTGTAACAAGGTATTCTATACGTTGATTGGTCTGAAAAGCTCAAGTTATTAAAGAACCAAACTCAAAATGGGACAAAAACGAACCTTGAAACAATTTCTGAGTCACCCAGTCAACTGGCCAAACAATGGCAGCCGACTGGCTGTGACCCAGTCACTGGCCAAGGGCCCAATTGACTAGATGAAATAGAGAGTTATAAACATTTTTGATTGCCTGAGGCAGTCGACTGGTTCTTAAGGCAGTCGACTAGCCATAGCCGTTGGGAAAAATATTTTAAAATGCAGCTTGGAGGCAGTTGACTGGGTGGCTATAAGCAGTCGATTGGGTGCTTTAGTATTTTAATAAAAATTAAATCGGAAATATATTTTTGTCCATTACTTTGTGTTTATTCTTGTTACTTTTCAGATCTCACTCTCTAAATTTCCTAGGGTGAGATTCACTCTCTAAACCCTAATGCTTCACTATATATAGAATGAGATATGGGATTGAAAGACAAGGTTCTTGTGTGAGAAATTTTCTGAAAAATCTTCATCTCTCATTTTCTCTTAAGTACTATTTGAAAAGTCTTTTGAAACCAAGAAGCAATAAATCTTGTTTTTCAATCAAATCATTTTGAAGATTTAAACTTCAGTTCTTTGCTTATTCTCTCATTGAATTTATCCTTTGAGAATATATATATAACACCTAAAAACACTTGAACTTATATTGATCTATCTTCCATAAAAATCTTACGGTTTTTGAGTATTTTTTATTCTTGAGTGATATATTGATTGCATACACAAATTTGTGATCTTGGGTTAGTGAAGCCCATTGTTTCAAGGGAGGATTGTTCTCTTAATTGTGTGATGAACTAGTTAGGTCTTGTGTAAAGGTTTTTCTATTCCACCTATTGAAGGAAGAGCCATAATGTGAGGATTGAGAAAGTCTCAAGGAAGGGGATTCTTTGAGCCAAGGACTAGGAGTTACCGAACCTCGTAAAAATCACAGTGTGAATCTCTCTATCTCTGTCTACTTATTTTGTTATCTTGCATGCTTAATTTATATTGTGATAAATAGCTTGATAAATGAAATTAAGTCTTTCATTGTAAACTTACTTTTTAATCAAATATAGAGAATTATGGATATTACTAGTAATTGTTAAAAAGAACTTAACAATTGTTTTTAAACCCTATTTACCCCCTCTAATGCTAATTAGTGACTAACAATCGGTATCAGAGCCTAATCTCTACTTAGAGAACGATCATGGCCTCAAATGCAGTCACTCACGTAGAAGGATAATCCAACAATAGGCCCCCATGGTTTGATGGTTCAAACTATAGTTATTAGAAGACTAAAACGGTAGACTTTCTTCAAGCTATTGTTTATCAAATCTGGCAAGTTATTGTTGATGGACCTTTTACTATAACCAAAGTAGAAGATGGAAAAATTATCCCTAAATTACCAAACGAATGGGATAATGATGAGCGTAGACTTATGTCATTTAATGCTAAAGCTAAGGTAAATCTAAATTGTGCCTGAAGTCCAAATGAATTTAATCGTGTTTCTACTTGCTCCACGACTAAAGAAATGTGGGATAAACTTGAAGTAACTTATGAAGGTACTACTTAAGTTCGAGAATCTAAAATTGATATACTCATGCAAGAATATGAATTATTTGCCATGAAGGAAGATGAAAATATCAATTCTACGATGTCTCACTTCACTAATATTTTGAATGGACTAAAACATCTTGGTAGAATTATTCTTAGATCCGATGCGGCACGTAAAGTTCTTAGAAGCCTTTCGGTCTAATGGGATGCAAAAGTGACGGCAATTAAAGAAGCACACGATCTTAGCACAATGAGCCTTGATGATATTTTTGGGTCCCTTCTCACTTGGGAAATCACCTTAAAATCTCGTGAAGAAGACACCAAGCCTAGAAAAGGTATAGCCTTGCAAGTTTCTACCAAAATTGAAGCAAATGAACAAAATGAAGAAGTGTTAGATGAAGACATTGCCTTGATCACCCAAATATTTAAGAGATTTCTTCAAAGAAAGAAGGCTAACGGCAGGAGATTCAAAAAGAGAAATGAGCCAAGAGGTGAGACTAGCAAGAGGGAGCCTATAACTTGCTTCAATTGTGGAAAATCGGGGCACTATAGAAGTGAGTGTTTCAAGCCCAAAAAGGAGAACGAGAAAAGGCCAAACAAGATGGCCATGAATGCTACATGGGATGAGTATGATTCTTGTGATTTGGATGAGGAAGAAAATGAGGAGAAAATAACAAATCTTTGCCTCATGGCAGATGAAGATGGGGTACATTTAAGTTCACAAGTATTAGATAAATCAATTGTGTCATATGATGAGCTTCTATTTTCCTATAATGAATTGCAAGATGCATTTGAAGAATTGCATGATGAATTTGAAAGATTATCTAGTAAACACATTTTACTTAAGAAAACTAAATCTTCATGTAGTCCTATTTGTTTCACCATAGTAGATTCAAATATAACGAATGACAAAAACATTAAGATAGAAAAAGAAAATGTGTTATTGAAAAAGACTATAGATGATCAAATAAACATCTTAGCAAAATTCACAAAAGGAAAAGAAAATTTGAGCATTATGTTAGGAAGACAAAGAACGACTAGCTTAGCCGGGAAACTCTATGTACTTGTTATAGTCGATGACTACTCTAGATTTATTTGAATTCACTTTCTTGCTCATAAAAATGAAACTCACTCCATTCTTGGTAAATTTTATAGAGTCATTCAAAATGAAAAAGATTTGAAAATCAAGAAAATTAGAAGTTATAGGGGTAGAGAATTTGATAATCAAGATCTAGAGAAATTATGTGACGAACTTGGTGTATCTCATGATCTCTCGGCTCCAAGATCTCCTCAACAAAATGGTGTGGTTTAAAGACAAAATAGATCTTTGCAAGAAATGGTTAGAACCATGTTAAATGAACACAACCTTCCCCGACTCTTTTGGGCGGAAGCGATAAATACCACTTGTCATGTCATAAATAGAGTTATCATTCGAATGAAATTGAGAAAAACACCTTATGAGTTATGGAACGGTCGAAAACCCAATATTGGGTATTTCAAGGTGGTCGGGTGTAAATGCTTTGTGCTAAATGATAAAGATAACTTGGGAAAGTTTGACTCCAAATCGGATGAAGGAATTTTCTTAGGTTATTCCTCAAGAAGTAGAGCCTTTAGAGTCTTTAACAAAAAGACTTTAACTATGGCCGAGTCTATCCATGTTGTTTTTGATGAATCACTACCACTATCATTACCTAAGGTTGACCTAGATGATGATGAAGTTGTAGGGATTGAGGATAACTTAAATAACCTTAATATCTCCAACTCATCAAGTAGGCAAATGGACAAGAGTGAAGTTGGGAATTGATCTAATGATGACTTGACAAGCTCAATTCCTAAATCTTGGAGGGTTGTACAGAACTACCCTTTTGACCAAGTCATAGGAAATCCTTCACAAGGTGTTAGCACAAGATCTCAACTTAAAGACTTATGTAATCACATGGCTTTTGTGTCTCAAATCGAACCCAATAACTTCCACGAAGCTCAATGTGATGATTCTTGGATCATGGCTATACAAGAAGAGCTAAATCAATTTGAACGTAATCAAGTTTGACATTTAGTTCCTCAACCCACACATTAAACTATAATAGGCACAAAATGGATTTTTTGAAATAAAAAGGATGAAAATGGAGTGATTGTTCGAAACAAAGAAAGATTGGTAGCTCAATGTTACAATCAAGAGGAAGGCATTAACTATGATGAAACCTTTGCACCCGTAGCTAGATTAGAAGCAATTATAATGCTTCCTGTATTTGCATCATCTAGAAATTTTACTCTTTATCAAATGGATGTCAAAAGTGCTTTTCTAAATGGAACTATAGATGAAGAAGTGTTTGTAAAGCAACCGCCCAGTTTTGAAAATTAACTTTTTCCAAATCATGTTTACAAATTATCTAAAGCCTTGTACGGTTTAAAGCAAGCTCCTAGAGCTTGGTATGAGAGGCTTAGTGATTTCTTGATTCAAAATGGGTTTTCAAAAGGAAAAGTTGATAGTACACTCTTTAGAAAATCCGTCAAGAACAACTTGGTGTTTATCCAAATATATGTTGATGACATTATATTCGGGTCAACAAATGCTTCTCTTTGCAAATAATTCGCAACAAGTATGCAAAATGAATTTGAAATGAGTATGATGGGTGAGTTGAACTTCTTCTTAGGGTTGCAAATCAAGCAAAGTGTGGGTGGCTTATTTGTTAGCCAATCCAAGTACACGAAAGATTTGTTAAAGCGATTTGGTATGGAGGAAGACAAACATGCCATAACTCCTATGAGTACTTCTATTAAGCTAGATAAAGACGAAAGTGGAAAATGTGTTGACATCACTAAATATAGAGGCATGATTGGAAGTTTGCTTTACTTAACCACTATTAGACCGGATATAACGTTTAGTGTATCTTTACGTGCTCGTTTTCAATCCTGTCCTAAAGAGTCTCACTTGCTAGCCGTAAAACGTATTTTTCGCTATCTTAGTGGATCAATTAATTTAGGACTGTGGTATCCACGTGACACTACACTTGATCTCACTAGTTATTCGGATGCCGATTTTGTGGGATGTAAAGTGGATAGGAAAAGCAAAAGCGGTACATGTCACTTTCTAGGACACTTCCTAGTATCATGGTCAAGTAAAAAGTAAAATTCCGTTGCCTTGTCTACGGCTGAAGCAGAATACGTTGCGACCGGTATTAGTTGCGCTCAAACTCTTTACATTAAGCAACAATTACTTGATTTCGAACTTGTCTTCAATCATGTACCTATTAAATGCGACAATACTAGTGCTATTTGCATCTCAAAGAATCCAATTCAACACTAATGCACAAAGCACATCGAGATTAGGCATCACTTGTTACGGTATCACGTAGCTAAATGCTACGTTGAATTGGTTTTTATTGACACTACAAATCAATTAGCGGATATTTTCATAAAACCTCTCTTGGACGAACCTTTTTAAAAAATTCGTAGTGAAATTAGAATGACCATGGATTTTGAAGTAATAACTTAGTTTTCACAAAACCTCGTCTACTATCTCGGCTTTCAAATTTTTTAATTTTTTTTAATGCCAGTCGTCTGCCTCATAAATAGCCAGTCGACTGGGTGAACCAAAGAGTTTTTGCATTTTCTATCTACTTCAGCCAATCGACTGCCTACCTTTGGCCAACTGACTGGGTCCTGATCCAGTCGCCTGCCTCCATTTGGCCAGTCGACTGCCTCTACACGATCCCTGTTTTAAAACCTCCTTTCTCTTCGTCTTCTCTCCACTCTCTCCACGATTTCTCCCATCTTTTCCTTATTTTAAGCCCTCAATTCACATCTCATTCATTTCCCCACTTCCCCACGACCTTCTTCTTCATTCTCTTCACTTATATCTCATCTATACACATATACATACACATATGTATATACCTACGACCCATCTCCTCTTATATCCACTAATTCTTCTTTTCTCTTTCTTAAAATGTGTCATTTTCTCTTAATCGTAAGCGAACCCGTCGGGGTGGAAGCTCGACTGCTGCACCTCTTCCACCACGGCCTGCGACCCCTGTTCAAGAGGAAACTGATTCTAATGATGAATCTGGTCCCATGTCCATCTCTGCTCTTCTCGGCAATGACGAAGACAACATTCGTCTTTTCGTGACGAAATTCATCCATCGGAAAATCGCTCTGTGTCGCATTGTGACATATACTTTATGCGAAGAGATTGGTGCAAATATGTTCAATCTTTTCTAAAATATGGTTTGGGGCTTCTTCGTTTCTCTTAATGTTCTTCATTACACTCTTGTCGTCAAGGCTTTCTACACGAATCTGATAAATTCGCCTGAACCGAGTCCCCCTGCCACTACTCTCCTCTCCGATGTTGCAGGAAAATCCTTTAACCTCACTGAAGCCGTAATCAATGATGCATTTCAGCTCCCTCCATACGGCATTTTTTACTACTATCCGTTTATTTGGTACTATTCCAATGAATTTGATCCTCTCGAAGCCATTCGGGAAATTTCGATCAACAAAGACACTACCACAATTACCGAATTTCCATCTTTCTCGCTTACTCCCGAGGCTCGAATAGTGAACAATATTATCACATATTCCATATTGCCCAAGTCCGAAAGCCGAAGTCTTGTGTCGATAATGGAAGCCTTCCTTGTCTTTTGTGCCATGACCGGTCGAAAGGTCAATCTTCCCTTCATCTTCACTTCTGCAATCCTTGAGTGCCAGAAGAAGAACGGTGGTCTCATCGTTCCCGCCCATATTTCTTATCTTCTTGCACAGTATCTTCCGTTTCATGAAGAACCTTTGGAGCACAATCCTATTTTTCTTGATCGCACTTATCTCAACCATATGCACATTGGAAAAAATGCCAATGGGGTGTTGGTCTCCCTCAAGGATGCTCCTCTTGCGGACCAAGCCGGTCCATTCGTTCCTCGTCCCGAAGCTCCGACTTCTTCCTTTACATCTCTGGACAGCTCCTTCGACATTCCTGATTTTGGGTTCGGTGGAAATCCAAAAACCCACACTCAAATTCTGGAGGTCGTTAAGCGCAATGAGGAAGCCCACAAGAAAACTGCTGAGGACATGAAGCATCTTGAAGAAAAGGTCGACCGCATCACCACTATTATGGAAGCTCTTCTCCGTGATCCTCCGCCTTTTTTATGTAGCCAAAGGGGGAGAGTTTTTGGGTGTTTTAGGTGTTTAGCCATAGCCTATATTTTAAGCATAGGGCGTTGCCTAGCTTGGTTTATGTTGTTTTGGTTCTTACTCTATGTTTTAGTATTTTGTGTGTCGTAGTAGTAAAACAACATGTATCGAAAATTGAAAATTTTAAATGAAAATGTTGTTTCTATTATCTTTCAATGCATTACCTCAATGATTATCGAATTGCAAAATTTATTTCCTAAGGGGGAGCATCGAAAGAAAATTGAAAGAGGCACACATTAAGGGGGAGTATCACTTGATACTTCACCAAATATGCGCAAACACGAAATGTTTTGTCAACATCAAAAAGAGGGAGATTGTTGGACTTGAAATTCTATTTCGGACAATAATTCTCATTTCGATATTAACAAAACATTTAAAAACGTGTTTGGTACTAATATAAATTTGAGTTAAGTGTTTCAGCAAGGACAAGAGAATGATTCGGAAAGAATACAAACACAAAAAATGATAATCGAAAAAGGACAAAATGGTCAACGAAAGGCGAAAGCTAAAGACTCAAGACCTAGGGTAGATAGGTCGGTGTGAGAATATTGTAACAGGGTATTCTATGCGTTGACTGGTCTTATAAGCCCAAGTGATTAAAAAACTAAACTCAAAACGGGACAAAAATGAACCTTGAAACAATTTACTGGAGTCACCCAGTCGATTGGCCAAACAATGGCAGCCGACTGGCTGTGACCCAGTCAACTGGCCAAGGGCCCAGCCAACTGGATGAAACAGAGAGTTATAAACATTTTTGATTGCCTAAGGCAGTTGACTGGCATGTCCAAGGCAGTCGACTGGCTCTCCTGAGGCAGTCGACTGGCCATAGCCGTTGGGAAAATATTTTAAAATACAACTTGGAGGCAGTCGACTGGGTGCTTTAGTATTTTAATAAAAAATAAATCTGAAAAATATTTTTGCCCATTACTTTTTGTATAGAATGAGATATGAGATTGAAAGACAAGATTCTTGTATGAGAAATTTTCTAAAAAATCTTCATCTCTCATTTTCTCTCAAGTACTCTTTGAAAAGTCTTTTGAAACCAAGAAGCAATAAATCTCATTTTTCACTCAAATCATTTTGAAGATTTAAACTCTAGTTCTTTGCTTATTCTCCCATTGAATTTATCCTTTGAGAATATATATATCTAGAGTTCTTGAAATATCACCTAAAAACACTTGAGCTTATATTGATCTATCTTCCATAAAAACCTTAGGGTTTTGAGTATTTTTTATTCTTGAGTGATATATTGATTGCATACACAAATTTGTGATCTTGGGTAAGTGAAGCCCATTGTTTCAAGGGAGGATTGTTCTCTTAATTGTGTGACGAGCTAGTTAGCTCTTGTGTAAAGGTTTTGCTATTACACCTATTGAATGAAGAGCCATAATGTGAGGATTGGGAAAGTCTCAAGGAAGGGGATTATTTGAGCCAAGGACTAGGAGTTACCGAACCTCGTAAGAATCACGGTGTCAATCTCTCTATCTCTATCTCCTTATTTTGTTATCTTGCATGCTTAATTTATATTGTGATAAATAGCTTGATAAATGAAATGAAGTCTTTCATTGTAAACTAACTTTTTATTCAAATATAGAGAATTGTGGATATTTCTAGTAATTGTTAAAAAAAACTTAACAATTGTTTTTAAACCCTATTAACCCCCCTCTAGGGCTAATTAGTGACTAACAGTCTATAAGTATGGGAAGACATAATGAGGAGAAAATATCTTTCATTATAGAATAGTTCGTTTAATAAAAATTCTCTCTCTTTGAGAGATGGTCTCTTCCTCAAGAACCAACCACCCAATTATTAAGATGATGGCTACATCAACAATGAAGTATCCTTTTTCCATGAGTGGTTAGTCGGTATTTAGGGTTTCCAACGAAACCCTAGCTGAGTAATGTCATAATTTATATGATGTAGGGCACTTATATGATGATTGTGTAGTGAGAGACTAAACAAGACCACCTAAATAAGATTTATTTATTAATTCTTTACTTAAGCTGAGACCGAATTAATGATTTATCTTAAACAACCATGTTTTTACTAAGGGCAAGAAATTAAAGGTTTAAATAATGGTTTCTACATAATGGTACTTATTTGGCATGATAAATTCTTAGGTTTACACAGTCCATGTTTAGAAAAGATGATTGTTAGCAAGCTTTTTAATTTCATGTTTTAGGAGTAGTTATAGTATAGATGCATACAACAATTTACTAATCGTAGATGGATTGTAGCGAATACGAACCGATTTCATCTTTTTTTGGACTAGGCAACTGCTTGTAGCGTTACTAGTCTGATTCATATAAGTTGTGATGCCCTCTTGTAATAATATAATTAAAGGAATACATTATCAGGCTAGTCGTGGAGTTGGAATTCAATCCTAGACTTGTTTATCTTGAGTGAAACCAAAAAGAATTATATTTATTTTATTTTATGTTTAGTAGTTTAATCAAACAAACCAATCCAATAACTTTTATAAATATAATTCAACTGGCTACATTATAATTATTGGAAATATGACTTTGATCTCTGTGGTTCGATACCCTTTCTACCCAACTATACTATATACTACTCACGTACTTGCGACTGAGAGGTTAAAAATAGATCATGTTAATCCCTTATTTTTAACACTATTATGTTCACACGTCTGGAACCGATCACAAGGTTTTAGAGCACCACGAACTATCCTGTTTAATCCTAAAAGAACGGATAGTGCATTTGAAATTAGTTAAATAAACGAAGTAACCTCAAAAGTAGATGAGTTAAATAAAAATTTTGATCTATTAATGAGAAATACTCAAGCTAATGCTATGCAAGAAGTCTGCTATGTGTGCGCTAATCCTTCACACTTTGCTAATACTTATCCTTATATACAACAAGAGTTAAAGTTTATCACTGAGTACGATCCGTTCTCAAATACTTATAATCTAGGTTGGCGAAACCATCCTAATTTCTTATACAAGACTCAAAATAATACCTTTAACCAAAGTCCGAATCAACCATCTAACCAATTCCACCCATTTAACCAAAACCCTACACAACAATCAAATCAATTCCGCCCGTTTAACCAAAACTCTAACTAATCACCCTTTAGAAATCCAAATAATACACAGCCTATGAGGTCACCTAGTTTTGAACAAGAAACCAGGAGTGTCTTAAACAAATTCAAAAATGCTATATAACTCCTAAATACACATTCTCAATCTATTTCTAAACTAAAAACCCAAATTGGGCAAATAGCTACTTCTAAGAATAAAAGGGAAGAAGGAAAATTTCCAAGTCAACCATTAACAAACCCTTAAGGGAAACATATGATAGAGCATGTAATTCCTGTAGGAGAACCATCCATTGAAACTATTGAAGCAATAACCACTCTTAGAAATGGAAAATTCATAGATAATAAGGCTAAAGAGCAATTTGAAGAAATGACGAAGAAACAAAATAATAATGAAGAAATAAATAATGACAAGGAAAAAGAACCCGTGTTTGATGAATTAATCTCTAAAGGAAACAAATCGATTAAAGATACACAAAATAATTCTATACCACTTAAAGAAACAGGAGAAACAAGCTATGAACCAAAAACACCTTTTCCACAACGCTTAAGAGATCCCATTCCTTATGGGAAACAAGGAGAGGATATTGAAGAAATGGTCGAAAATTTACAACAAGTAAAAATCAATCTTCCGCTTCTTGATGCTTTTAAGCAAGTTCCTGGTTATCCTAAATTTTTAAAAGATTTATGTACACAAAAAAGGAAGAACTGAACTCACAATACTAAGAAAACAATACTAACCAATCATGTGAGTTCAATAATATCAAACACTACTTCTCTAAAATATAAAGATTGTAGTGTCCGATATTTTTATGTGGCAAATTTAAAATTTTATTAACACTTAAGTGCTTATGTGATTATGTGTTTAATGTGTTTATTTTATTAGCATGACTTACATGTTTAATGTGATATTAAAAATTGTAAGTTGCATGTTATATTTTCATTTTGAGATTAATGAAAATTGTTGAAAACGATTTTGGGAAAGAAATGACGAAAGGGTAAATGAGTTTTTCATATTTTGAGCACTTAGTGGAAAGTGTAGAAATTTGGCTAAGTGTTGGGGCATGAGTGCCATGTTGGAAATTAGAGAGGATGACAAGGGGTGGAAGGGTAATTAAGAGGCTTGATGACACTCTTATAATTAATCCTAAGTTGAGAAGAAAATGATCATTTTACACTTTTGGGGTGTTATCTAAATTCTAGCCCTTGATCTTCTTCTCCCATGTTTGTTCTCAACCCTTGGATCATAGGGCCTTGTTTGGTTGGCACTTAAGTGTAAGAATGCTTTATTGTTGGTCTTTCACTTGGTAAGTCTTCTTGTTAACCATTGGATGATTTATTCATTTTCATGGCTTTATTCTCAACCCTTGGATGGTGAGTGGAGAATCTCTACAACCTTTAGGGTTAGCTACTTTACAGGAATTTCATCTCTCACAAACTCTTGCTCTCTCTTCCTCTTGCTTGTTGGGGATAGCTTTTGGAAGTGTTCTTGAACCATTTGGTAAGTCTTCCAATCATTTTAGGATTTTGGTTGCTAAGAACCCTAGCTTACAAGTTATGAATTTCCTTGTATGGATATTGATTCTAGCCTTCTCTTATTTATTGATTTCCCTCTTATGAAGAGTTAGTGGTGAGTTCCCTATCTTGTACTCATAAGATTTTATTCTCCATAAAACCCTAAGTAGTTATCATTAGGGTTTGGTTGATTCTTGTGGTTGGAGCCACTTTTATAAATTTTGGTTTATTGTGACACCATAGTAATCTTATTGTTCATATGGTGTGTTGCTAGTGTTGGAAGCTATCCTATTGAGCACTTGAGGGGTAGAGTGGCTTGGACTTATTTTGGGCATATTGTGTAGCTTGCTTGGAATTGAAGTAGGGGAAAAATGAATTGTTTTCGTCTTTGTACGAGGGTGTGTGCGTCTATGTGGATATATGCCATATATATATATATATATATGCGAGTTGAGTATTGACAATTTAGACGATGAATTAGGCCATTGAAAGCATAATTTTGTGATATAAATTCATGTTGTGGTTTATTGCTTATAAGATGTGAAATTGTAAGCATTGTGATAATATGAGTACAATATATTGCCTAATGAAAGTAGCATATATTGTGATATGGCATGTTGAGAAATATTGCTCATAAATGTGAAATTTTAAGTATTGTATTGAGTTGGATCCAATATAATATAAATTTAGATAAACATGTATTGTGATGACATATGGTTGTGAGTGAAAACTTTGATACAGTTTGGGTACGATGTAGAGTCAAAGACATGGGTGTTGTTTTATACAAGTTGTGTAAACAGGTGTGAGTTGTTGTGTTTTGGATTGTCGTAACAACTGGCCAGGGGGTGCTTCTCGTTCTTATGGAACTAATCTCCCGAGAAACTAAGACGGTAGGGGGAGGACTTGTTCCAAATCCTATGTCATGACCGTGTCATGTTGACGGTCTTCCTTGTTAAAAGTGTGATGTGTCAAAATCACTTGGGAAGAATCGGTACGATAAATCTACCTTCCCTTATGAGCATAAAGTGAAGGGCTAGAGAATGATCTCGTGTACCCTTAGAGTAGGGTGTGTGTTTGTGTGCATACCATGGGTGTGTTGGTCGCATTGCATCTAAACTGTTATATATATGAGATTGTGGTTTTGATGTTGAAACATGTTATAATTTTGAATAATTATGTTGTGAGCATGTTGGGGGAATTATTTATTGGGTTCGAGGGGGTTCAGGATTGGTGTGAGAGCCATGTGGAACAAGAGACTGACCTAGGGTTAGTGGCATGAACCTTAGTTGGGTTGTACTACTCAGACTACCGAGATTGAGGTAATGACGCTTCCTCTACTAGGCTAGTGAGCTCACCCCACGACTTATATATTTTTTAGGTGATGATTACGTTAGGAAAGTTCCATAGTCTCTCCGTGGACCTCTAGCATTTTGTCCACCCTTTTGTGCATGGGTGGCGGATCATACTTACTTTTTATTGGGCATTAAGTTAAGAAAATATATATCTATATGTTCCTTTTATCCATGTAATCAAATGTGTTAAACTACTTTCTTTTGACTCGGCTAGCATGTTAGCCAAGGATTTATTATCGATGTATATCCCTTGGAGCGCTATGCGCGGGGATTAGGTTCTTTTGGTGCACTTCGGTGCCGGAATGTAAAAACTATTTCATGTTATGAAAACCTATGTCTTGTTTTGCCTTGGTACGTTTAATTATTAATCTATGAATCATTTCATGTAGTGATGTGGAATGGATTTCGATATTGATATGGTTATTAGGAGTTTGGCCAAAAACGGCATTTTCTAAACTATTCAAACAAACCCTTTAAGGTGAAAAACCCGTTTTCTCCTACCCCCGTAACCCCGGCATATTATCTTGTTTTAGAAATGATTTCAAACTCTTTTTCATAAAGATTTTGAAATTTCGAAGCCGATGGTACTTAAAACGGAGACTGGGGGCAAGATAATTATTTTTACGGATTTTCAAGAAGCGTCTTTGGTAAAAATAACCATTTTTCTTCTCATTCCCGGGTTAGTGGATATTTTATAACTTCTAAAGTTCTTAAATGAGTTGAGGACTTTGTTTCATGTTTCCTAAGGGTTTAAAACTATTTGGGGGATCACTTTTGGGGTTTTTAGCATTAAGTAGTCGATTGGGCCTTTCCGGGCAATCGACTGAGTGTCCAAAATTATTTTCCGTAAAACTCTCCAAAGTTTCTGTCTAAACCAATTGATTGGGAAGTAGCCATTCGATTGGGTTAAGCCAGCCGACTGGGTGAACCAGCTGACTTGTGGTTGAGCCCTGTTCTGACCCTGTTTTACTATTTCGCTCATATCTTGAGATATGGGTGTCAGGTGGAGGTGGTCTTTAGATTTTAGAAATAAGACTTAAAGCTATTGATGTTAGGCTTTTGAATAACTTCATTCGAGTCATTATTTAGGCCGTAATGGTCGTTTGAATGTGACGGTATGTTTCGAACTTCGGCATGCCGCGACGGCTAATTTTCAAAATGTCATAGTTTCCTTCTCGCACCTTCCAATTTGGTTCCATTTGTTCCTATGACTTATTTTAGGTCCAAACCTTGTATTTATAAGTTTAAATTACTATTTTACCCCTGAAATGACTATTTTACCCTTGAGTGAACATATGGTGTTTAAATGGTCCGTTTAAGGTGTCGTTTGATTCGTTTCACTTCTATTTTTATCCTGAATGATCTTGTTGACGTCTTTTAGGTGTGAAATGATGTTTTTACCCTTTTTTGGATGTTTTATGACTGTAGATCATTTGTTCTCATTTCTTTTTAATTCCGCATTCACTCCCTTAGCTCTTAGGCTCAAGTTTCGGAGTCCTGGGAAATTTGGGGCGTGACAAAGATCCTAGAGCCCTAACTATTTCCTATATAATAGGAGATTAGAAACTAGGCTTAATCAGTTTATTAGCAACCAGGCTTAGGAAATTTAATTCCCACACCTGTTATTCTACAACTTGTTGATAGATCAACCAAAACACCTAGAGGAACCATAGATGATGTTATTGTTCAAATTGATAAATTCTACTTTCCTGTGGATTTCATCGTTCTAGATACTAAACATGTTTACAATCCTACTAAGCATATACCCATAATCCTAGGAAGACCTTTTTTAGCAACCGCTAATACATGCATAGATTGTAGAACTAGGGTCATAGATTTATCCTTTGGGAACATGAAAATTAGGAAAAATGTGTTTTCTAATAAATATCCAATGATTGAACAAGATGAATGCTTTCTCATTGATACACTCGATGAGATAATAAAAAAGATGACACCCCAAATATTAACTAAAGATCCCTTAGTAAGAGCGATGAGCAATCATGAAGTGTTAGATGATTACATTGAGCCACTAAATAATCAGCATCTATCCAAATTAGAGGATATCTCTACCATTGAACAATCTTTAGGAGCACCACTATGGAGGACATCTAAGGAACCATTACCAACCCTATCAAGTACACCCCCAATACCCTCATTAATAACACTACTTAAGTTGGAATTAAAAGAATTACCTAATCACCTGAAATATGTATTCTTAGGACCTGAAAAAACATTACCAGTAATCATTTCTGCTTAGTTAAATACGGAATAGGAAAATAGTTTAGTGAAAGTTCTGAGCGAGAATAAAGAAGCAATAGGGTGGAGTGTAGCTGATTTAAAAGGAATTGATCCTTCAATTTGTATGCATCATATTCATTTAGAAGAAGATGCTAAACCCTCTAGATAAATGCAAAGAAAATTAAATCCTAATATAAAGGAAGTAGTTAAAAATGAAGTTGTAAAATTACTAGATGCAGGAATAATCTACCTAATTTCTGATAGTACATGGGTAAGTCTGACATAAGTAGTACACAAGAAGTCTGGTATTACTGTAGTACCCAGTACAATGGGGGAATTAAACCCTCAACGCACCACCACAGGGTGTCGTGTATGCATTGATTATAGAAAGTTAAATTCTGACACTAGAAAAGATCATTTTCCACTACCTTTTATTGACCAAATTCTAGAAAGGTTAGCAGGGTCGAGTTATTATTATTTTCTAGATACAACCAAGTAGCAATTGACCCTGTGGATCAAGAGAAAACTACGTTTACTTGTCCTTATGGTACCTTTGCATATAGAAGAATGCCATTTGGTTTATGCAATTCACCAGCCATTTTCTAAAGATGTATGATGTCAATCTTTTCTGATATGGTGGAGAAATTTTTGGAAGTATCTATGGATGATTTTTCAGTCTTTACAAACCTCCTTTGGCGAATGTTTAAAACATCTAATGTTGGTATTGCACAGATGTAAAGAAACTAATCTCATTTTAAGTTGGGAAAATAGTCATTTTATGGTTCAAGAAGGAATAGTGTTAGGTCACATTATTTCAAAATGAGGAATTGAGGCAGATAAAGCCAAAATATAATTAATCTCTAACCTACCTCCGCCTACAACTGTATGGAAAATATGATAATTCTTAGGTCATGCCGATTTTTACCAACATTTTATTAAAGACTTTAGTAAAATAGCAAGACAGACCACTGTGTAGTTTATTAGCGAAAGATGCACTGTTTGAGTTTAATACAGAATGTCATAAGGGTTTCAAAATACTTAAAAACTTATTATCTACTGCACCAATAATGCAACCCCCTAACTGGTCACGCCCCTTTAAGTTAATGTGCGATGCTTCAGATTATGTTATTGGAGCAGTTCTTGGATAAAGAAAAGAGAGGATATTGCATGATGTTTATTATGCTAGTAAAACCCTTACTGAAACTCAGATGAACTATACTACTACAGAAAAAGAGTTATTAGCCGTAATTTATGCCTTGGATAAGTTTCGATCATATTTACTTAGAACTAAGGTTATAGTATACTCGGACCATTCGACATTAAAATATATCTTATCAAAGAAAGACTCAAAACCTCAATTAATCAGATGGATATTACTTCTACAAGAATTTGATTTAGAAATCAGAGATAAAAAGGGTACAGAAAATGTAGTCGCAGATCATTTATCGCGATTAATAGTAAAGTCAACCAAGGATGATACACCTGTAAAAGATTCTTTTCCAGATGAACAATTGTTCCATGTAAGTTTAGAGATCCTTTGGTGTGCAGATATAGTTAACTACTTAGCGACTGGTAGAATACCTAAGGGTTAGACAAAATCGGAAAGGGATCGTTTCTTTTCACAAGTTAAACAATATATATGGGAGGATCCCTTCTTATTTAAATATTGCCCAGATCAAATCATTAGGAAGTGTGTTCCTCAAAGTGAAGTAGCAAGTATTTTAAAATTTTGTCATACCCTTGAACGTGGAGGTTATTTCGGAGCCAAAAAGACTACAATAAAAGTGCTATAGAATGGATTCTATTGGCCATCCATATTTAAAGATGCATATGAATATTGTAAGAAATGTGATAAGTGTCAACATTTAGGTGCGATATTGCGGAGAAATCAGATGCCTCAAACCCCGATTCTTATAATAGAATTATTTGATAATTGGGCAATAGATTTTATGGGTCCATTCCCAAAGTCACAATAATTTGAATATATTTTAGTTGCAGTAGGTTATGTGTCTAAATGGGTTGAAACCATACCAACTAAGAAAGCAGATCATCAAATAGTTATTAAATTCTTACAATCCAATGTGTTGACTAGGTTTGGGACACCACGAGCTATAATTAGTGATGGAGGAAAACATTTTTGTAACAAATATTTTGAAAGTTTGTGTAAAAAATACTCCATAACACATAAAGTAGGCACAACTTATCATCCTCAGAGTAGTGGTCAAACAAAAATTTCAAATAGAGAAATTAAACAGATCCTTGAAAAAATAGTGCGTCATGACCGAAAAGATTGGACGAATAGATTAAATGAAGCATTATGGGCATATAGAACTACTTACAAAACACCAATTTGTACTACTCCATATAGATTAGTCTATGAAAAAGCATGTCATATTCTTGTGGAGAACATAAAGCATATTGGGCAATAAAAAAATTAATTTTTGACTTAAAACGGGTAGAGGGGCATAGAAAAATACAACTAAAAATGAGTTAAACGAAATACATGACTATGCTTATGAAAATGCTAAATTTTACAAAGACAAAATAGAAGCATTCCATGATAAAGATATTTGTCGTAAGACATTTGAATCAGGTCAAAAAATTTGGTTGTTTAATTCAAAATTAAAATTGTTTCCTAGAAAACTTTGATCCCGATGGGATGGACCTTATACAATTATAAATCCATATTCACATAGAGCCGTGGAATTAGAGGATCCAAAAAGTGGAAATCATTTTAAGATTAATGGCCAACGGCTGAAACATTATTTTGAACAGGACATTAATGTAGGTATGGTAGAATCTATTGATTTAATAGATCCCACATATGATTTTGATTAAGTTAAAATGTTATCTCGTCAGGTCATTGACGATAAATAATGACCACTAGAGTAGTATATTTGTGTACTTATATTAATTTTTTATAAAACTAATTTTTATTATAAAGTTTATTTTTTAATAAAAAATAAAAAATAAAAAAAATAAATTTTTCAAAAAATTTTGATCGATCGAAGATCTATTCAATCGATTCAGTTGCGTAAAAATACGTCCCATACGGCATAATAAGATTAGGTCATTAGGGTAGTCATTTAGTATACACTGATATAGTAGAATATTATTATAACCTTATATGTCACGCCCCAAATTTCGTAGGACTCCAAAACTCGAGCCTAACAGCTAAGGGGGTGAATGTGAAAGTGAAAAGAAATAAAATAAAATCTCATATGAATTTCAAATACCATTTCAGGGTTAAAATAGTCATTTCACTTCCAAAATAAGTCAAAAAGATCACTCGGGATCGAAAAGGAAATGAAACGACTCAAACGACACTCTACACGGATCATTCCAACATCCCATGTTTATCCAAGGGTAAAATGGTCAATTTAGGGATAAAATGGTAATTTCCAAGTACAACTACAAATTTTGGACCAAGCACAAGACTTAGGAACAAACGGAACCTAAATCAAAGCGACGAGGCGAGAGATATGATATTTGGAAAACGATATCGGACAACGCCGACCAAAACAAAAAGTTGAAGTACCGCACTTTCACCAAGGGTAAAATAGTCATTTCAAGAGAAACATTTTCATTTCAAAGTTCAAATACGTAGTTTGTACTTAAGACAAGCCATAGGAAAAAACGGGGCTCAATTCGGAGTTGTAAAATGAGAAAAATATTTTTGAAAATCGGATGTCGGATGTCCCTCAAACAGCCCTGCACTGAAAATTTCGAAAATCCTAAATTTGTTTCGAGGTGTTGGGAGGTTGAGCTACTGGTTGTTTTCAACTTTTCCTTGGAAAGTTGAAATATTCAAAACGCGAGGTTTTGTAATACGGCTCCGTTTTTCACGCTGTCGGTTCCGAAAAATCACAAATATTTGAAAAGTGAGTTTTTCATTGGTGGAACTCAAAAATAATTACCGAAACCTCAAGAATGCGCAAAACCCAAACTTTGAACAAAAGTGATTATTTAAAATCTCGAAAAACTTCCGTCTTGCCCCCGGTCTCCATTTTAATTACTGTCGGTTTCTAAAAGTTGAAATCTTTAAAGAGAATGAGTTTAAGACCATCTCTAAAAATAGAAAATTTGTTGGGGCTACGGGGATGGGTGAAAATGGGTATTTCCATTCAAAACGAAAAGGGTTTGTTTGAAAACTTAAAAAATGTCGTTTTCGGCCAAATTCCTAATAACCATATTTAATAACAACTATCCACTTCACAAATCAAATTAAATGGATTCAAATATACATTCTAGCACTTTAAGGCGTAACATGTTATAGTTTACCCAAAATACATAATTGCACATACCGGCACCGAAGTGCACCCAAAATAATATAATCCCCGCGCATAGCGCTCCAAGATATGTACATCAATAAGCACTAGTTGCCTAACATACTAGCCGGACAGAAGAAAGTATTTTAACATATTTCATTTACATGAACAAAATAAACATATAGATACATGTTTTTCAAGTTAATGCCCAACCAAAAGTAAGTATGATCCGCCACCTATGCATAAAAGGCGGACATGATGCCACAATCCTTGGAGAGACTATAGAACTCTCCCAACGGAATTATCACCTAAAAAATATATAAGTCATGGGGTGAGCTCACTAGCCTAGTAGATGAAGCGTCATCGTCTCAATCTCGATAGTCCGAGTGGTACTATCCACCCAAGGCTCATGCTACTAATCCTAGGTCAGTCTCTTGTTCCACATAGCTCTCACGCCAATCTAGAACCCCACTGAACCCAACAAACAAATCCCCCAACATGCTCACATCATAATTATTTACAATTATAGCATGTTTCATTATCAATATCATAATCACGCTTATATGATAGTTCAAATGCAATATGACTCAACACACCTCATATTACACACTTCGCCCAATACAGGTTAACGAATATGCACTCTACCCATTCACAATGAGAAAGAGTACCACACCGATTCTTCCCAAGTGATTTTGACACTTCTCACTTTCAACAAGGAAGGCGGTTGCACGGGATCCTCGCTTGCAACTCCTGCGCCCTAAGATCCAAGAGTGGCACATTCCACCACGATGGAGAAGCAACCAACCCTATATCCCCATTTGCGGCTTATTAGTTCTGTAACGTCCGGTATTTTTATGTGTTAATTAAAATTTTTATTTATACAATTAAGTGTTTATGTGATTATGTGCTTAATGTGTTTAGCATGGCTTACATGTTGTATGTGATATAAACAAATTGTAAGTTACATGTTGTATTTTCATTTTGAGAATAATGAAAATTATTGAAAACGATTTCGGGAAAGAAATGAGCGAGGGGTAAATGAGTAATTTTATATTTTGAGCACTTAGTGGAAAGTGTAGAGATTTTGGCTAAGTATTAGGGCATGAGTGGCATGTTGGTAATTAGAGAAGATGACAAAGAGTAAAAGGGTATTTAAGAGTCTTGATGACACTCTTGTGAATAACCCTAAGTTGGAAAAATATTGGTCATTTTACACTTTTGGAGTGGTGTCTCATTTCTAATCTATTGAACCTTTGGAGGGTTAGCTTGAGTTGGACCTATCTTGGACACTCTTTAACTAGCTTGTTGGGAATTGAGGTAGGGGAAAAACAAATTGTTAATGTCTTTGTACGAGGGTGTGTGCGTCTATGTGTATATATGTCGTATATATATATATGCGAGTTGGTATTGATAAATTAGACGATGATTTAGGGTATTGAAGCATGAACTTGTGATATAAATGCTTGTTGT
Organism: Cornus suecica; assembly: GCA_963922005.1. Classification (NCBI taxonomy): domain Eukaryota; kingdom Viridiplantae; phylum Streptophyta; class Magnoliopsida; order Cornales; family Cornaceae; genus Cornus; species Cornus suecica. The sequence goes on along the minus strand of OY998246.1, from coordinate 37,949,561 downwards.
GTTTTATGGCTTATAAATGTGAATTGAAAGCATTGTTATAGATTGAGTACAATATATTGCATAAAGAAACAAACATGTATTGTGATGACATAGGGTTGTGATCAAAAACCTTTATGCATTTTGGTTACACCATGTAGTGTCAAAACATTGGTGTTGGGTTATACAGGATGTGTAAACATGTGTCTGTAGTCTTGTGTCGAATCGTCACAACAACTAGCCAGGAAAAGGTGACTCCTACCTACGGAATAATAAGCCATAAAATGGGGATATAGGGTTGGTTGCTTCCACATCGTGGTGAAAAGTGCCACTCTCGGATCTTTAGGGCATGGGAGTTGCAAGCAGGGCTCTCGTGCAACTGTCTTCCTTGTTGAAAGTGAGAAGTATCAAAATCATTTGGAAAGAATCGGTGCGGTACTATTTCTCATTATAAATGAGTAAAGTGCGTATTCGTTAACCTGTATTGGGCAAACGTGTAATATGAGGTATGTTGAGTGATATTGCACTTGAACTATCATATATGTGTGATTATAATATTGATATTGAAGCATGCTATAATTCTGGAAAATTGTGTTGTGAGCATGTTGGGGGAACTTATTTGTTAGGTTCGATGGAGTTCCGGATTGGCATGAGAGCCATATGGAACAAGAGACCGACCTAGGGTTAGTGACATGAACCTTGGTTGGGTTGAACCACTCGAACTATCGAAATGGAGGCAATGACGCTTCCTCTACTGCGCTAGTGAGCTCACCCCACGCCTTATAAATTTTTCAAGTGATGATTACGTTGGGAGAGTTCCATAGTCTCTCTGTGGACGTGTGGCATTATGTCCGCCCTTTTGTGCATGGGAGGCGGACTATACTTATATTTTGTTGGGCATTAGGTTGATAAACATGTATCAATATGTTCCTTTTGCCCATGTAAATCAAACTTGTAAAACTACTTTATTTTGATCCGGCTAGCATGTTAGTCAAGGTGTTATTGTCTACGTACATCCCTTGCAGTGCTATATGCGGGGATTATATTCTTTTGGTGCACTTTGGTGCCGGATTGTGCAAATGTGTATTTTGAACAAACCATAACATGTTTCGTCTTAGAGAGCTATGATGTCAATATTGAATCCTTTCATTTGGACTTGTGAATATAAAATGAATTATTTGCCATGAAATGTAATTATTAGGTGTTTGGCCGAAAACGACATTTTTTTTTTTAGGTTTTCAAACCAATCCTTTTCGATTTGAATGGAAAAACCCATTTTCGCCTACCCCCGTGGCCCCAATAAAATTAATTGTTTTAGAAATGATTTTAAACTCATTTTAGGAAGATTTTGATCTTTACAAACCAGTGGTCGTTAAAATTGAGACCGGGGGCAAGACAGATAATTTTAATAAACCTTATAGGAAGGTTTTTTGGTTTAAACATTTACGTTTGATGAATATTATTTGGATTATGGACCTAACTAAGGGTATATACATGTATAGGTATGTATACGTAATCGTTACGGTGATTTTTGGGCCAATTGGAGCATTTTTGGGTCCGGGAGTCGACTGATGGAATTGTGTCAGTCGACTGGAAAATAGCCGTAAAATTTCTAGTGAGGTCATTTGACAGATGATTTTTGGTCTATCCCACCATCAGTCGACTGATGGCCCTTGTGAGTCGACTGATTTTCCCCAGGGTGTCCTAGTGCAGTCTTGTTTCGACACTTCTTCAATCTTTTGATCATATCTGGAGCTACAGATGTCGGATTGAGGTGATTTTATCTTTTTAGAAAGCTTACTTAAATATCTTGATTTTAGAATGTTGAATAACTTCATTTGAGTCATTTTTGAGGGCGTAATAGTCATTTTAAAGTGACGGTAAGTTTTAAACCTCGGCACATCATGACGGTAGATTTTTCAAAATGTCGTAGTTTCCTTCCCGCACTTTCAAATTGGTTCCGTTTGTCCCTATTACTTATTTTAGGTCCAAAACTTGTATTTACACTTTTAAATTACTACTTTATCCCTAGGATGACCTTTTTACCCGTGAGTGGGCATAGGTGTTTAAATGGTCCGTTTAAGATACTATTTGTTTCGTTTTGCTCCTATTTCGATCCCGAGTGATCTTCTCAACATATTTTAGGTGTGAATTGAAATTTTTGCCCTTTTGTGGGTGTTTGATGACAGAAGGTCATTTGTTCTAGTTTCTTTTTATTTCCGGATTCACTCCTTTAGCTCTTAGGCTCGGGTTTTAGAGTCCTAGGAAATTTGGGGCATGAAAAGTTCTGTAAGTAGGAGTCACCTTTCCTAGCCGGTTTTTGCGATGATTTGACACAAGACTACCCACACATGTTTACACCACCCGTATAAACCAACAACCATGTTTTTGACACTACATGGTGTACCCAAAATGCATCAAGGTTTTCAATCTCAACCATATGCCATCAGAATCCATATTTATCTCAATTTGCATTATATTGGATCCAACTTATCACAATGCTTAACAATTTACATTTATAAGCAATAATTATCAACATGCTCCATCACAATACAAGTTGATTTCATTAGGCAACATATTGTCCTCTATTGATCACAATGCTTACAATTTTCACATTTATAAGCTATAAAACACAACAAGCATTTCTATCACAAGTTCATGCTTTCAAGGGCCTAAATCAACGTCTAAGTTATCAAGACTCAACTCGTATATATATATATATACATGGCATATATACACATAGTCCCACACAACCTCGTACAAAGACGGAAACAATTCATTTTCCCCCTACCTCAATTCCAAACAAGCTACACAAGAATGCCCACTAGAGGTCCAAGCCATTCTACCAACTTAAGTGCTCAATAGAATAACTTCCAACACTAGCAACACACCATATGAACAACACAATTACCATGGTATCACAATAAACCAAAATTTACTCAAAGGTGGCTCCAACTACAAGAATCAACCTAACCTTGATAGTTTGCAAGAAAACCTAACCTTTTATAACATGAACAAAAGAAGGCTATAATCAATACCCACACAAAGAAAATCATGAACATGAAAGCTATGGTTCTTACCAACAAAACCCTAGAATGATTAGAAGACTTACCAAATGGTTCAAGAACACCACCAAGAGCTATCCCCAACAAGCAAGGAGAGAAAGAGAACAAGTGTTTGTGAGAGAATGAAAGTCTTGCAAAGTGGCGAAACCTAAGAGTTCTAGAGATTCTCCACTCACAACTCTCATCATCCAATGTCTGAGAATAAAGTAACGAAAATGAATAGATGATCCACGGGTTAACATGAAGTCTTTCCAAGTGAAAGACTATGAATAATGCATTCTTGCATTTAAGTGCCAACCAAACATGGCCCTATGATCCAAGCGTTGAGAAGAAAGATGGGAGAAGAAGATCAATGGCTAGAATTTAGACAACACATAAAAGTGTAAAATGACCAATTTCTTCTCAACTTAGGGTTAATTACAAGGGTGTCATCATGCCTCTTAATTACCCTTCCACCCCTTGTCATCCTTTTTATTTACCAAAATGTCATTCCTGCCCCAACACTTAGCCAAATCTCTACACTTTCCAATAAATGATCATAATATTAAATTACTCATTTACCCTTCGGTCATTTCTTTCCCGAAATCATTTTCAACAATTTTCATTCTTTTAAAAATGAAAATACAACATTCATTTTACAATTTTTAATATCACATAAAACATGTAAGTCATGCTAATCAAATAAATACATTAAACACCTAATCACATAAGCACTTAAGTGCTAATAAAATTTTAAATTAGCACGGAAAAATACCGGACGCTACAGTATAAGACTGATTCTTTTCTTTTTAATCAAACCAATAACCTAACTAATTAATCACCCTATATCTTTATAAATATACTAGTTAACTTTCGTATTATTTCATCACTATACAAGAATACTAGCAGAATGTTTGAAATAATTGTCATTTCTACTTCTTTTCCCTCTTCACCCACTTCATCTGTTGCCTCAAACTCTCCTAATGAAGAGGCTATGATTGAACATATCTTAGTTGTTGATGATGTTGCTCAAGAAGAAAAACCCAACTATTCCCCATCTTTATAATCCAAACATTGATGCCCTTGATTTATATGATTTAGGACATGAGGTGAAATTTCTCGCTAATCGATTAGATCATCCTCGTTACCATTTTGCTTTCATATTACTTCTAAATAGAGGGTTGTTGAACCTTTTGATTGCTCGTTCCACAGTCATTTTCCCAGACAGAGTACGCCAATTTTACAGAAATGTGACGGTTATTGAAAGAAACAATAGAGTTTCTCTCTTTGTGTGGACAGAGTATAATTTTAATTCCATTCTAATTAATGCGGATATGATAGCTAGAGAGTGGTGATGCGATGCCAGGTGTGCAAAAATATGTGGTTAAAACACCTTAATGACTATAGGTTTTACCCTACGCAAGCGCACGTATCAATTATAGAATAACGCATGGCTTGAGTAAGGGATATGGATCCCACAGAGACTGCGATTGTTCACTTTAATAATTCAAAAATACTGAAGTATATTTTCTGAAAATTGTTTGTTTGGGTGGCAAAGACCAAATTATCTATTTTAAATATTATTATCTGGAAAGCAAATTAAATTGGTTGTGATTCAAATGAGAGAGAAAACTAGGGTTTTCATCACTCCACCACTAACCACATAATAAATTTCCTCACTGTATCAATTGTACGAGGGTGATCCATAATTGTGAATCATGTCAAATCGCAAATAGCTAAATATGACCGCAAAAAAAAGTCCCATCAACCGGATTGCGACAACCTCTCTCATGACTGACCTAACTAGTACATGTCAATTATGCTACTTTAATCTACTCCTAATGCATGAAAATTAACTAAAGCATGTTTATATTAAATCGCTAAGGCACAACCTGTGTCAACCTAAGGTTTCAAGTTTTGTTACCACCATTGTGTAGAAAACCATAATTAAGCATCCATCATAGTTGTGCAAAATAATATATTCATTCCATCTAATACAAGAATTTAGAACAAACATAGATTTTTAGATTGCAAATCAATACGGTCTCTTAACTACTACAATCATCACAGTACGGTCAACAGTTTCCCCTCTTTACAATTGAAAACAATGAAAGAACTACATTACTTGGCTAAGGTTTTACTAGAAAACCTAGAACTACATTCTAGGTTTGAATATGGCTCTTAATAGTAGCAAGTATAAATGAATGAACCTCTAAACCAGGCTCTACGAACATCTCATAAAAACCAACCCCCAACTCTGATATATGATCGTGTATATATATGCAATGGTATAGAGAGACCCTTTTTGTTCTTTTCAATCTAAAAGTCTAACTTCTCATATATATAAGTCTATATACATGTATATAGAGGTCTGGAGTCAGAGGCACGTCTTCCAATTGAGTCGGGGGTGAAACAGGAAAAAACCATGAAAACCACCAAAAATTGTCGCACTTACGCTTCAAGCATAGATGGCCTACACTTCGAGCGTAGGTCCCAAGTGTACCTCCAAGCATAGGTCCAAGCGTAGAAATGTAATTTCCAGTCAATTTTTGAAATTGAAAGCGTAGGTATTTTGTGGAAAATCACTTTTCTCCGTGAATGTACTAAAATGACTGTCTTGAACCCACGATACTTTTTGTTGAAGATGACAGCTTCTGAAAATGCCGGAGCCATTTTTGTCTCGGACTACCTCTTTGACTCTCCTCTTGGATAAAAAAAACATACTCTTAAGTTAATTCACCAAAGTTAGGTCCATTTGTTCATTAAGCTCCTGAAACATGCCTTAAGACTCAAACATAATAAAAATACCAAATAATGGAATGAAAGAACGTAACAATAGTGAGTTAAGGGGTCAAAATGTCTAGTATTTGACACCTATCACACCCCCAAACTTACATATTGTTAGTCCCTTAGCAATAAAATCAGGGAACTTTTCTTGTGATGATCTTTTTAATCTAACTATTCTAACTAATCTAACCTAATCCCTTACTTTCATGAGGGTCGACAATTACACTTAACACGTGTAACAAGCCTTTAAAACCCCTAGGTTACCCTTAGTGGACGAGTGAAGTCTCGTGAAGGTTTCTAGTGATGGTATCTACAAACATCTCAGTTATCTGTAATCATGCAGTCATAAGTTCACACACAAGTTCAATTAAGTCATGATATAATATAAAAGACAACACGGATGCAAATACTCCCACTCACTACCGAATAAAAATTATATCAAGCTTTGTGTCATGAATGGTTCCCACTAATAGTGAATGATTTTGCTACTTTCTACTCTAAATCCAGACAACGTTTCGTGATTTTGTGAACACTCGACTATGATATTTCAGTTTCTCTTCTCCTACTTCATTGATCAAACTTTTCCATTTTTAATAAAAACATATCTTTCGACTTTTCATCCTTTTTCGTCTTTCTAAGTCTCCAGACTTTCTAGCAGGGATTTTTAGTCCCGACCAACTGGGCCCGAGCTTCTTCCATGGGATTTATGCTCATTAGTTTTCTCCCCTTTAAACGCGACCAATGATATTGGTTATACCAAGGCTCAGTTACTTATATCGAAGAACTACTTTTCGCATTTTATTTTCTCAAAATAATTTTTTTCAATTTTTACCATTTCAACTATAACATCTCCCATTCTCCCCTTTTATTGTGGCAAAATTATTTTTTCAACTATATAGTCAAAGATCAACTTATTTCCCACAGTGAATGTGTACTTGTGCTTATAGGTCAAATCCGTCTTTCTTAATTTCAATTTCACTCATTCACTCACCTATGTAAAATCATATCACTTAACTAACTCAATCTAATCATTAATCTCATGAATTGGAATATTACATTACCTACTACTCATGCATCATATACAAAAACTTGATCGAATTGTAATGCAAAACATTCATGGGTGAAAACAAAGAACTGCTCTAAAATTTTAAAATTGAAAATTTTTCCAAAATTTTTCATTCCTTGTAATCTTATACCCTCACCCCCAAACTTAAATCAGCCCATGTCCTCATGGTCAAAAATAATATAGGAGAACAGATACAGTTACCCTTGAACTTTAATTCTGGATTCCAAAACAAAGCATGAATCCCCAACCCCAAACTTGATTTGGATCACCTGTAGATAGAATCAACAAAGTACAAATACCCAATCATAGCAAGGGAAAATAAATTTCAACATAAATATCCAGAAATCAACACATGTTTTCAAGGAATCAAAGAAATCAACACATGTTTTCAAGGAATCAAAGAAATTTCATCATAAATATCCAGAAATCAACACATATCCTACTATTCTTCATCATTTGACACAACGTTTTTCAACCATATTCGGCAGTTTACGGTCTCTTTCAACTCTTCCAACTCTTCCTCTGGATATATCTTCATAATCGTCCACCGCATCTCATCCAACTCCTTCATCCTATCAGCCAATTGTTTGGCAATGATCTTCGATAACAGAAATGGGTATGAAAGATAATGTTCAAATTTATCAGCACCTGCCCATTCTCTACTCACATTTCTCGGGAAATCGACAACTCAGTCATGATCAATGTTGAAACACACTTCATACCCATGAGTTAGGCCATACAAAGTTCTAAGCATAGTGTGATCCCTTGCACCAGTCCGATTATTGGGTCGAAGTTGAGCCAAAATGACACAATCCAAATAAAGCAGATCCAACTTCAACCACCAATTGTCACACATCCTATCTCTTGGATCTGATACTGCACACAATTCCTGAATCATCTCCTCATTCGTATGTGGCCATACTTGAGGATGTTCCTTCAATATTCATTGTAAGTTTGTTGGAGTACCGATCGGTATATTCCACGCATCAATAATACTTCTTCTTCCAATCATTATAAGAGCACTCCACTGAGTCATTTTAGCCTTCATAATCTCAAATCCCGTCGGTCCCGAAATTGTCATATTTTCATAGAATTTTCGGACCCAGCCTGGATACATCTTTTCTCCCGCCAGTTTTTCTAAACTTTTCAATCCTTGTTCCTTAAGGATTTTCCTTCCAGGTGCAATTAATACTCGATTCATCCTCTCCGGATGAAATATCTCTTCAAATTGCAATATGCACTGTAAAAATGATTTCGGTGTCATTTGGCTTCCATTCTGACTCGTACCTCCTTTATTCAAGCTCTTCATATCCACATATGATTATGTACCTTCTATGAATTCCTCCAAGTCAGAATAATCTTCATTAGCATTATCCATACTAACCCCCTTGAGATAGACAGAATAGAAGAAGAATATCTAACTATAATGCTCATCCATTGAGAATTGTGAATTGTGTCTACTCTATAGTTGTCTTTATAGATGGATGTAGTAGAAACAGAGAAGTAAAAGAATTTAAAACCCTTAGCTGACTAGGAAAGTGGAAGCAATGACTAATCCAACTCCAACTTATATTTGCATTCATTTTCCTTGTCAGATTAGGATTAATCTAAAAACTCTATAGAAAATCTACAATAAATCCTAAAAATAACTTAAACAAATCATAATACAAGTATAGATACAAACCAGGCCAAAACACCCCGCAAACTGGTCAAAATTTGAAATTTAAGAATATTACCTCGTGATACCCTATGCTTCAAGCGTAGGCTTGGCCTAAACAAATATATATATATTTTTAAAAATACACTCTTCCAATCAATCCAACACATATACACCCCCAAACTTAAACGCACAAATGTTCGCATAGTGCGATAAAATATTTTGAATGAAGTCAAACTATCTACACATGTAAAATAAGCGTAAAAATCCAGGGATATATTCAATCTCAATATGATTTATCATAAAAAAAATAACAAAAACATTTAGAAAATAATCATCCAAGCGGTCACATAAATCCCTATACAAAACTATCCGCTCGATAATTTATCTCCAATATATATATAAAATGAAATAACAATAAAACAAAAACCTAACTAAAACTAAACTAAGCCTCGTCATCAGAGGTCGGTGATGTAGGTGGAATCTGCACACCCATATGCTGACTCATACAGTTAAACTAATGAAATAACCGCCTCTGATCTCTTCGACGACACACTGTCTCATGCTACCTAGCATGTCTCTCCTCAACCAATGTCTGCTTTAGCCCCTGCATCCGTGCAATAAGAGCATCAAACAGTGCCTAAGACTGAGTAACAGTTCCACCCGCAAGTGCCTCTAGCAACACAACCTCCTCCTCAGTAGCTAGCACTTGTGGCATCTCAGCTTCATCAGCATCCTGAGCCATACCCGCATCAGTTAGACCAATGTCATTTGCCTATGCTTGGGCCTATGCAATTGGGGCTGGTTATATGCCGAACCCTGGTCTCTAGCATACAGGGTACCGTCTCTGAATCTATTATGCTCACCCGTATCCATCTCAATCCCGACATTCAGCATAATCTTTATCACCAAGCATGGGAATCGAATGAGAAACAGAAGCTGACTAACCTTGGTCTCCTTGTGCAAATGAATATAATGTGTATATAGGCCCTCCCACAAAATACATGGGATAGAAATCCGCCGCCCAAACTCAAAACCATAATGGAGGGCCGAAAATGGCGCATAACATATGGTGGTATAGTTGTGCGGTAGAATCTGGGATCGGACTATCACATCCCAAAACCAAAGCATCGGGTGATAATTCACCTTCTTCATGCAGTTTTAATGTATATCAGTCCATAGCCCCGCAGTCTGAAGTGAAACAATCTTTGAAATAAATGGGAGTATCTCAGGCATAGGTGGGAATGCAGCAGCTAGCTCGGGTGGACACTTGTCCGGAATACCCCACGCCTCAGCAATAGCCTGGGGAGTAATCTCAATCTCAGTACCTTGGACCATTGTTCGTAGTCTCAACCCCCTGCTGAAATGGCGCATGTGTAGCCAGAACTCCCGGATCATATCCTCACAAATATACGGAGTAGCTCAGGCAAGAATAGGTAATAACCGTCGGGCCCACAACCGGCCTATCATCTAGGCAGGGGTAGGCTGTAATCCCTCAAATATCTGTAGTAAGTATGTATGCTTCTGCTGATACCCTTTCCGGATTGCCCGGTCTAGTAACTCCTCAATTAATTTTGTCCGGGGCATAGGTAAAAATGTAGTCAAAACTCCGAGGACACCCTCCATAGGTGGCTCCGGGACCTTCTCATCTGTTTGATCATCGCCTTGAGCGGCGTCTTCCTCCTGCTCAGCATCATCCCCTTACCTCACATTATCACTCTCAATATCCTCCTACATCTTCTCAGCCTGCGACTCAAGCACAAGTGGCAGTGATGGTGCCCGTGGAACAACTAGGTAAACAACAAGGCAACCATGTGTCAAAAGGATGTCGCGTCCCTGTGTGGAATTCTTTGGCACCTCTGCCTCAACAAATGAGGAAGACGAGTTGACATAGCATGGTCTCCTAGTGCGTGTACTTTGGTGGTGAATCTGGGACGGTGCATGAGATTACGATCTCAACCTCTGTCACACCGGTGGATCAGCCACAATTGCACCTTGAGCCACTCGTCTCGCTGACAACTTGGTCTGTGCCATTCCTACAATAGGGAATTTTCGAAAATTAAGCGATAATGAACCGGATACCGAATCAAACTATATCTAAATATGTCCAATATGATGATTAAACAAGTCATCGTCCCAAAAAAATTGATATTTAATCCGCTTTCGAAGTAAAAAAACTGAACTTTTAGAAAACGGATAAAAACACGATTTTGATCGGACTCGTTCGTCAATACTAGTTTAGAATAGTTAAATAAGTCATATGAAATCAAAATAATGGTACAAAACTCACAGAATCGAGAGAAACGATGATTTTCCAAAAATTGAGTTTTGAAGACTTTTCGAGTTCTTCACGTGAATTTGGACAAATCACCAACTAATCTGACGATCCGATGGCAAAGAATGATGAGGAATCGGATGAACAAATAGTATAATCAAACCTCTTAAATATTTGTGGAGAATTGAGAGAGAAAGAAGAGTTTGAATGTAATGGGGGGAAACCGCTGACGGGTCCTGTTTATAACAGGCCCGCAACTACGCTTCAAGCGTAGGTCTCTATGGCCCAAAAACTTTTATTTGTCTTCAAATTCCATTTTCAACTCCATGCATTCTCAATGCTTCCTAGGCTCAATTTAAATTTCCTACTCAAATGATGATGGCCTTACGACTCGTTTTTACAGACTCGATCTTAAATACTGAAATAACTAAATTACCGTCTACAAGTACAAACTACGCGTAAAAGCTACTCTTCATCACCTAGTACCAATATCTAATGTCGTTGGTATGACGTTGTTGTTTCTCAATACTCTGGATCAAGCTTATTCAGCTCGGATGGTAGTTCAGTTAGATAGATCGTTTCTACCACACACTCAGCTGGTTGCACCACAACATAATGCTTCAATCTTTGTCCATTTTTGACAAACTTCTTTCCAATGTTCGGATCATCAAGCTCCACGGCTCCATGGGGGATAACCTTTGTAATATTGTATGGGCCATCCCATTTCGATTGGATCTTGTCAGGAAACAGCTTGTGTCTCAAATTAAATAGCCAAACCTTTTGGTCGGGCTCAGAACCTTTTTTTCTAATATGTTTATCATGAAATACTTTTGTTTAGGCCATGGAAATTTGAGAGTTCTCATACGCATTATTTCTCAACTCCTCAAGCTCTTGAAGTTGAAGTTTCCGCTGTGCACCGGCTTTCTTTATATCAAAATTCAGTCTTCGAATAACCCAATGTGCTCGGTGTTCCAGCTCTACAGGGAGATGACACACTTTGCCATACACAAGACGATAGGAAGAAATACCAATCGGTGTCTTAAGTGCAGTCCTGTACGCCCAAAGTGCATCGTTTAGCGTTCGAGGCCAATCCTTCAAATTCGGACGCACAGTCTTTTCCAAAATATTTTTAATCTCCCTATTAGAAACCTCCACATTTCCTTGTGATTGGGGGTGATTTGGCGTACCAATTCTATAAGTGACACCGTACTTCTTACACAGAGAAGGAAGAAATTGGCTGTCAAAATGGCTTCCACCATCACTGATCAAAACCCTTGGCATACCAAATCGTCAGAAAATGTTCGTCTTTACAAATTCTTCCACCACATCATTGTCAGCACGTTTGGTTGCTATAGCTTCTACCCATTTTGAAACATAATCAACCCCCACAAGTATATACTCATTCTTATCTACTTTCGGAAAAGGTCCCATAAAATCAATAGCCCACACATCAAATAATTCCACAATTAGAATTGGGGTTAAAGGCATCATGTCTCATTGAGATATGGATCCAAGCTTTTGACATCGCAGACATGCCTTGTAAAACTTGAAAGCATCCTTGAATATGGAAGGCCAGTAAAATCCACTCTGCAGCACCTTGTGGGCTGTCTTCTGAGCTCCGAAATGCCCTCCACACTCCAACGTGTGACAAAATGTCAGTATGCTTTGCACCTTACTCTCAGGGATGCATTTTTGATAATCTCATCAAAGCAATACTTGTACAAATGTGGATTATTCCAGATATAAAATTTGACTTGGCTGAAGAATCTGTCTTTCTCATTCTTAAACCATATTTTTGGGATTCGACCTGTGGCTTTATAATTGACAATGTCAGCATACCATGGTATTTGTTCCACCATAGCCATATTGTATAGATGTTCATCTAGGAAAGAATCCTTAAGAGGAGTAATTTCCTTTGTGGATTCGATAATGATCCTTGACAAATGATCCGCAATAACATTCTCTGAACCCTTCTTATCTCTGATTTCAAGGTCAAATTCTTGTAGCAACAGAATCCACTGAATCAATCGGGGCTTAGAGTCTTTCTTCATCAATAAATGTCTCAGAGCAGCATGATCCGAGTAAACAATGACGTTGGTGCACAATATATATGATTAAAATTTATCCAAGGCGAAGACAACTGCCAACAACTCCTTTACCATAGTTGTGTAGTTTATCTGAGCTTTATTCAGAGCCCTACTGGCATAGTAAATGGTATACGACAACTTATCTTTTGTCTAACCCAACACAGCTCCTATGGCATAGTCAGAAGCATCACACATGAGCTCAAATGGGAGAGACCAATCTGGCGGACGAATAATCAGGGCTGATGAAAGTTGACTACGCAATTCCTCAAAAGCATGAAGACACCCTTCGTCAAAGACAAAAGTAGCATCGTTAGCCAATAAGTTACATAACGGCCAGACGATTTTTCTGAAATCCTTAATAAACCTTCGGAAAAACCCGGCGTGGCCCAGAAAAGAGCGTATCTGCTTAACAGATGTGTGATGAGGCAGTTTTGAAATTAATTCAACTTTTGCTTTATCTACCTCTATCCCTCGCTTAGATACAATATGGCCCAGTATTATCCCCTCTTGAACCATAAAATGGCTCTTTTCCCAACTTAGGATCAGATTTGTCTCCTTGCATCTCTTAAGTACCAGTTCTAGATTTTTTAAACGGTCTTCTTCAAAGGTTTTCGCAAAAACTGAGAAGTCATCCATGAATACTTCAAGAAATTTCTCTACCATATAAGAGAAGATAGACATCATACACCGTTGGAATGTTGCTGGTGCATTACACAAACCAAATGACATCCATCTTTAAGTAAATGTGTCATATGGAAAAGTGAAAGTGGTTTTTTCTTTATCAACAGGATCAATCGCCACCTGATTATAGCCAGAATACCCATCTAGAAAGCAGTAATAGCTATGCCCGACTAATCTTTCCAGGATTTGATCAATAAATGGTAATGGAAAATGATCATTCCTGGTGTTCAGATTGAGCTTTCTGTAATCAATACACACACGTCAGCCTGTGGTAATGTGTTGTGGAATTAGCTCACCTTTCGAGTTTGGCACCACATTGATGTTCGACCTCTTCGGTACTACCTAAGTAGGACTTACCTAAGTGCTATCAAAAATGTGGTAGATGATACCCGCATCTAGCAATTTGACTACTTCCTTCATCACCACCTCTTTCATATTTCGATTCAGCCTTCATTGTATTTCTCTTGATGGTTTTGCATCATCCTCAAGATGCATACAGATCGGGGGGTCTATGCCATTCAAATTAGCAACGCTGCATCCTATTGCCTCTTTGTTCTCTCTTAGAACTGCGACTAGACTCGATTCCTATGTTTTTGTCAATTTTGAAGATAGAATCACAGGAATAGTCTTACCGGGTCCTAAAAAAATATATTTCTATTTTTCAGGCATTTCCTTGAGTTCCAAGGTAGGAGGTGTAGTTAAGAAGGGAATTGGTGGAATATTTAAAACTATCGGGAGCGGTTCATCCAGCTCTCACCATGGTTGAGTATACAAAGCAGTCTTCATCACATCTGGCTCTTCATTTTGAAACTTCCAGTATGTCTCCCAATCAACAACTTCCTCATCTGGCCATTCTCTAGTGATAAATGACTAGCTCATCTCTCTCCAGGATCTGAATTGAAAAATTTGCTATGATATCATCTAGTTCATCGCACTCATTAATCTGAAAATATTCCCCAGATTCAGGCAATTGGTGGCTTCCTTCAAACACATTCAGTATGTCCTTCATATTTCCAAAAGTCAGATCCATGGCTTCGGTTTTGCAATTGATGCATGCGTTTACCGTAGCTAAGAATGGTCTTCCCAGTATTACTCGAATGTGCTTTTTCGAGTCAGGGACGGATTCTGTATCCATTGTGTTTGGTACTAATATGACTTTGAGCTATGTGTTTCAGCAAGTACATGTAAATGATTCAGAAAGATCATTAAAGCAACAAGCGACAAGGAAACTCAAGCGCAAACTCGAAGAAAGATAAAAAGATTAAATAAGGAACAAGAGTTGGACTCAAGACCTGGGGTAGATAGGTCGGTGTGAGATATTGTAACAAGGTATCTTATGCGTTGATTGGTCTTATAAGCTCAAGTAATAAATCAAACGAACTCAAACGGATCAAAAACGGACCTTGAAAATATTTTTTGGAGTCACCCAGATGACTGGCCATGAAATGGCAGCCAACTGACTGTGACCCAGTCGACTGGCCAATAAGGACCCAGCAGACTAGATGAACCAATGAGCTATAAACGTTTTGACTGCATGAGGCAGTCGACTAGCCTGTCCAAGGCAGTCGACTGACTGTGCCCAGTCGACAGGCAGTTAAGGACCCAGCCGACTAACTAAACCAGAGACTTTTGAACATTTTTTATTCCCTGAGGCAGTCGACTGGCCTGTCCAAGGCAATCGACTGACTCATGAGGCAGTCGATTGGCCTTCTTGAGGGAGTCGACTGACCCTAACCGTTGGGAAAAATATTTTAAATCTAAGCATGGAGGAAGTCGACTGGGTGCTTCAGGATTTTAAGGAAAATTATTTCTAAACAATATTTTTGCCCAAAAAGAAATGGTTTTGCTTGCTGATTTTCAGGTCCTACCCTCCATATTGTCTAGGGTGAGATATACTCTCCAAACCCTAGTGTTACACTATATAAAGAAAGAGATATGGATTGAAATCTTTAGGTTCTTGTGTGAGAAATTTTCCAAATATTATTCATCTCTAATTTTCTCTCAAGCATCTCCTGAAAAATCTTTTGATAGCAAGAAAGATCAAAATCACGTTTTTCACTCTTATCATTTTGAAGATTTAAACTCAAGCTTTGAGCTTATTCTCTTATTGAAAATATATTGTGAGAATATATATATCTTGAGTTCTTGAAATATCACCTAAAAACACTTGAGCTTATATTGATCTATCTTCCATAAAAACCTTAAGGTTTTGAGTGTTTTTGTTTCTTGAGTGATATATTGATTGCATACATAAATTTGTGATCTTAGGTGAGTGAAGCCCATTGTATCAAGGGAGGATTGTTCTCTTGATTGTGTGAAGAGCTAGTTAGCTCTTTTGTAAAGGTTTTGCTATTCCACCTATTGAAGGAAGAGTCACAGTGTGAGGATCGGGAAAGTCTCAAGGAAGGGGATTCTTTGAGCCGAGGAGTAGGAGTTACCGAACCTCGTAAAAACCACGGTGTCAATATTTCTATCTCTATCTCCTTACTTTATGTTCATGCATGCTTAATTTATATTGTGGTAAATAGCTTGTTGAATTTAAGGGAAATCATTCATTGCATATTTTACCTTGTAAATTAATATTGAACCTTGTTTCATGTTCTAGTAAGAATAAAAACAAGTTAGAAATTGTTTTTAAACCCTATTCACCCCCCCCCCCCCCCTCTAGGGTATTTTAGTGACTTACAATTGGTATCAGAGCCTAATCTCTACTTGTTTTAGACTTAACCGTCTTAGAGAACGATCATGGTCTCAAACATAGTCACTCATGTAGAAGGACAATCTAACGATAGACCCCCATGGTTTGATGGTTCAAACTATAGCTATTGGAATACTTGAATGATAGATTTTCTTCAAGCTATTGATTATCAAATTTGGCTAGTTATTGTTGATGGACATTTTACTATTACCAAAGTGGTTGATGGAAAAACTATTCCCAAATTGCCCAACGAATGGGATAATGATGAGCATAGACTTATGTCAGTTAACACCAAAGCTAAGGTTAATCTAAATTGTGCCTTAAGTCCAAATGAATTTAACCATGTATCTACTTGCTCCACGGCCAAAGAAATGTGGGATAAACTTGAAGTTACTTATGAAGGAACTACTCAAGTTAGAGAATCTAAAATTGATATACTTATGCATGAATATGAACTTTTTGCCATGAAGGAAGATGAAAATATCAATTCTATGATGTCTCATTTTATTAATATTTTGAATGGACTAAAGCACCTTGGTAGAATTGTTCCTAGATCCGATGCGGCTCGCAAAGTCCTTAGAAGCCATCCGGTCAAATGGGATGCGAAGGTGCCAGCTATTAAAGAAGCACACGATCTTAGCACTATGAGTCTTGATGAGATTTTCGGATCACTCCTTACATGGGAAATTACCTTAAAATCTCGTGAAGAAGACGTCAAGCCTAGAAAAGGTATAGCCTTGCAAGCTTCAACTAAAAGTGAAGCAAATGAAAGAATCGAAGAAGAGGTTGATGAAGACATTGCCTTGATCACTCAACAATTCAAGAGATTTCTTCAACGAAAGAAGGCTAAAGGTCGGAGGTTCTCAAAGAGCAACAAACCAAGAGGAGAGACAAGCAAGAAGGAGTCCATTACTTGCTTCAATTGTGGTAAACTGGGACACTATAGAAATGAGTGTTTCAAGACCAAAAAGGAGAATGAGAAAAGGCCAAACAAAATGGCCATGAATGTAACATGGGATTATTATGACTCTTGTGATTCGGATGAGGAAGAAAATGGTGAGGAAATTGCAAATCTTTGCCTCATGGCAAATGAAGATGAGGTATGCTTGAAGTCCGCCTCAAAAGAAAGATGATTCCTTGATAGCGGATGTTCAAGGCACATGATGGGGGACAAATCAAAATTCATGTCCCTAAAATCTTATGAAGGAGGAAGCGTTACTTTTGGAGACTACTCACAAGGCAAAATTGTTGGAATTGGATCCATTGGTATATCTCCTTCTCTAGCTATAGATAACGTACTTTTAGTTGATGGTTTAAAGCATAACTTGTTTAGTATTAGCCAACTTTGTGACAAAGGTTATGATGTTATCTTTAGGTCAAATGCATGCATAGTTGAGAAAGATGGAAAGCAATTGTTCAATGCAAAGAGAAACGGAAATTTATATACTATGTTGTTATGTGAATTAAATAAACAAGATGTTAAGTGCTTTGTCACATCGAGTGAAAATAGTTGGTTATGGCATAGACATTTAGGACATGCTAGTATGGACCTCATTCAACGTTTATCTAAAAATGAATTAGTCAAAGGCCTCCCGAAGACTAATTTTTCAAAAGATAAAATATGTAGTGCATGTCAACTAGGAAATCAAATGAAATCTTCTTTCAAGAGAAAGAAAGATATCACCACTTCTCGACCCTTAGAGGTACTTCATATGGACCTCTTTGGTCCGGAGAGAACGGTTAGCTTAGCCGGGAAACTCTATGTACTTGTTATAGTAGATGACTACTCTAGATTTACTTGGGTTCACTTTCTTGCTCATAAAAATGAAACTCACTACATTCTTGATAAATTTTATAGAGTCATTCAAAATGAAAAAGATTTGAAAATCAAGAAAATTAGAAGTGATAGGGGTAGAGAATTTGACAATCAAGATCTAGAGAAATTATGTGATGAATTTGGTGTATCTCATGATCTCTCGGCTCCAAGATCTCCTCAACAAAATGGGGTAGTTGAAAGGAAAAATAGATCTTTACAAGAAATGGCTAGGACTATGTTAAATGAACACAACCTTCCCCGAAGTCTTTGGGCTGAAGCGGTAAACACCGCTTGTCATGTCATAAATAGAGTTATCATCCGAATGAAATTAGGTAAGACTCCGTATGAGTTGTGGAATGGTCGAAAACCCAATATTGGGTACTTCAAAGTGTTTGGTTGTAAATGTTTCGTTTTAAATGATAAAGATAACTTGGGAAAATTTGACTCCAAATCAGATGAAGCAATTTTATTAGGGTATTCCTCAACTAGTAGAGCCTTTAAAGTCTTTAACAAAAGGACTTTAACCATGGTAGAGTCTATCCATGTTATTTTTGATGAATCACTGCCTCTACCCTCACCTAAAGTTCACCTAGATGATGATGAAGTTGTAGGAATTGAGGATAGTTTCAATAATCTCAATATCTCTAACTCATCAAGTAGGCAAATGGATAAGAGCGAAGTTGGAAATCAATCTAATGATGACTTGACTTGCTCCATTCCTAAATCTTGGAGGATTGTGCACAACCATCCTCTTGACCAAGTCATAGGTAACCCTTCACAAGGTGTTAGCATAAGATCTCAACTTAGAGACTTATGCAACCACATGACTTTTGTGTCTAATATTGAACCCAAGAACTTCCACGAAGCTCAATGTGATGATTCTTGGATCATGGCTATGCAAGAGGAACTAAATCAATTTGAACGCAATCAACTTTGACATTTAGTCCTTCAACCCACACATCAAACTATAATAGGCACTAAATGGGTTTTTCGAAATAAAAAAGATGAAAATGTTGTGATTATTCGAAATAAAGCAAGATTGGTAGCTCAAGGTTACAATCAAGAGGAAGGCATTGACTATGATGAAACCTTTGCACCCGTAGCTAGATTAGAAGCAATTAGAATGCTTCTTGCATTTGCATCATCTAGAAATTTCATTCTTTATCAAATGGATGTCAAAAGTGCTTTTCAAAATGGAACTATAGATGAAGAAGTGTTTGTAAAACAACCACCCGGCTTTGAAAATGAACTTTTTCCAAATCATGTTTACAAATTATCTAAAGCCTTATACGGGTTAAAGCAAGCTCTAAGAGCTTGGTATGAACGGCTTAGTGACTTTTTACTTCAAAAAGGGTTTTCTAAAGGCAAAGTTGACAACACTCTCTTTACAAAAACTGTCAAGAATGATTTGTTGATTATCCAAATATATGTTGACGACATTATATTCGGTTCCACAAATACTTCTCTTTGCAAAGATTTCGCATCTAGTATGCAAAACGAATTTGAAATGAGTATGATGCGTAAGTTGAATTTCTTCTTAGGGTTACAAATCAAGCAAAGCTTGGATGGCTTATTTGTTAGCCAATCTAAGTACACTAAATATTTGCTAAAGCGATTTGGCATGGAGGGAGCCAAACATGCCATTACTCCTATGAGTACCTGTATTAAACTCGACAAAGATGAAAATGGAAAATGTGTTGATATTACTCAATATAGAGGCATGATTGGAAGTTTACTTTATTTAACTGCTAGTAGACCGGATATCATGTTTAATGTATGCTTATGTGCTCGTTTTCAATATTGTCCTAAAGAATCTCACATGCTAGCCGTAAAACGTATTTTTCGCTATCTTAGTGGGACGATTAACTTAGGACTATGGTATCCACGTGGCACCACACTTGATCTCACTATTTATTCGGATGCCGATTTTGTGGGTTGTAGAGTGGATAGGAAAAGTACAAGTGGTGCATGTCATTTTCTAGGTCACTCTCTTGTTTCATGGTCAAGTAAAAAGCAAAATTCGGTTACCTTGTCTATGGCTGAAGCCGAATACGTAGCGGCCGGTAGTTGTTGCGCCCAAACTATTTATATTAAGCAACAATTACTTGATTTTGGACTTGTTTTTAATCTTGTACCTATTAAATGTGATAACACTAGTGCTATTTGTATCTCAAAGAATCCTACTCAACACTCTCGCACAAAGCACATAGAGATTAGGCATCATTTTCTAAGGGATCACATAGCCAAAGGTGACATTGAATTGATTTTTATTGACACTAAAAATCAACTGGCGGATATTTTTACTAAACCCCTCTCGGACGAAACGTTTTCAAAAATTCATAGGGAATTAGGAATGGCCATGGATTTTGAAGTAATCAGTTAAATTTTCACAAAATCTCATCCACGATCTCGGCTTTCAAAATTTAAAATGTTTTTCAAATTTTTTTTTTCAGGGCCAGTCGACTGCCTCGTATACGGCCAGTCGACTGGATCAACCAGTGAGTTTTTCTGATTTTATTCATCTTCAGCTAGTTGACTGCCTCTGCGCGAACCCAGTTTTTATTTCTTCTTTCTCTTCGTCTTCTCTCCACTCTCTCCACGATCTCTCCCATTTATTCTTTCCTTCAAGCCATTTCATCACCTCTAAACCACTTCCCCACTACACCATGATCCTCTCCTCCATTATCACCACTATTCTCTTCATTTATAGTCATATATATCCATCTATATATATACATATCTATACACATCATTTTTTCGATTTCTCTCTTCTCTCTCATTTTGTTTTTCTCGATTTCTTTTCATTTTCTTTTCAAAATGCTTTCAATCATCTTGGTTCTCATGTCTCTCATGGCTCCCAATATCGTGCGCCTCAAGAAACGCGCCCGTAGGGGTGGAAGCTCTTCGGCTGCACCTCCTCCACCTTCGTCCCATGTTCATGAGGACACTGATTCAGAACCTAAATCTGGTCTGATGTCTCTCTCTACCATTCTTGGTGATGAAGATAGTGTTCATCTTTTTGAAACTAACGTCATTCATCGCAATTTTGCTCGGAGTCGCATTGTGACTCAACCCTTGTGCGAAGAGATTGGCGCTTATACGTTCAATCTTTTTCAAAATATGGGTTGGGACTTCTTCATTTCGCTTGATGTTTAGAATTTTCCACAAGTCGTCAAAGCGTTTTATACAAATCTGGTGAATCCTTCTCAAACAAGTCCTCCCGCTCGCAAACTTTGCTCCACTATTGCAGGCGTTTCAGTTGAGTTGACCAAAGCAGTAATTAATACTGTTTTTCAGCTACCTACTGGCGGTATATCGTATTTTTCTCCATCTATTTGGTACTCTTCGAGTGATTTCGATCCTCTCGAAGCAGTTCGGGCCATTTGGGTGAATAAAACCACCACTGCCACTTCTGAGTTTCATTCTTCCTCGCTTACTCCCGAGGCTCGACTTGTGCACAACGTTATAACATATTCCATTTTGCCCAAGTCCGAAAGCCGGAGTCTTATGTCGATCATGGAAGCCTTCCTTGTCTATTGTGTCATGACCGGTCGTAAGGTCAACCTTGCTTTTCTTTTCATTTTGGCGATCCTCTAGTGCCATAAGAAGAAAGGCGCACTCATCTTTCCTACTTATTTATCGTATCTTCTTGGTCGTAACAGTGTGTCACTCAGTGACGAGCCTACGGAGCACAATCAAATTTTTCTGGACCACGCATCTCAAGCAGATGCATATCGGTAAGAATGCCGATGGAGTGTTAGTCTCACTTAGGGTTGCTCCGTCTGCGGACCAGGTTGGTCCATCTGCTCCTCATCATGACGCTCCTCCTCCCGCGGCATCTCATCCGGTCTCTCCAACTTCTTTTTTTCCGTCTCTTGGTAGCGATTTCGATATTCCAGATTTTGGGTTCAGGGGAAATCCCGAAACTCTTACCCAAATCTTGGAAATTGTAAAGCGCAATGAAGAGGCCCAAAAGCTCAATGAGGAGGTCCAGAGGAAGACAACTGAGGATATAAAGCGTCTTGAGGACAAGATCGACCGCATCGCCACTGTCATAGACGCCTTTCGCCGTGACCCTCCGCCTTTTTGATGTCGTCAAAGGGGGAGAATTAAGGAGTTTGTGTTTGGGCATAGGTCCATAGGTCCAGTCCATTTTGTGTTGCATAGGATGTTACCTATGTTTTATGTTTGTTGTTTATGCTTTGTTTCAGTTATATGCTTTATCATTTTGTAATGTGTAGTAGTAAAACAACATGTACCGAACTCACAAATTATGAATTGAAATATGTTGTTTCTATTATCTTTCCATTCATTACGCAAATGAGTATCAAATTGCAAAATTTATTTCCTAAGGGGGAGCATGCAAATAAAAATTAAAGATGCACACATTGAGGGGGAGTATCACTTGATACTTCACCATTTATGCACAAACACGAAATGTTTTCTCAACATTAAAAAGAGGGAGATTGTTGACATTAAAATTCGATTTCAAACAATAAATCTTATTTTGATATTAACAAAACATTCAAAACTGTGTTTGGTACTAATATAACTTTCAGTTAACTGTTTCAGCAAGTACAGGTAAATGATTCGGAAAGATCATTAAAGCAACAAGCGACAAGGAAACTCAACCGCAAACTCGAAGAAAGATAAAAAGATCAAAAAAGGAACAAGACTTGGACTCAAGACTTGGGGTAGATAGGTCGATGTGAGAATATTGTAACAAGGTATCTTATGCGTTGATTGGTCTTATAAGCTCAAGTAATAAATCAAACGAACTCAAACGGATCAAAAACGGACCTTGAAAATATTTCTTGGAGTCACCCAGTTGACTGGCCATGAAATGGCAGCCAACTGATTGTGACCCAGTCGACTGGCTAATAAGGACCCAGCCGACTAGATGAACCAGTGAGCTATAAACGTTTTAACTGCATGAGGCAGTCGACTGGTCTGTCCAAGGCAGCCGACTGACTGTGCTCAGTCGACAGGCAGTTAAGGACCCAGACGACTAACAAAACCAGAGAGTTTTGAACATTTTTGATACCCTGAGGCAGTTGACTGGCCTGTCTAAGGCAGTCGATTGACTCATGAGGCAGTCAACTGGCCTTCTTGAGGCAGTCGACTGACCTTAGCCGTTGGGAAAAATATTTTAAATCTAAGCATGGAGGAAGTCGACTGGGTGTCGGCAGGAAGTCGACTGGGTGCTTCAGGATTTTAAGGAAAAGTATTTCTAAACAATATTTTTGCCCAAAAAGAAATGGTTTTGCTTGCTGATTTTCAGGTCCTACTCTCCATATTGTCTAGGGTGAGATAGACTCTCCAAACCCTAGTGTTACCCTATATAAAGAAAGAGATATGGATTGAAATCTTAAGGTTCTTGTGTGAGAAATTTTCCAAATATTATTCATCTCTAATTTTCTCTCAAGCATCTTCTGAAAAATCTTTTGATAACAAGAAACATCAAAATCTCGTTTTTCACTCTTATCATTTTGAATTTCTAAACTCAAGCTTTGAGCTTATTCTCTTATTGAAAATATATTGTGAGAATATATATATCTTGAGTTCTTGAAATATCACCTAAAAACACTTGAGCTTATATTGATCTATCTTCCATAAAAACCTTAGGGTTTTGAGTGTTTTTGTTTCTTGAGTGATATATTGATTTCATACATAAATTTGTGATCTTAGGTGAGTGAAGCCCATTGTATCAAGGGAGGATTTTTCTCTTGATTGTGTTAAGAGATAGTTAGCTCTTTTGTAAAGGTTTTGCTATTCCACCTATTGAAGGAAGAGCCATAATGTGAGGATCAGGAAAGTCTCAAGGAAGGGGATTCTTTGAGCCGAGGAGTAGGAGTTACCGAACCTCGTAAAAATCACAGTGTCAATATCTCTATCTCTATCTCCTTACTTTATGTTCATGCATGCTTAATTTATATTGTGGTAAATAGCTTATTGAATTTAAGTGAAATTATTCATTGCATATTTTACCTTGTAAATTAATATTGAACCTTGTTGCATGTTCTAGTAAGAATAAAAAGAAGTTAGAAATTATTTTTAAACCCTATTCACCCCCCCCCCCCCCCCCCCCTCTAGGGTATTTTTGTGACTTACAAAGTCAACCGGAAAATAAAACTTACCCACTTGAACAAGGACATCTTCAAGCACTCCTCTTGCTTGTTTGATTAATCGATTAGCAAATTGAAGTACGACCTCAGTGGGACTGAGCTCACCTAACCCTAGCTGTTGGTAGCCTGAATAAGGAAGCAAGTTAATACTCGCACCTAGATCAAGAAGAGCTCTACCAATTTCCTGGTCACCAATGACACATTGAATAGTGGGAGCACCAGGATCTTTCCTCTAGGGTAGAGTATCACTTAAAATCAATGAACTGACTTTCTCAGTCAAGAGTATTTTTGTTGGATTCTTTGCTCTGCTCTTTCGCTTCTGGGTGCAAAGATCCTTGAAAAACTTTGCGTAAGGCTTTATTTGGGCAATTACATCTAAGAAAGGTAAATTAATCTTGACTTATCAGAATGTTTCCAACATATCAAATTCTTTCAATTTTTTATACTTTGTCGGCTCTCTAAGATGCTGAGGAAATGGCACAGCCTCCTCATAACTTGCCCTGTCTGGTTTTTCAAGTAATGTCTAATCGACATTATCTTCTACTGATGGTCTATCCTTCTGGACTCTCTCAGCCTTTTTTCTTACATAATTTTTCCTCTGCTCTTCTTTAGCTTCCTTCCTCTGCTCTTATTCTGCCTCATTTCTTCTTTGCATACTCTCTTCATGCTCCGCCTCAACTCGACTCTCCATTTCCCTTCCACTTCTCAAAGTCGTGATTGCTTGAAACGTTTCATTAGGTTCATTGACAAATGACCCGAGCTCCAGTGTTTTTAATGGCATTGGGTTAGCGATCGTCTGACTAAGCAATCTCCTTGGCTCTCTTAAATTCCTCTCATTAGCCATTTGGCCTATCTGTATATTTATTTGTGCCAATGATTGGGTATGAATACCTATCTTATTATGTATGTCCAGTATAACTTGTTCTAACCTATTAGTCTGGAAACCAGGTGGAGGAGTTTGGCTTCTTGGAGGCTAGGTTTGATAATTATATGGCTACACAACTTGATTATGATAGGTGTCAAATATTAGACATTTTGACCCCTTAACTCACTATTGTTACATTATTTCATTCAATTATTTGGTATTGTTATTGTGTTTGTGTGTTAAGGCATGTTTCAGGAGCTTAATAAAAAAATGGAGCTAACTTCGGTGAATTAACATAAGAGTATGTTCTTTCTATCCAAGAGGCAGTCCGAGACAAAAATGGCTCCCGGAGGCAAAAATGGCATTTCCAGAAGTTGTCATCTTCAACAAAAAGTATCGTGGGTTCAAGATGGTCATTTTGGTATATTCACGAAGAAAAGTAATTTTTCACAAAATACCAATGCTTTTGCCTACGCTTTTAGTTTCAAAAAGTGCCTGGAAATCTCATTTATATGCTTGGAGGTACGCTTGGGACCTACGCTTGAAGCGTAGGCCTGCTACACTTGTAGTGTAAGTGCGGCAACTTTTGGTGGTTTTTCGTGGATTTTTCCTGTTTAACCCCTGGCTCAATTGGAAGACATGCTTGTGACTCCATACCTCTATATACATGTATATATGCTTATATATATGAGAAGTTAGGGTTTTCATGAGTTTTAAAGTGAAAAGACTGAAAATGGCGTCTCTATACCATTGCCTCTATATACACGATTGTATATCAGAAGATCGTGGGATTGATGAGAGTTGGTTTTTGGGAGACATTCATTCAAAGAGGTTCATTCATTCAGACTTGCTGTTGTTGAGAGCCATATTCAAATCTAGAGATCTGAAAAAGAAGACCATGGAGATCGTTTCTACATCAACGATGCAGTCACCTTCTACCATGAGCAACTAATTCGGTATCTAGGGTTTTCCAGCAAAACCCTAGCCAAGTAATGTAGTTTTTTCATTCTTTTCAATAGTAACGAGGGGAAACTGTTGACCATGCTGTGATGATTGTAGTAGTTAAGAGACCGTACTGATTTGCAATATAAAATTATATGTTTGTTCTAAATTCTTGTCTTAGATGGAATGAATTTATTATTCTGTAAAACTATGATTATTTAATATGAGCAGGAACTCGGATGCTTAATTATGATTTTCTACACAATGGTGGTAATGAAACTTGAAACCCTAGGTTGACACAAGTCGTGCCTTGGCCATTTAATATAGACATGCTTTAGTTTATTTTCATGCAATAGGAGTAGATTAGAGTAATATAATTAGCATGTACTAGTTAGGCCAGTCATGAGACGGGTTATCGCGATCCGGTTGATGGTACTCCTTTGTAGGGTCGTATTTAGCTATTTGCGGTACAACCTGATTCACAGTTATGGATCGCACTCATACAATTGATACAGTGAGGAACTATATTTTGCAGTTAGTGGTGGAGTGATGAAAACCCTAGTTCAGAAAATATAATTAAGTGTTTTTGAATTATTAAAGTGAATAATCTCAGTCTCTGTGCGGTCGATATCCCTTACTCAAGCCATTTGCTCTTGTACAATTGATATGTGCGCTTGCATAGGGTAAAACCTAGTCATTAAGGTGTTATTTTTAACCACATATTTTTATAGACCTGACGTTGCATCATGTTTTTGGCGCAGTTGCCGAGGACTGAGCATTATTTATTAGTTTTAGTAGTTTATTTACATTGCATTATTATAGTGTACTGAAAGTTGGAATTTTTGTGTGATTAATAGGTACTCTGAAAAGCATAAAGAGATTTGGCAGAGCAGAAGTTGCGTCGTTGGACCTCTGGTGACTTTAGTTTATCTTAATTTCGTACATAATTTTAGCTTTATTTTATGTTAATATTTAAAGTAGTTTAGAAGTAAAAAAAAAAATTTATTTTGTGTATGACCAATCAAAAATCCCATTTTGATCCCAACGTTGAATTAGAAACTTTTGATCCTGAGATCGAACAAATGTTTTTTAAAATTGTCGAGATATTGAAGAGCGTCATCATCAGTTAGAAGAAGAAGCGATGGGTGACAAAAGAGCCAACCTACCGAGGGCATAGGAGACGTCCTTTAAGGGATACTACGCGCCCAATGCGTACGATTCCTATACTGAGTTCCCAGAGGAAGAAGACGCGAAGCACTTTGAGATTAAAACAACCGTTATCAATATGTTTCCAAAATTTTATGGCCTTAGGATAGAGGACCCATACCAGCATATTAATGATTTCTTAGAGGTAGCCTCGACTGTTTGGTATGATAATATGTCTAAGAATGATTTGCGAGTACGTTTATTTCCTTGGTCGTTGAGAGAAAGAGCTAAAAGATGGTACGTCAAATTGGATAAGGCAATAAAACTTGATTGGGAAGTC
Source organism: Cornus suecica (assembly GCA_963922005.1). Taxonomy (NCBI): domain Eukaryota; kingdom Viridiplantae; phylum Streptophyta; class Magnoliopsida; order Cornales; family Cornaceae; genus Cornus; species Cornus suecica. The sequence goes on along the minus strand of OY998246.1, from coordinate 37,922,056 downwards.
CTTCAAAGAGAATTCATAGAAAAGCATTATCCCAAAGGAAAGACCTCGGAAGCCCAGGATGCAATCAAAAGTTTTAGAAAGTTACCTGGTGAGAAGTTTCATGATGCTTGGGAGAGATATAGTGAAATCTTGTATAAGTGTCCCCACCATAGGTTCTCTGAACTGGATGTAGCTAAGAATTTTTACATGGTACTTGAAGATGCACATAAAACTTTGATAGATGTGTCAACACAAGGTCAATTTATCCTGAAGCCAGCAAAAAGAACTCTTAGATTTGTTTGATAATATTACTGAGAATACGATACAATATGAATCTGAGTTGAGGGCTAGAGGTGGACAGAATAGAAGATCTGAGAAAGCTTATGGCGTGAAGAATGATGATGTGAGAGATTTAGTAGCATTGATAGGAGAGAAGTTAGAGAGAATTGAAAAGTTTATTTAGGAAAGTCATTCCCCTCCTATAGAGATGTTAGAAGTAGAAGCTGAGTATTCCCAAAATGAGTGTCATAATATAATGGTTGTTGATGCCAATGCATCGTGGGACTAATCTAATAATGTTCCTTTCACCAATTCATACACCTCCAATGTCATAAATCATCCATTCATGTCCTATGAATATAACAATATTGCAAATCCACCATTAAATTTCCAACAACAGTCAAGGTTCACAGATAGACATCAATCCTCCAACTAACATCCAAGGTTTACTGAGAGACAACAATCATACAACCCATAGCCGAGGTTCCAACAGAGTCAACAATCATTCAACTCATAACCAACAATCATGGCTAGAAATCCTCAATCAAATTACCAACTCAGACAGCCTTCCAATAATTCTCAAGTTCTCCAGCCATCCAATAATTCTCAAGTTCTCCAACCATCCAATAATTCTCAAGTGCGCTTTAAAGGAATTAAAAAATCAATCTAATCATTTTCAGGAAGCTATCCAATCAATGAACTCTAAATCCCAATCCATTGCTCAGATAGAAACCCAAATGGGGCAACTAACTAATGTGGTGAATAAGCTTGAAGAGAAAAGATTGCTTAGGTAACCAGTGATTAATCCAAAGACTCAAGAAGTAGTGGATCATGGTTCATTTGCTGAGCATAATTATGAAATAGTCCAAGCCATTACAACTCTGAAAAGTGTAAGGGAAGTGGAGAGTAGAGTTGAGGGACATGAAGAGAGGTTACAAAGAAGAAAGGAGGCGGAATGAGCGCAAAGAAAGGAAGTTGAAGAAGAGCGAAGAAAGGAGGCTGACAGAGTCCAGAAAGATAAATCACAAGGGAAGGAAGATGAAGAGCCAAAAAGGGCACCATATGAGGAGGAAGCACCATGTCCTCAACGTCTTAGAGAGCAAGCCAAAATTTGTGAGGATATAGAGTCAGACATGTTGAAGACATTTCGACAAGTCAATATTGATCTATCTCTCTCAGACATTATAGACCAAATACCACCCTATGCTAAGTTCTTCAAGGACCTCTGTACGCAAAAGTGGAAAAACAGAGCAAAGACTCCAAAGAAGATCATGATGACTGAACAAGTGGGTTCATTGCTTCTAAGTAACATACTACCTAAGAGGAAAGATCCTGGTGTTTCCAATATTCCATGTGTCATTGGTGACAAGGAAATTAGTAGAGCTCTTCTTGATCTGGGTGCAAGTGTTAACTTACTATCATATTCACTTTATCAACAGCTAGGGTTGGGGGAGTTTAGTCCTACTTCGGTGGAGCTCCAATTTGCAGACAGGTCGATTAAGTAAGCGAGGGGAGTTTTGGAAGATGTCATCATTCAAGTGGACAAGTTATACTTTACAGTGGATTTCATAATTCTCGATACAAAACATGTTCAAGACTTGAAGAAACATATCCCAGTGATATTAGGAAGACCGTTCTTGGCTACAGCCAATCCGCATATCGATTGCAGGACATGAGCGATGGATCTATCTTTCGGGGAATATGAAGGTGAGGATGAATGTTTTTTATACAGGTCATCGAATCAATACACCAGTTGAGTGCTTTAATGTAAAAGAAGTCAATAAGGCTTGTGAAGAACCGATACCTCAGAGTCGAGCAAGAAATGACCTGGATGCTGTGATGGAAATATTGAATGCATTTGAAAGAACTCTAGGTTTGGAACTAGGGGAGGAGCCAAGAGATTCGCCTAAATCTCTATTTATGTCACCAGGAGCATTGGTACCCGACAACTCACTTTATAAGATTGGGTTGTATGACGACACTGAAGGTCAAGAAAAGACCTTAGTGATTAAAAGATCGAAGGTGAATTTTGAAAATTGGGGGGACCAACAACGATCTAGTTTGGAAGTTATTGTTGTGTTGTATTCGCTGTTAGAGAGATCATTGTTGACCCAAGGTTTTCCAACATAGGTAAACATGACATTTTGATGATAACAAACCATTGAATGTGGTGAATTTAATTAATGTCTACTTGAGTTATGCTTAATAGGTTATTGATTCAAGATAAACTCAAGAGAGGTAGTGGATCCATGATAAGATCAAGCAAAGGTGCTTAGAGCTCAAAAGACATTGGAGACAAGGATGGAGACATCAACCCAAAGCTTAAAGAAATTGCAGATCAAAGAAATGGGTAAAATAGTCTTGGGTGAGTGCTAGATTAAATGTAAAGTTATTTTTGAAATAACTTATTTGAAAGCTCAACTCTTGACAATATACCATATAGGATCATGCATATCATTCATGAGTCCTTGCATCATTAGCATTAGACTATGAACATCATTTAGTCTTTGCTAAAGTTCAAGCTTTCATAAGCTATGGAAGAACTCAACAAACATGTTGTCTGACGTGTCTAGAAATGTGTTCCACGTTACAATACCCAAGTATAGGTAGTCAAGTTATAATATAGTCTTGGTGAGTCCAAGTGTCGAACCTCAGGGAGACTCGGAAAGATGTATGAAAAATGAATTTTATTTTTGTCCTTGAATTGATTTGATTGATTGATTTTGGTTGTTTTCTTGAATTAAATTAAATACTAAGGCATTGGGAATTCCTTTACAATGTCGAAACCAAGTGTACCACATATCCAAATAAGTAATAAAAATTAACCAATACAATCATCATATGTTAATTATATTTGCATGGCAAGAAAGGGGTCGCTTGGTAGGATAATCCATACTAACAACGCAACTCTCCAAATCATGCCTATAAGCAATAAATAATTAACATACTAAATGAATTATATAAGTTAACTAATAGAATCATTATATATTCATTATAAATGCTATGGCAAGAAAGTGGTCGCTAATAAAGCAACTCTACAAATCATGCCTATATTAGCAATAATAATAAACATACTAATGATCTAGTAAATCCCATTAAATAAGTAGTATTATTAATTGTATATGAATCATAAGAATTGTGAACTATAAAGATGTAATTACATTCAAAGTATTCATTATACCTATGTAAGATCATAAGAAATCAAGAACACCACATAAAGTGGGTTGAGCATTACTTATATCATTGTATGGCATAATGAATCTTAGATGTAATTACCTAAGTGTATTCATTGATTCAAAGAACTCAATATACATGGCATAAAGAGGCAAAGAATCATTGAATACAAATTATTAGATTCATATATTATCAATAATACTAACCTTGAAGCATTAAATACTTGGATATGCAAACACTTGGTTCTTCATTTTAAATTCATTCCCTAGCCTTAGCTAGAGAATTACTCTTCCATTACAAATATATAAATCACTATGTTTCTCTTCACTCTTCTTCCTCCCTTACAAATGAAAGACTACCTCTATTTATAGGGAAAATAAGGAATCAAATGACAACTAGAAAAGAGAAATTGGATTTCTTTTTGTTTGAATATTCATTACTTTCCACCCCATTGTCTTCTTTTTACATGTGCCTTTGTTTCTTGACATGGATCAGATTTACTCTTGTAAAATCATAATCCAATGAATGTGGTAAATCTTCAAGAAGATGTAAAATTCGCATCACCCTTTGGTAAACCCGAACCCGCATTGAATTCTGCACAATTCTGCAGTTTTGAACCTGACTTGCAACTGCCATAACGTCTTCATTTCAAATCGAAATAAGGTCATTCTTGTGCTCAAATTGAAGGTCTCTGAATTACCTTTCCAATGGTACCAATGCCATTTCCAGAATCAAAACACAGAATTATTTATAGGCATTTAACTAAAGGGTGGTCAGGATGAATATATTTCATGCATAGTTGATGACCCAATTTGCATGGAATTGATTGAATTCTTCATGAAGACCTAGAAAATAAGATAAACACAAAAATATCATAAAACTTGAATAAAAGATATCACTATAGAACTAAAAGATGTAAATTAAGGGGTTTAAATATATAATATTTGACACTTATCATTGTCCTAGAACCATTAACTTAACTCATATCACTTGAAATCGATTCTAGATGCATATTAAAGCTTTGAACAAAATTGTTAAACGATGAAAAGCTTTTGTCTAATATTGAAATATTTTTTTAAATTGGACAAATATTTTATGATCTCAATATTGACTTTAGGCATGTCAAGGACCTGAATAAGTTTCTAAGACATCCTAGGAGTGTGTCTAAGTAATTTCGGAAAAATCCCAAAAGATTTCACGAAAAACCATCAAGTGGGTTAGAAGTTCGAAATGAAGCGTCACATTCAAACAACCATATCGCACTCAAACATGGGTCAAATGGAGTGATTAAAAATCCTAAAATCAAGAAATTGAAGTCTTCTTTCCAAAAAGCTAAAGAAGGCCTTTATCCGAGTTACGAAACTCTAGTTATGACCAAAAGAGTGAACTGTGTCGAAACTGGGCTGAATAGCCCAGTCGACTGCCTATTGACCCAGTCGACTGACCCAGAGAGTTACAAATAAATTTTGAAATGAATTTTTGAAGACCCAGCCGACTGCCCCAAAACACCCAGTCGACTGCCTCATCCGGAATTTGAATTCTCACGGCTAGTTTCGGATCCAAAGTGTTCCAAAACTTCCCCAAACACCCCCAAATGGCTATATTGTATTCCTATACTATATATATGCCTTATATGAGCCAAAAATGGTTAATACAAGAGAGGGAGATAGGAGTATGAAAGATCTATCATTTGTGCTTCAAATTTGAAATTATTTTTGGGTAGAAAACTTCTACATGAATCACCATATGAGCATCATTCATATTTTCTTCTTGTGATTCATTCTTCATACTTTAGTTGAGCTTTTCAATTGAGTATTTCATTTATGAATCTAAGTATGTGAGGAAGTGAGCTTTGAATTTCTATATCCATCTATTGAGAGATATTTTTGTACACTCAAATTCAATTCTTATTCATTTGAGAGTGAAAGTCCAAGAAGTTGTCTTGGCATTGGAATGGCCTGTTGAAGCTCTGTAAAGGTTTCTCTCAACCTTAAAAAGAGAGGATTTGGTTGGCTCTCCACCCGTAAGAGTGAGCAATGGTCGGCTCTTCACCCAGAAGCAAGAGTGTTCGAAGGTTGGTTCTCCACCCGCAAGAGTGAGCAAGGTTGGCTCTTCACCTGGAAGAAGGAGAATGTAAGGGTTTGCTATTCACCCGGAAGAATGAGGCATGTAAGGTTTTTCTTATCCCCAGAAAGAGAAGCACGATAGTGGAATCCTTGAGAGGTTATCTCAAGGCATGGAATAGACCAAAGATTTGGTTGAACCATGTAAAAATATCGGTGTCTATGGTGTGCATTTTCTATAACCCTTATCTCTTTACTTTAAAAGCAATTGCCATTTATAATCTTGAGATTTATATATATCAATGCTATGGAATTGCTTGTGTTTGTGTATCCATGAAGAGGTTAGGAAAAGGCATAGGTGAAATGAATTAAAATTTTGAACATGATTAGATTATAGCTTAGACTACCTTCTCATTTAGATATAATCCATGTGCACACCAAGTGTTTGATAAAATTCATATTCAACACACCTTAGCATAATATGTTCATATGCACCCCAAGTGTTTGACACAATGCATATTGAATATATCATTCTTCTTAAGAGTTTATATGCACAAAATATTTAATTACTTTTTGTAAACTCTTTAAAGTATTATTTATGAGAAATAGCACTTTGCATCATTTCTATACATATGTGAGAAAAGTGTTTATACATATTAAGTTGTAATGAATGCTTGAACTAGTTCTCATTCTTGAATCCATTATGTATATATTTGGTAATGCAATTTATTGTTCATGGTTCAAAGTATGAAATGAGGTAGTCACTTAAGGATCATCTATCTAACTAAGTGTTTGACTAGAGCTCTACAAATATTACTTTTGTTAAAACAAAGTCAAACCGAAAAAGACTCAATGTTCGTAATTGACCATATTCACCCCTCTAGGTGTCAATATGTTGCCAACAATCATCAAGAGAGTCACTTGAACCTCAACTTATTCCTCTACAGAAGTTGGTGTCTGAAAGTACGCTTCCTGAGATGGTGTTGCATAGGGAGGATGCTGTATTGAAACATAAAAAGGGTATGAAGAATGTTAGAGCTGAGCATTTGCCACGAACTGTCATAGAGCCTACCAAGGATGACACCCCTCCTAAGGACCCCTTTTCAGATAAGCGAGTGTTGAGTATAAACATGGTAGACAAGCTGTATGTATGGGAAGATCCGTGATTAAGAAATGAGTGTGAGGGGATACGGAATTATGCATATGAGGATGTTCGAATTTATATAGCTCTGACAAGAGTACATCATGCTAAGCATATTTGACTTAAGTTCCTTAAGCTCGGCCAGAAGGGATGGTGGCATTATTCGAAATTGAAATTGTTTCCAGGTAAGATCCGGTTAAGAAGGGAGGCACCATATAGAGTTATATCGGTTTACCCCACGGACAGTTCGGTTTGGAAAGTGAGAGGTTAAAGAAGCGTGGTCATCGGCTAAAGATTTTTGAGTTGATTGATCCGGGACTGGAATTTATGGCATCTGTCAGTTTAATGGAGAATGATGAATTGGTGGAGGGAACCTTACATAAGGTGTTGAAGGAAGATCTGTTGGACAAATAACCTGTATATGGGGTGAAGTTAAAACGTGATAGATGAAGTACTTTATATGGTGATTATTGCTCTATATTTGATATCATGGATAATTCTAATTATTCATAGTTGAGAGCACTGAGAGAGTCGTCTCCTATATTTTGTCCTATGAGTAGGGGAATTATTGCAGAGAGGAAGGGTGTTGGATCACCCTTTGAGTGGTCATGTCGTGCTAACGACATTAAACATTGGTCCTAGGCCGTGAAAGTTAGTTTCTAGCCTAGGTTTGTAAAATAATAGGTCATTTAATATATGTAATTTTTAAATTCCTAGAGACGGTAGACCCTTAAGGCCACGTCATTATCTTTGTTTTTATTTTTATTATTTTCTTTTATTGTTATTTTATTTTATTTATGGGATTGTAGGCACTTAAGGCCAAATCATTTGAAAAAAAAGAAGAAAGAATTTTTAATTTCTTGAAAAACATGTGTTGATTTCTGGATGTTTATGATGAAATTTATTTTCCCTTGCTATGATTTGGTATTTGTGCTTTGTTTATTATTTCTACAGGTGATCCAAAAACATGTTTATGATGAAATCTAGTTTGCTTTAGAATCCAAAATTAAACTTCAAGGGTAACTGTATATGTTCTCCAACTTTATTTTTGACTGTGGGGACATGGTCTGATTTAAGTTTAGTGGTGAGGGTATAGAATAACAAGGATTGAAATTTTCAGAAAAATTTGAAATTTTAAAATTTTGGACCAGTTCTTTGTTTTCACGCATGATTTATTTGCATTAAAATTTGATTAAGTGTGTTTATGATGCTTGAGTAGCATGTGATGTGATATTCTCATTCATGAGATTAATGATTAGATCGAGTTAGTGAAGTAATGTGGTTTTACATGGGTGAGTGAATAAGTGAAATTGAAATTAAGAAAGACGACATTGACCTATAAGCACAAACACAAATTCATTATGATAAATAGGTTGATTTTTTTTAGTATGTAATTGAAAAATAATTTTGTCACAATAAAAGGGGAGAAGGGGAGATGTTTTGGTTGAAATGGAAAAAAATTGAAAAAAAATATATTGAAAAAAATTGCAAAAAATAGTTCTTTGATATGAGTAACCGGGCATCAGTATCACCAATATCACTGTTCACGTTTAAAGGGGAGAAGACTGATGAGCATAAATCCCATGGAAGAACCTCGAACCCTGTTAGTCGGGACTAAAATTCCTCATTGGAAAGTCTGAAGACTTAGAAAGACAAAATGGGATGAAAAGTGGAAAAATAGAAAGATGTGTTTTTATTAAAAATGGCAACGTTTAATCAATATGATAGGAGAAGAGAAACTAAAATATTATAGTCGAGTGTTCACAAAATCACAGAAGGTTGTTTAGATTGAGAGTAGAAAGTAACGAAATCATTCACTTTAGTGGGAACCATTCATGACACGAAGCTTGATATAATTGTTGTTCTGTAGTGAGTGGGAGTATTTGCATCCATGCTGTCATTTGTATTATATCATGATTTAATTGAACTTGTGTGTGAACTCATGACTGCATGATTACAGAGAACTGAGATGTTTGTAAGTACCATCACTGGAAACCTTCACGAGACTTCACTCATCCACTAGGGGTAACCTAGGAGTTTAAAAGGCTTGTTACACGTGCTAAGTGTAATCGTCGACCCTCACGAAAGCAAGGGGTTAGGTTAGGTTAGATTAGTTAGAGTAGTTAGATTAAAAAAATTAGCACAAGCAATGATCCCTGAGTTTATTGCTAAAGGACTAGCAATATGTAAGTTTGGGGGTGTGATAAGTGTCAAATATTAGACATTTTGACCCCTTAACTCACTATTGTTACGTTCTTTCATTCCATTATTTGGTATTTTTCTTGCGTTTGCGTGTTAAGGCATCTTTTAGGAGTTTAATGAAGAAATGGAGCTAACTTTGGTGAATTAACTGAAGTGTATGTTCTTTCTATTCAAGAGAAGAGTCAAAGAGGCAGTCCAAGACAAAAATGGCTCCCAGAGGGCAAAAACGGCATTTCCAGAAGCCGTCAACTTCAGAAAAAAGTAACGTGGGTTCAAGACGGTTGTTTTGCTACATTCACGGTGTATAGTGATTTTCCACAAAATACCTACGCTTTTGCCTATGCTTTCAGTTTCAAAAAGTGGCTGGAAATCAGATTTCTACGCTTGGAGGTAAGCTTGGGACCTACACTTGAAACGTAGGGCTACTACGCTAGAAGAGTAGGCCATCTACACTTGAAGCGTAAGTGCAGAAACTTTTGGAAGACATGCCTATGACTCCATACCTCTATATACATGTATATACACTTATATATATGAGAAGTTAGGGTTTGCATGATTTTTAGAGTGAAAATACTAAAAGGGGCCTCTCTATACTATTGCCTATATATACACGATTGTATATCAGAAGATGGGGGGATTGATGAGAGTTGGTTTTTGGGAGAGGTTCATTCAAAGAGGTTCATTCATTCAGAGTTGTTGTTATTGAGAGCCATATTCAAACCTAGAGATCCGAAGAAAAAGACCTTGGAGATTCTTTCTACATCAATGATGCAGTCACCTTCTACCATAAGCAACTAATTATGTATCTAGGGTTTTCTGCAAAACCCTAGCCAAGTAATGTAGTTTTTTCATTATTTTCAATTGTAATGAGGGGAAACTGTTGACCATACTGTTAAGAGACCATACTGATTTACAATATAAAATTATATGTTTGCTTTAAATTCTTGTCTTATATGGAATGAATGTATTATTTTGCACAACTATGATTATTCAATATGAGCAGGAACTCGGATGTTTAATTATGGTTTCCTACACAATGGTGGTATTGAAACTTGAAACCCTAGGTTGACACGGGCCGTGCCTTGGTGATTTAATATAGACATGCTTTAGTTTATTTTCATACAGTAGGAGTAGATTAGAGTAATATAATTGGCATGTACTAGTTAGGTCAGTCATGAGATGGGTTACCACGATCCGGTTCATAGTACTCCTTTTTGGGGTCGTATTTAACTATTTGCGGTACAACTTGATTCACAGTTATGGATCGCACTCGTACAATTGTTATAGTGAGGAACTATATTTTGCAGTGAGTGGTGGAGTGATTAAAACCCTAGTTTTCTCTCTTATCTGAATCACAACCAATTTAATTTGCTTTCTAGATAATTTTGGTTAAAATATATAATTTGGTCTTTGACCACCCAAACAAACAATTTTCAAAAAATATAATTCAATATTTTTGAATTTTTAAAGTGAATAATCTCAGTCTTTGTAGGATCAATATCCCTTACTCAAGCCATTTGCTCTTTTACAATTGATACGTGCACTTGCGTAGGGTAAAACCTAGAGTTATTAAGGTGTTGTTTTTAACCACATATTTTTATACACCTGACGTCCCATCAGATTATTATTGAATGGATGAAGATCTTAGGAATTATCGAATGACTTAAGAGGTTGGAAATTATTGGATGTTCTGGGTTGGTAATTGGACTGAGAATTTCTAGCTATGATTATTGGTTGTGAGTCGTATGATTGTTGACTCTGTTGAAACTTGGTTGTTGGTTATATGATTGTTGTCTCTCAGTGAACCTTAGTTGTGGGTTATATGACTGTTGTCTGTCTGTGAATCTTGGTTGTTGATTGGATGATTGTCGTTGTTGGAATTTTGGTGGTGGATTCTCTACATTGGTAGATTTATATGACAGGAGTGGATGATATTTGGCATTGGAGGTGTATGAATTAGTGAAAGGAGCATTATTGGAATAGTTTCACGTTGCATTGGCATCGACAACCATTATCTCCTACATAAACTTTTCAATTCTCTCTAATTTCTCTCCAAACAATGTCATGGTATCTCTCACATCATCATGCTCTATAACATACGATTTTTCAGATCTCCTATCTTGTTGTCCACCTCTAGACCTCAACTCAGATTGATATTGAATTGTGTTTTCACTGATATTATCAAATATCTTCAAAATTTCTTTAGTTGGCTTTAAAATAAATTGACCTTGTGTGGCCACATCTATCAAAGTCTTATGCGCCTCTCCAAGTCCTATGTAAATGTTTTTAGCAATATCTTGTTCAGAAAATCTATGGAGGGGACATTTATACAAAATTTCATTATAGTTTTCCCATGTATCATGAAAATGTTCACCAGGTAACTTCCTAAAGCTTTTGATTGCATCTTGTGCTTCTGAGGTCTTTCCTATGGAATAATGCTTTTCTATGAATTCTCTTTAAAGGGCTTCCCAATCAATTTTAATTTATTTTGCTAATTTGATGTACCATCTTTTAGCTCTCTTTCAATGACTAAGGGAATAATCTCACTCGCAAGTCATTTTTGGGCAAATTGTCATACCTAACAATAGAGGCTACCTCTATAAAATCATTGATGTGTTGGTATGGGTCATCTATTCTATGGCTTGAAAATTTTGGAAGCGTATTGATCATGATTTTATTAATCTCAAAGTGTTTTTCTCCTTCTTCCTCCGGAAAATCAGCATAGGAGTCGTACGCATCGGGCGCATAATATCCTTTAAATGATGTCTCTAGTGCCCTTTATTGGTAGGCTCTTTGGTCAGCCATTGTTACTTATTGCAGACGATGACGATCTTCAATAGATCGACGTAAATGACGAGAGTCTTTTCGATCTCAGGATCGTACTTGACTAATGCAGTGCTTAAATTAGAACAGGTCGGTCTATCGGTCATACGCTACTAAAACAACTATATATTTTTTTTCCAAATTTTTGTGAACTAAAAATTAACTACTTCTAAATTATTAAAATAAAGCAAGAATTAATATGTGAAAATCTAGACAACTAAAACTCACAAAAGTTCCAGACGCAACTTTAGAAACTCCACTTTCCCTTTTATGCTATTCAGAGTACCTGTCAATCACACAAAAATTTAACTTTAGCTACAGCTACAATAACGCAATGCAAATAAACAACTAAAGCTATTGAACAATGCTCAGTCCCCGGCAATGGCGCCAAAAACTTGGCGCGACGTCAGGTGTGCAAAAATATATGGTTAAAAATAACACCTTAACGACTCTAGGTTTTACCCTACGCAAGCGCACGTATCAATTGTAGAATAGCACATGGCTTAAGTAAGGGATATCGATCCCACAGAGACTGCAATTTTTCACTTTAATAATTCAAAAATACTTAATTATATTTTTTGAAAATTATTTGTTTGGGTGGTCAAAGACCAAATTATCTATTTTAACTAATGTTGTCTAGAAAGGAAATTAAATTTGTTGTGATTCAGATGAGAAAGAAAACTAGGATTTTCATCACTCCACCACTAACCGCATAATATAGTTCCTTACTATATCAATTGTACGAGGACGATTCATAACTGTGAATCAGGTTGTATTGCAAATAGCTAAATAGAACCCCAAAAAGGAGTACCATCAACCGGATTGTGACAACCCGTCTCATGACTGACCTAACTAGTACATGCCAATTATACTACAATAATCTACTCCTACTGCATGAAAATAAACTAAAGCATGTCTATTTTAAATAGCCAAGGCACAGTATGTGTCAACCTAGGGTTTCAAGTTTTTTTACCACCATTGTGTAGAAAACCATAATTAAGCATCCGAGTTCCTTCTCATATTGAATAATCATAGTTGTGCAAAATAATAAATTCATTCCATCTAAGACAAGAATTTAGAACAAACATATAATTTTATATTGCAAATCAGTACGGTCTCCTAACTACTAAAATCATCACAGTATGGTCAACAGTTTCCCCTCTTTACAATTGAAAATAATTAAAGAACTACATTACTTGTCTAGAGTTTTACTAGAAAACCCTAGATACCAAGTTAATTAGCTATGGAACACGGTGACTGCATCGTTGATGTAGAAACGATCTCCATGGTCTTTTTCTTCGGATCTCTAGATTTGAATATAACTGAACCTCTGAACCACTCACAAAAACCAATCCCCAACTCTGCTATATGATCGTGTATATATAGGCAATGGTATAGAGAGGCCCTTTTCAGTCTTTTCACTCTAAAAATCATGCAAACCCTAACTTATCATATATATAAGTGTATATACATGTATATTGAGGTCTGGAGTCGCAGGATTGTCTTCCAATTGAGTCGGGTGTGAAACAGTAAAAATCCACCAAAAATTGCCGCACTTACGCTTCAAGTGTAGATGGCCTACGCTTCAAGCGTAGATCCCAAGCGTAGGTCCAAGCATAGAAATGTGATTTCCAGTCTGTAGATATAATATTTGCACAACACAAAAAAGATCCTTTCTCATTACTCTTCATTGGATTATATACATTTTCCCTATGGGCTTTTGGCCCATTAAGGCAACATTTTCTCTTTATAAATTTTGTCCTTACTTTACACGTCAGCTATTTTGTCGCTATTCTATAACATTACCTTGAGCTGCAAGTCTATTCTAGAATCTTCGAGTTTCTTCTAGAACGCTCTTCAGGTTGGGCCACAAGATAGGCTCGGCGATCGAATCTCGGGACTAGCCACAAGGCTGACGTGTTGGTCGGGTTATAGTGTTTGAAAAGTGGCTGGATCATCATCTCGGGTCTTTCATGGATCAACCCAGTCGGGATGAGGCTTTTATATGGGCCGAGAAAACTCACATGTACAGAGGCCCTCTTTTACCTCATGGGCCTCCTTTTCTATAGGCCCATAAGATGAAAGAATCTTAAGGCCCATCACAAAAAGCCTTTGACGTTAGTGCGCGGGACGCGTGCCGGATGACGCGGAGACGCATTAAATGCTGCAACTGTCGTAATCATTACGATTTTGAATTTGTGGCTGAGATAACATAGGTATGCGTGAAATGGGTCGGGTCATACCGGTCTGGTGCCCTAACCTGGGTAGATGAAACGTCAAGTCCATATAACCTGCATATCATTCTCATACGCCATACTTGCATTATTTTTCAGGCCGTTCTTCCTTTCAACACTTTCTCTCTGTCATACACTTAAGTATTTCGTGAAACCTCAAATCCACCTCCAAATCCACATAATCCCCGGTTGGTCTCACCAATTTCTGCAAATCCTAGTGATCTTGGTTGAGTATTTCGTTGTGTGGAGGAATTTGAGCTCTGCTACAAAGATTTTGACCAGAAGCACCCATCTTTGATTGTTGGTACAGTTGCCGGTTTCTGCAAATCACTTGTCGGAGAAAAACACAAAGGGGGGAAAACTGCAGGAATTTTATTTATCTTTTTGTAAGTTATTCTTCTCACTTTTCTACCTTTCGTCAAGTATGTCGGGGAGTGATGACACTAGGTCGGTTAGCGACCTGCAACTAATCGATACCGTTGGGCCTCCGTTACTGACCCTGAAGCCTCAGTTAGCACCCCATCCGTAGAGATTACTCGAGTCATTAGGTCTAGTCCACCAGAAATTACTCAGGACGCTGGGGGTCGAGTTGTAGAGGGCGATGCTGGGGTTGATCAGGATCAGGGTGATCAGGGTGTTGAGGAAGAGGAGAATTTTTGTACTGACCCTCTCCCGGCGAAGTACAGGAAGGACGCTCAACTTAGGAGCCTCGGGGTTCCCAAAGGGGTGAAGGTTAGACATTATCCTCGGGACAAAGAATTTAGGATTGGTGAGGGGCTCAAGGACGGGAATATATTTCTCTCCTCATTTCATCTTGCCATACTTATGTTTCCCATCCACCCTTTCTTCCTACTGGCATTGGCGACTTTGGGTCTGGCCCCCCTTCAAGTCGGTCCTAATTTTTATAGGATCCTGGCCATGATCCTCTTGATGAATAAAGAAATGAACCTAGACTTAGGTTTGGTCGAGCTTCTATTCTCGTACAAACTTTAGGAGCAAAAAGATAATAGGGGTCGGTACAACCTAACCTCATACGTAAAGAGGAAATTGTGTGACAACGTCCCGACCTCCAACAAAGGATGGAAAGAAAGGATGATAGTAGTGAGTGGTCAGTGGAGGCATCCCGACGCTTTGAACATACCTGTCAGCCATGTTTTCCAACCGACCCGACTTCCTGAGTTTAAGAACTTTCATACCCGAGCCTCTTTCCATTGCGACCTGTGCAACGATAAGTTGGGCATGCTAGTGATGGGCTTTCTCCAGACTCCTCAGGAGAAAAGGGAGGTCGGGTATATAAGATCCCGATTTGAACTGTTGCAGGCCAGAGTATGGAGTCATGATTTGAGGGATAGCCAGAATTGCCTGACCAGATCTGTATTACAGGAGCTTGCATCGGGAGCGTCTGTGCCAGCGATCACCTCGGGTTATGCCACGTCTTTGTCTGGATCGAAGAGACTCAAGTCCAAGTCAAAGTCATCGGCAACTAAAAAGCTCAAGAAAAATATGTCGGGAGGCCAGCAGAAAAGGAAAACGGTTAACATGCCCAAGCTTTCAATAAAGAAAGCTAAACGGGCTGACATTGGCTCCACATCCTTTGTTTGTGGGGTTGATGTCCCTCCAGTTCCTAAGAAACTTCCAGTTAATACATCAGCGGGGCCGACTGAAAGGCGAGCCAGTACGCCCCCTCCTCTTCCTCTGGTAGAGCATCCTCTGGTCACGCCCCCACCTCCACCTTCTCAAAACCCTCAAACGGCCGCATCGGGGACGGTCGAGGTCGAAAATGATCATGCCTTGGTCCCGAGGTCTATAGGCTCGGGTCAGAGTCAGAATCTATCTCAGACCGATCCCTCAGTCAGGCCTGGTTTGAGCCTGAGTATGGCACTGGGGGTTCCTGCCCTGACATCTGATGCTTGGGACTTAGACTATGATGAAGAGGATCAATCCCGACCAACAAAAGTGCGAACCGCTATCTCGCATTATATCAGGAAACAAGATAACAGGGAGATAGAGAAAGCTGCTGAAAGTGGGAAAGATGTTCCCCATGGGCCCCAGTTTAGACTGGATACTAGGAAGGGCCATCTGTACCTGTCCGTGGGGGATCATACGATCGGAAACTCGGAAGCCCTTCGGGAGATGGCCCTGGGGGTATGGACCCCGGCCGATAGGTTGACGATGGGGCGGTATGACAGGATGAGCTTAGCCCTGAATGGGCTAGAGCTTGAAATGAAGGTAATATATATATATATATATATATATATATTTATTTATATATATATTTTTTTTATTTATTTATTTTTTTTTTAATTTTGTGTTATCGTTATTTTTCCAGATGTTTCACGCCACTCAGGCGTATAATTGCAAGCTTGAAGATGATGCCCGGGTAATAAATGCCCTGACTTGGGAGGCTCAGGTCAATAAAGCTGGGTGTTCCAAGGCTCTGGAGCAGGTCAAGAAGGCGAACGACAAGATTCAATCCCTGACATATAGGGTTGTTCCAAGGCAACTATCTCAGGACTCGAGGGCAAGGCTCGGGAGGCTGAGCAGACGGCCAATCGAGAGGCCCAGGCTCGGGAAGCTCTAACTCTCCAAGTGCAGGCCCTGACTGAAGACATAGAGAAGTTAAAAACTTTGGGGCGATAGTTGCTTGAGGAGAAGGTTGAAGTCGAGATCGCCTTGGGCGTGGAGAGATCTCGAGTAGAGATATGCCACAAGGATGGTAACCAGATGATATATCTCTTCCTGCTGACCGGCAAATACCGTTACTTGAAGGGTTGGAGGGAATGCATATCAGAGCTTCAAAATCCCGAAGAGGACAGGGAGATCCCGACTATAGAGGATCTTGACCGCAGCATATGAGTTGGGCCTCCGTATGATAATCCTGAGCCCGAACCCGAGGACCTGGCCTTTGGCGAATTGCTTCAGGACGACTTGCCCGCTCCGCCTTCTCGTTCTGGCATGGATGAGCCCGAAGCCACAGAAGGACAGTCCCTAGGGACCAAAGGCTCAGGTGGTAATGGAGAACCTCCCGCGGTGGAATAGGGCTCTTCCTTTAGTTTTTCCCCCTTTTCCTATTCTTTCTTCTATCTGGTGTTTGTAACAACATGACGCTGCTTCATTGTATCAACCTTGGCCATCGGGGCCCTTAATATAAATTTTATTTATATTTTCATATTTTGTTTGAGATCTGTGTGATCCATACAATAATAAAAGTCGGAACTCTGAATTGTGACTTGGTAACAATAATAATAACACCAGACAATAACAATCGGGATTTTGAATTCGGACTACCAATAAAGAACCAGGGTCGTCGGGCCTATGGACACCACTTAATTTTTTGAAATTGATTTTTTATGAAACCCGACAACAGGTGGGTCTGTGAAGATCTCTCGGGCAGTTTGGGGCCATGGAGATGATTCAACACTTAGGTATTCAAACTGATTTTTTGTAAAACCCAACCACTGATCGGTCTGTGAAGATCTCTCGGGCACTTTGGGCCCATGGAAAGCATGCAACACTTAGGTTTTTCAGAATGATGTTTTGAAAAACCCGACCACTAGTGGGTCTGTGAAGATCTCCCGGGCATTTTGGGCCCATGGAAAGGATTCAACAAATAGGTTTTCAAACTGATTTTTTGTAAAACCCGACCACTGGTGAGTCTGTGAAGATCTCTCGGGTACTTTGGGCCCATGGAGAAGATGCAACACTTTGGTTTTTCAGACTGATTTTTTGTAAAACCAGACCACTGGTAGGTCTGTGAAGATCTCTCGGGCACTTTGGGCCCATGGTGAAGATTCAACACTTAGGTTTTCAAACTAATGTTTTGTAAAACCCGACCACTGGTGGGTCTGTGAAGATCTCTCGGGCACTTTGGGCCCATGGAGAGGATGCAAAACTTAGGTTTTTGAGACTGATGTTTTGTAAAACTCGACCACTGGTTGGTCTGAGAAGATCTCTTGGGCACTTCGGGCCAATGGAGAGGATTCAACACTTAGGTTTTCAAAATAATTTTTTGTAAACCCGACCACCGGTGGGTCTGTGAAGATCTCTTGGGCACTTGGAGCCCATAGAGAGGATGCAACACTTAGGTTTTTCAGACTGATGTTTTGTAAAACCCAACCACTAGTGGGTCTGTGAAGATCTCTCGGGCACTTTGGGCCCATGGAGAGGATGCAACACTTAGGTTTTTCAGACTGATTTTTTGTAAAACCCGACCACTGGTTGATCTGTGTAGATCACCCAGGTACTTTGGGCCCAAGGAAAGGATTCAACACATAGGTTTTGAAACTGATTTTTTGTAAAACCCGACCACTGGTGGGTCTGTGAAGATCTCTCGGGCACTTTGGACCCATGTTGAGGATGCAACACTTAGGTCTTTCAGACTGATGTTTTGTATTACCCGACCACTAGTGGATATGTGAAGATCTCTCGGGCACTTTGGCCCATGGACAGGATTCAACACTTCGTTATTCGATCTCTCGGGCACTTTGGGCCCATGGAGAGGATTCAACACTTTGTTTTTCAAACTGATTTTTTGTAAAACCTGACCACTGGTGGGTCTGTGAAGATCTCTCGGACACTTTGGGCCCATGGAGAGGATGCAACACTTAGGTTTTTGAGACTGATGTTTTGCAAAACCCAACCACTAGTGGGTCTGTGAAGATCTCTCGGGCACTTTGGGCCCATGGAGAGGATTCAACTATTAGGTTTTCAAGATGATTTTTTGGAAAACCCGACCACTGGTGGGTCTGTGAAGATCTGTCGGGCACTTTGGGCCCATTGAGAGGATTCAACACTTCGTTTTTCAAACTGATTTTTTGTAAAACCCGACCACTGGTGGGTTTGTGAAGATCTCTCGGGCACTTTGGGCCCATGGAGAGGATTCAACACTTAGGTTTTCAAACTGATTTTCTGTAAAACACGACAACTGTTGGGTTTGTGAAGATCTCTCGGGCACTATGGGCCCATGGAGAGGACTAAACACTTAGGTTTTCAAACTGATTTTTTGTAAAACCCGACCACTATTGGGTTTGTGAAGATCTCTCGGGCACATTGGGCCCATGGAGATTATTCAACACTTAGGTTTTCAAACTGATTTTTTGTAAAACCCGACCACTGGTGGTTCTGTGAAGATCTCTCGGTCACTTTGGGCCCATTGACAGGATGCAACACTTAGGTTTTTCAGACTGATGTTTTGTAAAACCGGACCACTGGTGGGTCTGTGAAGATCTCTGGGGCACTATGGGCCCATGGAGAGGATTAAAAACTTAGGTTGTTAAACTGATTTTTTGTAAAACCCGACCACTGTTGGGTTTGTGAAGATCTCTCGGGCACTTTGGGCCCATTGAGAGGATTCAACACTTAGGTTTTCAAACTGATGTTTTGTAAAACCCGACCACTGGTGGGTCTGTGAAGATCTCTTGGGGACTTTGGGCCCATGGAGAGGACGCAACACTTAGATTTTTCAGACTGATGTTTTGTAAAACCCGACCACTGGTGGGCCTGTGAAGATCTCTCAGCCACTATGGGCCCATGGAGAGGACTAAACACTTAGCTTTTCAAACCGATTTTTTGTAAAACCCGACCACCGGTGGGTCTGTGAAGATCTCTCGGGCACGTTGTGCCCATAGAGCGGATGCAACACTTAGGTTTTTCAGACTGATGTTTTGAAAAACCCTACCACTGGTGGGTCTGTGAAGATCTCTCGGGCACTAAGGGCCTATGGAGAGGATTAGACACTTAGGTTTTCAAATGGATGTTCTGTAAAACCCAACCACTAGTGTGTCTGTGAAGATCTCTCAGGTTTTTGAGACTGATAGTTTGTAAAACCCGACCACTGGTGGATCTGTGAAGATCACCCCGGTACTTTGGGGCCATGGAGAGGATTCAACACCTTAGTTTTCAAACTGATATTTTGTAAAACCCGACCACTGGTGGTTCTGTGAAGATCTCTCGGGCACTTTGGGCCAATGGAGAGGATGCAATACTTAGGTTTTTTAGACTGATGTTTTGTAAAACCCGACCACTAGTGGGTCTGTGCAGATCTCTCAGGAATTATGGGCCCATGGAGAGGATGCAACACTT
Source organism: Cornus suecica (assembly GCA_963922005.1). Lineage (NCBI taxonomy): Eukaryota > Viridiplantae > Streptophyta > Magnoliopsida > Cornales > Cornaceae > Cornus > Cornus suecica. Next base: position 37,902,080 of record OY998246.1, on the reverse strand, counting down.
AGGTTTTTGAGACTGATGTTTTTTAAAACCCGACCACCGGTGGGTCTGTGAAGATCTCTCGGGCACTATTGGCCAAAGGAGAGGATTAAACACTTAGGTTTTTCAAACTGATTTTTTGTAAAACCCGACCACTAGTGATTCTGTGAAGATCTCTCGGGCACTTTCGGCCCATGGAGAGGATGCAACACTTTGGTTTTTCAGACTGATGTTTTAGAAAACCCGACCACTGGTGTGTCTGTGCAGATCTCTCAGGAACTATGGGCCTTGGAGAAGATGCAACATTTAGGTTTTTCAGACTGATGTTTTTTAAAACTCGACCACTGGTGGGTTTGTGATGATCTCTCGGGCACTATGGGCCCATGGAGAGGATTAAACACTTAGGTTTTTCAAACTGGTTTTTTGTAAAACCCGACCACTCGTAAGTTTGTGAAGATCTCTCGGGCACTTTGGGCCCATGAAAAGGATTCAACACTTAGGTTTGCAAACTAATTTTCTATAAAACCAGACCACTGGTGGGTTTGTGAAGTTCTCTCGGGCACTATGGGCCCATGGAGAGGATGCAATACTTAGGTTTTTTAGACTGATGTTTTGTAAAACCCGACCACTAGTGGGTCTGTGCAGATCTCTCAGGAACTATGGGCCCATGGAGAGGATGCAACACTTAGGTTTTTGAGACTGATGTTTTTTAAAACCCGACCACCGGTGGGTCTGTGAAGATCTCTCGGGCACTATTGGCCCATGGAGAGGATTAAACACTTAGGTTTTTCAAACTGATTTTTTGTAAAACCCGACCACTAGTGATTCTGTGAAGATCTCTCGGGCACTTTGGGCCCATGGTGAGGATGCAACACTTTGGTTTTTCAGACTGATGTTTTATAAAACCCGACCACTGGTGTGTCTGTGCAGATCTCTCAGGAACTATGGGCCCTTGGAGAAGATGCAACATTTAGGTTTTTCAGACTGATGTTTTGTAAAACTCGACCACTGGTGGGTTTGTGAAGATCTCTCGGGCACTATGGGCCCATGGAGAGGATTAAACACTTAGGTTTTTCAAACTGGTTTTTTGTAAAACCCGACCACTCATAAGTTTGTGAAGATCTCTCGGGCACTTTGGGCCCATGAAGAGGATTCAACACTTAGGTTTGCAAACTAATTTTCTATAAAACCAGACCACTGGTGGGTTTGTGAAGATCTCTCGGGCACTATGGGCCCATGGAGAGGATTCAACACTTAGGTTTTCAGACTGAGTTTTTGGAAAACCCGACCACTAGGGTTCTGTGAAGATCTCTCGGTCACTTTGGGCCCATTGAGAGGATGCAACACTTAGGTTCTTCACACTGATGTTTTGTATTACTCGACTATTGGTGGGTCTGTGAAGATCTCTCGGGCACTTTGGCCCATGGAGAGGATTCAACACTTCGTTTTTCGATCTCTCGGCACTTTTAGCCCATGGAGAGGATTTAACACTTTGTTTTTCAAACTGATTTTTTGTAAAACCCGACCACTGGTGGGTCTGTGAAGATCTCTCGGGCACTTTCGGCCCATGGAGAGGATTCAACACTTCATTTTTTGATCTCTCGGGCACTTTGGGCCCATAGAGTGGATTCAACACTTCGGTTTTCAAACTGATGTTTTGTAAAACCCGACCACTGGTGGGTCTGTGAAGATCTCTTGGGGACTTTGGGCCCATGGAGAGGAACCAACACTTAGTTTTTCAGACTGATATTTTTTAAAACCCGACCACTGGTGGGTCTGTGAAGATCTCTCAGCCAATATGGGCCCATGGAGAGGACTAAACACTTAGCTTTTCAAACTGATTTTTTGTAAAACCCGACCACCGGTGGGTCTGTGATGATCTCTCGGGCACGTTGTGCCCATAGAGCGGATGCAACACTTAGGTTTTTCAGACTGATGTTTTGAAAAACACGACCACTAGTGTGTCTGTGAAGATCTCTCAGGCACTAAGGGCCTATGGAAAGGATTAAACACTTAGGTTTTCAAACTGATGTTCTGTAAAACCCAACCACTAGTGTGTCTGAGAAGATCTTTCGGGCACTTTGAGCCCATGGAGAGGATGCAACAGTTAGGTTTTTGAGACTGATTGTTTGTAAAACCCGACCACTGGTGGATCTGTGAAGATCAACCCGGTACTTTGGGGCCAGGGAGAGGATTCAACACATAGGTTTTCAAACTAATTTTTTGTAAAACCCGACCACTGGTGGTTCTGTGAAGATCTCTCGGGCACTTTGGGCCCATGGAGAGGATGTAATACAAAGGTTTTTTAGACTGATGTTTTGTAAAACCCCACCACTAGTGGGTCTGTGCAGATCTCTTAGGAACTATGGGCCCATGGAGAGGATGCAACACTTAGGTTTTTCAGACTGATGTTTTTTAAAACCCGACCACCGGTGGGTATGTGAAGATCTCTCGGGCACTATTGGCCCAAGGAGAGGATTAAACACTTTGGTTTTTCAAACTGATTTTTTGTAAAACCCGACCACTGGTATTTCTGTGAAGATCTCTCGGGCACTTTGGGCCCATGGAGAGGATGCAACACTTTGGTTTTTCAGACTGATGATTTGTAAAACCCGACCACTGGTGTGTATGTACAGATCTCTCAGGAACTATGGGCCCATGGAGAAGATGCAACACTTAGGTTTTTCAGACTGATGTTTTGTAAAACTCGACCACTGTTGGGTCTGTGAAGATCTCTCGGGCACTATGGGCCTATGGAGAGGATTAAACACATAGGTTTTTCAAACTAATTATTTGTAAAACCCGACCACTGGTGGGTCTGTAAAGATCTCTCGGGCAATTTGGGCCCATGGAGAAAATTAAACACTTAGATTTTCAGACTGATATTTTGTAAAACCCGACCACTGGTGGGTCTGTGAAGATCTCTTGGGGACTTTGGGCCCATGGAGTGGATGCAACATTTGGTTTTTCAGACTAATGTTTTGTAAAACCCGACCACTGGTGGGTCTGTGAAGATCTCTCAGGCACTATAGGCCCATGGAGAGGATTAAACACATAGGTTTTCAAACTGATTTTTTGTAAGACCCGACCAACGGTGGGTCTGTGAAGATCTCTCGGGCACGTTGTGGCCATGGAGAGGATGCAACACTTAGGTTTTTGAGACTGATTTTTTGTAAAACCCGACCACTGGTGGATCTGTGAAGATAACCCAGGTACTTTGGGCCCAGGGAGAGGATTTAACACATAGGTTTTCAAACTGATTTTTTGTAAAACCCGACCACTGGTGGTTTTGTGAAGATCTCTCGGGCACTTTGTGCCCATGGAGAGGATGCAACACTTAGGGTCCGTTTCGCAACCCGGTCTTGGTCTTGGTTTTCGTCTTGGTCTTTGATTTCAAGACCAAGACCATGTTTGGTTGGCCGGTTTTGGACTTGGTTTTGGACACCCTAAAACCAACCACTAAAACCTGGTTTTGGCCCACAATTTTTGACTTTTCTCTCTCTCTATATATATATATATATATGGCCGAAAATATGAATTATTTTAATTTTTTTTTTATATTTTTCGGAAAAAAATTAATTTCCGGGAAAAAATTATTTTTTCGAAAATAATTATCTTTTTCGGCAAAAAAAAAAATTTCGGAAAAAAGTTATTTTTTTGGAAAAAATCATATTTTCGGACAAAAATTAATTTTCTCCAAAAAATTATTTTTTCGAAAATAAATTAATTTTTCCGAAAAAAATTAATTTTTGGGAAAAAATTCTTTTCCGGAATAAAATTATTAATTCGGGAAAAATTTATTTTTTCGGAAAAAAATCAAATTTTTTGGAAAATAATTATTTTCCGGAAAATATTTATTTTTTCGGAAAAATTTATTTTTCGTCTAAAAATAAATTATTGGAAAAAAATCATATTTTTGGGAAAAAATTAATTTTCGGAAAAAAAATTAATTTTTGGAAAAAAAATCATATTTTTCGGAAAAAAATATTTTTTCGACAAAAATTATTTTTTTGAAAAAATTAATTTTTCGGAAAAAATTAATTATTTTTTTTTCCGAAAATTAATTATTTTTGAAAAAATTATTTTTTATATTTTTGGGAAAAATATTTTTTTTCCGAAATTACTTTTTTTCCAATTTTATATATATATATTTTTCATATTTATATATTTTTAATACATATTAGTATATATATATATAATTATACCAAGACCAAAACCAAAACCAAAACCAAAACCAAGTTCCCAAACATTCCCTTAGGTTTTTCAGACTTATGTTTTGTAAAACCCGACCACTGGTGGGTCAGTGCAGATCTCTCAGGAATTAAGGACCCATGGAGAGCAGGCAACACTGAGGTTTTACAGACTGATGTTTTGTTAAACCCAACCACAGGTGGGTCTGTGAAGATCTCTCAGCCACTATGGGCCCATGGAGAGCATTAAACACTTATGTTTTTCAAACTGATTTTCTGTAAAACCCAACCACTGGTGGGTCTGTGAAGATCTCCCGGGCACTTTGCACCCATGGAAATGATGCAACACTTAGGTTTTTCACACTGATGTTTTGTATTACTCGACTACTGGTGGGTCTGTGAAGATCTCTCGGGCACTTTTGCCCATGGAGAAGATTAAATACTTCATTTTTCGATCTCTCGGCACTTTTGGCCTATGGAGAGGATTTAACACTTTGTTTTTCAAACTGATTTTTTGTAAAACCCGACCACTGGTGGGTCAGTGAAGATCTCTCGGGCACTTTCGGCCCATAGAGAGGATGCAACACTTAGGTTTTAAAACTGATATTTTGTAAAACCCGACCACTGGTGGGTCTGTGAAGATCTCTTGGGAAGTTTGGGCCCATGGAGAGGATTCAACACTTAGGTTTTCAAACTAATTTTTTCTAAAACCCGACCACTGGTGTGTCTGTGAAGATCTCTTGGGGACTTTGGGCCCATGGAGAGGATTCAACACTTAGGTTTTCAAACTTATATTTTGTAAAACCCGACCACTGGTGGGTCTTTGAAGATCTCTTGGGGACTTTGGGCCCATAGAGTGGATGCAACACTTGGTTTTTCAGACTAATGTTTTGTAAAACCCGACCACTGGTGGGTCTGTGAAGATCTCTCAGGCAGTATAGGCCCATGGAGAGGATTAAACACTTACGTTTTCAAACTGATTTTTTGTAAAACCCGACCACCGGTGGATCTGTGAAGATCTCTCGGGCACGTTGTGCCCATGGAGCGGATGCAACACTTAGGTTTTTCAGACTGATGTTTTGAAAAACCCGACAACTGGTGGGTCTGTGCAGATCTCTCGGGCACTAAGGGCTTATGGAGAGGATTAAACACTTAGGTTTTCAAACTGATGTTTTGTAAAACCCAACCACTAGTGTGTCTGTGAAGATCTCTCGGGCACTTTGGGCCCTTGGAGAGGATGCAACACTTAAGTTTTTGAGACTGATTTTTTGTAAAACCCGACCACTGGTGGATCTGTGAAGATAACCCAGGTACTTTGGGCCAAGGGAGAGGATTTAACACATAGGTTTTCAAACTGATTTTTTGTAAAACCCGACCACTGGTGGTTTTGTGAAGATCTCTCGTGCACTTTGGGCCCATGGAGAGGATGCAACACTTAGGGTTTTTAGACTGATTTTTTGTAAAACCCGACCACTGGTGGATCTGTGAAGATAACCCAGGTACTTTGGGCCCAGGGAGAGGATTTAACACATAGGTTTTCAAACTGATTTTTTGTAAAACCCGACCACTGGTGGTTTTGTGAAGATCTCTTGGGGACTTTGGGCCCATGGAGAGGATTCAACACTTAAGTTTTCAAACTTATATTTTGTAAAACCCGACCACTGGTGGGTCTTTGAAGATCTCTTGGGGACTTTGGACCCATGGAGTGGATGCAACACTTGGTTTTTCAGACTAATGTTTTGTAAAACCCGACCACTGGTGGGTCTGTGAAGATCTCTCAGGCACTATAGGCCCATGGAAAGGATTAAACACTTAGGTTTTCAAACTGATTTTTTGTAAAACCCGACCACCGGTGGGTCTGTGAAGATCTCTCGGGCACGTTGTGCCCATGGAGCGGATGCAACACTTAGGTTTTTCAGACTGATGTTTTGAAAAACCCGACAACTGGTGGGTCTGTGAAGATCTCTCGGGCACTAAGGGCTTATGGAGAGGATTAAACACTTAGGTTTTCAAACTGATGTTTTGTAAAACCCAACCACTAGTTTGTCTGTGAAGATCTCTCGGGCACTTTGGGCCCATGGAGAGGATGCAACACTTAGGTTTTTGAAACTGATTTTTTGTAAAACCCGACCACTGGTGGATCTGTGAAGATAACCCAGGTACTTTGGGCCCAGGGAGAGGATTTAACACATAGGTTTTCAAACTGATTATTTGTAAAACCAGACCACTGGTGGTTTTGTGAAGATCTCTCGGGCACTTTGGGCCTATGGAGAGGATGCAACACTTAGGTTTTTGAGACTGATTTGTTGTAAAACCCGACCACTGGTGGATCTGTGAAGATAACCCAGGTACTTTGGGCCCAGGGAGAGGATTTAACACATAGGTTTTCAAACTGATTTTTTGTAAAACCCGACCACTGGTGGTATTGTGAAGATCTCTCGGGCATTTTGGGCCCATGGAGAGGAAGCAACACTTAGGTTTTTGAGATTGATTTTGTGTAAAACCCGACCACTGGTGGATCTGTGAAGATAACCCAGGTACTTTGGGCCCAGGGAGAGGATTTAACACATAGGTTTTCAAACTGATTTTTTGTAAAACCCGACCACTGGTGGTTTTGTGAAGATCTCTCTGGCACTTTGGGCCCATGGAGAGGATGCAACACTTAGGTTTTTCAGACTGATGTTTTGTAAAACCCGACCCCTGGTGGGTCAGTGCAGATCTCTCAGGAATTTAGGGCCCATGGAGAGCATGCAACACTGAGGTTTTTCAGACTGATGTTTTGTAAAACCAAACCACAGGTGGGTCTGTGAAGATCTCTCAGGCACTATGGGCCCATGGAGAGCATTAAACACTTATGTTTTTCAAACTGATTTTCTGTAAAACCCGACCACTGGTGGGTCTGTGAAGATCTCCCGGGCACTTTACACCCATGGAAAGGATGCAACACTTAGGTTCTTCACACTGATGTTTTGTATTACTCGACTACTGGTGGGTCTGTGAAGATCTCTCGGGCACTTTGGCCCATGGAGAGGATTAAATACTTCATTTTTCGATCTCTCGGCACTTTTGGCCCATGGAGAAGATTTAACACATTGTTTTTCAAACTGATTTTTTGTAAAACCCGACCACTGGTGGGTCAGTGAAGATCTCTCGGGCACTTTCGGCCCATGGAGAGGATGCAACACTTAGGTTTTCAAACTGATATTTTGTAAAACCCGACCACTGGTGGGTCTGTGAAGATCTCTCGGGAAGTTTGGGCCCATGGAGAGGATTCAACACTTAGGTTTTCAAACTAATTTTTTGTAAAACCCGACCACTGGTGTGTGTCTGTGAAGATCTCTTGGGGACTTTGGGCCCATGGAGAGGATTCAACACTTAGGTTTTCAAACTTATATTTTGTAAAACCCGACCACTGGTGGGTCTTTGAAGATCTCTTGGGGACTTTGGGCCCATGGAGTGGATGCAACACTTGGTTTTTCAGACTAATGTTTCGTAAAACCCGACCACTGGTGGGTCTGTGAAGATCTCTCAGGCACTATAGGCCCATGGAGAGGATTAAACACTTAGGTTTTCAAACTGATTTTTTGTAAAACCCGACCACCGGTGGGTCTGTGAAGATCTCTCGGGCACGTTGTGCCCTTGGAGCGGATGCAACACTTAGGTTTTTCAGACTGATGTTTTGAAAAACCCGACAACTGGTGGGTCTGTGCAGATCTCTCGGGCACTAAGGGCTTATGGAGAGGATTAAACACTTTGGTTTTCAAACTGATGTTTTGTAAAACCCAACCACTAGTTTGTCTGTGAAGATCTCTCGGGCACTTTGGGCCCATGGAGAGGATGCAACACTTAGGTTTTTCAGACTGATTTTGTGTAAAACCCGACCACTGGTGGATCTGTGAAGATAACCCAGGTACTTTGGGCCCAGGGAGAGGATTTAACACATAGGTTTTCAAACTGATTTTTTGTAAAACCCGACCGCTGGTGGTTTTGTGAAGATCTCTCGGGCACTTTGGGCCCATGGAGAGGATGCAACACTTAGGTTTTTGAGACTGATTTTTTGTAAAACCCGACCACTGGTTGATCTGTGAAGATATCCCAGGTACATTGGGCCCAGGGAGAGGATTTAACACATAGGTTTTCATACAGATTTTTTGTAAAACCCGACCACTGGTGGTTTTGTGAAGATCTCTCGGGCACTTTGGTCCCATGGAGAGGATGCAACACTTAGGTTTTTGAGACTGATTTTTTGTAAAACCAGACCACTAGTGGATCTGTGAAAATAACCCAGGTACTTTGGGCCCAGGGAGAGGATTTAACACATAGGTTTTCAAACTGATTTTTTGTAAAACCCGACCACTGGTGGTTTTGTGAAAATCTCTCGGGCACTATGGGCCCATGGATAGGATGCAACACTTAGGTTTTAAAAACTTATGTTTTGTAAAACCCGACCACTGGTGGGTCAGTGCAGATCTCTCAGGAATTAAGGACCCATGGAGAGCATGCAACACTGAGGTTTTACAGACTGATGTTTTGTAAAACCCAACCACAGGTGGGTCTGTGAAGATCTCTCAGGCACTATGGGCCCATGGAAAGCATTAAACACTTATGTTTTTCAAACTGATTTTCTGTAAAACCCTACCACTGGTGGGTCTGTGAAGATCTCCCGGGCACTTTGCACCCATGGAAAAGATGCAACACTTAGGTTATTCACACTGATGATTTGTATTACTCGACTACTGGTGGGTCTGTGAAGATCTCTCGGGCACTTAGGCCCATGGAGATGATTAAACACTTCGTTTTTCGATCTCTCGGCACTTTTGGCCCATGGAGATGATTTAACACTTTGTTTTTCAAACGGATTTTTCGTAAAACCCGACCACTGGTGGGTCAGTAAAGATCTCTCGGGCAATTTCGGCCCATGGAGAGGATGCAACACTTAGGTTTTCAAACTGATATTTTGTAAAACCCGACCACTAGTGGGTCTGTGAAGATCTCTCGGGCAGTTTGGGCCCATGGAGAGGATTCAACACTTAGGTTTTCAAACTAATTTTTTGTAAAACCCGACCACTGGTGGTTCTGTGAAGATCTCTTTGGGACATTGGGCCCATGGAGAGGATTCAACACTTAGGTTTTCAAACTGATATTTTTTAAAACCCGACCACTGGTGGGTCTTTGAAGATCTCTTAGGGACTTTGGGCCCATGGAGTGGATGCAACACTTGGTTTTTCAGACTAATGTTTTGTAAAACCCGACCACTGGTGGGTCTGTGAAGATCTCTCAGGCACTATAGGCCCATGGAGAGGATTAAACAGTTAGGTTTTCAAACTGATTTTTTGTAAAACCCGACCACTGGTGGGTCTGTGAAGATCTCTCGGGCACGTTGTGGCCATGGAGCGGATGCAACACTTAGGTTTTTCAGACTGATGTTTTGAAAAACCCGACCACTGGTGGGTCTGTGAAGATCTCTCGGGCAGTTTGGGCCCTTGGAGAGGATTCAACACTTAGGTTTTCAAACTAATTTTTTGTAAAACCCGACCACTGGTGGGTCTGTGAAGATATCTTCGGGACTTTGGGCCCATGGAGAGGATTCAACACTTAGGTTTTCAAACTGATATTTTGTAAAACCCGACCACTGGTGGGTCTGTGAAGATCTCTTGGGGACTTTGGGCCCATGGAGTGGATTCAACACTTGATTTTTCAGACTAATATTTTGTAAAACCCGACCACTGGTGGGTCTGTGAAGATCTCTCACGCACTATAGGCCCATGGAACGGATTAAACACTTAGGTTTTCAAACTGATTTTTTGTAAAACCAGACCACCGGTGGGTCTGTGAAGATCTCTCGGGCACGTTGTGCCCATGGAGCGGATGCAACACTTAGGTTTTTCAGACTGATGTTTTGAAAAACCCGACCACTGGTGGGTCTGTGAAGATCTCTCGGGCACTATGGGCCCATGGAGAGGATTAAACTCTTAGGTTTTCAAACTGATATTTTGTAAAACCCAATCACTACTGGGTCTGTGAAGATCTCTCGGGCACTTTGGGCCCATGGAGAGGATGCAACACTTAGGTTTTTAAAACTGATTTTTTGTAAAACCCGACCACTGGTGGGTCTGTGCAGATCTCACAGGAATTATGGGCCCATGGAGAGCATGCAACACTGAGGTTTTTCAGACTGATGTTTTGTAAAACCCGACCACAGGTGGGTCTGTGAAGATCTCTCGGGCACTATGGGCCCTTGGAGAGGATTAAACACTTAGGTTTTTCAAACTGATTTTTTGTAAAACCCGACCACTGTTGGTTTTGTGAAAATCTCTCGGGCACTTTCGGCCCATGGAGTGGAAGCAACACTTAGGTTTTTCAGACTGATGTTTTGTAAAACCCAACCACTATTGAGTCTGTGAAGATCTCCTGGGCACTATAGGCCCATGGAGAGAATGCAACACTAATGTTTTTCAGACTGATGTTTTGTAAAACCCGACCACTGGTGGGTCTGTGAATATCTCTCGGGCACTATGGGCCCTTGGAGAGGATTAAACTCTTAGGTTTCAAACTGATATTTTGTAAAACCCAACCACTACTGGGTCTGTGAAGATCTCTCGGGCACTTTGGGCCCATGGAGAGGATGCAACACTTTGTTTTTAAAACTGATTTTTTGTAAAACCCGACCACTGGTGGATCTGTGAAGATCACCCAGGAACTTTGGGCCCAGGGAGAGGATTCAACACATAGGTTTTCAAACTAATTTTTTGTAAAACCAGACCACTGGTGAGTCTGTGAAAATCTCTCGAGCACTTTGGATTCATGGAGAGGATGTAACACTTAGGTTCTTCACACTTATGTTTTGTATTACCCGACCACTAGTGGGTCTGTGAAGATCTCTCAGGCACTTTGGCCCATGGAGAGGATTTAACACTTCGTTTTTCAATCTCTCGGGAACTGTGGGCCCATGGAGAGAATTCAACACTTTGGTTTTCAAAACTAATTTTTTGTAAAATTCGACCACTAGTGGGTCTGTGAAGATCTCTCGGGCACTTTGGGCCCATGGAGAGGATTCAACACTTTGTTTTTCAAACTGATTTTTTTTAAAACCCGACTACTGGTGGGCCTGTGAAGATCTCTCGGGAACGTTGGGCCCATGGAGCGGATGCCACACTTAGGTGTTTCAGACTGATGTTTTGTAAAACCCGACAATTGGAGGGTCTGAGAAGATCTCTCGGCCACTTTGGGCCCATGGAGAGGATACAACACGTAGGTTTTTCAGATTGATGTTTTGTAATACCCGACCACTGATGGGTCTGTGAAGATATCTCGGGCACTTTGGGCCCATGGAGAGGATACAACACGTAGGTTTTTCAAACTGATTTTTTGTAAAACCCGACCACTGGGGGGTCTGTGAAGATCTCTCGGGAACGATGGGCCCATGGAGCGGAAGTAACACTTATGTTTTACAGACTGATGGTTTGTAAAACTCGACCACCGGTGGGTCTATGAAGATCTCTTGGGCACTTTGGGCCCATGGAGAGGATGCATCATTTAGGTTTTTCAGACTGATGTTTTGTAATACCCGACCACTGGTGGGTCTGTGAAGATCTCTCGGGCACTTTGGGCCAATGCAGAGGATTCAACACTTCATTTTTCAAACTGATTTTTTGTATAACCCGACCACTAATAGGTCTGTGAAAATCTCTCGGGCACTTTGGTCCCATGGAGAGGATGCAACACTTAGGTTTTTCACACTGATTTTTTGTAAAACCCGACCACTGGTGGGTCTGTGCAGATCTCACAGGAATTATGGGCCCATGGAGAGCATGCAACACTAAGGTTTTTCAAACTGATGTTTTGTAAAACCCGACCACAGGTGGGTCTGTGAAGATCTTTCGAGCACTATGGGCCCTTGGAGAGGATTAAACACTTAGGTTTTTCAAACTGATTTTTTTTAAAACCCAACTACTGGTGGGTCTGTGAAGATCTCTCGGGCACTTTAAGCCCATGGAGATGATTCAAAACTGAGGTTTTCAAACTGATTTTTTGTAAAACCCGACCACTGGTGGGTCTGTGAATATCTCTAGGACACTTTGGGCCTATGGAGAGGATGCAACACATAGGTTTTTCTGACTGATGTTTTGTAAAACCCGACCACTAGTGGGTCTGTGAAGATCTCTCGGGCACTTTAGCCCCATGTAGAGGATTCAACACTTAGGTTTTCAAACTGATTTTTTGTAAAACCCAACCACTGGTGTGTATGTGAAGATCTCTCGGGCTCTTTGGGCCCATGTGGAGGATGCAACACTTAGGTTTTTCAGACTGATATTTTGTAAAACCCGACCACTGGTGGGTCTGTGAAGAACTCTCGGGCACTTTAGGCCCATGGAGAGGAATCAACACTTAGGTTTTCAAACTGATTTTTTGTAAAACCCAACCACTGGTGGGTCTGTGAAGATCTCTCGGACACTTTAGGCCCATGGAGAGGATTCGACACTTAGGTTTTCAAACTGATTTTTTGTAAAACCCGACCAGTGGTGGGTCTGTGAAGATCTCTCGGGCACTTTGCGCCCATGGAGAGGATGCAACACTTAGGTTTTTCAGACTGATGTTTTCTAAAACCCGACCACTAGTGAGTCTTTGAAGACCTACTGGGCACTTTGGGCCATGGAAATTATTCGATACTTAGGTTTTTGAACAGGATTTTATTAAAACCCGACCAATGGTGGGTTTTTGAAGATCCCTCGGGCACATTGGGCCCATGGAGAGGATGCAACTCTTAGGTTTTTTAAACTGATGTTTTGTAAACTCCGACCACTAGTGGTTCTATGAAGATCTCTTGGGCACATTGCACCCATGGAGAGGATGCAACACTTAGGTTTCTTTGACTGATGTTTTGTAAAATCCGAACACTAGTGGGTCTGTGAAGATCTCTCGGGCACTATGGGCCCATGGAGAGAATTAAACACTTAGGTTTCCAAACTTATTTTTTGTAAAAACCGACCACTAGTGGGTCTGTGAAGATCTCTCGGGCACGTTTGGCTCATGGAGCGGATGCAACACTTCGGTTTTTCAGACTAATCTTTTGTAAAACCCGACCACTAGTGGGTCCGTGAAGATCTATCGGGCACAATGGGCCCATGGAGAGGATTAAACACTTAGGTTTTCAAACTGATTTTTTGTAAAACCCAACCACTAGTGGGACTTTGAAGATCTTTCGTGCACGTTGGGCCCATGGAGCGGATGCAACACTTAGGTTTTTATAACTGATTTTTTGTAAAACCCTACCACTGGTGGATCTGTGAAGATCACCTAGGTACTTTGGGCCCAGGGAGAAGATCCAACACATAGGTTTTCAAACTGATTTTTTGTAAAACCAGACCACTGGTGGGTCTGTGAAGATCTCTAGGGCACTTTGGACCCATGGATAGGATGCAACACTTAGGTTCTTCACACTGATGTTTTGTATTACCCGACCACTAGTGGGTCTGTGAAGATCTCTCAGGCACTTTGGCCCATGGAGAGGATTCAACACTTCGTTTTTCAATCTCTCGGACACTTTGGGCCCATGGAGAGGATTCAACACTTTGTTTTTCAAACTGATATATATTAAAACCCGACCACTAGTGGGTCTGTGAAGATCTCTCGGGCACTTTGGGCCCATGGAGAGGATACAACACTTCGTTTTTCAAACTGATTTTTTGTAAAACCCGACTACTAGTGGGTCTGTGAAAATCTCTCGGGAACGTTGGGCCCATGGAGCGGATGCCACACTTAGGCTTTTCAGACTGATGTTTTGTAAAACCCGACCATTGGAAGGTCTGTGAAGATATCTCGGGCACTTTGGGCCCATGGGGAGGATGCAACACTTAGGTTTTTCAGACTGATGTTTTGTAAAACCCGACCACTAGAGTGTCTGTGAAGATCTCTCGGGAATTTAGGCCCATGGAGAGGATTCAACACTTAGGTTTTCAAACTGATTTTTTGTAAAACCCAACCACTGGTGGGTCTGTGAAGATCTCTCGGACACTTTAGGCCCATGGAGAGGATTCGACACTTAGGTTTTCAAACTGATTTTTTGTAAAACCCGACCTGTGGTGGGTCTGTGAAGATCTCTCGGGCACTTTGCGCCCATGGAGAGGATGCAACACTTAGGTTTTTCAGACTGATGTTTTCTAAAACCCGACCACTAGTGAGTCTGTGAAGACCTACTGGGCACTTTGGGCCCATGGAGAGGATTCAACACTTTGGTTTTTAAACTGATGTTTTGTAAAACCCGACCACTGGTGGGTCTGTGAAGATCTCTCGGGTACTTTGCGCCCATGGAGAGGATGCAACACTTAGGTTTTTCAGACTGATGTTTTGTAAAACCCGACCACTAGTGGGTCTTTGAAGATCTCTCGGGCACTTTGGGCCCATGGAAAGGATTCAATACTTAGGTTTTTAAACTGGATTTTATTAAAACCCGACCAATGGTTGGTCTGTGAAGATCCCTCGGGCACTTTGGGCCCATGGAGAGGATGCAACTCTTAGGTTTTTTAAACTGATGTTTTGTAAATTCTGACCACTAGTGGTTCTGTGAAGATCTCTCTGGCACTTTGCGCCCGTGTAGAGAATGCAACACTTAGGTTTTTCAAACTGATCTTTTATACAAACCGACCAATGGAGGGTCTGTGAAGATCTCTCGGGCACTATGGGCCCATGGAGAGGATGCAACACTTAGGTTTTTGAGACTGATGTTTTGTAAAATCCAAACACTGGTGGGACTATGAAGATCTCTCGGGCACTATGGCCCTATTGAGAGAATTAAACACTTAGGTTTTCAAACTGATTTTTTGTAAAACCCAACCACTAGTGGGACTTTGAAGATCTCTGGTGTACGTTGGGCCCATGGAGCTGATGCAACACTTAGGTTTTTCAAACTGATCTTTTGTAAAACACGACCACTAGTGGGTCTGTGAAGATCTCTCGGGCAGAATCGGCCCATGGAGAGGATTAAACACTTAGGTTTTCAAACTGATTTTTTGTAAAACCCAAACACTAGTGGGAATTTGAAGATCTCTCGTGCACGTTGGACCCATGGAGCGGATGCAACACTTAGGTTTTTCAGACTGATGTTTTGTAAAACCCGACCACTAGTGGGTCTGTGAAGATCTCTCAGGCACTTTAGGCCCATGGAGAGGATTGTACACTTTGGTTTTCAAACTGATTTTGTGTAAAACCCGACCACTGGGGGGTCTGTGAAGATCTCTCGGGAACGATGGGCCCATAGAGCGGAAGTAACACATATGTTTTACAGACTGATGGTTTGTAAAACCCGACCACCGGTGGGTCTATGAAGATCTCTCGGGCACTTTGGGCCCATGGAGAGGATGCAACACTTAGGTTTTTCAGACTGATGTTTTGTAAAACCCGACCACTAGAGTGCTTGTGAAGATCTCTCGGGAATTTAGGCCCATGGAGAGGATTCAACACTTAGATTTTCAAACTGATTTTTTGTAAAACCCAACCACTGGTGGGTCTGTAAAGATCTCTCGGGCACTTTGGGCCCATGGAGAGGATGCAACACTTAGGTTTTTCAGACTGATATTTTGTAAAACCCGACCACTAGTGGGTCTGTGAAGATCTCTCGGGCACTTTAGGCCCATGGAGAGGATTCAACACTTTGGTTTTCAAACTGATGTTTTGTAAAACCCGACCACTGGTGGGTCTGTGAAGTTCTCTCGGGTACTTTGCGCCCATGGAGAGGATGCAACACTTAGGTTTTTCAGACTGATGTTTTGTAAAACCCGACCACTAGTGGGTCTTTGAAGATCTCTCGGGCACTTTGGGCCCATGGAAAGGATTCAATACTTAGGATTTTAAACTGGATTTTATTAAAACCCGACCAATGGTTGGTCTGTGAAGATCCCTCGGGCACTTTGGGCCCATGGAAAGGATGCAACTCTTAGGTTTTTTAAACTGATGTTTTGTAAATTCTGACCACTAGTGGTTCTGTGAAGATCTCTCTGGCACTTTGCGCCCGTGTAGAGAATGCAACACTTAGGTTTTTCAAACTGATCTTTTATACAAACCGACCAATGGAGGGTCTGTGAAGATCTCTCGGGCACTATGGGCCCATGGAGAGGATGCAACACTTAGGTTTTTGAGACTGATGTTTTGTAAAATCCAAACACTGGTGGGACTATGAAGATCTCTCGGGCACTATGGCCCTATTGAGAGAATTAAACACTTAGGTTTTCAAACTGATTTTTTGTAAAACCCAACCACTAGTGGGACTTTGAAGATCTCTGGTGTACGTTGGGCCCATGGAGCTGATGCAACACTTAGGTTTTTCAAACTGATCTTTTGTAAAACACGACCACTAGTGGGTCTGTGAAAATCTCTCGGGCAGAATCGGCCCATGGAGAGGATTAAACACTTAGGTTTTCAAACTGATTTTTTGTAAAACCCAACCACTAGTGGGAATTTGAAGATCTCTCGTGCACGTTGGACCCATGGAGCGGATGCAACACTTAGGTTTTTCAGACCGATGTTTTGTAAAACCCGACCACTAGTGGGTCTGTGAAGATCTCTCAGGCACTTTAGGCCCATGGAGAGGATTGTACACTTTAGTTTTCAAACTGATTTTGTGTAAAACCCGACCACTGGGAGGTCTGTGAAGATCTCTCGGGAACGATGGGCCCATGGAGCGGAAGTAACACATATGTTTTACAGACTGATGGTTTGTAAAACCCGACCCCCGGTGGGTCTATGAAGATCTCTCGGGCACTTTGGGCCCATGGAGAGGATGCATCACTTAGGTTTTTCAGACTGATGTTTTGTAATACCCGACCACTGGTGGCTCTGTGAATATCTCTCGGGCACTTTGGGCCCATTTAGAGTATTCAACATTTCGTTTTTCAAACTGATTTTTTGTAAAACCCGCCACTGATGGGTCTTTGAAGATCTCTCGGGCACTTTCGGCCCATGGAGAGGATGCAACACTTAGGTTTTTCAAATTGATGTTTTGTAAAATCTGACCACTAATTGTTCTGTGAAGATCTCTCGGGCACTTTGGGCCTCTGGAGAGGATGCAACACTTTGGTTTTTCAAACTGATGTTTTGTAAAACCCGACCACTGGTGGTTCTGTGAAGATCTCTCGGGCACTATGGGCCCATGGAGAGGATTAAACACTTAGGTTTTCCAAACTAATTTTTGGTAAACCCCGACCACTGTTGGGTCTGTGAAGATTTCTCGGCTACTTTGGTCCCATGGAGGGATGCAACACTTAGGTTTTTCAAACTGATGTTTTGTAAAACCCGACCATTGGTGGGTCTGTGAAGATCTGTCGGGCACTTTGGGCCAATGGAGAGGATACAACACGTAGGATTTTCGGACTGATGTTTTGTAATACCCGACCACTGATGGGTCTGTGAAGATCACTCGGGCACCTTGGGCCCATGGAGAGAATGCAACACTTAGGTTTTTCAGACTGATGTTTTGTCATACCCGACCACTGGTGCGTCTGTGACGATCTCTCGGGCACTTTGGGCTCATGGAGAGGATTCAACACTTCGTTTTTCAAACTAATTTTTTGTTGAACCCGACCACTGGTGGGTCTGTGAAGATCTCTCGAGCACTTTGGGCCCATGGAGAGGATGCAAAACTTAGGTTTTTCAAACTGATGTTTTGTAAAACCGACCACTAGTGGTTTTCTGAAGCTCTCTCGGGCACTTCGTGCCCATGGAGAGGATGCAACACTCAGGTTTTTGAGACTAATGTTTTGTAAAACCCGACCACTAGTGGGTCTATGAAGATCTCTCGGGCACTTTGGGCCCATGGAGAGGATGCAACACTTAGGTTTTTCAGACTGATGTTTTGTAATATCCGACCACTGGTTAGTCGGTGAAGATCTCACGGGCACTTTGGGCTCATGGAGAGAATTCAACACATCATTTTTCAAACTAATTTTTTTGTGAAACCCGACCACTGGTGGGTTTGTGTAGATCTCTCGGGCACTATGGCCCCTTGAAGAGGATACAACACTTAGGTTTTCAAACTGATTTTTTTTAAAACCCGACAACTAGTTGGTCTGTGAAGATCTCTCGGGCACTTTAGGCCCATGGAGAGGATTCAACACTTTGGTTTTCAAACTGATTTTTTGTAAAACCCGACCACTGGTGGGTCTGTGAAGATCTCTCGGGTACTTTGCGCCCATGGAGAGGATGCAACACTTAGGTTTTTCAGACTGATGTTTTGTAAAACCCGACCACTAGTGGGTTTGTGAAGATCTCTCGGGCACTTTGGGCCCATGGAAATGTTTCAATACTTAGGTTTTTAAACTGGATTTTATTAAAACCCGATCATTGGTGGATCTGTGAAGATCCCTCGGTCACTTTGGGCCCATGGAGAGGATGCAACTCTTAGGTTTTTTAAACTGATGTTTTGTAAATTCTGACCACTAATGGTTCTGTGAAGATCTCTCGGGCACTTTGCGCCCATGGAGAGGATGAAACACTTAGGTTTTTCAAACTGATCTTTTGTACAAACCGACCAATGGAGGGTCTGTGAAGATCTCTCGGGCACTATGGGCCCATGGAGAGGATGCAACACTTAGGTTTTTGAGACTGATGTTTTGTAAAATCCAAACACTGGTGGGTCTGTGAAGATCTCTCGGGCACTATGGGCCCATGGAGAGAATTAAACACTTAGGTTTTCAAACTGATTTGTTGTAAAACCCAACCACTAGTGGGACTTTGAAGATTTCTCGTGCACGTTGGGCCCATGGAGCGGATGCAACACTTAGGTTTTCCAAACTGATTTTTGGCAAACCCCGAACACTGTTGGGTCTGTGAAGATTTCTCGGCCACTTTGGTCCCATGGAGGGGATCCAATACTTAGGTTTTTCAAACTGATGTTTTGTAAAACCCGACCATTGGTGGGTCTGTGAAGATCTCTCGGGCACTTTGGGCAAATGGAGAGGATACAACACGTAGGATTTTCGGACTGATGTTTTGTAATACCCGACCACTGATGGGTCTGTGAAGATCACTCGAGCACTTTGGGCCCATGGAGAGGATGCAACACTTAGGTTTTCAGACTGATGTTTTGTAATACCCCACCACTGGTGGGTCTGTGACGATCTCTTGGGCACTTTGGGCTCATGGAGAGGATTCAACACTTCCTTTTTCAAACTAATTTTTTATGAAACCCGACCACTGGTGGGTCTATGACGATCTCTTGGGCACTTTGGGCTCATGGAGAGGATTCAACACTACATTTTTCAAACTAATTTTTTGTGAAACCCGACCACCAGTGGGTTTGTGTAGATCTTTCGGGCAATATGGCTCCCTTGGAAAGGATTCAACACTTAGGTTTTCAAACTGATTTTTTTTAAAACCCGACAACTGGTCGGTCTGTGAAGATCTCTCGGGCACTTTAGGCCCATGGAGAGGATTCAACACTTTGGTTTTCAAACTGATTTTTTGTAAAACCCGACCACTGATGGGTCTGTGGAGATCTCTCAGGCACTTTGGGCCCATGGAGAGGATGCAAAACTTAGGTTTTTCAAACTGATGTTTTGTAAAACCGACCACTAGTGGTTTTCTGAAGCTCTCTCGGGTACTTCGTGCCCATGGAGAGGATGCAACACTCAGGTTTTTCAGACTAATGTTTTGTAAAACCCGACCACTAGTGGGTCAATGAAGATCTCTCGGGCACTTTGGGCCCATGGAGAGGATGCAACACTTAGGTTTTTCAGACTGATGTTTTGTAATACCCGACCACTGGTTAGTCGGTGAAGATCTCTCGGGCACTTTGGGCTCATGGAAAGAATTCAACACTTCATTTTTCAAACTAATTTTTTGTGAAACCCGACCACTGGTGGGTTTGTGTAGATCTCTCGGGCACTATGGCCCCTTGAAGAGGATACAACACTTAGGTTTTCAAACTGATTTTTTTTAAAACCCGACAACTAGTTGGTCTGTGAAGATCTCTCGGGCACTTTAGGCCCATGGAGAGGATTCAACACTTTGGTTTTCAAACTGATTTTTTGTAAAACCCGACCACTGGTGGGTCTGTGAAGATCTCTCGGGTACTTTGCGCCCATGGAGAGGATGCAACACTTAGGTTTTTCAGACTGATGTTTTGTAAAACCCGACCACTAGTGGGTCTGTGAAGATCTCTCGGGCACTTTGGGCTCATGGAAAGGATTCAATACTTCGGTTTTTAAACTGGATTTTATTAAAACCCGACAAATGGTGGGTCTGTGAAGATCCCTCGGGCACTTTGGGCCCATGGAGAGGATGCAACTCTTAGGTTTTTTAAACTGATGTTTTGTAAATTCTGACCACTAGTGGTTATGTGAAGATCTCTCGGGCACTTTGCGCCCATGGAGAGGATGCAACACTTAGGTTTTTCAAACTGATCTTTTGTACAAACCGACCAATGGAGGGTCTGTAAAGATCTCTCGGGCACTATGGGCCCATTGAGAGGATGCAACACTTAGGTTTGTGAGACTGATGTTTTGTAAAATCCAAACACTGCTGGGTCTGTGAAGATCTCTCAGGCTCTATGGGCCCATGGAGAGAATTAAACACTTAGGTTTTCAAACTGATTTTTTGTAAAACCCAACCACTAGTGGGACTTTGAAAATCTCGCGTGCACGTTGGGCCCATGGAGCGGATGCAATACTTAGGTTTTCCAGACTGATGTTTTGTAGAACCCGACCACTTGTGGGTCTGTGAAGATCTCTCGGGCACTTTAGGCCCCTGGAAAGTATTCAACACTTCGGTTTTCAAACTGATTTTTGTAAAACCCGACCACTGGTAGTTCTGTGACGATCTCTCGGGAACTTTAGGCCCATGGAGAGGATTTAACACTTCGGTTTTCAAAATCATTTTTTGTAAAACCCGACCACTGGTGGGTCTGTGAAGATCTCTCGGCCACTTTGTGCCCATGGAGAGGATGCAACACTTAGGTTTTTCAGACTCATGTTTTGTAAAATCCGACCACTGGTGGTTGTGTGAAGATCTCTCGGGCACTTTGGGCCCATAGAGAGGATTAAACATTTAGGGTTTCAAACTGAGTTTTTGTAAAACCCGACCACTGGTGGGTCTGTGAACATCTCTCTAGCACTTTGGGCCCATGGAGAGGGGGAAATACTAAGGTTTTTCAGACAGTTGTTTTGAAAAACCCGACCACTAGTTGGTCTGTGATGATCTCTCGGGCACTTTGGGCCCATGGAGAGGATTCAACACTTAGGTTTTCAAACTGATTTTTTGTAAAACCCGACCACTTGTGGGTCTATGAAGATCTCTCGGGCACTTTGGGCCCATGGAGATGATGCAACGCTTAGGTTTTTCAGACTGATGTTTTTTAAAACCCGACCACTGGTGGGTCTGTGAAGATCTCTTCGGCACTTTGGGCCCATGGAAAGGATACAACACTTAGGTTTTTCAGACTGATGTTTCGTAATACCCGATCACTGGTGGGTCTGTGAAGATCTCTCGGGAACTTTGGGACCATGGAGAGGATGCAACACTTAGGTTTTCCAGACTTATTATTTGTAAAATTCGACCACTGGTGGGTCTGTGAAGATCTCTCGGGCACTTTGGGCCCATGGAGAGGATTAAACATTTAGGTTTTCAAACTGATTTTTTATAAAACCCGACCACTGGTGGGTCTGTAAAAATCTCTCGGGCAAATTGGGCCCCTGGGGCGGATGCAACACTTAGGTTTTTCAGACTGATGTTTTCTAAAACCCGACCACTGGTGGCACTGTGAAGATCTTTCGGGGACATTAGGCCCATGGAGAGAATTCAACACTTAGGTTTTCAAACTGATTTTTTGTAAAACCCAACCACTGGTGGGTCTGTGAAGATCTCTCGGCCACTTTGGGCCCATGGACAGGATTCAACACTTCGGTTTTCAAACTGATTTTTTGTAAAACCCGACCACTGGTGGGTCTGTGAAGATCTCTCGGGCACTATGGGCCCATGGAGATGATTAAACATTTAGGGGTTTAAACTGATTTTTTGTAAAACCCTACCACTGGTGGGTCTGTGATGATTTCTAGAGCACAATATGCCCATGGAGAAGATTCAACACTTAGGTTATTCAGACTGATGTTTTGTGAAACCCGACCACTGGTGGGTCTATGAAGATCTCTCGGGCACTTTAGGCCCATGGAGGGGATTCAACACTTTGGTTTTTCGGACTGATTTTTTATAAAACCCGACCACTAGTGGTTCTGTGAAAATATCTCGGGCACTTTGGGCCCATGGAGAAGATGCAATACTTAGGTTTTCCAGACTGATGTTTTGTAGAACCCGACCACTGGTGGGTCTGTGAAGATCTCTCGGGCACTTTAGGCCCCAGGAAAGTATTCAACACTTCGGTTTTCATACTGATTTTTAGTAAAACCCGACCACTGGTAGTTCTGTGACGATCTCTCGGGAACTTTAGGCCCATGGAGAGGATTCAACACTTCGGTTTTCAAACTGATTTTTTGTAAAACCCGACCACTGGTGGGTCTATGAAGATCTCTCGGCCACTTTGTGCCCATGGAGAGGATGCAACACTTAGGTTTTTCAGACTGATGTTTTGTAAAATCCGACCACTGGTGGTTCTGTGAAGATCTCTCGGGCACTTTGGGCCAATAGAGAGGATTAAACATTTAGGGTTTCAAACTGATTTTTTGTAAAACCCGACCACTAGTGGTTCTGTGAAGATATCTCGGGCACTTTGGGCCCATGGAGAAGATGCAATACTTAGGTTTTTCAGACTGATGTTTTGTAGAACCCGACCACTGGTGGGTCTGTGAAGATCTCTCGGGCACTTTAGGCCCCTGGAAAGTATTCAACACTTCGGTTTTAAAACTTATTTTTTGTAAAACCCAACCACTTGTAGGTCTGTGAAGATCTCTCGGGCACTTTAGGCCCATGGAGAGGATTCAACACATCGGTTTTCAAACTGATTTTTTGTAAAACCCGACCACTGGTGGGTCTGTGATGATCTCTCGGTCACTTTGCGCCCATGGAGAGGATGCAACACTTAGGTTTTTCAGACTGAAGTTTTGTAAAATCCGACCACTGATGGTTGTGTGAAGATCTCTCGGGCACTATGGTCCCATGGAGAGGATTAAACATTTAGGGTTTCAAACTGATTTCTTGTAAAACCCGACCACTGGTGGGTTTGTGAACATCTCTCGGGCACTTTGGGCCCATGGAGAGAGGGCAACACTAAGGTTTTTCAGACAGATGTTTTGAAAAACCCGACCACTAGTGGGTCTGTGATGATCTCTCGGGCACTTTGGGCCCATGGAGAGGATTCAACACTTAGGTTTTCAAACTGATTTTTTGTAAAACCCGACCACTTGTGGGTCTATGAAGATCTCTCGGGCACTTTGGGCCCATGGAGATGATGCAACGCTTAGGTTTTTCAGACTGATGTTTTTTAAAACCCGACCACTGGTGGGTCTGTGAAGATCTCTTCGGCACTTTGGGCCCATGGAAAGGATACAACACTTAGGTTTTTCAGACTGATGTTTCGTAATACCCGACCACTGGTGGGTCTGTGAAGATCTCTCGGGCACTTTGGGCCCATGGAGAGGATTAAACATTTAGGTTTTCAAACTGATTTTTTATAAAACCCGACCACTGCTGGGTCTGTAAAAATCTCTCGGGCACGTTGGGCCCCTGGGACGGATGCAACACTTAGGTTTTTCAGACTGATGTTTTGTAAAACCCGGCCACTGGTGGCTCTGTGAAGATCTCTCGGGCACATTAGGCCCATGGAGAGGATTCAACACTTAGGTTTTCAAACTGATTTTTTGTAAAACCCGACCACTGGTGGGTCTGTGAAGATCTCTCGGGCACTTTGGGCCCATGGAGAGGATTCAACACTTCGGTTTTCAAACTGATTTTTTGTAAAACCCGACCACTGGTGGGTCAGTGAAGATCTCTCGGGCACTTTGGGCCCATGGAGAGGATTAAACATTTAGGGGTTCAAACTGATTTTTTGTAAAACCCGGCCACTGGTGGGTTTGTGATGATCTCTAGAGCACAATGTGCCCATGGAGAGGATTCAACACTTAAGTTTTTCAGACTGATGTTTTGTGAATCCCGACTACTGGTGGGTCTGTGAAGATCTCTCGGGCACTTTAGGCCCATGGAGAGGATTCAACACTTTGGTTTATCAGACTGATTTTTTATAAAACCCGACCACTAGTGGTTCTGTGAAAATTTCTCGGGCACTTTGGGCCCATGGAGAAGATGCAATACTTAGGTTTTCCAGACTGATATTTTGTAGAACCCGACCACTGGTGGGTCTGTGAAGATCTCTCGGGCACTTAAGGCCCCTGGAAAGTATTCAACACTTCGGTTTTCAAACTGATTTTTTGTAAAACCCGACCACTGGTAGGTCTGTGACGATCTCTCGGGAACTTTAGGCCCATGGAGAGGATTCAACACTTCGGTTTTCAAACTGATTTTTTGTAAAACCCGACCACTGGTGGGTCGGTGAAGATCTCTCGGCCACTTTGTGCCCATGGAGAGGATGCAACACTTAGGTTTTTCAGACTGATGTTTTGTAAAATCCGACCACTGGTGGTTCTGTGAAGATCTCTCGGGCACTTTGGGCCCATAGAGAGGATAAAACATTTAGGGTTTCAAACTGATTTTTTGTAAAACCCGACCACTAGTGGTTCTGTGAAGATATCTCGGGCACTTTGGGCCCATGGAGAAGATGCAATACTTAGGTTTTTCAGACTGATGTTTTGTAGAACCCGACCACTGGTGGGTCTGTGAAGATCTCTCGGGCACTTTAGGCCCCTGGAAAGTATTCAACACTTCGGTTTTAAAACTTATTTTTTGTAAAACCCGACCACTTGTAGGTCAGTGAAGATCTCTCGGGCACTATAGGCCCATGGAGAGGATTCAACACATCGGTTTTCAAACTGATTTTTTGTAAAACCCGACAACTGGTGGGTCTGTGATGATCTCTCGGTCACTTTGCGCCCATGGAGAGGATGCAACACTTAGGTTTTTCAAACTGATGTTTTGTAAAATCCGACCACTGATGGTTGTGTGAAGATCTCTCGGGCCTTATGGTCCCATGGAGAGGATTAAACATTTAGGGTTTCAAACTGATTTTTTGTAAAACCCGACCACTGGTGGGTCTGTGAACATCTCTCGGGCACTTTGGGCCCATGGAGAGAGGGCAACACTAAGATTTTTCAGACAGATGTTTTGAAAACCCCGACCACTAGTTTGTCTGTGATGATCTCTCGGGCACTTTGGGCCCAAGGAGAGGATTCAACACTTAGGTTTTCAAATTTATTTTTTGTAAAACCCGACCACTTGTGGGTCTATGAAGATCTCTCGGGCACTTTGGGCCCATGGAGATGATGCAACGCTTAGGTTTTTCAGACTGATGTTTTTTAAAACCCGACCATTGGTGGGTCTGTGAAGATCTCTTCGGCACTTTGGGCCCATGGAAAGGATACAACACTTAGGTTTTTCAGACTGATGTTTCGTAATACCCGACCACTGGTGGGTCTGTGAAGATCTCTCGGGCACTTTGGGACCATGGAGAGGATGCAACACTTAGGTTTTTCAGACTGATTATTTGTAAAATTCGACCACTGGTGGGTCTGTGAAGATCTCTCGGGCACTTTGGGCCCATGGAGAGGATTAAACATTTAGGTTTTCAAACTGATTTTTTATAAAACCCGACCACTGGTGGGTCTGTAAAAATCTCTCGGGCACGTTGGGCCCCTGGGGCGAATGCAACATATACATTTTTCAGACTGATGTTTTGTAAAACCCAACCACTGGTGGCTCTGTGAAGATCTCTCGGGCACTTTAAGCCCATGGAGAGGATTCAACACTTAGGTTTTCAAACTGATTTTTTGTAAAACCCGACCACTGGTGGGTCTGTGAAGATCTCTCGGGCACTTTAGGCCCATGGAGAAGATTCAACACTTCGGTTTTCAAACTGATTTTTTGTAAAACCCGACCACTGGTGGGTCTGTGAAGATCTCTCGGGCACTTTGGGCCCATGGAGAGGATTAAACATTTAGGGGTTCAAACTGATTTTTTGTAAAACCCGACCACTGGTGGGTCTTTGGTTTTTCAGACTGATGTTTTGTGAAACCCGACCACTGGTGGGTCTGTGAAGATCTCTCGGCCACTTTAGCCCCATGGAGAGGATTCAACACTTTGGCTTTTCAGACTAATGTTTTATAAAACCCGACCACTAATGGTTCTGTGAAGATATCTCGGGCACTTTGGGCCCATGGAGAAGATGCAATACTTAGGTTTTTCAGACTGATGTTTTGTAGAACCCGACCACTGGTGGGTCTGTGAAGATCTCTCGGGCACTTTAGGCCCCTGGAAAGTATTCAACACTTCGATTTTCAAACTGATTTTTTGTAAAACCCGACCACTGGTAGGTCTGTGACGATCTCTCGGGAACTTTAGGCCCATGGAGAGGATTCAACACTTCGGTTTTCAAACTGATTTTTTGTAAAACCCGACCACTGGTGGGTCTGTGAAGATCTCTCGGCCACTTTGCGCCCATGGAGAGGATGCAACACTTAG
This sequence comes from Cornus suecica, assembly GCA_963922005.1. NCBI lineage: Eukaryota > Viridiplantae > Streptophyta > Magnoliopsida > Cornales > Cornaceae > Cornus > Cornus suecica. The sequence continues at coordinate 37,875,345 of OY998246.1, read as the reverse complement.
GTTTTTCAGACTCATGTTTTGTAAAATCCGACCACTGGTGGTTGTGTGAAGATCTCTCGGGCACTTTGGGCCCATAGAGAGGATTAAACATTTAGGGTTTCAAACTGATTTTTTGTAAAACCCGACCACTAGTGGGTCTGTGAAGATCTCTCGGGCACTTTGGGCCCATGGAGAGGGGGCAATACTTAGGTTTTTCAGACTGATGTTTTGTAAATCCCGACCACTAGTTGGTCTGTGAAGATCTCTCGGGCACTTTGGGCCCATGGAAAGGATTCAACACTTAGGTTTTCAAACTGATTTTTTGTAAAACCCGACCACTTGTGGGTCTATGAAGATCTCTCGGGCACTTTGGGCCCATGGAGAGGATGCAACGCTTAGGTTTTTCAGACTGATATTTTGTAAAACCCGACCACTGGTGGGTTTGTGAAGATCTCTCGGGCACTTTGGGCCCATGGAGAGGATACAACATTTAGGTTTTTCAGACTGATGTTTTGTAATGCCCGACCACTGGCGGGTCTGTGAAGGTCTCTCGGGCACTTTGGGCCCATGGAGAGGATGCAACACTTAGGTTTTTCAGACTGATTATTTGTAAAACTCGACCACTGGTGGGTCTGTGAAGATCTATCGGGCACTTTGGGCCCATGGAGAGGATTAAACATATAGGTTTTCGACAGAGTTCTCTGGGCTGCTGACACGAGTAGGCTGATCTCCCCAAGGGGTTCGACTTTCTTTCCGTCAAACCCGGCAATTGGATTCCGGGTGGTCAAAATGTCCCTTGGGTCGATCTTCAATTTGTCTAAAGCCCACTTGGTCATGATTTTGGCACTGTTTCCTGGATCAACCATGACCCTCCGGGCCAGACATCCCCAAACCATCATAGTGATGACTAATGGATCGTCGTGTGGGACCTGGATGTCTCGGAGGTTATTCTGGGAGAAAAGTATTTGGGACTGCCCCGTTCGGTGGTGGACTTCATTTACACCGGCTATCCTGCTGACATGATGTGCCCTTCTCATTTGTGATCGTCTCGACCCTTCGGTATCTCGTAGGTCGGGACCTCCGTGGATCATATTGATGATTTTGACCGGGTGAGCAGGGGCTTGATTCCGTTGATTATTCTGTGTGGGTTGATGGGTTCTTGGACCATCCCTCTGGACATAGTCCTTCAGCTCTCATCGGGCTATCATTGACTCGACCTGGCACCTTAGGTTCCGGGAATCATTTGTCGTGTGGCCGAAATCACCATGGAGGGCGCAGTGATTTGATTTATCCCTCTGGTCGAGTGGTTGCCTGATCGGGGGAGGAGTCTGGAGGATTCCCTTGGCCTTGTTTTCCTGGAAGAGCTTGGCGAGGGTCACTTTCAAGGGAGTGATCTTCTCCTCGAACCTGGCTCGCCTCTCGGGCGATGGAGGAAACTGAGATGAAGCGGTGGTCGGGAGATTTAAGCGCTTGCGATTAATAGGCTCTCGGGATCTCGTTATCAGCATGGTCGGGTTTGGACGGAGAAAATGATTTTCAAGGTCTGGTGGTGATGTTTTGGTTTTGCTCAGCTTTTGAGGTAGGAAGATGGTCGGCGAAATGACCTAATTTCCCACAGACGGTGCCATTGTGTAGATACAATATTTGCACAACACAAAAAAGATCCTTTCTCATTACTCTTCATTGGATTATATACATTTTCCCTATGGGCTTTTAGCCCATTAGGGCAACATTTTCTCTTTAGGAATTTTGTCCTTACTTTACACATCAGCTATTTTGTCGTTATTTTATAACCTTACCTTGAGCTGCAAGTCTATTATAGAATCTTCTAGTTTCTTCTATAATGTTCTTCGGGTCGGGCCACAAGATAGGCTCGGTGATCAAATCTCGGGACTGGCCACAAGGATGACGTGTTGGTCGGGTTATGGTGTTTGAAAAGTGGCTAGATCATCATCTCGGGTCTTTCATGGATCGACCCGGTCGGGATGAGGCTTTTATATGGGCCGGGAAAACTCACATGTACACAGTCACTTTTTGAAACTAAAAGCGTAGGTATTTTGTGGAAAATCATTTTTCTCCAGGAATGCTCCAAAGCAACCGTCTTAAACCCACGATACTTTTTGCTAAAGATAACGGCTTCTAGAAATGCCGTTTTTACCCTCCGGGGGCCATTTTTGTCTCGAACTGCCTCTTTGACTCTCCTTTTAGATAAAAAGAACATACTCTTCAATTAATTCACCGAAGTTAGCTCCATTTCTTTATTAAGCTCCTAAAACATGCCTTAACACGCAAACGTAATAAAAATACCAAATAATGGAATGAAAGAACGTAACAATAGTGAGTTAAGGGGTCAAAATTTCTAATATTTGACACCTATCAAGTGGGAGATTCCGAGAGAACTTCCTAAGGAATGGCGAGATCAATTTACTATGCCACATAATCCTTTGCCTTCATTTGTAGAGATGGTAAGAGAAATTTGTAATGGTTTTGAAATTCTAGAAGGAGTAGAATTGATGGATAAACCTTATCTAAATATTAATTATTGGGCTTTAGAATCCATTTTAATAACTCAAATTTACCCCAACCAAGATGGATTGCTTTGTTATCGAAGTATGGTGGAGTTGATTTATAAATTTCATATGGGATATTGGGTCTCATTTCTGGATTTTAATTATTGAAAACATAAGGTTACATATGGAGATGATAGTGGAAAGAGAGGACCCATTTGTTAATGAATTGAAGCTCCCATTCCCTTTTCTTATTAGCAAAATCCTTGAAGATGAGTTGGGAGAGGATATGTATGACAAGCAGGATGAATGTGAAACATTTATCAAATATTATGGTTCGAGGTCCTTTGGGGTTGAGTTAGATGAGGAAATGCGTACTAAATGGAGTGAGGAGTAGAGGATTAAAAGAATGAAGATTATTACTAGGGATGGAATAAGTTTATTTTTGTTCTTGCATTATTTTAAGTTTTAGAATTAGGTTGTTTTTATTTTCTTGCAATTTTCAATTCCTTGTAGGCCTTTGACCGAACTATCTTTAATTTAATGTCATTAATAAAAATTCCATTCCTTTATATTCCTTGTCTGAATGCAATAAATATACAATGATCTTGGTTTTAGTCTTGATTAGAATGCATATTATGGTACACAACAAGTTTGGGGGAGATTTCGTCACCATTCGGAAATCTTGCACAATTAATTGGTAATATTGTTCTATCCCTATGTTTTTATATTTATTATAACAATGAGGACATGGTTCAATTCAAGTTGGGAGGGGGGGGTGGAATAGTATAGACATGAATATAAGGAATATAAAGTTTTTTAAAGTTTTCAAAGAAAAAGAAAAAAAACTAGAATAGCTACTAGTGGCTACTGTTAAAAATGTTTAAAAAGTTGGTCGATCGATCGATCGACTATTGCTGCAATCATTCGGCAGGCAGAGAAAACAAAATCTAGTATTTTGATATATAGATTTATGGTAATCTTTCTTTTACTAACTTATATAAATATAGGTATCTATGTAAAATCCATATTTATTATATTATTCTAAATCTTATTTTTATTTAAATATATTCTTGATTAAAATTGTGAGTTAATTAGGATATGAGACTAGTCTACAGAATAGATGTACATGATTATTTTCTGCTTTTCTGAATAATATTTAAATTAGAAAGGTGGAAAGATGTGGTATTCCATAGGTGAGTAAATTTAGTGAAATTGAAAATAGAAAATACAATCTTGACCTATAAGCACATGCACATGATCTCTATAGTTTCATTTATGAACATATAAGGTATTATCTCTGAAGAAAGAAAATATATATATATTATGAAAGATAGAAAAGAAATACGTAAACATTCTCCCTTTTAAACGATACAATATAAAAGAGTGGAGAATGGCGTATCAAAAAAATTAGTGGAAAAACCAAATAAGAGAAGAAAGCCTTCTCTAAGAAAAGAAAGAAAAATAAATATATATGAGAGGAAAAAACAAAAAGAGAGAGGAAATCCCTCTCCAAATAAAAAAAATAAATATATATGGAGATATACTATAAATGGGAGTAATTGTGCTATAGAGAAAGCTCACAAAACACGGAGGATTGTTGGCTCTAGGAGTAAAGATTAACTAAGTTTAGTCACTAGTGGAGATCATTCTTGACACTAATTTGAGATCATTATTATTTTGTATAAGTAGGATTTATTTTCTTGCATTTATTCTATAGATTATATCATTTCCTAGTTAATGAAAAAGAATATTCATGAATATGTACAAATTAAATATTATAAAGAAGTTGTGGGTGACTATTGAACCCTCATGAGACTTCACTCGTCCATTAGGATTTTCCTTAGGGGTTTAAAAGGCTTATTACACGTGTTAAGTGTAATCGTTCACCTTCACAAAAGAAAGGGGTTAGTTTTTATTTTTAGATTTAATTATTCTTCATGATTTCTTTTCATTCTTTATTGGTAAGGGACTAGCAATGTTTAAGTTTGGCGGCTTGATGAGATCATAATATTTGATATTTTGCGGGTTAATATACCTCTTGTTAGTCTCTTTATTCTATTAATTTGGTATTTTTATCCGTGTTCCGTTTTAAGCATGTTTTCAGGGTCTTAATGCAAAAATGAGTTAATTCTGGGTTTTTAGCAAATATGCCTAATTCGGAGCAACACTTAGAAGATAGTCGCACTAAAATCAGCAAGGTACAAGTCAATAAAGCAGAGTACAAGTGGCTGAAGCAAGGAAATTCGCAGATTAAATAAATAATAAAATTCAAGAGACACCGATCGATCGGTGGATCCTTCGATCATTCGAAAATCACCGCCTTGGAATCTGTGCGAAACTATATTGCAGAATTCTGACTTTGTGTACAAGTATATCAAGGGGCAGAATTGTCCATTTAACACCATTTCTTAGTCCCTAAGTTCTTTTGGAGTGCAAGCAAGGAACATGTCATATCTGCACCACCTTTTGTCTATAAATACAGGTGGATTTCGTGAAGAAAATATATCTTGATCTCTTAAACGTCTTTTGATATTTTCATATATCATTGTTTATAAAAAGCCTCTCTCTTTGAGAGAGGCTCCCTTCCTCAATAACCAACCATCCAATCATGAAGATGGCGGCTACATCAATAATGGAGTCTCCTCTTTCCATGAGCGGCTAATCGGTATCTAGGGTTTCCAACAAAACCTTAGCCGAGTAATGTAGTCTTTTATTTATTTTTATTGCAAATGGGGGAATCTGATGTAGGACACTTAAATGATGATTATATAGTGAGAGACTGAACAAGTCCACCTAAATAAGATTTATTTATTAATTATTTACTTAAGTTGAGAATGAGTTAATGATTTATCTTGAACAACCATGTTTTTACTAAGGGCAAGAAATCAAAGGTTTAAATAATGGTTTCTACATAATGGTACTTATTTGGCATGATAAAGTCTTAGGTTTACACAGTCCATGCTTAGAGAAGATGATTGTTAGCGTGCTTTTTAATTTTATGTTTTAGGAGTAGTTGTAGTATAAATGCATACAACAGTCATACTAATCGCAAATGGATTATAGCGAATATAGACCGATTGCATTCTTTTTTGGACTAGGCAACTGTTTGTAGCGTTACTTGTTTGATTCATATAAGCTGTACCACCCTCTTACAATAATATAATTGAAGGAATACATTATAAGGCTAGTGGTGGAGTTGTAATTCAACCATAGACTTGTTTATCTTGAGTGAAACCAAAAAACATTATCTTATTTTATGTTTAGTAGTTTAATCAAACAATCCAATCAAACAACTTTTATAAATATAATTCAACTTGCTACATTATAATTATTTGAAATATGACTTTGATCTCTATGATTCGATACCCTATCTACCCAACTATACTATATACTACTCGCGTACTTGCGACTACTGTCACCATGGATCTCGCATTTATGGCATCTTCTAACAAAGGTTTTTGTGTCTTGAGAAAGGTAGGGCCAGAAATAGCCTTTGTTGAGGACTTTGTGGGCAAGGGACCTCCCTCCTGAGTGATTTCTGCATGTTCCTTCGTGTATCTCCTTCATGATTGCTCTAGCCTCTGAGGGGATAAGACACATGAGGTATGGTCATTCAAAGGACTTTCAGTATAGTTTATCGTTGATTAGAGAATACCTGGAAGACCTCATTCGAACTTTTCTAGCCTCAGGTTTACTTTCAGGCAGGATCTCGTCCCTCAAGTAGGATACGATGGGGTCCATCCAACTAGGCTCCATGGTATTATGAAAACACTAGTTGGTTGCTTAATACTAGGGATCTCAAGATAATCTATTTGGAGCCACCCTGGTCAGGTCCTGGGTATTGGAGGATGCCATATTTACTAGTCTATCTGCACTTTCATTTTGTTACCTTGGCATTTGTTCAAGGCTAAACTATTCAAAATGGTCAAGCTCAGCTAGAGCTAAATTTTTATACGGTTCCATCTTTTCTCCAGCCTCGTATTCTCCATTGACTTGTCTGACAATGAGTTGAGAGTTATTGTATACATTAAGGCATATGTTCTGGAGACTGGCACAATCTTAGTCCAACTAGCAGCGCCTCATATTCAGTTTCAATGTTGGAGGCTGGAAACTCTAGACGGACTGACTACTGAATTTTGGAAACATCAGGTGTTATGAATTCTAGTCCTATTCCAGCCCCTGATGATCCGACTGACCCATCGACAAATAGATTCCATATCGTTTCCTCTGCCTCTTGATGCTCCAGCTCTGATTCTGCTTCCAAAAGGAAATCCACCAGGGCTTGCCCCTTGATAGTTGTTCTTGGCACATATGTGATGTCGAAGGCCCCCAACTCAATGGCCCATCTGGTAATTCTCCCGATCAGGTCAGGCTTAGACATTATCGCCATGATGGGGAATGAAGTTAGGACAATGATAGGGTGTGTCTCGAAGTAGTGCCCGAGTCTTCTATTGGCGTTGACTAATGGTAGGATCACCTGCTATGTGGTAGTGTATCTTGTTTCGAGGTTTATTAGGAACTTGCTGGTATAGAAGACCGGGGTCTGATGAATCTTTTCTTATTTGACCAGTGTTGCACTTGTTGATGAGACTCATACTGTTAGGTAAAGGTGCAACGTCTCTCCTGGATCTGGAAAAATTAGCACCGGAGGGCTCACGAGGTACTTTTTCAAATTTCGGAGTGCTTAGGATTGCTCTAGTCCCCAGACGTTGCCTTTCCCTGCTTTAATGGCCTGAAACAACGGTCTACATTTATTTGTGAGTTTGAAGACAAACCTACTTAATCTGGCCACCCTTCCAATAAGGGTCTGGATTTTTTTCCGAGTTCTGGGTTCATCCGTGTGCATTAGAGCTTTGACCTGAGCTGGGCTAGCTTCTATACCAGTTCTGTTTACTACATAGCCTAGAAATTGTCCAGAAGAAACTCCAAAAGAGCACTTGGAAGGGTTGAGTCTCATCCCGTAGTTTCTAACCGCTTGAAATACTTCCTTCAAGTGCTAGAGGTAATCCTCCTTCTTCTTAATTTTGACCACCGTGTCATCAATGTATGCATCTACTATTTGGCACATTAAGTGACCAAAGACTCTTTTCACCAGCCTCTGGTAGGTAACACCTATATATTTTTAATCCAAAAGGCATTACTTTATAACAAAAAGTACATTCTTCTATGATAAAAGATGTTTTCTCCTCATTAGCTGAGTTCATGAGGATCTGGTTATATCCAGAGTAGGCGTCAAGGAATGACAGACACTCGTATCCTGCTATTGCATCCACCATCTAGTCAATTTTTGGCAGAAGGAAGCAATCCTTTGGACAAACCTTGTTCATGGTGAAGTCTATGCATATCCTCCATTTGCCATTCTTTTTTTCTAACGACCACCACGTTGGAAAGCCAGGTAGGATACTTGACTTCTCTGATGAATCCAGCTTCTAATAGCTTATTTACCTCCTCAGCTATTATCTGGTTCCTTTCTATCCCAAACCGCCTCTATTTCTACTTTACAGGTCTGGCCTCTAGATCAACGTTGAGGCTGTGTTGCGTGATTGAGGGTTCTATGCCTGGCATATCTAGGTGGGACCAGAAAAATATATCCATGTTGTCCTGCAAAATTTTAATCAGGTTGACCTTTTCAGTAGTTAAGAGGGTGGAACCGATGAAAGTGGTTCTGCCATCTCCCGAGGGGCTGATGTCTATCTCCTGGAGTGGCTCTGTAGTGACCTGACTCTCCTGACCCATCTGTAATTGTTATTTCTCTGTGCTCTTGGATCCTTCAGGTCTTTCTTCTTTTGGCCTAGTCCATTTGCTCAAGTTCTTCATGGTCACTACGTAACACTCCTTTGTAACCACCTGATCCCACGGAATATCAATTATATCCACCCCATTGGGGTCAACGCATCTCACGACTTGGTGGAGGGTTGAAGGGACCCCTTGCATCCTGTGAATCCATCATCTTCCCATCAGGAGATTATATAATGGCTTGACATCTACCACCACAAAATTCTCCTTAAGGGTCCTCTTGGCGGCTGATATGGAGAGTTGGATGATCCCTATTGGCTCCACTCATCTCCATCGAATCCAACGAGGGGAATTCTAGAGGGGTACATCTGGCTTACGTCAACTCCAAGATTATCGAAGGCCCACTTAGTCATGATATTCGTGTTGCTGCTAGGTTCTACTATGACTCTTTTAACCAAGCAGTTAGCTACCAAGAGGGAAATGACCAGATGGTCTTCATGGGGTACTTGCACATTCTTCAAGTCGGTCTCAGTGAAACTGATATGGGATTCCTCCTTTCTATTTGAGGTTTATCACACCTCGCCAATCCTTCTGAGCTTATGCACCTGACGCATCTGGGATCTTTTGACTCCCTCTGTTTTTTCTTCCATGTGTCCACCCTGTACCATATGGATCACCTTAACTGGCTGTCCAGCTGGGGCCTCATTCTGAGGTGTGTTCCCCTAGCGTTCTGCTTGGATCTAGTCTTTTGCCACATACTCGGACAATTCACCTTTTGCAATCATTGCCTCCACTTGTCTTCGCAGAGTTTTGCAGTCATTACTGTGATAACCATACCCACTATGAAAAACGTAGTGATTGTCCATATCCCTCTGTTCCATTGGCTGCTCATAGGCAAAGGGGGTCTGAAAATTCCCTTACTCTTTTTTTCCTGAAAAAATTTGCCCAGACTTGTTTTGAGTGAAGTCATCTTGTCTTACACCTTCTATTTTTTTATCGGCTGGCTTATTTAAAGAAGAGGCTGGTGTAGGGCGGGCTGGCTTCTAGTTTTTTATGTGATCTTTCGTGCAGGCTTCAACGGTGACCATGGCCGCCCTTTTACGTCTGACCACCTCCTCTTCCTCAATTATAAGGTATCCCTGGGCTCTGGAGTTTAACTCCCCAATATTACTTGGGGGTCTTTTGACCAGAGAGGTGTGAAACTTGGTGCTAGGGATTAGGGCCATCCTACATACCTCCACTTCCAAAAGTTAATCACATTGATCGATGGACGACATCTCTCTTGTGAACTTGGACAAGAAACTCTAGAGACTTTCATCTTTTTCTTGAGTCACAGTGAACAGACTGAAAATTGTTTTCTTCTATCTATAGTTATCGTAATATTACGCTATAAAGAGTTCACACAATTTACTCCAACTCCCTATTGATCCGGGAGGTTACTTCCTGAACCACAGAAGTGGTGCCTCTGTTAGGCTAGTGGGGAACATGTTACACATCAGGGCCTCATCTTTCTTCCAAGAAGTCAACTTGGTCTGATACTAGTAGATGTGGTCCGTAGGGTCCTTCATTCCGTCATAAAGAGTGAAAGTTGGCAACCTGAACTTCTTTGGATACTCATCCTGATATATTTCATCTGTGAAATGCGATCTGATCATGTCGATGGCTGCGTTGGTTGCCAAGTCCTTCATGGAGGGGGCCTGAGTCCTCATGCCATTAAAGATCTTCATCTGAATCCTTTCAGCCATATCTTCCAGATCTTTCATTGTTGGTGGTTGCTAAGGCAGAGGAACTTGGGCTCGAAGGGCAGAGTTCTCTTCCTACTAGCCATCGGCTGCTCTACTGCCCATTTCTTCCTGATTGTTGTTGTTTTTGTCTCCTTCGTTCCTAGATGGATCCGGGTTTACCGCCCCGTTGTTGGCAGCGTTGTTCGGATCCACTGGATTAGCTGGATTCTGAACCTGACCCTGCCTCTGACAAAACTCAATGTTCTGTCGTTCCAGTTCTTCGTTTCTCCTTTCTACCTCTACTAACCTCTCCATGATTGCCTGAATCTGGGCAACTTGGGTGTTGCTTCCTTCGGCCAACGCGAAGGTTCTTGTATCTACCATGACTATTCTTCAGAGAGTTTTTTTGAGAGATGGGGGGAAAGAAGAAAAGGAATGGAGAATGGCAAGAATCGTAGGTGAGAAAAAATATCAAATACCTTCGTTCATACAGATGACGCCAAAGTGTAAGTGCTAATTTTTGCTCAAACTCTCAAATATCTTTATTGAGGCTCTAAGGCCATATTTATACAAGACATTGATAAGCTTTTTAGCCCATTAAGATCATGATCAAGTCCCTTAATTTTAGGGACTTGATTTATATTCCATCTTGGACTCAATTATAGCATATTTATTTGGGATTTGATCTTGTTGGCTAAGTTATTCCAGGATTCTCTATATAATGGGTCGGGCCCATTCTATTCATCAACCTCTAAATCAAGTTAGGCTTTTTATTTTGTTGGGCCTTGATTTCTAGCCCTTACACTTGTTGAGTATAAGATTCTGCAAGAGGCGTAACATAATAGCTTTGTCTCAGATTGGGAGCAAACAACCAAGCGGCAACCATCCCATCCATGTACTGAACCATAACTGATTTGAAGCACCAAAAGTCAACAACATGCAGTAGACCCGTGGTAGAATGAAAGAAACCTGCAATTACAACAGAAGCTGAAACAATTGTGTACCAATGAAGCCATGAATGAAACAACTTCAGCATGTCATGTAAGCAGTAGAATGAAGCATATAGAAGAATCATGATGAAAGCTAAGCTGATAACTAGAAAACTCCCACCAATATAGCAGAAACTCAAGCAAGTAATAGCCTTGAAAAGAAAGAAGAACCATCCTCCACTTATAGCATCAACTCCCACCAGAACCATACTAGTCATACGTCAACCAAAGAATAAACTGAAAATCATGGTAAAAAGATTGACGAAGGAAGTGCCACACATGAATAATTCCCTATTTTGAGAGCAGAGTTGGCTAACTTAGAGAGGGGTAACAAGGTAAATCTTATGGAATCAACAGTCATCTTAAGAAGATGCTCCAAAGAAGTAAGTTCATCAGAATATATCCTTCTATTTCGCTCAACCCATAATTCATAAATTGTGGCATAAATGGCTACTATGTTAAGCAATGAAACCAGAGATTTTCCTTTCAAATTATCCAGCATCCAAAGCCAAAGTCTATCCCAATCACCCTCAGGTCATTCCAACAAACCTCTTTGAATAACAAACTTCCATAGCCTTGAAGTGAAGCTACACTGAAAGTAAAGATGGTCTCTATCATCTTGTCTAAGACCACAAAATTTATATGTAGCTTGTTGAACAAGACCAATAGAGAGCAAAAAGTAGAGATTGGGAAGCCTATTTAGATAAACCACCCACACCAGAAATGAGTGTTAGGAATGCAGTGACCAAATCAAACTAATTGCTTCCAATTCACCTTGTCAAAAGGCACTCTCAACCAATCCCAAGCTGATTGTGAATGGAGAATTTACCATTAAAAGGCAACCAAACCGATCTGTCAGATTGTCACGCCTCTAAAATTCCCGAAACTCCAACCCAGAGAATCAGCGAATTTCCAAGGGGTGACGTAAGTCAAGCGACCACTAGAATCAACAATAATAAGGAAATACATGGAATAATGATGAAAAAATATACTCCATGCCTAATCGAATGATAGAAACTCAATAGTATGCTCTGATACCGAGCTGTCACGCCCTTAAATTCCTAAGACTCCCGAACCGGGACATCCAAGGAATCCAGGATGTGATCCTTACAATGAGTGACCAATTGAGATATCATTAACCATGAAAACGTATGAAACAATGATAAAAGTGGTATATTCTATACCCAAATGAATGGTAGAATTACACATCGGAATCTAACGAAAATCCGGTAGAGTTCCGTTTGTAACTGGAACATCCAGACATACAACCATAACAGAATAACCTGCCAATAAAAATTCGAGAATATCAATGGCTCACAGACCCAACATTCATCAATCTTACTAGGGCCGAGGCAGTGGAAAGAAGCACCGCTACCCCTACACAACCATCTATAATCAATAGAGCCACAAATGCTCGAATAAGAATACAGAAATGCACATGGCAGTGCCGAATAGATACAATGACATCCTTAAATAATAAATACAGGAAATAAATGATACACTAATAGGGATATGCCAACATACTGGCTCCCAAGAGAAATATATGACAATCCCACAAAACATGGGTAAAGAAATTGACAAAAGATAACTATCGTCCCCAAACCAGTCGCGCTGCAACCATAACTGCATCACCCAACACAACTCCAAAACCTGTAACAAGGAAAATAAAAGAAAACTGCAGTGGCACCGCATGCTGCCCGTAGCCATAACATTTCCTGCAACCTGGTGTGGGAATACCAGGGGTCGATGAAATATCCCTATGAGCAAATAAGCTTAGTGGAAAAATGTTATCCTAACTACCACATCCTGTGACTGTTTAGGTAATGTTAAACCATCCAGTAATATACATAGCCCACAACATAACCCAGCCACGAAAACCCAAGGCACGTACTCATATGCTACCGTAAATGAGTATATATCGGGGATATAACTACACAACATGAGTCTATAAGGTATGACTAAGACTCGTACTCCAAGTACCAACACCGGTAATCTACACTACTCTCACAACGTACACGACACCCAGGTCCAATCTAACAAATCATCAAGCGCTCACAACGCTAACCAGAAAATCCAAACAGAGGGAAAACACACTCACCTCTAATATCCACAGGAAACAAAATCCACAACTAGTAGTAAGGAAGGCTTAAATCCCACTCCCCGAGAACACGGGAGGAAGAACACTCACGTCCTTGTGTACTAACACAACCATCATTAATATATATATATATATAAACCATCATTCCATTCCTAGAGAAAATCTATACCTCAAGGATGGAATCACCTCCACATATCACCATATGAAAATCTCAAAATACCATCCCCAACAAGGTCAATAAATCACCAACACTCTCACTAACTCTCACGCCAACCACATAAGAGTTAAGGAACCAAAGCAAGGGAAAAGAAGTCCTAATGTTAAACCAACGAATAACCGAGACAACAACGTCAAGGTTAAGAACACCACAGGTGCCTAAGGAGAACACTCGGGCAAAAGAAACCAATCCATTCGGCATCCATGCCTCTAACACGTGTAACAACTCAAATCACCTAGGTGGTGACATCAACAACCAAGAAGAAGTGAAAGGCAACACTATATGTGTGCACAAAACAACACCAAGCCTCAAACCCAAGAGTTAGAATGATCCAAAGCAAAAGTGAAACAAGAAACCACCTTTCAAAACACTACAGGTCGAGATTTTTGAGAAAGAAGTTTCGTAACCTCATAATATCGAGAATATCTATAGAATAGGTTTTCTTTAAAAATCCACACAATGAAAATGACCATCTTGCCCCTGGTCTCTGTCATTCGCCTGTCCTGGCTACGGGGGAAGGCAAAAACGGGTTTTTCTTTTTAAATACGAATGAGTTTGTTTTCGAAACTTGAAAAATGTCATTTTCGGAAGACATCCAAATAAGAGTGAATACAACTCCATGGATTCCTATAATGTCCAAGAGGACAAGGAAGGAAGAGTACTACATTGGGTTCACGGAACACAACTATCCATTCCCAACCCCATAAAATCAAATGACAACACAAGGAAGAGGTTAGGCACCACGCCGTAACCGACGGCTCAAGGAGTGACATACAAGTCAAAAACATATCCTCTAGTATACAAAGGATAGTACAAGGAATGCTTAGGAGAATGAACTAAGCACGAGAAACAAGACTGCAAAGCTACAGTACCTCGAATACTTAATAAAATCACTTAGACCCCTTAATATCATGAAAATGGAAAACTAGTGGCCTATATCACGGAACTAACTAGTTTCAATCAATACCTCTTCCAATTCATTCTAACCTCAATTTCACATTTGATATTAACTCTCTATATTACTAACAAAATCAAGAGACCATTGTCACTCAACTAGACAGGTTCAATCACAACCTCGTCTAACCGCAGTCAGAACCTCAAAAGTACGATAAATGATATATCCCTCTAAGTGGGAAAGAAACATCAAGGGTCAGTAATATGCAACCAACCAAAACCACAAGACTATCACCCGCCTTCTCAAGGCCTCAACTCACCGTTGATGCTACACAATCAACTAGTTTTACAATCTCGTCACCCGTCTTCTCTAAGGCATCAACTCAAAATCAACTCTATAGTCCATCACTAACCTCAATTGTCCACAAAGGTCACTATGCCAATATACTTAACCCCCACAAGGGCAAAAAATTATATAATCACAAGTATAAAAAAATATACATTACATTATACTTTAATAATTATCGCATGTAATCATTTTCTTTCACATTATTCACTTTCAGTTGAGCATTTTATTAAAATATGAACTTATTTTTCAATATTCATAATTAACATGCTCCAAAATCCATAGGTAATAATAACATATAATAAACCTGCTCCAACATCACATGTAATAATATCATGATATACATGTCAAATGAAATCACATATATGCTACGCAAATGCAATGTGACTCGACAACACCCGTTGTACACACATGACCACACACCCTATCCACTAAGTTTCAACGAATCCAGAATTTCTACCATTCACTCCTAGCTCACGAAGGAATGTAGAGTGTTGCATAGATTATTCCCAAGTGATTTTTCTCTCTTTCACTTTCAACAAGGAATATCAGTTGCATGAGATGACCCGCGACTTGAGATCCAACGATTAAATGCACGAGACGACCCGCGACTTGAGATCCAACGATTAAATGCACGAGACGACCCGCGACTTGAGATCCAACGATCAAATGCATGAGACGACCCGCGACTTAAGATCCAACGATCAAATGCACGAGACGACCCACGACTTTGAGAATTAGACGACTCACCCTATACCCCATTCCCGGACTCATTATTTCCGTAGGTTGGGAACACCCCCTGGCTAGTTGTTGTGATGATCCGACACAATTAAACACAAATATGTATTTCATCATATTCATGACAACGTTCGACTATCCGATACTAGTCAAGCCCACACATGGTTACATAACCCACATAGACTAACACTCATGTACTCAACACGACACGGTGTATTCAATATGCATACAGGGCCTCAATAAAAATCATGCCTCAACATAAATATGTAATGCATCATATTTATGAACAATATACTCTAATATGCTTTTACATCACTAAAGCAATAAACCACGAGAATATTAATTTTATTTCTTTTTACATGATTTTATTTCAATTAAAGCATTTAAATCACAAGAAAATAATTTCACATTTCTTTTTAACATGCTTTTATTTTCATTAAAGCAATAATCCACATATCATAAGGGAAACTAGCATAACGTCTAAGTTTTCACGTCTCTCACATTCACATATCCCCTAACACAGTCAAAAGGGGAACTAATATCGCGTTCTAAGTTCACGTCCAACTTTTACAAATTTTTCTAACCCATTTTAAATCTCAAGGGGTTACTAAGTCACCTATTCTCATTCAATTCAAATAGGAATTAATTTTAATTTTGCAGGAAAAGAATTTAATTAATTTCTCAAATTAATTTCTAAGTCCTGCTTCGATTCTAACCCAATTATAGATATTTTAAATTCAGAATTTAATATATCTAAATTAAAATAAATATGGGTTTGCACACCCAAACCACATTAATGATACGGAAGTGAGAATAAAATTTCTCACATTAATTTACGCTTATAGAACAACAGTACCGGCGCTCGAATATGGAGCCTGCCGACCAAAGTCGCCTGAATAATATTTCGAATATACCGAAATGTCCGCCTCGATGACATATACGATATATATGAAGCCTAATAGCAATAGGTTAATCAATTTGGGCAAATCTAAAATAACCCAAACGAAAATTCTAACCTATAAATCGAATTTTCGGATAAACCGCTCAACGAAAAAATACGAAATTTTAGTATGACGTACCTAGTATCGAGACGAAGCTACCCTCCAGAAATCGTGGTCATCCAACATCAAGAAGCCGACCAAATTGCCGGCCGAAGTCGGCTGACCTTGTCCTTGTCGCTCGCGTCGCTTGACTGCTGTAGCCGTCAGTCCCTTGCGCCACCACCAGCGCCACCACCTCGCCGCCTTTGCATCGCCTCTTTCAGCTCGCGACGCCGCCGCCATTGCCGTAGCTCCAGCCGGCGACCAACCTCCGCCTGGTAGCACTCCTACGCGCGACCTCACATCCAGCCTAACCTCTCTCTCTCTCGCCGGCGACAGATGGTGAAGATGGAGGTGGAGGAGAAGCTGCAGCCGTCGTGTTGGGGAGAGAAGAAAGAGAAGCTCTGCAAGACGTGCATATACATATATATATGTATATACTAAATCGCGAAAGTTACCCTCCTAATATCTGAAATTACATAATAACCCCAATACTTTACCAAAACGTCCAAACGATCTCTAAATAAAACACCGAAATGTCCATAGGATGCTAAATAAATGATATAAGCCCAAATAAATACTCCGGGTTATAAAAACCCAACAACCGGAATGCCGATAAAATAAAATAATGTGCGTCACGCCGGATCCATAGAAGTACTAATACCGTAACCAAAATAATCGAATCGGAACCTTAACGTCATACGACAGAACGTTACGCCATCCAGTCGATGCACTAAATGCTAAACGTCGAAATGAAACCGCGTAGTCGGTAACAAGAATTCTTGAAGTCGTCAAAGAGAAACCGTAATGTCATCCAATCGACTTTAAACATAAATGCAAAAAATTTACACGCGAAATACCAAGGATAACTAGGACGTCATGAACAAGTGATATCATAACCGTAATTAAATTGAAAAAATAATTTCAGAAAAAAGGATAATAATACGGGGTGTTACACAGATCTTGATAAGTTAGGATATTTTGCAATTTTTGAAAAGCACAGGGTAGTAATTTGGAGCTAAGCAAAGCACAAGGGGGTATTTTGCACCCTTTTAAAAGCATAGAGTAGTGAATTGGGGATAAAAAAAGCCCAGGGCGGTATTTTGCAATTGCTGCAAAGCCCAGGGGGTATTATGCACTTTTGCCATATATATATATACGAAAATGTTTTCTTGCTCCCTAGTGGGTTGGAAATTTATACTTTTGGATGTGATTGGTATAAATATAAAAATTGTCATTTGAAATTTAAAAATCATATTTAACCACTATAATGATAATTGAGTATGAATTTTCTTATTCACCGGTGAGTAAGAGATCATTATTCTATATATATATATATATATATATATATATATATATGGAAGTGAGAGTAAAATTACAAAACTAACCTGCAGAATGCAGAAGCTCCATGACAGCTTTTGGCATGGGGGTATCAGGTAACACAGACTTCCAGTAAGCTTCAGAAGTTAGGGCTGCATGGCTTGGCACCAGACCCACCAGCTGCAACAAAAGGGTGGAATGAACTTCAACTTTTCAACATGTGCTCAATATATACATACATATGTATATATATATACATATGTATATATATATATATATATGTACATATCTATATTTAATTTGGCGCAGAAGTTAAAAAAATCACTGGCTTCGGGGTTAGGAGTTCAAAAACAAAAAACATTTTTGGGCAGTGACAAAATTAAGTCTTGTGGCTAAATTAACTCTAGGATATATTATACATAAAAGAAAAACAAACACAAAACAGAAAACTAAAAGAAAATATTTTTTTTTCTTTTTTTCTTTTTTCTTTTTTCTTGTAAGTTTCTGGAAGTGTATAAGGCATAAACTCACTAAAAGGAATGAGAAGATGGGTAGGAAATGGAATTCCATTTAAAGTTTCAACTGAGAGATGAATGATATACGGTGAAAGAACTGAACTGGGCTGCATTATTTATAATTGAACATGAGGGGTACTAATTAAGAATAATAAGTGAACGTCAGTGATACGTTAACGTCAAGAGTTAAGAGACCAACTTGAGGAAGATACAAGTATCCAAATTTTCTCTATTGTTTCTGGCCTACAAAAATGAAATGCAATTCCGGCCATTGTATTTTTAGATTGAAAGAGTGTACGTGTGGGCATTATAAGAGTGAAAGTCTATGATGGCGGAAAATTATTGATTACAGCGGGGATAAGTATGACGTGGTATCCCAAACTAATTAAAATAACTTGTGCATTTCACGCACAAGTGATAGAATTTATGTGTGTATTACCCTCATGTTTATTATTAGCTTTGGGCAACATGTGAATTTAATAATTTCAAAGACGGGTCCAATAATTAATTGTTTGCTCCAAAAACCTTGTTCCTTCATCATCCATGGGTTGAAAATGTTGTCAACAAATGGCTCTGGATTCCAAACATAGACGAACATATCAATAGAATATTCATTGTACAATACAAGATCTCCCCGTTGTGGTGGCATAATATCAGGAGGTCTCGGTAAGTCTCAAAAATTCTCATTCCACATGTCGAATGCAAGAATCATATATATGGTTTTCTAAAACATTTGCATGCTCTAGTACTCAACCAATAGTATGTTCCATTAACGTATGTGTTACACAAAGAATCCACGAAGAGTCCCCATGCTGAAAAATCAACATTAAAAACCCGTCAAGAGTCAGTTGGCAAAGTATAAACTGAAACCACTTTATATTTATACAGATCAGTTGTATCATCCTCCCAGAGGTACACATGCATCATCTATATCACCATCCACGATGTCCCGTATCCAAACTGTTGGCTTTGAAATTTACTTTCGGCAAACAATTCCAAAATTGATGATAACAAACCATTGAAGAGTGTTTGATACTAATGAATTATCGAGTTTATATTTTCAGCAAAAGACAGGTGAACGACTCAGAAATCAAACTCGAAAAGGAAACTACTCGAAAAACAAGCTCGGAAAGAAGGTTTGATTTAAAGCGAAAAGCTGTGAAAGAAATTGAAGCGAAAAAGGAAAATCAATTAAACGGTAAAAGCGAAAGTCGAAGACTCAAGACTCGGGGTAGATAGGTCGGGGAGCGATCATTGTAACAAGGTAATTTTATGTGTCGATTTTATCGTATAAGCTCAAGTATAAAATGAACCGAACTCAAATGAAATGAAAAACGCTTTACCAAACTTAAACGGAAAGAAAAATATTTTTATTAAATGTTTTTCTTGTTATAGTCGACTAGAATCACCCTGTGTATTTTCTAGTAGTCGACTATTTCAACCAGTAGCTATTGGTTTTTCATCCACATCAAAAGAGTCGACTGAAACAAGCTTGAGTCGACTAGACTACTCATTGTAGTCGACTAGAACTCATTCTAGTCGACTAGATGGTCCAAAGTAGTCGACTAGAACTCAATCTAGTCGACTAGATGGACCATTGTAGTCGACTACAATGAAGAAGTAGTCGACTAGACGATTGCTTAAAATCTGCAGATTTTCGGAAAACAATTCCCATGTTTTTTGGATCGTGTTTAATGGTATTCAAACGGCTCTTGTCTTTCAAATACTATAATCACTCTTCAAAACCCTAATACAATGCTATATATAGAATGAGATGTGTTTATTGAAAATCAAGAGATTGAAATACAAAAGAGAAAGAAAGCTATCAAAAATTCTGCAGAAATTTTCTCTTCAAAAGCCATTGAAACCAAGCTTTGAAAATCTGATTTTCTCCAAGTTTCTTTGAAAATCAAAACCTCTAGAATCTCTTCTTATTCTCCAAATATCATTCATTGATTATATCCTTTGAGAATACATTTCTAGAGCTATTGTAAAATCACCAAAAACACTTGAGCTTATATTGATTTATCTTCCATAAAAACCTTTGGGTTTTGAGTGTTTTTGTTCTTGAGTGATTTTATTGATTACATACGAATTTGTAATCTCGGACAAGTGAAGTCCACCGATTGTTCAAGAGAGGGTTGTTCTCTTGATTGAGAGACAAGCTCGAGAGGCTTGTGTTGTAAAGGTTTGCCATTCCACCTGTGAAGGAAGGGCCATAGTGAAAGGATCGGGAAAAGTCTCAAGAAGGGGTTCTTGAGCCGAGGAGTAGGAGTTACCGAACCTCGAAAAAATCACGGTGTCAATCTCTCTATCTCTTTCTCTTTACATAAGTATTTTGCATGCTATATTTGCTTGAATATCTTGTATGCTAATTTGTCTTGAAATTAATTATTATAAAAGTTTAAATTGAATCATCCACTTGCTTATTGAGAAATTGATTTTTGATTATAGTGTGTTCCATGTTCGAAAAGAGTTAGACTTATTTTTGAATACCCTATTCACCCCCCCCCCCCCCCCCCCCCTCTAGGGTTAATTAGTGACTAACACAAACCATCTTTACATCATTGGTTAAAGGATCCAATCCAAACCCAAAAGGGTCTGGTATCGTTGGTCCAGTATGCCTTTAGTCGTAATGGTAGGCCAACAAATAATATGGGAGGTCAGCCTGGGGCACCTGAAGGGACTTGCACTCATCTCTTGTGGTAAGGTTCTAAAATTACTTAGACGATCAATGAAAATAGCTTAGAAGGAGAGGGGGAAATAGATTTTTTGTGAATTTATTAACAAATTAAAATTAATTGCAGAAAAGTCAATTTTAATCCAATTATCTTAACAAGATAAATCATGCAAAAATTAATGTAAGTGTAGTAAATAAAGCAATAGAGACACGATATTTTTACGTGAAAAACCTTGGAAAGACTCCAAGTAAAAATTACGTATACGCTCACGGATATGCATTATGAATCAAGAGATATACAGATTTTATAAAGCTTTAGACTTACAAATCCCTCCAGATCTGCCTTTCTCCGCTCGATATCTGACAACCTTGAATCACTCGCGCTCCACGAAGTTCTCGCTCCGCTTCTCAACGGATCAATGAATCACGAAGCCTCCTGCTCCGATCTCCGCACTCAGACGGCTCTGTTTCTCAAACGGATCTAAGCAACCACATTGTACACGATGGTGTGTTGATTTTTCAGCAATGGATCATCCAATTGTGCATAAGGATCTTTGATGTAGAAGCAAAATTAGATAATCATCCAAAAACTAGAGAGAACTAGAATATGTATAATCACTCTATAATTTTCTCTATATATATATCTTTCTGCAAAAGAATATGATTTGTATAAGAATTGCAAAATTCTCTCACCAAAAGCTCTTCTAAAATATGTAGAGACTCCTTCTATTTATAGAGAGAGCACAGGGAAACCCTAATGTTACCATTTTATGTAATTTCACCTCGAACTAAGCAAAATCCTATTCTCTGGTGTATATTATGTGTATAACACATATATCGAGATGTAAAGTCGCAGCCGCCTCAAAGGAAAACAAATCGGGGGCAGAACAGGAATTTCCAGCATCCAAATTTGCCTGACCCCTATACCTAAGGTGTAGGCCTATTTAGGCTGTGTGTGCTCCGAGTGTAGAAACGACACTTTCTAGCCGTTTTTTGTTTATGTGGGCGTTGGTTAGGTGTTATAAAATACTTGAAACCAACTTTTTTTGGGACTATTATCATTTGAACCTCCTCGACTCCCTTGTTATGATTCTTGAAGTTGCGACTCGAACAAATGACGTTTTTGTCATTCGGGAGACACTTTCTACTCAAACTTTCTTCCTCTTCAATACTCTTATATTCTTCACTTCTTTAGACTTGATTTGAATTTGACGAAGTTTGTCAATGCCTATTAAACATTCACAACTCTACAATTCACACAATATGATTATTGTCTAGAACATGTCAAACACAAATAATATTATAAATGTTCTTACAGGTTGCACATATCAATATGAGTTGGAATGGTACCACGAAATAAGCAAGTTATGCCATTAGAGGGACCTACCATTACCATACCTTGAATATGATCATGAATATAATCCAGGTTTTGATCATTTTCAAGGGGCACAGTACTCGCAAGTGTTTTGTCTGGAAATATGGAAAGAAGCTCATTTTTAGTGGCTTGATTATAATGTTGGGTAAATTGCTTAAAACTCCCTTGAAATTTACTCTATTTTTTATAGATACCCCTCAATTATGAAATGAGCTTAGAATCCTCTAAAATTTCATAAAAGGTTGCACCATGGGTTTGCCCTCAAATGTTTTTACCCTTTTACCCTCCAAACTTTTTGTATTTCCACCTTACCTTTAATTCTCTTATAGGGAAAAAAAACATATAAAAGACTATCCTATCCTTACTATTACATTTCTTAATTCTTTAAATTACAAAAATATTATTTCTTTTAGTTAGAATATTAATTCTGCCATATACCTTTAATGTATTAGACTAAATATACTCTCAAATGTTAAATTTTTTTTTGTAAGTTTCAATTATTTTATTTGTATATCAATTAACTTGTTATTAAATTTTTGTTTGATTTAAATCATAAAACTCAATCCTAATTAATATATTCATAAATAAATCACAATTTATGAAAAGAAAGTTTCATTTGCCAAAAAAAAAATTTTAATTGGGATAATGAGTTTTATAATTTAAATCAAATAAAAATTTAATAGCAAGTTAACTGATTTACAAATAAAATAATTAGAACTCATTACCATAGTGCTCATTTTTATTTGTTTTTATTTGTTTTTTTTTCGTTAATTAAAACTTATTATATTTTGTTTTTCTAATGATTATATATATTTAGTTATGTTAGTTGAACACTGTGTCAGATTCTAGCTAGTTTGTTGAGTCTGACATGTGTTTTTCATTTTCTTTGATTTTATTTTGTAGACATTGTTGGGAGGATTACATGTTTGAAGATTTTTCATTTTATTTTAAGGGTCTTAGTGATTTTTATTAAAGTTATGTTGTAGTTGGTGAATTTTGTTTTCTTGGTTTCAATTTGTGATTAGTTGGTCTCGATACCGTGTAGATATTTATGGATTTGGATTTTTAATTAATTGTGTGTGTCCTGATCAAACAAGATTTTAAATAACTAAAAATCAACCTCCATGATTTACATGAAACTGAGTTATTAAAAAAGAAAACAAGAAATTACTATTATTTTAATACTTTTTTATTTGATAATTGAACTAACATGAACAAATCCTTATATTCAACTATTTAACCAATCTCATCTCATTGTATTTTATGATATTTCAAAATCGTAATTGAAAAATTAATGATTCTCTATTATGAAAGAATCATAAATGTTGATAAAGAACTTGCTCATACATAATTCTACTTCCTTCCTCGTATATTAATTGTCCAATTTTTCAACTATACTTGGTTTCGAATAATTTTATATTTTTTAAAATTGTCATTTTTCATTAGTTTCAAAAATAATAAAAACTACAACTATATTATATTAATTAAAATAAAAAAATAATAATAAATATTGAAAAGAAAGTGCTAAAAATAACTATTTATTATTACATTAATCAACGTAGACCCCTTGAATAAATTCTTGAATATTCGATAAAACCCTTTAAAGTCGTTATCCTCTGTTCCTAAAATCTTGATCTCCTCTTCTAGCTCTTGTAAGCTACTTCTCCGATTCCTGAAACTCATTATCCTAATTAATATATTCATAAATAAATCACAATTTATTATTAATTATTTTGTGATATATTTTTGAATATATTTTTATGAAAAGATTGTTTCATTCAGCATGAAAAAGTTAATTAGGATAATGAGTTTTATGATTTAAATCAAACTAAAATTTAATACCAAGTTAATTGATTTACAAATTAAATAATTAGAACTTATAAAAAAAAATTAACATTTGAGAGTATATTTACTCTAATACATTAAAGGTAAATGACAGAATTAATATTCTAACTAAAAGAAATAATATTTTTGTAATTTAAAGAATTAAGAAATATAATAGTAAGGGTAGGATAGTTTTTTATATGTTTTTTTGCCCTATAAGAGGATTAAAGGTAAGGTGGAAATATAAAAAGTTTGGAGGGTAAAAGGGTAAAAAAATTTGAGAACAAGCCCATGGTGCAAAAAAATGAAAGTTCAAGAGGGTATAATTAGTTGAGGGGTATCCGTGGGAAAGAGAGTAAACTTCAGGGGCGTTTTAAGCAATTTACCCTATAATGTTTAACAATGACAAGAGAGCTGTTGTGGCAATGGTAGAGGTGTTTGTTAATGAAATTGTAGCTTCTGATGATGCTGTACCAATATTTTCCTAGACACCTAAATCGTAGTAATGATTTTACCGGCAATCTTGAGAGAATTTCAATTATCATATTTTCTGGAATATTAAGATAATCTTCATTTCTATTACTCATAATTTTCTCAATCTTCATTCAATTGTCTTCTTTTATCTGGCACCAAAAAATAGGAAAATAAAAGCTTCAAAATTAAAAACAATAGGGAATAAAACTAAAATAACTTCATAACTAGGAGACCTAAATTCTGAAAGAATTTAGAATTCTTTCAATTCAGTTTACAATTGAAAAGGACATGTGAACCATGGAATTTTTGTTTGAGGTGCACATAAAGACCTAAATTCTCTCAATCCCCGCCAAACTACTCCATGAAAAGGACCGAATCAGATAGTGCATGCTTTGAAAATCTTTTCAAAAGGCAATGTGGAAGAATAGTTCTTACTAAGCTGAGATATACCAGTTTGAGTGCATAGATAACTACTAATTAATTAAATAGTTCTTACTAAGCTGAGATATACCAGTTTGAGTGCATAGATAACTACTAATTAATTAAATGGAGTCCTGATTCCCTGTTTGGTAGGTGGTATGGTCTCAGGTGGTCTGGTCTGGTCTTGCGTTTTATGGGACCAGACCGTGTTTGGTAGCATTGGTCCCAAATTTTTGGCTAGACCAACTAAGACCAAATCATACCAAAATGACCTCATTTCAGACAAAAAAAAAAGGTGATTCCTGGTAGTCCGGTCTGGTTTTATTAATAAAATATATTTATAAATAATTAAAAATTAATAATAATAATAATAAATTAAATAAAACATATTTTAAAAATAAAAAATAAATAATAAATAATAAACAAAATGAAATAAATAATACCTAATAATAATAAAAAATGAATATAATAATAATAAATAAATGAATAAATAATTAAATATATTTATAAATAATTAAAAATGAATAATTAATAATATAAATAATAAATTAAATAAAACATAATAATAATAAAAAATGAATACAATAATAATAAATAAATATAATAATAATAAATCAATAAAATAAATAATAAATTACATAAAACATATTTAAAAATATAATAATAAATAATAAATAATAAATAATAAACAAAATGAAATAAATAATAATAATAAATAAATATAATAATAAATAATAAATAGATATAATAATAAATAAATTTAATAATAAATAATAAGTAAATATAATAATGAATAAATACTTCATAATAATAAAAAAAATGAGTATAATAATAATAAATTAATATTAAATTAATAAAATATATTTTTAAATAATTAAAAATGAATAAATAATTTATAAATAAAATGAATTAAATAATGAAATAATAATAAATTAATATAATATATTTTAAAATTAATATATAAATTAATAAATAATAATTTAATAATATAAATAATAAAATAATAAAATATATTATAAAATGAAGAAATAATAAATAAAGAAATAAATAATACATAAATAAATATTATAATAAATAATAAATAAATAGTAAGACCAGACCGCTTACCACACAGACTTTTTCAGATCATATTAGATGTCACGCCCCGAATTCCTAGGACTCCGAAACCCGAGCCTAAGAGCTAAGGGAGTGATTGCGGAAGTAAAAAGAAACGAGAACCAAAAGACATTCAGTCATCAAACACCCATAAAGGGTTGCAATGAATGCCCAGATACCATGCTGTCACGCCCCTAAAGGGTGACGCAAGCCAAGCGACTACTAGAGTCAACAATAACAAAGGAAATACATGGAATAACAATGAAAACTATACTCCATGCCAAATAGGATACTAGAACTCAAAAGTATCCTCAGATACCAACAGACACGCTCCTAAATCCCTAAGACTCCCGAACTGGGATATCCAAGGAATCCAGAATGTGATCCTTAATATGAATGACCAACTAAGACATCATTAACCAAGAAAACACGTGGGTTAATGATAGAAATGGTATATTCCATACCCAAATGACTAATAAAACTAAGCAGCGGAATCTAACGAAAATCCGGCAGAGTTCCGTTTGTAAATGGAACATCCGGACAACCAAACACAACACAATAACCTGCCCAAAGCAATTCAATAATCACAATGGCTTCCAAGCCCCACAT
Organism: Cornus suecica; assembly: GCA_963922005.1. Classification (NCBI taxonomy): domain Eukaryota; kingdom Viridiplantae; phylum Streptophyta; class Magnoliopsida; order Cornales; family Cornaceae; genus Cornus; species Cornus suecica. Next base: position 37,848,762 of record OY998246.1, on the reverse strand, counting down.
TCATCAATCCTACTAGGGCCGAGGTAGTGGAAAGAAACCAAAACCCCTCCAAACCCTCTAATATCAACAGAGCCACAAATGCTCGAATAAGAATACAGAAAAGCGTCAACTGTACAGAATAAATACAATACATCCTGAAAGAATAAATACATCAATAGGGATATGCCAACAGACTGGCTCCCAAAAGAGATACATGATAATCCCATAACAATGGGTAAAGAAGCTGACAGAAGAATACTACCGTCCCCAAACCCAGTCGTGCTGCAACCGTAACCGCATCACCCAACGCAACTCCAAACCTGTAACAAGGAAACAAAAGGAAGCTGCCGTTGCACTGCATCCTGCTCATAGCCGTATATTTCCTGCAACCTGGCGTGGAATACCAGGGGGCGAATGAAATTCCCCTGTGAGCAAATAAGCTCAGTGGGAAAAGATATCCTAACTACCACATCCTCTGATAGTTTAGGTAAAGCTAAACCGTCTAATAAGATATAAATATAGCCCAACTAGTCCCATCCACGCAAACCCAAGTCACACGCTCATATACTATCGTAAACGAGTATACATAAGTATATAGGGAATATATATATATATATATCTACACGTATATATATATATATAAATACACAACATGAGTCTCTAAAACTCGTACTCCAAGTACCCAACACCAGTAGTCTACACTACTCTCACCAACGTACACTAGGTACACGACACTAATGTCAATTCTAACCAATCATCCAGCGCTCACAACGCTAACCAGAAAATCTAAACAGAGGGGAAACACACTCACCTCTAATATCCACAGGGATCAAAATCCACCACTAGTACCAGGGGATACTCATAACTCACTCCCCGATAACACAGGAGGAAAAGTGCTCACGTCCTTGCGTACTAACACAATCATCATCTATATATATATATATATATTGTAAATGTACAATATATATATATATGTATAAAACAAACCTCATCATATTCCTAGAGAAAATCTACCTCTCAGGGCTAGATCACCTTAATCATATCACCATGTCATAAATCATATCGACCTCATAATACTATCATCAATAGGGTCAATCACATCACTAACACTCTCACTATAGGCGGGGAAAACCACCCAATCAAATCACTGGACTACACGGACTCAACTCACCAGAACGACCACCTCAGGGTCACCAAAGCAAAGCGAAGGAAAAGACTTCCCAATGCTAAACCAACAGATAACCGAGACAACAATGGCAAGGTTAAAACACCACAAGTGTTTAAGGAGAACACCTGGACAAGGAACCCAATCCACTCGGTATCCATGCCCATAACATGTGGAATAACTCGAATCACCTAAGTGGTGACGTCAAAAGCCAAGAAGAAAGGAAGGGCAACACTATATGTGTGCACTGAACAACACCAAGCCTCATACCCGAGACTTAGAAATGATAGGAAGCAAAGGTGAAACAATGGAACACCTTTCAAAACTCTACAGGATGAGATATTGAGAAAGAAGTCCCGAAATCTCAGAATCCCAAGAAAAGTAATAAAATAGTTTTCTTTTAAGAAACCACATAGTAAAAATGACCGTCTTGCCCCCGGTCTCCGTCAGTTGCCATCACCGGCTTTTATAAGTTGAAAATCTTTTCAAGGAAGATCCTAAGATCAGTTTATAAGTATTAAAACTTTTCATTTTACGGGGGTAGGCGAAAACGGGTTTTTCCTTTTAAATATAAAGAGTTTGTTTCAAGGTTTAGAAAACACCGTTTTCGAAATGACAGCCACGTAAGAATGAACAACTCCACGGATTCCTATAATGCCCAAAAGGACAGTAAAGGAAGAACAACACGTTGGACTCACGGAAGACAACCATCCGTTTCCAACTCCACCAAATCAAATGATACCACGAGGAAGAGGTTCGGCACCACGCCGTAACCAAGGAATCTAGGAATGACATACAAGTCAACGACCACGTACTAGTGTACAAAACGCCGTACAAGGAATGCTTAGGGGAATGAACTAAGCACAAGAACCGAGACTGTCAAGCTACGGTACCTCGAGTACTAAATAAAGTCACTCAACCGTAACCTCTTCTCACCAATCAAACTCTCAACTACAGTTGATAACTCATTCCTCAAAAGTGAAAGACACCTAAAGGTCCATACTACAAAGCACAATCTCATCACCCGCCTTCTCGAAGGCCTCAATCACAATTGACACTACGTCAATCACTGACCTCAATCTCTAAAGATATCACACAACTAACTACAACCACAAAACAATTAACAGTCCTCTCTAAGGCCACAAATCAAAATCAACTCCACAATCCACCACTAGCCTCAACTACTCACAGAGATTACTACGTCAATACACTTAACCTCCCTCAAGGGCATAAAAGCATATAACACAAGTATAAAGATTATATGTTTCATTTATACTATAATGATTTCCTCATTTAAAGTCTTATTTCACATTATTCATTTTCATCTGAGCATTTATAAAATATGAATTTAATTCGCAATATTCATAACTAGCATGCTCCAACATCACATGTAATATAGCACATATACATGTCAAATGAGATCACATAAACAGTGTGCAGTGTAATGTGACTCAACACCCCACGTGATACACACACAAAATCACACCCTTCCCAAGGGTAACGGATACAAACTCTGTCCACTCATCATAGTGTAGAGTTACCACACCGACCTTTCCCAAGTGATTTTTCTCTCTATCACTTCAACAGGGAAGGCGGTTGTACGAGAGCCCAACTTGCAACTCCGTACGCCATGACTACCCTTGAGTCAAGAACACGAGCCTCTACCTGGACTCCTAACTCACATTTGTCGGCTTTTTAGTTCCGTAGGCGTGATACCTCCTGGCCAGTTGTTGTGATGATCCGACACAAACGTCTACTCATAAACCACACGAAATGAAGTAGACCACACCAAATGAACTCTCTCTGTCAATGGTGAAACCGTGCACTACACGCACCAACACCCATGTGCTCACACGACATGGTGTACAATCAAATCACATCTCAACATAAATATATCATGCATCATATTTATGTAATTATCCACATGATAATATCAACAAAAATTCTCAAATCTCTTTACATGCTTTTAAAAATATATTAAAGCATTTAGATCACATGAAAATAATTTCATATACCATTCATATTCTCCAAAAATATATTTTCTTTAATTCTTTAGAAAATATCTCATTTTCAATTAATATGCCTTTTTAAAATAATTTAAACAATTATTTCACGTATTCCAAAAAGAACCTAGCACATCATCTAAGCTTTACGAATCTCTACTATCCCATTTAAATTCATAAGGGTTTTCTAAGCCGTCTATTCTTATTTAATTTAAATAAGAATATAATTAATCACATAGGAAATAATTTAATTAATTTTCTTAAATTAATTCCTAAGTTCAATTCCGATTCTAAACAAATTATAGATATTTAAATTAACGATTTAAATCATCTATATTAAATTAAAATAGGGTTTTACACCCCTAAACTATTTCAATAATGCCGAGTGAGAAATATAATTTCCCACCTAATTTATACGTTACCGAACAGTCCAAACAGCACAGTACCGGCGCCCGAACACGAAGCCCGCCGACCAAATTCGTCCGATAATTATTTCGAATATATCGAAATGTCCGTCTCGACAACCTATACGATATATACGAAGCCCATTAATATTTGGTTAATTAATTGGGTTAAATCTAAAATACCCCAAACGGAAACTATAACCTATAATTGCGATTTCCGGACAAATCGTTAATCCTAAAATCATGAAATTAATATATATCGAATACCATGTATATACGGAGCTACTCACCGAAAATCGGCTCAAACCGATCACCGGAAGGTCGCCGAAAAATTGGCCGAAGCCCAACCGGACACGTCCCTGCTCACGCGCGTCTCTGCACTGGCCGTCCCTTGCGCCACCACCGACGCCGCCCTGCGCCACCACCACCTGCTAGCCTCGCCGACCACCGCGAACCGCCGCCGTCCACAGCCCTGCTCCAGCCGCAGCTCTCACAGTCCGGCGACTCTGCGTGTTGCCGCCCGCTAGCGACCACCCTTTCAGCCGACTCTCTTGCCGGCGATCATGGAGGTAGAGAGGTGCTGCCGCATCAGCCGTGCATGAAGAGAGGAGAAGAGGTGGTTCCGTCGTGGAGAAGGAGGAAAGAAGTGGTCATTCAGCAGTAGTGTAGGAGAAGATGCACGTATACATATACATATATCATATTTATTTAATATATATATATATATCCTAAAATTGAATTTTGTACAACCTAATTGTCAATAGGCTCATGTGACATGCCATGTGACCAAAAGAAATAAATGTGACAATAGCTTCCCAAATTACAATACTAGCCCTCTATTTATCTATAATTACGAAATAACCCCCAAAACTATATATATATAATTACAATTAAATATATATATATACGATAAATCCCAATAAATACCGGGAACGTCCAAACATAATCTCGTAAGTCCAAAATAATAACGGGACGCCCAATAAAATATATCGGGGTAGAAACCCAAACGTCGGAACACTTAAACAAGCCCGACCAATTAAAATGTGTCGTCATCCAATTGAAACGCTAATCATTAAACGTCGAATAAACTAACGTCGAAACGAGACCGTGTAATCGATAACGATAATTCGCGTAGTCGTCCAGGAAAAAACGTAAAGTCATCCAGTCGACTTTTAAAACTAAACGCGAAAAATTTACAGGTACCCAATACCAAGAATAAACAATACGTCAATAACAAGTGACGTCATTATCGAAATTAAATTAAATATAATTTCAGGAAAAAGGAAAATAACACGGGGTGTTACAACCTTCCCACCTTAGGAGATTTCGTCCTCGAAATCAGGGAGTACCTTAGTCTATAAGTCACATCCGGTTAGCTAGGCCGCATGATCTACTCACATTCCTCGGTAACCAACCCATGATACAGGTACGAAGAATACATGTGACTGAGGAATCGTCTCACTCCGCTGGAATTAAATCACAACGGGATATATCTAGCGAGACATGTCCCCAACACAACACAAGTCAAATACACAGAAATACTGAAGTACACAAGAACGCAGATCGAAATCGTAGAAAAGCGTCAAACGTCGAACGTACCATCGACCATCAACCATCGTCCCTAAGACAGTGAAACTAGAGTACACAGAGAACACGCAGATCGTAATCGTAGATAAACCCCAAACGTCGATCGTAATCGTAATCGTAGGTAGACCCCATACGTCGAACGCATATCGTAATCGTAGGTAGACCCCACACGTCGAACGTACCGTCGACCATTTCCCGTCGTCCCATAGAGAAAGAACACGCTCTGATACCAAGTTGTCACGCCCCGAATTCCTAGGACTCCGAAACCCGAGCCTAAGAGCTAAGGGAGTGATTGCGGAAGTAAAAAGAAACGAGAACCAAAAGACATTCAGTCATCAAACACCCATAAAGGGTTGCAATGAATGCCCAGATACCATGCTGTCACGCCCCTAAAGGGTGACGCAAGCCAAGCGACTACTAGAGTCAACAATAACAAAGGAAATACATGGAATAACAATGAAAACTATACTCCATGCCAAATAGGATACTAGAACTCAAAAGTATCCTCAGATACCAACAGACACGCTCCTAAATCCCTAAGACTCCCGAACTGGGATATCCAAGGAATCCAGAATGTGATCCTTAATATGAATGACCAACTAAGACATCATTAACCAAGAAAACACGTGGGTTAATGATAGAAATGGTATATTCCATACCCAAATGACTAATAAAACTAAGCAGCGGAATCTAACGAAAATCCGGCAGAGTTCCGTTTGTAAATGGAACATCCGGACAACCAAACACAACACAATAACCTGCCCAAAGCAATTCAATAATCACAATGGCTTCCAAGCCCCACATTCATCAATCCTACTAGGGCCGAGGTAGTGGAAAGAAACCAAAACCCCTCCAAACCCTCTAATATCAACAGAGCCACAAATGCTCGAATAAGAATACAGAAAAGCGTCAACTGTACAGAATAAATACAATACATCCTGAAAGAATAAATACATCAATAGGGATATGCCAACAGACTGGCTCCCAAAAGAGATACATGATAATCCCATAACAATGGGTAAAGAAGCTGACAGAAGAATACTACCGTCCCCAAACCCAGTCGTGCTGCAACCGTAACCGCATCACCCAACGCAACTCCAAACCTGTAACAAGGAAACAAAAGGAAGCTGCCGTTGCACTGCATCCTGCTCATAGCCGTATATTTCCTGCAACCTGGCGTGGAATACCAGGGGGCGAATGAAATTCCCCTGTGAGCAAATAAGCTCAGTGGGAAAAGATATCCTAACTACCACATCCTCTGATAGTTTAGGTAAAGCTAAACCGTCTAATAAGATATAAATATAGCCCAACTAGTCCCATCCACGCAAACCCAAGTCACACGCTCATATACTATCGTAAACGAGTATACATAAGTATATAGGGAATATATATATATATATATCTACACGTATATATATATATATAAATACACAACATGAGTCTCTAAAACTCGTACTCCAAGTACCCAACACCAGTAGTCTACACTACTCTCACCAACGTACACTAGGTACACGACACTAATGTCAATTCTAACCAATCATCCAGCGCTCACAACGCTAACCAGAAAATCTAAACAGAGGGGAAACACACTCACCTCTAATATCCACAGGGATCAAAATCCACCACTAGTACCAGGGGATACTCATAACTCACTCCCCGATAACACAGGAGGAAAAGTGCTCACGTCCTTGCGTACTAACACAATCATCATCTATATATATATATATATATTGTAAATGTACAATATATATATATATGTATAAAACAAACCTCATCATATTCCTAGAGAAAATCTACCTCTCAGGGCTAGATCACCTTAATCATATCACCATGTCATAAATCATATCGACCTCATAATACTATCATCAATAGGGTCAATCACATCACTAACACTCTCACTATAGGCGGGGAAAACCACCCAATCAAATCACTGGACTACACGGACTCAACTCACCAGAACGACCACCTCAGGGTCACCAAAGCAAAGCGAAGGAAAAGACTTCCCAATGCTAAACCAACAGATAACCGAGACAACAATGGCAAGGTTAAAACACCACAAGTGTTTAAGGAGAACACCTGGACAAGGAACCCAATCCACTCGGTATCCATGCCCATAACATGTGGAATAACTCGAATCACCTAAGTGGTGACGTCAAAAGCCAAGAAGAAAGGAAGGGCAACACTATATGTGTGCACTGAACAACACCAAGCCTCATACCCGAGACTTAGAAATGATAGGAAGCAAAGGTGAAACAATGGAACACCTTTCAAAACTCTACAGGATGAGATATTGAGAAAGAAGTCCCGAAATCTCAGAATCCCAAGAAAAGTAATAAAATAGTTTTCTTTTAAGAAACCACATAGTAAAAATGACCGTCTTGCCCCCGGTCTCCGTCAGTTGCCATCACCGGCTTTTATAAGTTGAAAATCTTTTCAAGGAAGATCCTAAGATCAGTTTATAAGTATTAAAACTTTTCATTTTACGGGGGTAGGCGAAAACGGGTTTTTCCTTTTAAATATAAAGAGTTTGTTTCAAGGTTTAGAAAACACCGTTTTCGAAATGACAGCCACGTAAGAATGAACAACTCCACGGATTCCTATAATGCCCAAAAGGACAGTAAAGGAAGAACAACACGTTGGACTCACGGAAGACAACCATCCGTTTCCAACTCCACCAAATCAAATGATACCACGAGGAAGAGGTTCGGCACCACGCCGTAACCAAGGAATCTAGGAATGACATACAAGTCAACGACCACGTACTAGTGTACAAAACGCCGTACAAGGAATGCTTAGGGGAATGAACTAAGCACAAGAACCGAGACTGTCAAGCTACGGTACCTCGAGTACTAAATAAAGTCACTCAACCGTAACCTCTTCTCACCAATCAAACTCTCAACTACAGTTGATAACTCATTCCTCAAAAGTGAAAGACACCTAAAGGTCCATACTACAAAGCACAATCTCATCACCCGCCTTCTCGAAGGCCTCAATCACAATTGACACTACGTCAATCACTGACCTCAATCTCTAAAGATATCACACAACTAACTACAACCACAAAACAATTAACAGTCCTCTCTAAGGCCACAAATCAAAATCAACTCCACAATCCACCACTAGCCTCAACTACTCACAGAGATTACTACGTCAATACACTTAACCTCCCTCAAGGGCATAAAAGCATATAACACAAGTATAAAGATTATATGTTTCATTTATACTATAATGATTTCCTCATTTAAAGTCTTATTTCACATTATTCATTTTCATCTGAGCATTTATAAAATATGAATTTAATTCGCAATATTCATAACTAGCATGCTCCAACATCACATGTAATATAGCACATATACATGTCAAATGAGATCACATAAACAGTGTGCAGTGTAATGTGACTCAACACCCCACGTGATACACACACAAAATCACACCCTTCCCAAGGGTAACGGATACAAACTCTGTCCACTCATCATAGTGTAGAGTTACCACACCGACCTTTCCCAAGTGATTTTTCTCTCTATCACTTCAACAGGGAAGGCGGTTGTACGAGAGCCCAACTTGCAACTCCGTACGCCATGACTACCCTTGAGTCAAGAACACGAGCCTCTACCTGGACTCCTAACTCACATTTGTCGGCTTTTTAGTTCCGTAGGCGTGATACCTCCTGGCCAGTTGTTGTGATGATCCGACACAAACGTCTACTCATAAACCACACGAAATGAAGTAGACCACACCAAATGAACTCTCTCTGTCAATGGTGAAACCGTGCACTACACGCACCAACACCCATGTGCTCACACGACATGGTGTACAATCAAATCACATCTCAACATAAATATATCATGCATCATATTTATGTAATTATCCACATGATAATATCAACAAAAATTCTCAAATCTCTTTACATGCTTTTAAAAATATATTAAAGCATTTAGATCACATGAAAATAATTTCATATACCATTCATATTCTCCAAAAATATATTTTCTTTAATTCTTTAGAAAATATCTCATTTTCAATTAATATGCCTTTTTAAAATAATTTAAACAATTATTTCACGTATTCCAAAAAGAACCTAGCACATCATCTAAGCTTTACGAATCTCTACTATCCCATTTAAATTCATAAGGGTTTTCTAAGCCGTCTATTCTTATTTAATTTAAATAAGAATATAATTAATCACATAGGAAATAATTTAATTAATTTTCTTAAATTAATTCCTAAGTCCAATTCCGATTCTAAACAAATTATAGATATTTAAATTAACGATTTAAATCATCTATATTAAATTAAAATAGGGTTTTACACCCCTAAACTATTTCAATAATGCCGAGTGAGAAATATAATTTCCCACCTAATTTATACGTTACCGAACAGTCCAAACAGCACAGTACCGGCGCCCGAACACGAAGCCCGCCGACCAAATTCGTCCGATAATTATTTCGAATATATCGAAATGTCCGTCTCGACAACCTATACGATATATACGAAGCCCATTAATATTTGGTTAATTAATTGGGTTAAATCTAAAATACCCCAAACGGAAACTATAACCTATAATTGCGATTTCCGGACAAATCGTTAATCCTAAAATCATGAAATTAATATATATCGAATACCATGTATATACGGAGCTACTCACCGAAAATCGGCTCAAACCGATCACCGGAAGGTCGCCGAAAAATTGGCCGAAGCCCAACCGGACACGTCCCTGCTCACGCGCGTCTCTGCACTGGCCGTCCCTTGCGCCACCACCGACGCCGCCCTGCGCCGCCGTGCGCGACCACCACCTGCTAGCCTCGCCGACCACCGCGAACCGCCGCCGTCCACAGCCCTGCTCCAGCCGCAGCTCTCACAGTCCGGCGACTCTGCGTGTTGCCGCCCGCTAGCGACCACCCTTTCAGCCGACTCTCTTGCCGGCGATCATGGAGGTAGAGAGGTGCTGCCGCATCAGCCGTGCATGAAGAGAGGAGAAGAGGTGGTTCCGTCGTGGAGAAGGAGGAAAGAAGTGGTCATTCAGCAGTAGTGTAGGAGAAGATGCACGTATACATATACATATATCATATTTATTTAATATATATATATATATCCTAAAATTGAATTTTGTACAACCTAATTGTCAATAGGCTCATGTGACATGCCATGTGACCAAAAGAAATAAATGTGACAATAGCTTCCCAAATTACAATACTAGCCCTCTATTTATCTATAATTACGAAATAACCCCCAAAACTATATATATATAATTACAATTAAATATATATATATACGATAAATCCCAATAAATACCGGGAACGTCCAAACATAATCTCGTAAGTCCAAAATAATAACGGGACGCCCAATAAAATATATCGGGGTAGAAACCCAAACGTCGGAACACTTAAACAAGCCCGACCAATTAAAATGTGTCGTCATCCAATTGAAACGCTAATCATTAAACGTCGAATAAACTAACGTCGAAACGAGACCGTGTAATCGATAACGATAATTCGCGTAGTCGTCCAGGAAAAAACGTAAAGTCATCCAGTCGACTTTTAAAACTAAACGCGAAAAATTTACAGGTACCCAATACCAAGAATAAACAATACGTCAATAACAAGTGACGTCATTATCGAAATTAAATTAAATATAATTTCAGGAAAAAGGAAAATAACACGGGGTGTTACATTAGACCGGACCGGAAAGACCGCCTATCAAACATGGTCTGAAAGATTTTTGAAAATGTTCTCTTAAAAGACCGATCGAAGAATAGTTGGCTTATCTTTCCAAAAAGAAGAATTATCTCAATCAAACAAGTGGTGAGATGCTCTCGTTTATAAGCTAAGCTAAATTTTTGGTTGAATCCGGTTTTGCATTTTCAGTGTTATGATGTATTTATTAGCACAAAGAATTTTTTATACGGACTCCTTTATTCAGTAAACAACAAACTTAGTGGTCGAAATGTATATACAGTATTAGTTTATTATTATTATTATTTACTTCTAATAAAATTAGAAATTATTATTATTATTATTTACTTCTAATAAAATTAGAAATTATTATTATTATTATTTACTTCTAATAAAATTAGAAATAGTTTGAAGATTTTTTGAGAACAAAATAAAATTACAATTTCTGTAAATAAGTTTTTTCATCTTCCTCTCAAATAGATCTAAATTTTACGTTGCAGGGTTGGATCTCTCGGCCCAATAAGCAAGGGCCGAAAGGCACTGGCTGAGAAGCTATCCACCAAAAAAGAAGCTACTTCAATTTGGGTTTTCGGATGGGGATCAAATGATGAGAGAAGAATTCCATTCCAAGTTCAAATTGTATGGGCAGATAAACTCCAAGTATTTGTATAAATGTGACAATCGGTCCCAAAATGAGATAATAATTGATTGTGAACATTGTTTCGCAACTTTGCTCGTCACTATGCTTTTACAAAATCTTTTCCGCTGGGCGGGAGGTGGATAATACCAAAATACTTTCAAATCACTCTTTCCACCAAAACTACTTCAATGTTTTTAGTATGTCTAACTCACTCAAGGAAAACAATGATTTTCAAATATGGTCCTCTCATTGCTATCAATAAGCTTTTACAAAACCCATGAAGAAAGTTTCAGTAATATTTTTTCGAAGGCCATTTAAACGATTATAGTCCGTCATAACCCTCAAGGAACCACTTTTGAAACCAACATGCTTTTCAACAATGTTGTTCAAATATTCTTCTCAAATTATTTCCTTGAACGCGTGGGGGAAAAAAAATATTTTCAAAACACTTATCTTCGAAGACTATTTTAATGTTTCTAGTATGTCTTACCCGTCCGAGGAACCTCTTCTGCATGTCATGTGCATTAGTTGCTCATTAGATGTTTTATCCAGACACGAGCCTGGGGTGAGTGAGGGCCAGCGCTCCCATTGGGGGGAAGAAACTTTCAATAATATTTTTCTCGAAAACCATTTAAATGATTATAGTGCGTCATAACCCCTAAGGAACCACTTTTGAAACCAACATGCTTTTCAACAATGTTGTTCAAATATTCTTCTCCAATTATTTCCTTGAGCGGGTGGGGGGAAAAAATAAATTTCAAAACACTTTTCTTCGAAGACTAATTTAATGTTTCTAGTATGTCTTACCCGTCCGAGGAACCTCTTCTGCATGTCATGTGCATTAGTTGCTCATTAGATGTTTTATCCAGGCACGAGCATGTTTGGGGTGAGTGAGGGCTAGCGCCCCCATTGATTTTTTTTTACTACCTACCCTGAAAATTAAGATTATTACAAATATGCCCCCACTGAATTTCTTTTAAAATTTCCTAAAGCCCCCACTTAAATTAGAATGATATCAATTTTACCCAACTAATTTCTTATGGCCCTAAACTACACCGTTTCAGACTTCTACCTATATCTATCTATACACAAAACGTTAGGTCGTAAATTTCTGTAAAATAAATAAATTACAGAAGCTAGGGACGATCGATGACTCTCCAAGGGACCATCGAGCTCTTCCTTGCAACTACTTCTAATTTCTCGGCTTGGAACTTGGAAGCTTCACAACCTCCATGTATACATATTTTTCTCCAATTTGTAATATATATATATATGTGTGTGTGTGTGTGTGTGTGTGTGTGTGTGTTATATTTATGTTTGTATTTTGTGTAAAGACTTATAATCTTCTATGTTTTGATTACAGGAGTTATTTGGTTCTGTTTGAGCTGAGATTTGAGATAGAGTTGGATCCTTGAAGAAATTGAACAGGTTAGGGTTTTCAATTTTTTTAAAACAATTATATGAAATTGGGGTTAGGGTTATAAGTATTGCTAATTTTGTTTTATGAAATTGAGTTGGATGTTGTTAATTGTGCTAATTTGTTTATGAAATTGGAATTGAGATTTTCACTATTGTTAAACTATTCTTGAATTTGGGGTTAGAATTTTTTTGCTTTGCTAGTTTATATATGAAATTCGAGTTAGGGTGCGTTTGGAAAGCCTGTTTTTTGTATTTGTTTTCTGTCTTCAAATATAAAAACTGTTTTTGTATTTGTCTTTATTTTTTCAGGAAAAAATTAAAAACAAAAAAGTGTTTGGATGAAGGTGTTTTCACCACTTTTATTTGGTGAAAATTGTATTTTATGAATTTTGTGTTTTCATTGTTTTTACCACCTAAACAGTGAAAAAACTCAAAAAACAACTAAAAGTTGTATTTGGTGTTTTCATCACTTTTACACACTATTCACAGAAAACAGTTTTCTTGGGGAAAAAATAGTGAACAGTAAACGCGTTTGCCAAACGTGTTTTTTTTTTTAGTCTTGTGAACAGTAAAAAAACAAAAACAAAAAACAGGGTATCCAAACGGACCTTTAGGGATTTCAATAGTATTAGTGTAGACTTCAGGGTGACTAATAAAATATACAAATAAATTAATAGTATTAGTGCAAATTATTTATTTATTTTCTGTGATTCTGATAATAGTATTAGTGCATACTATAAATTAATAGTGATTCTGTTAAAAATATACAAATAAATTAATAGTATTAGTGTAGAGTATAAATTAATTGTATTAGTGCAGATGATTTTCATTATTAGTGCAGACTTGGGGTTGCTTGTAAAATTGTGAAGTTGTCAACTATTTATTATTTTCTTCCACAATAATGGAGAAATTTTACCCACGAATCCTCCCATCATCTGTAGAAGTCAATCTCAATGATAAAGCTCATGTAGAAGTTAACCTCAATTATTAAGCTCCTGTAGAAGTGAACCTCAATGATCTTCCTACAGATCTTGGACTACGAACTCCGATATTAAAGTATAATCCTAATATACGAGATCAAATTTGTAGAGCATATTTACTAAAGGGTCCTTGCCAACCTATTGAACATAATTTTCCTAAAATGTCATATGGAAAAACCTCACGACGATTTAACCCGGCATGGTTTGGTGAAAATTCTACTTCGTTAGAATATAGCGTAGCTAAAGATACAACATATTGTCTATGTTGCTATCTTTTTAAACCTGACGTTGGACAACAATCAGGTGGTGATTCATTTGTTGGTGAAGGGTTTTCAAATTGGAAAAAGAAAGAAAGATTATAGTGTCACATTGGAGGTACCAATAGTGTCCATAGCCAATCTTCAATTATGTGTCGAGCACTATTGAATCAAGAAGAACACATTGTCTTAGTTTTATCCAAACAATCAAATAAGATGCGAACTGAATATTGAATACGATTGAATGCATCAATCGATTGTATTCGATATCTTTCATGACAAGGGCTTGCATTTCGTGGTGATAATGAAACCGAAGATTCAAGAAACCAAGGAAATTTTCTTGAGATATTGCAGTTTCTGGCATATCATAATGAAGAGATTCGTTCGGTGACTTTAGAAAATGCTCCTGAAAATCACAAATTAATAGCACCCAAGATTCAAAAGGATATTTTTAATTCTATTGCATGGGAGACTCTTAATGTGATCATCAAAGATATTGGGAATTGATTTTTTTCTATTCTAATTGACGAGTCCCGAGACATATCCACAAAGGAGCAAATGGCTTGTGTTTGCGTTATGTGCACAAGAATAGGCATGTTGTTGAACGTTTTATAGGTCTTGTACATATTAGTGATACTACTTCCATATCCCTTAAAAAAACAATTGATAGTTTACTTTTGAGGTATGGGTTGAGTATTTCTAGATTGCGCGGTCAAGGTTATGATGGGGCGAGTAATATGCAAGGCGGATTCAATGGTCTCAAATCACTTATCTCTCGTGGGGATGGCAAAAAAGTTCGAGGATATTGTTTCTTTTTTTACTTTTTTTTCCAATATTGTGAATGTAGTTGGTGGTTCATGTAAACGTGGTGAAATTCTTCAATGAAGGAGAAATTTTTTTGGCTTATTAGAATTATTTAAATTTTTTAGTTTTGGTCTTATTAAAGTATGCCCCCACTTACCGAAATCTCTAGGTCCATACCTGGTTCTATCACACCCTATCACTCCTAGGACCGAAAATTGAGCCTAAGAACAGCGGTGTGCAACGGGGTGAAAGAAAAACCAAAATCCAACTTTAGGACAACATTTGAAAATGAATGCTTCAAAGACCCATTCTTAGGTTAAAATGATCATACGGTGTGTAAAGGAGGCCAACGGAACCAACAGAAAGCAAAACGGAGTCAAAATCGGAGAAAGAAAAACCCGTCACTTCACAATGCCCATATATCCCAAAAGTGATTAAATAAGTTTGAAAAACACATGGTTATGTGTTTGGAAATGGAGAAATAAGATGGGACCCAAAATGCATTAAAACCCCACTTGAAAATTTTAGAAATCTTATAATATGATGTCCGGCTTAACCGAACCGAACTCACCATCCTAATGGTCAAAATAAGGAAATTGAAGCAAGAAAGACACATATACATCATTCTACATATCCCAGGATCATTACATACAGTATGACCATTCCTTTGCAAAAACTAACTTTAAGTTGGTAGCGAGATCAATATACATGCTACTAAGTACATTTCTTGCAAAAATTACTTAAAGTGCTAAGTAATTTTTGCAAGAAATTACAATAACTTGTCAACATCAATTCCGCGCGATGGCACAAAAGAATAAGTCCCCCATGTCTAGCACTCCATAAAGGGGTACAACAAGTCAACAATACAACTACGTCTAACATGATAGTCCAAAAGAATATAAATACATAGCATCGTATCTAGTGTCCTAAAAAAGGTACAAAATAGATAGAAAGAATGCAAGTCAACATGTCCGCCACCAAAAGTGCAACAACACTGAACAAGTCTTAAAAAAGTTACCAATATGGCTAAGGTTCTCCCGTGGCAGGATCATCACCTGAATTGTTTTAAAAATAAGGGGTGAACTACACTAGCTCAATAGAGGAAGCGTTACCATTTCATTCCCAGTCGTCTGGGTGGTACAACCCCAACCCAATGGTGCATGCTTCTAATCTTAGGTCGGTCCGTTGTCCCACATAGCTCTCACGCCAACCCAGGACCCCAGCGTACCCACAAATAATCCCAACTGATGTCCACCAGGGATGAAAAATATAATGCATAAGAATAACCCCTTAGGACGGCTTAAGTTTTACCTAGCGCAAGCGCACAATTCAAATTATAGTATAGAAATGGCTTGTGAAAGGGAATGTTGAACCCACAGAATCTTGGTTTATTCACTTCAACAATTTAAAAATATTGAATTATATTTGAAAACGAGTTTTGAATTGATTATGTGAACTATAACTAAATTAACTAAAAACATAATTTAAATTGAGATTGTGATCAAGATACAGAAAGACTAGGGTTTTCATTGCTCTACCACTAACCGCATAATATAGTTATCTATTTTATCAATTACAAGAGGGCGATCCATAACTGTGAATCATATCGTATCGCAAATAGTCGAATATGACCCCAAAAAGGATACTGTCAATCGGAGTCACTACAATCCATCTCTGGACAGAGTGTAATTAATGCATGTTATTTATTTTACTCTAATCTACTCATACTGCATGAAATTAAACTAAAGCATGTCTATATTACCTCGTCGAGGCATGGCCTATGTAAATTTAGGGTTTCAAGTATTAAGCATCATTGTGTAGAAAATCATGAATAAAGCATTCGAGTTCTAGCCCATAGTGAATAACCATGATTGAGTAAGATAATATATTCATTCAATCTAAGAAAAAAATTTAGAACAATATAAGATCTTATGTTAAGAATAAAAACGTTCACACATCTAGCCACTTTTAGCTACTAGAAACGTTGACCAAGTGTAGCAAAATCCTTGGAACCAACTATTCTTGGGAATTGTGTCATTTGAACCCCCTCGACTCCCTTGTTATGATTCTAGAAGTTACGTCTCAAAAAAATGATATTTCTGCTCTCCGAAAGACATTTTTCTCTTAAAAACACATCTTTTGCTCTCCTCTTGGATAGATATAAACACTTCTCTAGTTAATTCACCAAAATTACCTCGTTATCTTCATTAAGCTCCTGAAACACTCTTATATACACGAACGACATAAAAAATACCAAATAATGGAATGTACAGCCAATATAGGAGCCTAAAATGGACAATATTTGGCACATATCAGACCCCCAAACTAACATATTGCTAGTCCCTTAGCAATGAACTCAGGAAAACTTTCTAAACCTATATTGTGATGATTTTTATTCTAACTAATCTATACTAACTACACTAGTCTATACTAATCCCTTGTTTTCGTGAGGGTCGACGATTACACTTAGCATGTATAACAAGCCTTTTAAACCCTTTAACACACCCAGTGGACGAGTTAAGTCTCATAAGTGTTAGCTATACTATCCACAACTTCTCCATTCTTCATTATCACGCATTCATGCATTTACACACTCATTAACCAAGTCATGATACAATGTACAAGATATTATGGATGCAAATACTCCCACTCACTACTGAACAATAACTATCTTCAGCTCATGTTATGAATGATCCCCACTAAAGTAAATAACTTCGTTACTCTCTACTCCCAATCCGAACAACCTTCCATTTTTTTGTGAACATACGACTATGGTAAACCAATCTTTCTTCTTCTACTTCATTGATCAAACTTTGTCATTTTTCATGAAAAACTCATACTTTCCACTTTTCCACTTTATCCCTTTTTATCTTTCTAAGCTCCGGACTTTTGAGCGAGGATTTTAGTCCCGACTAACTGGGCTCAAGCTTCTTCCATAGGATTTATGCTCATTAGTTTTCTCCCCTTTTTACGCGAACACTTTGTTACTTTGTAGTATGAGGCCCGGTTACTCAGATCGAAAGACTAATTGTAGTATTTTATTTCTCAAAATAAATATTCATATTTTCTCCATTCCAACTCCCCTTTTCTTGTGACAAAGCTAATTTTTTTAACTACATTCAAAGATCAATTAATTATCCCATAGTGAATGTGTGCATGTGCTTATAGGTCAAGATCGTCCTTCTCGATTTCAATTTCACTAATTCATTCACCTATGTAAAACCACATCATTTCACTAATTCAATCTAATCATTACTCTCATGAGCGGGAATATCGTACCACATACTACTCATACACCATTAACACAAACTGAATCAACTTGTAATGCAAAACACTTATGCGTGAAAACAAAGAACTTCTCCAAAAATTTCAAATTTTTCAAAAAAAAAAAAATTCAATCATTCCTTATAGCTATCTATACCTTCCCCTCAAACTTAAATTAAACCATGTCCTCACGGTTCACAATCATACTCATGAGAAAGAATATAGTTACCCTTGAAGCGTGATTCCGTACTTTCAACAATATCGCACTTGTTCTCCCCCCCAAACTTTGATCAAGCCACTTGTAGAAATATTCAGCAAAGCACACATACCCAATATCATAGCAAGGGAAAAAAAATATACAATTGCTTTCCGAAAATCATTACTCAATATAACACAAGGAATGATTTTTTTATTGAATAACATAAACAATGATTTGGCTTTAATGACCTACAATCCTACGAATTGAAATTATAGAAATTAAATGACATTCTATTTTATAAACCAAGGCTAGAAACTCACTTTCACAGCCTAGGACCAATTTTTAATATCGTCGGCACGACGTGACCTCTTCCTCCTAACCTGTATCATACACTTGATCCACCAAACTGACAGATGCCATAAATTCCGACCCTAGATCAATATTCTCATAAATATTCAACCACTGACCACGCCTCTTTAACCTCTCATTTCCGAAACCTACCTTTCCGTGGGGGTAAACTGATTTAACTCTAAATGGTCCATCTCATCTTAATCGGATTTTACCTGGAAAAACTTTTAGTCTCAAATTAAACTGCCGTTCTTTTCGACTAAGCTCAAATAACTTAAGATGAACATGCTTAGCATGATGAACTCTTGTCCGAGCTGTGTAAATTCGAACATCTTTATACGCACAATTTTGTATCCCTTCATACTCAGTTCTTAATCGTGGAGCTTCCCAGACATACAACTTATCTACCATGTTTATACTTAACACTCACTCATCTAGAAAGGGATCTTTAAGAAGGGTGTCATCCTTGGTAGGCTCTATGATTGTTCGTGGTAAATGATCAGCTCTAGCAGTCTTCACACCCTTTTTCTCTTTCAGCACACTATACTAATGATCCTTAATTAACCCATACAACACCATCTCTTGAATCGTACTTTCAAGCACCAATCGTTGTGGAGGAATAACTAGAGGTCCAAGTGACTCTCTCGATGCTTTCTCCGGCTACGAGTATAATGCAACTTCCAACGCCACGATAACTTCCAAATTAGATCGTTGTTGGT
Organism: Cornus suecica; assembly: GCA_963922005.1. Classification (NCBI taxonomy): domain Eukaryota; kingdom Viridiplantae; phylum Streptophyta; class Magnoliopsida; order Cornales; family Cornaceae; genus Cornus; species Cornus suecica. The sequence continues at coordinate 37,829,322 of OY998246.1, read as the reverse complement.
CCTCCCATTTTTCAAACTTTACCTCCGACCTTTTAATCACAACATCTAAATCATCTCTTGCACTACTATGAGGTACAACTTCTTCAACCATCTCATCAATATTATCTATGTTAAAACACTCAGTTGGTTCAAGTAGTTGATGGTTGATATAAAAAACATTCATCCCCATTTTTAGGTTCCCAAAAGATATATCAATAGCCCCTGTTCTGCAATTAATGCACGCATTTGCCGTAGCAAAAAATGGTCTTCCTAAGATAGCAAGGATATGTCTCCTTGATCTGTGGTCAGGTTCCATGTCTAACACCATAAAGTTTATAGGATAATATAACTTGTCCACTTAAACAATGACATCCTTCAGAATTCCTCTCGATTGTTTAGTTGATCTGTCTGCCAATTGAAGCACCACCGAGGTCGGATTAAGCTTTTTTGACCCTAGTTACTGATAGACTGCATAAGGTAATAAATTAACACTCGCACCGAGATCAAGAAGAGCTATGCTAATCTTTTGGATACCAATGACACAAGAAATAATGGGAACACTGAGATCTTTCCTCTTAGGTGGATTATCATTTAGTAAGATCCAACTCACTTGTTCAGTCAACAAAATCTTCTTTGGGACCTTAATTCTACTTTTCCTTTTTTTGCCTACAGAGGACCTTAAGAAATTTAGCATAGGGTGGAATTTGGGCGATAATGTCTAAGAGAGTTATATTGATCTTAACCTATCGGAATGTTTACAATATATCCTTCTCCTTATGCTTGCCATATGAAGTCAACTCTCGGAGACGTTGAGGGTAAGGTGCTGCCTCCTCATAGTGTGCCCTATCCGGCTCTTCTGGTATTGTCTGATAAACTCCTTCCTCCTCTTGGGATTATTTTATTTGAACCTCTTCAACCACCTTTCGCTTGTTCGCCCTCTCCTCAACTGCTGCTCAACCTTATTCTCCCTCTCCTTTCCACTTTTCAGAGTCTAATGGCTTGGACTGTCTTATAATTATAATGAATAAATGAATCACACTCCACTACTTGTTGACTCTTTGGATTAGTCACCGGTTGACTAAATAATCTTCCATTTTCAAGCCTATTCATTGCATTAGCTAGTTGCCCTTTTTGGATTTCTACCTTAGCAATTGATGGAGAATGAGAGTTCAATAACTGGACATGAGAGTTCGGTAATTGGATGGATGCTTGAATACTATTAGATTGATTTTTAAACTCATTAGATTGATTTCGGAAATCTCTTAAGGCGCTCATCATCTTGTCCTCAAAACCAGGCAGTCTAGATGGTGGGTGTTGATTTTGAAACTAGGGATGATTTTTGTTAAAGGGTCAGACTGATTGGGTATTATTGGATTGAAAATTATGAGTAGTGAATGTTGGAGTCGCAACCGCATCAAAAGAACTCAAGTCGGGGTCAAAATTGGTATTTTAGCACTTAACCACGCAAAACCCCTACGCTTGAAGCGTATGTGAAACATCAAAACAACACTTTCTAGCCACTTTTAGCTATTGGAAGCGTTGACCAAGCGTAGCAAAATCCTTGGAACCAAATTTTCTTAGGAATAGTGTCATTTGAACCCCCTCAACTCCCTTGTTACGATTCTTGAAGTTACGGCTCGAAAAAATAACGTTTCTGCCATCGGGGAGACACTTTTCTCTTGGAAACACCTCTTTTGCTCTCCTCTTGGATAGATATAAGAACTTCTCTAGTTAATTCACTAAAGTTAGCTCATTATCTTCATTAAGCTCCTGAAACACGCTTAAACACACAAACGGCATAAAAAATATCAAATAATGGAATGTAAAGCCATAACAATAACAAGATAGGGCCTAAAATGGACAACATTTGACATCTATCACGCACATTCTTGATAATCATAAGAACAAATAATAATGTCATAAGATAACAATGAAAATCAAGCTGCATATAAATATGCAATGCAAAGGCCAATGCAACACCCTAGCCACTAAGGGTAACTGGATATAGTGTGACCATAGAACATAAACAATGAGTTATATGTACTCACGAGATAAACACTGTGTTCGAACCAAAGTCCTCCCATGCCTCCCTGATTCCGGCCTTACTAGTCCACCGGTAGCGAGAGACACCGTCTGACCAATTTTTGCGATGATCCGAAAGGTTCACTCACACAAGTTTTTTGAATGAGACATGAAAACAACACCAACTTTATATTTATACACATGGTATCCAACATATACTAATCATGCCTCAAAAGTGAACCGAGTGATCTGATGAGTGCCAAATATTATCCATTTTAGGCACCTAACTCACTACTGTTACGTCTTATCATTTCATTATTTGGTATTTTTAAGCGATTTATGTGTTAAAGCATGTTTTAGGAGCTTAATGAAGAAACGAGCTAACTTTGGTGAATTAACTAAAGACATGCTTATATCTATCCAAGAGTAGAGCAAAACAGGAGTTTTCAAGCAAAAAGTGTCTCCCAGAGGGCAAAAACGTTATTTTTCGGAGCCGTAACTTTAAGAAATATACCAAAGGAGTCGAGGGGGTTCTTACAACACAATTATCAATAAAAATGATTTCCAAGTATTTTGCTACGCTTACAGTAGCTAAAAGTGGCTAGAAAGTGCTAAAACTACGCTTGACATTTTTGGCCCAGAGCAAGCTAAGCTTAAGCGTAGGGGGCCAAGCGTAGGAAAGCTGGCAAAGTTTAGTCCTTATCCGAGTTGAACTCTTTTGACATATCTTCGACTCGCACACCTCTAAGCACGTGTATTTGACATATTATACATCAGATTGAAGGGTTTGGCTCAGGTTTGGCTCGTCTGTCCACCACTCTCACTGAAGTGAAGATACAACTCGGCAAAATCCTCCATCGTCTACCACTCTCAAATGGCAATGCTCGCTAGTATCGTGAAGAAAAAGAAACGACATCACGAACCGAAATTTTATAGGGAGAAAATTTCATAAGAAAAGGAAAAGAACGTGGGGCGTTACAATTATCCCCTTGCACCTGAACCTCTTCATCCCTTACCTACATGGTAAGTGAGCTTCGTCCTGGTTACGAGTTACCGCTTGGTGTTGAAGTAATGGATAAACACCGTCTTTATATTAATTATTGGACTTTGGATTCAATTCTTATTAATCAAGTTTGCCATAATAAAGATGGAATGATTCGGTCCCGACCTATGATTGAGGTACTCTATAAATTTCATATGCACTATTGGGTGTCGATTCCATGGTTAGTCATTGATGTTATTTCCAATCACGTGGAGCAGATAGTTGAGCTTGAAAATCCACTTGCTAATGAATGGACACTTACCTTTCCCTTTTGTATAAGAAAAGTGTTAGAAATTGAATTTGGGGATGGGATGTATGACAATGAGGATGAGTATAGCTTTTATTAGGTGTTATTGTTCGTGAGAATTTGGCAAGGAATTGGATAAAGGTATGAAGTATCAATGGCATGTGGGCTAAGAGAAACATTAAGGGTTGCTAGTAACAAGGGAATGGAGTAGGATTTGATTCAATTTTTGCTCAAAGCACTTATGACAATTGTTTATTTATTTTCATGCAATTTTAATGCCTAGAGATAGGTCGTTATTTTAATTCTTGCAATTTTAATTTTATAAGTTTTAGGCCTTTAGGCCAATTTTCCATTCATATTATTAATACAATTTCATTCCTTATATTTTAGTATTTCTTTTGTATGTATTTTAAAATTTTATACATTATCAACTTCGTACCATGCTATGATCTTGGTCTTGGTATCTTGACATGACTAACAAAGAGTGCAATTGAAGTTTGGGGGAGTTTCGCAACACTTCGACGTTCAATTCCGAAATTGCGCCAAAAAGTCAGTAAAATTGTTTTATCCTCATTTATTTTGATGACCATAAGGACAGTCTGATTTAAGTTTGGGGGAGGGGTGAAATAGTTATTTTTAATCATGTATATCATATAATAGGGATTAGTAAAGAAAAAAATTAAAATTTTTGAAAGATATATATATATATATATTTTTATTTTGAACAGTAGCTAGTGTTTTTTCAGACATCTAGAGGTATAATTGATCGCAGCTTAGACGCGATCAATCGCAATATTAATTCTATAAGTTGTAGGCCCTTAGGCCAAGAGAGGAGAGTGTGAGGGTTTAGAGATGCTTATTTGGAAGACTAAATGTTTTAAAGTTCTCAACTTAAACATATATATATATATATATATATATATATATATATATGTGTGTGCATACACAATTTCTATCAACTAACCTCATAATCCAAGGGCTAGGAATCAAGGAGAGAGGAATGAGATTGTAGAGATTAATGTGGTGTAGACACCTTACCACCAACTTGAGTCTTCTTAAAAAAAACATCTTGCAAATGGAAGGTTGAGATTCAAGAGAGCTATGATTGACATTTCACTTTCCCCACACTCCCTAAGTTACCCATGACACTTCAATTTATTTATAATAAATGCCATGCATTATAGATGATTTTTAGTATGAGAGAACACTTCGTGGACTAAGATTGACATTTCACCGGACGTTACACTATCACAAATCACCGAATGATAACCATCGCAGCAAAACCACGTAGCCGGCAAAGAGAATCCACGAAGTTGTCCTGGTAAATCTGAAACGTAAAGCGCAAAAAATTTACACGTACAAAACACTAAGATTAAATAGGACGTCGTGAACAACAATAATGTGATGTCACAACCAAAGAATAATTTGAAAATAATTTCAGTAAAAGGGAAAGTAACACGAGGTGTTACAACCTTTCCACCTTAAGAGATTTCATCCTCGAAAGTAGGGCGTACCTTAGTCCTCGAGTCACATCCGGTTGTTCAGGCCGAATGATCTACTTACATTCCTCTGTAATTATCACTGTGATATTGCACGAAAAAAAAGAAGTGACTGAGGTATTGTCTTACTCGGTTGGAGTTAAATCACAACGTGGTGCACCTAGTAAGACATGTCCTCGACACGATAACACTAAAACCTAGAGCTCTGATACCAAAATGTCAAGCCACAAAATTCCCGAAGACTCCGATATGGAGTGTCAGCAAATTCCAAGGGGTGACGTCAGTGCGAGCGATCACCAGAATCAACAATAATCATAAAAGAATAGAGGAATAATAACTAATAATTAACTGGATTCAAGAACCAAAGTCCATACAAGCGATAGTACAATAGAGACACAAGCGATAGTATTTAGCTATTTACGGTATGACCTGATTCATAGTTATGGATCGCCCTTGTATAATTGATACAATAATGAATTATATTATGTGGTTAGTGGTGGAGTGATGAAAATCCTAGTTTTCTCTCTCATATGAATCACAACCAATTTAATTTGCTTTTTAGATAATATTAGTTAAGATAGATAATTTGGTCTTTGACCACCCAAACAAATAATTTTTAGAAAATATAATTCAGTATTTTTGAATTGCTAAAGTGAACAATCTAAGTCTCTGTGAGATCGTTATCTCTTACTCAAGTCATTTGCTATTCTACAATTGATACGTGCCCGCATAGGGTAAAACCTAGAGCTGTTAAGGTATTATTTTTAACCACATATTTTTGCACACCTGACGTCGTATCAAGTTTTTGGCACCGTTACCGGGGACTGAGCATTGTTCATTAAGTTTAGAAGTTTATTTACATTGTGTTATTGTAGTGTACTGAAAGTTGGAATTTTTTGTGTGATTGATAGGTACTCTGAAAAGCATAAAGGGATTTAGCGAAGCAGAAGTTGCGTCGTTGGACCTCTGGTGAGTTTTTGTTTATCTTAATTTTGTGCATAAGTCTAGCTTTATTTTCTATTAATATTTAGAGTAGTTTAGAAGTAAAAAACAAAAGTATAGAATTTTTTTTTTTTGTTTAGTGTATGACCGATCGAAAATCTTGTTTTGATCCCAACGTTGAATTAGAACCTTTTGATACTGAGATCAAACGGATTTGTTTTTTGAAATCGTCGAGATATTGAAGAGTGTCATCGTCAGTCAAAAAAAGAAGAAGCGATGGGTGACCAAAGAGCCAACCTACCGAGGGCACCGGATATGTCCATGAAGGGATACTACGTGCTCGATGCATACGATTCCTATGCTGAGTTCCCAGTGGAAGAAGGCGCGAAACACTTCGAGATCAAGTCAAGCGTTATCAATATGCTTCCAAAATTTTCTAGCCTTAGGATAGAGGATCCATACCAGTATATTAATGATTTCTTAGAGGTTGCCTTGACTATTAGGTATGATAATCTGTCTAAGAATGATTTGCAAGTGCGTCTATTTCCTTGGTCGTTGAGAGAAAAAGCTAAAAGATGGTACGTCAAATTGGCTAAGGCAATTAAAATTGATTGGGAAGCCCTTCAAAAAGAATTCATAGAAAAACATTATACCTTAGGAAAGACCTCGGAAGCCTAGGATGCGATCAAAAGTTTTAGAGAGTCACCTGGTGAGAAGTTTCATGATGTTTGGGAGAGATATAGTGAAATCTTGTATAAGCGTCCCCACCATAGGTTCTCTGAACATGATGTAGCTAAGAATTTTTACATGGGACTTGGAGAGACTCATAAGCCTTTGATAGATGCTTTAACACAAGGTCAGTTTATCTTGAGGCCAGCAAAAGAACTCTTAGATTTGTTTGATAATATTAGTGAGAATACTATTCAATATGAATCTGAGTTGAGGGCTAGAGGTGGACAGGATAGAAGATCTAAGAAAGTTTATGGTGTGAATAATGATGATGTGAGAGATTCAGTAGCATTCATAGGAGAGAAGTTAGAGAGAATTGATAAGTTTCTTCAGCAAAGTCATTTGCCTCTTAGTGAGATGTTATAAGTAGAAGATGAGTATTCCCAAAATGAGTGTTAGGAGATAATGGTTGATGATGCCAATGCATCGTGGAATTATTCCAATAATGCTCCTTTCACCAATTCATACACCTCCAATGCCAGAAATCATCCACTCATGTCCTACGAATTTAACAATATTGAAAATCCATCATCAAATTTCCATCAAGGGCCATCATTCAATCAACATCCAAGGTTCATAGATAGATAGCAGTCATCCAACCAACAACCAATGTTCACTGAGTGACAACAATCATATAACCCACAACCAAGGTTCCAACAGAGTCAACAATCATTCGACTCATAACCAAAAATCATGGCTAGAAATCCTCAGTCAAATTACCAACCCAGACAACCATCCAATAATTCTCAAGCTCTCCAACCATTTAATACTAATCAGGTTGTCCAACCATATAATTACCAAACTCAGCCTCAAGGAAACAAAATCCAAGGATTCATTCCAAATCCAGTTTATCATCAATATATTCAAAATCATCTCCAACATCAAAATCCAACTCAAAATCCACCACCAAGACCACATGGTTTTGAAGAAGAGGTGATGAGCGCCTTGAAGGAGTTAAAAAATCAAGTTTTGGGGGAGTTAAAAAATCAATCTAATCATTTTCAGATAACTATCCAATCAATGAACTCTAAATCCCAATCCATTGCTCAGATAGAAACCCAAATGGGGCAATTAGCTAATGTGGTGAATAGGCTTGAAGAGGAAAGATTGCTTAGGCAACCAGTGGTTAATCCAAAGAGTCAATAAGTAGTTGATCGTTATTCATTTGTTGAGCATATAATTATGAAACAGTCCAAACCATTACGACTCTGAAAAGTGTATGGGAAGTGGAGAGTAGAGTTGAGGAGGAACATGAAGAGAGGTTGCAGAGAAGAAAGGAGGCAGAACGAGCGGAAAGAAATAAAGCTAAATAAAAACGAAGAAAGGAGGCTGACAGAGTCCAGAAAGATAAATCTCAAGTGAATGAAGATGAAGAGCCAAAAAGGGCACCATATGAGGAAGAAGCACTGTTTCCTCAACATCTTAGAGAGCCAACCAAAAATGGTGAGGATATAGAGTCAGACATGTTGAAGACATTTCGACAAGTCAAGATTAATCTGGCTCTCTTAGACATTATAAACCAAATACCACCCTATGTTAAGTTCTTCAAGGACCTCTATAGGCAAAAGTGGAAAAATAGAGCAAAGACTCCAAAGAAGATCATGATGACTGAACAAGTGAGTTCATTGCTTCTAAGTAACATACCACCTAAGAGGAAAGATCTTGGTGCTCCTACTATTCCATGTGTTATTGGTGATAAGGAAATTGGTAGAGCTCTTCTTGTTCTGGGTGGGAGTGTTAATTTACTACCATATTCAGTTTATCAACAGCTAGGGTTGGGAGAGCTCAGTCCTACTTTGGTGGAGCTCCAATTTGCAGACAGGTCGACTAAGCAAGCAAGGGGAGTTTTGGAAGATGTCATCATTCAAGTGGACAAGTTCTACTTTCCAGTGGATTTCATAATTCTCGATACAGAACCTATTCAAGACTTAAAGAAATATATCCTAGTGATATTAGGAAGACCATTCTTGGTTACAGCCAATGCGCATATCGATTGCAGGACAGGAGCGATGGATCTATATTTTGGGAATATGAAGGTGAGGATGACTGTTTTTGATACAGGTTATCAAATTAATACACCGGTTGAGGTCTTTAATTTAGAAGAAGTCAATAAGTCTTGTGAATAACCGATACCTCAGAGTCGAGCAATAAATGACCTGGATGTTGTGATGGAAAGATTGAATGTATTTGAAAGAGCTCTAGGTTTGAAACTATGGGAAGAGCCAAGAGATTCGCCTAAATCTCCATTTGTGTCACCAGCAGCATTGGTGCCCGATAACTCACTTTATAAGATTGGATTGTATAACGGCACTGAAGGTCGAGAGAAGACCTTAGTGATGAAAAGATCGGAGGTGAATTTTGAAAATTGGGAGGATCAACAACAATCAAATTTGGAAGTTATTGCGGCATTGGAAGCTGTGTTGTACTCGTTATTAGAGAGATCATCAAGAGAGTCGCTTGAACCTCAACTTATTCCTCCAGAGAAGTTGGTGTCTGAAAGTACGCTTCCTGAGATGATGTTGCATAGGGAGGATGATGTATTAAAAGATAAAAAGGATGTGAAGAATGTTAGAGCTGAGCATTTTCCACAAACTGTCATAGATCCTACCAAGGATGACACCCCTCTTAAGGACCCATTTCCAGATAAGCGACTGCTGAGTATAAACATGGTAGACAAGCTGTATGCCTGGAAATATCCGCGATTAAGAAATGAGTATGAGGGGCTACGAAATTGCGCGTATGAGGATGTTCGAATTTACATAGCTCGAACAAGAGTGCATCATGCTAAGCATGTTCAACTTAAGTTCTTTAAGCCTGGTCGAAAAGGATGGCGGTGTAATTCAATACTGAAATTGTTTTCAGGTAAGATCCGGTTAAGAAGGGACATACCATTTAGAGTTAAATCGGTTTACCCCCACGGAGAGGTTGATTTTGAAAGTGAGAGGTTAAAGAGGCGTGGTCATAGGCTAAAGATTTATGAAAAGATTGATCCGGGACCGGAATTTATGGCATCTATCAGTTTAAGGGAGAATGGTGAATTGGTGAAAGGAACATTACATAAGGTATTGAAGGAGGATCTGTTGGACACATTACCTGTATATGGGGTGGAGTTAGAACATGAGAGAGGAGGTACTTTATATGGTGATTATTGTTCTATATTTGATGTCATGGATAATACTAATTATTCACAGGTGAGAGTACTGAGAGAGTCATATCCTATATTTTGTCCTATGAGTAGGGGAAGTGTTGCAGAGAGGAAGGGTGTTGGATAACCCTTTGAGTGGTCTTGTCGTGCCGGCGACATTAAACAATGGTCCTAGGCTGTGAAAGTTAGTTTCTAGCCTATGTAAAATAGTATGTCATTTAATATATGCAATTTTTAAATTCCTAGAGACGGTAGATCCTTAAGGCTACGTCTTTATCTTTGTTTTTATTTTTATTGTTTTCTTTTATTGTTATTTTATTTATAGGATTGTAGGCCCTTAAGGCCAAATCATTTGGAAAAAAATAGAAAAAAAAAAGAGAGAATTTTTAATTTATTGAAAAACATGTGTTAATTTTTGGATGTTTATGATGAATTTTTTTTTCCTTTACTATGATTGGGTATTTGTGCTTTGTTGATGATATCTACAGGTGATCTAATTCAAGTTTAGGGGAGGGGATTCATGTTTTGCTTTGAAATCCAGAATTGAGCTTTAAGGGTAACTGTATTTGTTCTCCTATATTATTTTTGACCATGAGGACATGGTCTGATTTAAGTTTGGGGGTGAGGGTATAATATTACAAGGAATACAAAATTTTCGGAAAAAAAATGAAATTTTAAATTTTTTTGGAGCAGTTCTTTGTTTTCACGCATGAATGTTTTGCATTACAATTCGATTGAGTTTTTGTATATGATGCATGAGTAGTATGTAATGTAATATTCTCATTCATGAGAGTAATGATTAGATTGAATTAGTGAAGTGATATAGTTCTACATAGGTGAGTGAATTAGTGAAATTGAAATTAAGAAAGATGACTTTGACCTTTAAGCACAAGCACACATTCACTATAGGAAATAGGCTGATCTTTGACTATGTAGTTGAAAATTTAATTTTGTCACAATAAAAGGAGAGAATGGGAGATATTTTGGTTGAAATGGAGTAAATTGAAAAAATATATTCATTGAAAAAAAAATGCAAAAAACAGTTATTTGATCTAAGTAACCGGGCCTTAGTATCACCAATATCACTATTCGTGTTTGAAGGGGAGAAAACTGATGAGCATAAATCCCATGGAAGAAGCTTAGGCCCAGTTGGTCGGGACTAAAAATCCCTGCTGGAAAGTCTGGAGACTCAGAAAGATAAAAGGGATTAAAAGTGGAAAGATGGAAATATATGTTTTTATAAAAAATGGAAAAGTTTGATCAATAAAGTAGGAGAAGAGAAACTGAAATATCATAGTCGAGTGTTCACAAAATCACAAAATGTTGTCTGGATTTAGTGTAGAAAGTAGCGAAATCATTCATTATTAGTGGGAACCATTCATGACACGAAGCTTGATATAATTATTGTTTGGTAGTGAGTGAGAGTATTTGCATCCGTGCTGTCTTTTACATTGTATCATGATTTAATTGAACTTATGTGTGAACTTATGATTGCGTGATTACAGAAAACTGGGATGTTTGTAGGTACCATCATTAGAAACCTTCACGAGACTTCACTCGTCCACTAGGGGTTTAAAAGACTTGTTACACGTGCTAAGTGTAATCGTCGACCCTCACAAAAAGCAAGGAGTTAGGTTAAATTAGTTAGAATAGTTAGAGTAGTTAGATTAAAAGGATCATCACAAGAAACGTTCTTTGAGTTTATTGCTAAGAGACTAGTAATATGTAAGTTTGGGGGTGTGATATATGTCAAATATTAAACATTTTGACCATTTAACTCACTATTGTTATGTCATTTCATTCTATTATTTGGTTTTTTATTGCATTTGCGTGTTAAGGCATGTTTCAGGAGCTTAATGAAGAAATGTAGCTAACTTCGGTGAATTAACGGAAGAGTATGTTCTTTCTACCCAAAAGGAGAGTTAAACGGCATTTCCAGAAGCCGTCATCTTCAGCAAAAAGTATAGTGGGTTCAAGACAGTCGTTTTGGTGCATTCACCGAGAAAAGTGATTTTCCATAAAATACCTACGCTTTTGCCGACGCTTTCAGTTTCAAAAAGTGGCTGAAAATTACATTTCTACGCTTGGACCTACACTTGGAGGTACGCTTGGGACCTATGCTTAGAGCGTAGGTGCGGAATGCTACAATATTTTCAGCACAAAATTTCAGTCAAATTCGGGAGCTCATATCTCGGTCAAAAAAAGTTCAAATGGGGTGATTCTTGAGCCTATCATCAAGAGCTTGAAGTCAACTTTACAACGATATATTATCTCCATCCAATGTGTGTAGCTCCAGATATTATCAAAAGAGTGAGAGGTGTCCTGCAGAAGAAGCTGGAAATTTCAGATTCGGGCCAAAATCCTATTTTGACCCGGATGACTTTAAGTTCGACCCCAACACCTCTATATATGTAAAATATACATATTATACATAACATATTATACATAATATGTTATGTATAATATGTGTATTTTACATATATAGAGGTAATGCTTGGTTGGGTGTAAAATTACCAAAAACGGTAATCCAATTCTCTAAGTTAAGGTTTCCCTCAGCTTTGCCTATAAATACCAAGTTTTGCTACAGAATTTTGGGGACTCATTTTCACTAAAATTTGGGACTTCTCTACAAATATGTTTTCAGAATATTTTCTAGAGATTCATCTATCATTCCAAGGAGGAGCCATTTAAGACCTAGAGATCTAGAGAAGAAGACTATGGAGAGCGTTTATACATCAATGATGCTATCACCGTCTTCCATGGCTAACTAACTCGGTATCTAGGGTTTTATAGCAATACCCTAGCCAATTAATGTAGTTCTTTCATTGTTGGTAATTGTAAAGAGGGGAAACTGTTGACTATACTGTGATAATTGTAGTAGTTAAGAGACCGTACTGATTTGCAATATAAAATTCTATGTTTGTTCTAAATTTTTGTCTTAGATAGAATAAATATATTATTTTGCACAACTATGATTATTCAATATGAGCAAGAACTCGGATGCTTAATTATGATTTTCTACACAATGGTGGTAATGAAACTTGAAACCCTAGGTTAACACAGGTCATGCGATTTAATATAGACATGTTTTAGTTTATTTTCATGCATTAGGAGTAGATTAAAGTGACATAATTGACATGTACTAGTTAGGTCAGTCATGAGACGGGTTGTCGTGGTCCGGTTGATGGTACTCTTTTTTGGGGTCGTATTTAGATATTTGCGGTACGACCTGATTCACAGTTATGGATCACCCTCGTACAATTGATATAGTAATTAACTATATTATGTGGTTAGTGGTGGAGTGATGAAAACACTAGTTTTCTCTCTCATCTGAATCACAACCAATTTAATTTACTTTTTAGATAATATTAGTTAAAATAGATAATTTGATCTTTGACCCACCAAACAAACAATTTTCAGAAAATATAATTTAATGTTTTTGAATTGCTAAAGTGAACAATCTTAGTCTATGTGGGATCGATATCTCTTACTCAAGTCGTTTGCTATTCTATAATTGATACGTGCGCTTGCATAGGGTAAAACCTAGAGTCGTTAAGGTGTTATTTTTAATCACTTATTTTTGCACACCTGACGTCGCATCAACAACAACATATAATAATGCACACCTATATATATATATATATATATGCACGTATATATATATATAGAAAATATACAACCAATACAAACCCCGTAGCACAGACCACCTCATAGATCACTACGACTTGTACCCACTAGTCCCACACTGACAATCAACACAACATCTATCACCAAAACACGGGAGCAACACTCCTATTCATAACACTCCAGGAAGAATAACACTCATACTTCCTAGATCACGAGCATACTGAGCTCCAAAAACTCCAATTAGTATAAACTCATACTATCCATCACCTCACATGTCACTACCCGACCTCTGTAAACCCAACTCAGGGATAAAACAGTCACTTAAACCTATGGGAAGTCACAAAGGTTGTCGAACACCAAAAAGGAAGTGAAATGGATTGAATAACCCATCACACCGATCACTCAAAGGTCACATGTTCGCCCAAGGGTAAAATGATCATTTCAAGGGAAAAAATGTACTTTCAAATATTACCCCACCTATTTGGACATAGGTTAAACCATAGATATAAAAAGAACCGAATTAAAATCCCTAAAGCGAGATATAAAGTTTTGAAAATGGCATCAGACGACGTCGACCCAAACAAAAAGTTAAAGTACCCATCTTTCACCAAGGGTAAAATAGTCATTTCAAGTGCAAATAAATGCTTTTAAATTTTATATCTCATATTTAGACATATTTTAGGCCTTAGAAATAAACGAGACCTAAATCAAAGCCATGAGGCGAGAGATGTGCATTTTTGAAAACGTTGTAGGACAACGCCGATAAAAACGAAAAGCTGAAGTACCCCACTTTCACCAAGGGTAAAACTATCATTTCAAGTGCAAATAAATTATTTCAAATTTTATCTAAAAAATTTGGACATAGGACAAGCCATAGAAACAAATGGGACCTCAATCTGAGTTACGAGATAGGAGAAATGAATTTCTGAAAATGGTCAAAACAGGGCTGAATTACCCAATCGACTACATAGGAGGTTGCAGTCGACTACACCAAACCTATAGTCGACTGAAAAAGGTCAAAAATAACCAAAATTTTACTGAAATAAAGATTTGAAGGCTCAGTCGACTAAAGAAAGGGCTCAGTCACACGGATCCTAAAAGTTGAAAAACTGACCCGAAACCACTTTAAACGCTTATGAATCATGGGGGATAGTCTCAAAACTATTAGGGAACTTTTGAAATGATAAAAATATCATTTAATCTCGATTTAGTTTTATCGAAAACATTTTCTTGAAAATTCGTAAAACTAGTAGTCTTGCCCCCGGTCTCCGTTTCGTACACCGCCAACTTTTAAAAGTTAAAATCTTTTATTTCATGACTTTAAAACCATTTCAAAACTCAAAGTTTTTGTCGACATCACAGGGGTAGGAAAAAATGAGTTTCTTACTTAAAGACTGAATGAACTCAAATACAAGTCTTATGAAAAATCCGTTTTCGGGGAAACAAATCGAAACACTAATGGAAAAACCAAAGTGAATTCGTAGATGCTTAATGGAATAATAGAATCAAGAAACGAAAGTGAATGGCATCCCAAATGAAAAGGTAAGTGTCTATACACAATGACACTAACCCTAATCCCACCACACTTCGCTCCACATCCAAACCCATAACCTTATAATGACTTAACCGAGAATGTCCACAACTCCGATGACATTCCATTCCTTAGTATTGCTAAAGGGAACCTAGTGGCCGTTGTCACGAAACCAACTAGTTTCAACCAAAAACCTCTTCCGATTCTTTCAACCTCAATTCCACATTCGAAACCACCTAACTTAGGTTTCTAACAATATCATAGGGCTATCAATACACAATCGACTTGGTTTACTCATAACCTCGTCTACTATAACCAAAACGTCAATCTCACCATTGATGCCACGTTGCTACACCAACGCCAACTAAACCATAAATCCATCACCCGCCTTCCCAAGGGGAAGACTTCAACTCACATTCAACTAAATAGCCACAACCGACTTTACTTATCATAAGAAAGTCCTTAAACCAACTCATATCACCCCCCTAAGGTATATAAGCACATAAAAACAAGTATAATCATTTATCTCACTTTATACTTTAAATAAGGCAAGCAAAGCATATTTTCACATCTTTCCATTTCACTTGAGCATTTTCACAACATATGAATTATATATATCAAAATTCACATTAAACATGTTCTTCAACCACATAGGATAATTTCATGATCCATATGTAAACATAAATCACATAATAGCAACTTAAATGTAATGTGACTCACACACCTCATGGTACACACACAACCATACCACCCTACTCTAAGGGTCAATAGGATCATTCTCTAACCATTCACTTTTTGAGGATACACGCTCATGAATGAAGGTAGATTTATCGTACCGTTCTTTTAACAAGGAAGACATCAAACACGACGCGGTCGTGCAATAGGATTTGGACAAGTCCTCCCCCTATCATCTCAGTTTCTCGGAAGATTAGTTCCGTATGAGCGAGAAACACCTCCTAGCCAGGTTTTACGACGATCCAAAACAAGTCTACTCACGCACAATACACAAACGGACGTAGACCACACTAATTGAATTCTCTCTATAAAAGGTGAACCCATATGCAATATGTCTCAATAGGCCATACAACAACATAAATATGTATCTCATTATATTTATACATATTTATAGCAATATTCCCAAAATGTTAACATGAATGTTTTTCACCATTCAACATGTTTTTAAATCTCATTTAAAGCAATAATCAACAAAAATGCTTCTCATGCAACATTCATTCTCCAATTCATCAAGTTGTCCTCTAATAGACAAGGATAACATTTTTATTCATTTAACATGCTCAATTATCAATTAAAGCATTTAAATCCCAATGATACATTCTCATGCACAAGAAATGTTCACATTCATCAAGTTGTCCTTTAATTCATAAGGATAACAATTTCATTCCATAAACATGCTCTTAGTTCAATTCAAGAAAGTTTTCCACAAATCATATCTCAAACATGACATGAATTTCCAACATACTTCAAAGGTACTAACCAAAGAAACTAGCCTAATCTTACTTCAAGGCTACATCCCTAACACCCACATACTCATATGTATAATTACACTTACACATATACACAACTATACCCACATATATATGCATACAAGCATACTTTAATCTTGGAAATCTCAAGAACAACCACCCACTAGCATACATCATAATCCTATCAATATTAACATCATGCACTTCACACACAAAGGTTAACTTACATACACATACTCAACCCTAACTTCACAATTTCAAGGATATACTTAACAATTTTTATCTAAGTTTAGGAATCCTAGAATCAAACTCACAATCATAGAATGACTAGTTAAGAAATTTTCCATTGCCTCTTAAAGAGCAAAGTCAATCACTAAGCAAGCCCAAGAAACCCTATCTCTTCCCCAACACCAAAATCAAATAAGAAATCTGGTGGAAAGCTTTACCATAGTCCCCTAACAAGGAATCCAACTCCAACACAAGAGGAGAACAAAAATTATCAAGTGGTTTATCAAGAAATCCTAAATTAGGGTTTAAATGGAAAACACACAAGGAATGAAGAACACTTACCAATCTTTGGCTCAAACCAAAGACAATAACACCATAAACATCTTCCATGTTGATGGCCACACCAAACTCCCAACTTAGGGTGATCAAATCCACCTTTAAGTGAAGAAAAACCAAGAGGGAGAAAATGAGAGAAAATGGAGATAAAATAATGAAGTCTTGTAATGGAAGACCAAGTGATGTGTAGAGATTCTCCACTCACACCTCTCACCATCCAAGGGTCCAAAACAAATATGGGGAAAAAGAAATGGATCCAAGGGCTAGGAATAAGTCTTGCCATGAAAGACTTATTATACCACTCACAAAACTCATTAACTTGCCAAACAAGGCCTTATCATCCAAGGGTTGAGAATAAGGCAATGAAAATAAATTAACCATCCAATGATTAACAAGAAGTCTTTCCAAGTGAAAGACCAACAATAATGCATTCTTGCATTTAAGTGTCAACCAAACAAGGCCCTATGATCCAAGGGTTTAGAACAAAGATGGGAGAATGAGATCAATGACTAGAATTGAGACACCACTTGAAAATGGGAAATGAATAAATTCCTCCTAACTTATGGTTAATTAGAAGAGTGTCATCATGCATCTTAATTACCCTTCTATCCCATGTCATCCTCTCTAATTACTAACATATCATTCATACCCCAACACTTTGCCAAATCTCTACACTTTTCACCAAGTGCTCTAAATATGAAAATACTCATTTACCATTCAGTCATTTCTTTTCCAAAATCGTTTCTAACTATTCTCATCATTCACAAAATGAAAATATAACAAGTAATTCACATAAGTACTATACCAAAACGTCTACAATAAACTAGGGTAACACATTCGGTAACACAACCCGATTGTCGAAGCTCCAACGAGAAAATGTTGCACGAACCCACGTAGTTGCCAACGAACAATAAATCACGAAGCCAGAAATGACAGTTCACAAAGTCATCCTACTAAGTCCGAAACTCAAATGCGAAAAATTTACACGTACCGAAAATACATAAGACATCATGAATAAGTGACGTCACAAAACATTAACACTTGGAAAAGAATTTCAGAAAGGAGAAAAGAAACGCGGGGCGTTATAGGTACAACACACGTAATTCTTTGAGATAAGAAATATTTTTCAAACTTATCATTAGGAGAAGCCAGTGTTAGTACAATATGAAGCCCAACAAATTTAATTGAAGGCTCCGGAAAAGCCGACATCATTTTACCACAAGGAACAAAAATACATTTTGAGGATGCCTTATATTCTACTAGGTCTCGAAGAAATTTATTGAGTTTTAAAGACATACGTCGTAATGACTATCATATTGAGACTACAAATGAAGCTAATATAGAATATCTCTATATAACTTCTATTTGTTCAGGCAAGAAGCACATATTAGAGAAACTTCTTACTTTCTCTTCTGGGTTATGTTTCATTACCATCAAAACTATTAAATCACATGTTATCATGTACAAGACTAGTGACCCTAAGCTCTTTATGCTTTGGCATGATCGACTTGGCCACCCAAGATCTTCAATGATATGTCATATAATAGAAAATTCACATGGACCTTTACTAAAAGACCAAAAGATTCTTTCACCTAGTGATTACCATTATACTGCTTACTCCCAAGGCAATCTAATTATCCGACCATCTCCCTAAAAAACCATTGTTGAATCCCCATCCTTTTTACAAAGAATCCAAAGGGATATCTGTGGACCAATTCACCCACCATGTGGACCATTTCATTATTATATGGTCTTAATTAATGTTTCAACTAGATGGTCACATATCTCACTGATTTCAACTCACAATGATGCATTTGCAAGACTTTTAGCTCAAATCATTCGATTACGAGCGCAATTCCCTGATCACCCAATCAAGTCGATCCATCTAGACAATGCTGGTGAATTTTCTTCTCAAACATTTGATGATTATTGTATATCAATCGGAATTGATGTTGAACATCCTGTCGCTCACACACATACCCAAAATGGTTTAGCAAAGTCTTTTATAAAAGGACTTCAGTTAATTGGTCGACCTTTATTGATGCGAACAAAATTACCTATTCATGCTTGGGGACATGTTATATTACATGTTGCATCTTTAGTCCGCTTAAGGCCAACTATTAATCATCAATTTTCACCATTACAACTTGTAGTTGGTCATCAACCTAATATCTCACATCTACGAGTATTCGGTTGTGATGTCTATGTTCCTATTGCACCACCGCAACGGACCAAGATGGGTCCACAACGTCGCCTGGGTATTTATGTAGGTTTTGATTCTTCTTCTATCATCAGATATCTTGAACCCATGACATGTGATCTTTTTGGTTGCGTTTGGTAACGGTTTGGTGCGGTGTTAGTTTTTGGTTTTGGTTTGGGTTGGGTTGGATTTGGTTTGGTGTGGTTTTATTTTGGTTCCAAATCATGTTTGGTGCAGATGGTTTTTGTGTGAGAAAAAGTGATGCTGAAAAACCAAACCATGTTTGGTAGAGTTGGTATGGGTTGAAATTCTGAAATCAAACCATGTTTCGTAACTTGGGATGGTTTCACATTTTATTTATAAATATTAAAATTTTGTAATATTTTACTATATATTAATATATTAAAATTTATAATATTAAAATATATTAATATATTTTAATTTTAATATTAATATTAATATTAATATTAATATAATAATATATTAATATTAAAATTTATAATATTAAAATTTATATTAATATTAATATTAAAATTTATAATATATTAATATTAAAAATTATATTAATATTAATATATATATATTAATATTAAAAATTATATATATTAATATTAAAATTTATAATATTAAAAAATAAATATTATATTCGGTGCTACAGTGATTCGGGTTGCTACAGTGCTACAGTGGTTTGCTACAGTGTCCGCACCATACAAAACCATCTACAAAGATGGTTCCAAAAATGCCTCCATTTGGTGTGCTACAATGCCATTTGGTGCGCTACAGTAGTACCAGCTCTAGTTTTACCAAACATGGGTTGGTACTACTATTCAGTACCAAAACCAAAAACTTGGTACCAACACCAGTTACAAAACAGGGCCTTTAAAGCACGGTTTATTGATTGTCACTTTGATGAGACTATCTTCCCACCATTAGGGGGAGAAAAGAAACATTCAAAAAACTTTGGTGAAATCATTTGGTATGCATAAACATTATCTCATTTAGATCCTCGTACTAATCAATATGAACAGGAAATTTGACAGATCATTCATTTAAAAAATATAGCAACCAATTGCCGGATGCATTTAATGACACAAAACAGGTGATGAAATCTCATATACCTGCTGCAAATGCCCCAACTCGAATTAATGTGCATGTTGGACAAACTAAAAATTCTGCAGCAAATGCATCACAAACCCGACAAAAATGTGGTAGGCATGTTGGTGCTAAAGATAATGTTCCTCGAAAGAGGAAAGTACAAGAAAAGGTGACAAGATCCTTAAAGGCAGCTCGAACATCAGATAAGGTTTTGACCCCAAAGGTGGCAGATGTTCCAACGGAAACATTTGTACCAAAAAATGATGAGATCTCAGTATGTTGTGGTGAATTATGGGATAGAAATATTATTGATATTGATGATATAATTTTCTGCTATGCAATTGCTATGGAAGTAACCAAAGATGATGAGGATCCCGATCCTTAAACAATCGATGAATGTCGATAAAGAAATGTTTGGTCACAATGGAAAGAGGCTATATAGGTTGAATTAGATTCACTAACTAAACGCCACATTTTTGGGCCTATAGTCCTAACACCCGATGGTGTCCAGCCTGTTGGGTATAAGTGGGTATTTGTACGTAAGCGAAATGAGAAAAATGAAATTATAAGGTACAACGCCTGACTTGTTGCATAAGGTTTCTCACGAAGGCTTGACATTGATTACAAGGAGACGTACTCTCCTGTGATGAATGTAATTACATTTCGTTTCTTAATCTATTTAATAATTTCTAAAGAACTAACGATGCGACTAATAGATGTTGTTATAGCATATCTATATGGATCACTTGATAGTGATATTCATATGAAAATTCCTGTAAGATTTAAATTGCTAGAAACAACTAATACTAAACCCCATAACATGTATTCAATTAAATTACAACGATCCTTGTACGGGTTAAAGCAATCAGGACACATGTGGTACAATTTCCTCAGTTAATATTTGTTAAAAGAGGGTTATGTAAATGATCCCATTTGTCCATGTGTTT
Source organism: Cornus suecica (assembly GCA_963922005.1). Lineage (NCBI taxonomy): Eukaryota > Viridiplantae > Streptophyta > Magnoliopsida > Cornales > Cornaceae > Cornus > Cornus suecica. Next base: position 37,808,269 of record OY998246.1, on the reverse strand, counting down.
TTATCAAGAAATTATCATCGGGATTTGTTATTATTGCTGTATATGTTGATGATTTAAATCTTGTAGGCACTCTTAAAGAGATCACCATCACTGCTGATTACTTGAAGAAAGCATTCGAAATGAAAGATCTTGGCAAAATTTTTTTTGCTTTGGGCTGCAGATAGAGCATTTACCAACTGGAATTTTGGTTCATCAATCATCATACATAAAGAAGGTCTTGAAACGCTTTATATGGATAAAGCTCACCCCCTAAGCTTTCCAATGGTGGTTCAATCACTTAATGCGCAGAAAGATCCTTTTCGTCCAAAGGAAGATGGCGAAAAACTTCTTGGTCCTGAAATTCCATACATCAGTGTAATTAGTGCTTTATGTATCTTGCAAATTGCACTCAGCTTGATATTGCATTCACTGTCAGCTTACTTTCCAGATACAGTTCAGAACCGACTCGAAGACATTATAATGGAGTCAATAATGTTTTACGCTACCTTTGTGGCACAACTGATTTGGGACTTTTCTACTCTAATCAATTACAGTCTCAGCTAATTGGATATGCAGATGTTGGTTACCTTTCTGATCCACATAAAGCTAGATCACAATTAGGTTATGTGTTCACTTGTGGAGACACAACAATATTTTGGAGATCTACAAAGCAAACACTTACTGCCACTTCTTCAAATCATGCTGAATTAATTGATATCCATGAAGCGAGTAAAGAATGTGTCTTGCTGAGATCTACAAAGCAAACACTTACTACAACACATTCGAGAAGCATCGAGACTCTTTTCAATTACTGATAGTCCGACAATATTATTAGAAGATAATGTTGCTTGTATTACACAGCTCAAAGGTGGCTACATTAAAGGTGATAGAACGAAGCATATCTCACCAAAATTCTTCCACACTCATGAACTTTAGAAGAGTCGTGACATTGATATTCGGCAGGTACGCTTCAGTGATAATTTGGCAGATTTATTTACCAAATCATTACCGACTTCAACATTCAAAAAGCTTGTACGCGGTATTGGTATGCGCCATCTAAAGGAGCTGATATGAGGGGGATACACTATTTAGGGAGATATTTGCATATTGTACTCTTTTTCCTTCGACCAAGTTTTTCCCACTAGGTTTTCTTAGTAATGTTTTAATGAGACAGTCTTATCCCATGCAATACAATTTTCACATACATAAGAATATTGTACTATTTTTCCTTCATTAGGTTTTTATCCCATTGGGTTTTTCCCAACCAAGGTTTTAACGAAGCATGTTTTTTATGTAGTGGTCCCAGAGTGTTATAAAATATAAATGTAGGGACCACTCTCCCACTCATTACATTTCCTTTTTTCTCAACTAACTTATGTCCCCCGTTTCTCTCATATAAATAGTTTAAGGCTATGTTTGGTATGCAAGAATGGAATGAAATGACCATTCTCATTCTATTGTTTGGTTGTAAAAAAAAACCATATTAGTAATGGAATGAACTTAAAATGAAATTTTTTCAAAATTACCCCTTTTAGTAACAAAGATATTATTCTAATTATATGATATTATTTTTTAATTATTTTTATTAAAAAATAATAAAAGATAATGAGAATAGTGGTGACGGATAACAAATGTGGTGGTAGTAAAAAGTGATGATGGTGGCGCTAACGATGATGTGGTGGTGGAGGAGGGGGGTGGTGGTGATGATGGTGGTATGTTGGTAGAAGACATTGAAGGTGGAAATGATGGTGAAGGTAAATTGAGATAGTGGTGGTGGAAGGTGGTGGTGGTAGAAGGTAAAGAAGGTGGTGGTGGTGGTGGAAGGTTAAGAAAGTGGCGGTGGTGGAGGTGGAGGAGGAAGGTGGCGGTGGTTTACTTAAAATGTACAAGAGTTATTTAGTAATTTGATGTTTTAAAAACATTCTTTAAAGAATGAAATGTCAATTCCATATGTTTAGTAGTTGAATAAATTTTCATTCTTTAAAATGATTTTTCATTCCAAGAGAATGATCATTCTGATTTCATTTCATTCCATTCTAACGTACCAAACACATCATAAGAACTTTGTATTTGGGGGTGTGCAAAATCTAATCCTCTCTTTCTCCTCCGATCTCTCTATGCTTTCTATATATATAAATATATAGTTTTATACTAAAATCATAATAGAATAATTTGTTATATAAAATTATGTTAGTAAGGAGACTCCACTGAAATGTTATTAATGAGGGGGAAATTTATAATTACTTTTGTTTGTGTATATTTATTTAAAAACATTAGATAGTTGGTATTCAATTTCCAAACAAGTACGATTAAATCTGAAAGTCAAATCGAATTGTATGATCAAATGTTTATAATTGAATCTGAATTTTTGAGAATTCTTGTACTTGTATAATTACTCTTCTAATTAAATTACCGTTGTAATTAAATTGAGTTGAGATTGAAGATTGTAACTAAACATTGATGAGACAACCCTGATCTATTACAATTTATTTGAATTCCACCAACCGACACTTGCTCAAATTTTTAAAAAGCAATTCAGATTGGACTCATGTTTGCAACATAACCAAACAGGGATAATTTGGTAGTTTCACAAAGTGCAACAAACCTCAAGGCTGTTGTTACACACACGCCTCAAATAGCGTGAAATTCTCACCTTGATTTATTGAAGTATGTGTAGTTATGTTTGTCGTGCCCATAATTGTAATTTTGCGACAATACCAGATGGCTTCGTAGGCCCCACTCCTTCCTTCTCTTCCGTGACTGCTCTCCGACCCAAGACGGCACACACACTAAAACACACTCCGTCTATAGCTGCAACACTCCAAGCTTAATCAGACACCTATCGTTTAGAGAGAGAAAACACAGGGACTCATGTTATAAAACCCTAATCACTTCGCATTTTGCTTCCCTCTCTCTCTATATATATATCACACACACAGAGCACGAAACCCTAGCAATGGCGACTGGTACTGAGCTACGGCAAATGGACCCTTCCATATGGAGAGCATGTGCTGGAACATCTGTACAGATCCCAACCGTCGATTCTAGGGTTTACTACTTCCCCCAAGGCCACGCCGAGCAATCGTCGTCTCCGCCGCTGTTCTCACCGCTCGTATCGTCGCAGCCGATGATCCTCTGCCGCGTCGCCGCCGTGCGCCACCTCGCCAATCCGGAAACCGATGAGGTTGTCGCCAAGATCCGCCTCGTTCCCGTCGTCGACCGTTCGCGGGATTTCCACCTCCTCGGATCTGGCGGGAAACGAGACGGCGGTGGTGGAGAGGAGGAGGAAGTGGTATCGTTCGCGAAGATACTAACGCCGTCTGATGCGAATAACGGCGGAGGGTTTTCGGTGCCAAGGTTCTGCGCCGACTCGATTTTCCCGCCGCTGGACTTTCAGGCGGATCCGCCGGTGCAGACGATAACGATTAGGGATGTGCAGGGTGCGGTGTGGGAGTTCAGGCACATATACCGGGGGACTCCGCGGCGGCATTTGCTTACGACGGGCTGGAGCAAGTTCGTGAACAACAAGAAGCTCGTCGCCGGCGACTCGGTGGTGTTCATGAGGAACCGGCGGAGCAGCGAGCACTTCGTCGGGATTAGGAGAGCCGTGAAGCCGAATGCGGAATCTGGAGGGAGATGGAACTTCCCGGTGGGGTCTGTGAGAGTGAGGGTAGAGGAAAACGGCGGGAACAGTGGTGGTGGTGGCGGGGAAGATGGGTTTTCCAGGAGTTTTAGAGGGAAGGATTCGGCGGAGGCCGTAGCAGAGGCGGCAGAGTTGGCGGCGCAGGGGAGGGAGTTTGAGATTGTGTATTATCCGAGGGTGGGTTGTGCTGACTTTGTGGTGAAGGCAGAGATTGTTAAGGAGTCGCTGACTGTGTTTTGGACGGCGGGGATGAGGATTAAGATGGCAATGGAGACGGTGGATTCGTCCCGAATGACTTGGTTCCAGGGTACAGTTTCGACAGCCATGGTGCCTGATAATGGGCCGTGGCGAGGCTCTCCATGGAGGATGCTTCAGGTAAACCATCTGTAACATATCTCTAGAGCACAGTCTATATCTTTCAATAACTATCATTTTATTGCAATATAATTTGTTTTGTTGGATTGTTTTTCATTTTGAATCCCTTTTAAGGTGTGTTAAACTAAATACATTAAGATAAGATGGTAGAAAGAGTGATTTTATGGAATTCCACGTCTTCTTATCTTTGTGCTTGTAATAAATCTTACTCAATTAAAGAGAGAGCGCACTTCAGTGTCAGTATGTTTACTTGAATTTGTTGAACTAAGAATACCCTTTGAGTTGTTTCCTTCATGCATATGTTACTACTTTGATTGGTAAACAGTATAAGATAATTATTGCTCTGCCTAATTGCATGATGTGCATCTTTGTGCAATTAAGTCATGTAGCATTTCACTTGGTCGTTTTTCTTTCCAGCCGCCATACGGTGTAATAGGTGCCGCGTGGAATTATTATTAAGAAATTATTATTCACTAACATGGATAGGCTTAGATTTTTGCAATATTAGATTTGGCCTCAGCAATCCATTGGTCAATACACTTGATCTTCTCTTTACATTCCCTGCTATAGATGCATCTTCATAATGTTGTTTATATAACTGTCGTGTCTTCATTTTATTATGGCAAATAGTGTGGGATGTGTTCATTGAATGGTGGGCTCGAGCATCGGACGAGTTTCAGCTTTGGTGAGCTGAGCTTGTTCAATGTAAAGCGCAGATTTTCAAGCCGACCGAGCTTTTTTCTAACTGTGTTGTTTAGGGCAATTTTTTTGCTAACATTTATGTTAGGATTCCTATATAAGGAAACCATGTGAAGAGTCATCCTCTCTGTCTCTCTCTCTCATTTTTTCTTTTTCTTCTTTTTTTTTTTCCTATTTTTGACAAACAATTAGAGCTAGATGAATTTTTGTTTTGGTTGTGTGAATCAGCAAGGTCTTGCATTTATTTGGAGCACATTAGCAATCTTTTAATGCATTTTTTGTCGCTTTCCATAATTTCCTTGGCAGGTTTTAGTAATGAGAGAAAATACCGAGGGTTCCTGTTGTAGTTTGGCTATTTTTTGTAGGTTAAAGGTTTGAAATTATGAACTAATTTAGGTGGTGGTATTGCCAGTAGAAGTGTAAATGAATGGTGTTTATCAGGTTTGTCGCATTAGTGGACCTTCCAAGCTAGTTTGTGTTGTAAACAACTCAGGTTTGAGACTAAATCTGGAATTTTCTGTAGTTACGATGCAGCTTGAAGCTCAATTATCCCAGCTTGTGAATTAATTATAATGACAATCCATTAAATTCATTAAGCTGTATGTTTGTTTATCATGTTCTATTTTGCTTTGTAATAGGCATACTGTTAGCTATAATTCTAAAATAGAACTCACATGAAGTCTAAAAAACTCTCTATGAATGCGGATTTTCATTCTTTTGTCTTCTTCTTCAATATCTATCTATCTATATATATATATATACTCGTATACCCAATCATACAGATTTCCATGTTCAGGAACAAATATATCTATTGAACCCGTTGAGGTCTAGGGAAATGAATTGTCCAACTTATAATTTGATTGGAGTGAGGCTCAATTTTACCCATGCCAAGCCTCCATAGCTTGTGAACATTGTGATTCCAATGAACTGAGCCTAGACATGGTTCTTCGAACTTGGTTTGTGCCGTTGAGCTCCTGCTAGGTAGAGTTGATTCGATGAACGTGACATATGACTTGGTTCTTTTACATGCAAAAGGAATAGTTATAACAGGATTAGACTGTTATTGTATGTGAACCATGGTCTTTGTCCAATGTTGTTAAAGGCGCACCTAGGTTCCAGGCTTATAGAGGTGCAAGACTTGCGCCTGTTGTCTGCTCCATTGCCTTTTTCATTGTGTACCACACTTCACTTAGGTGCGCCCTTCGCTTTCCGCCTAGGTTCCAGAGGACCTTTGATGCCTTTATTGCGCCTTCGGCCTTTAATGACAATGACTCTGTCAACAAGCTTATTTCCTATTAAAAGCAATCTCGCTGGCTCATGCTTGTTATTACGAGCTTATAAATTTTAGGAGTCTATTCCTTTGGTAGAAAATGTCAATTGAGTATTTACTTGTTTTTGTACATTTTGTGAAAAGAAAGAAATTGAAACCTGACCAATAATAATGCAAAGCCACATAAGGGACAAAAAAAAGAGTACTAAAGAAATTGATTATGACCGTCGGATGATGGGAATATGATGGGGATCTGTTTATGAAGATTGTGTTCTAAAAGGTTTGTTTGTGGGAGGAAGGTGATAGTGTTAAAAAGGTGTGAAAACTGAAGGAAGTAACTTTGTCAGGAGAAGTAAAGGCTGGCCATGCAGTGAGTTTTTGGGAATTTATTTGAGCAAAGGTGAATATGCTAGAGGGGTGCGTTCCGAAGTGGAAGTAAAAACTGGTTAGGTTTGGGAAAAATATCATTTGGCAGCTCATTATCTACAGATTATTTCTTAGAGTTGTGTAAAATTTCAATCGATGAAGGAGCATTGGTGTTCAAATATGTGTTACTGATGACATCGTGTGCTAGTGTCTAGGATCAGCTAGGGTCCATTGGATTTGCATCTTTAATATGTTGCGTCTCCCTTTGAAGTGCGATTTGGACTCTATAATAAGATATAAGGTCCCAATAAGGATTCATTGGCTTGGAAATTTGACAAAATGTTTGCTTTTGGAAGCTTACCAATGGTGATTTTTGTCTCCGTATTTTTGGATTGAGTCACCAATGTGCGCCATGTCTGTCTGTACTTTGGCCTGCTTTGGACCAGTAATATAATGTACCGCTGGCTGAAGCAGGATTTTTTCCTGATTAAATTTGTAAAATCCTATAAACAAAGATGTTTCCCCCCCCACCTCCTTTCTATCCGTCTTTTAGTTTCAATAGGCTAGGTATTTTAACCAATGGCAGACAACCTGCAATATTTTGTGCCATGCTAATATTACAAGCGAATGGGAGCTGTCAATTGTTTTCTTATTTTTTTATATTTTGGGAATTAATGTAGACATAAGGCTGTAACAGGAGGCTGTGATAATATACTAAACACAAACACCTCTTTTTAATATTGTTTTTATACGTAAGATATATATAAAAGGCACTCAAAAGGTGAATGGCAGTATCATTATCCATGATCTCCCCCCTGCTTGCTTTTCCATATTTGTTGTAGCACTTCCTGTTCCACTCTGCTCTACCCCACTCCGCCATATCTTTATCATCCTTTTATGATAGCTTTTCCACGTCATTGATCAAAGCCTGATCTACAGTGTTGATCTCCTTGTGTGATATGTGCTTGAAGATATGTTACAAGTCAAACCTAGATGATGCTTGTTCAACACAGGCTTTGTAGAGATATAAAATCACATTGAGAGGCTAAAAAAGAGCATATCACCCTTGAAGTTGTAGTATGTATAGAAGTGTTACATAAGAAGCCAATTTGTAAAGCCCCATCTACAAGGTTGGCGTCCGCAATGGAATCCATACTCATTGGAGCTTTAGAGTGGGCAAAGACCAGGCTCACCAGTTTGAGATTTCTCACCTACTTTTTGTGGATGATACGTAGGTCTTTTATGATGCTGAAGTTTCTCAGCTGAGATATTTGAGATGTGTGCTGATTTCCTTTCAAGTTGAAAGTGAATCTGGGGAAGAGATTTTTGGGTTCTTGTTGGACGGGTTCAAAATATTTCTTCTTTGGCTGTTGTTATAGGGTGTGAGATTTCTCCTTTCTGATTCTCTATTTGGGATTTCATTGGGGTTCTCCGCTTGAGGAGAGTGGGTGGCTGGGACTCGGTGGATGAGTGCTTTGAGAGGAGATTGGCATGGTGGAAGAAGCAGCATCTGTCGAAGGACTGGAAGGTAACTTTGTTGAAAATTACCTTGTCCATTTTCTTTGACTACAAGACTGAAAGACTTCAGAGGAATAATCTTTGGGTGGTATTGGGGAAGATCAAGTTCACCTTGTTCGTCGGGAGAAGAGGTGTAGGTCCATTCAGTTGGGTGGATTGTGGATTAGGAGGTTGGTACCCTCAAACAGATCTATTTTGGGAAGTGCTGTGGAGATTTCCGAAAAAGTAATAAAATTGATTGCTAAATAACAGAGTCAAACGTAAATTAGTTTTTACAGAGTTAAGCACCAGAGACTCTAGAGGAGGGTTTAGGGAGGAGAAATGGGGATGGTGTGCTCTTGAGGTCACGATTTGCGGAGGAGGCATTGGTGTTAGAAATTCGTTCATAACGAGGGGTGGAATGGAATCTCCAAACTTATGAGATTCAAAGTGTAGGATGGTAGGAGCATTCGATTCTGGGAGGATGTTTGGCGCGGGGACTGTTCATTAGCCTGCTCCTTTCCTAAGCTCTTCAGGATTGCTTTTGATAGCATTTTTGTTACCGATTTTTATTGGCTTGATACAGCCTTTCTGGAACGTTAGATTCAGGGGATATTTTCTGGATTGGGAGTTAGAGGATGCCATTTGTTCATTGTAGCTTCTTTATCATCAGAAATTCGAGTAAGGATGGCTTCCATGTGCTTGTGTGGGTGCCTTCCTCTTAGGGAAGCTTCACTGTGTCTTATTTCTTTAGATGTCTTTCGGATATTCCAGTTGATGTATTTCCTTGGAAGGTTGTTTGGCTTCCTCTTAAGGTGGGCTTCTTTGCTTGGACAACGATTTGGAGTCAGATGCTTTTGTGACATAATCTGAGGAGAAGGTGACAACGCTGTTAACTGGTGTTGTATGTGTTAATATAATGGAGAGTTTGTCGATCATCTTCTTTATCATTTTCAACAGTTGTTGAAGCCTTTTTGTTGGCTTGTTTGGGATCCGGTGGGTCATGCCTTGGACTGTGAGAGGCTTGATTGATATTTGAAGAGGTTGCTACATGAGTGCTCATGCCTGTGATTTTTGGAGGGCATCGCCCTTATGTTTGCGGTTGTGTATTTGGAGGGAGAAGAATAGATCCTTTGATGGAGTAGAATCTCCTATTCGGATCCTAAAGTATGCCTTTATTTTTTCTTTTCAGTTGGTCATGGGTGATTGTGGTATATCAGCAGAGGAGATAGTTGATTTTGTGGGTTCCTTGGGCCTTAGTGTTATTTGTAGCTTTTGTGTAGTTTCATTGGGATGGTTTTCCCCTTTTTGAACACCTTAATACCTTTCCAACTTAACAAGGAAAAAGAAAAAGATAAGAAAAATTGATTGTAGAGTGGGAATAAATTCTTTTTTTTTTTCCCGTTTGATGGTCTCCTTGGATTCTATTCCATGGAGGCACTCATTCAAGGAACTTCAACTTTATCTTTTTGTGACCAGGAAATCATTATCCTTTCCAAAACATCTTGCTGAATGGGTTTAAGTTATGAGAGAGAGAGAGAGTGTGCTGGATGGACTTATATGAATGTCCAGCTTAAGTGGAAAGGAAACTGGAAAGAAGGGTGGAGTGAATGTTTTTTTCCTAAACATCTTCGTAGTTTAGGGGTTTATGCAGACGCATAGTGGATTAGGAATATTATTGTCTAATTATTTGTTTAAATTTCATATATATATATATATATATAAGAGAGAGAGTGACGATAAAAAAATAGAGAAGTTGACACATGGAATTACATATAGCTTGAAGATAGGTGAAAACAAACTGAAATTACTCACCTTTAGTGGTGTAAAAAAATTATTGTAGGGAAATGTCATTGCTTTAAAAATTAGTAGAGGTAGTTTAGATTGAAAATATGTGGATAAGAACCATAGAATAATATCAGGAGTCATCAATGTAGTGTTGAAAGCCGAAAGATTACCGGGCAGTTTCATTATGTTGTTCTTTATTTTCAGTGCGACGGGGAGGTATCAGCAGAACGCCTTTGATAATCACATCATGAAAGTAAAGAGAAAAATGAAACGTGAATGACGTGGTTAGGCTAGTACGGCTTACATCCACGACATACAAAGCCTAAAGGGTTGCATCTTCTCAATTACATTCACTCTTAGTTTTGTTTCTGCTGATCACCCACATTTACAGGTTAGAGTACAAATATGTGATACCAATGAAAAATATAGCGATGGGAAGAATACGAAGACCATTTCCATGAATCGCTCCAATCAGTGTCTATCAAAGGCTTTAACTGCTCCTATATTCTCTAACATGTAGCTAATTCTGATAGTAGTACTGCACGAGTCTGTATAGGCTGTTAATTCTTTCACTTTTGGAACATCTAGGCTTTCTGTCTGTTCAAGTACAGGATGTAGCCTTTCATGTATTTTATAAGTACCCGTAACCTGCATATGCAGTAGGAAACTATTCATGCCTGGGTTTTGGAGCCTGTAGGCATTTTGTATTATCTTAGTGCGAGTTTCTAGATCCCAAGAGCCATCTCGATGGAACCTCTAGGCATTTGTGTACTTCTAATGGCAGTATTTGTCTTGCATCTCATGGAGCCAAGTATTTGTTTTTATTGTGTTGTTTTGGTCTATGGGTTTTTTTTCTTAGATTTAGAAATCCTTCATAAGTTGGGCACTTTAGATATGCTTTTTGACATGTAATTTGAAAAGAAAAATTACATTTGGTGAATGTACACATGGCTGTACTTTTAACCAGTTCGTTTTTTTTACGAGAAAAAAAGAAAAATAAATTGAACCTGATATATATCGTTTATGATTCTGAGTTATTTTGGGTTTGTTATGGATGACCATACCTTGTGATCTTGTTTGTTTTCTAATGTAAATCTCACATTACAGTTGATGGATTGTCTGTCTGTTCATTGCGAGTCTACTTTTAATAACAACTAGAAAGAGATGTGAAGGCATTTAAAGCTGAAGCAAGCGCGCGCGCGTGTGTGTGTGTGTGTGTGTGTGAGAGAGAGAGTGAGAGAGAGAGAGAGAGAGAGAGAGAGAGAGAGAGAGAGAGAGGCTGTAAAAACAGAACATGGGGAATAAAAATAATAAAAACCAAAGAAAGGATAATATATATTGATGGGAGTTAAATTGTCTGCCCTACAGATGGATTGATTTGGTCATAGCATTAATAATGAACATAGGGCGAGGATCTCCCTAAGAACAAAACATAGCACAAATGAACAATTTTCTGACCACCGGCCCCGTCGCAACAAAAAAGAAGCGAAGCAAAATTGAGTAGTAAATAGAATGCAAACAAAGGAACAGTGACGTGGGAGGGAAGGAGAGAGAGAGACAGAGAGTTGTAATCTGTGAGATTAATTAGGTTAACATGAAAAGGAAGGTCTTAATATCAATAAATGAGGCAATTATAGCAACACGTAACAAAACATGGGTTGATTGTGTTTCTATGTTTTCTGGTTAGGTGACAGCCTGGAACTACCAGAAGCATTGAGAAGCTACCCTAGCTGACTGTGTACAGATGGGAGTTTTTACCAGTCCATTTACGCAACATCACCAAACACTAATATATTTATATACGTTTTCTGATGAAGGACTTCTAGGGCATAAAGCCAGTTTGAGCTTCCCAAAAGCTATCCCTTGAGTATTTTTGTTAGAAAAGTTTGGAGGGAGGATTCCTTAAGAGGATTATTCTACCAAAGGTGTAATTAATTTCAGTTATCTTCCAGTAGATGGGGGTCTAATATTGATAATTTCAGCTACAGATTTTAGTATTTTGCATGCTGGATAAGTGTTTGAATAAAATTATTGTTGCCATGAGAATTGGTGGAGGGCAGAAACTTGTTGCACGGAATTTTTTTTAACTCGTGTAGCTTAGAATTTTTTGTTCTTTAACATGTCCATGTGTAGCCTTTTTCTGGTCTAATATGTGTTTCAATTTTTTTACCAAGGTGATGGCAAGGTTTGAATTGAGGACTTTGCCTGCTGTCATACCATGTGAACCACTATCTACTCTCAAAACTTAAGCTATCAGTCCGATTTTGAGTGGATGCTTGTTCAGGGATTGGCCTCTTGAGTTGCTTTTCCATGGGTTCTTAGAATTTCCATGGACAAGCAAAACTCAAAAACTGATTAGTATTGTCTCATAGTGATAGGATAAGATGGTATGTGCATTTTGAGAGAAATTTGTAGGATTGGGAATTGGAGGACATTGCAGAGTTTCTGGCTTGTGGTTGAGGGATGTGATGAGTGGATCTGGGTTGATCCTTCTTATTTAAGGTTACTGTAGATTCAAAGAAGCTCTTCCCCTTTTAAGGCAGTGTCGCATACTAAATCACTGTTCAGGTGACATTTGTTGCATGGACGACTTCATTTGGGAGGATTCTGACAATAGAGAGTTCTAGAAGGAAAGGATAATTTGCATGTGTAAAAGGAATAAGTTGATGGTACACCGTGTACTTTAGATTATGCCGACTTCCGTGTTGAGCATGCTTGAGGGGGTGTAGTCATGCTTGAGGCTGTATAGTGGGGAGTCAAGCCCATGCTGCGCTGGCAGTGACGCCCCTTTGTTTTTGGTGGGGCTTGTTGCGAGAGAGAATTAAGATCGCCTTTGATGGAAAGGAGAACACTCATTTTGTTACTAAAATTTTATATTCCAAGTGCTTTATCGTTTTGGGTTCACAGGCAAAAGCTATGAACCTATAGGACATCTTGTGAGTTTGGTGAATATGCGGAGACTATAGGATTCACTTCTTATATGCATTGGGATGAACCCTTTTTGAGAGCTCTGCAATGAAGTTTTACTGTTTTTCTTTTTTCCTTTTCATTTTTCTAAATAAATAAAACAGAAAGAGAAACGAGAACAACAAACTCATGTATTGGAAGGATGATGTTAAGGTTGATGGAAAAGGTTACAAACCTAAACGCGAGGGAGAATTCAAGTGTGGTGCCTATTAGCAGGGGACAGACAGCGCGGTAAAAAATTAGGTTGAGCTAACATCATCAGAATTGATTTCAGAAGATTAAAATACAGGATGGATGACTTGGAATGGAAAAAAAACAGAAAAAAAGGAAATTCATTTCTTTTACCTAATTTATATGGATTGGGGAGAGGATGTTGAAAGCATATCAAGCTCCAACTGGAAATATTGATGAAACTTAACTTTTTTTTTTCTTCTTTAATTTTGTTGAAAATTTCCATGTTTTTAAATGATTTTCTCTACGGATAACTAATATAGTCCCATTTATAAAATTCCGAACTTTCTTTTTTATCGAAGATTATTGAATTAACCAAGTTGTTATTCGGAAAAAAAATACCATTTATGCATCTAGGTATCATAACATCAGATATTACCCTTTAGTAATTCTTTTTTTGTGTTTGACATTATTATTTATTTTTTTGCAGTGTTTACAAAATTGAATTGTAAGCTTCCAATTTGAATTCATTTTGACTCTTGATTCCCATAGTCTTTTTGAACCAAGTTTCTTGATTCCATTTTGTTCTTTTACAACCATAATTTGTAGGTTTTTGAAGTTTGAAGGTTTATGGCTGTGGTCAATTTAGATGAGAGTTTTGATTTTATCTTTTTTTTTTTTTATAAGTAAAGAAGTATATAGAGTGACTCTGAACTTGTGCCTTGAAAATAGTCTCATAATGGTCGGTATGAGGTTTTTTGGGGGGTAAATACGGACGGTAGGTGATTATGCCCTTACTCCATTAATAATGAATGATGGTTGTGGCCCATGGTGGAGCAGACATGGGTGGCTAGCCATCTGACCCTCTTACATAGGTTATGGATCCTTACCTAGACCGATAGTGCTATGTTGATAACCTGTCAACCTTATTATATTTAAAATAAGTTATCAAGAATGATATCAAAGTATTTTCATATATATATTTCCAATGAATCTCGTTGAATATCTTAGTGAGTATTGGCCATTTTTGGTTATAAGTAGGTTTAAATTTGGTCACTTGAAGCTGTCTCTTTCAACTGATGACCCGGTCTGAACCTGATGCTATTGAAGGTGCAGCTATTTATATAATTAATGGTTTAGGCAACATTCTGACTGGTAAAAACGTGGTGCAGCTTACTTTTACTAATTTCGCTTCAGTTCATGGTGCAAACACTTGTCCATAGATTTAAAAGTAGGTTTGTGGCATGGAGGTGAATTATCTTTTTGTTAGGTGGTTGTCGGCGATGCTTTTAATTCTAAGATCTCTATCTTATATTTTGGCATTCACTTTCTACGAATTCTTGGGTTGCTTTTATCACAAACAGATGTAATACTAACGTTCCTGTTTGAGCCCATATGAAGATGTAATAACAGGAAATATGGCGCATTACATTCTCTCTTGTTGCAGATATATAGTGGCTGTGATTCCTATTAATAGTTTTTGTATTCAACCAATTATTTCTTTCCATTAAGAATGTCAGGTTAGGAGCTTTTCTCTATACAAAGTTTTGAAGAGCACCTTTGGTTTAATTTAAGTACTCAGAAATATTGGAATGAAAATCCATTGCTGCTTGTATTAAAAACTTCCAACCTTTCCTTCTTTAGATTGAACTAGTTCTCATATTTATCTGCCGCAGATTACATGGGATGAACCTGAAGTTTTGCAGAATGGAAAGAGAGTGAACCCTTGGCTAGTTGAATATGTTGTGCCCACACCACCACTTCATTCTCCATTCCCCCCGGCGAAAAGATTGAGAGTTCCTCAAGATCCTGTCCTGTTGACAGATGGACAAGAACTCTTATTTCCTATGAGAGAATTCAGTAATTCAATGATGGGTAACTTCAACCCATCACTGATGAATTACAGTTCTTTTCCTGCTGGCATGCAGGGAGCCAGGCAAGATCCGTTTTGTGTGTCCGCTTTATCAAACTTCTTAAGTGAAGGTGGCCATCAGACGTGCATTGATAATTTTTTTTACAATGACAAGACGCCGAAGAAGAAAACTGTGTCCACTGACCTCTACATTGGCAGTTTACGTTCTGGTAGCTTTTCACCTGATAGTCAGAGCAGTGTGCATATCTCTGACATAGATCTAGCTGGAAGACAAGGCTGCAATTCCACAAAAAATGCTGGTAGTAATTCGATCCAGTTGTTCGGTAAGATCATCCATATGAAAGAGCCCGTTGAAGAAACTGAAGGTGTGAACAATCTGGTAGATCTTTCTTTGCCGTACAGAAAACTATATGACGGGCGTGATAACCAATGTCAAAGGGGCTCAGCTTTTGAAGCATGTCTTTTATGAAGAAATGAATGTGTCTGTGTTATCAACTTAGAAGCTGTACAGGTATATGCTTTTGTCCCTGATTGAATTATGCAATTCCATTTATCATTTACCAAACGAAATTGCTATTTTGCTGAAAGTTACTATAATGCCTGCATGAATAATCAATGCTGCGAGACTAATTTTTTGGAGTTGGCTGCACAAGTCCTTCTTAGCAGCGTGTGTGTATATATATATATATGTTATTTGATTTATGTGTAACTTTTATATTATACTGGACACAGGAAAAATGGGATGCATTGAGCAACTGCAAGTACAAAAATAACATGCTACTTGCATTTATCATGCAAAAGTATTTAATTGAATACTTGCAGTTTTAACGCATAGGATTTCTACTGAATACTTCTTTCTCTTTCTTTATGTACTGGATTTTTCTACGGCATTTTCAACATGATATATAATTTGATATGGAAATTCTTATGTATGCTTACCGGTGTTAAAAACTTAACTTTCCTATTGCACATTGAGATTTAGTTCGCAAACATACCAGTGCTGCGGGGAACCCCACTTCAGACCTGGTTCTCTTCTGCCTCAAGGCCCTCTGTAAACTGTTTCTTAGAATCCCATAGTTATGGACATGTCTCATCCATCTCAAAATCATGGAAGAATCTATAAATTGAATAAATGCTTTAATATATGCCATTAGCTACCCAAGGACTGATTTCCGCTGGGCACTTCACTCAGTTCACTCCTCTTTGTCTGCCTCTTGTTCACATGGCACTATGTATAATGTGCACATATGTCTTATGTTACAATGAAAAATTTGGAATGGCACACCAAAATGGTTTGGTCCCTGCACTTCGCCGTTCCAATGAGGATATTGGAAGGTGGACTGAAATGGAATTTATTACAATAGGTTGCTTAGTCAAGAAGTGTTGCCATATAGTCATTACCTGAAGCCTCTGTTGGAACTCATAGTTTCACTATTTGGTATTAATCTAATGTGGAAAGTTTATTGATCAAATTCCTTTAAAAGACTTTTCTTTGCTAATTTTATTAATGTATGGCAAGTTGCGTGTCTTATTTAGTCATCATGCGGATTGAATGTGATTTTGCATCACAATCAAGGTTCTCTGATTTTGAGTTCCTTTGTTTTCCGCAGGTACCCAGGGCAGGCAGGATGCTGACTTGTAGTCTTACTCTTCCAGTAGTATTATGTCTACAGTGGTTTATGTTAGTTTTCTGTGTTACAGATCTGAAACTACTGTTGTAGACTTTGTTAGGAATTTTCTAGTCCAGTTATAGATGTTTCTGAAAATTTTTAGATGATGTTTTTAGATTGCGTAAATTTCCTTCTTATCTCAAGCTCATTTGATACGAATTGCTAATGGATGACGAAAAAACAGGTTTATGGTTACCTTGGTAATAAAAAGCTAATGGTACTTCCTGATCATGGAAAGCTTATATATCATTGAAATTGTTGAAGTTTCCTATTTTTTCTCTCTTTTTGGGGCCAAGGCCACTATATGTTTCATAGATTTACTAAGTAAAAAACTGTAGAAATCCAAAAGTTATTCTTTATATTATTTTTTAGATACCTGCAAGACCCAAAATGTGACAATTTTGGTCGGAGTTATGAAGATGTTCCTCATTGTTTTATCATAAAAGCAGGACCTAGCTCTGAAATTATCAAGCTATCCTGTTGGACCATCGGAGAGGGCTCTTTCTTTGAGGAAGGTACAAAATGCATACAAAGCACCTGTATTGTGTTTTTGCTTATTGTTATGTATTGGATGATAGGTAAACAAGACCTTGTACCTGTAATCTCAAGTTTAAACATGATGATGATTACATTGATAATGCTTTTCTATCAGATATAACTCAAGAACACCCTTCAGTTATATCAACACCTGTTTTGAAAAGCTGTATGTCATGCATTATAGCTTTTTATATTATTTGAGGCGAGTCTGAAGTCTTAACCCTAGAAGGGTGTTCTTGTATATGCTAGTTACAAGTCATTAGAGGTGGCAAACAGGCGGGTTTGGGTTGGGTCATAAGTAGGCGGGTCATAAACGGGTCAGTGATGTGCTCTCAACCTGTTAAGACGGGTTATAAATGGGTCGGGTCAACAAACATCATTCATCATCCATTGGATTTGTAAGTTGTTAAAATGAAAATAATCAAAAAAGTAAAAAAACAAATGTATGTAAATTCGATATATAGTTTTATCAAATTCAATATGTAAATTATCCTTGATTCAAAAAACAAGAAATTCCTGTTAAGTTATTTTTAAGTAAAAAAACACTCATTTAATAAGTCACTTATTTTCAAATAATTATTTGTTATTATTATCGAAAACTTATATGCATATTTCATGTGGAGTTGTATTTACCATAAAAAAGAAATTTATCACACAACTGAGTGAGTACTGATTTAACGTAATTTCAAGAGTGTATCCCGAATTCCAATTGCCACTAAAGTCAATACTTGCTACACCTTCCACAGGCCCATCTGATGATGTTATATATATATATATATATATATATATACATGCTATATATACATATATACATGCTATATATGCATATATAGGAAGCAAAGTTTGTAAGAATGAAGTTTCGGTGCCGACCATTGAACTGCCATGTGGACGTCAAATTCCTCTACGGTCTTGAACTCCCGAGATTCCAAAGGGATATGCTCCATTTCATGCCTCTGATGCCAAACTCTGGCCGATCGGAGATCACATATGACACAGTATCTGTTGTACATGTCAAGACCTCCTAGTCGGCACACTTCTACTTTGGCCCGTTCAAGAGCCAGCAAGTTATCTGATTCTACCAGAAGCTTCTCTGATTCTGCCTTTTCAGCTGCCAACTTTCTATTAGCTGCCCTAACTTCTTCCAGCTCAGCAGTCAAGGCCAATTTTTCAGCGGTCAAAGCCCGCTTCTCCGCCTCACTAGTCTCTAGAAGAGTTTTTTGCTCGGAGACGGTCTGGCAAAGGCCATCTGCCTCTTTGACTAGAATAGCCCGGTGAGCGTCATTTTGTTTAACTTGGGCCTTCATACCGGCCATTTCCTTGACATCGGCCTCTAAAATGTTGTTGTATGCCTGGACGTCGTAAAGAAGCTGCAGAGTAAGGAAGTGATTAGTACACAAATAACAAAACTGCAAGTAAACCAAATACAAAAGGATAAACAATTTTTACCTCCATGACCATTATTGAAGTCTTCATGGCCAAGTCAATCCTGGATATTTTCGATTGGGCAGCCCTATCAGCCGGAGTTCAGATCCCTTTGGCCATAGCCCGAAGAGCTTCTGGCTGAGTAAGGGTGATTTGATCGGCGCAAACCGGAGTCCCGTCTGGCAGAAGGAACTTCGGCTCCCAGGGAATCAAAGTCCGGGATGCTTCAGGAGCAGGAGGAGTATTGCTTGTAGAAGCATTGTCAACTTGAGTTCTGGCCCTTTTATTGGCCGCTCCACCAGCTGTATTGGACCGGGTCCTTATAACTGGAGGGTTTGCTGGAGCTACCGGATTCTGTGTAGGCGGCGCTACCGAACAGGAGGAGGTACCGATGACGCTGGCGGTGCTGTCGATAGTGGCACAACATCAACCAGAGTGACACCTTCAGGGACTTGGGGGCATCTGGCAGAAAGGGGTTTGTCAGGCAAGTCCATCCTGTCAACAGCAGCGCCCAAATTTATTGACTCAGATTTTCCAAAGTCAGCAGGTCAGTAGCCGATCGGGATTTTCCCCAGACGTGGGTTTTCAGAAGGCCTATATGTTGTTTTATGAAGGTAAGGAGGATGTCTTTATCCTCATAACCTAGTAATTTATATGCATAGTCCCCCCGATGAAGATCGCAATGTTCACTAAGGCAAGAGACCTTATGAAGGGGACGGTAGATGGGAAGACGGATGGCACCAAAAATTCTTGGGATCGGGAATATACGCGAGAAAAGGTAAGACCAGTTGCCGCTCACTACTACCATTCTTTCTTTCCATCCCTTATCGGATTTGTCCGTACATATGCTCCGGCCTTGGAAGGGAAAGAGATTGTATCTACCCTTACTCGCTCGGGTGTTTTGGAAAAAATAACAAAGGAGCAGATATGCCAAGCCTAAGTTGAGATCTAAGTCCCTGTTGTACAATAAAAGCATGGATATGATCCTAAGGCTGTTCGGGTTCAGCTGAAGGGGATGCAAGCCTAGCATAAAAAACGCATAGTGAAAGAAAGGGTGAAGGGGGAACCTTAAGACCCTAAGGTGAGATGCTGATAGCAGAATAATACCGGGTGTTAGTCCCTGACTCTGGGTAAAATCTAGGTAACCTGGGTAAGGAGATACATCAACATCCCCGGGCACTTCGATTTCAGCCCGAAGATGTTTAACGCCTACTTTGGGTCGGACTCTTTTGAGTGGGGCCACTACAAATGGTTCGGAGGGCTTAGGGTTCGCAGGTTCGTTCGATGAGGAGCCCGGAAGGTCAGTGTTTTGTGGGATTGTTTTTGAGGTGCCCTGACGATTGGATTGAGAACTATCACTACTGGTGGGATCGGTACCAGCAAAAGAGGACAGGATGACCTCCTCTACCGACTGGGTGTCGTCGCTATCAGACATAAAGATAAGAAAGGTAGAAGAGACAGAGGTGGGGGAAAGGTGAAAATTAAAGAAAAAGGAAGAAACTTATTGACTTACTCAAAACTGATGATGAAGTCTCAAGGGAAGCTTCGGACGGTGATAGACGTCTGTGCTACTGGGAGATCTGTACTGACCGACGGAAATGATCGCAGAGATAAGAAGGAACTGGAATTTCAAGGATGAAGTTTGAAAATGGGAGAGAGGTTTAAGCTGGAAGTTGCATGTATGGAATGAGGAAATGAAATGAAAAAAGAGTGGGTTTTTATAGAGGGGGAGAAGGAGACCAAAGGGCTGCACAAAGTCCGAAGGTCGTGCAACCCACGATGAGCCGTCATGGAGCTAAGATTAAAGAAGTAATGGCCATTCATTTGAAATACCAATAAATGCTCATCAATGATTGACAACTCACCAAAACCTCATTTCCCATAAAGTGCATGTATGTATATATATATATGAAAAATAGTGTTCAAAATTTTCGGTCATGGGCTTTTTACAAAAGCCCATAATCTCAGGGGCCTGTGTAATAGTTAGAAATACCTGGCCCAACCGAGATGGGCCGCAGGATTGATAGGCCAAAGACGGATGGGCTAAAAACAAATGGACCTATGAAAGATTCTAGAAGATAATTGATCCACAAGTTAAGGAGTAGTCCAATTATAGAATAAATAGTCCAAAAAAGGGTATGGTTTATCAAATCCCCTGTCCCATCAGTCGTCGTCCTATCAGTCATGCGGCCCATCTCAGTTGGGCCAGGTATTTCTAACTATTACACCCACCAACCCGAATTTAGAAAACGGGTGCGGCGGGTTGATAGGTTTGGGTAAAAATTATCAACTCTACAAGTCATGTCTGTGATTGTAGCATGGTCCATCATGAACCCCTTGTGTGTAGAGTTGAGGTGGAACTATGGACCCGAGCAGGGGCGGAGCCGGGGGCAATGGCTCTGCCCAAATATTTTGAATTTTTTTTTGTAGTCTAAATTTTTTCATATATTATAGATATAGTTATAAAAATTGCATATAGCTCCTGTCAATTTCTTATAAATTCTTTAGATAGCTTAGAAAAATATAAATTTTATCAATAAATTTCTAAAAAATTGCATTTCCCTACCCCAAGTTTTTTAAAAATTTCCTTTGATAACCCAAAAAAATATAAAAATTATTAATAAAATTATAAAAAATTACATTGACCTCCTTAGGCCAATTTCCTGGCTCTGCCCCTGGACCTGAGAGTCGAGGCATGACTAACATGGTTGGTTTCACTAACTATGCTTGAATTACAATGAGGGTCTGTAGATACAATATTTGCACAACACAAAAAGATCTCTTCTCATTACTTTTCATTGAATTATATACATTTTTCCAATGGGTCTTTGGCCCATTAGGGCAACACTTTCAACTTTACATAATATATTCCTTTACACGTCAGCTATGTAGGTCCTATATCATGCCATTGCCTTGAGCTTATGGGCCTTCGAGTTCCTTCAAAAATGCTCTTCGGGTCGGGGCAAGATACTTCTCGGACCGCGGGGCTGATGTATCGGTCGGGTTATGACGTGGGCACAATGGTCGGGTCACAATTTCGGACCATTCCTGGATCGCTCCGGTCGGGACGGGCTTTTTCATGGGCCGGGAAAACTCACATGTACACAGGCCCTCTTTTAGCTTATGGGCCTGCATCCAATGGGCCCATTAGGTGAAAGAATCTTAAGGCCCATCAAAAATTCCTCGGGGTTGGTGCGCGGGACGCGTGGCGGATGGTGAGGGGACGTGTGCCGGATGATGCGGGACGCCTTTAATGCTGCAGCTGCCGCCATCATTGCAATTTGATCTTGTGGCTGAGATGGCATAGATTTGTGTGAGATGGGCCGGGTCATGTCGATCCGATACTCTGACCCGGGTGACCGAAACGTCATACCTATCTATATATAACCCACATACATCACACTTGCACCGCTTTTGGATTACTTCTCATTATTTTCTCTGCCATACTCAAGCATTATCTGCAACTCAAATCCATTCTCACCTACAAAATCTCCATATTGTCTCATCAATTTCTGCAAACATCAGCGATCTTAATTGATTTTTACACTGTGTGAAGTGTTTTGAACCGTGCTGCAAAGCGTTTGACCGGACGCATCCTTCTCTGTTTCCTGGTACAGTTGCCGGTTTCTGCAAACCACCTAGCCGGAGGAAAAACTCAAGGAGAGACTGCCGGAATCATCTTTGTCTTTTTGTAAGTTGTTCTTCTCAATTTTCTATCCTTTCGTCAAATATGTCGGGGAGTGATGATACCAGGTCGGTTAGCGACCTGCAAGTGACAGACACTGACCTAACTGTTACTGATCCCGATATCTCGGAGAGCACTCCGTCCGTAGAGATTAATCGGGTCATTAGGTCTAGTCCCCCGGAAGTCACTCAGGAAGAAGGGGATCGGGCAGTAGAGGATGATGTCGAGACGGGTCAGGATGCCGAGGAGGAGGAGAACTTCTGCACTGACCCTCTCCCAGCCAAATATAGGAAAAACGCTCAACTTAGGAGCCTCAGGGTCCCTGAAGGGGTTGAGGTTAGGCACTACCCTCGGGACAAAGATTTCATGATCGGGGAAGGTCTGAAGGATGGGGATATACTGCTTTCCTCATTTCACCTGGCTATACTAAAGTTTCCCATTCACCCTTTCTTCCTCCTGACTTTGGCTACTTTGGGACTGGCCCCCCTTCAAGTCGGTCCCAACTTTTATAGGATCCTGGCCATGATCTTGTTCATTAATAAGGAACTGAATCTAGACTTAGGTTTGGCCGAGCTTCTGCTTTCCTACAAACTTCAAGAACAGAAGGATAATAGGGGTCGGTACAACCTGACTTCCTACGTCAAGAGGAAGTTGTGTGATAACGTCCCGACATCCAACAAGGGATGGAAAGAGAGGATGATAATAGTGAGTGGTCAGTGGCGACATCCTGATGCTATGAACATCCCTGTCTACCATGTATTCCAGCCCACCCGACTTCCTGAATTTAAGAGTTTTCATACCCGAGCCTCATGCCACTGCGAAATGTGCAATGATAAGTTGGGTACGCAAGTGATGGATTTCCTGAAGGCTCCTCGGGAGAAGAGGGGTGTCGGGTATATAAGGGCTCGATTTGAGCTGTTGCGTGCTAAAGTGTGGAGTCAGAATTTAATGGATAGCCAGAATTGCCTGACTGGATCTGTATTGCAGGAGTTTGCATCGGGAGAATTAGCATCAAGGATTGCCTCGGGTTCTGCTGCGACTACGTCAGGGTCAAGGAGATTGAAGTCCAAGTCATCAGGAACCAAGAAGCTCAAGAGAAAAATGTCTGGGGATCAACGGAAAAGGAAGACGGTTAGCCTGCCCCAACTTTCGATCAAGAGGGCCAGAAGGGTTGATACTGGCTCTACATCCTTCATCTGTGGGGTAGATATCCCTCCAGTCTCTGAAAATCCCGATATACCGCCAGTTAGTGAGAATCCAGCAAGCCATCAATCGACAGGATCCACCGGAGGGCCCGTTGGCACGCTCCCCCCTCCTATTCCGGTAGAGAGTCATCCCGTCACACCCCCGCCTCCCCCTACTGATGGCCCGCAAATTGGTGCATCGGATGCGGCCGAGGTCGGGGATGGTCGTGCCCTGGTCCCAAGCTTGGGAGGTGCGAGTCTGAGTCCTCCTCGAGCGGATCCTCCTCGGGCAGATCATTCAGTCAGACCCAGTTCTAGCAGAAGCGTTGCACTGGGTGTTCCTTCCTCAGTATCGGATGCCCGAAACCTAGGCTCTGATGATGAGGAACAGGATCGATCCCGACCATCCAAGCTGAGTACTGCCATTTCTAAAAATGTCAGGAAACAGGACAATAGAGAGATCGAGAAAGCTGCTGAGAGTGGGAGAGACGTTCCCCATGGCCCTCGCTTCAGGCTGGATACTCGAAAGGGTCATCCATATGTGGGGGTGGCGGACAAGACGATCGACAACCCTGAAGCTCTGCGAGAGATGGCCCTGGGGGTGTGGACCCCGGCTGATAGGTTGGCCATGGGGCGGTACAACAGGTTGGACCTGGCTCTGGACGGGCCTGAGCTTGCAATGAAGGTAATAATTTCTCTACGCTCGTGTATTTGGATTTCATCCCTGATCTTTTGTGCTAACATCCTTGCTTTCAGATGCTTCACGCTACACAGGCGTATAATTGCAAGCTTGAGGAAGATGCCCGAGTCATTAACGCCCTGAATCGGGATGTTCAGGTCCACAAAGCTGGGTGTGTCAAGGCCTTGGAACAGCTCAAGAAGGCCAACGAGATGATTCAGTCCTTGACATACCGGGCTGTCGCAGCAGAGGAAGGGCTCGCATCTGCCAAGGCGGCGACCCTAGAGCTTGCAGCTGCCAAGGCAACGATTTCCGACCTTGAGGGTAAGGCTCGGGAGGCTGAACAGATGGCTAACCGAGAAGTCCAGGCTCGGGAAGTCCTAACTCTTCAAGTGCAGGCACTGACCGAAGAAATTGAGAAGTTAAAGACTTCGGGGCAGCAGCTGCTTGAGGAGAAGGTCGAGGTTGAGAATGCACTAGGTGTGGAGAGATCTCGGGTAGAAATGTGTCACAAGGGAGGCAACCAGATGATCGCTCGTTTTGTGCTGACAAGTAAGTACCGTTACGAGCAGGGCTGGCGGGAATGCATAACTGAGATTCAAAAGCCTGAGGATGACCGATACATCCCGACCATAGAAGACCTTGATCTCAGCATAGGAGTGGGGCCTCCGTATGCTGATCCCGAGGCGGAACCTGAGGACCTGGCGTTTGGTGAGTTCCTTCAGGGTCCCTTGCCCGCTCCGCCTTGTCCTTGTGGCCTGGATGAGCCCCAAGCACAATCCCTCGAGAACCAAGCCTCAGGTGGTAATGAAGACCCTCCGGTGGAAGAATAGGGCTTTTCCCTTAGATTTTTGCTTTTTATTTTGTTTGCAACAACTGTGTCAAAGCTTTGTTGTATCAGCCTTGGCCACTGGGGCCCCTTTTAATATAAGTGAATTCACCTATTCAATCTTTGTCGGGAATATGCATGATCCGACGCTTCATTAATAAAAATTGGGATTTTGAATTGTAGCTTGGTAGGACTACTGATGACATCGGACCATAAGTCTGTGAGATCTCTCGGGCACTTTGGGCCCATGGAGAGGATTCAACACTTAGGTTTTGAGATAAAACCCGACCTCTGGTGGGTCTGTGAAGATCTCTCGGGCGCTTTGGGCCCATAGAGAGATTCTACATTTGGGTTTTCAGATAAAACCCGACCGCTAGTGGATCTGTGAAGATCTCTCGGGCGCTTTGGGCCCATGGAGAGATTCAACACATAGGTTTGAAACTGATTTTTGTAAAACCCGACCACTGGTGGGTCTGTGAAGATCTCTCGGGCGCTTTGGGCCCATGGAGAGGATGCAACACTTAGGTTTTGAGATAAAACCCGACCACTGGTGGGTCTGTGAAGATCTCTCGGGCGCTTTGGGCCCATGGAGAGGATTCGACACTTAGGTTTTGAGATAAAACCCGACCACTGGTGGGTCTGTGAAGATCTCTCGGGCGCTTTGGGCCCATGGAGAGGATTCGACACTTAGGTTTTGAGATAAAACCCAACCACTGGTGGGTCTGTGAAGATCTCTCGGGCGCTTTGGGCCCATGGAGAGGGTGCAACACTTAGGTTTTGAGATAAAACCCGACCACTGGTGGGTCTGTGAAGATCTCTCGGGCGCTTTGGGCCGATGGAGAGGATTTGACACTTAGGTTTTGATATAAAACCCGACCACTGGTGGGTCTGTGAAGATCTCTCGGGCGCTTTGGGCCCATGGAGAGGATTCGACACTTGGGTTTTGAAAATGATTTTTGTAAAACCCGACCACTGGTGGGTCTGTGAAGATCTCTCGGGCGCTTTGGGCCCATGGAGAGGATTCAACACTTAGGTTTTTAAATTTATATAATCATGGAGACGCTTTAGGTAGGCTTATATATGATCGGGAAGAAATTGAACTTCTATTTTTATCTTTCGGGCCCCAGTGGCCTTTCTTTACAGTAATTGAGATAGAGTATCCCTAGGGATAATACCTCTTGAGTCGGGATGCATTCTGTGTGTTAGGCTCCCTTCGATTATCAAAATTTCTGAGTAGTCGGTAAGCCCCGCGCCCAACTACCTCAGTGACGGTGTAGGATCCCTCCCATGGCTCTTGGAGTTTGCCCACATGTCCAATTTTTCGTCTGACGACCATGTCTCCAACTTGGAATCCCCTCCTTTTTACTCTTTTATTGAAGTGATTCCTGACCCGTTGTTGGTAAGCTGCCAGCCTTATCCCGGCAATTTCTCTTTTTTCTTCCAGTAGGTCGAGCTCGTGTGACAAGCATTGATTATTTGTTTTCTCATCCCAGGCCAGTGATCTCAGCGTCGGGACGGCATACTCCGTCGGGATTACGGCTTCTGCCCCATATGCCATGGCAAAAGGTGTTTCACCGGTCGGTTGTCGGGGAGTGGTTCTATACGACCATAGTACCTCCGGCAACTTGTCCAACCATGCTCCTTTGGCCTTCTCGAGTTTCTTTGCCAGAGTGCTGAAGATGGAACGATTGGTCCTTTCTGCCTGTCCATTGGCTTGCGGGTATCCTACAGAGGAGGTGTTTTGATTGATTCCGTGCTGGGCCAGAAACGACCTGACCGGTTCACAGTCTAGGTTGGTGCCGTTGTCCATCATGATGGTCCGAGGTACCCCGAACCTGCAGATGATGTGATTCCATATGAACTTGACTACATGGCTCCCCTTTATTGATGGATAAGCCTCGGCCTCAACCCATTTGGTGAAATAGTCGGTGGCGAGGAGTACATGGGTATTCTTCCTGATGGCTTTTGGAAGTGGTCCGACTATATCCATTCCCCATCGGGCAAAAGGGTGCGGGACGATTGTCGGGTTCAAGAATTCCGGGGGCTGCAGTATGGCATCACCGTGCATCTGACAGGCTTTGCACCTGCGCACATATTCCTCCGAATCTCGGGATAGGTAGGGCCAAAAATAACCCTGGGACAGGATTTTATGGGCAAGAGACCGGGCACCCGAATGATTTCCACAAGCTCCAGCATGTATCTCTTGCATTACTGTCTCTGCCTCGGAAGGAGTTACGCACCGTAGATACGGACCCGAGAAAGATTTTCTGTAGAGCTGGCCCTAGATGATCGAGTACCGGGCTGACTTCATTCTAATTTTCCTTGCCTCTGCCTTATCAGTCGGTAGAGTCCCGAGATTTAGATAGTCGATTATAGGATCCATCCAGCTTGGTTCTCGGGGAACTAGACATATCAATTCAGCGGGCTTTATGATGCTCGGTGCAGTGATGAAGTCGGTCAGTACTACTCGAGTCATGTCTTCACCAGCTGCGGATGCCTGATTCGCCAAGTGATCGGCCGAGGAGTTTTCTTCCCGAGGGATTTGGCTGAATGTTAACTTTTGAAAACTTTCTGATTCCTTGAGCACAAGCGCTCTGTAAGATTCCATTTTCGGATCCCTTGTCTCGTATTCACCGGTTATTTGCCTGACAATTAGCTGGGAGTCACTGTACACGGATAGGGATTGAATTTGAAGGCTCTTGGCTAATCTCAATCCTGATATAACTGCCTCGTACTCTGCCTCATTGTTGGTGGCTGAGAATTGTAATTGTGCCGAGGCTTGTAACTTAGTCCCGTCGGGAGTATGTATTTCCAGCCCGACACCTGCTCCATTGGCGCACACTGAACCGTCCACGAATAACTTCCACGTTACCAACTCATCGAGTTAATCGATCTCCTCGGTTTCCCCTTCCAAGAGGAAGTCGGCCACGGCCTGTCCTTTGATCGAGACTCTGGGTACGTAAGTTATGTCATAAATTCCCAGTTCAATGGCCCATTTGGAAACTCTTCCGGAAAGATCGGGCTTTGCCATAAGTACACGAATGGGAGTGGTAGTGGGGACAATGATATGATGAGCTTCGAAGTAATGCCTGAGACGTCGTTTGGCATTGATCAGGGATAAGACCAACTTTTCCTGCTTGTTGTACCGTGTCTCGGGATCGGCTAGTGCCTTACTGGTGTAGAAGATGGGCATCTGGAGGTTCCTGTCCTCTCTGATGAGCACGGCGCTAGTTGAAACTAATGATACTGCCAGATACAAGAGCAGGACATCATCGGGCTCGGGTGTTGCAAGAATGGGAGGCTTGAGCATGTACTCCTTCAATCGGGACAAGGCTTTAGTTTGCTCGGGTCCCCACACTTCTCCCTTCCTTGCCTTGATCGCCTGGAAGATGGGTCGGCAACGGTCGGTCAGCCTTGCAATGAATCGGCTTAATGCCACGACCCTTCCGGTCAAGATTTGAACTTCTTTGTGTGTGGATGGCTCTTTGGTTTCAAGCAGAGCCTTTACTTGGGTCGGACTGGCTTGAATGCCCGACCGATCAACTATGTGTCCCAGAAACTGTCCCGAGGACACCCCGAAGGAGCATTTTGCTGGATTGAGCTTCATCCCGTGTTTCCTCAGGGTATCAAACACCTTACGGAGATGCCCCAAGTGGTCAGTCTTATTTCTGCTCTTGACAACCGTGTCGTCAATGTAAGCCTCGACTACTGTGCCCATCATCCCTTTAAATATCCTGTTCACCAGTCTTTGAAAGGTGGCTCCTGCATTTTTTAGTCCGAAAGGCATAACTCTAAAGCAATAGGTACCTGTTTCCGTAATGAAGGAGGTTTTTTCCTCATCCCCTGGGTCCATCGGGATTTGGTTGTAACCCGAGTAGGCATCCAGGAAGGTTAACCTCTCGTAGCCTGCAGTAGCATCGACCATTTGATCTATTTTGGGCAGGGGGAAACTGTCTTTCGGGCAAGCTTTGTTTAAGTCGGTGAAGTCGATGCAGACTCGCCATTTCCCGTTCTTTTTCTGCACAACAACCACATTGGACAGCCACTCGGGATAATGGACCTCTCTGATGAATCCGGCTTCCAGCAACTTTGACACCTCGTCGGCTATGATTTGGTTCCTTTGGCCCCCCATTCGCCTTTGTTTTTGTCGAACGGGTCAAATATTTGGATCGACATGTAATGTGTGTCGGACTATGGAGGGGTCGATGCCGGGCATATCAGTATGCTCCCACGCGAAGACGTCATGATTGTCCTGTAGGAATGTTGTCAGTTCATTCAATTCACAATTGGTGAGGCTTGTACCTGCGTAGGTGACCTTATCGGGCATTACAGACACCGGCTGCAGAGGCTCTGCCACGATCGGGGGACCCGACTCCCCGTCCTGTAGTTGCTATTTGGACTCCAGGTCATGATCGTCCTCTCGGGATCTCTTTCGATCGGGATTGTCCTTCATTTCTTTGATGGTGACGGCGTAGCATTGCTTGGCCGCCACTTGATCCCCTCTGATGTCGATTATGTCGTACCCATTTGGGCCAACGCACCTCATCATTTGGTGGAGAGTTGACGGTACCCCCTGCATTCTGTGTATCCATCCCCTTCCCATAAGAAGATTGTACGATGGTTTCACGTCCACCACCACGAAAGTTTCGGACAGAGTTCTCTGGGCCGCCGTCACAGGTAGCCTGACCTCCCCGAGAGGCTCGACTTGTTTTCCGTCGAACCCGGCAATTGGGTTTCTGGAAGTCGCGATGTCACACGGGTTGATTTCCAATTTATCAAAAGCCCATTTGGTCATGATGTTGGCGCTGCTTCCCGGGTCAACCATGACCCTCTTCACAAGACATCCCGAGACCATCAGAGTGATGACTAGCGGGTCCTCGTGCAAGACCTGGATGTGCCGCAGGTCCTCCTGGGAGAAGAGTATCTGAGATTGCCCCGTTCGGTGGTGGATCTCGTTTATCCCAGATATCCTGGCGATCTGATGTGCTCTTCTCATTTGTGTGCGTCTCGATCCTTCGCTGCTTTGTGGATCGGGACCCCCATGGATCATATTGATGATCCTGACCGGGTGAACAGGACCCTGATTCCGTTGGTTATATTGTGCTGGTGGGTTGGCCCTTGGACCATCCCTCTGGATATAATCCTTCAGTTCCCCTCGGGCTATCATTCCTTCCACCTGGCGTCTTAGGTTTCGGCAATCGTTGGTCGTGTGGCCAAAATCACCATGAAGGGCGCAATGCTTGGATCTATCCCTTTGATCAAGGGGTTGCCTGATTGGGGGAGGAGTTTGGAAGATTCCTCGAGCTTTGTTCTCTTGGAAAAGCTTGGCAAGCGTCACTTTTAATGGAGTAATCTTCTCTTCAACCTTTGCACGTCTATCGGGTTGAGGGGGAAACTAAGATGAAGAGTGGCTCGGGGGATTCGAGCGTTTGCGATTCATATCATGTCGGGATTTGTCTAACGTTTTATCCTTAGATTTCATTTCCACACTGACCAGTGCCGCTCTCCTCTGTCGGGTTGCTTCTTCCTCTTCGATTCTCAAGTGGCCTTGCGCCCTGGAATTGAGTTCTCCTATTCCCGAGGGAGGTCGCTTCACAAGTGATTGGTGAAACTTGGTCCCCGGGATGAGAGCCATCCTGAAGGCCTCCACGGCAGAGTGTTGGTCGCAGTTGTCGATGGAGGACGACTCGACATTGAATCTGGACAGGAAGCTCTTGAGGGATTCGCCCTTTTCCTGAGTCATGGTGAAGAGGCTCGAGATGGTCTTCTTTTGCCTCTTGTTCCCGAAATATTGCGCCACAAAGAGATCGGATAATTGCTGCCAGCTGCCAATGGATCTCGGCCGTTGCTTTCTGAACCAGAGGAGCGGTGCATCGATAAGACTGGTCGGGAAAACTTTGCATAGCAGGGCTTCGTTCTCGGCGTACATCGTCATCTTCTGGTGGATCTGGTAGATATGCTCCTCGGGATCCTTCGTTCCGTCGTAAGGAGTGAATCTGGGCATGACGAACTTCCTTGGGAAGGGTTCCTGGGTGATCTCCATACTGAAGGGCGACTGAACCGAGTCGGCAGAGGCTCTGAGGGCCTGGTCATCGGTGGATCTGGCTCTCAGATCATTCATGACTTTCTTCTGAAATTCTGCCATCATCTCCTGGAGCTTCTGCGACGTCAAAGGTTCGTCGATAATTGGAGTATCGCCGGTAGCCGGGGCCTTGCCTGGCCGGTGAGATGTTTCACCATGCTCCTCTCGTGTTTGGGCATCACCTTGGGTCTGTGATTGATCGGGAACTATCTGTGGGATAGTTGCCTGATTCAATCTCACGAGGAGTTCCTCACTCCTCCTTTCCGCCGCCAGGCTCCTTGCCTCGGCGGCCTGGCTGCGTTTCTCCGCCTCCGCCAGCCGCTGCAGGAGATTTTCAATCGATGGTGGGGCGCTTGGTTGTCCGGTGCCGGGAATCAGTGCTTCAGAATGGGATCTGGTTACCGACATCGTTATATCTGGACAATGAGGATGGTATGAAAGGTGTATCTGGGTTTCACTCAGCTTTTTTGGAGGTAGGAAGATGGTCGGTGATTTGACCTAATTTCCCACAGACGGCGCCATTGTGTAGATACAATATTTGCACAACACAAAAAGATCTCTTCTCATTACTTTTCATTGAATTATATACATTTTTCCAATGGGCCTTTGGCCCATTAGGGCAACACTTTCAACTTTACATAATATATTCCTTTACACGTCAGCTATGTAGGTCCTATATCATGCCATTGCCTTGAGCTTATGGGCCTTCGAGTTCCTTCAAAAATGCTCTTCGGGTCGGGGCAAGATACTTCTCGGACCGCGGGGCTGATGTATCGGTCGGGTTATGACGTGGGCACAATGGTCGGGTCACAATTTCGGACCATTCCTGGATCGCTCCGGTCGGGACGGGCTTTTTCATGGGCCGGGAAAACTCACATGTACAGGGTCCGTTTAGCAAACCGGAATTGGAGAGGTCTATGTGTATAGAGAGAGGAAGCACAAGTTTTGGCTCCTCCTTTTATGGTTGATGTGGGGCTTTATGCTGAAGGATACTGCTGTATGATGTATGGCTTAGGCCTGATTTTTTGAATTTATAAAATGCTTGCTTTCTCGAAAAAAAAGAAATATATATACACACACGTCTATATATACAAATATATATACACTCATATATATATATATATATATACAAATATGAATACACACAAACTCAATACATTTAAATATCCATGTACATACATACATCTATATTACATACACATACATATATATATATATACACATATTTATATTAATAATTTCATATTGTCTAATTTAATTCAAAATTTATAATATTTTACATTTAAATTGGGTTTAGGATTGAAATTCACATTCAAATTGGATTTGAGATTGTATTTGAATTTCAAGACTTATCCGAATAATTTATTTGAAATTATATTGGTGAAATTACAATTACAATACAATTCCAAAACGACGCAACCAAACGTATCCTGATAATAATTTTTTTTTTTTTCTTCATGCCAAAGTTTGAGCTTATGGTGCTCACGATTTAACTAGAGCACGGCTGATATTTAATTAAGCTAGCAAACATTTGGATAAGATTCTAATTTATTAATTAGAAAATAACTAAAATAAATGGTCGTTATCGGATTTGAACCCCATGGCGTTGCTCTACGTTAAAATTTAATTCGATGCCTGAATGAGTCACTATGTTGATAAAATAGGTCTAGTCTATGTACATGTATTATATTTATCCGTACATGCAGTAGTATAAATCGCTGGTGGCTCATTCTTGAATAAGAAAATGGATTTACCCAACAGGTTTAGTGTATAATTCAATGAATTGTTTCAAGATCAATCCCAATTGTTCTCTTTTATTGAATTGAACATCAGCGGAATAAAATTTATAGATTGAGACATGTATACCTTAAATAAATAAATAAGAGAGAGATTAATTTGTACCATTTAATTGGACATAAATAGGTTCAAGATATTTCATTGAATCACATTCTTAAAGAGAGATAGAGGGGGGAAAAATCAAAAAATCAATTATTTCTTGATCCCTATTCCTAGATTTATGCGATTATTAATTTATCCCTCTTCCTTAATCCCTGTCTCATTTTAACAATGATGAACAAAAGCAAAACAGGGAGATTTTCTAAATGTTATAATTCTGACCTCATTTACTAATGGTTTTCAGCAATGAAAACCTAAAAGCACTTTGGATTTTCTAACATTATATTAAAATTTTGAACTTGCATAATAATTAAAGAACATTTGATGGAAGAGTGTGTTGTCAATTTTTTAGTAGCATCTCAATCTACAGGGATTTAGTATTTTTGGTTCATCAACCAGATTTTGAGTTGCTATGAAATTGTTAATTCAATGATGAGCTTGTTATACAATCAGTCTCACCATAGTTCCCCTTGCCTTGTGTGGGAACTTGACAAAACAATTGCATAACATAAAGGCTTGTTTGGTTGCGACGGAATTGAAAATGAATTAGGTTGCATTTTATGAAATTGTAATTCTACCATTCCGATTTCAAATTCATTGTTTGGATATATTTTGTAATCTAGGAGTTAATATCTGACTAAATAGTGTAAGCACACAATGTACACATGTATATACATGGGTATATAAAATTATACGGGCAATAACCACACACCCTACCTTCCAAGGAAGCTTGAACCCTAACCGTTCATTTAAGCTTGGTCATTAGCCGTTTTGTATTATTCTTTCATAGTTGGATAGACAAATGGTCATTTATTGGTGACTACAAGTAGTTCATACTCCAATTTTTATATGTGGTATAAAACTGTAAAGGTGACGTGGCATTTAGAATTTATACTCCTAAAAAATGTCGATTATCATTTATTACTTTCAATGGCTGAATAGAAATATATAAATACATAACACATGATAAAATCAACTCCAACTGAAATGGATACATTTTTTTTAGACATTGTAGGCAAGGGAAGGAATGTTGGATTTTTATCAATATTCTTGTTATAGCATCTGGGATTGTTCAAAATTTAAATTTAACAAGTCGCTGTTAGTCTATTAAGGCTCTTGGCAAAATGTGGTAATAAATCTAGTCACTTGCATATATGATTGTAGGCAAAAGTTCAAGCTCGAAAAAGAGCTTTTAACTCTCTTTCTCCTATTTTATACCAAAGGCACAAGTCCGGCACACAAGGCATTTGCATCAAATCAAAAGCCTTCTCCACTAAACCAGAACGATATAACACTAAGTCCCTCTTTGGCATAACTTCTACTTCTGGATTTATACAAAAGAAAAAGAGAAGCATAATATGTTTTGAGAAGTTGTTACCCCAGCTTCTTTAAAACGTTCTTCTAAAAATTTCGTCAAATACCGTTCAAAACAGTTTTTTCTTCCAAGAAGCCAAAATTACTTTTTAAAAGCCAATCCAAAATCTGTAATATTTTGATCGAGACAAGTCCCGTAGAATTTCTCCATCACAAAGGCAAGCCAAAGCAAGTCAGCAATGGTAAATATTGCTTGGTACAATCCTAAAGAAACAACATTCATAGCCATCCATCACAATAGGAAGACAAAACCAGTTTGTCATCTACCATGCAACCATATTTAGCATACATGTTTGTTAAAGCATTTCAAGTGTTTTTAACCTTATGTTTTTTACGAGTGTCATTAAGGTTTACTTGGTAAATATCCCAACACTATATATATATATATATATATTCAACATTGCTATAATTAAAGTAATGTAGCAAAAGCTATCTACTAGCCATACAGCTCTATCTACCCATCCAGTACAGTTTATGTCTACCATACTTCTGTCTGGACTCTGTATTTAAAGGTCCAAGCCATGAAGAAATCTCTCCTTTGAACTTTATAACTTGCCTTGTCATTTTCAAAATGTAGTAAACAAACAAAATGAGTGCAGTAAATTTATATAAAATCCTTCAGTTCCACCAATGAAAAGATCAAAATATCATAGCACAGTTCCAAATTTGTCAACTCATCTTACTAATTTTCACCAAATATTACTTGGTAAAAAACAATAACTGAGCGTGTATAATGCACGCGAGTAGCTGAAGGGAATTTTTTACTCCTACAAAGATTGGGATAAAACAAAGGAGACTGGGCTTTGAATACAACTATTCAATCATATTCAGATATAGACAGATAAACTAGGTTGAGAAAACAAATTCAATCCTATATATACCTTCTTCTTTCAAACAAGTAAATTTATTTTTACAAAATATCTTCAAGAAATCAACAAATTTACACACGAGCACATTAACTAATATTCAGGCTTCTTAAACCTGTAAGGTCAGTTACTTGGCTTCAAAACAGCGATCTGAAATTCTCTCGTCTTGAATTGTAAGGTCAGTCCCAAGAATTTTGTTCCCCTTCCAATCCAAATCAGTCATTTCTGCAATATTCAATATCACCGTCAAATTTCATATCCTGCAATCAGCTCTTGACTGAAAACATCAGATTTTGCAGAAGCATTTACACTTCCCAGGAGAAAAATACTTGAAAAAACAATTACTTAATGAAGTATGTCTAACAACAGTTGTATATATATATATATATATATATACATTTTCAGAAAAAGCGATTTCTAAGGATAATGGACACAGCACCACAAATGACGACAAATAATCATTAAACAGTCGATTCCTGAAAAACTTGAACCAATCCAATATTCATTAAAAGGATTAACCTCCTTGTCCCAATCGCCAAGAAATCTTTAACTTGAAAGCATGATTGTCCCTCATTAATTTTTCTTGCTAATAGCAAAAACTGCAGTAAGACACAACTAATAATCTTGGGTCTTTTATGCATATTAATCCTAAAGCAGCAAGTTTCTTTTCTTGAACTCAACTTCAATCCATTTTACTTATTGATCAAGAGGCTATCCTGTTTCGCCTGAGTCAAAAGCTTAGGAGATTAAATTAGTCACAATCTTCTGAGTGAAGGACACTATAGCATTAGGTTCGACTAAATAAAGCTCAACCTTGAAAAACGAGGTGACAAGCTGAAGAACCTCTAAATGCTTCAACTTGGGTGAATCGGGGACTGGTATCGGGGACTGGTACACTAAAGCCTCTGGCCAGGCAAGATGATGGACAAGAAGATAGGCGGACAGAAGCTTGTGAGATAGAGAGTCGGCAGCTAAATCCTGCAACATGGAGATGATGGCAAGACTCGTCAATTATTGTGAAACAGTGCATGTTGGCCCTGGGTGGGTGGGAATTGAGACCAAGCCCCAAGGGTAAAAACCTAGCAGAGGGAGGTTGAAGGTGAAAGAGTTAAGCTTGCTTGGGAAAAAATTGGGGAGGGGATATGGTTCAAGGTAGCCAACAATTTGCGCACTTGGCTCGTATCGCTGGCCCGTCTGGAGACTTCATAATTGCCAGTTACAGACAGTGGACTTTGGAGAGGGACAGATAGCAGCAATACACTGTAATAAGGCTTTAGGGGACTAAAGGGTAAATGATGAAAGAGTGGGGAGTGAGAAGGAAATACTGGAAGATCTCTGGAGGTGTCCGTGCTGCAGTCATGTGTTTGAGGTGGGGAAAAATCAGGGCTCTTAAGTTTGTTGGAAAATGGTTGAAAGCATCTAGGTAAAGATGATACCCATCAAATGCAACCAGAAGCCATCACACTCGCTACGGTGGTGCCAAATAGTATTATAGTTGAAGGACGAAAATTCAGCGGAGATATTGAAATCAGTTTTGAGAAAACCGAGGTTTTAGAAAA
The DNA here is from genome assembly GCA_963922005.1 of Cornus suecica. Lineage (NCBI taxonomy): Eukaryota > Viridiplantae > Streptophyta > Magnoliopsida > Cornales > Cornaceae > Cornus > Cornus suecica. The sequence continues at coordinate 37,771,858 of OY998246.1, read as the reverse complement.
TTTCTTGGGATGTCAGGCTAAGGAATTCAAGATAATCAGATTAAATCATGACTTTTACTAATATGAAACAGGGCCAAAAGTTAATGCCCTTTCCTTTCTGGGAGGCCTAATTGCTTGCTGAAATTAAGTAATTCAACTTGTGGCCCGGGGCCACAGCCCTTCAACAGATAAATGGGCTACTAAAGGCGTAAAGGCTCTACTTATTGAAGTTCATCTTTCGCGTAGCCCCTTTCCATCCATAAGGGGTGGGCGAAGGTCTTGACCGGAAGAGCATCAATAGACCGAGGACCAACCGATGCCTCACCTGCACAGGTACCTACGTAGTTGATGAAGAACCGGGCAATGCCCGTGAGCTTGAAGCCCACATGGTCCACCTTTATTATTGGAGACGTGGGAAAGAAAGATGACTTAAGGATATTTTAGACTTTAGTAGTATTTTATTATCTTAGGGTTATTATAGTACTTTTACTATTAGTAATTATTTGTTATTTTAATATATTGGTTATTAGTTTTATTTAGGGTTTGTGTTACCTATAAAAGGCTTTGATGCAACAAGACGTCATCAGTTTTTGAAGAATATTGATATATCGTTTATTTCTCTATTTCTTCCTGTTCTTTCTCTCTTCTTCTCCTTCTTGCTTTCTAACCCCATATTCTCTCTCTCTATTAGACTGAAAGATCCGAGTTAAAAAAACTCATCCACAAACCCTAACCCTAGATACCACTCATAACCCTAACCCTAACCCTAACCCTAGCCGCCACACATCAACCCCAACCATTTGTCACTGGTCATCCATCTAATAAACCCTAGCCGACAAGTCTACCACCATCCCAAGCATACTAAAACATTAACCACTCTTACCGCCGCTGCATCTACCCTATTTACTGCCTGCAATAACCATCAAACACCATACCAAACAATCATTAGATCGCAGCTTTAGCCGAAACTTCAGCTACTGATATCGCTGATTTATTTTGGTCTATCTCGGTTGTCTTGGAAAGGCCCAACCACAGTGACCCGACAAAATCAGTCCCAGTTCTGCTCAGCCAAATTCAGTTTCAAGGCCAGGGTCAGCCCAACGTCAGATTGCGACTAACAGATTACTCCAACAAGGGTTGGCCCTACTTCAAGGTTTTGTTTGCTGCATCGCTGCTGAAAAATAACAAGGGAATTCATGCAGCCCTAATATCAGCTAACAAATTCAAACCTAAAACAGCCCCATAAGCATAACAGAAACTACTGGCCATACACAACCATATGCCCAGAATTGATTTTGTGATCACCGGTCTGAAATCCTGCACCAGAACTGAACTCGTCCATCCAAACAAACCCTTACCCATCTCATCATAGCCAAATAACAGTAACAAAGACCAGCCCCAAGCCAAGTAGAGATTTACTTTGGAATCTTCAGCGAACTTCACCAGAATCTATCTGTTAGTTGCCATCGTTGTCACTGCAGATCTGCCCGCATTGGTACAAGGCTAATTTGGCCCAGACCAGAACTGAATCAGTTTTGTAGAAGCCCCAGTTCAGCCCGCGCCAACAGATATCTTGGAAAAAAAAGAAGAAAAGCACAGATTCCTTTTTCTGTTTTTTAAACTACTGTCGCCCGACTTTCAACACCAACACTTGGGAGCGCTCTTTGGACGTGGTAAAGGTACTTATACTTCACTTGAGAGTTGCTCTTAGTACTTTATCTATTTGATTAGCTTAGAAATTGCAAAAGGTCCTAGTTGAACCTCTTTACATTATTTTAATTTTACCGTAACTTTTCAAAAAACCAAAACAAAACAGATTTTGAAAAAAAGAAAAAAAAAATCCAGATTATATATATATAGCTGGAAAAAAAATCAAAAAAAGAAAGAAAACAGATTTTTTTAATAGAAAAAAAAAACAAAATTTAAAACCAACAAAAAAAATCAGAATTCGAAAATAAAATAAAATAGTAGCATAATTGATTTCATTAATTTGGAATTCCTAATTGTGCATTGTTCTAGTTTATGTTTTATTTACTTAATTCAATTTGAGTTCTATGTCGGCATATTCCTCGACCATGTCAGTTTCTCGAAACCCTAGGACATGTTTTAGTACTCACCATGATTTTTCAATCGACCACTGTCGTGGTCTTCTCCGTGGACCAGCGTATTCCCAAACCTTTTTGCAAAGGCATTCTAACTCTAGAGAAAAACAAATTCATTATAATATTAGAAGACCCTTAGTTGTCAAACCATATCAAGTTTCCAATTTTCGAAATACACTTGAGTATGACCAATATAATAATGGATCATTTTCTGATCGTCTTCGTCTTATAGGGAAGACGAGATATGTGATAAGAACATGATATGCATCCCATCTATCCTAATGGAAAGGGAAAATTGGGCAAACTGTGAACTATTTCGTACATGCCTTAGAGCGGGAAAAATAATCCGCAAAATAATTATAAATGGAGAAAACTCAATAAATGTAGTGTCCAAATCATATCTTGTGTTGTTTAGAATAAGCCGCAGTCTCTCAAGGTAGAGAGACTCTTAATTAATATAAGTAAATTAGGTTACACAAGAGAAGAGACCCTATTGGGCTTACTACACACATGTGGCTCAATAGGTCATACGCCTCCACTAACACTCCCCCTCAAGCTGGAGCATAAATATTAATCATACTCAGCTTGTTATAAATATTTTCAACTCTAGTTCCTGGAAGAGATTTAGTAAATACATTAGCAAGTTGATCCCCAGTTTTCACATGTTTCAATAAGATATCTCCATGCTGTAGCTTTTCTCTGATAAAGTGGGAGTCCACCTTAATATGTTTAGTGCGCTCATGAAATACGGGATTGGTTGCAATATATATTGTTGCTTGATTATCACACCACAGGCTCTGAAGAAGGATAACCAAGTTCGTGTAATAGTTGAAGCAAATAAGTCACATCATTAGTCACATGCGTTAGTGCTCGATACTCTGATTCAGCACTTGAACGAGCCACTACATTTTGCTTCTTACTTTTCCATGACACCTAATTACCACTTACAAATACACAGTATCCAGAGGTGGATTTCCTATCATAAGGAGATTCTGCCCAATCAGCATCGAAGAACCCCTCAACCCGTATATGACCACGATTACTGTAGAATAATCCACGACTCAGGTTCCTTTAACATATCTCAAAATATGTGTCACAGCATCCCAATGTGAAGTCCGAGGATTAGACATGAATTGACTCACCACACTCACATAGAAAGCAATATCTGGACGAGTCATCGCAAGGTAATTGAGTTTCCCTACTAGACGCCGATACCGATCAGGTTCAGGGAACTCATCACCATCCTCCATAGATAACTTGACTCCTGGAGTCATTGGAGTATCGCTTGGTTTAGCATTCATCATTCTTATATGCCGTAGAAGATCTAGAGCATATTTTTGCTGGCAAAGATATATCCCACGTTTGCATCTAGCCACCTCAATACCCAAGAAATAGCGCATATGGCCTAAATCTTTAGTTTGGAACCGACTCTGGAGAAATATTTTCAGCGAACAAATACCTGTATCATCGCTCCCTGTAATGACAATATCATCCACATAGACAACCAGAAAGATGCTACCTGTAGCGAAAAGGCGATAAAAGACAGAATGATCTTTTCCCTCTCTCTGAAGACCAAATTCCAATACAACTTTACTAAAGCACCCAAACCAAGCCCGTGGAGACTGTTTCAGGCCATAAAGAGATTTTTTCAGGCGACAAACAAGCCCAGACTCCCCCTGAGCAACAAACCCGGGAGGTTGCTCCAAATAGACTTCCTCCTGAAGATCACCATAGAGGAAGGCATTCTTGAAATCCAGCTGATGTAATGGCCAATCAGAAGTAGCAGCAAGAGAAATAAGAAGACGAACATAAGCTAATTTAGCAACAGGCGAGAACGTATCGGTGTAATCAACACCATAAGTCTAAGCATAACCTTTGACAACTAAACGAGCCTTGAGACGAGCAACAATCCCATCTGGATTCATCTTAGTGGCATAGACGCACTTGCACCCAATAGATTTCTTGCCAAAAGATTCATATTATCTTTGCCCGAGTAAATAACATTGAGATACTCAAATAATTCCTTGACCGCATCACAATGGGTCACCAAATTAGCCACCCGAGACTCCATAGAGTTTATCAATTAATTAAATATGCGGGCATCACGTAACCAGATCTTAGCGTCTGCAGGATCACTTTGAGGATTAGGGGAATCATCCCTAAGATGTTCCTTTTTACTTATACCCCGAATAGCAAATAAAACCAGCTTACGCCAACTCTGAAAATTTATACCGTCCAAACGGCGCTCAGTAAGTTTGGAACTTGATGAAATAATCTCTGAGATCGTAGGTGGTTTGGGCTCAACAAGCCCACTCGATATCGAAGAGTCACCCATAATCACAATCAACTAGGGCAGGAAGTATTTGGCAAAAGAATAAGAAAGAGGGAAACACAACTTCCCCAAGAGTCACAACAAAGAGGGGGATACACACCCCTAAATATATTCAGATAACGTTTTGATCAATGACCCATCAAGACATGAACTGAACTGTTGGGAATTGAAACCCTAAACACACAAAGTTGAGATGTGCCGCCTCGGTGGTCTTGACATGCACCAGCGCTATGTGGCCATCTGCGATGTGCGGTTTGCTTATGGGTGGAGAATGCGGCATGAGCTAGAGCACATCCATGAGTTTGCAAGGGAGTTCAAGACTGAAAGAAATGGATGAGCACATGGGTGTGTCTTTTCCATACAAGGACCCGGTCCCTTCCGAAAATGAGAATCGGTTTGCGGCTTTCTTGAAGGGAGAAGATCTGATCCCCCTAGTTCCTACCCCACCTGCCTCTTCGGGGGACAACATTGTAAATGATCTGGGTCCTGAGTTTAGAGATCAGGGTTGTAAGACTCAGCTCAATGTGATTTTTCCTTCTTTTTGTACTGCCTTATCATGGCCATTTTTTGTACTTCTGCTAAGTTAATATAAGTCTTTTGTTTCTCAATTTCCATGATCTGGCTTATATACGTCTTCGTGCAATTTCTTTTAGCTTTTAGACTGATACCTGCGAAAATGATAGTTTGGGACTTTGGGCGTTCAACCCCTTTGGTCTTTTTAGTATCCTCAGGTCTTGGGCCTTTCGGGCCTTATCGGTATCCTCTGGCTGATTCAAAAATGGATTCAACACTTAGGAATTTATTTATTTATTGAGAGTCTTCGGGTATCAGACCCCTGAGACCCATAGGTATCATCTGGTTAATTCAAGTTAAGTTTGAACTCAACACTTTAAAAAAAATTCATTTATTGTAAGGCTTCTGGCATCAAGCCCCTGAGCTTTATAAATACCCTTTGGTTAGTTCAAGTTAAGTTTGAACTCAACACTTAAAATTTTTTCATTTATTATGAGGCTTCGGGCATTAGGCCCCTGAGCTTCATAGATACCCTCAGGTTAGTTCAAGTTAAGTTTGAACTCAACACTTGGGAAATTTTCACTTATTTGTGAGGCTTCGAGCATCAGGCCCCTGAGTTTCATAGATACCCTCTAGTTAGTTCAAGTTATGTTTGAACTCAACACTTTTATTTATGAGCAGATCATTGGAAGAAAACACATAGTTCACATGGAAAATGAAGTAGCTTTATTCAAACCAAGAAAATATGCAGTAGAGGTGCCATATAAAAGGCACAGATGCTTTTAATTATCGGCAGTGGTGTCATATAATGGACACAAATGCTTTATTGCAACATTATGATTGTTTAAACGTAACTAAGGATAATACCTCTTCAGGGTTCAGGCGATAGGCATTTTGGGAATTAGGTTCAATGTGGCCCGTCTCATTCTTCCGTACCCGATGTGGCTCCAGATGAACTTGATGACATGGCTGCTCTTAATGGTTGAGTATGCCTCTGCTTTTACCCATTGCTAATAGGATATGAGTTGTGGATCTGATGGCTTGCGGGAGCAGACCAACAACATCCATTCCCCATCGGGTGAATGGGTGTGGGACAATCGTCGAATTGAGTAACTCAAGTGGTGGATGGATGACATCTCCACGAAACTGGCATTTCTTGCACCTTAGGGCGTATACCTCAGCGTCCCTTGACAAGTAAGGCCAAAAATATCCCTGGGTAAGGACTTTATGGGCTAGTGATTGCCGCAAGATCCGGCATGTATTTCCTCCATGACCGCGGAAGCTTCTGAAGGTATGAGACATCTCAGATAAGGTCTAGAGAAAGACTTTCGATATAACTGGCCATTGTATAGTGCATTTCTAGCTGCTTTCATTCTAATATTCCTAGCTTCTGGCTTTGATTCGGGCAAGGCGCCTATTCTCAGGTAATCAACTATGGGATACATCCAGCTGGGCTCCCACGGAATGATCATTACTTCCTCGGGAGGGTCAAGGCTTGATCTGGTGACGAAGTCAATTGGTACCATTCGCGTCATGCTCTCTCCTGCAGCAGAAGCTTGGTTGGCTAGTCGATCGGCACTTGCATTATCACCCCTTAGGATTTGCTCGAAGGTCAGTTGTTGGAACCCATCGGCTTCCTTCATCACCAGTTCTTTATATGCCTCCATTTTTGGCTCTCGGGTTTCGTACTCACCGTTTATCTGTCCGACGATGAGCTAAGAGTCACTTCTGATTTCAGCTCTCTGTACCTGTAAGCTTCGGGCAAGTCGGATACCAGCTAGAAGGGCTTCATACTCTGCTTCATTATTGGAGGTCGAGAACTCCAAACAGATAGATTGTTGGATCCTGGTACCATCAGTTGTTAAGAGTTCAACACCGATCCCTGCTCCGCTGATGTTTGATGAACCATCTACGAAGACTATCCACATACTAGGTTCTTCTTCCTCGGAAGAAACTGCAGGTTCAGCCTCTAGCAAGAAGTCAGCTACTGCTTGGCCTTTGATGGCTATTCGAGGGACATAAGTTATGTCGTAGATTCCCAATTCAATCTCCCATTTAGATACCCTTCCTGATAGTTCGGGCTTCGCCATAATAGTTCTTATCGAAGTAATTGTCGGTACCACGATCGGGTGCGCCTCGAAGTAATGTCGGAGACGACGTTTCGCGTTGATCAGTGATAGCACTAGTTTTTCATGTTTGGTGTAGCGGGTTTCAGCATCGGCTAAGGCTTTGCTGGTGTAGAAGACCGGCATCTGACACCCCTTGCCCTCTTTGACCAGAGCAGCGCTAGTGGACGTTGTAGATACTGCTAAATACAAATGCAATGGTTCATCTGCTTTCGGTGTTGCCAGTATAGGGGGCTTTGTCATGTAATCCTTGAGACTCCGGAGGGCTTCTGACTGCTCGGGGCCCAAGACTTCTCATTTTCCTACTTTTATGGCCTGGAACAATAGTTGGCACCGATCAGTTAGGCAAGAGATGAAACGGTTGAGAATTGTCACTCTTCCGGTTAGTGTGAACCTCCTTCCGGGATTTGGGTTCCTCCATCTCGATGAGAGCTTTGATCTGTGTTGGGCTTGCTTGTATTCCTGTCCGATCAACTATATGTCCCAAGAACTGCCCGGAAGACGCACCAAAGGAACATTTGGATGGGTTGAGCTTCGTTCCATATCTTCTGAGGGTGTCGAACACTTGCTGCAAGTCTGCCAAGTGATCTCCCCTCGCCTTGCTTTTTACTACCGCATCATCGATGTATGCTTTTATGGTAGACCCCAGCATGCCCTGGATTACTCTGCTAACCAACCTCTGAAAGGTCGCACCTACATTCTTTAGTCCGGATTCATGCGTATCTGATTATAGTCGGAGTATGCGTCGAGGAAACTCAAGCACTCGAACCCTGCAGTCGCATCAACCATCTGATCAATCTTTGGCAATGGGAAACAGTCTTTCAGGCATGCTTTATTCAGATCAATGAAGTCCACGCATACCCTCCACTTCCCGTTCTTCTTCTGTACTACCACCACATTGGCCGACCAGGAGGGGTACTGTACTTCCTTGATGAATCCGGCTTGGAGGAGCCGATCCACTTCTTCTGCTATGATTTGGTTTCGGTGGGCTCCCATACATCGCTGCTTCTGCCTGATGGGTTTGACGCTGGGATCCACGTTGAGGGAGTGCTGGCAGGATCAATACCTAGCATGTCCAGGTGACTCCATGTGAAAATATCAGCATTGGACCGCAGGAGGGCTTTTAGCTCGCTTCTTTCTTGATCGGTAAGGCCTGAACGGAGGTAGGTCATTCTTTCGGGTTGATCGGGAACGATTGATACCTCGATCAGGGGCTCTGCATCTATGGGGGACCCCGCTCCCCCATCCTGTAATTATTATTGGTCCCCGGGAATCGCCTTGACTTTGGAGGTCTGCTCTGTTTCTGGTCTTTTCTTTAGCCCCTTCATTGTAACTACATAGCACTTTTTTGCTACTACTTGATCTCCTTGGATGTCAATTACATCAACGCCGTTCGGGTCAACACATCGCATGACCTGATGTAGGGTGGAAGGGACTCCGTGCATCCGATAGATCCAACCCCTACCTATGAGTAAATTGTATGAGGGCTTAACGTCCACTACCACAAAGGTTTCCCTGAGTGTGCGCCTTGCCGCTGAGACTGGTAGCTGGACTTCTCCTACTGGTTCCACCCTTCTGCCATTGAAGCCCGCTATCGGACTTCTTGAGGGAACTATCTCCCGAGGGTCGATCTTCAATTTCTCGGAAGCCCACTTGGTGATGATGTTGGCACTGCTCCCCGGATCAATCATTACTCTTTTGACCAGGCAGTTTGAAACCAGGAGAGAGATTACCAGAGGGTCGTTGTGTGGTGACTGTATCCTTCGTAGATCTAATGAGGAGAAAGTAATCCAAGCATCCTCCTTCAGACTCTGAAATTCACTGATTTCCCCCACCCGTCGCAGCTTTTGAGCTTGACGCATCTGGGATCTGCGGGCTTCTTCTATTTCCGACTTGTTAGGTCTTCCATGCACCATGTGGATAATCCTTACAGGTTAGGCCACCGTGCCCTTAGCCAATGTAGGTGCGGGTTGATCTAATCAGGCACCCTCTTTGGCAACGTAGTCAGCTAATTCTCCTTTAGCGTTCATTGCCTCCACTTGTCTTCTGAGGCTACTGCACTCGTTGGCATGGTGTCCGTATTCGCTATGGAAAGCACAGTGTCGGGACATGTTTCTCTGATCCATCGGTTGTCTGATGGGAGGTGGTGTCCGGAAGATCCCCCTACCCTTAGTCTCTTGGTATAATTTTGTCAAAGTAACCTTTAAAGGAATAATCTTGTCTTCAAACCTCTATCGTTTCTCGGAGGTCTAAGGAAGTGCAACAATTGTATTTGGACGCTTTCAGTAGGGCACCCGATCCTTGGCTTTCGTGTCAGATGCCTTCGCCTCCACACTTGCGAATGCTGCTCTTCTCTGACGAATGGATAACTCCTCTTCTATCCGGAGGAGCCCTTGGGCTCTGGAGTTGAGCTCTCCGATGTCGGCTGGCAGCCTTTTGACCAAGGATTTATGGAACTTAGTCCCAGGGATGAGTGTCATCCTGAAGGCCTCAACGGCTGAATGCTGATCACAATTGTCAATGGAAGACATCTCGACATTGAACCTTGAAACAAAGCTCTTCAGGGACTCACCCTTCTCCTGGATCATAGTGAATAGGCTGGAGATCGTCTTTTTCTGTCTTTTGTTGCCGAAATACTGAGCAATGAATAGTTCGCACAGCCTGAGCCAACTTCCTATCGATCGGGGTGGTTGCTTCTGGAACCAAAGCAAGGCGGCTTCGGTCAGGCTTGTTGGAAAGACTTTGCAGATCAAAGCTTCGTTTTCGTTGTAGATGTTCATCTTTGTGTTGACATGGTAGATGTGTTCCATCGGGTCTTTCGTGCCATCGAATAGAGTAAACTTCAGTAGTCTGAACCTCTCCGGGTAGGGTACGCTGGGTCGCTAGTGTGAACGGTGTTTGTACTGCGTCGATGGACGCTTTGGAAGCCAGGTCGTTGGGGGTTTGGACCTTCAGATCCTTGAGTACTTCTTTTTGGAACCTGATCATGATTTCTTCCAGTTTTCTCATGGTCAGGGTCTCGTCAAGGTTATGGACCCCGACACCTACAGGGACGACTCTGCATGGTCCTCCTAGTTATGGTTAGAACGCATATGGTGGCCATTCTTTTCTGATTGGTGTCTTGTAGATTGGTCATAATGGTTGGACTGATCGACATGCTGGCCCGCCTGAGAGTTCTACTGGCCTATAGAAGGGACCAGTGTCGTGGGCGGCATCAGGGCTAGCTTTCCCACCAATTCAACATTTTGTCTCTCCGATTCGGCATTTCTTTGTTCCAGGGCTCGTCGGACTAGGTCCTCGGTTTAAGAGGTTTGACCTCCCGCCGGGGGCAAGTCGGTTTGGTGTGATCGGGTGACCGCCATGGATTATGCTTGCCTAATCTTAGCAGAGAGTGAGAAGCTTTGAAAAAGTTTCAAGTATGCTTCCCACAGACGGCGCCAATTGTGTAAATGTGAAAAAAATACACAATAATCGAATGAATTTTATTACTGCTTGGCCTTGTATCTATACACAATTTTTATGGGCCAAGACCCATCAAGGAAGCCAATCTAACCCTTATATCAAGGGATTTACCTATATCTCTTTCCATCTTGATCTCAATCCCCTCATCAATGGGATTTTGATGTTGATCCATTCCTTGCAGCCCACACATCCTCTAGAAGACGTAATGGGCTCGGCCCATCGGATCCTACGGTGGTCCACTCTTATTTGGGCCACATATTTTCACTATTACAAGCACCCTGCACATTATTCAAGTATAGGCTGAGGATATAAGGGTCCGTTTGGGACCCTTATTTTTGTTCTTGTTTTGGGAAGCAAAAAAAAGATAAATTTTTATTTTTATTTTTATTTTCTCACCTAAAAAACGAAAACACGTTTGGGGCAAAAACAATTCTTGTTTTCTCACACACAGAGACACATATATACACATACTCACTCACGTTTTTTGAAAATTGGCTCTCTCGCCGACCAGATCCGACGTGTTCATCGCACCCTAAATGATCATCATCGTCCTCTTCTCTCGCTTCTCTCTCGTTTTCTACAAATTGGGAATCGATTGGTTTTAGGGTGGAGATTAGGGTTTCGATTTGGGGATTATAGGCGATTTGGGTGTTTGAAATTGGTGATGGTAGTGGTGGTGGTGCTGGAGATTAGGTTAGCAGGTTTGTGTGTGTGTATATATATATATGTATATATATGTGTGTGTGTGATGGTGGTGGTCGAAGATTTGGATTTCGCAGATTTGGATTGGATTTGAAGGTTTGGATTTCACAGATTAGGGTGGTGGCGTGGTTTGCAAGTTTTTTTTAAAAAAAATCCCAAACTGAGAACGAAGAAAACACCAATTTGGTGTTCTCATGGTTTTGGGTACTGTTCACCAAAAAAATTTCCAAACTGAGAACAAGGTGAACAGTAATAGGTGCGCCAAACGTGTTTTTGTTCTCGTGAATAGTGGAAAAAACAAGAACAAAGATGGAAATACCAGTTTCCAAACGCACCATAAGGATTTTAGGTCTGTTTTTTGGTTGTGTCCCGATTCCACACGGACATGACCAGATGCTTGGACGGGACTCCCCTTTGTTTAAGATGGGGTTTATGGCGCGAGAGATATAGAAGATCATATGATGGAGAAAAGACTCCCATTTGGTGTCTCAGTTACAACATATTGGCTTCTTTATCCTTCTGGTTTAATAACAGAAATTATAAATATATAAGACATCTTTTGGATTCTGTGAATAGTTTGAAATTATAGTTGGTAGCCTTTCACATCATGTGTTTTCTCTTGGGAGCGCCCCCCTCTTGAGCCCTTATGGATGTCACAGTTTGAAATTTCAAAAACTAACCATCCAATATTTATAGATTTACACTGTATTTATAGAAGTTTCAAATCTAAGGATTGTTTAAGAAAGTTTTCGTATATAGACTTTTCAATAGGAACAGTTATTATAAGACAGTAAAAAAGGAAAGATATACATTAGTTTTAGGACTAAGAGAGTAACTCTGGATTGGTTTAATATTTATCATCCACCTAGTATATAATATTGCAGTCAAATAGCGCATTAGCGCCAACAATGATTTTTTAGACTATATTATATATTGTTGATACTATTTTTGCTTTCTTCTTAAACTACAGTTCTTTGAGCCTAGTATGTAACCTTTGCACAAAATACAACAACATCACATAAATTCCCCAAGCCAGTTTCCATTTCTCCATATATTGAACCGTGGGTGTATGAAGATATCAAAGGCAATGAGAAAGCTTTCACAATTCCTTAATTTTTTTAATCCGATGTTACCATTATAGGATAGAGAATTTACTTGGTCAACTATCACGATTCCCTTTTTATGTCCTTGGAGAATAAATAAATTCTTGATGTCTCTAGAGTATTGAGGAATTTTTCACATGTATTGCTCAGATATTACTACGGCTAGTGTTGGACCATATCACAGGCAGGCCTTGAAAAGGGAAAGAAGTTGATCGAATTTGGGAATATGCGGCTCAAAAAGAGCAGAGTAGATCAGAACAGGTGGAAGGGCTATAGGGTGGAAGGATAACTGAACTTAAGGACAGGGAACAAAGAAACTGGAGGTCATAAAAGCATGATCTTGTTTGGTATAAAGTCTTTTGGACTGCAAAGAAGAGGTTGAGGGCAAAAGAGGAAAGAGTGTGAACTGATAGTAAGAAGGTTGAGTCAGGCTGGCTTGCTAAAATAACTGACATTAGCCAGAGGCACAAATTACAAGAACTATGTAAACCACACCAGAAAACAATACTTTCCTAGAAGATATAATCACATTAGTAACCATTGAATGGATGGGGTTGACAAGTTTGACTGTGAATTAGAGTCTGTGTTACAGAGCTCAAAGTTTTTCATTCTGAGCAGGGTAGAATACGTCCTAGGATGTCCGCGAGGACTTTCCATCTATCAGTGATGATGACAGATTGGAACTTGAGAAGCTTTTCACAGAAGATGAGATGGTAGGGACGCTTCAATAGTTCAATCTCTCAATGGAAATAGAACTGTAGAGTCTGGTCAATGACAATGTCATTCTCTCAGCACTTAGTGTAATTAGAAAGGATGTAACCTCTAGCTTCTATGAGTCATTAGAAAGGAGGAGTTTAAGTTCTTCCTTTTTTCTTAATCGTGAGAAGAGAAGTCAGAAAATATCAAGGACTTAGATTTTAGTATCTTGTTGGGAAACCTCTGTACTTGAAATATTAAGGACTTCTGTTCGAAGTGCTCCTTCTCCTTTGTATTTAGTGTGGGGATGCCTCTCCTTGTAAGAGTCCTTCAAGTTAGTACCTTGGTGGCTGGCAAGGTGTTTGTAGACTTGCATAACTTTTTCCTTGTAGAAATAAACTCATAACCTTATAGAGAATGACAGGTTTTGCAAGAGCAAAAGGAAGTAGATTTAAATAGCTTATGGTGATATTGTAATCCTGGTAAATGTATGTTTCTCCCACTTCTTTGCTTCCTCAGAATTGAAAATTCGACCTTGTATCCTTTCTTTGCTTATTGGTGTTAGGTTAGGGAGTCATGTGGCGGCAAATTTCTACTCAAAACACTTCCAAAAAAGTAAAAAAAAAAATTAGCCCAAACTTTGGTTGTAATTGGCATCAAATCTCTGCAACTTAATAACATATCTAGGGTAAGCCTCTAAGGTAAATTCGAACTAAAGTTTTTTACAATTTTTTTCATGTTAGGGCCTTGATCCTCAGATTTACCTAAGTATCACAATGTAAATCTGAAAAGGGGTTTTGCAGAGAATTAAATAAATTATTGTTCAACTAATATCTTGATTTGATCGACCGACAACCAGAAAATTCTTATTTAAATCCAGAACAGCTCTTACTTTGTTGATCCAAACCTCAATAATCACTCAAAGAAAAGCCAGTGACACTCAATCGAACAGACTAAGTATCTTTTACACAGTAGGCGTTGCTTCAACGAGGTAGAGAAACCCGTCAGTCCCATCAAATAAGCTTTCCTTTTTTTTGGGTTGCGTGGAGGGTAGAGTAGATATTGTAAATCCATGACTAAATAAGTTAGCTTTTAGATTCCCTTACCCTTGGGCTAAGGGGTGCTCTCTTGTATTGGAATGCGCTTCAAAAAAAAAAAACTATAAGGATTTTGCTCCCTACCATAGTAGAACTCCTATATTAGCTATAAATACAGCATTATAATCAGTCTGGGATCATCTATTGAACCCCTCTTCAGCTTATTGACAGATTTTACATATCTACCGTGAGAATATTTTAAAATTCACTATAAATCCTTCAAAAAATTCATTCTTGTGTGATTGAGGCACACAACAGAGAGTCAGATACAACTAAATAAGAACACTTGAACCAATCAAAGTCTGGATATTAACTTCTTTCATGTCTAGTTTCTTCATGTAAAAAACAAAAAAAAAATCTTCTGTTTCTACTTAATTAATGCTTTATCAAATTGTGTGATTCCAATATAAATACATGATTAACTAACTAACTAATAAATTTTAAATCCCGAACAGAAAACAGAAATTTGAAATTTTGATACTTAATAATCATAAGAATATCACATTTGATATACATATTATATATAGAGAGAGAGAATAAAAGAAATTGAAGGAATACCATGAAGAAGTGTGAATTTGAGGAGGGATGCTGTTGTAAAACCTAGAAAATCGTCGACGGGTGGGGGGTTTTGGTTTGATGGGCTTTTTGCGCAGACCAAAGATTTCTTGGACCAAAGGAACGTGAACCAGGACTAGCTTCCACGCCAAATACCAACCTGCATAAACAAACCCCATCAAAGCTTCGTATTAGAACAAATTTCAACAACCCACATAGTCAATGAGTGTTTGTGTGTGTAAATATATATATATATATATATATATATAGAGAGAGAGAGAGAGAGAGAGAGAGAGAGACCAAGGAGTATTAAGGAGAAGACGAATGAAATTGCGAGAAGGGGACGAAATAGGAGTAGAATGAAATAATCCCAGAAAGAAACAGAGTTGGGGGAATAAGAAGAGTCCATTGATCGATTGAAATGGTTTCAATGGACAATATATATATATTGATAAATTCACTTATACCCCTGAACTTAACCTATATCCCACGTAGATACCCTCAAATTTGGTTCTATGTCTTTATCAAGGTTC
Source organism: Cornus suecica (assembly GCA_963922005.1). Taxonomy (NCBI): domain Eukaryota; kingdom Viridiplantae; phylum Streptophyta; class Magnoliopsida; order Cornales; family Cornaceae; genus Cornus; species Cornus suecica. The sequence continues at coordinate 37,756,658 of OY998246.1, read as the reverse complement.
ACAGTCCGCGGTATTGGTAACGGTCGCCGTGTAACGAACTCGGACGAATATCGGAATTATGTAACGGTATCAATTATTGCAAGCATGATTTTTTAAAATTTTTGCACACATTAATATAAAATGAATCCATACACACTTTTTTGAGTCCATTCAATGAATATTAGTGATATTTGTTCAATTTTAAAAGATTATTAGTTTAAGAAATGTATGATTAATAATTTTTTTCATTTTAAATTTGTAATTCCATATGATCAAATTACAAGTAGATTTGAAACTTATGATTGTAGAATGAATTATGTGCTACTAAATACTATCAAATTGAATGTGGTAATAAGATTACACATTGTTTATCGCATGTGTTTTGATAGTATGAAATTAAATTTTTTGAATCAAATAACCAACATATGTTCATGTGATTTAGACTTGGTGCAACAGTTTGCTATTTGTAATTGGAACCATGCTCGTAGGCCATGTTTGTTTACTGGTTATAGTCTCATTTTTTTGGTCTGATCATGGGTTTTTTTAGAGCAGATCATATTTGTTTTGCATTGGTTTCAAAAAATATAACCAGACCAAGTTTGACCAAATTGAACTAAAATGACATTTTTTAGGACCATAATTTTTTGTGGTTCTATTTGGTCTAGTTATAAAATCTATCCAAAATCTAACCAAAATGTCCTCCAATAATTGAACCACATCTAATCTAAACCAAAACACAAAAATAAAAAAATAAAATAAAGAATAATAAATTAAATGAATTAAATCATAGATAAAAATAAAAATAAATAAATAAATATAATAATAAATAAATGAATAAATAATAATATAAATAATAAATTAATAAAATATATTTATAAATTAATAAAAATAAAATATATTTATGAATAAAATAATAATATAAATAATAAATTAATAAAAATATATGAATAAATAATAAATAAAAATAAAATAAAATATATTTATGAATAAAATAATAATATAAATGATAAATAAAATAAAATATATTTAAAAATTAATATAAATAAATGAATAAAAAATAAACTAAATAATGAATAATAAAATATATTTATAATAAATATATATAATAATAAATAATAATATAAATAATAAATTAATCAAATATATTTATAAATTAATTAAACGAATCAATAAATAATAATAAATGATAAATTAATAATATAAAATTAATAATATAAATAATAAATTAAATAAAGCATATTCATAAATAAAATAAACATAATTAATAAATAAATAATAAGCAAAATGAGTTAAATAATTAAAACCTAATTATAATAAATGATTAAATATAATAATAAAATAAATAAATAAATAATATAATTATAAATTAATAAAATATATTTAAAAATTAATAACAATAAACGAATAAATAATAATATAAATCATAAATTAAATGAATTATATTTATAAAAAAATGAATAATAAAAAAATTAAATAAATAATACATAATAATAATTAATAAATTAAATAATAAACATAATGAATAAAATAAAATTAATTAAATAATACATAAAAATAATAATCAATAAATAAATATAATAATAAATAATAATATAATTAATAAATTAATAAAATATATTTAGAGACAAATAAAAATAAATGAATAAATAGTAATAAATAATAAACAAAATGAATTAAATAATATATAAAAATAAGAATAAATAATTAAATAATAAGAAAATTGAATTAAATAATACATAATAATAATAATAAAAAATAAATAAATAATAAGCAAAATGAATTAAATAATACATAAAAATAATAATAAATGAATAAATATAATAATAAAAAATAAATAAATGAATACATAAAAATATAAATAATTAATGAATAAAATATTTTTATAAATTAATTAAAATAAATGAATAAATAATAATTTAAATAATAAATTAAATGAATGATATTTATAAAAAATGAATAATAAACAAAATTAGTTAAATAATACATAATAATAATTAATAAATTAAATGAATTAAATAATAATCAAACTAAATGAAATAAAATGAATTAAATAATACATAAAAATAATAATAAATAAATAAATACAATAATAAATAATAAAATATATTTATAAGCAAAGAAAAATAAATGAATAAATAATAAACAAAATGAATTAAATAATATATAAAAATAATAATAAATATATTATAATAAATAATAAATAAATAGTAAATAGTAAATGATAAATAATAATTTTTTTTAAAAGCCAAAATATCAGAGTACATTATTTATATGTTATCAACATTTGAAGTTGTTATGTAATATTTGTGTGTGACTTATGAAATTTGTGTTGTCATAATTTTTGTATAATAAAAAATGTGGCTTGTATAAACCTATTTGTTGTTATATTTGATAATTGGAGTGCAATAATCATACTCTAAGAAATTTTTACAAAATCAATATAACATTGTTATGTAAGAAATACATAATAAAAATCAATCAAAAAGATTTTAACAAATGTTTACAAATTAAATGTGTGGGTTTTAAGGTTATTACATCATATAAAGTATATTCAATATTTTCACAGTTTATTAGAAATTTGAGACCAGACCAGTTTGTCAAACAGGGTCTGGTTCAAAGAAGTTTGGAACCAGACAGTTTGTCAAACATAGTCTGGTTCCAGTTTTCTCAGACAAATATCATCAGACCAGATCGCTTACCAAACAAAATTTTAAAATATCACCCAGACCAAATCAGAGGTAACCGGACCAGGCCGATCACCAAACGAAGCCTTAGAACATACCAATTACACAGTCGTGTCCAACATAGATTATAATGGGGAAGTAAATACCAATAATGTATAAATATAACTAAAGGTAGAGTCCCACATCGGTTAAATACAAATGAGTGAATAGCCAATGAGTTTATAAATAAGGAACTCAAGTGGAAGTGACCGTTGGATGGACTTGTGTGATAGGCCTACAACGCCTGTTTATTAAATGGTCCAATTATTTTGTAAATGAACAATAGGCCCTCTGGATAGTAAGTTCAAAACTTTGGAATGTTTCCTGCAGAGAGTTGAACAGGCCGGTTCCTTTGGTAACGGTCCGGTTCATAATGGTATCGAGCGGATGAAAATCCATTCTGAATTGGACGGTTCGGTGAATCATAATTTTGATTTGTTCCCTTCGTTAGTTCATTTGTTGATATCATCATGAATAAAGACACATCTATTAGTAACGGGAATATCAAATTCACAGAGACTAGGAATTATTCACATTAGTAATTTAAAAGTATTAAAGTAGAGAAAAATTAGGATTTCATATTCCACCATTAACCGCATAATGTAGCTATTTACTTAATCGCTTGTAAGAGTGCGCTCAATCACATGTGAATCAGATTAAACTGCAAATAGTCAATTGTAATCTCCAAATAGATACCGTCAACCGGATTCGCTACAACCCATCTCCAGACATAGTGTGATTAATGCATGCAAACTACTCTACTCTAATTTACTCCTATAATATGAAATTAAACTAAAGCATGTTTATACCACATCGCCGAGGCATGACCTGTGTAAACCTAAGGTTTCGAGTATTAAGAACTATTGTGTAGAAATTCATAATTTAAGTATCCGAGTTCCAGCCCATATTGAATAAACACGATTGATTGAGATAATGCATTCATTCAATCTAAAATAAAAGTAGAATAAATATAAAATCCCTTTTATTAAATAACTACGGTCTCTCATCTATACAATCATCACATGTGTGGTCTTCAGTTTCCCCTCGTTACAATTGAAACAAATAAATAAACTACATTACTTGGCTAGAGTTTTGTTAGAAAACTCTAGATACCGATTTAGTTGCTCATGATGGGAGAGATTATCATCGTTGATGTAGAATTACTTTCCATGATCTTCTACTCCGGATCTCTATGTCTTGAATGGCTCCCTTCTTCAACATATGTAAATCTCTAGGATAGTGCTATGAAAATTATGTATTTTGAAGCTCTCCATATCTGACTCAGACTTTGGTATTTATAGAAGAAGTTGAGAAGAGTCCCACTTACATTAGACTTGTTATACTTGGAGTAGGATTCCTCTTTGATGTGTTTCTCTTCAATTATGAGTAAATCTATCCAAATCTTATGTAAATATGTATTATACACATGCTTAGAAGTGTTGGAGTTGAAAACAAGTCGAAAAATTAAAGTCCAATTCGAACCGAAAGTCTGTAGAAAATTTGTAAGACACGTCTCACTCTTTTGTTCATAAATGGAGCTACGTAACTTCGATTGAGGGTTCTTTTTTCTTTTTTTGTTAAAAATTTGATTTCAAGCTCTTGAGTTTAGACTCAAGAATCATTCAATTTGAAGTTGTTTTGATCACGTTATGGCCATTTGAAGTTGGCTATTCAAATTCTGAAATCTGCAGGGCCTGGCGCTTATGGCGGGGCTTAAGCGTCAGACATAAGCACTGCCATAAACGCCACTCCAATCCCCCTTTATCGCCAAAATGCACTTTCCAAGCCTGTTTTTGCTTGCTATAAATGCCCATTTCTAGTCCAAAACTTGAATTTTTGATATTTTGCAATTTATTGCATTTTTGGACGTTGTTCGATCCTGTGACTCCTACATTGATATATTAAACATATTTCATGACCATTCTGCCCTTCGAAATACGTCTTTTGATTCAAAACTCCATTATTTCTTCTTTCTCTCTCATTTGAATAGGCGATAAGCATAACTTTGGTTAATTCACCGAAATTAACTCATTTCTTTTGCTAAGCTTGTCATGCCCCAAATTTCAGGACTCCGCCAACGGAGCCCAAGAACTCTAAGGGTGATGATAGGTGCCAGATATTGACTATTTTAGGCATCTATCTTGCTATTGTTATGTCTTTATATTCCATTATTTAGTATTTTTATGTCGTTTATGTGTTTAAGTGTGTTTCAGGAGTTTAATGAAGATAACGAGCTAACTTTGGTGAATTAACTAGAGAATTGCTTGTGTCTATTCAAAGAGGAGAGTTAAAGAGGTGTTTTCAAGAGAAAAGTATCTCCTGCAGAGCAAAAATGTTATTTTTCGAAGCCGTAACTTCAAGAATCATTCTAATAGAGTCGAGGGGGTCCCAATAGCACAATTTCCAAGAAAAGTGGTTTCCATGAATTTTGTTACACTTGGTCAACGCTTGTAGTAGCTAAAAGTGGCTAGAAATTGCTAAAATGACGCTTGGTGAAATTGCCCTACGCTTGGAGCCTACACTTCAAGCTTGTTTGGTTGGGGTGTTTTTGTGTTTGTTTATGTGTTTTGTGTTTATAAACTTGTTTGGTTAGTGTTTTTGGGATATGTGTGTTTAAAAACACTTTTTCACTTTAGGCAAATTTTAGGCATATGAGAATAAACATGAATTTGGTGTTTATTGGGGTGTTTATCACTTACACTTTCTTCACTTTATAATATATTTTATTATTTTATTATTTATATTATTAATTTATTATATATTAATTTATAAATATATTCTATTTATTTATTTATTATTATTTATTAAATTTTAATTATTTAAAAATATATTTTATTAATTTAATATTAATTTATTATTATTATACTCATTTTTTATTATTATTATGAAGTATTTATTTGTTATTAATAATATTTACTTATTATTTATTATTATATTTATTTATTATTTATTATTATTATTTATTTCATTTTGTTTATTATTTATTATTTTTATTATATATTTAAATATGTTTTATGTAATTTATTATTTATTTTATTATTATTATTTATTATTTAGTCCATTTTTTATTATAATATTTATTTATTATTATTGTATTCATTTATTATTATTATTATATTAGATTAGATTTATTATTTATATTATTAAATTAGTATTTATTAATTTATATATTAATTTATAAATATATTTTATTTATTTATTTATTATTATGTCATTATTTAATTCATTTTATTTATAAATTATTTATTCATTTTTAATTATTTAAAAATATATTTTATTAATTTAATATTAATTTATTATTATTATACTCATTTTTTATTATTATTATGAAGTATTTATTTGTTATTATATTTACTTATTATTTATTATTATATTTATTTATTATTTATTTCATTTTGTTTATTATTTGTTATTTTTATTATATTTTTAAATATGTTTTATGTAATTTATTATTTATTTTATTAATTTATTATTATTATTATTTATTATTTAGTCCATTTTTTATTATTATATTTACTTATTATTATTGTATTCATTTTTTATTATTATTACATTATATTTTATTTATTATTTATATTATTAATTTTTAATTATTGATTTTTAATTTTTCAATTTCAAACCAAAAAACATCCCTACCAAACATACTTATGTTTTTTGATGAATAAACAAAAAAAAAAAAAACGTGTTTTTTGTTTATTTCAACACAAACACAAACACAAACACAGCTCTACCAAACAGACCCTAAGGGGTTCTGCATGAATAAGTTGTCAAATTCCAATTTTGGCCTCGACTTGAATTCCTTTAATGCAGTTGTGACTCCAATACCTCGATACATGTGATATATACATATTATATACCAAATTAAAGGGTTTTGCTTAGTTCGGTGTGAAATTATGAAAAACTGGTAACTTTAGGGTTTCCTTTAGATTTGTCTATAAATACCAAGGTCTACTATAGATTTTGGAGGACTTCTCTTCACATAATTTCAGAGCTTTCAATTCCATAATTTTCAGAGCACTATCTCTGGAGATTTACATATTTCAAAGAAGGGAGTTATTCAAGACCTAGAGATCCAGAGAAGACGATAATGGAGGATGATTCTATATCAACGATGCAGTCTCTTACCATGAGCAACTAATTCGGTATCTAGGGTTTTCTATACTACAATATGATTCGTGCGCTTGCGATAGGTAAAATCTAAGTTGTCATAAGTGTAACGTCTAGTATTTTTACGTGCTAATTAAAAATTTTTGTTAACAAGTAAGAGCTTATGTGATTATATGCTTAATGTGTTTATGTGATTATATATTTAATGTGTTTATGTACTTAACATGACTTACATGATTTATTTGAGATTAAATTTGTAAGTTGTATGTTGTATTTTCATTTTGAGAATAATGAAAATTGTTGAAAACGATTCGGGAAATAAATTACCAAATGGTAAATTGGTATTTTTCATATTATGAGGACTTAGTGGAAATTATAGAGGTTTAACTAAGTGTTGGGGTATGAGTGGTATGGTGGTAAATAGAGAGGAAGACATGGGGTAAAAGGGTAATTGAGAGGCACTATGACACTCTTGTAATTAATTCTAAGTTGAGAAGGATTTGGTCTTTTTACACTTGTAAGTGTTGTCTCATTCTCAACCATTGATATTGAGTCTTTTTCCTCCTCTATTCTCAACCCTTGGATCATAGGGCATTGTTTGGTTGACACACAAATGCAAGAATGCATTATTCTTGGTCTTTCATTTGCAAGACTTCATTTCCACCCTTGGATCATTTATTCATTTTCTTTGTCTTATTCTTAACCCTTGGATTGTGAGAAATGTGAGTGGAGAATATCTACATTTCTTAGGTATTCTCTCCTTTGCAAGACTTGTAACATCTCAACACAATTTCTTGCTCTCTCATTCTCTCTTTGATTGGTGTGATTTAGGGTGGTGTTCTTGAGCTACTATTGGGTAAGTTTCTCTTTTACTCTAGGGTTTGGTTTACAAGAACCCTAGCTTTCAAGTTCACAAGTTACTTATACTTGTATTGATTATTCTCTTCCAATTGTTCATCTTCGTGGAAGGTTGAGATTGTTTCCAACCATCAGGTGGGGCTTCACTTGTAGTGGTTCTTAATTTCATCTTGTGAAGAAGCTAGTGGTGAGTTCACAATCTTCTACTCATATGATTTTCTTTCTTCATGAAACCCTAGTTTAATTATCATTAGGGTTTGGTTGACTCTTGTAGTTGGAGCCACTTTTGAATGATTTTGGTTTATTGTGACACTATTGTAATCTTGTTATTCATTGAATGGTGTGTTGCTAGTTGGAAGCTATCCTTTTAAGCACTTGAATTGGTAGCTTGGCTTGGACCTCTTTTGGCATCCTTATGTTAGCTTGCTTGGATCGAGGTAGGGGAAAAATGAGTTGTTTTATTTTTGTACGAGAGTGTGTGCGTCTATGTGTATATATACATATACGATTTGAGTCTTGATAACTTAGACGATGAACTAGGTCCTTGAAAGCATAATTGTGTGATATAAATGCTTTTAGTGGTTTATTGCTTATAAATGTGATATTATGAGCATATTGATAAGTTGGGCATAATATATTGCATAATGAAATAAAATATGTATTATGATGGACCAGGGTTAAATTGAATACAATATATTGCAGAATGAGATAAGCATATAATGTGATGGAGCATGATTGTTATCCAAAACCTTGATGCATTTTGAGTACACCGTGTAGTTGATGCGACATCAGGTGTGCAAAAATATGTGATTAAAAACAACACCTTGACGATTCTAGGTTTTACCCTACACAAGCACATGTATCAATTGTTGTTGGTACGACGTTGCTGTTTCTCAATACTCCGGATCAAGCTTATCCAGTTCGGGTGGTGGTTCAGTTAGATCGATTGTTTCTACCATACACTCAGCTGGTTGCACCTTTACGTAATGCTTCAATCTTTGTCCATTTACGACTAACTTCTTTCCAATGTCAAGATCATCTAGCTCCACGGCTCCATGGGGGAAAATCTTCATAATTTTGTATGGCCCATCCCATCTCGATTAGAGCTTGCCAGGAAACAATTTGAGTCTCGAATTAAATAGCCAAACCTTTTAGCCGGGCTCAAAAACTTTCTTTCTAATAAATATCATGAAACACTTTTGTTCGGGCCTTGTAAATCCAAGAGTTTTCATACGCATTATTTCTTAACTCCTCAAGCTCTTGAAGTTGGAGTTTCCGCTGCGCACCAACTTTCTTTATATCAAAATTCAGTCTTCGAATAACCTAATATGCTCAGTGTTCTAGCTCTACAGGGAGATGACATGATTTACCATACAGAAGACGATATGGCGACATACCAATTGGTGTCTTAAGCGCAGTCATGTACGCCTAAAGTGTTTCATTTAGCCTTCGAGGCTAATCCTTCAAATCTGGATGCACAGTCTTTTCCAAAATATTTTTATCTCCCTATTAGAAACCTCCACTTGTCCTTATGATTGGGGGTGATATGGCGTACCAATTCTATAAGTGACACTGTACTTCTTACACAGAGCAAGAAGAAACTGGTTGTCAAAATTGCTTCCACCATCACTGATCAAACCCTTAACATACCAAATCTTGAGAAAATGTTCGACTTTACAAATTCTTCCACCACATCATAGTCAGCACATTTGGTGGCTATAACTTCTACCCATTTCGAAACATAATCAACCCCCACAAGTATATACTCATTCTTATCTACTTTCGGAAATGGTCTCATAAAATCAATACCCCACACATCAAATAATTCTACAATCAGAATCGGGGTTAAAGACATCATGTCTCATCGAGAAATGGATCCAAGCTTTTGACATCGCAGACATGCCTTGCAAAACTTGAAAGCATCCTTGAATATGGAAGGCTAGTAAAATCCACTTTGCAGCACTTTGTGGGATGTCTTCTGAGCTCCGAAATGCCCTCCACACTCCAACGTGTGACAAAAGGTCAGTATGCTTTGCACCTCACTCTCAGGTACACATTTTCTAATAATCTGATCAGAGCAATACTTGTACAAATGCGGATTATCCCAGATATAAATTTTGACTTGGCTGAAGAATCAGTCTTTCTCATTCTTAGACCATCCTTTTGGGATTCGACCTGTGGCTTTATAATTGACAATCTCAGCATACCACGATATTTGTTCCTCCATAGCCATATTGAACAGATGTTTATCCGGGAAAGAACCCTTAAGAAGAGTAATTTCCTTTGTGGATTCGACAATGATCCTCGACAAATGATCCGCAACAACATTCTCTAAACCCTTCTTATCTTTGATTTCCAGGTTGAATTCTTGTAGCAACAAAATCCACTGAATCAATCAGGGCTTAAAGTATTTCTTCATCATCAAATTCATTGGAATGACATTATCCGAGTAAACAACGACTTTGGTACCCAATAAATATGATCGGAATTTATCCAAGGCGAAGACAACTGCCAACAATTCCTTCTCGGTAGTTGTGTAGTTCATCTGAGCTTCATTCGGAGTTCTACTAGCATAATAAATGACATACAACAACTTATCTTTTCTTTGACCCAACACAACTCCTATGGCATAATCAGAAACATTACACATAAGCTCAAATGGGAGAGACCAATCTGGCGAACGAACAATCGGGGCTGATGAAAGTTGAGTACGCAATTCCTCAAAAGCATGAAGGCATTCTTCATCAAAGATAAAAGTAGCATCCTTAGCTAATAAGTTGCATAACAGTCGGACGATTTTGCTGAAATCTTTAACAAACCTTCGGTAAAACCCAGCGTGGCCCAGAAAAAAGCATATCTGCTTAACAGATGTGGGATGAGGCAGTTTTAAAATTAATTTAACTTTTTCTTTATCTACCTCTATCCCTCGCTTATATACAATATGGCCCAGTATTATCCCCTCTTGAACCATAAAATGGCTATTTTCCCAACTTAGGATCAGATTCGTCTCCTTCCATCTCTTAAGTACCAGTTCTAGATGTTTTAAACAGTCTTCAAAGGTTTCCCCAAAAACTGAATAGTCATCCATGAATACTTCAAGAAATTTCTCTACCATGTCAGAGAAGATAAACATCATACACTATTGGAATGTTGCTGGCGCATTATACAAACCAAACGACATCCATCTGTAAACAAATGTACCATATGGACAAGTAAAAGTATTTTTTTCCTGATCAACAGGATCAATCGCCACCTGATTGTAGCCGGAATACCCATTCAGAAAGCAATAATAGCTCTGCCCGGCTAATCTCTCCAGGATTTGATTAATAAATGGTAATGGAAAATGATCATTCCTGGTGTTCAGATTAAGCTTTTGTAATCAATACACACACGCCACCCCGTGGTTATGCGTTGTGGAATTAGCTCACCTTTCGAGTTTGGCACCACTACGATGCCCGACTTCTTCGGTACCACCTAAGTAGGACTTACCCATGTGCTATATGAAATGGGGTAGATGATACCCGCGTCTAGTACTTTCACTACTTCTTTCATCACCACCTCTTTCATATTTGGATTCAGCCTTCGTTGCATTTCTCTTGATAGCTTTGCATCATCCTCAAGATGTATGCGATGCATGCAAATCGAGGGGTCTATGCCTTTCAAATCAGCAATGCTCCATCCTATTGCCTCTTTGTTCTCACTTAGAACCGTGACTAGACTCGATTCTTGTTTTTCTATCAATTTTGAAGATATAATCACAGGAAGAGTCTTACCGGGTCCTAAGAAAATATATTTCAGTTTTTCAGGCAGTTCCTTGAGTTCCAAGGTAGGAGGAGTAGTTAAGGAGGGAATTGGTGGAATATTTGAAACTATCGAGAGCGGTTCAATCGGCTCACGCCATGGTTGAGTATATAAAGCAGTCTCCATCACATCCGGCTCTTCATTTTGCAACTCCCAGTATGTCTCCCAATCAGCAGCTTCCTTATCTAGCCATTCTCCAATCATAAATGACTCTAGCTCATCTCTCTCCAGAATTTGAGTTGAAAAATCTGCTATGATATCATCTAGTTCATCACACTCATTAATCTGAAAACATTCCCCAGATTTAGGCAATTGGTGGCTTCCTTCTAACACATTCATCCTGACCTTCATATTTCCATAAGTCAGATCAATGGCTCTAGTTCTGCAATTGATGCATGCTTTTGCCGTAGCTAAGAATGCTTTTCTTAGTATTACTGGAATGTGCTTCTTCGAATCAGGGACGGTTTCTGTATCCAGGACTATAAAATCAACCGGAAAATAAAACTTGCCCAATTGAACAATGACATTTTCAAGCACTCCTTTTGCCTATTTGATTGATCGATCAACAAATTGAAGTACGACCTTAATAGGGCTGAGCTCACCTAACCTAGCTGTTGGTAGACCGAATAAGGAAGCAAGTTAATACTTGCACCTAGATTAAGAAGAGCTCTACCAATTTCCTGGTCACCAATGACACATGAATAGTGGGAGCACCAGGATCTTTCCTCTTAGGTGGAATATCACTTAAAATAAATAAACTCACTTGCTCAGTCAATAGTATTTTTGTTGGATTCTTCGCTATGCTCTTTCGCTTCTAGGTGCAAAGATCCTTGAAAAAACTTAGCATAAGGCAGTGTTTGGGTGATTACATCTAAGAGAGGTAAATTAATCTTGACTTGTCGGAATGTTTCTAACATATCAGATTCTTTCAACTTTTCGTACCTTGTCGGATCTCTAAGACGCTAAGGAAATGACGCTGCCTCCTCGTAACTTGCCCAGTCTGGCTCTTCAAGTAATGTCTGATCGACATTGTCTTCTACTGATGGTTGATCCTTATGGACTCTCTCAGCTTATTTTTCAAATAATAGTTATGATTGCTTGAACCGTTTCATTAGGTTCATCGGTTGACTAGGAAATCTCCCCGACTCTCTTACATTCCTCTCATTAGCCATTTAGCCTATCTGCATATGAAGTTGTGCCAATGATTAGGTATGAATACCTATCTTGTTATGAATATCAAGTATAACTTGTTTTAACCTATTGGTCTGGAAACCGGGTGGAGGAGTTTGGCTTCTTGGAGGCTGGGTTTGGTAATTATATGGCTGCACAGCTTGATTGTTATTGAAAGGCTAAAGATCTTGGGAATTATTGAATTATTGGAGAGCTTGGGAATTATTAGATGTTTTAGGTTGATAGTTGGACTGAGAATTTCTAGCCATGATTGTTGGTTGTGAGTCGAATAATTATTGACTCTGTTGAAACCTTGGTTGTTGGTTATATGATTATTGTCTCTCAGTGAACCTTGGTTATGGGTTATATGACTATTGTCTGTCTGTGAATCTTCACTGTTGATTGGATGATTGCCCTTGTTGAAATTTTGGTGGTGGATTATCTACATTGGTAGATTTGTAAGACAGAAGTGGATGATTTATAGCATTGGAGGTGTATAAATTGGTGAAAAAAGCATTATTTGAATAGTTCCATGATGCGTTGGCATTGACAACCATTATCTCCTAACACTCATGTCACGCCCCAAATTCCTAGGACTCCGAAACCCGAGCCTAAGAGTTAAGGGAGTGATTGCGGAAGTAAAAAGAAACGAAAACCAAGAGACATTCAGTCATCAAACACCCATAAAGGGTTGCAATGAATGCCCAGATACCATGCTGTCACGCTCCTAAAGGGTGACGCAAACCAAGCGACTACTAGAGTCAACAATAACAAAGAAGTACATGGAATAACAATAAGAATATACTCCATGCCAACCCGAATACTAAAAACACAAGAGTATCCTCAGATACCAACAGACACGCTCCTAAATCCCTAAGACTCCCGAACTGGGACATCCAAGGAATCCAAGATGTGATCCTTAATACGAATGACCAACTAAGACATCATTAACCAAGAAAACACATCGGTTAATGATAGAAATGGTATATTCCATACCCAAATGACTAATAAAACTAAGCAGCGGAATCTAACGAAAATCCGGCAGAGTTCCGTTTGTAAATGGAACATTCGGACAACAACCACAACACAAGAACCTGCCAATAGCAATTCAATAATCATAATGGCTTCCAAGCCCCACATTCATCAATACTACTAGGGCCGAGATAATGGAAAGAAACCAAAACCCCTCCAAACCCTCTAATATCAACAGAGCCACAAGTGCTCGAATAAAAATACAGAAAAACACCTAGCTGTGCAGAATAGATACAATAACCATCAGAAAGAATAAATACAGGAACTAAAGGATACATCAACAGGGATATGCCAACAGACTGGCTCCCAAAAGAGAATACATAACAATCCCATAACAATGGGTAGAGAAACTGAAAGCGGATACCTATCGTCCCCAAACCCAGTCGTGCTGCAACCGTAACCGCATCACCCAACGCAACTCCAAAACCTGTAACAAGGAAACAAAAGAAAGCTTCCGTTGCACTGCATCCTGCTCATAGCCGTATGTTTACCTGCAACCTGGCGTGTGAATACCAGGATGCAAGTGAAATACCCCTGTGAGCAAATAAGCTCAGTGGGAAAAGATATCCTAACTACCACATCCTCTGATAGTTTTGGTAAAGCTAAACCGTCTAATAAGATATAAATATAGCCCAACTAGTCCCATCCACGCAAACCCAAGTCAACACGCTCATATACTATCGTAAACGAGTATACATAAGTATATAGGGAATATATATATATATATATATATAAATACACAACATGAGTCTCTAAAACTCGTACTCCAAGTACCCAACACCAGTAGTCTACACTACTCTCACCAACGTACACTAGGTACACGATACTAAGGTCCAGTCTAACAAATCACCAATTACTCACAACACAATTCAGAAGATCCAACCGAGGAGATCACACTCACCTCTAATATCCACAAGGAAACAAAATCCACCAATAGTACCAAGGAAGGCTCAAATCCTACACCCCGATAACACAGGAAGGAGAATACCCACGTCCTTGCATACTAACACAACCATCATCAATATATATATATATAACAAACCTCATTCCATTTCTAGAGAAAATACACCTCTCAAGTACTGGGTCACTTCAATTATATCACTTCCTCAATACCATGAATCACATCACCACATTAACCTCATAACACTATCATCAATGGGTCAATCACATCACTAACACTCTCACTGCAGGTGAGGAAAACCACACAATCAAGTCACTATAAGTAGACGAACTCAACTCATGAGAACGACCACCTAAAGGTCACCAAAACAAGGCAAAGGGAAAAAATTCCCAATGCTAACCAACAGCTAACCAAGACAACAACGTCAAGGTTAAGAATACCCGAACAAGGAAGAACACCACAAGTGAACAAGGAAAGAACACCAAAAGTGAACAAGGAAACCAAAAACGAATGGCCGAAAGTGAAAGTAATGAAAAGATGAATCCCAGAGATTCAATAGTTTTTAAGAAAAAAGTTTCTAAACTCGAACCAATCCATTCGGTATCCATGCCCCTAACTTAAGAAAAACTCATATCACCTAGGTGGTGAAACCAATAACCCAGAAAAGAGAAAGGCAACACTATATGTGTGCACTGAACAACGACAAGCCTCAAAATCGAGACTAAAAAAAAATGATCGGAAGCAAAGGTGAAACAATGGAACACCTTTCAAACTCTACAAGTTGAGGTTTTGAGAAAGAAGTCTCGTAACCTCAGAATCCCAAGAAAAGTAATAAAATAGTTTTCTTTTAGAAAATCACACAGTAGAAATGACCGTCTTGCCCCCGGTCTTCGTCAGTTGCCATCACCAGCTTTTAAAAGTTGAAATCTTTTCAAAGAAGATCCTAAGATCATTTTATAAGGTATTAAAACTTTTCATTTCTACGGGGGTAGGCGAAAACGGGTTTTTCCCTTTAAATACAAGAGTTCACTTCAAAACTTAGGAAACACCGTTTTCGAAATGACAACCAATAAGAGAAAACACAACTCTATAAAATCAAATGACAACACCAGGAAAAGGTTCGGCACCACGCCGTAACCGACAACTCAAGGAATAACATACAAGTCAACGACCACGTACTAGTGTACAAAACACAGTACAAGAAATGCTTAGGGGAATGAACTAAGCACTATAAACCACGCTACAGTACCCTAAGTACTTAATAGAACTCACCTCAACCATAACCTCTTATCTCCCAATCAAAATCTCAGTTACAATTGATAACATATTCCTCAAAAGTGAAAGGCACCTAAAGGTCCATACTACAACTCACAATCTCATCACCCGCCTTCTCGAAGGCCCCAAATCATAACTGATACTAAAATCAATCTCGGATCTCAAATCTCAAACAAGTCACACAGCCAACCAAAATCACCAAACTACTAACCAAAATCACAAGACTACTAACCACAGTCACAAGACTGCTAACCACGATCACAAGGCTACTAACCATAATCACAAGGCTACTAACCACAATTACAAAACTATTAACCACATTCTCTAAGGCATTACTCCACATCAACTCAACCTCAATTCTACAATCCATCTCTAACTTCAACTAACCACAGAAGTCGCCAGACCAATATACTTAACCTCCCCTACGGGCACAAAAGTATACAACACAAGTATAAGGATATACGCCTCGTTTATACTTTAATAATTACTGCTTTTAATTTCCGTTTTCACATTTATCACTTTCAACTGAGCATTTTATAAAATGAATTCATTTTGCATATTCATAAATAATCATGCTCCAACATATATATATACATATCAATAAATCACATGATGATATGCAACGTACCGTACTCACAGACCGCCTGTGGTACACACACACAAAAACACACCCTACCAAAGGGTCCTGGATCATTCTCCACCATTCCCCTAAGTCTGCAGCTCACTAGGGAATGTGGACTCATCGAACCGTTCTTCCCAAGTGCTTTTGACACTTCACACTTTTAACCAAGGAAGACGTCCACCCACGGCCCAGCCGTGTCACATAGGGCCTTGGACTATGTGTCCTCCCCCTATCGTCTCAGTTTCTCAGAAGATTAGTTCCGCGGGAAGCGAGAAGCACCCCCTGACCAGTTGTTTCGACGATCCAAACACAAACGTCTACTCGTGCCCCACGCACAAAGGAAGTAGACCACACCAAATGAATCTCTCTGCAATTGGTGAAATCATGCAATACATGCACCAACACCCATGTCTCACAATACATGGTGTACACAAATAAATCATGTCCAACATAAATATGTAATGCACCATATTTATGAAAATACCCACATGGTAATATATAAATCTCATAATCTCTGTACATGCTTTTAAAAATATATTAAAGCATTTAAATCATATGAAAATAATTTCATATACCATTCATGTTCTCCAAAAATATATTTTCTTTAATTCTTTAGAAAATATTTCATTTTCAATTAACATGCCTTTTTAAAATAATTTAAACAATTATTTCACGTATACCAGAAGGATCCTAGCATATCGTCTAAGCTTTTCGAATCTCTAATAACCCATTTAAATTCGTAAGGATTTCTAAGCCGTCCATTCTTATTTAATTTAAATAAGAATATTATTTAATCATATAGGAATAATTTAATAAATTTTTTAAAATTAATTCCTAAGTCTCATTCTGATCCTAAACGATTTATAGATATTTAAACTAGCAATTTAATATATCTATAATAAATTAAATAAGGGTTTTGCACCCCTAAACTACTTCAATAATGCGGAGTGAGAAATATAATTTCCCACCTAATTATACGTTACCGAACAGCCCGAACCAGCACAGTACCGGCGCCCGAACATGAAGCCCGCCGACCAAAATCGTCCAAAAACTATTTCGAATATATCGAAATGTCCGTATCGACAACCTATACGATATATATGAAGCCCATTAATAATCGGTTAATTAATTGGGTTAAATCTAAAATGCCCCAAACGAAAATTTGAAACTTCAAATCGAATTTCCCGACAAACCGTTCAACGAAAAATTACGAAATGTTTACACGTCGTACCTGACACCAAGACGCATCTACCCTCCGAAAATCAGCTCAATCGAAGCTCGGGAAGTCGCCCAAATAAAATCACGAAGTTTCTGGCCGAAAATGGCCCTGTAGCACGAACTGCTACAGTGCGCGACCATCAGCTATTGCGCCACCAGAGCTGCACCTCAACACCGCCAAGTCGCCATTGCCGAAGCCGCAACCAGCGGCTTCCGCTCCAGTCGCCGTCGCCGTCCGCTTCCACCCGGCTGCCGCCCGTGTCCAGCCACGACTCATTCTCCCTCTGCCGACTCTCTCTCTCTCACCCTCTCGCCGGCGACCATGGTGGCCGCCGCCCATGGAGAAGACGACGTCCGTGTGAAGGAGAGGAGGAAGAGTAGCAGGTCTGTGTATCGTGTAGGAGAAGGAGAAGAGAAGCTACAGATCTTTGGTTGTTGCGTATAAGCATATACATATATATGCTATAATTACACAACTAACCCTCAAAACTTCCATAATTGCGAAATAACCCCACTTCAATATATACATATATATAATTAAAAAATATATATATATATATATATATAATAAATCCCAACAATTACCGGAAGCCTCCAATTAATATTGAGTCAACCCGTAAGTCCACAGGACGCCAAATAACCAAATTAGTCCAAAAGAAATATACCGGTTTAGGAACCCAATAACCGGAACACCGAGAAAGTAAATTAATACGCTTCACACCGGTTCCGTTAAAGTACTAATACCGTAACCAAAATAATCGAAACGATATCGTGTAGTCGAGAATAAAAATTCGCGTAGTCATCAAAGAAAAACCGTAAAGTCATACAGTCGACTTTAAAACTAAACGCGAAATTTTTTTACAGGTATCAAATACCAAGAATAAATAATACGTCATGAACAAGTGACGTCATTACCGAAATTAAATCAAAGATAATTTCAGAAAAAAGGATAATAACACGGGGTGTTACAACTCATGTTGGGAATACTCAGCTTCGACTTCAAATGTCTCTCTAGGAGGGGAATGACTTCGCTGCATAAACTTTTCAATTCTCTCTAATTTCTCTCCAAACAATGTCATGGTATTTCTCACATCATCATGCTCTACAACATAAGATTTCTCAGATGTCCTATCCTACTGTCCACCTCTAGACCTCAACTCATATTGATATTGAATTGTGTTTTCACTGATATTATCAAATATCTCCAAAAGTTCTTTAGCTGGCTTTAAAATAAACTGACCTTGTGTGGCCACATCTATCAAAGTCTTATGAGCCTCTCTAAGTCCCATGTAATTTTTTTTAGCAATATCTTGTTCAGAAAACCTATGGTGGGGACATTTATGCAGAATTTCATTATATTTTTCCCATGTATCATGAAATTGCTCACCAGGTAACTTCTTAAAGCTTTTGATTGTATCTTGTGCTTCTGAGGTCTTCCCTATGGGATAATGTTTTTCTATGAATTCTCTCTTAAGGGTTTCCCAATCAATTTTAATTTCTTTTTCTAATTTGATGTACCATCTTTTAGCTCTCTCTTTCAATAACCAAGGAAATAATCTCACTCTCAAGTCATTTTGGGGCAAATTGTCATACCTAACAGTAGAGGCTACCTCTAGGAAATCATTGATGTGCTGGTATGGGTTCTCTATTATAAGGCCTAGAAATTTTGGAAGCATATTGATCATGCTTGTCTTGATCTCAAAGTGCTTCGCTCTTTTTTCCTCCGAAAAATCAGCATAGGAGTCGTATGCATCGGGTGCGTAATATCATTTCAGTGATATCTCTGGTGCTTTTTGTTCGTAGGCTCTTTAGTCAACCATTGCTTTTTCTTGCAGACGATAATGTTTTTCAATAGATCGACGTAAATGACGGAGATTTTTTTCGATCTCAAGATTGTACTAGACTAACGCAGTGCTTAAATTAGAACGGGTCGGTCTATCGGTCATACACTAGTCAAACAACTACTTTTTTTTTTCAAAATTTTTATGAAATAAAAATTAACTAAATTAACTACTTCTAAATTAAAGAAAATAAAGCAAGAATTAATATGCAAAAATCTAGGTAACTAAAACTTATAAAAGTTCTAAACGCAACTTTAGAAGCTCCGCTTTTCCCTTTTATGCTCTTCAAAGTACCTGTCAATCACACATAAATTTAACTTTAGCTAGAACTACAATAATGCAATGCAAATAAACTACTAAAGCTATTGAAGAATGCTCAATCCCTAGCAACGACGCCAAAAGCTTGATGCAACGTCAGGTGTGCAAAAATATGTGGTTAAAAATAACACATGAACGACTCTAGGTTTTACCCTACGCAAGCGCACGTATCAATTGTAGAATAGCAAATGACTTGAGTAAGGGATATCGATCCCACAGAGACTGAGATTGTTCACTTTAATAGTTCAAAAACACTGAATTATATTTTCTGAAATATGGTTTATTTAGGCGGTCAACGACCAAATTATCTATTTTAACTAACACTTATCTAGAAAACAAATTAAATTGGTTGTGATTCAGATGAGAGAGAAAACTAGGGTTTTCAACACTCCACCACTAACCGTATAATGTAGTTCCTCACTGTATCAATTGTACGAGGGCGATCCATAACTGTGAATGAGACCGTACCGCAAATAGCTAAATACGACCCCAAAAAAGAGTACCATCAACCGAATTGCGACAACCCATCTCATGACAGATATAACTAGTACATGCCAATTATGCTACTCTAATCTACTCCTAATGCATGAAAATAAACTAAAGCATGTCTATATTAAATTGCCAAGGCATGACCTGTGTCAACCTAGGGTCTCAAGTTTCATTACCACCATTGTGTAGAAAACCATAATTAAGCATCCGAGTTCCTGCTCATATTGAATAATCATAGTTGTGAAAAATAATATATTCATTCCATCCAAGATAAGAATTTAAAATAAACATAGAATTTTATATTGCAAATCAGTACGGTCTCTTAACTACTACAATCATCATAGTATGGTCAATATTTTCCCCTATTTACAATTGAAAACAATGAAAGAACTACATTACTTGGCTAAGATTTTGCTAGAAAACCCTAGATACCGAGTTAGTTAGCCATGGAAGACGGTGACTGCATTAATGATATAGAAACGCTCTCCATGGTCTTATTCTTCAGATCTCTAGGTTTAAATATGGCTCTTAACAACAACAAGTATGAATGAATGAACCTCTTAACCAGCCTCTACGAATGTCTCACCAAAACCCCCCCTAACTCTGATATATGATCGTGTATATGAGCTCTACACACGAATTCAGACGATCAATGCACATATCTGACACAAAATCTACCGGGTTTTAACCAAAATATGATGGGAAAGAGATAGGGAGTGACTTCGTGCAATTCGGCGGAGAAATGAGCACGGGAGAGAAGTTTGAACTTCATAAAATGGAGAGCATTTCGCGACAGGCCGCTTTATTTGGCATCAACAGCCTACGCCTAGGGCGTAGGCTTAACTACGCTTGGGGTGTAGGTTACCGCTAGCCATGGCTTAGCTCAACTTTGTTTCTCGATCTTTCTCCGCATGTCTCTCGATGCAAACTGATAGGAGCCAAATATTGTCCATTTTAGGCCCCTATCTTGCTAATGTTATGTCTTTAAATTCCATTATTTCATATTTTTATGTGATTTGTGTGTTTGGGCATGTTTCATGAGCTTAATGAAGAAAATGAGTTAAATTCGGTGAAATAACTTGATTTATGATTCAAGATCGTTCGAGAGCCGAAAACATGGAGAAAAGACCTATGAAGGACAAAAAATAAATCAAGGATGCAAAAGGAGTGAAAGGAATAAAGCCGAGAAGAGAAACGGAGCAAAGAAAATGAAATACAAAAATTCAAGGTGAAGAACTACCAAGTACTCGGTAGTGCCTTCACTGAGTACTCAGTAAAGTGCGAAAGTGAGCACAATTACGAAATCATGAAAAACCACCAGAACATTTTGCGCACTTGCTCCTGTTTGCGCAACATTCAGAACTTACCGAGTACTCGGTGGAATTCTCACCGAGTACTCGATGAGCTAGTTTCAGTACAAATGTTTAGTCAACTTCGGGAGCCCATAATTAGGTTAATACAAATTCAAATGGGGTGATTCTTGAGCCTAACATCAAGAGGTTGAAGTCAGGTTTCCAAAAAGCTATTACATTCTTCCATCCAATATGTGTAGCTCTAGATATGATCAAAAGAGTGAGTGCTGTCCTGCAGGGAAAAAGCTGGAAATTTCATATTCGGGTCAAAATCCTAGTTTGACCCGGATTGATCCGTTTTGAATCGGATGACTTTGAATTCGACCCCAAAACTTATATGCACGTTTGTTTAGACACATTATACATTATATTAAAGGTTTTTTCTCAGTTTGGAAGGAAATTACATAAAAGGGGAATCCTACTCTCGACAGGAAAGGAAGGAAATTTAGGGTTTCCCTCACCTTTGCCTATATATACCAAGGTCTGCTACAGATCTAAGAGACTTCTCTCCACATAATTTTGAGACTTCTTTCTACCCAATTTTCAGATTCATATTATTCAAATGGAGGAGTCATTCAAGACCTAGAGATTCGAAGAAGACGACCATGGAGGGCAATTCTACATCAATGATGTAGTGTCTTTCCACCATGAGCAACTAATTCAGTATCTAGGGTTTTCTAGCAAAACCCTAGCCAAGTAATGTAGTTCTTTTATTTATTTTCAATTGTAACGAGGAGAAACTGTGACTATATTGTGATGATTGATTATTGACGTGTGACCATTTTTATTATTGACACAAGATCTTATATTTATTCTTAATTCTTATCTTAGATTGAATGAATATATTTTCTTACACAATCATAATGTTTGTAAATAAATTGTTATTTTCTACAACAATTGTGGTAATAAAACTCGAAACCCTAAGTTAACACAGGCCATGCCTTGGCGAGTTGATATAGACATGCTTTAGTTTATTTTCATGCATTAGGAGTAGATTAGAATAATTTAATTAACATGTACTAGTCAGTTCAGTCATGAGATGGGTTGTCGCAATCTGGTTGACGGTAATTCTTTTTAGGGTCGAATTTAGCTATTTGTGGTACGATCTGATTCACAGTTTATGAATCGCCATCTTGCAATTAAGCAAAGAGAGAATTATATTATGTGAATAGTGGTGGAGTATGGAAACCCTAAATTTTGTTTCTATTATTCTTGTCTTAATCTATCTTTATTTGTTTTTGTAGTTAATTAGTTAATCAATCAAAAATTAAAAATCATATTTTTATAGCAATTTAAGAGTATTATTTTACGAGAATTCAGAATACGACTTAGTCTCTGTGGGATCGATAACCTTTCACAAGCCGTTTCTATACTACAATTGATTCGTGCGCTTGCGATAGGTAAAACCTAGGCTGTCATATGGGTACATTCTTAACACATATTTTTAGCCCACCTCGACAGGACATCAAGTTTTTGGTGCCGTTACTGGGGTCTAACGGATATTCTGAATTTTAGTAATTTAGTATACTTGAATTGTTTGTATTATATTATATCTAAAGTTGGATTGTATGTTTTTCCGAGGTACACTGAAAAGTTCGAAGGGAATCGGTGAAGCAGTGACGATTGCGTCGTTGGACCACTTGTGAGTTTTAGTTCATTTTAATTTTACTCATAATTTTAGCTTTATTTTCTTTCCATAGTTTTTATTTAAAAAAAAAAAAATCTGCAGTTTTTGTGAAATTGTCAGAAAGTCTTATTTTCGCAAAAGAGGAGAGAGTTTTGAGTGGAAAATGGCCATTGAACAAAGCTCACTGTATCACAGTGAGCCCAGTTGATGTTAGGCCGAAACACGTCGTTTAGGACCTCAAAACCATGATTTTGTGATTTTTAGAAAAAAAAGATGTATAATGGTTATACCAATTCGGCGAGTGCTTCATATTATATTTCTTACAACCCGGATTGGAGCAATCATCCCAATTTCCAATACAACAATCAGGTATAGAAAATTCATACTAAAGCTTTAATGATGATCCACGATATTTGATCACGGA
Organism: Cornus suecica; assembly: GCA_963922005.1. NCBI lineage: Eukaryota > Viridiplantae > Streptophyta > Magnoliopsida > Cornales > Cornaceae > Cornus > Cornus suecica. Next base: position 37,732,921 of record OY998246.1, on the reverse strand, counting down.
TTAGGTTATCAATCGTACAGTCAAGATTATTATCCTCAACCATCTAATCAATTCCAATTTGAAGAGTCAAATGCATATTCGTGTCCGGAGCCATTGTCTTTTGCAGAATTTTTTTTAGCAAAATTGAGTGGAATCAGAGCACGAACAACCACCTGTCCGGAGTCATTGTCTTCAGAAGAAAAATTCTTTGCATCTTTGAGAAAAATTGAGATTCCTCAAAATTGTGAGGAGATCACATACCATAGAGACAATTCATACTTTCCAAACACTGAAAATCCTCAACCATTCAGTACTTAGGATTTTTAGTCCAATAATATCCAATCATTCCAAGCATATCAACCCTCCAACCAAAATCCACTCCAGTTCCAAAAGCAAAATCTGATGCCTAGATCAACTAGTGATGGATATATACTGATTAACACTTTGAGAGAGATTGAAAATCAATTGAACTCTAATGTTCAAGCTTTGACTAGGTTAGTAATTCAAGAAAATCAACCAGTTGATGCTGTACTGAGAATGGAGGAAGTGCAGAATCAAGTGGTAGATAAGTTTAAAGATGAGGAAGATGGGTACAGTGAAACAGAGGAAAATTTTGAAATTAAGAGTGACATTGCATATGACGAGAGTGTGCAACTCATTCCTTTACCACATGAGCCAAAAGAGACATCATTTGAACCTAAAACAATATTTACCTAATGTGTCGAGGGGCCGTGTCTTGAAGATAAACAAGGATAGATGAGTACTACATAATTGATGGGATTGATAAGGTGATGAAAGACCCATTACCTAATTCTGTGATAGAAGAATCGTTGGACATATATGTTAAACATGAGATAAAGGTAGAGCATGACAAATGATAGAAGTTTTATGATGATTATTATATGCTTGATGTCTTGCTTGTTACTGAATGTTCACAATGGACACCGTGGAGTGATTTACTTCCCACACTTGCTCCACCATGTGGTGGAAGTGTCGAAGAGAGGAAGGGTGTTGGATAGCCCTTTACGGTGCATCGTGCCAAAGACGTTAAACATTGGTCCTAGGTTGTGAAAGTTAGTTTCTAGCCTCGGTTTGTAGAATAATATGTCATTTAAATTTTTGCAAATTTCAATTTTTAGAGATTGTAGGCCCTTAAAGACAAATCTTTGCAATTTAATTTTTTTAGGATTGTAGGCCCTTAAGGCCAAATCATGAGTGATTTTATTAAAATAAATAAATAAATAAAGTAAATTTTCCATTTCCCTTGAAAAAAAATGCTTTATGTTTTATATTTTGGTTTATTTAATTATTATCTCTCTATTGGATATGATATTGGGTATTGCATAGTGTTTTATTTTTGAATAAATCATCTAAAGCAAGTTTGGGGGAGATATGCGCAATATAACAAAGCAATCGAAATTAAACTTCAAGGGCGGTAACAATTTCTTCCCTACTTTATTTTTATTTTTAGACCATGAGGACATGGTCCGCTTTAAGTTTGGGGGCATGAATTAGTTATTTTATGCTTTAAGGGAATGAGAAAAATAAAAATATTGAAAAATTTGAATTTTTTTATTAAGTTCTTCATTTGAAATATGCGATTGAAATTTTATATGAATTGATTTGTATACATGTTATGACTAGAAATGTATGATGTATGCAACTACCCCACTCATGAGTATGTAATAGTTTGATTAAATTGAATTTTTAAGGCGTGGTTCACATGAGTGAATAAATAAGTGAAATTGAAACCGAAAAAGATTGTCTTGGCCTAAAAGCACATGCACACATTATTTATGGAACAACTAGTTAACCATTGACTATGTAGTTGAAAAATAATTTTGTTTCAATGACAATGGGAGAAGGGGAGTATAAAAAGAAAGAAAGAAATATATATATATATATATATGAAGAAGTAATATGGAGAAAATAAAAAAAAAATGAAAATGCAAAAAGTAGTTATTCGATTTGAGTAACTGGGTGTTGGTATCACCAATATCATTGTTCGCGTAAAAAGGAGAGAAAACTAATGAGCATAAATCCCATGGAAGAAGCTCGGGCCTAGTTGGTTGGGATTAAAAATCCTCTCTGGAAAGTCCGGAGACTTAGAAAGATAAAAAGAGATAAAAATGAAAAAGTGATATTGAAGTTGTGTCATGGCAAAACTTGATCAATAAAGTAGAATAAGGGAGATTAGTCTATTATAGAGAATATTCACAAAACACGGAAAACTATGTGGATTGGCTGTAGAAATTAGCAAGTTTATTTCACCACTATGAGGGCCATTCTTTTAGATTTAATTCATGAAAATTATTACTTATAAGTGAGTGGGGATAACTTGTATACATTTTATTTTGACGAAATTATATCATTTACATGATTAATGATTATTTGATTTTATGAGCATATAAGAATGAAGAATGAAAGAATTTGTGGGTAGTATATTTAACCCTCATGAGACTTCACTCGTCCACTCGGTGTTGCCGATGGGTTTAAAAGACTTGTTACATGTACTAAGTGTAATCGTCAACCCTCATGAAAGCAAGGGAGTAGTATAGAGTAGTTAGAATAAACACAATCATCACAAGGTCGGTTCTCAAAAGTTTTCTTGAGTTCATTGTTAAGGGACTAGTCATATGTAAGTTTGGGGGTGTGATATGTGCCAAATATTGTCCATTCTAGGCCCCTATCTTGCTAATGTTATGTCCTTACATTTCATTATTTGGTATTTTTATGCGATTTTTGTGTTTAGGCATGTTTCATGAGCTTAATGAAGAAAACAGGTTAAATTCGGTGAAATAATTGGATTTATGATTCAAGATCGTTCGAGAGCCAAAAACATGAATAAAAGACCTATGAAGGATACAAAATAAGTCAAGTATGCAAAAGGAGTGAAGATGAATAAAGCCGAGAAGAGAAATGGATCAAAGAAAATGAAATACGAAAGTTCAAGGTGAAGAACTACCGAGTACTCGGTAGTGCGTTCATCGAGTACTCGGTAAAGTGCAAAAGTGAGCGCACTTGCGCTAATCATGAAAAACCACTAGAACATTTTACACACTTGTGCCTGTTTGCACAACATTCAGAAGTTACCAAGTACTCGGTGGGAATTGCACCGAGTACTCGGCGAGAATTCCACCGAGTACTCGGTGAGCTAGTTTTAGTACAAATTTTCAATCAACTTCATGAGCCTGTAGTTTGGTCAATACAGGTTCAAATGGGGTGATTCTTGAGCTTAACATTAAGAACTTGAAGTCATCTTTCCAAAACACTATTACATTCATCTATCAAATATGTGTAGCTACAGATATGATCAAAAGAGTGAGAGGTATCCTGCAGGGAAAAAGCTAAAAATTTCATATTCGGGCAAAAATCCTAGTTTAACCCGGAATGATCCGTTTTGACCCGGATGACTTTGAGTTCGACCCAAACACTTATATGCATGTTTTTTTAGACATATTATACATCATATTGAAGGGTTTTTTTTTTTTTTTCAGTTTGGAAGGAAATCACATAAAAGGGTTTCCCTTACCTTTGCCTATATATACCAAGGTCTGCTACAGATGTAAGGGGCTTCTCTCCATAGATTTTGGGGGACTTCTCTCCACATAATTTTGTGACTTCTTTCTACCCAATTTTAAAATTCATATCATTTAAAGAGAGGAGTATTCAAGACCTAGAGACCCGGAGAAGACGACCATGGAGGGCAATTCTACATTAACGATGCAGTATCTTTCCACCATGAGCAACTAATTAGGTATCTAACATTTTCTAGCAAAACCCTAGCCAAGTAATGTAGTTCTTTTGTTTATTTTCAATTGTAATGAGAGAAAGCTGTGACCATACTATGAAGGTTGATTGCAGATGTGTGATCGGATAGGTGCTCAAAAGTATCCATTTTAAGCCCCTATCTTACTATTGTTATGTCTTTTCATTTTATTATTTGGTATTTTTATGTTGTTTGCGTGTTAAAGCATGTTTCAGGAGCTTAATGAAGAAATTGATCTAACTTCGGTAAATTAACTGAAGAGTGTGTTCTTTTTATTCAAAGAGGAGAGTCAAAGAGGCAGTCTAAGACAAAAATGGCTCCCGGAGGGCAAAAATGGCATTTTCAGAAGCCGTCATTTTCAACAAAAAGTATCGTGGGTTTAAGGCAGTCGTTTTGGTGCATGAATGGAGAAAAGTGGTTTTCCATAAAATATCTACGCTTGTGCCTACGCTTTTAGTTTCAAAAAGTGGCTAGAAAACACATTTTTATGCTTGGAGGTACACTTGAAGCGTATTCGTGGCAAGTTTTATGGTTTTTTTATGGTTTCTGCCTGTTCTACCCCCAGTTCGATTTGAAGATGTGCATGTGACTCCAGACCTCTATATACATGTATATACACCTATATATATCAAAAGTTAGGGTTTGCATGAGGTGAGGAGTGAAATGACTGAAAAGGGCCTCTCCATACCATTGCCTATATATACACTATCATATATTTGTGAATGGGGGTTGGTTGAGAAAGATATAGATGTTCAACTTCAGAGCACCCTCTGAAGTCATATATCTTCACAGCAGAAAAGCCATATTCAGACCTAAAGATCCGGAGAAGAAGACCATGGAGATCGTTTCTACATCAACAATGCAGTCACCTTCCACCATGGCCAACTAACTCGGTATCTAGGGTTTTCTAGCAAAACCCTAGCCAGGTACTGTATTTCTTTCATTGTTTTCAATTGTAACGAGGGGAAACTGTTAACCATACTGTGATGATTGTAGTAGTTAAAAGACCGTATTGATTTGCAATATAAAATTATATGTTTGTTTTAAATTCTTGTCTTAGATGGAATGAATGTATTATTTTGCACAACTATGATTATTCAATATGAGCAGGAACTCGGATGCTTAATTATGTTTTTCTATACAATGGTGGTAATGAAACTTGAAATCGTAGGTTGACACAGGTCATGCCTTGGCGACTTAATATAGACATGCTTTAGTTTATTTTCATGCAGTAGGAGTATATTAGAGTAATATAATTGGCATGTACTAGTTAGGTCAGTCATGAGACGGGTTGTCGTAATCCGGTTGATGGTACACCTTTTTGGGGTCATATTTAGCTATTTGCGGTACGACCTGATTCACAGTTATTGATCACCCTCTTACAGTTGATACAATGAGGAACTATATTATGCGGTTAATGGTGGAGTGATGAAAACCCTAGTTTTCTCTCTCATTTGAATTACAACCAATTTACTTTGCTTTTTAGTTAATTTAGTTAAGATTAAATAATTTGGTCTTTCGACCACCAAAACAAATATTTTTCAAAAATATAATTCAGTATTTTTGAACTATTAAAGTGAACAATCTTAGTCTTTATGGGATCAATTTCCCTCACTCAAGCTTTACTATTCTACAATTGATACGTGCGCTTACATAGGGTTAAACCTAGGGCGTCTTTAATGTGTTGTTTTTAACCACATATTTTGTACACACCTGACGCGCATCATGACCATTTTTATTCTTGACACAAGATCTTATATTTATTATTAATTCTTGTCTTAGATTGAATGAATATATTTTCTTTCACAATCATGATTATTCTAAACAAATTGTGATTTTCTACAACAATGGTGGTAATAAAACTCAAAACCCTAGATTGACACATGTCATGCCTTGGCAAGTTGATATAGACATGCTTTAGTTTATTTTCATGCATTATGAGTAGATTAGAGTAGATTATGAGTCAGTACATGTCAAGTAATCCTTTTTGAGGTTGTATTTAACTATTTGCGGTACGATCTGATTCACAGTTTATGGATTTCCCTCTTGCAATTGAGCAAAGAGAGAATTATATTATGCGGATAGTGGTGGAGTATGGAAACCCTAAATTTTGTTTCTATTGTTCTTGTCTTAATCCATATTTATTTATTTTCTTAGTTAATTAGTTAATCAATCACAAATCAAAAATGATATTTTTATAACAATTTAAGAGTATTATTTTACAAGAATTCAGAATACGACTTAGTCTCTGTGGGATCGATAAACTTTCACAAGCCATTTTTATACTACAATTGACTTGTGCACTTGGGATAGGTAAAACCTAAGCCGTCATAAGGGTGCATTCTTAACACATATTTTTATCACACCCTGATGGGAAATCACAAACACTCCTCAAACACCCTCTATGCCTCTTTAAACCATTCACCAACCTTCTCGTGACGACGATGAGTTTACGACTTGATCTTATAACTCATTAGAACGACTATTGACATTAAACTATATTTTACAAGTACAAATTAGGGTCAAAAGCTATTCTTAATCACCTAGTACCAATGTTTAACGTTGTTGGCGCGACGTTGCCATTTTTCAATATTCAGGCTCAACCTCATCCAGCTCGTGTGTTGGATTAGTCAAATCCATCATCTTTACAACACATTCAACTGGATGGACCTCTATATAATGCTTGAGTCTCTGACCATTCACCACAAACTACTTTCCGGTCTTCGGATTATCATGCTCTACCGCTCCATGGGAGAAAACCTTCGTAATATCATATGGTCCATCCCATATAGATTGAAGCTTACCAGGAAACAACTTTAATCTCGAATTAAATAGCCACACCTTTTGGACTTGCTCAAAGACTTTCTTTCGAATATGTTTGTCATGAAATGCCTTTGTCCGAGCTTTGAAAATCCGATAATTTTTATAAGCGTTATTTCTCAACTCCTCAAGCTCTTGCAGTTGAAGTTTCCGCTGAGCACCAGACTTCTTTAAATCAAATTTCAACCTTCCAACTACCTAATACGCTCGATGCTCTAGATCAACAAGGATATGACACGCCTTACCATAAATAATACGATACGATGTCATACCAATAGGAGTTTTATACGCAGTCCTATATGCCCACAATGAATCATTTAACCTTTGAGGCCAATCTTTCAAAACTTTACGCACTGTTTTCTCCAATATATTCTTGACTTTCCTGTTTGTAACCTCCACCTGTCCTTATGACTGGGGGAGATATGGTGTACTAATCCTATGATTGACGTCGTATGATAGGTGCTCAATATTATCCATTTTAGGCCCCTATCTTGCTTTTGTTATGTTTTTACATTCCATTATTTGGCATTTTTATGTCGTTTATGTGTTTAAGCGTGTTTCAGGAGCTTAATGAAGGAAAAGAGCTAACTTTGGTGAATAATCTAGTGAAATGCTCATTTTTATTCAAGAGGAGAGTTAAAGAGGTATTTTCAAGAGAAAAGTATCTCCCGGAGGGCGAAAACATCATTTTTCAAAGTCGCAACATTAAGAATCATACTAAAGTAGTCGAGGGGGTTCAAACGACACTATCCCCAAGAAAAGTGGTTTCCATGAAAAATGCTACGATCCATCTACGGACCCAATAGCTAAAAATGGCTAGAAAGTGCCATTTTAGTGCCCCATCTACTCCCATCAGAAGAGGCCTACACGCCATGCGTAGGAAGGCCTACCAGCCGCATATAGCCTATGCCTACACACAGTGCGTAGGGCCTCTTCACGCCGCCCTTAGTTGTCCTGCGAACTTAAAGTGTGAAATTTGATTTTGGCCCCGACTTGAGTTTCTTTGATGCGTCTAAGATTCCAACACTTCAAAGAACGTGATATACACATATTATATGTCAGATTATTGAAAAACAAAATTGAAAATAAAATGCAAAAAGTAGTTATTCGATCTGAATAACCGGGCCTTGGTATCACCAATATCATTATTCATATAAAATGGGGAGAAAATTAATGAGCATAAATCCCATGGAAGAAGATCGGGCCCAGTTGGTTACGACTAAAAATCTCGCTAGAAAGTCTGGAGCATAGAAAGATAAAAAGGGATAAATGTGGAAAGAAGGAGTGTTAAATTAAATTCTAAAAAGGAAAAGTTTAATCAATGAAGTAGAAAAAGAAAGATTGAAATACTGTAGTAGAATGTTCACAAAACACGGAGGGTTGTCTGAATTGGGAGTAGAAAGTAACGAAATCTTTTACTTTAGTGGGAACCACTCATGACACGAAGCTCGAGATAGTTATTATTTGGTAGTGAGAGGGAGTATTTGCATCTATATTATCTTTTGCATTAAATCATCACTTGGTTAATGAATGTGTGAACTCATGAATGCGTGATTACAAAGAATGGAGAAGTTATGGGTAGTATAGCTAACCCTCACGAGACTTCATTCGCCCACTTGGTGTTGCCGATGGGTTTAAAAGGCTTGTTAAACGTGCTAAGTGTAATCGTCGACCCTTACAAAAGCAAGGGAGTAGTGTAGAGTAGTATAGAGTAGTTAGAATAAAAACAATCATCACAAGAAAGGTTTTAAAGTTTTTCCTGAGTTCATTGCTAAGGTACTAGCAATATGTAAGTTTGGGGGTGTGATAGGTGCTCAATATTGTCTATTTTAGGCCTATATCTTGCTTTTGTTATGTCTTTACATTCCATTATTTAGTATTTTTATGTCGTTTGTGTGCTTAAGCATGTTTCAGGAGCTTAACAAAGAAAAAGAGCTAACTTTGGTGAATTAACTAGAGAAGTGCTAATTTCTATTCAAGAGAAGAGCTAAAGAGGTATTTTCTAGAGAAAATTGTCTCCCGGAAGGCGAAAACATCATTTTTTGAAACCGTAACATCAAGAATCATGCTAAAGGAATCGAAGGGGTTCAAACAACACTATTCCCAAGAAAAGTGGTTTCCATGAAAAATGCTACGATCCATCTACGGACCCAGTAGTGAAAAGTGGCTAGAAAGTGTCATTTTGACACCCCATCTACGCCTATCAGAAGAGGCCTACATGCCATGCGTTGGAAGGCCTACGTGCCACACATAGCCTATGCCTACGTACATCATGTAGGGCCTCTACGCGCCACCCATAGTTGTCCTGCGAACTTAAAGTGTGAAATTCCAATTTTGGCCTCGACTTGAGTTTCTTTGATGCGTCTAAGATTCCAACACTTGAACGAACGTGATATACACATTATATGTCAGATTATTGGATTATGATATTTCGGGCCGAAGATGGGCGCATATTGCAGGACAAATTTTCAGTCAATTTCGGGAGGCCATATCTGGGTCAAAACAGGTCCAAATGGGGTGATTCTTGAGCATAACATCAAGAAATTGAAGTCATATTTCCAAAAAGCTATTACAGGCTTCCATTCAATATGTGTAGCTCTAGATATAATGAAAAGAGTGAGAGGTGTCCTGTAGAAGAAGCTGGAAATTTTAGATTCGGGCCAAAATCCTAGTTTGACCCGAATTGATCTTAATTGAGCCGTATAACTTTGTATTAAACTCCAACACGTATATTGATGGTTTTTATAAATATTATACATTAGATTGAAGGGTTTGGCTCAGTTTGGTAGGAAATCATACTAAAGGGGAATCCTATTCTCAATAGGAGTCTAACTCAAGTTAGGTTTCCGTCACCTTTGTCTATAAATACCAAGGTGTTGACAAGACCTAAGGGACTTCTTTATACTCAATTTTTAGAGATTTCTTTTCAAATTCATATCATGAAAAGGGAGAAGCCATTCAAGACCAAGAGATCCGGAGAAGAAGACCATAGAGGGCGTTTCTACATCAACGATGCAGTCTCTTCCTTTCATGAGCAACTAATTAGGTATTTAGGGTTTTATAGCAAAACCCTAGCTAAGTAATGTAGTTCTTAATCTATTTTCAATTATAACACGGGGAAGCTGTGACCATACTGTGATGATTGATTGTAGATGTGTGACCGTTTTTATTCTTGACACAAGATTTTATATTTATTCTTGATTCTTGTCTTAGATTGAATGAATATATCTTCTTACACAATCACATTATCATAAACATAGTGTGATTTTTTACATCAATTGTGCATAACACTTGAAACCCTAAGTTTACACAGGCCATGCCTCAGTGAGGTATCATAGACATGCTTTAGTTAAATTTTATGTTGTAGGAGTAGATTAAAGTAAATTAGATGGCATGTACTAGTTGCACTTTGTCCGGAGATGGGTTGTAGTGAATCCGGTTGATGGTATCCTTTTTGGGGACGTATTCAATTATTTACAGTACGACCTGATTCATAGTTATGGATCGATCTCTTACAATTGAGTAAGTAGAGAATTTTGTTATGTGGTTAGTGGTGGAGTATGGAAATCCTAGATTTTATTTATATTATTCTTGTCTTAATCTATCTTTACTGCTTTATTAGTTACTTAGTTCAGAAATCAAAACCAACAAATCATATTTTTATAGCAATTTAAGAGTATTATTTTATGAGAATTCAAAATCCGACTTAGTCTCCGTGGGATCGATAATCTTTCTCAAGCCGAACTATACTACAATACGATTCATGCACTTGCGAGAAGCAAAACCTAAGTTGTCTTAAGGGTGCATTCTTAACACATATTTTTAGCACACCCCGAAGGACATCACCGTACTTCCGACACAATGCACCGAGAAAATGGTTATCAAAGTGTTTTCCGCCGTCATTGATTATCACACGCGGTATTCCAAATCTTGCAAAAATATTGGACTGTACAAACTCCACCACTATCTTATGATCTGCATGTTTGGTGGCTACATCCTCTACCCACTTTGACACATAGTCAACCCCACAAGTATATACTCCTTCTTACATGCTTTTAGGAATGGTCCCATAAAATCTATACCCCATACATCAAACAATTCAACAATTAGAATTGGGGTTATAGGCATCATATCACATCGAGATATAGATCCCAACTTTTGGCATTACAAACACGCTTTACAATATTCAAATGCATATTTGAATATGGTTATCCAATAGAACCCACTTTGCAGCACCTTGTAGCCTGTCTTTTGGGCTCTAAAATGCCCTTTATATTCTAGCGTGTGGCAAAACTTTAAAATACTCTATACCTCGCTTTCAGGGACGCACTTTCTGATAATCTGATTAGAGCAATACTTATATAATCGCGGATTGTCCAATATATTATATTTGACTTGACTGAAGAATTGGTCTTTTTCATTCTTAGACCAAGCTTTTGGAACTTGACCCGTGGCTTTATAATTGACAATGTTAGCATACCACGGTATCTGCTCCACGACAGCTACACTGAACAGATGTTCATCTGGGAATGAATCCTTAAGAGTAGTTTTCTTTGTAGACTCGACAACGATCCTCGACAAATGATTAACTACTACATTCTCCGAACCTTTCTTATCTTTAATCTCCAAATCGAATTCTTGTAACAATAGAATCCATCGAATAAGTCTGGGTTTAGAGTCCTTATTTGTCAGTAAATGCCTTAATGCGGCATGAACCGAATATACTACCACCTTGGTTCCTAACAAGTTGATCAAAATTTATCCAAGGCAAACACCACTGCCAGCATTTCCTTCTCTGTGGTTGTGTAGTTGTTCTGCGCATCGTTCAATATCTTGCTAGCACAGTATACATATTTTGTAGTTTCTCCTTTATTTGACCTAATACCGCCCCTACGACGTAATTCGAAGCGTCACATATGAGCTCAAGAGGCAGATACCAGTCTGGTGGATGAATAATTGGGGTTGTGGAGAGTTGAGTACGCAGCTCCTCAAAAGCACGAAGACACTCTTCGTCAAAGACAAAGGTAACATCTTTAGCTAATAAGTTGCATAGCGGCCAGGCGATTTTATTAAAATCTTTTATAAATTATCGGTAAAACCTGGCATGCCCCACAAAAGATCGTATCTACTTAACAGACGTGGGAGGAGGTAAATTTGAAATTAGTTTGACTTTCGCCTTATCAACCTCAATCCTGCTTTTCGATATAATATGACCAAGTACTATCCCCTCTTGAACTATGAAATGACTCTTTTCCCAACTCAGAATTAAATTTGTCTCCTTGTATCTCTTAAGCACTAGTGCTAGATGTTTCAAACAGTCCTCAAAGGTTGCCCCAAAGACTGAGAAATCATCCATGAACACTTCTAAAATATTTTCCACCATGTCAGAGAATATAAACATTATACACCTCTGGAATGTAGCTGACGCATTTCACAAACCAAAAGGCATCCGTTTATATGCAAACGTCGGGCAAGTGAAAGTGGTTTTCTCTTGATCAACAGGATCAATCGCCACCTGGTTATAGACGGAGTATCCATAAAAAAAATAGTAATAACTCTGTCCGGCCAACCTCTCTCAAGGATTTGATCAATAAATGGCAAGGGAAAATGATCCTTCCTGGTGTGTGAGTTGAGCTTCCTAGAGTTAATACACACGCCACCCTGTGGTCGTGCGTTGTAGAATCAACTCACCTTTTGAGTTTGGCACAACTGTGATACCTGATTTCTTTGGCATCACCTGTGTTGGACTCACCCATACACTATCAGAGATGGGGTAGATAATACCAGCATCTAGTAACTTCACTACCTCTTTCATTACCATCTCTTTCAAATTCAGATTCAATCTCCTTTGCATCTCCCTCGATGGTTTTGCATCCTTTTCTAGATGTATGCGGTGCATGCAAATCGAGGGATCTATACCTTTAAGATCAGTAACGCTCCAACCTATCGCCTATTTATTATCACTTAAGACCTTGACTAGACTTGATTCCTATTCTTATGTCAGCTTTGATGATATGATCACATGAAGAGTCTTATTTTATCCAAAAAAAGACATATTTGAGCTTTTCGGGTAATTCCTTGAGTTCCAAGATAGGCGGAGATATTAAAGATGGAATTGGTGGTTTACTCGAGACTGTGGGAAGTGGCTCAATCAGCGCTTTCCATGGTTCACCATATAGTGCAGTTTCTAATGCAGCAATGCCTGTATAGTTCTCGTTCATCTGTTCCTCCCAATCCTCAGGTTCATTTTCCAACCTCACTCTAGTGATTAGAGACTCTATCTCATCTTTCTCCAAGATTTTTGGTGCAAAATCCTCAACAATCTTATCTACCTCATCAATTCGAAAGCAATCTACTGACTCGGGAAGTTGATGATTCGCATCGAACATGTTCATCCGCACCTTCATATTTCCAAAAGATAGCTCCATAGTCCCTGTTCTGCAGTTAATACATGCGTTAGACGTGGCAAAAAATAGTTTTCCTAAGATCACAATGATATGCTTCTTTGAGTCTTGAACAGGTTCTGTATCAAGGATTATAAAATCCACTGAAAAGAAGAATTTGCCCACTTGAAAAATGGCATCTTCCAAGATCCTTCTCGCTTGCTTGATTGATTTTTCTGCAAGATGGAGTACTAGTGATGTGGGACTGAGCTCACCCAACCCTAGCTGCTGATAAACTGAGTACGGAAGTAAGTTTAAACTTGCGACCAAATCAAGAAGAGCTTTACCAATCTCCTGGTCACCAATGACATGGAATATTGGGAGCACCATAATATTTCCTCTTAGGTTGTGTATTTTTCATTAGCAAAGACCTCACTTGCTCAGTTAACAGAATTTTCTTCGGGACCTTCGCTTTGCTTTTACGCTTTTGGGTACAGAGGTTCTTCAGAAACTTTGTGTAGGGTGGAATCTAGGAAATTATATCTAAGAGAGGCAAATAGATCTTGACTTGTCAGAATGTCTCCAAAATATTAGATGTTTTCTGCTTACCATATTTGGTTGGCTCTCGAAGACGTTGATGAAATGGCGCAGCTTCCTTATAACTTGTTATTTCAGGCTCATCTGGCAGTGTTTGCTCGATGTCCTTCTCTACTTAAGTTCGTTCTTTTTGAAATCTCTCAACTGCCTTATCTACTATTTTTCGCTTACTCATCCTTTCTTCATGCTACTCCTCAACCTTATTCTCTGCCTCCTTCCCACTTCTCAAAGTTGTAATGGCTTGCACCGACTCATGAGTATTCTGGGCAAATGATCCGAGCTCTAACGCTTGTTTAGGCTTTGGATTGACTACTGGCTGACTGGGCAATCTCCCTTCATCTCACTTGTTCAGCGCATTGCACACTTGACCCATTTGAGTATCCAGCTTTGCGATCATTTGAGAATGAATGCCTAGCTGGTTCCGAATGGCTTGCAAGGTCTTGTCCTGATTAATAAAATCATAAGTCGACATTTTTTGTGGTGGAGTTTGACTCCTATGAGGTTTAGGTTAGAAATTTGGTTGGTAATTGAAAGGTCGATTGGACTAAGAGTTAGATTGGAAATTTCTAGTCATGATTTGTAGTTGAGAATTGAATGATTATTGACTTGGAGGAAAATTTGTTGGAGTATTTTACACATTCTGAGAACAATATGAGAGATGTGGATGATTCTGCCATTCGAGTTGTATGTATTGGAAAAAGGATTATTATTCGAATTGGTCCATGCTGCATTAGCATCAGCGATAACAAACTCACTACCTTGACACTCATTTTGGTAAAAATATGGTCCTACTGCTAAGACCTCTCGCAGGGTTGACTGTATAAGATTAATGAACTTATCTAGCTTCTCCCCTAACACGACCACCGATTCTCTGACATCATCATGGTTATCTCCTCTATCAATGATAAATGCTTTGTCAGATCTTTTTTCATGGCCATTCCGTGCACGCATCTCAGATTCATATTAAATTGAACTATCGCTCACACTGTCAAACAAATCCAAAAGTTCTTTCGCTGGTGTAAGTGCGAACTTACCTCTTACTACTGCATCAATCAGATTTTTATGCTTCGATCCCAATCTAAGATAGAAGTTTCGTACGATGTCCTGCTCCATGAACTTGTGATGGGGGCACTTTCGCAGAATTTCATTGAATCTACCAACGTGTCATGGAATTCCTCACCGAGTAATTATTGGAAGTGGGTAATTACTTCTTGTGCTTGATGGGTATTACCTACGGGAAAGTATTTTTCTAAAAATTTAGCTTGTAAAGTTTCCCAATCTCTTTTAATATCCTTATTTAGAATAACATACCATCGTTTAGCTTTCTCTCTCAACGAAAAATGAAATAAACACATACGCAAAGCATTCGCACTCAGATTCTCAATTCTGACTATAGAGACCATTTCTAAGAAATCATTAATATGTTGATACGGGTCCTTTGTCCTAAGTCCAAAATACTTTGGAAGCATATTAATGACACTAGGTTTGATCTCGAAGTGTTTGACTCCATCTACCTCTGGAAATTCAGCATACGATTTATACGCAGACGACGCGTAATATCCCTTCAAGGATGTGGCTAGTGCCTTTCGTGTATTAGCATTCTGGTCGGCCATCTCTTCTTGATGATAACGCTCCAATTCTCTAGCTCGATGATTTTGATGAAAAGTTCATTCGATCTCAGGATCAAAGGGTACTAACGCAGTATTAGGGTCGAAAAGGGATCTCCTATCAGTCATGTACTAGGCGAAAATTATTATTTTTTTTTTTATGAAAACATAATTAAATATTTCTAAATTACTCTACTTATCAACAGAAAATAAAGCTAAAACGAAGTGTAAAATTAAGAAAATCTAAAACTCACAAGAGGCATGTCGACGCAACTTCACGCTGTTTCACTATCTCCCTTTATGCTTTTCAGAATACTTGTCAATCACACAAAAATTCTAACTTTAGATACACTACAATAACGCACAACTACTAAACTACTAAAACAATGAATAATGCCAAGTCTCTGGCAGTGGCGCAAAAAAGATGATGTACTGCCGGGGTGGTTAAACATATGTGTTAAGAACACACCCTTAAGACGACCTATGTTTTACTTATTCGTAAGAGCACGAGTCAATTGCAGTATAAAAATAGCTTGTGATAGGGAATATCGAACCCACGGAGACTGTTTATTTACTTCAGCAGTTCAAAAGTATTGAATTATGTTTGAAAAATAGTTTGATTTGATTTTGATAATTAAAAATAAAATTAACTAAGAAAGCAAGAAAATTGAGATTTTGATCAAGAGAGAGAAAAAACTAGGGTTTCCATCGCTTCACCACTAACTGCATAATATAGTTCTCAATTTATACAATTGTAAGAAGGCGATCTATAACTGTAAATTAGGTCGTACCACAAATAGTTGAATACGACCCCCAACAGGATACCCAACTAGATTCGCTACAACCCATCTCCAGACAAAGTATGACTAGTACATGCAAACTAATTTTACTCTAATCTACTCCTACAACATGAAATTAAACTAAAGCATGTCTATATCATCTCGTCGAGGCATGACCTGTGTAAATCTAGGGTTTCGAGTGTTAAGAACCATTGTGTATAAAATCATAGATTAAACATCCGAGTTCCAGCCCATATTGAATAATCATGATTGAGTAAAACAATATATTCATTCCATATAAGACAAGAATTTAGAATAAATATAGAGTTTTGTATACAAAATAGAAATGGTCTCTCATCTACAATAATCATCACAGTATAGTCACAGTTTCCTCTCATTACAACTGAAAATAAATAAAGAATTACATTACTTGACTAGGATTTTGCTAGAAAACCCTAGATATCGAGTTAGTTGCTCATGGTTGAAGGAAACTGCATCGTTGATGTAGAATCAACCACCATGGTTGTCTTTTCCGGCACTCTAGGTCTTGTATGGCTTCTCCTTTAAAAGATATATATAACTCCAAAGTATGCTCTGAAATTTTAACGTGCTAAGAAGCTATCCCAAACTGATGTAAATCTTGGTATTTATAAGCAAAGGCCGAGGGAAACCCTAATGGTTGTCCTTTTTGGTAATTTTACACAAAACATAATAAAAATCCTATATTATGATGTATATATGTGTATATTTACGTGAATTGAGGTCTAAAGTCGCAACCACCATAAAGAAAACAAGTCGGGGGCAAAATAGACATTTCGCAGATTATAAGTCGCCAAACCCCTACGCCTGGGGCATAGGGGGAGCTATGCCTAGAGCATAGGTCTGTTTTGCCAGTGTCTGCTTTAGACATCGAAACGACACTTTTTAGCCACTTTTTTTTGCTATGGGCGTAGGTCAGGTGGGTCAAAATACTTTGAAGCAAATTTTCTTGATAATTATGCCATTTGAACCCCTCGACTCGCTTGTCATGATTCTTGTAGTTGCGGCTCGAAAAAAAGACGTTTCTGCCCTCCAGGAGCCACTTTTCTTTTGAAAACACCTCTTAAGCTCTCCTTTTGGATAGAAATAAGCATGTCTTTAGTTAATTCACCAAAGTTAGCTCTTATTGTTCGTTAAGTTTCTGAAACACGCTTAAACACACAAACAACATAAAAATACAAAATAATGGAATGAAAAGACATAACAATAACAAGATAGGGGCTTAAAATGGACAATATTGAGCACCTATCATCATGAAAGGACGGAATCGGATGTGCAATAAGGCAAAACTTTCTATTAAGATCGAAAGGTAATTCATGAGGAAGTCCTCATGCTTTTGTCATAGCCTCAGGCGTGACATTAATAGACCTTGAATTATAATGTATAGTAGTACGAGCAATCAAACCACCTTCACCTTGAACATCATACCTCATATTGTAGTAGAAATCACACACAATGTTAGGAAAAACATGTAAATTTGCCAGCTTGTAAAGTTGCTCCAATCGCCTCTCTTTGAAAGCTTTATCCGTCATGATTTCCAATGGATCATAAGTAATATGTTTATGGAACATGCGCTCATACTTGATCTTATACTCTGCTAAAGGATCACCCTTAGGGGTAGCATCCTTGATCTCCTTCTCCGTCAAACTTCCAATAACTATAATAACTTACGAATTCTCTAAGAATATTAAATAAGATGTGAAAGAATGAGTAGGAGAAACCCTATATTTATAGATCTAAATCCAAGTCCCTTCTAGGAGAGGAATGACTTAATTTACAGTAGAATTTTGGAATAGGAATCATTAAATTGGAAAGTTTTGAAATGGTAACTAGCTTGAATGCATATTTTTCCATAGTTGAACAAGATTCCGTATTTATGGAAACTTTTCTAGAACTCTCTTTCCTATAATAGAAAAATATTAAAACTATATAACACTACTATAATATATTAGTTAAAATCCTAAATTAAGAAGAACATAAAAATAATTAGGTTGGATAATGCATAAAATTGGGAAGCTTTTGAACATGGCGATTTCTCTGGGATGGTGATAATGGGGTAGTGAAAGCTGATTTCATCATCCTTTTAGGGTTTCCCTAGCATTAATTGCTAGGGTTTATCTTTGTTTTTACCCTGATTTCACCATTTATTGTCGCTTTTGCATTTATTATGTTACATTTATTTCTCTTTATAGTTCGCTTCTTAGGGTTTCTCTTACGATCATGGATACTTTGCACACTACAAACCTTCACATTGTTATTGCTGGGTCATCGGACCACCTCCATGAAACATCTAAGGTGGGGGCTAATGCATTTTTTCCTAGGGTTTCCAGTCCTAGGGTTTCGGATAGGGCTTCTAGCCCTAGGGTTTCCAGTCCTAGGGTTTTAGATAGGGTTTCATCACCAACATTTTCTCATGCAGGCTAGAAATTTCCTCCTCTTGGAGGGTCTAGCATTAATGTTGCAGTACCTTCACAAACATGGGCTCAAAAACTACATTGTAGTGTGGAGGCAGGAAATATAAAGCTTCGATATATTCCTCAGAGTGCAAGGACACCAGGTGTGGTTACCATGCCTCCTGATGTTGCGCAATATGCAGGATGGGATTAATGTTTAGTTGGCTATTTTATTGACAAAAGGCTACCATTATTAATTGTGGAATCCATTGCTAAGAAACTATAGATTAAGAATGGCCTTTGTGCTATGCATAGTCTTGATAACAACTTTTTCCTCTTTAAATTTTATTATGTAGTACAGAGAGATGAGATTATTGAAGGAAACATTGGCATTTTTCAAATCACCTTTTGATTCTTCAGAAATGGAGACCTGGGTTGTCTCTTTGCAAGGATGTGATCACCAGTGTCCCAGTGTGGATTAAAATGTTTGGTATACCATTGGAGTATTGGAATGATGATGCAATTAGTTTAATAGCTAGCAATCTTGGTACGCCATTATATGTTGATAATATGACAGATTCAAAGAAACGTTTGGGATTTGCACATATTTGTGTTGAAATGGGGATATAATATGAGTTCTTAAAATCACTAACTCTGAATTTACCAGATGGTTCTTCATCCACTGTTAAGATTAAGTATCAATGGCTTCCTCAGAAATGCATGTACTGTAAATTTTTTCGCCATACTGATACTAAGTGTTCAAAAGTCTTTAAAACGCATGTTCCTTAAACTCAAGTCACACACAAACAACAAGAATGGAGAGTAGTGAGAAGGAATGGGAAAGGGGTTGATGTCCAAGCTGAACCATATTTTGTTAGTGATGCTACGGATTTGGTTGTTAATAGTAATGCTTTGGATGAGAATGCCACTGATGGTGCTGTTTTGCATGAGAATGTTGAAGTTATAATAGCATCTAATCATCTTCCTACTGAAGGGGCTGTTGTCTCAAATAAGTTTGGTGTCCTACAGGAGGTTGATATTAAGAATATTCTTGTGCCTGAGACTGAGAATGTTCTTGTGTCTGTGGCTGCTCCTATGGTAGTAGTTGATCAATCTCTACCTAATCAAATTTCAACTGCAACTGAGGAATCTGGGAATAGTGTTGCCGAGAATATAGATCATCAGCAAGTTAATACGGTTAGTTCTCTTACTCATGTGCATACTAGTAGCAATTCTGACACAAAGGCTAGTACTGTCAAAGCTTCAAAGGCTGCTAAAGGAGGGGATAAGGTTAAGTCTTCAAAGACTCCTGGGGTTAGAACTAGGAAGGGAGGAGGTTGAGGTGTCTTAGGGTTTTGGTTCTCTTGTACATGTTGGATTTATTATTTTTATAACTTGGAATGTGAGGGGTTTGAATTCTTTTGAAAAATAGTTTGAGGTGAATAAAGTGGTTAAAGCTTCTAATGCTTCTCTTTTTTGTATGGTTGAGACTAAAGTGAAAGAGCATAATGCTCAGAGGTTTTTTAATGGTATTGTTCAAGGTTGAAGGTTACTAGCTAATTATATGCATGATGATAATGGTAGGATTTGGATAGGATGGGACCCTTCTAAACTTGTGGTTTTTGAGCTGTTTGCTACCAGTCAATTGATGTTGTGTTCTATCCAATCTCTTGATGGTACTTTTAGTTGTATTGGGGGTTTTGTATATGGTTCAAATAATAATATTGAAAGAAGAAGCTTATGGAGGGATATAATTCAGATTTCAGCAACATACTATACCTCTCATTTCTTTCTTACTGGAGATTTTAATGCTATAAGGCATCCTGATGATAGGTTTGGTGGTTCTTCAGTTTGGGATTCAAATATGAGAGAATTTGGTGAATGTCTTGATGTTGCCACCTTATTTGATCTCAAATACTCTGGCTTAAGATTTACATGGTTTAATGGTTCTATTTTCCGAAAACTAGACAGGGTCATTATGAATGAGACTTGGAATACTTCTTTACCTTGCTCTGAGGCTAATTTTAGTCATGGTAAGAATCTCATCATGCTATGATTTCTATCAATTTGCAGTTGGAGATTCAAAGAGGAGGTTCTGCTTTTAGGTTTAATAATCATTTGGTTCAGCATCCAAATTTTCTGTCTACTATTCAACAAGTTTAGAGTATTTCTATTCCTGGTTCTATCATGTTCACGATTTGTCAAAAGCTTAGGATTTTGAAGAAGGAATTGGAGAGTTTAAATGCTAGCTGCTATAATGATCTAAGTTCCAGAGTTGAGGTTTTGGGTGCTAAATTAATTGCTTTACAGTCTCAGTTGGATGTTAATCTAGGTAATAATACCCTCAAGCTTCAAGAACATGCCTATTTAACTGAGTATTTGAATCTATCCAAAATAGAGGAATCTCAATATAGACATAGATCAAGAGTACAGTGGTTGTAACTTGGAGATAAAAACACTTCTTTCTTTCACAAAATTGTTAATTATAGAAAGAAGATGAACTCCATTTTCTCTCTTACTTCTCATGAAGGGGTGAGAGTTGCTTCTCCTAATCTTATAGTTGATGAGATCCTAAACTTTTATCAAAACTTGTTGAAGGCCAGAGATCATGAAGAAGTTCCTGATTTAGATCCCTTTGTTAAGCCTCTATCTTTGGATCATATTAGGAATTTATCTGCTCCAATCATTGATGAAGAGGTTAGAAAGGCTATGTTTTCTATGAAGGATGGGAATACCCTAGGTTGTGATGGTTTTAATGCTTTTTTCTTTAAGCAGTCTTGGAGTATTGTAGGGGTGGATGTTACTAAGGACCTGATTTTGGTTTTGGTCTTTGATTTCAAGACCAAACCATGTTTGGTTGGTGGGTTTTAGACTTGGTTTTGGGCTTTTTAAAACCAACCACTAAAACCATGATTTCGGCCTACCAATTTTGACTTTTCTCTTTCTCTCTCTCTATCTATATATGGCTGAAAATATGAATTATTTTGAAAAAAATAATATATAATATTTGGAAAAAATAATTTTATTCCCCAAAAAAAATTAATTTTCGGAAAAAAATTATTTTTCGGGAAAAACTTATTTTTTGGGATTAAAATTATTTTTCGGAAAAAAATTATTTTTCCCCATTTTATATCCATTTTTTTCTAAATTTTTAAAAATTTTCAGTATATAATAAAATTATTCAGAATTTTATATTTTTTTGAATTATATATATATTTTTTTAATTTAAGATATAGTATTTAAATTTTATATATAATTTTCACATTTTAAAATATTTTTTAATTATATATATATTTTTATTTTAATATTTTTTTTCCAATTTTATATATATATTTTTCATATTTATATATTTTTAATACATATGAGTATATATATATATATATATATAATTATACCAAGACCAAGACCAAGACCAACTCCTTATCAAACATTAAATATAGGTTTTAGATTTACCTAAAACCACCCAAGACCACCAAAACCAAAATCACAAGACCAAGACCAAAACCAAGTTCCCAAACAGGCCCTAAGGCAATTCAGGCCTTTTTTCACACTGGCTATCTATTAAGGGAGATCAATTCAACAGTTATTACTTTGGTGTTTAAGGTGGACAATCCTACTAGAGTGTCTGATTATAAACCTATCTCTCTTTGCTCTACTTTGTATAAGTGAATCACTAAGATCATAGCTAATAGAGTGAAACTATGCTTGAAAGATAGTGTTAGCTTGAATCAAAGTGCTTTCATTCCTGGAAGGAGCATTTTTGATAACATACTTCTAGCTCAAGAGTTGTTAAGGGGTTATCATAAGGATGATGATGATCCTAGAATTACTTTAAAGGTGGATTTGACAAAAGCTTTTGACTCTCTATCTTGGAAATTCTTGGAAGCTACTTTGATTGCTTTTTAGTTTCCTTCACATTTGATCAAGCTTATCATGACTTGCATTTCATTTCCTATGTTCTCTGTGAACATAAATGGTGCCTACAAGGGTTACTTGAAAAGTTCAAGGGGGATTAGGCAAGGGGATCTTCTATCTTCTTATCTTTTTGTTCTTTGCATGGAGGTTTTGACTGGAATGTTGGCTCAAAAGGTTACTGATTCTGATCACTTTACATACCATTGGAGATGTCAACCCCAGAAGATTACTAACCTCCTTTTTGTAGATGATTTACTTCTTTTTTAAGGAGGTGACTTGCCTTCTATTGATTGTATCATGTCAGTGCTTGATTATTTTTGGGCATACTCAGGGTTAGTTCCAAATTCTTCCAAGAGTACCTTATTCCATGCTGGGATTGATGATGCTTCTCTATCTCAAGTCAAGCTCAGACTAAATTTTTAAGTGGGTTTTCTACTAAACTTGGAAAATCAGATTGTGCTATATTGGTTACTAAAATTTTTAAGAGAATTGAAAGCTGGTTAAACAAGTTTCTTTCTTTTGGTGGGAGGCTTCAATTAGTAAAAGCTGTGTTATTTTCAACTCAAGTCTATTGGGCTTGAAACTTCATTCTCGCTAAATCTGTTATTAATGATCTTATAGTTTTACAAAGGAAATTCTTATGGACAGGTTCAAAAATGACTAAGGGAGGGTGTAAGGTGGCTTGGAGAAGAGTTTGTGCTCCATTTGAAGAGGGTGGTCTAGGTATTAAAGATCTTGAAGAGTGGAACAAAGCTGTCATGGTTAAACATATCTGGAATCTCCTGAATCCTAATTTTACTTCTCTATGGACTTCTTGGATCAAGATTCATTTGTTGAAGCATATAAGTTTTTGGGAGTTGATTGTTGCTCAAACATCTTCTTGGACATGGAAGAAACTGCTTCGATTGAGGGCTGATATTAGGCTTGGTTTTAAGTCCATTATAGGGGATGGGAGAACAACTTCTTTATGGTTTGACAATTGACATCCTATTGGTCCCCTTTGTGACTATTTTCCTCCTGCTATCATCAGATCTTCAGGCTTTGGTAGTAATGCTACAGTGAGTAGGCTGATTAGTTCTCAGGGTTGGCATTTTCCTTTTCTAAATTTTCAGTTTTGGTTGGACTTCAAGCATGTTTTTCCTGCAAATATTCTTCCTAACCTAGCCAATTTAGATAAGCTTGTTTGGGATTGTGTTGGAGGTAAATTCTCTATTAGCATTGCTTGGAATTTTCTTAGGAAAAAATTTGTTGTTATACCTTGGAAGAAGGTTATGTGGTTCAAATATTGTGTTCCTAAACACTCTTTCCTTATGTGGATATTTCAGCTTGACAGGTTACTTTCCCTCCATTTTGTTTTATCAATTAGTATGGTGGAACAAGCTACATGTGTATTTTGTGGTTTAAGGCAAGAGGATCGTGACCACCTCTTCTTCCAATGTGGTTTCACTAACAGATTATGGAATTTGCTTCAATCAAAGGGGCTTAAGGAATGGCTAGATGATACTTGGGAGTCTTTTGGGCCATGGATAATTGCTAATTTGAAGGGTAAGAATCTCGTGTCTCTTCTTAATAAACTAGTCTTCAGTGCGACTATTTATGAGGGGTGGATAAAGAGAAATAAAAGGATCTTTCAACATGATTACAACACCATTAAGGGTCTTCTTAAGAAGATTATTTCTTCAGTTAGATCTACTTTATTTCCCCTATCAAAGTTTCCTGCTTCAGCTCAGAATAGTGCTTTGATTGAGCTGTGGGATTTGCCTTCTTCCCTTTTAGTTTCATGACATACTATCATGCTATAGCTTGATGCGTCAGTTGGTGTTTCTTGTTGTGCATTGGGTTAATATTGTAGTATAAGTTTGCTAATATGGACTTGAGTTTTGAGTATAGGAGATTTCCTTGGTCTTGGGATTTAAGTATTACTGAGGAGAATAATGACAATTGGTTTCTTCGTGCTATTTTCCTTTTACGAGACAGGATGGTGGCTGGTATGGTCGCAACTGAGGCTATTTGAATGATGCATTTTATCACCTATATAGTGAGCATGAAGCCCATGGTTGCTGGTGCAGGGTTTTCTTTGTTACTGGACGTGGCTATTATTTGGTCTGCTCATATGAAATACATGGTCAATGCTTGGTGTTGCTTGAAGTAAGCATGCTTGAAATTTCAACAAGTGATCCTAGTAGTCACCCATGTTTTTTGGTTTTCAAATTTTAGTTGGGTGTTTTTAATTTTTTTCTTTTGGTGGATTTCAGGATTCCACATATGCAACTGGGGTATTCCACTTTAATCCTTGTATAGGCTTTTGCCTTTGTTTTTGTTTTATAATACTATTTTACCATTCAAAAAAATAATAATAAATAATTAGGTTTATATTTATTTTTTTTCAAAAATATTAAATTCCAGGTTCCACCGAGCACTCGGTGGAAGGACTATCGAGTACTCAGTAGTTCCTGTACTAAAATTTTTAAATTTTTCTTTAATGTAAATATATAATATAAATATATATAAATTATACATAGTAAGATATAAAAAGTCAGTATATATAATTATATATAATTTGGTAAAGTTAATAAAAGAAAAAACTATTTATATTGTAAATTATACATATGTAAATTAATATATATAAGTAAAAAAAAACAAAATCTTTTTTTTGAAAGGTCATTATGAATATATATATGCTAATTTAAAATTAATTCCAAAATATCCATTTTCATTACCTTTCTAAAATGCTAGGAATGGAGTACCAAAAAAAATAACAAAAGAAAATAAAAGAATAAAATGAAAAGTACAAAACAACGATTCATGGCCCGACCTAAGGCATTATCTAGAACATAAATCTATGCTGGCTCATGATCGACTATCTCTAAATCCTACTCTAAGAATCAGACGACTGTGGTGGTGGATGAGAAATGGATGCAGAGCCTTTTTCTATTAATGAATCGACTTTCATAGTTAGCTCCTCCAATTTCTTTATCATCCCCTCTTGATTTGCCACAAGTTTCAAGTATTGTTCATTAGTTATCGATATTTTCTCTCCTTCCTTCTCCCCTTTTTCCTTGCGTAGCTTATATATCATGTTGTGTGAACTAGAGCTTTCAAAATACTTTGGTTTATACTCATTTTTTCCCAGCTTCTCTATCGACACATTATTATATTTCATTAACTTCATGGCTAAGGTCGGGAATGGAACCATGTATGATAAACCATCAACTTTGGTAATATTACTCATGTCGACCCACGCCTCATAGATGTTTATCCAAATAACATCCGGGATTGATATCCAATGATCTTTTGCAAAGGCATATATAAAGCTTCTTGAAAAATCCCGCGACGTTCACTACTATGGCCTTGTGGGTGTGCTTGACATTGAATAATGGTATCAATGATCCACATCTTCGATTCATAGTGCTTCTTTGCCGTACATGTGTTGTGTCTATTTCCGAACCTCCTTTTCGTGATTTCCTCCACAATGAGATGAGTTTTTGGGAAAGGTCGGGGTAACACCAGAAGTGTATCCCTAAGATGGGTGAGGCACTCATGTGGAATCCCCCATGCTCTACTAATAGATAAGGCGTGATGAGAATAGGCTTCCTTTTTACCTTTGTTTCCATCATTTTATCATCTTCTTTGCACAATTCCACCATATTGAGCCAAAACTCATGCAATAATGATTTGATTATATAGGTCGACATGGGTCGTAACAACGGCTCTAACCCCCTTTTTTTAATACGACCTATCCCCCATGATGCTACCTCATCATTTTTCAAAATCCGAAACCTTTATAGTTCTTTCCATATTGAATCATTTCCCAATGGCTTTCTTAACTAGTTCCTTAATTGGAGACCTATTTTTGTCTTCGTCGAATGACAATTGTGATGAATTAGGGGAAATTTGTTTCTTACTTGACGACGCGGTGGTGCATGGTTTCTTCTTTGGAGCCATGACACTACTTACACATTTAAACAAACACCTAGAGTGCGATAGTTAAAGAGACCATGGTCACTTAGCTTCTAATGGAGTTTAATACCCACACATCATAAGTTGTATTAGCATATGAATAGTCAATTGAGCCCAAGGAATCCTAATCCAGAAGATTTCATTTCTCCTTTTTGAAGATATTTCAAGAAATAAGGAGAATATATGAAAAAAGTTCCAAAGATTTGAAGGTGTAATCAAGTATAGATTTTCTCTTTGTTGTATTGATTCAAGGGAATGATGATGGATAAAGAAATATTGGAATATGTTTCAAACAATGCCTCTCATCTGAAAATTCAAGTGTGGAGTAATGAGAGCTTTTGGGTAAAGAAAGAAAAGTGAAAAATGAGTAAATATAAGTTTGGGTCCATTTTTATTACTGCCCAGCCACCGAGTACTCGGTGGAGACTCTACCAAGTACTGGATAGTTCATCTCTACCATTTTGCGGATTTTTGCAAGATCTACTCGTGGTTTCGTCTCTTAATTCTATTTATAGTTAATAACATAAAATTAAACAAAAATATATGCAAAATGAAAAATCTAATTATACATACCCATTCAAGAGAACACGAACTCTCTCATTTGGGGCCTTTTTTAATATCATTGGCCTGATGTTCATAATTCTATTAATCTTTATCGTAAGTGGGTTCTATCAGGTCAATAGAATCCATACATCCTAATTCGGGATTAATTTCTATGAAACGTTTCAAATGTTCACTACATTCCTTTTATCTTGTTCTTTTCCTCGGACCCTTAAGTTTTAACATATTAATACTAAATACTTGCTCGTCCGGGAAATAATCCCTTAACTGAGTGTTATCTACTGTTCATTAAACTAATATTCTTAATAAATGATCAGCCACTATATTTTTCGTACTCTTTTTATCATGTATTTCAATATTAAACTCTTGTAATAATAATATCCATATAATAAGTCTGGGTTTGGAATCCATTTTTGTTAGTAAATATTTTAAAGTTGCGTGGTCAGAAAAAACAACTCCTTGGTTCATAATAAGTATGACCTAAATTTGTCCAAGGCAAATACTACAGCTAGTAATTCCTTTTTAGTAATAGTGTAATTAATTTGAGCGTCAACAAATGTTTTACTAGCGTAATATATTACATGTGGTAATTTATCTTTTCGTTGTCCTAACACTGCTCCTATAGAATATTCAGATGTATAATACTTTAATTCAAATGGTAGTGACTAATCAGGTGGTCCCATTATTAGTGCAGTTGAGAGTAATTTACGTAACTTCTCAAAAGATTTTAGACATTCACTATTAAAATCAAAAGTTGCATCTTTAGCTAAGAGGTTACATAATGGCTGATATATTTTGATAAAATCTTTAATAAATCGTCTATAAAAACCTGCGTAACATATGAATGATGGAATTTGTTTAACAGAAGTAGGAAGGGGTAGATTAGAAATTAATTCAACTTTAGTTTTATCTACTTCTATCTCTCTTTTTGAAATAATATGTCCTAGGACTATACCCTCTTGAACCATAAAGTGGCTTTTCTCCCATCTTAATATTAGATTCGTCTATTTACATCTTTGTAATACAAGTGCCAAATGTTTTAAACAATCTTCAAAAGTAGCTCCGAACACCGAAAAATCATCCATGAATACTTTTAGGAACTTTTCTACTATGTTCGAAAAGATTGACATCATACATCTTTGAAATGTTGTAGGGGCATTTCATAAGCCAAAAGTCATTCTCCTATATGCGAACGTACCGTAAGGACAAGTGAATTTGGTTTTTTCTTGGTCTGCTAGATCAATTGCTACACGGTTATAACTGGAATACCCATTTAGAAAACAGTAATAACTTTGTTTAGCTAAACGTTCTAAGATTTTATCAATGAATGGTAATGGAAAGTGATCTTTCCTTGTATGTGAGTTTAGTTTTCTATAATCGATACACACACGCCGCCCGATTGTGGTTCGTTGTGGAATTAATACACCTTTTAAGTTTGGCATGACTGTGATACCGGATTTCTTTGGTACCACTTGTGTTGGACTAACCCATGAGCTATCGGATATAGGGTATATAATTCCCGCATCAAGTAATTTTACTACCTCATTTTTTACCACCTTATTCATATTAGGGTTTAACCTACGTTGCATCTCTCGTGTTGGTTTTCCATTCTCCTCTAAGTTTATACGACGCATGCAAATCGAGGGATCAATTCCCTTCAAATGATCCACACTCCATCCAATTGCTTCTTTATGGTCAGATAATACTTGAACTAGTTGCTCTTCTTGTTTTGTTGTAAGATAGGAAGAAATAATTACGGGAAGAGTATTGTCCGGACCTAAGAAAACATATTTAAGTTGTTTAGGTAATTCTTTAAGTTCTAATTTTGGTGGAGATGTAAGTGATAGAATAGGTGGAGTACTTGAAATAAGAGGTAATGGCTTATGAAGTTGTTTCCAAGATTCACCATATAGTGTGGTTTCTACAGTTGCAATATCCTCAATATTGAATTGTACTTGTTCATCTTTATCCGTATTAATGTCCTTTGCCTCAGTTATTATTGTTTGCAAATCATTTTTTATTAATATTTCTTACGTCACCTCTTCCACAAATTCATCTATCTCATCAACGTTAAAATAATCAGTTTTTTCTGGAAGTTGGCTATTTGTATTAAACACATTCAATCTTAGTTTCATATTCCCAAATGATATATCCATTACTCCTGTTCTACAATTAATGCATTTGTTAGTAGTTTCTAAGAATGGTCGTCCTAAGATTACATGTATATGCTTTTTTGGACTATGAACAGGTTCTGTATCTAAGATTGTAAAATCAACGGGGAAATATAATTTATCTACTTGAACTATCACATCTTCAAATACCCCTCTTGGCTGTTTGATTGATCTATCTGCTAATTGAAGTACAACCGTAGTAGGGTTTAATTCTCCTAATCTCAATTGTTGGTAAACTGAATACGGTAATAAGTTGACACTTGCACCTAAATCAAGGAGAGCCCGACCTACTTCTTGATCTCCAATTATGCATGATATTGTAGGCACTCCTGGATCTTTATATTTGGGTGGTGTATCATTTAATAATAATGAACTTACTTGCTTAGTCAACATTATCTTTTTAGGTACCTTAGCCCTACTTCTACTCTTTTGCGTATATAAATCATTCAAGAATTTAGCATAACGTGGGATTTGAGATATAACATTTAATAAAGGCAAGTTGATCTTTACTTGTCTAAGTACTTCTAATGTTTCATTATTTTTCTCTCCTTGCTTGCCATAATAGTTTGTTCCACGGACACGTTGAGAGAAGGGTGTTTTTGGCTCATATTCCTTATCCGTTGGTTTCTTAGGTATTTCTTTAATTAGTTCATCTTCTGTTGGATGTGATATTTCTTTAAGAATGTTTTCCAAAATTTTCTCTCTTGCTAATCTTTCTTCAAACTTCTCCTCGACTCTATTGTCCACTATCTTAACACTCCTTAAGGTTGTAATTGCTTGGAAAGTTTCATAGGTTGGTTCATGTAAAGTTCCTAACTCAATCATGTGTTGCCCTTTAGGATTCATCACTAGTTGACTTGGTAATCTACCTTATTCTCTTTTATTAAGCGTGTTAGCTATTTGTCCCATATGCGTTTCTAATTTTGAAATAGCTTGTGAATGTGTATGTAGTAGTTGGGTATTAGCTTCTAAGTTACCAAGGGCTGCTAAGAATTTATCCTCAACACCATATGATGTTTGTGGTCCATTAGGGTTTTGAATTTGATTCCCAAATTGAGGTTGGTTTGATTGAAAAGATCGGAATCCTTGTGTATTATTTTGAAAATTTTGTTTGCTATTGAATTGTCTTGGATTTTGATTGAAATTCTGAGTATTATTGAATGGTCCTGGATTTTGATTGAAATTTTGAGTATTATTGAATGGTCTTGGATTTTGATTGAAATTCTGAGTTTGTACTGGATTTTCTACGTTTTGAGAATGATAGGATAAATATGGATGGTTTCGCTATCCTTGATTTTAAAATTTTGAATATCGATTATTATTAATAGTTGTAAAGGTTGCGTTAACATCATATGGTATTATATCTTCTTGATATGGTATTATATCTTCTTGATATGGTATTGGACATCCGCTAGCTAAATGAGAAAGATCATAATAGATCGAACAGACTTCTCCAGGAGTATTTTGAGTGAAATTTAGAAAGTTATTTAATTTTGTACTTATCTCAGCTACTTGAGCCGTAATGTTGTCAGTTCTTTCTATTTCTTTAACAGTTTCCATTCGTCTAGGGTTATTAAGTGTTGATCTAGCCCTAAGTTCTGATGCGTTTTGTTATGAATTTTCACTCAATCTTTTGCAATGCAAATGTTCCTCCGCATGCTGCATCTATACAATGTTGTTGTATCTTGCCTAGGCCATGATATAAATTACGCACAAAATCATATTTTGTGAATTTATGATGGGGACATTTAGCCAAGATTTCTTTAAAACGTTCCCAAATTTTATGGAATTGTTCACCCAGAATTTGGGCAAAGTTCATTATAGCTGCTTAGGCTTCGTGTGTCTTTCCCATAGGGTAATATTTATGTAAAATTTTGTTTTAAGGTTGATAGGTGCTCAATATTTGTCATTTTTCACCCCTATCCTGCTTTTGTTATGTCTTTACATTCTGTTACATGGTATTTTTATCTCGTTTGTGTGTGTAAGCATGTTTCAGGAGCTTAATGAAAAAACAGAGCTAATCTCGGTGAATTAACTGAGTTCGTGTTCGTTTCTATCACAGGAAAGGAATTAAGAGGTGTGTCAGAGCGAAGAAGAGCTACCAGAGGAAAAAATGATCATTTTCCGACATCGTTATTGCACCGAAGGGTAAAAATATCATTTTCAAAATTATTACTTCACCGAAAAGCATCGGGAGTCGAAGGCTACTAGTCTAGCTCAAATATGAAAAGATGAGATTTTACAGCAAAAATGCATCATACCCTATGTCGTTAGAGAGAAAAAGGGGCAGACTGGACCTAAGCTATTATGTGGTTTTTACCCTATGCCTTAGACTTACGCCCAAGCGTAGGTCAGGAGCGTATCCCTATGCCCTAGACTTACGCCCAAGTGTAGGTCAGGAGCGTAGGTCCCACCTTGTGGTCACGTGATCCCTCTATGTGCAGAAGTTGTTTCGGAGTTGTTTCAGAATTTTCCAGTTTGTCCCTACTTCGATATTTCAAGTGATCGATGATTTCAGACCTTTACATACAGGCTTATACACATATTTACATCTGATTTTATGATATTATTCATGTATTATGAAATTAATAAAAAGAGCAACCATTAGGGTTTCCCTCACTTGTCTATAAATACTAGAAGGTTATGGTTAGGTTTAGTTTTAGAGTTATGTTTTAAGTTCTAGTTTTAGTATAATTTTTGGAGGCTGGTTCATGCACGTTCATTCATAGAGTTCTTCCATTGAAGAGAACCATCATTAAAGACCTAGAGATCCGGAGAAGAAGGCCATGGAGAGCGTTTCTACACCGATAAGGCAAATTCTCTCAGCTATGATCAACTAATTCGGTATCTAGGGTTTTCTCGCAAAACCCTAGCCAAGTAATGTAGTTCTGATTTTATATTCAATTGTAGAGAGGGGAAACTGTGACTATACTGTGATGATTGTGTTAGATGAGAGACCGTTTTTATTCGTGATTCAAGTTTATATATTTAAATTGATTCTTGTCTTAGACTTTTCAAATATATTTATCTTACACAATCACAATTATTCACTATAGGCTGGAACTCGGATGCTTAATCTGTGATTTTCTGCACAATGGTGGTCATAAAACTCAAAACCCTAGGTTGACACAGGCCATGCCCTGACAAACTGATATAGACATGCTTTAGTTTATTTTCATGCTTTAATTTAATGCTTTAATTTACTTTTCTGTTAGTAGTTGACATGCACTAATCAGTTTAGTCTTGAGATGGGTTGTCGCAATCCAGTTGAGAGTAATCCTTTTTGGGGTCAAACTGCTGGAGCGGTGCGACCTGATTCACAATCAATGGATCGCCTCATGTAATTGAAATAAAATTTGGACTCTATTATGCAGTTAGTGATGGAGTGAGGAAACCCTAGTTTTCTCTATCTCTGAATCACAACCATTATTTATCATTATTTTCTATTTTATTTTCATTAATATTAGATAATTCACAAAATCAAACTCTTTTCGGAAAACTATAATTCAGTGTTTTTGGACTATTAAAGTGAACAATCCTCGTCTCTGTGAGATCGATATTCCCCTACTGAAGAAAAACTATATACAATGGATTTGTGCTATTGCAGAAGGGTAAAACCTAAAGTGTCGGTAAGATGTCGTTTTTAATCACATATTTTGCATGCACCTGAAGCCCACCAAGTTTTTGGCACCATTGCCGAGGACTTGGCATTGTTCAATAGCTTTAGTAGTTTATTTGCATTACGTTATTGTAGATTAAAGCTAAATTTGAAATTTTTGTGCAATTTTTAGGTACAGTTGAAGAGCGTGAAAGGAAAAGACAAAGTTGCTGAAGTTGCGTCTGGACCCTTTGTGAGTTTTAATTTTGCTTGGTTTTTGAATTTAATTTTTAGCTTTGCTTTTTGTTCATAGTTTAGATTAGTTTAGAAGTAGTTTAGTTAATTTGCTTTATTTCAGAAAAGAAAAAAAAAATCGAAAAAAAAAAGTTTTTAATGTATGTCCAATAGATCAACGCGTTCAAATTTAAATTCTCCGTTAGTTGTATACGATCCAGAGATCGAAAGAACTCTAAGGCATTTACGAATATATATTGAAGAACGTCGTCAGACAGAAGAAGTTGATATGGGTGACAAAAGAGTCAATCCACGGAGAGGACCAGATATTTCATTAAAGGGATTCTACGCACCGAACGCGTATGAATCGTATGCTGAATTTCCAGAAGAGGAAGGTTCAAAGCATTTTGAGATCAAGATGAGTGTGATCAACATGCTCCCAAAGTTCTCTGGTCTCAGGATAGAAGATCCGTACCAGCATGTCAATGAATTCTTAGAGGTAGCATCAACTGTTAGGTATGATGGTTTAACTAAAAATGATTTATGAGTGCGTCTGTTACCATGGTCCTTAAAATACAAAGCAAAACAATGGTACATTAAATTGACTCAAACAACTAAACTTGACTGGGAAACACTTAAGCAAGAATTCTTATAAAAACATTTTCCCATAGGAAAGACTTCAGAAGCCCAAGATGTGATTAAGCGATTCAGATAGTTACCAGGAGAGCACTTTCATGATGTGTGGGAGAGGTACAATGAGATTTTGTATAAATGTCCCGACCATAGGTTTTCTGATCAAGATGTTGCTAGAAATTTTTACATGGGTCTAGGTGAAAAACATAAAATTATGATAGATGCCTCTACACAGGGTCAATTTACCTTGAAACCCGCAAGAGAGGTTTTAGAGATGTTTGATAACATCAGTGAAAATTCCCTTTAGTATGAATCTGATCTGAGGTCTAAAGGTGAACTGGATAGGCGATCAGAAAAAGCATTTGAGGTTAATCATGATATGAAAAATCCAGTGGCATTGATAGAGGAGAGGTTAAAGCTATTTGAAAAACTTCTTACCCAAAGAAGTCATTCTCCCAAAAGAGAAGTTTATGAGGTTGAGCCAGATTATTCTGAAAATGAGTGCGAGGACGTAATAGCCACTGATGTCAATGCAACATGAAATTACTCCAATAATGCCCCGTTCTCCAACTTATACTCTCCAAATAATAAAAATCATCCATTCCTGTCCTATAAGTCCACAAATGTGGAGAATTCTCCATAAAAATTTCAACAAGGACAGTGGTCCAATTCTCAATCCAATTTTCAACCAAGGCAACAATTTAGCTCGCAGCCAAGGTTTCAACAGAGCCAACAATCATTCCAATCTCAACCAACTATACAGGTTCGTAATTCTCAATCAAATTTCCAACCCAAATAGCCACCTAATACTTCTCTGGCTCTTCATCCATTCAATAACAACCAGGTTATCCAACCATTCCAATATCAGCTCCAGCCTCAAAGAAGCCAACCTCCCCCACCCGGTTTTAAATATAATAGGATAGAGCAGACCTTGGTGGACCTCCAAAATTATATGGGTGTTCATACTCAAGCACTGACCCAAATCACCATGCAATTAGGACAAATGGAAAATCAGAGAAATACTAGAGAGCCAGGTCAGTTGCCTAGTCAGCCTATCTTTAACCCAAAGATTCAGCAAGTGTAAGAGCTTGGAGTATTTACCAATGATAATCACGAGTCTTTTCATGCAATTACGACTCTAAGAAGTGGAAGGGTAGTGGATAGCAGTGTGGAGGAAGAACATGAGGAGAGGCTGCGTAGAGTAAAAGAAACTGAGCAAGGTCAAAGGAAGGAAGCGGAAAAAGCACAACAGAAAGAGGTTGAGAGTAGAGAGGCTGAAGTTCAGACAGATAAACTGCCAATAGATAAGAGTGTCGATGAGACATTGCTTGATGAGACAGATAGGGCAAACTATGAGGAGGCACTGCCATTTCCTCAATGTCTTAGAGAACCGGCTAAGTATGGGAAGATGAAAGAATCTGATATGTTGGATACGTTCTGAGAAGTCAAGATTAATCTGCCGCTCTTAGACGTTATTGCCCAAATCCCACCTTATGCTAAATTTTTCAAGGATCTCTGTACGCAGAGGAGGAAAAGCAGAATGAAGAATCCGAAGAAAATACTCTTGACTGAGCAAGTGAGTTCACTGCTGTTAAGCAATACTTCACCAAAGAGGAAAGATCCAGGTGCTCCCACTATTTCTTGTGTTATCGATGACCAGAAAATTGGTAGAGCCCTTATTGATTTAGGTGCGAGTATTAACTTGCTTCCTTATTCAGTCTATAAATAGTTAGGGTTGGGAGAGCTCAGTCCCACAGAGGTTATACTATAGTTTGCCGATCGATCTATCAAGCAGGCGAAAGGAATTTTGGAAGATGTCATAATTCAAGTAGGCAAGTTTTAGTTTCGAGTTGATTTTGTAATCCTGGAGATGAAACTTGTCCCAAACTCGAAAAAACACATCCTAGTGATCTTAGGCAGACCAGTTATAGCCACGACAAATACATGTATAAATTACAAAACTGGAGCCATGGATCTGACATTGGAAACATGAAAGTCAGGATGAATGTGTTTGAGGGAAACCATCAATTATATGAGTCTATGGACTATTTCTAGATAGATGAGTATGATGAGCTAGATGATATTATTCATGATTTTGCAACTCAAATTCTGGAGAAAGACGATCTTGAAGAATTTCTAGCAAATCAAGTGCCGAATGAAGAAATCAAAGATTGGGATGCGTATATGGAATGGCAGAACAAGGAGTTGGATAAAATTAAGATTGTGTTATACACGCAACCTTGGAAGCAAGAGCTAGTGGAATCACTCCCAATAGTCTCAAGTACTCCCCCAGTTCCATCACTTACAACTCCGCCTGTTTTAGAACTTAAGGAGTTGCCAGAAAAGATGAAGTATGTTTTCTTGGGACCCAACAAAAATCTTCCTGTAATTATTTCATCAAAGTTGACAACAGAATTCAAGGACATGATGCCACTGAATCCTATTTTGGTGGTTGAGTTGTTTGACATATTAGTGGGAGTTGATTACGTTGCATGTTAATCACATTGTGGTTGAGGAGTTTGTTAAATCCAATATCTTTTCTAGTGTTGATCAGTGACGGCGACTTCCACTTCAACAACCAGTTTCTTCCGGCCTTGTGCAAGAAGTATGGTGTCACTTATAGAATTGGAAAGCCATATCACCCACAGACGAGTGGTCAAGTGGAGGTTTCAAACAGGGAGATCAAGAACATTATTGAAAAGATGGTGGATCCTGATTTGAAGAATTGGCCGAGAAGGTTAAATGATGCACTGTGGGCATACAAGACCACTTGTAAGACACCGATTGGTATGTCACCATACAGATTGGTCTATGGTAAGGCGTGTCATCTCCATGTGGAACTCGAGCACAGAGCATATTAGGCAATCAGAAGATTGAATTTTGATATAAAAAGATTGGGTACTCAGAGGAAACTCCAACTCCCAGAGCTTGAGGAGTTGAGGAACAACGCATATGAGAATTCTAGAATATATAAAGCCCGAACCAAAACATTCTATGACAAACATATCAGAAAGAAAAGCTTTGAGGTTGGCCAGAAAATGTGGTTGTTCAATTCAAGAGTCAAATTGTTTCCCGGTAAACTCCAATCAAGATGGGATGGGCCGTACAGAATTACTAAGGTTTACCCCCATGGAGCGGTGGAACTTAACGGCCTTGACAACAGAAATCAATTTGTTGTGAATGGTCAACGTTTAAAGCATTATATCAAAGTTATGCCGACGGAGACTATTGTTGAGACAGTTGATTTAATAGAACCGGCATCAAAATCGGATGATTTTGATCCTGAGTACTGAGAGGCGGCAACATCGACCCAATGATGTTAAATATTGGTACTAAGTGATAAAGAGTAGCTTTTGATCGTAGTTTATAGTTGTACAATAGTAGTTTAATTCGGTTTTAATAAACTTTTAAGATCGAGTCCAAAATAGTCGTCATCATTTTGAGGGATATTTTCGTCTACGAAGTGCAAAATTTTGACGAATCGAAGTCAATCAAGTTAATAGGTGTGTATAGGGGAGGTTCGAGTAGTCAGGAATCGAGAATGAGGAAAAAATGGCCGAAGCCAAAATTTTAGCCTTGTGACCTACGCCGAAGCGTAGGTCACGGTACTGTATATATACAGTCCTGTGGCTTTTCATTTCAAAATTCTATTTTCTCCCTCTCCTCTCCACCAAATCGACTCTCGTTTGCTCCTAAAGTCGAATATCGATATTTCTTATCATTCCCAAGCGGCGGATCATCAGATTAGTGAGTGGTGTGTTCGGATTCACGTGAAGAACTCAAAAAGTCTCTGAAATCCAATTTTGGGGAATTTGCCGTTTCTCACGATTCGGTAAGTTTTGATCCACTATTTTGGTTTTGATTACTTAATATAACTATTCTAAACTAGTATTGATGAACGAGACCGATCAAAATCGTGTTTTAATCCATTTTCAAAAAGTTGGGTTTTCGGCTTCAGATACGGGTTGAATATCGAATTTTTGAGAAGAGGTCTTGTTTAATCATCGTATTAGAATACTTTAGATATAGTTTTGAGTTTGATTTGGTGTCCAGACAGTTTTCATTCATTTTCATAAAAATCCGAATTCTGTAGGAATGGCTCGCGTAAAAGGAGCAAGGAAGGCTGCTGAGGGAGCATCTATTTTGGGGACGGTAGTGCAGAGAGACAAATCATGGTCACCACCCCTGGAGACTACATGGCTTGTATGCCGTAGTACCTAGGCGCCGATACCGTTGTATATTGAGCCTGATTCGTTAGATGAGGAGTCTGAGAGGTCAATTGCACCGACAGAGGGCATTGAGCTAGATTTGAGATATGCTGGGATGACAGTTTCACCTGCTGTATTGAGGGAATCATCATGACCCTAGGCACAGTCTCCATTCCCCGAGCCATCACCACTACCACATGAGTCAGAGACATCCGATGAGCAGACTACCGAGAATGGTGATAGTGAGGATGGGCAGGCATATCAGGAGGCAGAGTTGGAGGACGCTGAGCTCGGCGAGGTGTCGTATCCTGAGCCGATAGTTGATGGTGATGAGGGTGACCTCGTTTCTTACAGATGGAAGCATTCCACGGTCTCCAAGGAAATGTTAATGATCCAGGCTTTGAAGAAGGGGTTCCGACAGGAGCGCACTTTTGCTATTGTGCCACTTAAGCGGATAAAGCCAGTTCCACATTGGACCATGGGCGTATTGAGGGAGCACATATTATTACCGATCCTAGCCCCAGCTACACCACATATTTGCGTTGACATGATTAACGAGTTCTGGCTTCATATGAGGCATTACATCAGAGGGACTCGACTAGTGCCAGTGGTGCAGAGGCGGGAGTTTGAGATTACTCCCGAGAGTATTACTGTTGCGTGGGGTATTCCACACGAGTGCCCTGTAGAGATAGAGGAGAGGTTCCCACCTATGCTAGACCCACTTCAGCCACTTTATGATATGGTGAGATTGCAGACTGAGGGGCAGTGGGCCGATAATAGGCGTAATGGGAATAAGAAGTCCAACTATCATCTAATGTTGTGGCTCTGGGATGTGATAGTCCGGTCCAATGTATTACCACATAGCCATCAGATCATGTGCTACCCGTCATTTCCGGCACTACACTATGCTTTTGAGTTTGGTCACTGGTACTCTATTCCACACACCCTTTGGCAGACTTTATTCTGGCATTATATTCACTTAATCTGGGAGAACAAGGTCGGGACTACCAAGTTCCAGATGGTTCTTCCTTGCCTTGTGATAAAGTTGATGTGATAAAGGTCAACATTATATTACAGATGGATGTTGAGGATAAGTTTACACCACTAGTTGTGTATGGCAAGGGAGCGTGGAACAAGGGGTGGATCAAGAAGGGTCTAGTGATATATGCTTGCCGGCGCAGATTTAGAGGAGTGTTATTGCCAGGTGCACATGAGGATGATGCCGAGCAGGCTATTCCAGATGAGATGCCTGAGGTGGAGGTGCCACAGGCTGAGGAGGCTGCTTTAGGAGATGATGCACCACAGGCCCCGACTGGGGGTGCTGTTATGATGACTCAGGCTTAGTACGACCAGTTAATTGGACGTATTAAGGGATTAGAGCACTCATTTACAGAGGAGAGGCAGGCCCGACAGCGTGAGCACCGTGAGATGATGGATTAGTGGGATATTATGATGCGACATATGGGAGTGACCGTTCGACCACCACAACCACCTCTGGATGATGCTTTGTAGTTGTAGTTTAGTTTTGTTTATTTTATTTTAGTTTTAGATTTTCTTGTTTTAGCTGTCCATAGTACAGATTAATCGTAGAGCGGAGAGTCATTGTTTGATCTTTTGTGACCACTTTAACGATCATCTCTAACTGTTTATGATATTATTTGCTTTTGTATAAAATAACAGATTTTGACCACTTTTATTGATATACGTGTCTTACTATATTTATTACACTGAGTATGTGTGATTTTATTTTTGCACTATGAGGACATGTGTGTGCTTAAGTTTGGGGGTGCGTTGGTTATTGGAAATCATGTCATAATTTAAATATATATATATATATACATATATATACATATGTGTACACATATGTATGTATACACATGTGTACACATGTGTACACATGTGTGTACACACATGTGTACACATGTGTACACATGTGTATACATACATATGTGTACACATATGTATGTATACACATGTGTACACATGTGTACACATGTGTGTACACACATGTGTACACATGTGTACACATGTGTATACATACATATGTGTACACATATGTATATATATGTATATATATATATATATTTGCCCTACCCTAAGCCCAAGCGTAGGGTAGTACATGGCTGGGCCAGCAAATTGAAAACGTTAGCCTGTTTTTGGGATGTTTTGGCTTGATTTGTACTTATACATGTATTAGGATTTGTTTAAGATATTTGTAGGAATTTGTGTACAATTTTTAGAGTAACCCTAATCTGATAAGGAGATTGCAAATAGAAGTTGGTTTAGTTATTGCTTCCCCTTTCCTAGTCAATTAAGGGTTTTAAATCCTTTTTCTCTTCTAATTCTACTCCATTCATCTATAAATAAATCCATAGGATAGATACAATTCATAATTCACAATTCTCAAAGAGTGAGCATTAGATTGGGTATTTTTCTTCTATTTTTCTTTTATTTTTTCTATTTCGAGGAGGGTTAGTATGGTAATGCTAATGAAGATTATTCTGACCCGGAGGAATTTATTGAAGAGATGGAACCACATGTGGTTATGAAGAGCACAAATAACAAAGCTACGAGTAAAAAGGAAAGCTGAACCACACTAAAATTGTTTTTATAGTATCGGTTGCAATTTGAAGAGGTATTTCGTCCGGAGAGGATGAATCGAGTTTTAGTTGCACCTGGAAGGAAAATCCTTAGAGAATGAGGATTGAAGAGTTTAGAAAAATTGGTGGGCGAAAAGGTGTATCCGGGCTTGGTCCAAATGTTTTATGAAAATATGATAATTTCGGGACCGCCAGGATTTAAGGTCATAAGTGCTAAAGTGACTCAGTGGAGTGCTACTGTTGTGGTTGGAAGTAGAAGTATTGCCGATGCATAGAATATACCAATCGGTACTCCGACAAACTTACATGGAATTTTGAATGAGCATCCGGTAGTATGGCCACATAAGGATGATGAGATGGTTCAGGAATTATGTACAGTACCAAATTCGGGAGATAAAACATATGATAATTGTTGGTTGAAGTCAGATCTGCTTTATTTAGATTGTGTTGTTGCAACTCAACTTTGGCCTAATAATCGAATAAGTGCAAGAGATCACACTATGCTTAGAAATTTGTATGCCCTAACTCATGGGTATGAAGTGTGTGTTCCAACATTGATTCTAGCTGAGATGTCGTATGCTCGAGCAATTGTGAGTCGAGAATGGGCGGGTGTCGATAAATGTGACTATTATCTTCCATACCCATTTTTACTTTCAAAGATCATTACTGAGCAGTTGGGTGATAGAATGAAGGAATTGGATGAGATGTAGTGGACATTTATGAAAATATATCTGGAGGAACATTTAGAGAAGTTGAAAGAGACTGCAGACTACCGGATATGGTTGAAGAGTGCCGTGTCGAGTGATGAAGAAGAAGAGGCGGATTAGGATTTAGGTTTAGGATTTTTTTGGCTATTTTATTTGTAGAGATTGTAGACCCTTAAGACCATGCCTTTGTTTCTTCTATTTTTACTTTTATTTTTATTTTAGGATTGTAGGCCCTTAAGGCTAAATCATTTTTTTTATTATTACTATTTTTGTTATAAAAAAATAAAAAAATTCAATAAAGAAGTCTTTCATTCCTTGAAAACATGTGTCGATTTCTGGATATGTATGATGAAATTTATTTTCCATTGCTATGATTGAGTATGTGTGCTTTATTGATGATATCTCTAGGTGATCCAATTCAAGTTTGGGAGAGAGGATTTGTGCTTTGCTTTGAAATCCAGAATTGAGCTTCAAGGGTAACTGTATCTGTTCTCCTATTTAATTTTTGACCACGGGGACATGGTTTGATTTAAATTTGGGGGTAAGGGTATAATATTACAAGGAATAAAGATTTTCGAGAAAAAATAAAGTTTTTTGGAACGATTTTTTGTTTTTACGCATGAATGTTTGACGTTTACAGTTTGATTGAGTTTATGTTTATGACGCATGAGTAGTATGTGATGTAATGTTCCCGCTCATGAGAATAATGATTAGATTAAGTTAGTGAAGTGATGTGGTTTTACATGGGTGAGTGATTAGTGAAATTGAAATTAAGAATGATGACTTTGACCTATAAACACAAACACACATTCACTATGATAAATATGTTGATTTTTTACTATGTAGTTGAAAAATAATTTTGCCATAATAAAAGGGGAGAAGGGGAGTTGTTTTGGTTGAAATGAAGAAAATTGAATTTTTTTTTTAGAAAATAAAATACAAAACGCAGTTATTTGATCTAACTAACCGGGCCATGGTATCACCAATATCACTGTTCGCGTTTAAAGGGGAGAAGACTAATGAGCATAAATTCCATGGAAGAAGCTCGGACTCAGTTGGTTGGGACTAAAAATCCTCGCTGGAAAGTTCGGAGACTTAGAAAGATAAAAAGGGATGAAAAGTGGAAAGTTGAAAAGTTACGTTTTAATGAAAAATGGCAAAAACAAAATTGATCAATGAAGTAGGAGGAAATAAACTGAAATATTATAGTTGAATGTTCACAAAATCTCGGAAGGTTGTCTGGATTTTAAGTAGAAAGTAGCAAAATCATTCACTTAAGTGGGGGCCATTCATAACACGAAGGTTGATATAATTATTGTTTGGTAGTGAGTGGGAGTATCTGCATTCATATTATCTTGTGTGTTGTATCATAGCTTATTTGACTTGTATGTGTGAATTCATGAATACATAATTACAAAAGAATTGAGATGTTTGTAGGTATCATCACTAGAAACCTTCACGAGATTTCACTTGTCCACTAAGGGTAACCTAGGGGTTTAAAAGGCTTGTTACACGTGCTAAGTGTAATCGTTGACCTTCACGAAAGTAAGGGATTAGGTTATAGTAGATAGGTTAGATAGAATAAGAATCATCATATATAGTTTTCTCTAAGTTTATTGCTTAGGGACTAGCAATATGTAAGTTTGGGGGTGTGATAGGTACTCAATATTGCTCATTTTTCGCCCCTATCTTGCGTTTGTTATGTCTTTACATTCTGTTACTTGGTATTTTATCTCGTTTGTGTGTGTAAGCATGTTTTAGGAGCTTAATGAAGAAACAGAGCTAATCTCAGGGAATTAACTGAGTTCATGTTCGTTTTTATCTCGCGAAAGGAATCAAAAGGTGTACCAGAGCAAAGAAGATCTATCAGAGGGCAAAATGGTTATTTCCCGACATCGTTATTGCACCGAAGGGCAAAAATGTAATTTTCAGACATTATTACTTTACCGAAAAGCATCGGGAGTCAAAGGCGACCAGTCTAGCTCAAATAGCTCAAATCATACATAGGGTATGATGCATTTTTGCTATAAAATATGTGATTTTCTACACAATGGTGGTCATAAAACTCATAACCCTAGGTTGAGACAGGCCATGCCATGATAAACTGATATAGACATGTTTTAGTTTATTTTCATGCTTTAATTTAATGCTTTAATTTACTTTTCTGTTAGTAGTTGGCATGCACTAATCAGTTTAGTCTTGAGATTGGTTGTCATGATCCGGTTGATAGTAATCCTTTTTGGGGTCAAACTGCTAGAGCTGTGTGACCTGATTCACAGTCAATGGATCGCCCTCATGCAATTGAAATAGAATTTGGACTATATTATGCGGTTAGTGGTGGAGTGAGGAAACCCTATTTTTCTCTCTCTCTGAATCACAACCATTATTTATCATTGTTTTCTGTTTTATTTTCATTAATATTAGCTAATTCACAAAATCAAACTCTTTTCGGAAAACTATAATTCAGTGTTTTTGGACTATTAAAGTGAACAATCCTCGTCTCTATGGGATCGATATTCCCCTACTCAACCAAAACTATATACAATGGATTTGTGCGCTTGCAGAAGGGTAAAACTTAAAGTGTTATTAATGTGTCATTTTTAACCACATATTTTGCACACACCTGACGCCCACCAAAGGTTTTCCCAATTAGTTCTCACTCGTTCTTCTAAACTATTATACCATCTTATAGCTTTTTCTTTGAGTGAAAAGGGAAATAATCAAACACGTAAGGCATCAGTAGGCATCTCATTCATCTTAGTTGTTGAACTAATTTTTATAGACTCAATAATATGATCATAAGGATCTTCATGTTTATGTCCATAGAATTTAGGTAACATATTTAGAATACTAGCTTTAATTTCATAATGGGACACTATTTCAACTGGTATTATAATGTCTGCTGGTGATTCAAAATTAGAAGGTGTGTAATAGTATTTCAATGAACCTAGTGGTTGTACTTGAGGGTCGCCCATATCGTTAAGGTTTATGGTATCTTTCTCAATCCTTTGTTTATGAGTTCTTAAGATTTTATGATAAGTTCTATCAACTTTAGTATCAAAATGAGTAAGTTATTTAGATACGGAACACAAACCACTCATACAACAATGAACTAAATTTATGTAAAAATAAATAAACTAATAATAAACTAGAAATAAAAGAGAAATTAAATAAGAAAATTAAAGATAAGATTAATGCGATAATGTCAAATACCACTAAAACTTACAGATGGTCCAACAAAGCAATCGTCACTGCCTTTCTAGTTCCTTTTGCAAACCCTAGTTTACCTATAAAAAAATCACACAACCTTGTCTTTTAAAAGAAGAAAATGAAAATAAAGCAAATAAATAATCTAGCTATAATAATTATTTCAAAGTATAGAAATTTGTTTAGTCCTCGGGAACGGTGCCAAAAACTTGATCGGTGGCCAAACCTTGATAGATTTAACCTACTAGGCTAGGATAATAAATAATGATAATAATAATAGTGTGTGTAAATAAGGCCTTAAAGTTGACATAGTTTTCCCTATCGTAAGTGCGCAAATCAATTATAATATAGTATATATGATCTAGGGTATATCGTATCCACAGAGACTA
Organism: Cornus suecica; assembly: GCA_963922005.1. Taxonomy (NCBI): domain Eukaryota; kingdom Viridiplantae; phylum Streptophyta; class Magnoliopsida; order Cornales; family Cornaceae; genus Cornus; species Cornus suecica. The sequence continues at coordinate 37,688,372 of OY998246.1, read as the reverse complement.
ATGATTTCACAACTTTGTCTGTGATTATTGTAACTAAATTATAAAAGATAATTTATTTGTTTTGTTTTCTATAACTAATTTGACAGAAATAGGATAACAACAAAGTAAAGATAAATGTTAGTTTTTGGTTGAAAACAGTGGAGATAAAAGATCTAGGGTATTTCTAACTCTACCACTAATCACATAATATATCCTCCTAATCATTTAATTGTAAAGGGCATTGCATCATATGTGAATCAAATATAGGGTTACAAGCATTGGCAAACCTTAATCCTAAAAAATGAACAATTAACCTAAACCGAGCTACAAACCATCTTTGAACAAGTATAACTAGTGCATGCATCTACTTTAAAACTACTCCTACTAACATAAATTAAAAGTATGTCTATATTATCTCTTCTTAGCATGGCCCGTCTAAGTCATGATTGCATGTTAATTATCACCATTGTATAGAAAATGATGAATTAAGCATCCGAGTTTTAACCCATATTGAATAACCATGATTGTGCAAGATAAAACATTCATTCAAGCTAAGACAGGACATAGAATAAATGAAGAATCTTATATAAAATCAAACCTAATCACTCATCTACACAATCATCACATACATGTCCTTTAGTTTACCCATACACAATTAAAATAAGAAAGAGTCTACATTACTTGGCTAGGGCCTTGTTAAAAACCATAGATAGCGGTTTAGTTGCTCATGGTTATGGATGTCTGCATTGTTGATGTAGACACACCCGCCATGGTTACTCTTTTATCGATCTCTTGCTGAATCTCCAAGACAATATGCAAAAATCCAACCTCCCAACTGTAGGGGAGACCCCTATCTTTTATAGAAAATATTTGTCTTTATTTGGTAAATTAATTATTTCACGGTCAATTCAGGATCATATCATTGTATTCCGTGAAGAATAATATTAAATCTCACAAAATATGATTAATATTTTGTCCAAGATAGCCCTAGAAGTCATTCCATGTTGATTCTAGCCAAAACATGTCCCACCGGTGCATATATAAGTTGCTGAATTGAAGTTGGTGAATCAGGTCTTATCGAGTACTCGGTGAAGATTCCATTGAGTACACGGTGGCTTCAGAATGTACGCAATTGCACGAAAGTTCGCGAGATGTTCTGGCCATTTTTCCCTTATGTGCGCAAGTTCGCACACTTGCGCACTCACCGAGTATTTGATAGTTCTTCACCTTGTTTTTCACTTTTCATCTTCTTTGTTCTTTTTCTCTTCTTGGCTTCATTCCACTTCACTCATTTTTCATCCTTGACTTATTTTTGATCATTCATAGGACTTTTATTCATGGTTTCGGCCCTCGAACAGTCTTGAGTCATAAATCCAGTTATTTCACCGAATTAAACTCGTTTTACATGACATAGTCTTGAAACGTCTTAAAACACGAAAACCATATAAAAGCACCAATATAATGATAAACATAAACATAAAAATGTATAAACACAAACATAACAATGTATAATTTGGAGCCTTAAATGTATGATATTTTGCTCCTATCAGTCAAGAAGAAGAACATTATTTATAGAGAGAGAAAGAGATATACCAATAGCACCGATTCCAACAATCTTGCCTTTTGAGTTATCTCCAAAGGCGACATTTCCCCCTTCATAAGCTTGGAGAGAAGAAAACTTTTACTTGTCCCCCATCATATGCCTTGAGCAACCGCTATCGAGGAACCATTTGTCCTTAGTGGTTGATTTCAAGCATACCTACAAATAGAGGTTTAAGTGTCATCTTTTGGTACATAACTCATTTTTGGTCCACTAGGGTTAGTGAGGCATGCAATGGTTCCTTTTGGAACCTAAATCATTTTAGTTACTACATTTTTGTTTCTACGATTGTATACATTTGCATTGTGTCCTTTTTGCTTGCAAAAATAACAAGTGACATGCTTATGAGCATTTGAAGAAGGTGAACTAGATTGTTTAGTGAAAGTGTGTCTTAATATCTTCCTCTTTTTCAAGATGAGGGCATCCTTGTCAAAAATGTCATATCCTATGCCATTTTTGTCAATGCCTCTTCTTTGCCTTATTAGAATGATACTCAGGTTTTCTTTACTTTTGGTGAACTTAACTAGAACATTGATTTGATCATCAACAGTTCTTTTCAAGAGTTCATTTTCTCTTTCTAACTTATCCTTCCTATCATCATGCAAGCTAGGTGAGGAGGTTGTGGAACAAGATGAATCACATAAGGATTTGATTTTCTTAAGAGATACATGCTTAATGGCTAATTTTTCAAATTCATCACGCAAGTTCCCAAAAGCTTCTTGCAATTCATTAAAAAATGCTAGCAATTCACTATAAGATAATTTATAACTATCTACGAAACATGAATCTACTTGTACCTCATCATCCTTTGCCATGAGACAAAGGTTAGCCATTTCCTCGGATTCCTCGTCCTCATCCGAAAGACTTGAGTTATAGTCATCCCACGTGGCATTCATGGCCACCTTCTTTTGCTTATTTTCATTGTCCCTCTTTAGTTTGTAGCAATCTGATTTATAATGCCCCGACTTCCCACAATCTAAGCAATTTGGAGGTTTCCTCTTGCTTGTATCACCCTTTGGTTCATTTCTCTTAATGAATCTTGCACCATTCACTTTCTTCCGTTGAAGGAATCTCTTGAACTTTTGAGTGATCAATGCAATGTCCTCATCTTGACCCTCATCCTCTGGCTCAATGATGTCATCTTTGATCAATGCTTGGAAAGCCAATCCTTTCTTTAATTTTGGTACCTCCTCTTGGGACTTCAAGGTAATTTCCCATGTGAGAAGGGAGCCGAAGATCTCATCAAGGTCCATGGTGTTGAGATCGTGAGCCTCCTTTATTGTTGTGACCTTAGCATCCCACTTATTCGGAAGGCTTTTAAGAACTTTCCGGGACACGTCGGACTTGAAAATATCCCTACTAAGGTGCTTAAGCCCATTCAAGATGTTAGTGAAATGAGACATCATAGAATTGATATTTTCATCACTCTTCATTACAAATAATGCATATTCATGCATAAGGATGTCTATTTTAGATTCACGCACTTGAGAAGTACTTTCATATATGACTTTTAACTTGTCTCACATATCTTTGGCTGTTGAATATGTGGAAACACGATTATATTCATTAGGGCTTAAAGCACAATTCATGTTAACTTTGGCCTTGGCTTTCAAGGAGATGAGCTTCCTATCCTCATTATCCCATTCACTAGTTAATTTAATAAAACATTGTCCATTAACCTCTTTTGTTTGGACAAAGAGGCCATCAATGATGACTTGCCAAATTTGGTAGTCAATGGCTTGGAGATAATCTATCATCATAGTCTTCCAATAGTTATAGTTTGACTCGTCAAACTAAAGAGGTCTATTATTCGATATGAGTGACTACACTAGATGCCATGATGATTTTCTAAGACGGTTAAGCTGTTAATCACTAGAGATTAGGCTCTGATACCAATTTTTAGTCACTAAATGAATAGGTTTATAAAAATCCTTTAACTCTTTTTGATAAATTTGATCTATACTAAGTGAGTTAACAAATGAGCATGAACTAAACACTTAGATAGTTGATTAATGAGAAATAATTAACAACACAAGCAATATGCAAGTAATACGATAATCAACAATAAAAGTAGAGCATGCCAGAGATCAAATTAAAGATATAGAGATAGAGAGATGACACCGCGATTTTTATGAGGTTCAGTAACTCCTAATCCTCGGCTCAAGTTTCCCCCCTTGAGACTTCCCAATCCTTTCACTATGGTTTTTCCTTATAGGTGGAATAACAAACATTTACAAACAAGCTAACAAGCTTGTCACACAAACAAGAGGACAAACACCTCTTGAAGATCAATGGGCTTCACTTAGTTAAAGATCACAATCCTTTTATAAAGAAAATGAATCACTCAATAAACACTCAAAACCCTTAGTTTTATGAAAGATACACAAAGTATAAGTTCAAGTGTTTTTAGTGATGTGTTTGGTTCACTCAAGATATTAGAATCTTTTAACAATCAATGAGATTTATACTCAAGAGAACACTCACAAGATTTTTTCTATCTAGCTTCTCACAATGATTAGAATTAAATAAGAGGAGGCTAGCTTTCAATGCTCAAGCTTTTTCCTTTCAAGAGATGAGGGATGATTGAGAGTAAAGAGCTTCAAATTCAAGAGTAATGGAAGAAGTCATCTTGCACACAATCTATACCATGATATATATACTTAGGTTAAAATCCAAGAGAGTGAGACTTACTTCAAGAGAGTGAGATAAGAGTTGTGGTGGTTGAATGCATTGAATGCTCTAAACTAGCTATTTTTTAAGGCTATCAGTCGGCTGATTATACCTTACGGTGTTAGTCGAATAATGCCTACCAATTAGCAAGTTGACCACTTCATTCATTCGACTGAAACTCCTTATCAGTCGGCTGAAGCACTCTCGTCGGTTAGCTGAAATATCTCATCAGTTGGCTGACAAATAAGGGGGAAACCTACTAGTTTGTCGGTCAGCTAAAAGAGGAAAGTCAGTCGGCTGACCAATGATCCATCGGTCGCCTGATGCTTGTCATCAATTGGCTAACAAATAAGATTAAACCCCACTGGTTTGTCGGTCAACTGAAAATTCAAGTTCAGTCGGCTGACAGTTGATCAATCGGTCAGTTGACAAATAGGACCAAAACTTGTTGGTTCATCGGTTGGCTGAAGGATGAATTTTAGTCGGCTAATGCCTTCATCAGTCGATTGTTTTGGCCTATCGGTAGGCTGACAGTTCATTTCAATATTAAGGCTTAACTTTTTTCGGTTTTAATTTTAACCTTTGAGCTTATAGGTTGTGAAATCAAAGCATAAAACCTTTTGTACAATTCATTCACCAACCTATCTATCCCAAGTCTTGGTTCTTCATCTTCAAGCTTAATTACATTGAAATGAAATTTTTGTCCTTCAACACGCGATAACATTCATTTCTAAGTTTGTTTCCTATTTTCCTGAAATACTAAACTTGATTTTGATATTAGTACTAAACACGTCTTAACATTTTGTTATCATCAAAACGAATGTTATTGTCCTAAGAAAACCCTTAGGCCAACACTTTCCACAATTCCTCTACGAGTTAACCTAATTTACTTTGTTAGCAAGCTAACAATTTCGTGTTTATAGACTAGTTATAGAGCACGTGCCTTGCACGTAAATAAATTTTAATTTACAATAAATGTATAAATGAATAGAAATAAATTTTAATGTAAAATAAATTATTATCTACCAAACAAATATATACAATAAAATATTCATCCCCAGTAAAATAGTAAAGTAAAAAATCAATTAAATTGACTACTCTATGAAATCAAAGGGAAGATGGCAAATTAAATTAATTAAATTTAAATAATTAAAAGAAAGGGACGAAAACACTATTCGTGGACTGAGTAAAGAAGGTGGATAGAGATGAGTTGATAGTAGGTATTTGTAGAGAGGGAGAGTCATTGCATTCCATATATATAAAGCTTGATATAATAACTTTTAATCACATTACAATTAGGTTTATGTGTCCAAAGTTACCTTATGTGTGTTGGGATTCTTATGTGTATGATACAGAAATAGTTTCTTCACTCACTGAACAATGCCAAAAATGAAATGATAAATTTATTGATTCTTGTGTTGATTACAATATTATGGAAAAGAGAGCAGAATAACATTACAGAAAGCTTAAAGATCAATCTTTCTCTCTCTAGGTTATGAAGAAGTCCCTCAAAATAGCTCATGGCCTGGTATTTATAGGCATTGGTTTCGGTATAAGTTAGTGCCACATCAACACCGACCCGCGATTCTATGATCTTACCTCGTGACCCAAACCTCGCAAGGTCATCTCACGGACTAGCACTTTTGGTCGCGAGGTGACCCTTGCAACATTTGTCTTGCTTTATTGCATCCCCTTTTCCCTGGGTATTCCACACCCCCCCTTTCTATGTCATAGCCTTTTTCCCTGGTTCATGTCTTTTTGCATGCATGTCCTTTTTCATGACCCTGAATGCTAGTGAGCTTTCTAAGGTACTACACTTTGGGCAAGAGTAAATGAGGTTGCGACCCTACATTTACTTTCCCATAGTGTCCTCTTGAATTCCATATAACATTCCCTACGCGAGTGACATATAGGGCCATGGGTTTTGATGTTAGCTATTCCATTCATTAAACCCCCATGGTGTCCTCTTTGTAATGCACCCCCTCGCATATCCGATATCCCTTCACGAGATTACCTTTTGGGCCAGTTCCCAATTTCTGTTTTGTCTCTTACTTTTGTTGTGATTTTTACATTTCGTAGTGCATCCCTAGCTCGCGAGCTATTCACTCACGAGCTCCCCATTACATTTTACCCCCTTGCACTTTGGTACTTAGCCAAGTACTAAAGTGCACGAATTTATGTTTTGTGAATACTTTATTCACATCGCTTGTCTTCGTGCCTATTTCCAATCTTTTAGGTTTATTCTTCTTCATTGCACATTCAGCCCGCAATGTGCTTTAGTGCCCACTGATCGGTGGTCAAACCTTGATTGGTTTAGCCTACTAGGCTCAGGTAATAAATAATGATAATAATAATAGTTTGTGCAAATAAGTCCTTAAAGTTGACCTAGTTTTTCCTATCGTAAGTGCACGAATAAATTGCAATATAGTATACTTAAGATAGGGAATATCGTATCCACGGAGACTAATGATTTCACAACTTCGTCTATAATTTTTGTAACTAAATTAAGAAAGATAGTTTGTTTGTTTGTTTGTTAAAACTAATTTTTACAATAAATAAAATAACATAAAAGTAAAAATAAATTTTAGTTTTTGGTTGAAAACAGTGGAGATAAAAGATCTAGGATATTTCTAACTCTACTACTAACCACATAATATATCCTCTTATTCATTTAATTGTAAAGGGCAGTTCATCATATATGAATCAAATATAAGGTTGCAAGCATTGGTAAACCCTAATCCCAAAAAAAGAACAATTAACCTAAACTGAGCTATAAACCATCTTTGAACAAGTATAACTAGTGCATGCATCTACTTTAAAACTATTCCTACTAACATAAATTAAAAGCATGTCTATATTATCTCTTCTTAGCATGGCATGTCTAAGTCTAGATTCCATGTTAATTACCACCATTATGTAGAAAATGATGAATTAAGCATCCAAGTTCTAGCCCATATTGAATAACCATGATTGAGCAAGATAAAACATTCATTCAAGCTAATACAATACTTAGAATAAAGAAAAAATATTATATAAAATCAAACATAATCACTCATTTACACAATCATAACATACGTATCCTTCAGTTTCCCCTTATATAATTAAAATAAGAAATAGTATACATTACTTGGCTAGGGTTTTGTTAAAAACCCTAGATACCGGTTTAATTGTTCATGGTCATGGATGTCTGCATTGTTGATATAGACATGCCCACCATGGTTGCTCTTCTATCGATCTCTTAACTCCCCAAAATAACACACACAAATGTAAGGGAGACCCCTCACTTTTATAGAAAAAGAGGCGTATTTATTTGGTAAGTAGATTGCTTTACGGTCAAGTTAGGATTGCATCAATATATTCTTTGAAGAATGATGTTAAATATCAGTAAATATGGTCAATATTGTGTTCAATATACTTTACAAGTCATTCCATGTCGAGTCTGGACGAAACAGGTCCTACCAATGCATATAAAAGTTGTTGAGTCAAACATGGCGTATCAGGTCTTACCGACTACTCGGTGAAGGTTCCACCGAGTACTCGGTGAATTCATATTACTGCGCAATGGTGAGCAAGTTCGCACATAGTTCTGGCCATTTTTCCTTAAATACACAAGTTCACACACTTGCGCACTCACCGAGTACTCGGTGAAGGCACTACCGAGTACTCTGTAGTTCTTCACCTTGCATTTGTCATCTTCTTTGTTTCGTTTCTCTTATCGGCTTCATTCCACTTCACTTATCTTGCATCCTTGACTTGTTTTTGGTCCTTTATAAGTCTTTTATCCATAGTTTCGGCTCCCAAACAATCTTGAGTAATAAATCCAGTTATTTCACCAAATTAAACTCGTTTTGCATGACATAGTCCTGAAACGTCTTAAAACACAAAAATCGTATAAAAGAACTAATATAATGATAAACGTAGATATAACAATGTATAATTAGGAACCTTAAATGTATAGTATTTGACTCCTATCAAGCCCCCAAACTTCAACATTACTAGTCCCTTAGCAATCAATTCAATAGAAAAAATTTCAAAATTCATGATGATTGTGTTTTTAGTACAAGAAATTAAAACTAACTAACTAAACTAATCTAACTAACTAACCTTTTTTTCGTGAAGGTGTACAATTACACTTAGCACGTGTAACAAGCCTTTTAAACCCCTCGGCAATACCGAGTGGATGAGTGAGGTCTCATGAGGGTTAACTATACTACCCACAAATTCTTTCATTCTTCAGTCTTATATGTTCATAAAATTGGAGAATCATCAAATCATGCTTTGCTATAATGTCGTCAGAGTAAAATGCATACAAGGTATCTCCATACAGTTATAAATAACAACTTTAATGTAATGCCCTGCGTTTTCCTTTCTCCTTTCTGGAATTATTTTCCAAGAGTTAACATTTTGTGACGTCACTTATTCACAACGTCTTGTGCAATCTTGGTACGTATAAATTTTTTGCGTTTACGTTTTGGACTTAGCGGAATGACTTAATGGTATTTCGTTTTCGGTTTCATGGATTTGTGTTTCATTGGTGACTACGTGGGTTTGTCGTAACGTTTTCTTATTGATGCTTCGGCAATCGTGTTCCGTGCTAGAACGTGTTACTTAGTTTATTATAAACGTTTGGTGTAGCACTTATGTGATTATGTGTTTATGTTTATTTTTGGAGCTTTTGGGAGTGGGGGGTATTCTCGGTATTTCACTTGTGTGTGGCTTGTTGAGGAAGTATGAGAGTCTTTCTATATTTTTTGAAGTGTTTGGATGTGTCCCGGATTGTTTCGGAGTTTTTCGGTATCATCTTGGGGCCTTGGAGCCTTTTCTTACAATTATTGTTTCAGGTCTACCGAGTACTCGAGGTATAACTCGGTATATTGTTTACTGAGTACTCGGTGATGATTATATCGAGTACTCGAGGTACAACTTGGCAGATTTCACAGATTGCCTATATAAGGAAATGTTGACCTAAAAATATTTCATTTTCTCACATTTCTTCTCCAAACTTGGCCTATTTCTCTCCCACTTGGTTTCTTGCAATCTTTGCCCTATATCATATATTTGGGCTTGGATTTTGGTAATGGCTTCAACACGGAAGTTGGTCATGGTATTCCCGGCTTCAATTTGAGCCATGGATTGGTAAGAGTTTTCTCCTCTTTGTGAGTTTTATTCTCAAACCCTAGTATTGGGTGTTCTTATCAAACCATATATTGATTCATGTTTTACTTGTGGTTTGAGTCTCGATTCATTCTTAGGAGGCTATGGCGGAGCTTTTCACCGATTGGTTTATTCGGTTTTGGTTTTGGTTGAAAGCTATGGTTTCATAGGCCTTGGTTGGTGGTTGGCTTGTTCTTCATTTGAGGTAGGGGAAAACATCTCTATTCTCTCGTTCTTTGATTCGTGAGTGTGCGATTTTGTTTCCGAACTTTATAACCCTAGATATATTTTTGCTAAGTGTATACTTGAGAAATATAAATTAGGGTTGTATGTGTTTATGTGCTATAATCCATGTTTATGTCATCCTTGAAATAGGTATATGATGTATGCTTGATGGATTATGAGTTGTGGACTTTTGGGATGAAAATATACTTGTATACATATATATATATGAATATGAGTATTGAGGTGTATTTGTATAAGTGTAAGTATATATATAGGATTTCCCTATATGTATACACTTAGCAAGTACGATTTCCCTTGATATATTCGTGTTAGTAAGTACGCTAACTACCTTGGTTAGTGAATATAGATGTGGAACTTAGAGTGTTATTCTAGTTTCCCCATTCTTGTGAATTTTGAGGGTTCTATATTGAACATTAAACTTATGCATGAAAATGAGTTAATGTGTTGATTAAATGCTTTAATTGAGATAATATCATGTTAAATAAAGGGTAAAGTTATCTTTGTGAATTAAAGGGTAGCTTGATGATTTGGAACATTATTTGTGCATAATAATGTATCCTTGTGAGTTAAATATTTAATTGAAATGAAAGCATGTTAAATGAATGGAAATGTTATCCTTGTGTATAAAGGACAACTCGATGATTTGGGATCATGAATGATGCATGAGAAAACATACTTGTTGATTATTGCTTTAAATGAAATTTAAAAGCATGTTGAATGATTAAAAGCATTTGTGTTAACATTTTGGGAATGTTGGTTATAAATATGATGTGATACATATTTATGTTGATGCATGGGTCATTGAGGACATAGTGCATGGGTTCATCTTTTGTATTGAGAATTCAATTGGTGCTGGTCTATGTCCGTTTGTAAAATTTTGCGTGAGTAGACTTGTTCGGGATCATCGTAACAACTGGCCAGGGAGTGCTTCTTGCTCCTATGGAACTAATCTTTCTAGAAACGCAGACGGTAGGGGGAGGACTTGTCCAAATCCTATGTGCACGACCACGTCGTGTTTGACATCTTCCTTGTTAAAAGTGAAAAGAGAGAAAATTCACTTGGGAAGAACGGTACGATAAATCTACCTTCATTCATGAGAAATAAAAACAAAGTGTTAGAGAATGATCCATTGACCCTTGGAGAAGGGTGTGTGGCCGTGTATGTACCACGAGTGGTGTTGAGTCACATTGCATTTGCGTAGCATTTATGTGGTTTTATTTGACATGTATATCATGATATTATTCAATGTGATTGAGGAGCATGCTGAATGTGAATTTTACGATATAATTCATATGTTATTAAAATGCTCAAGTGGAATTGAATAATGCGAGAATATGATTTGCATGCTTATTTTGAAGTATAATATGATATGAATATTTATACTTGTTGTATGTGATTATATGCATTTAGGTGGGGTTATGAGTTGGTTTAATGGCTTTCTTGTGATAAGTAAAGTCGATAGTGGATTATAGGGTCAGTTGTGAAATGAGACCTTAGAGAAGCGGGTGAACGGTTTGTAACCTTGGTTGGTAGTGGGGTATTGACCACTTGATTTTTTACACCTTTGAGGGGTGTATGATCCTTGATAGTTTGGGATTTTGGTTGGCTATGTAGTGATGGCCATTTAGTACTTCTTTCGCATTAGAGGAATGTATCATTTATTTTTACTTCGAGGTTTGAAGTTGATTACGTGAGGTTAGGATTGATCCTAATCATTTTTGTGGTAACGGTCTCTTGCTTCCGCTAGTAATCTAAGAGAAGTGATGTTATGTGTGAATTATGGTTTGAATGGATCGGAAGTGGTCTTGATTGAATCTAGTTAGTTTCCGAGTATTGGCTACTAGGTCTTGCTTTTCATATCCTAATAATAGGAGTGTTCTTGGAGTTATCAACTTAGCCACCGTAGGTGGTTGAGATGAGTCGTTCGTTGAGAGTTGAATTGAGTTCCCGGTTGGGGATAGAGTTTGGAATCGTATTTCCCATTTTCGTTGAAGTGTTGTCATTTTTGGACTTCATTCTTTATTCTTCGTAGTTCATGTCGGATGTTGAGTCACTCCGCATGGCGTTGTAGATGTTTCGGTGTGTTCGGGTTTGGCCCAGAGTCATCCAGTTTCGTTTCGGAGCTTTTCGGGTTCATTCCTTAACATTTTATTCTGGGGGCCATCGAGTACTCGGTGATGATTCTACCGAGTACTCGATGAGTACGTAAGTTCGCGCACTTGCGCACGAGCCTTATTTTTTGCCCGAGAGTTTTGAGCATTTCTAGGTGTACCGAGTACTCGATGGAATAGCCACTGAGTACTCGAAGCTTCCACCACCGAGTACTCGATGTACAACTCGGTGGCACCTATTTAAGTATTTCTTGCAGCTTCTTTCTGTTCTCTCCCTTGTGCTTCACCACTTCTCCTACTATGCTTGAGGCATTGATTAGTGGTCGTTAGGTATGAGTTTTGTTAGGTTGAAGGATCGGCTTAGATCCACCTTTTTTTAGTGCTTCACCAGGTTTATTTATATATATACGTATATATATATATATATATATAGGTGTGTGTTTGCCATATGATGTGATATTATGGATTTGTTATGTGCTAGTTGCCTTGATGATGCATGGTAAGGATCGGCTTAGGTTGAAGGATCGGCTTAGATCCACCTTTTTTTAGTGCTTCACCACGTATATATATATATATATATATATATATATATATATATATAGGTGTGTGTTTGCCATATGATGTGATATTATGGATTTGTTATGTGCTAGTTGCCTTGATGATGCATGGTAAGGGACTAGAGGGATTTGTTTTAGGGGTCTCATATTGGTGTGATTGCCATATGGGACGATTGACCGATCTAGGGTAGATGCATGTACACAGGTTGGTTCATACTGGGTTTGTACGGTTGGAGAATGTGACGATTAAGATTTCCTTTTTCCTGTGGGGCTCAATGAGCTCACCCCGACATTGGTTTTCCCTGGTGGTTTACAACAGTTTGTAGGTTCTATTTCAGCTAGGGACTGTTTACGGTGCAACTACACCTTTTTTCTGTTTCCTCGTTGCAGGTTCTGGATTTATCTAGAGTGTTACGGATGTTGTTCGGGATTTGGGATGTTCGTATGTAATGCTATTCCATTTTACTTTCCTTTGCTTGTCCCCTGTATTGGGACTGTTGTTGTTGTATTTTTTGGGAGCCAGTCTATTGGCGCATCCCTTTCTTATATTTGGTATCGTTGCATCGTTGTAGAGATGTATTCTTTCGGCACCTAGATGTGCCTTATGTATCATTTGGTTTAGCTTCGGCTTTGTTGTGTATGGAATTATTGTTGTTAAGAATATTCCATTTGTTTTATTGGTATTAATCTTCTTAGTTTGTTGCTCATTTTATGGATAACGACCCTGGATTCCTCGGATGTCCCGGTTCAAGAGTCTTTGGAAATTCGGGGCGTGACATTTCATAAATCAAAGTTAAAAGAGTGGTCCTCCACAGTAATGAAATAAACTTGCTAATTTCTACCGCCGATCCACATAGTCTTCCGTGCTTCTGTGAACATTCTATATGGTAAACTAATCTCTCTTCTTCTACTTCATTGATCAAACTTTGTCATGATAAATAATATATATATAATATTTTTATTTTCATCCCTTTTTGTTTTTCTAAGTCTTCGGACTTTCCAGCGAGGATTTTTAGTCCCGACCAACTAGGCCCGAGCCTCTTCCATGAGATTTATGCTCATCAGTTTTCTCCTTTTTTTATGCGTACACTCTACTACTTTTTGATATGAGTCCCGATTACTCAGATCGAAGAACTACTTTTTGCATTTTTAATGTTTTATAATTTTCATAAAAATAATTTTTCTCCTTTCTCCGTACTACTTCCATCATAACACTCCCCCTTATCCCCTTGTCATTGTTACAAAGTTATTTTTTCAACTACATAGTCAAAGGTCAACTAATTGTCCCATAAAGAACGTGTGCATGTGCTTATAGGTCAAAACTATCATTCTCAGTTTCAATTTCACTCATATATTCACTCATGTGGATCATATCTTAAAAATTAATTTAATCAAACTATTACAAACTCATGAGTGGGATAATTGTATACATAATACCTTTCTAGTCATAACATGTATACAAATCAACTTATACTTGACCTTAATCACATATTTCGAATGAAGAACTTAATAAAAAAAATTTAAAAATTTTCAATATTTTTATTTTTCTGATTCCCTTAAAGACAGTAACTAATAACTAATTCCTCCCCCCTAAACTTAAAATGGACCATGTCCTCATGGTCTAAGAATATAAATAAAAGAAGAAATTGTTACCGCCCTTGAAGTGTAATTTTGGTTGCTTACGTTGTAGTGCTCGTACTTGTTGACATCCAAAATTTACATACCATGTAGTAGCCTATTATTCGACCACGTGGCATGTACTTGGAAAAATTGAAGTCAACTACGTGGAAGAAATCAATTCCTAATGACCTGGAAGATAGCGGTTACGAAAGTTACTTGGAAGAAAAAAATTCCTGATGACATAGAAAATGGAAGAAGGCGACTGCTAAAGTTACTTGGAAGAAAGACAGTTGGAAGGTGGCGGTTGTAACTGCCAATAAAAGATGTAACTTCCACCAACATGTGGCAGTCTGGAAGAAAGATACCTGGAAGATGGCAGTTGTAACCGTCAATGGAAGATGTAACTTCTACCAACACGTGGCAGTCTGGAAAAAAAACAGCTGGAATATGACAGTTGTAACTGCCAATGGAAGATATAACTTCTACCAACACATGACAGTCTGGAAGAAAGACAGTTGGAAGATGACAGTTATAACCGCCAATGGAAAATGTATCTTCTACCAACACGTGGCAGTTTGGAAGAAAGACAGCTGAAAGATGGTAGTTGTAACCTCCAATGGAAGATGGAAGATGTAACTTCTACCGACACATGGAAGAATATGAGATAATTAAGCAAAGAAGTAGGTAGTTTTATGGACACTTGGCACACTCTAGAGCAAGGTTTAGGACTACACACATATGCACACTAAGGCTATAAATAGAACACATTATGTAACTTTAACACCACCCCCCCCCCCCCCGCCAAGGCACAACACAAACTCTCAACAATGCAATTTCCTTAAATTGTCATTCACTTTATCATGTATTTTCAATTCCTATAATTTCAATACAAGTCATTTCTTTCCAATTGCTTTACTCGCATGTAATTTACTTTGTGCACTTTCAATTATGCTCTTTATGTATCTTCTAGCACTCAATCTCCAGCAGTTTACTTTCTTCTAGTCATTTATCTTCCAACAACGGTTTACTTTCTTCCATTTATTTTTATTCTAGCTTAAATACATTTCTGCCAACTTGCACTCTCAATTTCTTATTCTTTTTTTTTTTCAAACTTTAAGATTTAAGTCCTTTTGACTAAGGCAAAAATAATCCATTTACAATCACTTGATTTTCATCCATCACTTCCAAAAAGAGACTTGCACATTCTTTTGAAAGTACTCTTGACTCTTCCAAAGTCTGGCACGACCACATCTACCAAAATACCCATTTTTGTGCAAACAGTACCTCCCCCAAACTTGCTTTGGATGATCTATTCAAAAATATCAAATATTTTGCAATACCTAAGATCATATTAAGTGGAGAGATAAAAATTAAATAACTCGAAATATTAAAAAAATTAAAGGGAATTGAATTTTATTAATAATTGCACTCATGATTTGGACTTAAGAGCCTACAATCCTATAAAATAAAATTGTAGAAAAGTTAAATAACATAAAAACAAGGATGGAACCAATCCTAAATAGATTTGGTGATAAGAAATAAAAACAACATAAAATAAGAAAATACTAGAGAATTCTACATTCATTCCCACTCTTACGAATTATTCCTATTCCACTCTTAGCCACATAGGATAAAATCATCATTCCATGTGTTGAATCCTTTTGCCCACCACTTTCTTAGCTCATATATGGATAATTTCCCAAAGAATTGATCATAATCAATTTTCTTAGGACCCATATGCATTGGTTCATCAGTCGCATCCAAAAATTCACCCAATTGATCTTTGATTAATGTCGCGATGAGAAAAGGAAAGAACAACTTCACATCCGTATGTATCGAAGCACATAAATTTTGATCAAGAGTGTGTCAACACTCCATCATCTTATCATAGATTAATTCGAGGATAGAAACCCAAAATCTATTATTAAAGCAATAGAGTGTATACACCATCTCCCGGTATAAGTATTTATCTTTGTCCTTGGGAGATGCTTGTTTGTTCAAAATCCCATCAATATACCAAAGCTCCGGTTCTAACTCCATCTTCGCAATCCAAAATTGAGTTGGTGGATTTTCAAGCCCATAGAAAATCTCTCTAACCATATCATGAAAGGACATAATCGGATGTGGAATAAGGCAAAACTTTCCATCAGGATCGGAAGGTAATTCATGAGGAAGTCCCCATGCTTTTGAAATAGCCTTGGGAGTCACATTGATAGACCTTGAATAATATCATATAGTTGTACAAGAGATCAAACATCCTTCACCTTAAACATCATACCTCATATTATAGTAGAAATTATGCACAATGTTAGGAAAAGCCCATATATTCACCGGCTTGTAAAGCTGCTCCAATCGTCGGTCCTTGAAAGCTCGATCCATCATGATCTCTAATGGATCATACGTGATATGTTTATAGAACACGCGCTCATACTTGATCTTATAATCTGCTAGAGGATCACCCTTAGGGGTAGCATCCTTGATCTCCTCTTATGTCAAACTTCTAATGACCATAATAACATACGAATGTTCTAAGAGTATTGAATAAGATCTGAAAGAATGAATAGAAGAGGTCCTTTATTTGTAGATCCAAATCAAGTTCTTTCTAGGAAAGGATTGATAGAATTTACAACAGAAATCTGAAATAAGAATCATTAAATCGGAAAGTATTGAAATGGTAACTTGCTTGAATGCATATTTTTCCATAGTTGAAAATGATTTCGTTTTTATGGAAACTTTTCTAAAACTCTCTTTATTACAATATAAAACCTACTAAAATTATATAAATATATTATAATATACCAGTTAAAATCCTAAGTTAAGAAGAAAATAAAAATAATTAGGTTTATATTTATTTTTTAAAATATATTAAATTCCAAGTTCCACCGAGTACTCGGTAGGAGGACCACCGAGTACTCGATAGTTCTTGTACCAAAATTTTCAAAATTTTCTTTAATGTAAATATATATAGGAAATGACACATAGTAATATATAAAAATTCAGTATATATATATATTTTCTAAAGTTAATAAAAATTATTCTATATATTTTTCTATTAATATGATATTATATATTTATGAAAATAATTTTAAATAGAATAAACTATTTATATTATAAATTATACATATGTATATATATATGATTAATATATAAGTTTTAAAAACAAAATGAGTTTTTTTAAAAATAAAAATAAAAAACCGTACCCCGATAATCGAAAAATGAATAAAATCAAAACAATTTGCTTAATAAATACCAAAATATCCATTTTCATTATTTTTTTTTTAATATGTTTGGAATGGAGTACAAAAATAACAAAATAAAATAAAAGAAATAAACCAAAAAGTACAAACAATGATTCATGGCTCGGTCCATGGCAACTAGAATCATAAATCTATGCCGGCTCATGATCGACTATCTCTAATTCCTACTCTAAGAATCAGACAATGGTGGTGGTGGTGGTGGATGAGAAATGGATGCAAAGCCTAATCGTTCCATGATAGCCTGAAATCCACAAGCCGTTTCCGCTCGGATCTCAGCTTGATCATGGAGAATCGTCTGTATATTGACTTGCAACTACTCCTGATGAGCTACCATATTTGCATACTGCTCCCTAGACAGAGTCACTGTCTCTCATTATCATCATTTCCATCCGCATCTACGTCCTCAGAATCATCCTTTTCATCATCTCCCCTTGACGTCTCCTTACTGCCTCTGCACATCTTGCAGTAAGAATGGCTAAAGACATCATACGTCATCGGTGAGTCGACAATGCGTACCTCCTCCCCCTCAACAGGCTAAATATCAAGATGTCGGAGAATGCTGGTGATCAAAGAAGGAAATGGAAGCAACCACTTCTTCAGCTTCACTGCCGCCATGTCAGAGAGGTCTTGCCACATGATGTGTACTACAATGCTCGGTATCGAGACCCAGTGGTGAGCCTTAAAGCAATACATCGCTTGTAAAAGTGTACCCCTCCGCTTTGTGTCGTGGCCTCGGGGATGAACCTGGTTGTGGAGCACGACATCCACGAACCACAATCTCGATGCGAAAAACCTCTTCCCCGCGCATGTATTTCTCTTATCGTCCCCATACCGCCCCTGGCACATCCGCTCCACAACAACATGGACATCGGGGAATGGCTCTGGTGGAAGTGAAAACTCAGCCCGTAAATCCTCCGGAAATTCATCCGATATGCCCCACACCACTATAATGAGGACGGTATCAACGATGAAAGTCCAATCCCTCACCCTCATCGATATTCCGATCGCCACATCATAAACTAGGTTGCGATAAAACTCGTGAACCATCTCCGGATAAAAAGTGGGCGACACCGGTGTCAGCAATGGCCATAATATCCTCTTGACCGACCATTTCAAAACCGTCTTGGACTTCCGTCCGAATCGAAAATCGGCGTATTTGAAGGTACGCTCTATGATAAAATCCTTGCTCAACCCCAACTCCTTTGCCCCATATTGTGATTCAGCCTCTCGTTAGGCTGATTGTGCAAGAATCTCGATTGTTGCCGCTGAGTATTCTCCATTCTCCATTGTTCTACTCCTCTTCTTGGGTGTCATTTGAATCTATTCGAATGATTTTGAGTGAATATGCAAGTATATATACATAGGTTCAAAAATGGGAGAGAAATGAGAGATTTTTGCACATTTTATGTTAAAATAATCGATGGGTTTTGGTCAGATTAGGGCAAAAATGAATATATGGGGGTTGATTTGAGCTCAATCAGTCCTAAATTGAGGATTTGAAGAAAACATGAATGTATATATAAATGCGTATATATATATGGAGTAATATATGCGATTTTTGAATATTTTGCCGCTTGAATCTTATTGAATCAGTGATAATAAAGGGAGGCTAGGAAGAGAGTTTTGAGAGTAGAAAGGAGTTTAGAGGGATTGGAGTGAGAATAGAATGAGCCCTAACAAGAACTGCTGAGCTCTGCCCGGTTCAGTTCGCAAGTTAAGTCACCGAGTACTCGGTAGTTCATCAGTACTAAAGTTTTTTCAAAACTTCTTTTCGCTTTCCTGGCTTGTTTTCTCAGATCCACTACTCACATAACTAATTTAAAACTAAACTTAACAATCAGAAAATTAAAATAATATAAATCATATTATTACATACCCGTCTAAAAAAACACGAACTCACTTAGCCGGTGCCTCTATTTAACGTCGTTGGCCCGACGTTCATAGGTATTCTAACCATTATCATACGTGGGATCCACCAAATTGATAGATTCCACACATCCTATCTCAGGGTTAAATTCTACGCATCTGTTGAGTAGTTGACAATTTACATTAAATCTTTTACCTTTCTTTGGATCTTCAAGTTCCACCACTCCGTAAGGAAACACAGTAATTACGTTATACGGTTCATCCCATCGTGAACGGAGTTTACCAGGAAATAATTTTAACCGAGTATTGAATAACCATACTTTATGACTATGCTCCAAGGATTTTCTCTGAATATTTTTGTCATGGAATTCTTTTGTCCTTGCTTTATATATTTCTGCATTTTCATACGCATCATTACAAATCTCCTCAAGTTCATTGAGTTGAAGTTTTTGTTTAGAGCCTGCTTCTTTTAAGTCAAAACTCAGTCTTTTAATTGCCCAATGCGCTTTATGTTCTAATTCGATAGGGCGATGACAAGCTTTACCATAAATGGTGTAGTTCCTATTGGTGTTTTATAAGTTGTCCTATATACCCATAGTGCATTGTTTAGTCTGATTAACCAATC
Source organism: Cornus suecica (assembly GCA_963922005.1). Classification (NCBI taxonomy): domain Eukaryota; kingdom Viridiplantae; phylum Streptophyta; class Magnoliopsida; order Cornales; family Cornaceae; genus Cornus; species Cornus suecica. The sequence continues at coordinate 37,668,687 of OY998246.1, read as the reverse complement.
TTTTCTATCAGTTCGTACTATTTTCTCTAAGATTCGCTTGATTTCCCTATTTGACACTTCTGTTTGACCACTTGTTTGGGGATGATATGACATACCTGCTTTTTGTGTGTAATGTTTTTTTTTTTGAAAGACAAAGATTATATTAGAAGAGAGAGGAAAAAGCCTATAAGATACTAGGAGCATACCCCCAGGTACAAAAATTAGCTATGTGGAATCCAAAAATCCACCAAATAAAAAACAACTCTAAAAGAGCTAGACAATGTCTCCTAAAACCACAACAAGGAAACTGATACCAAATAGAACTCATAAAGCTAGAGCTCCTAAAAGCAAGGATAAAAGTGCTATCTCTACACATTACAGCCAAAACAAGAGAAGAACTAGAGCAAAATTCCATCCCAAATTTGATGATCCATGCTAATAGTACTTCAATCCCAAAGCAACAAAACCATAGAGCATGCCTGACCATAGACCTTAAAACCATATTGAACCAGAAGTTAATTAACATGCAAATAATCAACTGAACTAACAAAACCATCACAGCTCGATGAACCAAAGCAACCAAGCAAAACTTGAAGCAGAATATTCCATTAACCATTTGAAATAATAGAATCAGGCAAATCTCAAGATAGCAGCACCTTCCTATTTACATCAGAATCGATAAATTTATTTAAAGGAAAGATGGCATATCGAATACTGAGGACAACCTTCTTAACAATATCATCAAGGGTTAGGAACTCATTAGAAAAGACTCTTTTATAGCGCTCTAATTAGATTTCATAGACTATAGCAGCAAATGTTATCTTGTTGAGAACAATAGTAAGGGTGCGTTTAGAAAGCCTGTTTTTTGTATTTGTTTTCTGTCTTCAAATATAAAAACTGTTTTTGTATTTGTCTTTGTTTTTTCAGGAAAAAACTAAAAACAAAAAAGCGTTTGGATGAAGGTGTTTTCACCACTTTTATTTGGTGAAAATTGTATTTTATGAATTTGGTGTATTCATTGTTTTTACCACCTAAACAGTGAAAAAACTCAAAAAACAACTAAAAGTTGTATTTGGTGTTTTCATCACTTTTACACACTATTCACAGAAAACAGTTTTCTTGGGGAAAAAACAGTGAACAGTAAACGCGTTTGCCAAACGTGTTTTTTTTTTAGTCTTATGAACAGTAAAAAAACAAAAACAAAAAACAGGGTATCCAAACGGACCCTAAGAGTTTTACCCCTCAGATTAGATCACATCCACTGAATAAAAGTATCCCAATCATCATCAAGCCATGGAAGTAAGCCTTTTTGCACCACCTGATTCCATAATCTTCTAGTGAAACCACACTAAAAGAACAAATGGTCACGATCCTCTATTCTTTGATTGCAGAAGACATAAGAAACTATTTAAACAAGTCCAATAGATAATAGAAAATACATTGTGCTAATTCTATCTAAGTGAACCATCCAAAGAAGAAAAGCATGCTTAGGAACATGAGACTTAAAGCAAATGGCATCCACCCAAGGCACATCAGCAAACCGTTGCCTTAACTCATTCCAAGCAGACTTCATAGAGAAAGAACCATTAATGGGCTGCCAAATAACTCTATTAGAAAGAGACTGATTGGGAATTAAGGAAGGAGGAAATGAAGCTTTGAACACGAGCTAAGCATGAGAATTTAGCACTAAGAAATGCCATCCAGAATCACTAATAAGTCTACTAACTTTGGCATGAACACCTAAACTAGAAGAAGAAATCATGGAGGGATTAAAAGTATTAGAAAGTAAACCATCAGGGTGCCAATGATTATACCAAAGAGAATTAGCCCTCCCATCACCAATTACATGCTTGATAAGATGATGAACCAAAGGCCTAAGCAGAAGAACTTTCTTCCAAGTCCAGGAACATTGCCTAGGAATACTCATAGCCCAGAAATTCTTGTTTCTAATAAGATGGTGATGTGTACACTGAGCCCACAAAGAATGATGTTGAATCTGAACTACCTTCCAAAGGTGCTTAGACATGGCAGCCAAGTTCCACTCCTCCAAATCTTTGACACCCAAACCTCCTTCAGATTTAAGGGAACAAACAATCCTCCAAGCCACTTTACGACCTCCATTACACATCTTAGATCCTGTCCACAATAATTTTCTCAACAAAGATGTAAGATCTTTCAAAACTGATTTAGGAAGAACAAAAGATGAAGCCCAATACACCTGAGTAGAAAAAAGCACAACCTTAATCAACTGGAGTCTTCGAGCAAAAGATAAAAACTTTGAGGACCAACTATTAATTTTGGAAGTAATTATGGCCAACAAACAATCACAATCCTCTTTCTTAAGCTTAGTAGAGAGCAAAGGCAACCCTAGATACTTGATAGGAATTAATCCCTCTTGAAACCCCAACCTTGCAAAGATATTTTGATGCTTAGAATCTTGAACACCAGAATGGAAGACCATACTCTTAGCATGATTAGGGAACAAACCATAAAGAGAGCTAAAATTCCCCAAAATATGCAAGATACAATTGACAAATTGAAGATCACCAGTAGAAAAGAGAAGCAAATCATCAACAAATATAAACTAGTGATTTTCAAAGATTCACACTTCCAATGATAGGTGAAAGAAGAAGAGGCAGCTTCTCTTTGTAACATGCCAGTAAGAACTTCCATAGCAAGAACAAAAAGGTAAGGGAATAAAGGATCCCCTTTTCTATTGCTTCTAAAGCTAGAGAAGTAACCTTGAAGACAATCATTAATATTCATAGAGAACTTTGGAGTTGAGATACATATCATGATGAGATGAATGAGATGCTCAAGAAAATCAAAAGCTCTTAATGTACCCTCCAAGAACTGCCAAGACAAGGTATCAAAATCATTGGTCAAATCCACTTTCATAGCAATCCTTGAACCATCTTCATGCTTGTGATAGTTTTTGAAAAGCTCTTGAGCCAAAAAGAATATTATCTAAAATACTTTTGCCAGGGACAAAAGCTCCTTGATTCATGATTGAGTTTTTACAATCTAATGTTTTATCTAGATTTGGTATACCATGCGCAATAATCTAGATTTAGTAATTGAGTTTTTTATAAGATTCGCTTGATTTCCCTATTTGACACTTCTACTTGACCACATATTTGGGGATGATATGACATACCTATTTTGTGTGTCATGTTATATTTAAGACACAAACTATTCATATAATAGTTACAAAAATGTTTTCCATTATCACCTATTATTGCGCGTGGTATACCAAATCTAGATAAAATATTAGATTGTAAAAACTCAATTACAGTTTCATGATCTGCTTTAGTTGCAACTACTGTTTCTATCCATTTTTAAACGTAATCTACCCCCAACAAGTATATATAAGTTATTATTTCACATTGGAAATGATCCCATAAAATCTATCCCCCAGACATCAAATATATCAATTATCAAAATTGGGGACAGTGGCATCATATCTCTCCAAGAAATATAACCTAATCACTGACATCTGCCACATGTTTTATAGTAATTATAAGTGAAATTACTTAAGACGATCAATGAAAATAGCATAGAGGGGGGTAAATAGGAATTTTTTGGATTTATTGACAAATCAATATTAATTGCGGAAAAGTTAATTTTAATCCAATTCTCTATCAAGATAAATCATGCAAAGATAAATCTAAGTGTATAAAATAAAGCAATAGAGACACATGATATTTTTATGTGGAAAACCTTGGAAAGACTCAAGTAAAAACCACAGATACGCTCGGGTATCGATGCACTATGAATCAAGAGATATACAGACTCTATCAAGCTTTAGACTTACAAATCCCTTAAGATCTATCTACCTTTCTCCACTCGATGTCTATCAACTTTGAATCACTTGCTCTCCACAAAGCTCTTGCTCTACTCTGTACTCTAATGGCTCTACTTCTCAATGGATCAATGAACCACGAAGCCTCCTGCTCCGATCTCCGCACTCAGACGGCTCCGCTTCTCGCAGATCAAAGCACCCATGTTGCAATCAGTGTGTTGATTTTTCAGCAACTAGTTCATTCAACTGTGCATAGAGATCGTCGATGTAGAAGTACAATTGAATAAACCCTAAACAAGAGAGAACTAAAAGATATAGAATCACTCAATGATTTTCTCTCTCTATCTCTATCTTTGTAGATGAATATGGATCTGTATAAAACTTGTAGAGATCTCTCTAAGACATAGCCTTCTCTATTGTAGACCTTGGTATTTATAGACCAATGTGAGGGAAACCCTTAACTTCACCCTTTTTAGTAATTTCACACTGAAGAAAGTAAAACCCTAATTTCTAGTGTATATAATGCATATGAAATTACCTAGATGATTATTAAAACTAGCCTAGAGGGGGTGAATAGGCTTTCAGTCGATTTAACAATTTATTAAAATTATATAGTGTAAATTCAATTTTTATCAATCACAAATCCTAATTCTCAATTCAGATAAATCAAGCAATTATGAATATAAGTGTAGAAAATAAATCATGAGAAGACACAGAGAATTTTTACGTGGAAAACCTTGGAAAGACTCCAAGTAAAAACCACGGATACACTCGGGTATCGATGCACAATGAATCAGAAAATTTGTATAGACTCTATGAAAACAGAACTTACAACCGTTGTAATTTGTTGTTCTTCACTCGACGTCTGAAAGTGTAGATTCACTCGTGATCTAAGAAGCTCTCACTCCGATCTCCGTACTCAGACGGCTCCGCTTCTTAACGGATCAAATTACCACGAAGCCTTCTACTTCAATCTTCGAACTCAAACGGCTTCGCTTCTCAAAATGGATCAACGTAACCAAGTTACAATCAGCGGTGTGTAAATTTTTCAGAATCTAGGTCATTCAATCATGCATAAGATCGTTGATGTAGAAGCATGATAGAATCAACCCCAAAACATGAGAGAACAAGAAGAATCACTCAATGATATTCTCTCTCACTATCTCTATCTCTATAGAAGAATATGAACGATAGAATACTGCAGAGATCTCCCTCAAAAACCCTAGCCTCCTCTCTTGTAGACCTTAGTATTTATAAACAATGATGAATCAAACCTTAAGTTCGCCCTTTCTCACAATTTCACATCCAACTGAGAAAAACCCTAATATCTAATGTATATTATATGTATTGCACGTATACCAAGGTGTTGGAGTCATGAATACATCATAAAATCAAACGGGGGCATAATAGGCAGAATATCAAAAAACTTAAAAAAAACTATGTCGTCGCTATGCTTTAAGCGTAGTCTAGCTACGCTTGAAGCGTAGGGTCCTATGTTCTAAGCGTAGCTTGGTTTTCTCCAAGCATAGGATGAAGCGTAATTTTACAGTTTTTGGCCACCTTTTGAGTCTGAAAGCGTAAGGATTTCGGTGAAAACCATTTTCCTTCGTAACTAAGCCAGAATGACCATCTTGAACCCACGATACTTTTTACTTGAAGTGACGGCTTCAGAAAATGACGTTTTTGCCCTCTAGGAGCCATTTTTGCTCGGAAACATCTCTCTGACTCCTCTTGGATATAAACGAACATGAACTTGGTTAATTCACCGAATTTAGCTCCATTTCTTCATTAAGCTCCTAAAACATGTTATCACTCTCTTTTGTGCTTCACTTGTATTCTTCACTACTTCAATACTTGATTTTGCCTTTGTCGAAGCTTGTAAATATCATTAAAACCAAAATGACCTATCTAACACTCAACATGGTTATTGTTTAGAATATGCCATAAAGAAACAATACTCAAAAATGTTCTTACAATCTCCCCCTTGGCATTTCTGAGATAAAACCATGTTTTACAATATAGCCTCACAAATAACAACATAGCATCTATACCTATGAACACACACCAATAAACATAGATATAAACTGTCACCTTGTTTTCATTACTGATCGGTTCCAGACGTATGAAAATAATAGTGTTAAAAATAAAGAATTAGCACGATCTAGTTTTAACCTCTCAGTCGCAAGTACACGAGTAGTATATAGTATGGTTAGGTAGAGAGGGTATCGAACCACAGAGATCAAAGTCGTATTTCAAATAATTATAAAGTAGCAAATTGAATTATATTTATAAAACTTATTTGATTGGTTTGTTGTATTAAACTACTAAATATATAATAAAATAAAGATAAATATTTTTGGTTTCACTCAAGATAAACAAGTCTAGGGTTGAATTCCAACTCTACCACTAGCCTTATAACATAGTCCTTCAATTATATTATTGCAAGAGGATGGTACAGCTCATATGAATCATACTAGTAACGCTACAAGCAACTGCCTACTCCCAAAAAGGGTGCAATCAGTCCGAATTCGCTACAATCCATCTTCAATTAGTATGACTGTTGTATGCATCTATACTACAACTACCCCTAAAACATGAAATTAAAAAGCACGCTAATGGTGGGCATCAAGTGTGTCCAAAATATGTGGTTAAAAATAACACCTTAACGACACTTTAGGTTTTACCCTTCTGCAAGCGCACAGATCAATTCTGTATAGTTTTGCTTTAGTAGGGGAATAACAATCCCACAGAGACGAGGATTGTTCACTTTAATAATTTAAAAACATTGAATTATAGTTTTTCTAAAAAGAGTTGATTTTTGTAAATTATCTAATACTACTTAAATTAATCTAAACAGCAAAGTAAATTTGTTTGTGATTTAGAGGGAGAGAAAACTAGGGTTTCTTCACTCCACCACTAACCACATAACGTAATTCAAATTCTAATTTCAATTGCATGAGGGCAATCCATTGACTATGAATAAGGTCGCACCGCGCCAGCAGTTTGACACAAAATATCATTACTCTCAACCGGATCGCGATAACCCATCTCAAGACTAAACTAATTAGTGCATCCGACAACTAACATCAAACTAAATTAAAGCAGTAAATTAAAGCATGAAAATAAACTAAGGCATCTCTATATCAGTTTGTCAGGGCATGACCTGTGTTAACCTAGGGCTTTGAGTTTTATGCCCACCATTGTGTAGAAAATCAAAGATTAAGCATATGAGTTCCAGCCCATAGTTAATAATTGTGATTATGTAAGATAAATATATTCGAAAAGTTTAAGACAAGAATCAATTCAAATATAAAAACTTGTATCACGAATAAAAACGGTCTCTCATCTGACACAATCATCACAGTATAGTCACAACTTCCCCTCGCTATAATTGAAAACAAAATCAGAACTACATTACTTGGCTTGGGTTTTGTGAGAAAACTCTAGATACCGAATTAGTTGATCATGGTTGAGGGAGTGCATTGTTGGTCTAGAAACGCTCTCCATGGCCTTCTTCTCCGGATCTCTATGTCTTTAATGGTGGTTCTCTTCAATGGAAGAGAACTCTATGAATGAACTTGTATCTCCAAAACAAAACTAAAAATAATCCTAAAAGCCCTCTCTTCTAAACCCTAATCTTCTCATATTTATAGACAAGTGAGGGAAACCCTAATGGTTGCCATTTTTTGTAATTTCATAATACATAAATATTCTCATAAAATCATATGTAAATATGTGTATAAGCTTGTACGTATAGGTTTGGAATCACCGATTACTTAAACTATCAAAGTAGGGACAAAACTGGAAAATTCTAAAATAACTCCGAAATAACTTCAGCAGTCGAGGGATCACGTGACCATCATAGGAGACCTACACTCCTGACCTTTGCTTGGGTATAGGTCTAAAGCGTAGAGTCCAAAACCACAGTGTAGCTTAGGAGCGTAGGTTGGGTCCAATTTGCCCATTTTTCTCTCTAGTGACGTAGGTATTATGCACTTTTGATGTAAAAACCCGTCTTTTTTTATTTGAGCTAAACTGGTCGCCTTTGACTCCCAATGCTTTTCGGTGAAGTAATAATGTCTAAAATGACATTTTCTCCCTTCTGGTGAGATAATGATGTCGTGAAATGACCATTTTTCCCTCCGATAGCTCTTCTTCGCTCTAGCGCATCTCTTGATTCCTTTCTCGAGATAGAAACGAACACGAACTCAGTTAATTCACCGAGATTTGCTATGTTTCTTCATTAAGCTCCTGAAACAAGCTTACACATAAATGAGATAAAAATACCAAGTAATGGAATGTAAAAATATAACAAACGCAAGATAAGAGTGAAAAATGACCAATATTGAATACTTATCACACCCCCAAACTTACATATTGCTAATCCCTTAGCAATAAACTCAGAGAAAACTGACTGTGATGATTCTTATTCTATCTAACCTAATCTATTTTAACCTAATCCCTTGCTTTCATGAGGGTCGACGATTACACTTAGCACGTGTAATAAGCCTTTTAAACCCCTAGGTTACCCTTAGTGGACAAGTGAAATCTCGTGAATGTTTCTAGTGATGGTACCTACAAACATCTCAATTCTTTTGTAATTATGCATTCATGAATTCACACATACAAGTCAAATAAGCTATGATACAACACACAAGATAATATGAATGCAAATATTCCCACTTACTACCAAACAATAATTATATCAAGCTTCGTGTTATGAATGGTCCCCACTTAAGTGAATGATTTTGCTACTTTTTACTTAAAATCCAGACAACCTTCCATGATTTTGTGAACATTCAACTACAATATTTCAGTTTCTTTTTTCCTACTTCATTGATCAAATTTTGTTATTTTTCATTAAAACGTAACTTTTCAACTTTCAACTTTTCATCCCTTTTTGTCTTTCTAAGTTCCGGACTTTCCAGCGAGGCTTTTCAGTCCCAACCAATTGGGCCCGAGCTTCTTCCATAGGATTTATGCTCATCAGTCTTCTCTCCTTTAAACGCGAACAGTGATATTGGTGATACCAAAGTCCGGTTACTCAGATCAAAGAACTATTTTTTGCATTTTATTTTCAATTTTTTCGATTTTCTCTATTTCAACCAAAACAACTCCCTTTCTCCCCTTTAATTGTAGCAAAATTATTTTTCAGCTTCATAGTAAAAAATCAACCTACTTCTCATAGTGAATGTGTGCTTGTGTTTATAAGTCAAAGTCGTCTTTCTTAATTTCAATTTCACTCATTCACTCACCCATGTAAACCACATCACTTTACTAACTTGATTTAATCATTATTCTTATGAACGGGAACATCACATCACATACTACTTATATATTATAAACATAAAATCAATCAACTCATAATGCAAAACACTCATGTATAAAATCAATGAATTGTTTCAATTTTTTTCCTCAAAAATCTTTATTCCTTACAATACTATACCCTTACCCCCAAACTTAAATCAGACCATGTCCCCATGGTCAAAAATAAAATAAGAGAACAGATACAGTTATCCTTGAAGCTCAATTCTGGATTCCAAAGCAAAACACAAATCCTCTCCCCTAAACTTGAATTGGGTCACCTGGAGATATCATTAACAAAGCACATACACCCAATCATAGCGATGGAAAATAAATTGCATCATAAACATCCAGAAATCGACACATGTTGTTAAGGAATCAAAGACTTTTTTAAACTAATTTGGCCTTAAGGTCCTACAATCCTAAAATAATAAAAATAAAAAATAAAAAATAAATATGTGGCCTTAAGGGTCTACTGTCTCTAAAAATAGAATAACGTAAAAAATCCTAACCCTAATTCCTATTCCGCCTCTTCTTCTTTATCACTCGACACGACACTCTTTAACCATATCTGGCAATCTACAATCTCTTTCAACTTCTCTAAATCCTCATTCGAATATATTTTCATGAATGTCCACCGCATCTCATCCAATTCCTTCATTCTATCACCCAACTACTCAGTAATGTTTTTTGATAGTAAAAATGGATATGGAAGATAATAGTCACATTTATTAGCCCCCGCCCATTCTCGACTCACAATTGCTCGAGCATATGACATCTCAGCCATAATCAAGGTTGGAACACACATTTCATACCCATGAGTTAGGGCATACAAAGTTCAAAGCATAGTGTGATATTTTGCACTTGTTCGATTATTAGGCCGAAGTTGAGTCGCAACAACACAATCCAAATACAGTAGATTCGAATTCAACCACAAATTTTCACACGTTTTATCCCCCGGATCTGAAACCACACACAATTCCCTCACCGTATCTTCATCCTTATGTGCCCATACTACCGGATGCTCATTCAAAATTCCATGTAAGTTTGTCGGAGTACCGATTGGTACATTCCATGCATCGGAAATACTTCTTCTTCCAATCACAACAGGAGCACTCCACTGAGTCACTTTAGCCCTTATCAGCTCAAATCCAGGTGGTCCTGAAACTATCATATTTTCATAAAATTTTCGGATCAAACCCGGATACACCTTTTTGCCCGTCGATTTTTCTAAACTCTTTAATCCTCGTTCCCTAAGGATTTTTTGTCCGGGTGCAACTAAAACTCGATTCATCCTCTCCGGATGAAATATCTCCTGAAATTGCAACCAACACTGCAAAAACAATTTTGGTGTGGTTCGGTTTCCCTTCCGACTCGTCGCTTCGTTATTCGTGCTCTTCATAACCACATATGGTTATGTCTCCTCTATGAACTCTTCTGGATCAGAATAATATTCATTAGCATTATCCATTCTAACCCTCCTCGAAATAGAAAAGAATAAAAGAAGAATACTCAATCTAATGTTCACTCCTTGAGAATTGTGAATTATGAATTGTGTCTACCATATGGATGTATTTATAGATGAATGGAGTATAATTAGAAGAGAAAAAGGATTCAAAACCCCAAATTGACTAGGAAAGGAGAAGCAATAACTAATACAACTTCTATTTGCAGTTTCCTTGTCAGATTAGGATTTCTCTAAAAATTCTCCAAAAATTCTACACAAATTCCTAAAAATAACTTAAACAAATCTAAATACAAGTCTAAGTACAAATCAGGCCAAAACATCCCAAAAAATGGTCTAATTTTTCAAAATTTCTGGCCCAACCACAAACTACCCGATGTTTGGGTGTAGGGTAAGGCAAAAATATATATATATATAAATATATATATATATTTTTTAATCAAGTCATGCCACGCTTCCTAATAACCAACGTACCCCCAAACTTAAAAGTAAACATGTCCTCATAATGCGAAAATAAAATCACACATACTCAACGTAATAAACTTAGTAAAGCACGCATATTTTAAAAGCGGTTAAAACTGTCATTTTATATAAAAACAAAAAATATCACAAACAGTTAAAGATGATTTTTAAAGTGGTCACAAAAGATCGAACATGACTCTCTGTTCTATGATTAATCTTTACTATGAATAGCTAAATCAAGATAATCGTAAAAAAAAATAAAAATAAAATAATCAAAATTAAACTACAACTACTAAGCATCATTTGGAGGTGGTTGTGGTGATGGAACGGTCCCATATGTCTCATCAAAATATCCATTAACTCACGGCGCTCACACTGTTGGACCGTCTCTCCTCTGCGAATGATCGCTCTAATCACTCAACATGGCCAATCAACTGGTCGTACTGAGTCTGAGTCATCATAACAGAACCCACAGTGGGGCCTGTGGCACATCATCGCCTATAATAGCCTCCTCAGCCTGAGACACCTCGACCTCAGGCATCTCATCGTCAGCCTGCGGCATCTCCACATCATCCTCCTGTGCTCCTGGCAGTAAACCTCTTCCGAACTTGCGCCGATAAAAAAATGTCTTTGGACCTTTCTTGAGCCACCCCTTGTTCCATGTTCCATTTCCATATGCAACTAACGGTGCAAACATATCCTCAGCATCCATCTATAATCCCTGATCAAATATCAACTTCAGCACAAGGCAGGGAAGAATCATCTGAAACTTGGCAGTCCCGACCATGTTCTCCCGACACAAGTGAATATAATGTAGTAATAAATTATACCAAAGAGTGAGTGGTATAGAGTACCAGTGACCAAACTCAAAAGCATAGTGCAAAGCTGGAAATAGAGGGTAGCACATGGTATGATGGCTATGTAGTAATACATTGGACCAGACTATCACATCCCAAAGCCACAACATTGGATGATAGTTGGACCTTTTTGTCCCATTACGCTTATTGTCGGCCCACTGCCCATCAGTCTATAGTCGCACCATATCATAAAGTGGCGGAAGTAGGTCTGGCATAGATGGGAACCGCTCCCCTAACTCTACAGGGCACTCGTGTGGAATATCCCACGTAGCAACAATACTATCGGGAGTAATCTTAAACTCCCACCCCTACACCACTGTCACTAGCCGAGTCCCTCTGCTGTAATGCCTCATATGAAGCCAAAACTCTCTACTCATGTCAACGCAAATATGTAGTGTAGTTGGGGCTAGGATCGGCAATAATCGGCGCTCCCTCAATATGCCTATAGTCCAATGTGGAACTGGATCTATCTGCTCAAGTGGCGCAATAGCAAAAGTGTGCTCCTATCGGAACCCCTTCTTAAACGCCTAACTCATCAACGTCTCCTTGGAAACTGTGGAATGCTTCCATATATAAGAAACGAAATCACCCTCATCACCGTCAACTGTCGGCTCAGGATACGGCACTTCACCACGCTCAGCATCTTCTAACTTTGCCTCCCCATCCTCACTATCACCACTCACAGAAGTCTGCTCATCGGATGACTCCGACTCATGTGGTAGTGGTGATGACTCAGGGACTGGAGCCTATGCCGTGGGTCGTGATGGAGCCCTCAGTGCAGCAGGTGGAACTATCATCTGACCAAATCTCAAATCTAACTCAATCCCCTCTGTCGGAGCAATCAGCCTTTCAAACTCCTCATCGGACGAATCTGGCACAATATACACTAGTCTCGGTGCCCGGGTACTACAACGTACAGGCCAAGTACACTCTAGGGACAGTGACCGTGATCTATCTCTCTGCACTACCGTCCCCGATGTAGATGCTCCCTCATCCGCCTTCCTCGCTCCTTTTACACAAGTCATTCCTACAAAATTCGGATTTTTATGAAAAATTAGCAAAAAACTGTCCGAACATCGAATCAAACTCAAAACTATATCTAAAGTACTCTAATATGATGATTAAACAATACCTCATCTCAAAATTTTGATATTCAACCCGTATCTGAAGCCGGAAACCCAACTTTTTGAAAACGGATTAAAACACGATTTCGATCACTCTCGTTCGTCAATACTAGTTTAGAATAGTTATATTAAGTAATCGAAACCAAAAGAATGGATCAAAACTTACCGAATCGCGAGAAATGGGAAATTCCCCAAAATTGGATTCCGAAGACTTTTTTAGTTCTTCACGCGAATACGTACACACCGCTCACTAATCTGATGATCTGCCCCTTGGGAATGATAGAAAATATTGATATTTGGCTTTAGGAACAAACGGGAGTCGATTTGGTAGAGAGGAAAGCGAGAAAAACAAATTTGAAAATGAAAAGTCGCAGGATTGTTTTATACAGTTCCCGTGACCTACGTTTGGGCATAGGTACCAAAGGTGGATTTTTGGCTTTGGCCACTTTGTTGCTCATTCTCGATTATCGAACACCTGAACCTCTCCTATACATACCTATTGATATGAGTGACCTCAATTTGTCAAAATTCGGCGCTGTGTGGATGAAAATACCCCTCCAACTGATGACGACTATTTCGGACTCAGTCTTAAAAAATTTCAAAAACTGAATTAAACTACTATTTTATAACTATAAACTAAGATCAAAAGCTAATATTTATCACTTAGTACCAATGTTTAACGTCGTTGGCTCGACTTTACCGCCTCTCAGTATTCAAGATTAAAATCATCCAGCTCTGGTGTCGGTTCTGTTAAATCAATTGTTTCAACACAACTTCTATATAATGCTTTAAACGCTGACCATTCACCACAAATCGCTTTATATTGTCAGAGTCATCAAGTTCCACCGCTCTATGGGGGTAAACCTTAGTAATTATGTATGGCATGTCCCATCTTGACTGGAGCTTACCGGGAAACAATTTGAGTATTGAATTGAACAACCATACTTTCTGGCAGACCTCAAAGCTTTTCTTTCTGATATGTCTATCATGGAATGCTTTGGTTCAGGCTTTATATATTTTAGAATTCTCATATGCGTTGTTCCTCAACTCCTCAAGCTCTGCGAGTTGGAGTTTCCTCTGAGCATCCGATCTTTTGATATCAAAATTGAATCTTCTGATTGCCCAATATGCCATGTGCTCGAGTTCCACAGGGAGATTACACGTCTTACCATAGACCAATATATGTATGGTGACATACCAATCGGTGTCTTGTAAGCGGTCATGTATGCCCACAATGTATCATTTAGCCTTCTCGGGTAATTCTTCAAATCAGGATCCACTGTCTTTTCAATAATGTTCTTAATCTCCCTTTTCGAAAGCTCCACTTGACCACTCATCTGTGGGTGATATGGCGTTCCAATTCTATGAGTGACACCATACTTCTTGCACAAGGCCGGAAGAAACTATTTGTCGAAGTGGCTGCCGCCGTCACTGATCAACACTCGTGGCATACCAAATCTAGAAAAGATATTGGATTTAATCCTCAACCACAATGTGATTCGCATGCGATGTGGCAACAACCTCTACCCATTTAGAAACGTAATCAACTCCCATTAATATGTACTGCTTATCATCGACTTTTGGAAACGGTCCCATGAAGTCAATGCCCCGGACGTCAAACAACTCAACCACCAAAATACGATTTAGTGGCATCATGACTCGTCGAGATATGGATCCCAACTTTTGCCATCTTAGACAAGATTTGTAAAAATCGAACGCATCCTTGAATATTGTGGGCCAATAAAAACCGCTCTGAAGGACTTTGTGAGCTATTTTTTGAGCACCAAAATGCCCTCCACACTCTAGCGTATGACAGAATGTCAGTATGCCTTCAACATCACTTTCTGGAACACATTTACGAATTATCTGATCCGGGCAATATTTGTACAGTCGCGGATTGTCCCGAACATAAAATTTTATTTTAGCTAAAGAAACGATCCTTCTCATGCTTAGACCATCAATAAGGAATTCTACATGTGGCTTTATAGTTGAGAATATCTGCATACCACAGTATTTGTTCCATAACAACCATACTGAATAGATGTTCATTCGGGAACTCATCCTTAAGAGGAGTGTCATCCTTTGTGGACTCAATGACAATTCTTGACAAATGATCAGCTAGAACATTCTCCGTACCATTTTTGTCTTTGATCTCTAAATCGAATTCTTGTAACAACATAATCCATCGAATTAGTCTGGGCTTGGAGTCTTTCTTAGTTAGTAAATGCCTCAGCGCGACATGATCTGAGTATACGACAACCTTGGTTCCTAACAAATATAACCTGAATTTGTCCAAGGCGATCACCATTGCCAGCAACTCCTTCTCGGTAGTTGTGTAATTCATCTAAGCTTTGTTCAGAGTTCTACTAGCATAGTAAATCACATATGGAAACTTGTCCTTTCTCTGCCTTAGCACAACTCCAATTACATAATCTGAAGCGTCACACATCAGCTCGAACGGTAAAGACCAGTCCGATGGACAGATAATTGGGGCAAATGATAGTTTAGTACGCAATTCCTCAAAGGCATGAAGACATTCTTTGTCAAATACAAAGACTACATCTTTAGCCAATAAATTGCATAATGGCTGGGCAATTTTGCTAAAATCTTTGATAAACCTTCTATAAAACCCAGCATGGCCCAGAAAAAAACAGATCTGCTTCACAAATATGGGAGGAGGTAATTTTGAAATCAACTCGACTTTTGCTTTATCGACCTCAATCCCCTGCTTAGATATAATGTGGCCACGTACTATTCCCTCTTAAACCATAAAATGGCTCTTCTCCCAACTAAGAATTAAGTTGGTCTCTTTACACCTTTCAAGTAATAGTGTTAAATGCCTCAAACAGTCTTCAAAGGTTGCCCTAAAGACTAAGAAGTCATCCATGAACACTTCCAGAAACATTTCTACGATATCAGAGAAGATAGACATCATACACCTCTGGAATGTTGCTAGTGCATAACATAACCCAAAAGGCATCCGTCTGTACGCGAATGTGCCATATGGACAAGTGAAAGTGGTTTTCTCCTGATCTGCAGGATCAATTACCACTTGATTATAGCCGGAATAACCATCCAAAAAGCAGTAGTAGCTTTGTCCGGCTAATCTTTCCAGGATTTGATCGATGAATGGTAATGGAAAATGACCCTTCCTGGTATTAGAGTTAAGCTTTTTGTAGTCAATACACACACGCCACCCATGGTCGTGCGTTGAGAAATTAGCTCACCTTTTTCATTGGGCACCACTGTGATTCCTGACCTCTTCGGGACAACTTGAGTTGGGTTTACCCACTTACTATCAAAGATTGGGTAAATGATTCCCACATTCAGCAACTTCACTACTTCCTTTCTTACTACCTCCATCATGTTCGGATTCAATCTTCGATGCATCTCCCTTGAAGATTTCGCCTCATCTTCTAAATAAATCTGATGCATGTAAATTGATGGATCAATCCATTTCAAATCAGCCACACTCCACCCAATTGCTTCTTTATTCTTAGTCAAGACCATAATCAGACTCGATTCCTGTTCTGTTGTCAACTTTGATGAAATAATTACAGGAAAAGTTTCATCGGGTCCCAAGAAAACATACTTCAACTTTTTTGGCAATTTCTTAAGTTGTAAAACAGGCGGAGTTGTAAGTGATAGAACTGGGGAAATACTTGAAACTATTGGGAGTGGTTCCACTGGATCTTGCTTCCAAGGTTGTGCATATAACGTAGTCTCAATTTTATCCAATTTCTTGTTCTGCCTTCCCACATATGCATCCCAATCTTCGATTCCTTCATTCGGCACTTCATTTGCCAAAAATTCTTCAAGCTCGTCTTTTTCCAAAATTTGAGTCGCAAAATCACATATAATATCATCTAGTTCATTGCACTCATCTATCTAGAAATAATCCATTGACTCAGGTAATTGATGGCTTCCTTTAAACACATTCATCCTGACTTTCATGTTCCCAAATATCAAATCTATGGCTCCGGTTCGGCAATTATGCACGCATTTGCCGTGGCTAGAAATGGTCTGCCTAAGATCACTGGCATGTGTTTGTTTGATTCCGGGAATGGTTCCATTTCTAGGATTACAAAATCAACTAGAAAGTAAAACTTGCCCACTTGAACTATGATGTCTTCCAAAATACCTTTCGCCTGCTTAACAGATCGATCGGCAAACTACAGTACAACCTCTGTGGGACTAAGCTCTCCCAACCCTAGCTGTTTATAGACTGAATAAGGAAGCAAGTTAATACTCACACCTACATCAAGAAGGGCTCTACCAATTTCCTAGTCACCTATAACATAAGAAATAGTGGGAGCACCAAGATCTTTCCTCTTTAGTGGAGTATTTGTTAACAGCAGTGAACTCACTTGCTCAGTCAAGAATATTTTCTTCGGATTCTTTGTTCTTCTTTTCCTCTTCTGTGTATAGAGATTCTTGAAAAATTTATCATAAGGTGGGATTTGGGCAATTACGTCTAAGAGTGGGAGATTAATCTTGATTTGTCGAAATGTATCCAACATATCAGATTCTTTCATCTCCCCATACTTAGCTTGTTCTCTAAGACGTTGAAGAAATGACGGTGCCTCCTCGTAGTTCACCCTATCTGGCTGATCAAGCAATGTCTCGTCCACACTCTTATTTACTGGCAGTTTATCTTTCTGAACTTCAGCATCTCCGCTCTCAACCACTTTCTATTGTGTTTCTTCCACTTCTTTCCTTTGAGCTTGCTCAACTTCTTTTCTTCTACGCAGTTTCTCCTCATGTTCTTCTTCTACTCTACTCTCCACTACCCTTCCACTTCTCAGAATCGTAATTGCTTGAACAAACTCGTGATTAGCATTGGTAAACGATCCAAGCTTTTGCACTTACTGGATCTTTGGGTTAGCGATAGGCTGACTGGGCAACTAAACTGGCTCTCTAGTGTTCCTCTGAGTTTCCATTTGTCCTATCTGCATGGTGATTTAGGCTAGTGTTTGAGTATATACCCCCATCTGATTTTGGAGGTCCACCAAGGTCTGATTTGTCCTGTTATTTTGAAAACCGGGTGGTGGAGCTTGGTTTCTTTGAGGCTGGAGTTGATATTGGAATGGTCGAATAGCCTGGTTGTTATTGAATGGCTGAAGAGCCAAAGAATTATTAGATGGTTGTTTGGGTTGGTAATTTGATTGGGAATTTTGAGTCATTATTCTTGGCTAAGATTCGAATGATTGCTGACTCTGTTGGAACCTTGGCTGCGAGGTAAATTACTGCCTTGGTTGAAAATTGGATTGAGAATTGGACCACTGTCCTTGTTGAACTTTTTATGGATGATTCTCTACATTTGTGGACTTATAGGACAGGAATGGATGATTTCTATTATTTGAAGAGTATGAGTTGGAGAACAGGGCATTATTGGAGTAATTCCATGTTGCATTAATATTAGCGGATATTACGTCCTCACACTCATTTTGAGAATAATCTGGTTCAACCTCAAAAACTTCTCTTTTAGGGGAATGACTTCTTTGGGTAAGAAGTTTTTCAAATCGCTCTAACCTCTCCTCTATTAGTGCCACTGGATTTTTCATATCATGATTGACCTCAAATGTTTTTTCTAATAGCCTATTCAGTTCACCTTTAGACCTCATATTAGATTCATACTGAAGGGTATTTTCACTGATGTTATCACACATCTGTAAAGCTCTCTTGTGAGTGACCTTGTGTAGAGGTATCTATCATATTTTTGTGCTTTTCACCTAGACCCATGTAAAAATTTCTAGCAACATCTTGATCAAAAAACTTATGGTGGGGACATTTGTACAAAATCTCATTGTTCCTCTCCCACACATCACGAAATTGTTCTCCTGGCAACTGCCTGAATTGCTTAATCGCATCTTGGGCTTCTGAAGTCTTTCCTATGGGAAAATGTTTCTCTAAGAATTCTTGTTTAACTGTTTCCCAGTCAAGTTTAGTTGCTTGAGTGAATTTAATGTACCATCTTTTTACTTTGTCATTTAAAGACCATGAGAATAGACGCACTCTTAGATCATTTTTAGTTAAACCATCATACCTAACGGTTGATGTAACCTCTAAGAATTCATTGACATGCTGGTACGGATCTTCTATCCTGAGACCAGAGAACTTTGGGAGCATGTTGATCACACTCGTCTTGATCTCAAAATGCTTCGCACCTTCCTCTTCTGGAAATTCAACATGCGATTTATACGCGTCCGGTGCATAGAATCCCTTAAATGAGGTGTCTGGTCCTCTTCATGGATTGACTCTCTCGTCACCCATCTCAGCCTCTTTTATCTGATGACACTCTTCAATAAATGTTCGTAAACGCCTTAGAGTTCTTTCGATCTCCGAGTCGTATACTACTAACACAGAATTTGAACACGTCGATCTATCATACATATACTAAAAAATTATTTATTATTCTTATTGTTTTTTTTAAATGATTAAATAAAATTAACTAAACTACTTCAAAACTAATCTAAACTATGAACAAAAAGCAAAGCTGAAAATTAAATGCAAAAACCAAGAAAAAATGAAACTCGCAAAGGGTCCAGACGCAACTTCAGCAACTTTGTCTTTTCCTTTCAAGCTCTTCAATTGTACTTGAAAATCACACAAAAATTTCAACTTTAGCTTTAATAAACAATAACGCAATGCAAATAAACTACTAAAGGTAATGAACAATGTCGTGTCCCCGGCAACGACACCAAAAACTTGGTGGGCGTCCGGTGTGTGCAAAATATGTGGTTAAAAACAGCACCTTAACGACACTTTAGGTTTTACCCTTCTGCAAGCGCGCAGATCAATTGTGTATAGTTTTGCTTGAGTAGGGGAATAACAATCCCACAGAGACGAGGATTGTTCACTTTAATAATTTAAAAACATTGCATTATAGTTTTTCCAAAAAGAGTTGATTTTTGTAAATTATCTAAAATTACTTAAATTAATCTAAACAACAAAGTAAATTGGTTTGTGATTCAGAGAGAGAAAACTAGGATTTCCTCACACCAATACTAACTGCATAACATAGTTCAAATTCTAATTTCAATTGTATGAGGGCGATCCATTGACTGTGAATTCGCATCGCGCCAGCAGTTTAACCCTAAAAAGGATTACTCTCAACCGGATCGCGACAACCCATCTCAAGACTAAATTGATTAGTGCATGCCGACTACTAACAGAAAAGTAAATTAAAGCATGAAAATAAACCAAAGCATGTCTATATCAGTTTGTCAAGGCATGGCCTGTGTCAACCTAGGGTTTCGAGTTTTATGACCACCATTGTATAGAAAATCACAGATTAAGCATCCGAGTTCCAGCCCATAGTGAATAATTATGATTGTGTAAGATAAATATATTCAAAAAGTCTAAGACAATAATTAATTCAAATATATAAACTTGTATCACGAATAAAAATGGTCTATCATCTAACACAATCATCACAGTATAGTCACAGCTTCCCCTCTCTACAATTGAAAATAAAATCAGAACTGCATTACTTGGCTAGGGTTTTGCGAGAAAACCCTAGATACCGAATTAGTTGATCATGGTTGAGGGAGATTGCATTGTTGGTGTATAAATGCTCTCCATGGCCTTCTTCTCCCGATCTCTAGGTCTTTAATGGTGGTTATATTCAATGGAAAAGAGCTCTATGAATGAACGTGTATCTCCAAAACATAACTAAAAATACTCCTAATAGCCCTCTCTTCTAAACCCTAATCCTCTCATATTTATAGACAAGTGAGGGAAACCCTAATAGTTGCCCTTTTCTGTAATTTCATAATACATCAATATTCTCATAAAATCATATGTAAATATGTGTATAAGCTTTGACTCCCAATGCTTTTCGGTGAAGTAATAATGTCTGAAAATGATATTTTTGCCCTTCCGATGAGATAATGATGTCGTGAAATGACCATTTTGCCCTCTGGTAGCTCTTCTTCGCTCTAGTGCACCTCTTGATTCCTTTATGAGATAGAAACGAACACAAACTCAGTTAATTCACCAAGATTAGCTCTGTTTTTTCATTAAGCTCCAGAAACATGCTTACACACACAAACGAGATAAAAATACCAAGTAAAGGAATGTAAAGACATAACGAACGCAAGATAGGGGCGAAAAATAACCAATATTGAGCACCTATCAGCTAACAATCATCTTCTCTAGGCATAGACTATATAAACCTAAGACTATATCATGCCAAATAAGTACCATTATGTAGAAACCGTTATTAAATCACGTAATTTCTTACCCGTTGATAAAACACAGTTGTTCAAGATAAATCATTAATTCAGTCTCAGCTTAAGTAAAAAATTAGTAAATAAATCTTATTTAAGTGGTCTTGTTCGTCCTCTCACTACATAATCATCATATAAGTGCCCTTCAACAGATTCCCCTCTTTGCAATAAAAATAAATAAAAGATTACACTACTCGGTTAGGGTTTTATTGGAAACCCTAAATACCGACTAGCCGCTCATGAAAATAGGAGACTCCATTGTTGATGAAGCCACTGTTTTCATGATTGGATGGTTGGTTCTTGAGTTCTTAATGAAGGGAATCTCTCTCAAAGAGAGGTTTTTATGAACAATGATACCTTCTTGAGATAATACAAAGATATTTTCAAGATGTCACAGATATCTTTTCTTCATAACTTCTACCCCTATTTATAGACAAAAGGTGTAATATGGTATGTTCCTTGCTTGCACTCCAAGAGAACTTAAGGGCTAAGAAATGGCGTTGAATGGACGATTCTGCTCCGCTATATACTTGTACATAAAGTCAAAATTCTGCAGTATATGTTTGCACAAATTCCAAGATGGCATATTTCAAACGATCGAAAGCCTCACCGATCGATCGGTGGCTCCTGAATTTTAATATTTATTTAATCCGCAAATTTTATGCTTTCACCACTTGTACCTTGCTTCACTGACTTGTACTTTGTAGATTTTCGAGTGTAAATATCTTCTAAGTGTTGCTCCGAATTCCGCATACTTGCTAAGAATCTCGAATTAACACACTTTTGCATTAAGGACCTGAAAACACATTTAATACACAACTTCCATAAAAATACTAAATTAATAGAATAAAAAGACTAACAAGAGGTATATTAATGCCCAGAGTACCAACTATTCTGGTCTCATCAATGACGGTCTACCAATCCTAAATCACAACACTGAACAAACCATTAAACCCAAGTGCGGAAAACATATATAAAATGATCATAAGAATATTACAACAACACAAGCATAATGATCATTAAACATACATTACTTCTCCCCCTAAGAATATACTCCCCCTTACTAAAATATTTTCCCTCTTAACCGAATAATCTCTCCCCCCCTTAATAAATACATCTCCCCCTTTTTGTCACTGAAATGACAAGCAAAGATATATCAATCAAAACATAAGGAAAATATAAAAAAATAGACACTGGGTAATCTATGACCAAGCACTAAATAAGAAGATAAAGTATCTATAAGATTATATCTAGATTCTCGAGTAACACATATCTCTACTATGCATGACTCTACTACTAAATGCATTAATACAAAATGTCATGAATAAAGACAACAAAACTATTTTTGTATTTTGAAATATGTGAGCAAGGCAATAAAGACATCAAGCTAATCATAACCACATCATATTCTCAAATCTAACTCAGTCATTATACACACGGTAGTGAAAAAAATCGACACACATACCTTGTAGACTCAAGAATGCACAAGTCAAGTTTTGCAAATATATATATATATATATATATAAGAAAATTCTCATGTGCAAGCATTAAGGTAATATGAAAACAATACACACTAGTTCTGATAATCTCCTCACCAACCGTGATGATAATTCAATTCAAAAACGAAACAATAAATCAAATCATTAACTTGAACCTTATTGCTTAAAAACAAACACCATTTTCAAATAAGTTAATCTTTTACACCTTTTCACCTTATCCCTTTTTGTCTTTCTAAGCTTCGGAGTTTCCAACGAGGATTTTTAGTCCCAACCAACTGGGCCCGAGCTTCTTCCATGGGATTTATGCTCATTAGTCTTTTCCCCTTTTTACGCAAACACTCAATGCTTACTGAGGCAAGAGACCCGGTTACTCATAACGAAGAACTAGTTTTTGCATTTCTATATTTTAAACAACTCATTTTTTCCTCCTTTCAACATTATCACAACATTCATAAGCATGCAAAAGGTATTCCAAAGCATAGATTAATCTAGCATAGCTCATGAACCTACATATCACTTCCGATTAAACGAAAAGATTAACAGTTTCAGCAAGCATTAAAATCTTCTCCGAATTACACATGGACCTAAGATTAAGATTTTTATCATAAAATAATCATGTCAATAAAACATTCAAAAACCTTAGATCAAGTTGATACATTTACTTCTCATATGCATAATTAGTTAAGTAAATATGAGAATAGAATAAAATATGATAATTGTTTGTACTCTAGCCAAGCTCATTATAAAAACAATTTTTTTAAAAACATTCCTTTATATATATTTTTATTATTATTATTTTAAATGTATGCATGAATAAATATAATACAAATGCATGATTAGATATCAATTCTAGGAAAATAATGCAATGTGTTCCTAGAATGATAAATAATAAGATATCTATTCTAAAGAAAGCATACCAATAGATTTCCTAAGACTAACATGCTTTTGAAAATCTAATGGTTTTGTAAAGATATTTGTCAACTGAGAATATGTGGATATAAACTCTAGAGACACTATACCATCTTTAACAATATCTCAAATGAAATGATATCGAGTATCTATATGCTTAGTCCTAGAGTGTTGAACAGGATTTTTAGAAATGTTTGTTGCACCCGTGTTATCACAGAACACAGTCATCGTGCCTTGAGAAAAACTATAATCCTACAACATTTGTCTCATCCACAACACCTGAGTACAATAACTACCAACTACTATATACTCAGCCTCAACAATGGTAAGGGAAACACAATTTTGCTTCTTGTTATGCCAAGCAACTAAGAAATTACCAACATAGAAACACCCTCCACTGGTACTCTTTCTATCATCAACATTACCGGACCAATCAACATCAGAAAAAAATGCGATTTCAGTGTTAGTCCCTGATGGATACCACAATCCATCATTCACCGTCCCTTTCACATACTTGATGATTCTTGTTACCGTAATAATATAAGACTCCTTAGGACTTGCCTGGTAACTTGCACACAAACCAACACTAAAAGCAATGTTAGGTCGACTGGTAGTCAAGTACAACAAACTCCCAATCATACTCCTATAAAGTGTAGGATCAACATATTTGCCTTTAGTATCTAAGCTAAGCTTGACACTAGTACTCATGGGAGTGCGAGCATCCTTAGATTTTTCCAAACCAAACTTCTTCACCAATTCCAAAGCATAACGTGTTTGGGAAACAAAAATCCCATCACTCAACTATCTAATCTGAAGTACAAGAAATAAGTGAAATTCACCAATCATGCTCATCTCAAATTCATCCAAAATAATGAACAAGTCTATCAGAAGTGGAACCAAACACAATATCATCCACATAGATTTGAGCAACAACTGTATCACTCTCAATTTTCTGAATAAATAGTGTTTTGTTCACTCCCACTCGAGTAAAACCTGTTCCCAATAGGTAGTTGGTCAACCTTTCATGCCAAGCTCTAGAAGTTTACTTTAGCCCATACAGAGCCTTTTTCAGCTTAAACATATGACCAGGACAAGAGGATCTTCAAATCGTTTTAGTTGCTCCACATACACCTCCTCATGAAGAATGTCATTCAAGAATGCACTTTTTACATCCATCTAATACAACCTAAATCCAAGATGACATGTTATAACAAATAAAATTTGAATAGATTCAAGTCTAGCCACTGGAGCAAACGTCTCATCAAAGTCTATACCCTCCAATTGAGTATAACCTTGAGTAACAAGTTTGTCCTTATTCCTAACAACTGTATCATTTTCATCCTTTTTATTCTTGAATATCCACTTGGTACCAATCACATTTATCTCTTTAGGTCTAGGCACAAGATACCACACATCATTCTTAACAAACTGTTGAAGTTCTTCTTGCATAGCATTTATTCATTCACTATCTTGAAGAGTTTCTTTAACATTTTTAGGTTCCAAGGAAGATGTATAGAATGCATACGAGACCACATTTCTAGCCTTTCTCCGAGTCACCGTCATCTGATCAACAGAACCTATAACATTATCCAAAGGATGGTACAATTTTACCCTTGCAGATGGTTTTTTAGAAGGAGTAGCCTGATTATCACAAGTTCAACCATGTGATTCTATAAGACTAGAACTACCATCATGAACAATACTGTCCTCTTCACCAACATCAGAAGAATCATTTCCTAACTGAAAGAATGACTCACTATCTTCATTCTCAATAGACATTAGTGGCTCATCAACACACGAATCAGCAACCACTACATTCGCAGATTTCATCATTGTTTGAGTTCTAAGGTTAAAAAATCTATATGTCCGAGTAGTCAATGAATACCCCAGAAATATTCCTTCATCATTTTCCAATAGATTCACGATCTCTAAGAATATAGCATTTTGCTATAAAAACCTTAAAATATTTCACATTGGGTTTCTTGTTATTCCATAATTCATAGGGAGTTTTTAAGGTGTCAGACCTAAGATAAACTCTATTTGAAGTCTAACACGTTGTGCTCACCGCCTCGACCCAAAAATCCCTAGGAATATTTCTTCTATGTAGCATAACATTAGCCATCTCTTGAAGAACTCTATTCTTCCTCTCCACTACTCCATTTTGTTGTGGAGTATGTGGTGCTGAAAATTCATGCTTTATTACACTTTCATCACAAAAAGTATCAATCCCTGAATTTTTAAATTCCTTTCCATGATCACTCCTTCTCTAGTAATGGGATAATTATTCTCATCTTGAATTTTTAAACAAATTTTTCTAACAATTTTTATAGCTTCAGACTTTTCTCCAAAAAATCCAACCCATGTAAATCTAGGTAATCATCCACCATAACAAAGATATACTTCTTACCACCTTTTCTCATGGTCCGAGTGAGACCCATCAAGTCAATATGCAACAACTCTAAAGGTCTGGAAGTACGAATGGTATTTATCTTCCTGTGCTGACATCGAACTTGTTTACCCTTCTGATATGGTCCACACATAATACATTTTCCAAAACCAAGCTTAGGGACACCTCTAACAATTTCACTCTTAGTAATTTTCATTAAATCTCAAAAATTAATATGTCTCATTTGCTGATGCCAAATTTTAACTTCATCAAGTTTAACTCTATTGCAAGATAAATGAGAATCAGGAACAATGCAATAACAATTATCATATGAGCGCATACCTTCCATCACGCAATTCCCAGAAGAGTCAATAATTGAACACTTATCAGGAGAGAAATTTACATTATGATCATTATCACATATCTGGCTTATACTCAGTAAATTTGCTTTCAGGCCCTTAACATACAACACATCTTCTAGCTTAGGTAGACTAGAAATCACAATGGTACCTTTCCCTAGAACCTTAGACTTCTTTCCTTCACCAAAAGTGACTATCCCACTATGACACTCCTCGAGAAATCCAAATAATGACTTATCTTTAGTCATATGCCTCGAACATCCACTATCCAAATACCATGAACTTGAATTACATGCTCTAAGTGCAGAATGAACAACAAAATAGTGTAGCTCACTTTTTCTGACCCATGCCTTTTTCATTCTTGGAGCTCTATTCGCCAATTTCAGTAAATTCTTCATCTCTTCATTCAACACTCGGATTTGATCTTGAACGTAATCTCCTTATCAAGTTCTTTGTTCCTTCATCGATTATAAAGACTTCCTTCTTAGTTTTGAACACCTCGGTCAAATAACCCTAAACCTCTTGCCCCTTCTTCTGGGGTTATTCCACATGTTCCTCTCGCATCGGAATGGAGAAAAACTCCTTTATTTGACCTTTAACATGATGTGTTCTGGTCCGAGATTGAAAATCTTTTTGTTGATGACATTCTAAATGATCCCCTTACTTTAGATCCAGACCACGAAGTCGAACCTGCTTTTATCCCATCTTCTTTTATCCCTCATTTCATTATTGAGAGAGGAGATGCTCCCTTTTCTTTCATAGATTATGAAGGGCACGTAGCACCCATCAACGATTAGAAGATATGGTCTAATCATATTCTCAATCAAGACCGCTATCATTCCGTGCTGGCTAAGGTGGGTGTCTTGGAATCTATAAATCTCTTTTCTGATTTTTATGTCCGTCATGATGTAGACGCACTTACCACCCTTATTTTATGGTGGAGCACCCATTCTCATACCTTCATTCTTCATGGGTTGAGTTCACACCTACACTTGAGGATGTAGTGGTTTTGTTCCGTCTCCCTGTCCTTGATTCTCACCTTGGCACTGCCCCTCTATATGACCCTGAAGATAAGGAAATTTCTTAACAATTGCACTCATGTGCTGCTTACGCATGCAAGCGAGGTAACTGGTTTGACAAGAGAGTTCTTTTTCCTAAACAAGTTATGTCAAGCCACCCCAAATTATCCTACTTTGGATGATGCCATCATTTCTTCCGAGAGTATGCTCCTCAAAACCTACCCAGGGCCAAGCTCACGAATTAGCCCCGGGACCTCAATTCAATGGTCCCTATAAATTAGCTTTATTTCTTGCATACTGGTTAGATCGCTATATTTTCCAGGGTAGGCCAGAGGATGGCCCCAGCAAGTATGTGTTTCTTTTAGCCGCCATGTTGTCGTGAGGTATTTGTGTTCCGCTTGTTCCTCTCTTTATGGGAACTCTATACATCCAATTGGATACCCTTACGAATAACTTTTCTAGGTCGCTTGGCAGATATGATATAAGTACTCACATACCAGGTACCTTTCTTATATTGTTCCTCTTCGACCGATTCCCCAATTATGTTCCCGTACCCATCATCAACTTCGCCTAGTGTTTCAAAGGTCACGACTCCATCCTTGTTGAGGTTGCGAGCCTCTCATTGGTCATCCCTTGCTTTTACCAAGAGCTTGGATGGTTTTATTTACATTCCTGCCGAATTTACCTAGCGTCCCTACTCTGGCCCTGTTTGTTTATTAGTCTTTAGGGGTTTTGTTTTGTTTTGTTTTTGTTTTAGAAACTAATTTATGTTTGGGTAAGTTAGTTTTAGGTTCTTAAGACAAAACATTTCAAAACCTATTAAAACCAAACCCTTCTTTTTGTCAGTGATGAAAGACCAAAAAAAAGTTGGTCTTTCTTGGTTTAGCCCACCTTTTTTTACTTTACTTTCTTTTTTTCTATCTCTCTCCTATTTATATATATATATATATATATATATATATAAATATATAAAATAATATATAAAATTAAAAAATAAAATATATTAATATATATAGAATAATATATATTAATAATTTTATTTTATAATAATAATATAAAATAATATTATTAAATATATATAAAAATAATATATATATAAATATATATTAAATTAAAAAATAATATATATTAATATATATAGAATAATATATAAATTTTATTTTATAGTAATAATATAAAATAATAATATTAAATATATATATAAATAATATATATATAAATATATATAAAATTAAAATATAATATATATTAATATATATAGAATAATATATATATTAGGGAAAATTACACACACTACTCCTGACTATGACATAATTGCACGCGGTACCCCTTACGTTTCAATAATATCATAAACTACCCTTAAAACCACCTCCGTTGTAACACTTAGCCTCTTCCGTTAAAAGTCAACCCCTTCCGTTAAAAGTCAACGACGGAAAATATGAATTATGGTCAATAAAGCCTATTTTTGGAGTAAACTTCCAATTTTGCCCTTATATATGCATGCTCCAATTTAACCCTAATTTTTTTTACCAAATTGCCCTCACAATTTCATTTAAAAAAATATTAAAATATTTATTTTGTGAAAAATACATATTATGTTCCAAAATATGATTTTTTTTTGCGAAAAAGTATATATTATGTTCCAAAATATGATTTTTTTCCGAAAAATAATTTGTTTGCAAAAATTATATATTACGTTCAAAAATATGAATTTTTCGGAAATGTTTTTTATATTTTGGAGCAAAATAAATATGTTTTTGCAAAAAACTATTTTTCCGAAAAAAAAATCATATTTTGGAACATAATATTTATTTTTCGCAAAAAAAAATATTTTTCGAAAAAAAATTCATATTTTGGAACATAATATATAATTTTTGCAAAAAAAATATTTTTCGAAAAAAATTCATATTTTGGAAAATAATATATACTTTTTTGCAAAACAAATTCATATTTTGGAACATAATATATATTTTTCACAAAAAACAATATTTTTCATAAAAAAATCATATTTTGGAACATAATATATATTTTTCGCAAAAAAATTATTTTTCGGAAAAAATCATATATTATGTTCCAAAATATATATATATTTTGCCCTTTATATTTTCCAAAATATATATATAAATAATATATATATATAAATATATATAAAATTAAACAAATAATATATATTAATATATATATAATAATATATATTTTTTATTTTATAATAATATTAATAAAGTAATATTATTCAATATATATTAAATATATATAAAATTAAAAAATAATATATATTAACATATATAGAATAATATATATATTTTCCAAAATATATATATAAATAATATATATATATAAATTTATATAAAATTAAACAAATAATATATATTAATATATATATAATAATATATATTTTTTATTTTATAATAATATTAATAAAGTAATATTATTCAATATATATTAAATATATATAAAATTAAAAAATAATATATATTAACATATATAGAATAATATATATTTTTTATTTTGTAATAATATATATAGAATAATATTATTAAACATATATATATATTAATATATATATATAAATTCAAAACTAACATATATAGGATAATATAAAAAATTCAAGAATAATCTATGTATAAAATAATATATAAAATTCAAAAATAATATATATTAATAATATATAGAATAATATATATTATTATTTTATAATAATATATATAAAATAATATTAACTATATATATAATAATATATAAATTCAAAAATAATATATATATATATATAAATATATGTAAAATTAAAAAATAATATATATTAATAATATATATATATATATATATATTTAATAATATATAAAGTTATATATATATAATAATATATAAACTAATATATATATAAAGTTTTTGTTTTCTCAAACCAGACCAGAAAGACCAGACCGCTTACCAAACAGAGTTTTAAATTCAAGACAAGACCAGACAAAACCAAACCAGACAAAACCAGACAAGACAAGACCAGACAAATCCCTTTCCAAACAGGCCCTCTGTTTCCCTAAAAGGCTTTTATTTCCCTGACTTCTATCCTTTAACTGAGGTTGTAAACTACAAGGCTACCTCAGATGACCAACTTATCTTCTATGTTATTTCTTACGGGTGTCATCTTCCTATTTTTTATGAATCTTTCTCTAAGGTTACACCTTATAACCCTTCGCGGGTGTCTCGTGAGCTTGGTTTTGATCAAGCTATTCCTCCTTTCACCCCTACGAATCACGAAGATCATTTTGACAGAGCTTTTAGCCGTTATCACAAAGATTTAGAAATGTCGATTCACATTTTCTCCACCGTAATACATATTCCTTCAGGTGCTCACAGAAGTGGAAGGACCTATCATTATTATGAATTCTAGAGGGAGCAGTTGGTCAAATTTCAAGCTTTTATGGAGGATCCTCCCTTAGTCATAGACTCGATGACCATTTATTCCTCAAACCTCTCTTTGAAACTTCACACGGGGTCATAAATGCAAATTCGTGCTTCAGACACCTGATTACTTTATTCAAGACAATCGCGACCAAACCCTTGAGACCTCTACATCACAAGTTACCAGAATTCCACCTCGCCAGAAGTCTAAGACTACTCCTCACGTAAAACCTGCTAAAACTCGCAAACGCTCTCAACGTGTAGAGGTTCCACTTGCAAAGCCCCCTGCTTGCGAGGAGCCCATTACTAAGAGATTGGTAATTATTTTTCCCCTCTGATTTATTTCATTGTTTTTCACCTATTTTTTCAATGTCCTATGTCGTTACGGATATTTTCCTTCTTTTATCTTTTTGCTGCGTTCCAGTGCTCAACCTTCAAACAATGCAAGTGCCCCTCATTCGCGAGATCCTGCGGATGATTCTTCATATCTGGACGAATTTCCTCTATTTTTCAGGCTCGAGGAGCTTCCTCGAGCCAGGTCATTAGATCATGTCCCGCTGGCTCAGATGAAGAGAGCTCTCCCTTCTGAAGGGCACATAGAAGGAGAGAGTCCAAGCTCAGATGAAGCGTCTTTACTCCGAAGGCGAAAGTTGGTGTTAGCCTCTTTAAAGAACAAATAAGCCACCCTGAACACACTTTACTTACCACTCTTGCTCGTGTGGTTGAGGATATTAGGGCTTCTGACTCGCTCAAAGGGCTTCTGACTCGTCTCAAGGTCATGAAATCGCAAATCCTCAAGGGGTTTCTTCCCATTGCGTGCCCTCGCATCCTGGTATTTTTGTTTTCTCCTCATTTCCTTTTTATCCCTTCCCTCTTATTGATATGCTCTCTCTACCCTCTTTTTTTTCCAGAGAATGCGGAGGAAACTGAAGTTGCCAACATACTCTCGTATTTCCCTAAAGAAGGCTTTTTCCTAGAGTGAGTGGCCTTTCGAACTTATATATATATATATATATATATATATATATATATATTATGCATTCATTATCATTATTATATATCATTTTTTTAGGACCTCATCACCATATTCATGTTTCTTCTGGTGGAGACCTTGCTCTTGCGACTTCTACTCCGGACGAGGGTCGCGAGGGGTCCCCTAATAATGAGACGGTTCATCCTCCCAACTCCGAAAAGATGAATGCCCATTCTTCTCCTGTCCATCCAAATGTACCACTAGTTGGTCCTCTAATCATTCTTGAAGTCCTGCTCTTAAACGAGTTTGGTGCTACTGAATCCCTTATTACAGATCTTCCTCAAGATGAACATGATGAAGGTGCCAACCTAGAGGGTCAAGATTCTGATATGCGACACATAGAACATCTTGAGGGCGATATTGCCACAGAGATCGATGCAATGCTTGAAGATGGTCCGCGGATCCAATATTCTCTGTTTAGAGCAACCTTACCTGATATTAACACCATTTTGGAGAGAAATACTTCCTCCCAAGGTCTAACCTTCCCCTTCATTTCTCCTTTATTAATACTTATCAATCATTTATCTTTATTAATTATTTTCTTTATGTAGGCATGGAATCCGATAGTCAAGATATGCTCAACTAGCTTCTCGCCCTGCACGAACAAGAACTCCTAAAAGGCCTCGTTATCTTACCTAATTCAGGGTTTTTACTATACCAGGGTTCGCAGGAATGTGACCTGTCACGAGAGTAAGATGTTTTGCAAGAGCATGGTACAGATCATGTGCAGAACACTTTGCGAGAGAATAGCTCAGATCCTTAGTCTTCATACTTCCCACCTACATCTGTTCAAGACCCTTCCTCAACCTCTGCTCCATTTCACGAAGTTGTTTTAGCTTTTATTGCTTCTCGCGCCCTTGATCCTTTATAGATGAATGCTTCGGATGATGCTTTTCAGGCTCCCGTGTATTGGCATGATTGACTCAGTCATCCTCGTTTCATGCCCATACTGAATCATATTGCAGCCAATCACCTAAAGACTTTTACGAAGATGGAAATTCATGAGCCGTTTTTTCAACCCGTCTATCTTCAGCTTATTGCAGACATATTCATGACATTGTCTTATACTATTGTGAGAGATCTTGCTCCCAAGACCCTTCCTCAATGTTTTTCCTGTATCAGAGATTGGAAGAACATAGGGATGGATGTATCTCGGTGGGAGGCTCGTCTTGACATGGTTCAAGGGATATACAATCGTTATTGTGCTGAGATCAAAGCTCATGCTACTCATTAAGATAAGCAGGCAAAGATTGAAGAAGTTCGCAAGCAGCTGGCGTCACTTGAGAGAGAGAGTTTGGAGTTGAAGGATTCGGCTGAGCACTCTATGCGGGCTCATGAGCTTTTTGAGGAGCATAAGAGTTTTAGGCTTTCGGATCCTACTACCAAGTATCTATTTTAACATTATATGGTATTGTATATTTTCTTTCTTTTATTACTGCCACATATTCATACATCAGACTTATATATTTTTATAGAGTTTTGCGTGTGATATGACATGATACAGATGCCCTCTTTTTTTTTACTTCTTTTGTTCAAAAGAATTTCTATAGAATGAAGCTTTTATTCATTGTCCACTATTCTTGACTTATGCTTGGTATATCTTTATCCACTTCACATTGAGGGGTCCAGATCGCTCACGGGTGACTTCATATTCCATCATGTAGTAGCCATTATTGCTTTCACTTATGATCACATAAAGACCTTCCCACTTAGGCTCAAATTTATTCACCCTTCGCCCTCTTATGATAGCTGGAACTATTTTCAGTACTCTGTCCCCTTCCTTGAACCACCTGTATCATACCCTTTTGTTGTATCCTTTTTCCTGTTGCTTATTGTAAGCCATTTAGTTCGTAAATGCTTCATTTCTTTTCTCTTTAAGGCTCTCAAGTTCTAATAACCTTTCTCCCAGTTTACTATTCGTGACCAGCATCTTAGCTACAATATCCAATTTCGATGGTAGCACTGCCCATGCTCCGTAGACTAAGGAATATGGAGACATTCCTGTAGCAGTACGATATGATGTTCGGTGTGCCCATAAGGCTATAGGGATCTCTTCTACCCACTTCTTCTGATTATTGTGCACCAAATGACTCAGTATCCAAATCAATGCCTTGTTCGAAGCTTCTGTCTGCCCATTCCCCTTAGGATAGTATGGAGTGGATTTGTGATGGATTACCTCATATGCTGAAGCAATTTTGCCATTTTAGAGTTCACGAATGGGATCCCATTATCAGATAATGACTTTAGGAATTCCAAGCTGGCAAATGATAGTTTCCCTCATAAAGTGATGTGTTAAATGTTAGACATTTTGACCCCTTAACTCACTATAGTTACGTCATTTCATTCCATTATTTAGTATTTTTATGCCGTTTGCGTGTTTAATCAAGTTTCAGGAGTTTAATAAAGAAATAGAGCTAACTTTGGTGAATTAACCAAGTACACGTTCATTTCTATCCAAGAGGAGAGTAAAAGAGGTGTTTCCAAGACAAAAATGGCTCACAGAAGGCAAAAACGGTATTTTCTGAAGTCGTCACTTCAAGCAAAAAATATCGTGGAATTAGGATGGCCATTTTGGCACAATTATAGAGAAAACTGGTTTTCATAAAAAAAACCTACGCTCAAGCCTTCGCCCACAGAAGCAAAAAGTGGTCAGAAAGTGAAGTTTTACGCTCAGGCTATGCCTGAGCCTACGCTCAAGGTACGCCTAACCTATGCCTAAGGCATAGATGCAGCAGGAATTTTCCAATTTCTAATGCAATACCCGATCTACCGCCATTTTGATTCTATGATGCGTCGATGACTCCCAAAAGTACGTGCAAAACACATATTATTCATCAGAGAGTAGGTTTTGATTGATTGATGGTGAAATTATCAAAAAGGGAAAACTTAAGGTTTATTTACACCCTAAACACATATTAAATACAAGGCTTCATATCAAAGTTGGGGGTTCGTTCAGAGAGTTCTTCCACGTTTACATTCAGAAGGAAGAACCATTCAAGACCTAGAGATCCAAATAGGAGGATTATGCAATGCGATTCTATACCGAAGATGCAGTTCGCCTCAGCCATGATAAACTAATTCGGTATCTAGGGTTTTGTAGCAAAACTCTAGCAAAGTAATGTAGTTGTTATTTATTTTCAATTCTAATGAGGGGAAAATGTGACCATACTTTGATGATTGTAGTAGATAAGATACTATTTTTATTCTTGACATAAGTTTATATATTTATTATGATTCTTGTCTTAGACTGAATGAATATACTTATCTTACACAATCATGATTATTCACTATGGGCTTGAACTCGGATGCTTAATTCATGATTTTCTATACAATGGTGGTAATAAAACTTGAAACCCTAGGTTGACACAGGCCATGCCTTGGCGAGTTGATATAGAGATGCTTTAGTTTATTTTCATGCATTAAGATTATATTAGAGTAATTTAATTGACATGTACTAATCTGTTCAGTTATAGATAGGTTGTCGCAATCCGGTTGATGGTATTCCTTTTTGGAGTCGTATTTAGCTATTTGCGTTATGATCTGATTCACAGTTTATGGATCGCCCTCTTGCAATTGTTACATTGATAGAACTATGTTATGCGGTTAGTGGTAGAGCGATGAAAACCCTAGTTTTCTCTCTCTCTCTTGAATCACAAACCAATTTACTTTGTATTTTTTTTTAGAATAAATTTAGTTAATTTAGATAATTTTGTCTTCTACCACCAAAACAAACAACTTTTCAGAAATATAACTCATTATTTTTGAACTATTAAAGTGAACAATCTTAGTCTCCGTGGGATCGATATCCCTTACTCAAGGTGTTTCTATTCTATAATTGATATTGTACACTTGCATAGGGTAAAACCTAGCGTCCTTAAGGTGTCGTTTTTAACCACATATTTTATACACACTTGGACCACATCAAGTTTTTGGCATCGTTGTCGGGGACTAAGAATTATTCAATAGCTTTAGTAGTTTATTTACATTGTGTTATTTTCGTTGTAGCTAAAGTTGGGTTTTTGTGTGATTGACAGGTACTCTGAAAAGCATAAAGCGAGAAATCGGAGCTTCTGAAGTTGCGTCTGGAATCATTTGTGAGTTTTACTTTTGCCTTGATTTTTGCATTTAATTCTAGCTTTATTTTCTGTTCATAGTTAAAGTAATTTAGAAGTAGTTAATTTAGTTAGTTTTTGTTTCAGAAAATTTCAAAAAGAAAAAATATATAGTCGTTAGTATAGCGTATTATCGATAGATCGACCCGTGCTAATTCTAGCACTGCGTTAGTCAAGTACGATCCTAAGATCAAAAAGACTCTCTATTATTTACATTGAGCTATTGAAGAGTGTCATTGTCATTTAGAAAAAGGCACGATGGGTGACCAAAGAGCCAACCTACCGAGGGTACCGGAGACGTCACTAAAAGGATACTACGCACCGGATGCGTGTGATTCATATGCTAATTTTCCAGAAGAAGAAGGTGCAAAACACTTTGAAATCAAGACAAGCGTTATTAATATGCTGCCTAAATTTTTTGGACTTAGAATTGAGGACCCATATCAACACATAAATGATTTCTTAGAGGTAGCCTCTATTGTTAGGTATGATAATTTATCTAAGAATGACTTGCGAGTGCGATTATTTCCTTGGTCGTTGAGGGAAATAGCCAAAAGATGGTATATCAAATTGACCAAAACAACTAAAATTGATTGGGAAGCCTTTAAATCTGCATTCATAGAGAAGTATTATCCCATAGAAAAGACCTCAGAGGCACAAAATGCAATCAAAAGTTTTAGAGAATTGTCTGGTGAGCAGTTTCATGATGCTTGGGAGATATAGTGAAATCTTGTATAAGTGTCTCTGCCATAGGTTCACTGAACAGGAAATAGCTAAGAATTTTTACATGGGCCTTGGAGATGCACATAAGAATTTGATAGATGCGGTAATAACAGGTCAATTTACCCTGAAGCCTGCAAAAGAACTCTTAGAGTTATTTGACAACATAAGTGACAATACGATTCAATATGAATCTGAGTTACGGGCTAGAGGTAGACAAGATAGAAGATCTGAGAAAGCTTATGTCGTAAATCATGATGATGTGAGAGATTCAATGGCATTGATATGACAGAACTAGAAAGAATTGACAAGTTTCTTCAGCGAAGTCATTCCCCTCATAGAGAAATGTTAGAAGTAGAAGCTGAGTATTCTCAAAATGAGTGTCAAGATATAATGGCTGCAGATGCCAATGCATCGTGGAACTATTAAAATAATGCTCCTTTCACTAATTCATACACCTCAAATGTCATAAATCACCCACTTCTGTCCTATAAATCTACAAATATGGAGAACCAACCACCAAGGTTCCAACAAGGAGAATTGCCCAATCCACAACCAAGGTTCACTCAGGAAAAACAATCATATCCATAACCAAGGTTTACTCAGGAAAAACAATCATATCCACAACCAAGGTTCACTTAGGAAAAACAATCATATCCACAACCAAGGTTCAATCAGAGTCAACAATTTAATCCACAACAGACAATCATGACTCGAAACTCTCAGTCAAATTCTCAAGCCATTCAACGATTTAATTATAAAACTCAGCCTCAAGGAAACCAAACCCAAGGATTCAATCCAAAACAAGCTTACCCTCTATATCCTCAAAACCATCTCCAACATTAAAATCCAACTTAAAATTCACCACCAAGACCACCTGACTTTGAAGAATAGGTGATGAGTGCCCTGAGGGAGTTTAAAAATCAATCTAATAATTCTCAGGCGATCATTCAAACACTGAACTCTCATTCCCAATTTATTGCTCAAATGGGAGCCCAAATAGTACAACTAGCGAATGCTATGGATAAGATAAAGAGAATATTTCCTAGTCAACCGGTGGCTAACCCAAACCGCAACAAGCACTAGAGCTTGGATCCTTTATCGAGACTCGTCATGAGACAATCCAAGTAGTCAAAATTTTGAGAAGTGGAAGAAAAGTGGATAGTAAGGCTGAGGAGGAGCATGAGGAGAGGCTGAAGAAGCAAAAGGCCAAAGAAGTTCAAAGAAAGGAAGAAGAAGAATCTCATAAGAAAGAGGCTAAAAAAGTTCAGAAAGATTAACCTCAAGTGGAGGAAGATGAAGAGCCAGAAAGGGCACCATATGAGGATGAAGTAATTTACCCTCAACGTCTTCGAGAGTCGACTTCGTATGGCAACTATAAGGAGAATGATATGCTAGATATATTTCGACAAGTCAAGATCAATATACCTCTCTTAGACATCATCACCCAAATTCCACCCTATGCTAAATTTCTGAAGGACCTCTGTACGCAGAAAAGGAAAAGTAAAACTAAGGTCCCAAAAAAGATTTTGTTGATTGAACAAGTGAGTTCAATCTTACTGAGTGATACTCCACCTAAGAGGAAAGATCCTGGTGCTCCCATTATTTCTTGTGTCATTAGTGACCAAAAGATTGGTAAATCTCTTCTTGACCTCGGTGCGAGTATTAATTTATTACCTTACTCAGTCTATCAACACCTAGGGTTGGAAGAGCTCAATCCTACCTCGGTGGTGCTTCAATTGGCAAACAGATCAACTAAACAACCAAGAAGAATTCTAGAGGATGTAATTGTTCAAGTGGGTAAGTTCTACTATCCTCTAAACTTTGTGGTGTTAGACATAGAACTTGACCACATATACAGGAGACATATCCCTGTTATTTTAGGAAGACAATTTTTAGCTATGGCGAATGCGTGCATTAATTATAGGATAGGGGCGATGGATCTATCTTTTGGGAATATGAAGGTAGGGATGAATGTTTTTATACAGGTTATCAAATCATTACACCGGTCGAGTGCTTTAATGTAGAAGAAGTCAATAAGACTTGTAAAGAACCGGTACCTCGGAGTTGAGCAAGAAATGACATGGATGTTGTGATTGAAAGGTCAAATACAAAGTTTGACACGTAGGAGGATCAACACCACTCTAATTTAGAAGTGATCATTGTATTTGAAAGAGCTCTAGGTTTGCAGCCAGGGGATGAGCCAAGAGATTCGCCTGAATCTCCATTTGTGTCACCAGCGGCATTGGTATCCAACAACTCACTTTACAAGATTGGGTTGTATGACGACACTGAGGGTCAAAATAAGAGCTTAGTGACGAATAAGCATGATGTGGAGGATGTTAGAGATGATCAATTGTCACGAACTTTTAGAAAACCTACTAAGGATGACCCCCCCCTCTTAAGGACACCTTTCTAGATGAACTAGTGTTAGGTATACACATAGTAGAAAATTTATATGCCTGGGAGGATCCACGATTGAGAGATAAGTGTGAGGGGATACGAAGTTGTGCGTATAAGGATGCTCGGAGTTACATAGCTCGAACAAGAGTACATCATGCTAAGCATGTTCATCTTAAGTTCCTTAAGCTTGACCAGAAATGTCAATGTAATCCAAAGTTGAAAGTGTTTCTAGATAAACTCCGACAAAGATGGGATGGACCATATAGAGTTAGATCGGTATACCCCCGCGGAGAAGTATGATTAGATAAAAGGTTAGGGATACATGTGCAGAGACTGAGATATTATAAGGAGATTGATCCGAGACCGAAATTTATGGTATTTGTCCATTTAATGGAGAGTGATGAATTGGTGGAGGGAACATTACATAAGGTGTTGATTGAGGATATGTTGGACACATTACCCTTACATGGGGTGAAGTTAGAACGTGACAGGGGGGTACTTTATATGGTGATTATTGTTCTATATTTGATGTCATGGATAGTACTGATTGTCCACATGTGAGAACACTGAGAAAGTTACCTCCTATATGTTGTCCTATGATTAGAGCAACTGTTGCAAAGAGGAAGGGTGTTGGATAGCCCTTTGAGTGGCCATGTCGTGCCAACGACGTTAAACATTGGTCCTAAGCTATAAAAGTTAGTTTCTAGCCTCGGTTTGTAGAACATGATGTCATTTAATTTATGTAATTTCAATTCTTAGAGATTGTAGACCCTTAATGCCAAATCTATGCAATTTAAATTTCGTAGGGATTATAGGCTCTTAAGGCCAAATCTTTGTTATTTTATTTTAATAAAAAAAAAAATCATTCCTTGTGCTATATTGAGTAATGATTTCTGGAAAGTAATGATAAATGATAGGTGCTCAACATTGTCTATTTTAAGCCTCTATCTTGCATTACTTATGTCCTTACATTCCATTATTTGGTATTTTTATGTCTTTTGGGTGTTTAAGCGTGTTTTAGGAGCTTAATGAATAAAAAGAGCTAACTTTAGTGAATTAACCAAGCACATGTTCATTTCTATTCAAGAGGAGAGCAAAAGAGGTGTTTTCAAGCAAAAATTGTTTCCCGGAAGGCGAAAATATCATTTTTCGGAGCCGTAACTTCAAGAATCATACTGAGGGAGTCGATGGGGTTTGAATGGAGCAACTATCGAGAAAAGTGGTTTTCATGAAGAATCTACGCTTAAGCCTACGCTTTCAGAAGCAAAAACTGGCCAGAAAGTGAAGTTTTACGCTTGAACCTACGCTTAAAGCGTAGCTACAGTGTTTTCAATACAATTTTTTAGTCAACTTCGGCCAGTCATATATCAATAAACATAGGTCCAAATGGGGTGATTCTTGAGCCTATCATCAAGATCATGAAGTCATCTTTCCAACGATATATTATATGCCTCCATACAATATGTGTAGCTCCATATATGATAAAATGAGTGAGAGGTGTTCTGTAGAAAAAGCTAGAAATTTCAGATTCGGGCCAAAATCCTATTTTGACCTGGATGACTTTAAGTTCGACCCCAACACCTCTATACATGAAAGATACACATATTATACATCATATATTAGGGTTTTTCTTGGTTGGGTGAGAAATTACCAAAAAGGGAAACCATTAGGGTTTCCCTTGACTTTGTCTTTAAATACCAAGCTTTGCTACAGATTTGGGGGACTTCTGTCCACATAATTTTAGGACTTCTTTTTACCCAATTTTCAGACCATCTATTCAAATATCATTCAAAGGTAGGAGTCATTCAAGACCTAGAGATCTGGAGAAGACGACCATGGAGGGCGATTCTACATCAACGATGCATTCTACTTCTACCATGAGAGGCTAAAGCCGTATCTAGGGTTTTCTAGCAAAACCGTATCCAAGTAATATAGATTTTATCTTTGTTTTCAATTGTAACAAAGGGAACCTGTGACCGTACTGTGATGATTGTAGTAGATAAGAAGCCATTTTTATTCTTGACACAAAATTTTATATTTGTTCTAAATTCTTGTCTTAGATGGAATGAATATAGTATTTTACACAACCATGATTATTCACTATAGGTTGGAACTCGGATGCTTAATTTATGGTTTTCTACACAATGGTGGTAATAAAACTTGAAACCATAGGTTGACAAAGGCCATGCCTTGGCGATTTGAGATAGATATGATTTTATTTTATTTTCATGTATTAGGAGTATATTAGAGTAATTTAATTGGCATGCACTAATCAGGTCAGTCATGAGATGGGTTGTCGTAATCCGGTTGATGGTAATCCTTTTTGGGGTCGTATTTAGCTATTTACGATACGACTTGATTCATAGTTTATGAATCGCCCTCTTGCAATTGTTACATTGATAGAATTATATTATGTGGTTAGTGGAGCGATGAAAATTCTGGTTTTCTCTCTCTCTTGAATCATAAACCAATTTACTTTATTTTTTAGAATAATTTAGTAATTTAGATAATTTGGTCTTCGACCACCAAAACAAACAGCTTTTCAAATATATAACAAATTGTTTTTGAATTATTAAAGTGAACAATCTTAGTCTCTGTGGGATCGATATCCCTTACTCAAACCGTTGTTATTCTACAATGATACGTGCGCTTGCGTAGGGTAAAACCTAATGCTGTCATAAGAGGTTATTTTTAACAAATATTTTTAACCCCTCTAGACAGACATCAAGTTTTTGGGGCCGTTGCCGGGGACTTAGCATTGTTCAATAGCTTTAGTAGTTTATTTATATTGCGTTATTATAGTTGTAGGTAATGTTAGATTTTTGTGTGATTGACAGGTACTCTGAATAACACAAAGGGATTTGGTGGAGGAGTGAAAGTTGCGTCGTTGGACCTCTTATGAGTTTTAATTTATCTTAATTTTGCACATAATTTTAGCTTTATTTCTGTTAATAGTTAGAAGAGTTTAGAAGTAGTTAGTTTTATTTTCTGAAAAATAAAATAAAATTTGCAGTTATCGTGTAAACTGATTCTGATTTTTGTAAACGAGGTGATGTGTTTGACTGAAAAAGTGCCACTGAACAAAACTCACTATATTTAGTGAGCCCAATTAATTTTAGGCCTAAATACGTCGTTTAGGACCTCAAAACTGCGATTTTGTGATTATCAAAAGAAAACAAAAAGTTTTGGATTTCGAGAAGATGCCGGACCGTAATGCTGATACAAGGAAGGCACCAGCCACATCTTTAAAGGGATATTATGCGTCGTTCGTGTATGAATCGTATGCTAAATTTTTAGAAGAAGATGGAATCAAACACTATGAGATCAAATCTAGTGTCATTAATATGCTTCTGAAGTACTTTGGACTTAGGATTAAGGACCCATACCAACACATAAATGATTTCTTAGAAGTAGCCTCTATTGTTAGGATGATAATTTATCCAAGAATGACTTATGAGTGCGATTATTTC
Organism: Cornus suecica; assembly: GCA_963922005.1. Taxonomy (NCBI): domain Eukaryota; kingdom Viridiplantae; phylum Streptophyta; class Magnoliopsida; order Cornales; family Cornaceae; genus Cornus; species Cornus suecica. Next base: position 37,626,154 of record OY998246.1, on the reverse strand, counting down.
CTTGGTCGCTGAGGGAAGGAGCCAAAAGATGGTATATCAAATTGGCTAAAGCAATTAAAATTGATTGGGAAGCCCTTAAAAAAGAATTCATAGAAAAACATTATCCCATAGGAAAGACCTTAAAAGCACAAGATACAATCAAAAGTTTTAGAGAGTTGCCTGGTAAGCAGTTTAATGATGCGTGGGAGAGATATAATGAAATCTTGTATAAGTGTCCCCACCATAGGTTCTTTGAACATGATATAGCTAAGAATTTTTACATGGGACTTGGAGATACACATAAGACTTTGATAGATGCGTCAACATAAAGTCAATTTATCCTGAAGCCGGTAAAAGAACTTTTAGAGTTGTTTGACAATATTATGGAGAATACGATTCAATATGAATCTAAGTTGAGGTCTAGAGGTGCACAAGATAGAAGTTCTGAGAAAGCTGATGTTGTGTATCATGATGATGTGAGAGATTCAATGGCATTGATAGGAGATAAACTAGAAAGAATTAACAAGCTTCTTCAGCGAAGTCATTCTCCTCCTAGAGAAAGGTTAGAATTAGAAGTAGAGTATTCTCAAAATGAGTGTCAAGACATAATGGTTGTCGATGCCCATGCATCGTGGAACTATTCAAATAATGCTCCTTTCACTAATTCATACACCTCAAATGCCAGAAATCACCCACTTTTGTCCTATATATCTACAAATGTGGAAAACTCACCACCAAGGGTCCAACAAGGATAATTGTCTAATCCACAACCAAGGTTCTAATAAATTCATTAATCATTTGACTCTCAACCAACAATCATGGCTCAAAACCCTCAATTAAGTTACCAACCCAAACAACTATCCAATAATTCTCAGGCTCTCCAGCTATTCAATAATAATCAGGCCCTCAAGTCATTCAATAATAATTAGGTTGTCCAACCATATAACTACCAGATCCAGCCTCAAGGAAACCAAACCCAAGGATTCAATCCAAATTAAGCTTACCCTCCATATCTTTAAAACCATCTCCAACATCAAAATTCAACTCAAAATCCACCACCAAGACCACCTAGCTTTGAATAAGAGGTGATGAGTTCCATGAGGGAGTTTTAAAATCAATCTAATGATTCTCAGCTGACCATCCAAACACTAAATTCTCATTGTCAATTCATTGCTCAAATAGGTGCCCAAATGGCACAACTAGCGAATGTTGTGGATAGGATAAAGAGAATATTGCCTAGTCAGTCCATAGCTAAACCAAAGCCACAACAAGCACTGGATCTTGGATCCTTCACTAATGAGACTCGTCATGAGACAGTCCAAGCAGTCACAAATTTGAGAAATGGAAGATAAGTGGATAATAAGGCTGAGGAGCAACATGAGGAGAGGCTGAAGAAGTAAAAGGCCAAAGAAGTTCAAAGAAAGGCAGAAGAAAAAGCTCAAAAGAAAGAGGCTGAGAAAGTTCAAAAAGATCAACCTCGAGTAGAGGAAGATGAAGAGTCATAAAAGGCACCATATGAGGAGGAAGCACCATTCCCTCAATGTCTTAGAAAACCAACCAAAAATGGTAAGAATAAAGAGTCAGACATGTTGGAGACATTCCAAAAAGTCAATTTTAATTTGCCTCTCTTAGACATTATAAACCAAATTCCACCATATGCTAAGTTTTTTAAAGACCTCTGCACACAAAAGCGAAAGAGTAGAGCAAAGTATCCAAAGAAAATACTATTGACTGAGCAAGTAAGTTCATTACTTTTGAGCGATACACCACCTAAGAGGAAAGATCTCGGTGCTCCCACTATTCCATGTGTCATCGGTGACCATGACTTTGGTAGAGTTTTTCTTGATCTAGATGCGAGTATTAACTTGTTTCCTTATTTAATCTACCAACAACTAGGGTTGGGTGAGCTCAGTCCCACTACGGTCATTCTTCAATTAGCAAACAGATCAACTAAACAACTGAGAGGAATTCTGGAGGATGTCATTGTTCAATTGGGTAAGTTATACTATCATGCAGACTTTGTGGTGTTAGACATGGAACCTGACCACAGATCAAGGAGACATATCCATGTCATCTTAGGAAGACCGTTAATTATAAAATAGGGGTTATGGATATATCTTTTGGGAATCTAGAGATGAGGATGAATGTATTTCATATCAACCATCAATTACCGGAACCAGCCGAGTGTTTTAATATTGATGAGGTGGTTGAGGAAGTGGTACCTCAGAAGAGTGGAGCAAGAAATGACCTGAATGTTGTGATTGAATGGTCAAATACAAAGTTTGACATGTGGGAGGATCAACACCACTCTAATTTAGAAGTGATCACTGCAATTAAAAGAGCTCTAGGTTTGCAACCAGGGGAGGAGCCAAGAGATTCGCCTGAATCTCCATTTGTGTCACCAGTGGCATTGGTGCCCGATAACTCACTTTATAAGATTGTGTTGTATAACGGCACTGAAGGTCAAGAGAATAGCTTAGTGATGAATAAGCAAGATGTGGAGGCAAAGTTTGAAAACTGGGAGGATCAACAACAATCAAATTTAGAAGTTATCGCGGCATTGGAAGTTGTTTTGTACTCGCAGCCAGAGAGCACACCAAAAGAGTCAGCTGGACCTCAACTTATTCCTCCACAAGAGTTGATGCCTGAGAGTGCACTTCAAGAAATAGTGTTGTGTGGGTTAATTGAGGATTAAGAGGATGGCGTATTGAAGGATAAAAAGGGTGTGAAAACTGTGAGAGCTTATCATTTAACTCGAACGGTCATAGAGCCTACCAAGGATGACACCCCTTTTAAGAATCCCTTTCCATATAAGCGAATGTTGAGTATAAATAGGTAGACAAGTTGTATGTCTGGGAAGATCCGCGATTAAGAAATGAGTGTGAATGGATACGAAATTGTGCGTATAAGGATGTTCAAATTTACATAGCTCGGACAAGAGTACATCATGCTAAGCATGTTCGTCTTAAATTCTTTGAGCTTGGCCGGAAGGGACGGCGATGTAATTCAAAACTGAAATTGTTTCCAAGTAAGATCCGGTTAAGAAGTGACAGACCATTTAGAGTTAAATCGGTTTACCCCCACGGAGAGGTAGGTTTTGGAAATGAGAGGTTAAAGAAGCGTGGTTAGCGGCTAAAGATTTATGAGAAAATTGATCCAGGATCGTAATTTATGGCATCTGTTAGTTTAATGGAGCGTGATGAATTGGTGGAGGGAACATCACATAAGGTGTTGAAGGAGGATCTGTTGGACACATTGCCCATTAATGGGGTGAAGTTAGAATGGGACAGATGAGGTATTATATATGGTGATTATTGTTCTACATTTGATGTCATGGATAATACTAATTGTCTACAGGTGAGAACACTGAGAGAGTCGCCTCCTATATTTTGTCCTATGATTAGGGGAAGTATTGTAGAGAGGAAGGGTGTTGGATAGCCTTTGAGGAGATGTCATGCCAACGACGTTAAACATTGGTCCTAGGTTGTGAAAGTTAGTTTCTAGCCTAGGTTTGTAGAATAAGATATCATTTAATTTATGTAATTTTAATTCTTAAAGACTGTAGTCCCTTAAGGGCAAGTCTTTGCAATTTCAATTTTTAAAGATGGTAGACCCTTAAGGCCACGTTTTTGCAATTTAAATTCATAGAGATTGTAGGCCTTTAAGGCCAAATCTTTGTTATTTTATTAATAAAAATTTATTTATTCCTTGAGCAATATGTTGATAATTTCCGGATATTTTTTATGCAACTTCTTTTCCCTTGCTATGATATTGGGTATGTGTATTTTGTTGAGCATATCTATAGGTTATCCAAGTCAAGTTTGGGGGAGGAGATCAAGTGTTGTATTGTGAAGATCCGGAATCACGCTTCAAGGGTAACTATACTATTTCATTTGTTTTATTAACCATGGGACATGGTTTGTTTTAAGTTTGGGGGTGAGGGTATAGTTTAGGAATGAAAGAAAAAAAAATTTGAAAAATTAAAAAAAAAAATTGGAATGAAATTCTTTGTTTTCACGCATGATTCTTTTGCATTACAAGTTGAATGAATTTGTATTTATGATGCATGAGTAGTATATGTTGTGATATTCCCATTCATGAGAGTAATAATTAGACCGAGCTAAGTGAAAGTGATGTGGTTTTACATGGGTAAGTGAATTAGTGAAATTGAAACCGAAAAAGACAATCTTGACCTATAAAGCACTAGCACACATTCACTATGGGCAAAACAGTGAATCTTTAACTATGTAGTTGAAATAATAATTTTGCCACAATAAAAGGGGAGATGTTATTGTTGAAATGGAGAAAGTTGAAAATATATTGTGAAAAATAAAATTCAAAAAGTAGTTATTCAATCTGAGTAACCGGGCATTGGTATCACCAATATCATTGTTCACGTAAAAAGGGGAGAAAACTAATAAGCATAAATCCCAATAAAGAAACTCGGGCCCAGTTGGTTGGGATTAAAAATTGTCCCAGGAAAGTCCGGAGTTTAGAAAGAAAAAAATGGATGAAAAGATGAAAATAAGAGTTTTTATGAAAAAACGACAAAATTTAATCAATGAAGTAGGAGAAGAGGAATTGAAGTACTATGGTAGAATGTTCACAAAAACACGGGAAGGTTATCTGGATTGGGAGTAGAAAGTAACGAAGTCATTCAATTTAGTGAAAACCATTCACGACACAAAGCTCAAGATAGTTGTTGTTCAGTAATGAGTGGGAATATTTGCATTTATATTGTCTTATGCATTGTATTATGACTTGGTTAATGCGTGTGTGAACTCATGATTACGTGATTGTAGAGAATGGAGAATTGTGGGTAATATATCTAACTCTCAGGAGACTTAACTCGTCCACTCGGTGTTGCCGAGGGGTTTAAAAGGCTTATTACACGTGCTAAGTGTAATCGTCTATCCTCACGAAAGCAAGGGAGTATTATAGATTAGTGCAGATTAGTATAAAATAGTTAGGAAAAAATCATCATAGGCTATGTTTAGATAGTTTTCCTAAATTAATTGTTAAGGGACTAGCACTACGTAAGTTTAGGGGTGTGATAGGTGCTCAACATTATCCATTTTAAGCCATATCTTGCATTAGTTATGTCCTTACATTCCTTTATTTTGTATTTTTATGTCGTTTGTGTGTTTACGCGTATTTCAAGAGCTTAATAAAGAAAAAGAGCTAACTTTAGTGAATTAAGCAAGGACATGTTCATTTATATTCAAAAGGAGAGCAAAATAGGTGTTTTCAAGCAAAAAGTGTATCTCGGAGGGCGAAAACATTATTTTTCGGAGCCGCAACTTCAAGAATCATACTGAGGGAGTTGAGGGGGTTCAAATGGACCAACTATCGAGAAAAGTGGTTTTCATGAAGAATCTACGCTTAAGCCTATGCTTTCAGAAGCAAAAAGTGGCCAGAAAGTGAAGTTTTACGCTTGAACCTACGCTTAAAGCGTAGCTACAGTGTTTTCATCACAAATTTTCAATTAATGTCAGATAGTCATATCTCAGTAAAACAAGGTCCAAATAGGGTGATTCTTGAGCCTATCATCAAGAACTTGAAGTCATCTTTCCAACGATATATCATACGCCTCCATACAATGTGTGTAGCTCCAGATATGATAAAAAGAGTAAGAGGTGTTCTGTAGAAAAAGCTAGAAATTTCAGATTCGGGCCAAAATCTTATTTTGACCCGGATGACTTTAAGTTCGACCCCAACACCTCTATACATGTAAGATACACATATTATACATTAGATATTAGGGTTTTTCTTGATTCGGTAAGAAATTACCAAAAAGGGCAACCATTAGGGTTTCTTTTGACTTTGTCTATAAATACGAAGCTTTGCTACAAATTTGGGGGACTTCTGTCCACATAATTTTGGGACTTCTTTTTACCCAATTTTCAGACCTTCTATTCACATATCATTCAAAGGTAGGAGCCATTCAATACTTAGAGATCTGGAGAAGACAACCATGGAGGGCGATTCTACATCAACGATGCAGTCTACTTCAACCATGAGCGGTTAAAGCAGTATCTAGGGTTTTCTAGCAAAACCCTATCCAAGAAATATAGATTTTATATTTGTTTTCAATTGTAACAAGGGGAACCTGTGACCGTACTGTGATGATTAGAGTAGATAAGAAATCGTTTTTATTCCTGACACAAAATTCTATATTTGTTCTAAATTCTTGTCTTAGATGAAATAAATATAGTATTTTAAACAACCATGATTATTCACTATAGGTTGGAACTCGGATGCTTAAGTTATGGTTTTCTACACAATGGTGGTAATAAAACTTGAAATCATAGGTTAACACAGGCCATGCCTTGGTGATTTGAGATAGACATGCTTTTATTTTATTTTTATGCATTAGGAGTATATTAGAGTAATTTAATTGGCATGCACTAATCAGGTCAGTCATGAGATGGGTTGTCGCAATCCGATTGATGGTGATCCTTTTTAGGATCGTATTTAGCTATTTGCGATACGACCTAATTCACAGTTTATGGATCGCCATCTTGCAATTGTTACATTGATAGAATTATATTATGTGATTAGTGGTGTAGCGATAAAAACCCTAGTTTTCTCTCTCTCTTGAATCAAAAACCAATTGACTTTACTTTTTAGAATAATTCAGATAATTTGGTCTTCAACCACCAAAACAAATAGTTTTTCAAAGATATAACTCATTGTTTTCTAATTATTAAAGTGAACAATCTTAGTCTCTGTGGGATTGGTATCCCTTACTCAAGCTGTTGCTATTCTATAATTGATACGTTCGCTTGTGTAGGGTAAAACCTAACGCTGTTATAAGAGACTATTTTTAACCCCTCCAGACAAGCATCAATGAATTTCTTCTTCCTTTGCTATGATATTGGGTATTTGTGCTTTGTTGAATATTTATACATGTAGCTCAATTCAAGTTTGGGGGGAGAATGGACATGAAGAGAGGAAATTATGGAACTGTGCTTCAAAGGTAACTATATTCTTTTTCATGTGTATGATGGTGAACCATGAGGAAATGGTTTAATTTATGTTTGAGGGAAAGGAATAGTTGGTTGGTTATAAGGAATGATTGGGAAAAAAATTCACAAAAATTTAAAAAAAAATTGGAGAAATTCTTTATTTTTACGCATGAGTGTTTTGCATTGCAAGTTGATTGAGTTTGTGTTTATAGTGCATGAGTAATATGTGATGTGATATTCCCGCTCATGAGAGTAATGGTTAGATTGACTTAATGAAGTGATGTGGTTTTACATACATGAGTGAATTAGTAAAATTGAAACCGAGAAAGATAACCTTGACTTATGAGCACAAGTACACATTCACTATGGGAAAAATAGTTAATCTTTGACTATGTAGTTGAAAAATTAATTTTGCCACAATAAAAGGGGAGAAGGGGAGATGTTATGTTTGAAATGGAAAAAGTTGAAAATTTATTTTGAAAAATAAAATGCAAAAAGTAGTTCTTCGATCTGAGTAACCGGGCATTGGTATCACCAATATCATTGTTTGCGTAAAAAGGGGAGAAAACTAATGAGCATAAATCCTAATAAAGAAGCTAGCGCCTAGTTGGTTGAGACTAAAACCCTCGCTGGAAAGTCCGGAGCTTAGAAAGAAAAAAAGGGATAAAAGTGGAAAGTTTGAAAGATGATTTTTAAAGAAAAATGGCAAAATTTGATCAATGAAGTAGGAGAAAAGGATTTGAAATACCATGGTAGAATTTTCACAAAAACACGGAGGGTTGTCTAGATTGGAAGTAGAGAGTAACGAATTCATTCACTTTGGTGGGAATCATTCATGACACGAATCTTGAGATAGTTATTGTTCGGTAATGAGTGGGAGTATTTATATCCATATTATCTTATGCATTATACCATGGCTTGATTAATGAATGTCTGAATGCATGAATGTGTGAGAATAAAGAATGGAGATGTTATGGGTAGTATAGCTAACCCTCACAAGACTTCACTCGTCCACTAGGGGTAACCTAGGGTGTCACACCCCAAATTCCTAGGACTCCGAAACCCGAGCCTAAGAGCTAAGGGAGTGATTGCGGAAGTAAAAAGAAATGAGAACCAACGAAATTCAATCATCAAATACCCACGAAAGGGTAAAATGATCTGATACCACGCTGTCACGCCCCTAAGATTCCCGAAACTCAAATATAGAGAATCAGCGAATCTCCAAGGGATGACTCTAGTCAAGCGACTACTAGAGTCAACAACAACAAAGAGACACATGGAATAAGAATAAAAATATACTCCATGTCAAGTAGAATGCTAAAAACTCACTAGCATCTTCCAATACCAACTGACACGCTCCTAAATTCCTAAGACTCCCGAACAGGGACATCCGAGGAATCCAGGATGTGATCCTTAATACAAATGACCAACTAAGACATCATTAACCAAGAAAACATATGGGTTAATGGTAGAAATGGTATATTTAATACCCAAATGGATAATAAACAAAGCAGCGGAATCTAACAAAAATCCGGCAGAATTCCGTTTGTAAATGGAACATCCGGACAACAACCACAACACAAGAACCTGCCAATAGCAATTCAATAATCACAATGGCTTCCAAGCCCCACATTCATCAATCCTACTAGGGCCGAGATAATGGAAAGAAACCAAAACCCCTCTAAACCCTCTAATAATCAACAGAGCCACAAATGCTCGAATAAGATACAGTAAAACACCTAGCTGTGCAGAATAGATACAATAACCATTAGAAAGAATAAATACAGGAACTAAAGAATACATCAACAGGGATATGCCAACAGACTGGCTCCCAAAAGAAAATACATAACAATCCCATAACAATCGGTAGAGAAACTGAAAGTGGATACCTATCGTCCCCAAACCCAGTCGTGTTGCAACCGTAACCGCATCACCCAACGCAACTCCAAAACCTGTAACAAGGAAACAAAAGAAAGCTGTCGTCGCACTGCATCCTGCTCATAGCTGTATATTTCCTGCAACCTGGCGTGGAATACCAGGGGGCGAATGAAATTCCCCTGTGAGCAAATAAGCTCAGTGGGAAAAGATACTCTAACTACCACATCCTCTGGCAGTTTAGGTAATGCTAAACTATCTAGCAAGATATATATATAGCCCAACTAATCTCATCCACGCAAAACTCAAGGCACGCTCATATACTACCGTACATAAGTATATAACGGGGATATATATATATATACACGTATATATATATAAGTATAAATACACAACAAGATTCTACAAGGTACGACTAAGACTCGTACTCTAAGTACTCATACCGGTAGTCTACACTACTCTCACCAACGTACATTAGGTACACGACACCCAGGTCAAATCTAACAAGTTCTCAAGCACTCACGACGCTAACTAGAAATCTAAATAGAGGGGAAACACACTCACCTCTAATATCCACAGGGATCAAAATCCATCACTAGTACCAAGGAATACTCATAACTCACTCCCCGATAACGCAGGAGGAAAAGTACTCACGTCCTTGCGTACTAACACAACCGTCATCCATATATATATATATATATATATATATATTGTAAATGTACAATATATATATATATAACAAACCTCATCCCATTCCTAAGGAAAATCTACCTCTCAAAGGCTAGATCACCTCAATCATATCACCATACCATAAATCATATCGACCTCATGATACTATCATCAATAGGGTCAATCACATCACTAACACTCTCACCTTAGGCGAGGAAAACCACCCAATCAAATCACTAAGAGTACACGAACTTAACTCACAAGAACGACCACCTCAGGGTCACCAAAGCAAAGCGAAGGAAAAGACTTCCCAATGCTAAACCAACAAATAACCGAGACGACAACGTCAAGGTTAAGAATACCCGAGCAAGGAATAACACCATAAGTGAACAAGGAAAGAACACCAAAAGGGAACAAGGAAACCAAAAACGAATGGCCGAGAGTGGGAGTAATAAAAAGATGAATCCCAGAGATTCAATAGTTTTTAAGAAAAAGGGTTTCAAACTCGAACCAATCATTTTGGTATCCATGCCCCTAACGTAAGAAAAACTCATATCACCTAGGTGGTGATACCAACAACCCAGAAAAGGGAAAGGCAACACTATATGTGTGCACTGAACAACAACAAGCCTCAATCCGAGACTTAAGCATGATAGGAAACAAAGGTGAAACAATGGAACACCTTTCAAAACTCTACAAGATGAGATATTGAGAAAAAAGTCTCGAAATCTCAGAATCCCAAGAAAATAATAAAATGGTTTTACTTTTAAGAACCACATAGTAAAAATGACCGTCTTGCCCCCGATCTCCGTCAATTGCCATCACCGGCTTTTAAAAGTTGAAAATCTTTTCAAAAAAGATCCTAAGATCAGTTTATAAGTATTAAAACTTTTCATTTTACGGGGGTAGGCGAAAACGGGTTTTTCCTTTTAAATATAAACAGTTTGTTTCAAGGTTTAGAAAACACCGTTTTCGAAATGACAGCCACATAAGAATGAACAACTCCACGGATTCCTATAATGCCCAAAAGGACAGTAAAGGAAGAACAACACGTTGGACTCACGGAAGACAACCATCCGTTTCCAACTCCACCAAATCAAATGACAACACGTGGAAGAGGTTCGGCACCACGCCGTAATCGACAACTCAAGGAATGACATAGAAGTCAACGACTACGTACTAGCGTACAAAACACAGTACAAGGAATGCTTAAGGGAAGGGACTAAGCATAAGAATCAAGACTGTCAGACTACAGTACCTCGAGTACTTAATGAATCCCTAATCATAACCTCTTCTCATCAATCAAATCTCACACAACTCATCACTCGCCTTCTCTAAGGCCTCAATTATCAATTGACACAAAAATCATCCCTAACCTCAAATCTTCAAAAGAGTTCACACAACTAACCACGATCACCAAACTACTAACCACAATCACAGGGCTACTAACCACAATCACAAGGCTGCTAACCACAATCTCTAAGGCCTCAACTCAAGTCAAGCCCACGGTCCACCACTAGCCTCCGCTAGCCACATGAATCACTATGCCAACACGCATAACCTCCCCCAAGGGTACTAAGGTATACAACAAGTACAAGGATATACGTTTCATTATACTTATTAATTATGGCATATTATCATTTTCTTCCACATTAATTACTTTCAACTGAGCATTTATAAAATATGAATTTAATTTACAATATTCATAAATAGCATGCTCCAACAACACATGTAATATAGCACATATACATGTCAAACGAGATCACATAAATAATAGGCTGTGTAATGTGACTCAACACTCCCCGTGATACTCACACACAACACACCCTTCCCAAGGGTAACGGATACAAACTCTGTCCACTCATCATAGTGTAGAGTTACCACACCGACCCTTCCCAAGTGATTTTTCTCTCTATCACTTCAACAGGGAAGGCAGTTGTACGAGAGCCCAGCTTGCAAATCCGTACGCCATGACTACCCTTGAGTCAAGAACATAAGCCTCCACCCGGACTCTTAACTCACATTTGCCGGATTTTTAGTTCCGTAAGCGTGATACCTCCTGGCCAGTTGTTGTGATGATCCGACACAAACGTCTACTCGTGCCCCACGCACAAAGGAAGTAGACCACACCAAATGAACTATCTCTGCCAATGGTGAAACCGTGCACTACATGCACCAACACCCATGTGCTCACACGACATGGTGTACAATCAAATCATATATCAATCATAAATATGTAATACATCATATTTATAAAAATACCCACATAGTAATATAAATCTCAAAATCTCTTTTCATGCTTTAAAATACAATAAAGCAATTAAATCATATGAAAACAGTTTCATATACATTTCATGTTTTCAAAATATATTTTCTTTAATTCCTTAGAAAATATTTCAATTTCAATTAACATGTCTTTTCAAAATAATTTAAACAAATAATCCACGTAACAAAAAGGGGACCTAGAATAGCGTCTAAGTCTCTCACGTCCAACGTTTACAAATCTTCTAGCTCATTTAATTCTCAAAGGAATTTCTAAGTCGTCTATTCCTATTCAATTCAATTAGGAATATATTTAATCTCGTAGGAAATAATTTAACTAATTTTCTTAAATTAATTCCTAAGTCCAATTCCGATTCTAAACGAATTATAGATATTTAAATTAACAATTTAATATATCTATAATAAATTAAATAAGGGTTTTGCACCCCTAAACTACTTCAATAATGCGGAGTGATAAATATAATTTCCCACCTAATTTATACGTTACCGAACAGTCCGAACAGCACAGTACCAGCGCCCGAATATGAAGCCCGCCGACCAAAATCGTCCAAAAACTATTTCGAATATATCGAAATGTCCGTCCCGACAACCTATACGATATATACGAAGCCCATTAATAATCGGTTAATTAATTGGGTTAAATCTAAAATACCCCAAACGAAAACTATAACCTATAAATGCGATTTTCGGGCAAATCGTTCAACGTAAAATCACGAAATTAATATATAACGGATACCATGTATATACGGAGCTACTCACCAAAAATTGGCTCAAACCGATCACCGAAAGGTCGCCGAAAAATTGGCCGAAGCCTGGCCGAAGCTCCCTGGTGCGTCGTCTTGCGCGAACCAGCGCCACCTTGCGCCGCTACGGCCTCCTGCGCCGCCGCATGGCCCAACCGACGACCACCATGGGTCGCCGCCACCCAAGCCGACCCTGCCGTCGTCGTCCGTCACGAACCGCCGCCGAACCGCTGCTGCTACGCGCGGCAACCAGTCGCGCAGCTCCCTTCCATGGCCTGCTCTCTCCTCAGCCGGCCTCCCTCTCTCTCTCTAGCTGCAATGATGGTGAAGAAGATGAGGTGTAGCTCAGTCGTGTGGAGATAGAGGAGAAACGAAGGAGATGAAACAGATCTGTAAAGTGTAGTAGGTCGTATACAGGTGTATATGCATATATATGATATATCGCACAACTAGCCCATCATTTCTCCATAATCACAAAATAACCCCCACTAAAATATATATATATATAATTAAATATATATATATACAGTAACCCCAATAATTATCGGGAACGTCCGAACCTAATCTCGTAAGCCCGAATTAATAACGGGGCGCCCAATAAAATATATCGGGATAGAAACCCAAACGTCGGGATACTAAACGCCCGGTCCAATTAAAACTCGTCGTCACTCAATCGAAACACTAATCATTAAACGTCGAATCGAAACCGCGTAATCGATAACGATAATTCACGAACTCGTCAAAGAGAAACCATAAAGTCATCTAGTCGACTTTAAAACTAAACGCGAAAAATTTACAGGTATCAAATATCAAGAATAAATAATACGTCATGAACAAGTGACGTCATTACTGAAATTAAAATTTAAATAATTTCAGAAAAAGGAAAATAACACGGGGTGTTACATAGGGGTTTAAAAGGTTTGTTACACGTGCTAAGTGTAATCGTCGACCCTCATGAAAGCAAGGAATTATGTTAGATTAGTTAGAGTAGTTAGATTAAAAATCATCACAGGAAAGTTTCTTTGAGTTCATTGCTAAGGGACTAGTAATATTTAAGTTTGGGGGTGTGATATGTATCAATTGTTAGACATTTTGACCCATTAACTCACTATAGTTACGTCATTTCATTCTATTATTTAGTATTTTTATGCCATTTACATGTTTATGTATGTTGCAGGAGCTTAATGAATAAATAAAGCTAACTTTGGTGAATTAACCAAGTACACGTTCGTTTATATCCAATAGGAGAGTCAAAGAGGTGTTTCCGAGACAAATTGGCTCCCGGAGGGCAAAAACAGTATTTTATAAAGTCGTCACTTCAAGCAAAAAGTATCGTGGAATCAAGACAGTAATTTTGGCACAGTTTGCACCTACGCCTTAGGCAAAGTATAGTGGTTTTCATGAAAAAACCTACACTCAAGCCTATGCATACAGAAGCAAAAAGAGGCCAGAAAGTGAAGTTTTACGCTCAGGCTATGCCTGAACCTACGCTCAAGGTACGCCTAACCTATGCCTAAGGCGTAGGTGTAGCAGGAATTTTCTAATTTCTGCTACAATTCCCGATCTATCCTCGTTTTGATTCTATGATGCGTCGACGACTCCCACACCTCAAAGTACGTGTAAAACACATATTATTCATCAGAGAGTAGGTTTTGATTGATTGATGGTGAAATTATCGAAAAGGGCGAACTTAGGGTTTGTTTACACCTTTGTCTATAAATACAAGGCTTCACATCAAAGTTGGGGGTTCGTTAGAGAGTTCTTCCACATTTCCATTTAGAATTGTTGCTGCCATCAAGGTGTGGAGATTCCATTCAGAAGGAAGAATCATTCAAGACCTAGAGATCAAAGGTGGAGGATTATGCAAGGCAATTCTACACCAAAGATGCAATTCACCTCAACCATGATCAACTAACTCGGTATCTAAGGTTTTCTATAAAACCCTAGCCAAGTAATGTAGTTCTTATTTGTTTTCAATTGTAATGAGGGGAAACTGTGACCATATTGTGATGATTGTAGTAGATAAGAGACTATTTTTATTCTTGACACAAACTTATATATTTATTATGATTCTTGTCTTAGACTGAATGAATATATTTATCTTACACAATCATGATTATTCACTATGGGCTTGAACTCAGATGCTTAATTCATGATTTTCTACACAATGGTGGTAATAAAACTTGAAACCCTAGGTTGACACAGGTCATGCCTTGGCGAGTTGATATAGACATGTTTTAGTTTATTTTCATGCATTAGGAGTAGATTAGAGTAATTTAATTGTCATGTACTAATCAGTTCAGTCATTAAATGGGTTGTCGCAATTCTGTTGATGGTATTCCTTTTTGGGGTCATATTTAGCTATTTCGGTACGACCTGATTCACAGTTAATGGATCGCCCTCTTGCAATTGTTACATTGATAGAACTATGTTATGCGGTTAGTGGTGGAGCGATGAAAACCCTAGTTTTCTCTCTCTCATGAATCACAAACCAATTTACTTTTGTTTTGTTTTTAGAATAAATTTAGTTAATTTAGATAATTTTGTCTTCGACCACCAAAACAAACAACTTTTCAGAAATATAACTCATTGTTTTTGAACTATTAACGTGAACAATCTTAGTCTTTGTGTGATCGATATCCCTTACTCAAGTTATTGCTATTGTACAATTGATACGTGCGCTTGCGTAGGATAAAATCTAGCGTCCTTAAAGTATCATTTTTAAAAACATATTTTCTACACACCTGGACTACATCATAAAGCGAACAACGTTATCTGCTATTGCTCTTCGTAGTGGAATAGCTTCCACCCACTTTATGAATAATTTTGTCACGACCAGTACCCACGTGTATCCTTGAACTTGAGGCGTAATTAGCATGATCATGTCTAATGCCCATGTATGAAAAGGCTATAGCATAGATAAACTATGTAGTTCTGCTGCCGGGGCGTGGATGAGATCTTCATAAACTTGACACACGTGACATTTTCGAACAAAATCACCAGCATATCTTTCCATTATTAGCCAGTAGTACCTTGATAGGAAGAGCTGTTGGAATACCTTTCCTGACCCTGATGCCCAAACTCATGAATTTGTTTTAACACATCCCCTATTGCCTCTTCACCAATGCATCTGAGTAACTTTCCCTCAAAACTTTTACAAAACAAGTTCCCATTTTGAAGGACAAATCGTGAAGCCAATTTTCTGAACCGCGACCTGTCCTTTTCCGGCACAAGTCCTTCCTTCAAATAAACAACATACTTCTCTCGCCAGTCATCTACTTTCGAAAAATTTCCTTCACATGCGGAAGGGTAAGCATTATAGTTCTGGCAGTTGCTTTGCAGCTCCTCCATGTCACTTTTCATGCTTGGCCAGAAGTATCTTTCCCGTTGTATACATCTATAGAGGCTTACATCCATTTGTCCGCACATTCTCTCATAAGCCTTTTGTAATAGTTGTTGTACTTCACCCATCGGTACACATTTTTCAAAGATTCCTTCTGCTACTTTATGGTACATCACGCCTGATAGGTCTCAAATGTTAGGTCATTTCATGTCATTATCTGGTGTTTTTATGTCGTATGTATGTTTGAGCATGTTTCAGGGACTTAACAAAGAAATGGAGCTAACTTCGGTGAATTAATTGAGGTGTGTGCTCTTTCTATGCAAAAAATGGAGTCAAGGATGTAGTTTAAGACAAAAATGGCTATCTGGGGGCAAAACTGACATTTCCAGAAGTGGTCGTCAACAGAGAAATGTATCGTGGGTGCAAGACGAGTGTTTTAGTGTATTTTCAAAGAAAAGTGATTTTTCAGAAAACATCTACACTTGTCCCTACGCTTTCAGACTCAAAAAGTGGCTAGAAATCATAAATCTACGTTTGACCCCTACGCTTGGTACCTACACTTGAAGCATAGGTGCAACAAGGAATTTGAGTGCTATGATGGTTTTTTTCTATTTTACCCCTGACTCGACTCCAAAACGTGACTACGACTCCAGACATGTGTATACATGTATATACTTGCATGCATATCAGAACTAGGGTTTAAATGAGGTTCTTAGTGAAATGATAGAAAATGATAACATTATGACTTGGGTTATATATACACGTACATATTTCAAAAGAGAAGGTGTTGTGGATTCATTAAGTTTTCATACGTTCATTCAGACTTGTTGCTATGGTGAAGAAGAGCCATACTCAGACCTAGAGAAACGGAGAAGAAGACTATGGAGTGCGTCTCAACATCCATCATGCAGTCACCATCTTCCATGGCCAAATAAACCGGTATCTAGGATTTTCTACCAAAACTCTAGCCAAGTAATGTAGTCCCTATCTTTGTTTTCAATTGTAATAGAGGGGAAACTGTGACTATCCTGTGATGATTGTAGTAGATGAGTGTTCGTTCGGATTTTTATACAAAATTTTATATTTGTTCTAAATTATTGTCTTAGATGAAATAAATATAACTTTTTTATTCAATTATGATTATTCACTATGGGCTTGAACTCGGATGCTTAATACATGATTTTCTACTCTTTGGTTTTTAACACTCGAAACCCTAAGTTTACATAGACCATGCCTCGGCGAGATGATATAGCATGCTTTTTAATTTTTGTTGGTAGAAGTAGTTTAAAGTAGATGCATGAACTAGTCATACTCTGTCTGAAGATGGGTTATAACGAATCCGGTTGACGGTATCCCGTTGGGGGTTGTATAAAAACTATTTGCGGTATAACCTGATTCACAGTAATAGATCGCCCTCTTATAATTGTGCAAATTAAGGATTATATTATGCGGTTAGTGGTGGAGTGAAGAAAACCCTAGTGTTCTCTATCTTTTGATCATAACTATCATTTTTATTGTTTTCTTAGCTAATTTTAGTTTAATTCTCAAAAATCAAATCCAAATACTTTTTCAAAACATAATTCAATACTTTTGAACTGCTGAAGTGAATAAACAAGTCTCTGTGGGTTCGACATTCCTATTCTCAAGCCGTTTTTATATTATAATAGATTCGTGCGCTTGCGAATAGAAAAACCTAAGCCATCATAAAGGGTGTATTCTTAACACATATTTTTAACCACACCCGACGGACCATAAGTTCGTGGACCAAGACCTTATGCGTAACTTCTACCTTGGACTTGGGTCCGAGCATAAGAATGTCATCGATGCAGCTACAACAGGACAATTTGCGCTTAGACCAGCCAAGGAGCTATTGGAATTGTTTGACAGTGTAAGCGATAATTCGATTCAATACGAATCTGAAGTGAGTGCAAGAGATAGATATGCGAGAAGATCTGACAAAGCGTTTGTCATTTATAGGAGCAATAATCATGATGATGTTAGAGAGTCGGTAGCCATGCTAGGAGAGAAGTTAGATAAGTTCATCAACCTTACATAGTCGACTCAGAGAGTGGTCTTAGCAATAGGGCCAGAGTTTTCACAGAATGAGTGTCAAGGTAATGAAGTAGTGATTGTAGACGTTAATGTAGTATGGTATAATTCGAATAATTATCCTTTTTCTAATACTTACAATTTGAATTGGGAAAACCATCCCCATCTTTCATATAGATCCCAACATGTTGAAAATCCACAACCTAATTTTCAACTGAGTCAACAACCATTTAATTCTCATCCACAAGTAATGACTCGGACTTTTCAGCCCAATTCTTAGCCCACTCGATCTTTTAACTACCAACCCCAACCTCAAAGGAGTCAAACTCCACTACCACAGCACCCGGCCTATGATTTTTCGAATCTGGATAAGACCTTGCAAGCCATTTAGAGTACACATTAGGCCATTCAGAGCCAGCTCAGTGTTCATTCTCAATCAATATCAAAGATGGAAGCTCAAATGGGACAGGTGGCAAACTCGCTGAATAGAAGAGAAGAACAAAGATTGCCCAGTCAGGCGGAAGTGAACCCGAAGATGAAACCGATAATGGAGCTTGGATCATTTATGCAGACTTCACATGAACCGATCCAAGCTATTATGATTTTGAGAAGTGGGAAAGTGGTGGAGAACATAGTTGAATAAGAGCATAAGGAAAGGATATAAGTGAAAGGAGGCTGAGAAATTGCAGAGAGAACAAACTCAAGTGGTTGAAAAAGATATCGATCAGACAGTTTCGGATGAGCCAGATAGGGCTAGTTATGAGGAAACTGTGCCATTTTCTCAACGTCTAAGAGTGTCAGCCAAGTTTGATAAGCATAAACAATCTGACATATTGGAAACATTTCGACAAGTCAAAATTAATTTTCCTTTCTTAGATATAATCGGCCAAATCCCAGCCTACGCGAAGTTTCTGAAGGACCTCTGTACCCAAAAGCATTAAAGCAGAGCAAAGGTCCCGAAGAAGATTCTGTTAACTGAGCAAGTGAGTTCGTTGCTAATAAGTGATACACCACCTAAGAGTAAAGATCCCGATGCTCCCACTATTCCATATGTCATAGGTGACCAGGAAATTGGTCGAGCTCTTCTTGATCTGGGCATGAGTGTAAACTTACTTCCATACTCAGTTTATCAGCAACTAGACTTGGGTGAGCTCAGTCCCACATCGATAGTGCTTCAACTTGCAGATAGATCAATTAAGCAGGCAAGAGGAATCCTGGAGGATGTTATTGTTCAAGTGGATAAGTTTTTCTTTCCAGTGGACTTTATAATTCTCGACACAAAGCCTGTATCCGAGTCAAAGAAACATATCCCTGTTATTCTCGGATGACTATTTTTGGCCACTACCAATGCGTGTATTAACTGTCGGACAGGAGTGATGGAGATCTCTTTGGGCAATATGAAGCTACAGATGAACATGTTTGATGCAAATCATCAACTTCCTGAATCGATGAAATGTTTCAAAATTGATGAGGTGGATGAGATCGAAGAAATTGTGAAGGAATTCATGCCAATAATCTTGGAGAAGGATGAAATTAAATCACTTATCGTTGGAGTTAGGTTGGAAGATGAACCTGAGGATTGGGAAGCACAGATGAGTATGAATTATGCAGGCATTGCCGCATTAGAGACCGCATTGTATGGCGAGCCATGGAAGGCACCAATTGATTCGTTTCCTACAATTTCGAGCAAACCACCAACTCCATCTCTAATATCTCCACCAATCTTGGAACTCAATGAGTTACCTGACAAGCTTAAATATGTCTTTCTAGGACCGGATAAGACTCTTCATGTGATCATATCGTCAAAGCTAACAGAAAAATAGGAAATGAGTTTAGTCAAAGTCCTAAGCGAGAACAAGTAGGCTATAAGGTGGAGCATTTCTGATCTAAAAGGTATAGATCCTTCAATTTGCATGCATCGCATATATCTGGAGGATGATGCAAAACCATATCGGGAAATGCAAAGAAGATTGAACTCGAATATGAAGGAGGTGGTAATGAAGGAGGTGGTAATGAAAGAGGTGGTAAAGTTGTTAGATGTAGGTATCATCTACCCGATCTCAGATAGCACATGGGTCAGCCCAACACAAGTGGTACCGAAAAAGTTCGGTATCACAGTTTTACCAAATTCAAAGGGTGAGCTAGTTCCTCAACGCACGACCACAGGGTGGCGTGTGTATATTGACTACAGAAAGCTCAACTCTCATACCAGGAATGATCATTTTCCTTTCCATTTATTGATCAAATCCTGGAAAGATTAGCCGGGCAGAGTTATTACTATTTTTTGGATGGATACTCCGGCTATAATCAATTGTCGATTGATCATGTTGACCAGGAAAAAACCACTTTTACCTATCCGTACGGAACATTTGCATATAGACGGATGCATTTTGGTTTATATAATCTGTCAGTAACATTTCAGAGGTGTATGATGTCTATTTTCTCTGACATGGTGGAAAATTTTCTAAAAGTATTTATGGATGATTTCTTGGTCTTCGGGGCGACCTTTGAGGATTGTCTGAAACATCTAGCATTGGTACTCAAAAAATACAGAGAGACGAACTTAATTCTGAGTTGGGTGAAGAGCCATTTTATGGTTCAGGAGGGGATTGTACTTGGCCATATCATATTAGCACGAGGGATTAAGGTAGAAAAGGTAAAAGTTGAACTGATTTCAAAATTACCTCCTCCCAAGTCTATTAAGCAAATCAGAACTTTTCTAGACCATGCTGGATTTTACCGGTGGTTTATCAAGGATTTTAGTAAAATTGCAAGGCCACTGTGTAACTTGTTAGCGAAAGATACGACCTTTGTCTTTGATGACGAGTGTCTGCATGCTTTCGAGGAGTTGTGAAATCGACTCTCCACAACCCCTATCATTCGTCCTCCAGACTGGTCTCTGCCGTTTGAGTTAATGTGCGATGCTTCCGATTATACTATTGGAGCAGTGTTGGGTCAGAGGAAAGACAAACTGTCGTGCGCTATTTACTATGCCAGTTGAAATCTGAATGATGCATAAATCAATTATACAACAACAGAGAAAGAGATGCTAATGATGGTATTTATCTTGGATAAATTTCGATCATATCCTTTAGGAACCAAGGTAGTGGTATATTCGGATCATGCTGCCTTAAGGCATTTGCTGACCAAAAAGGACTCAAAACCCAGACAGATTCGATGCATTCTGATGCTGTAAGAATTCGATTTGAAGATTAAAGATAAAAAGGGTTCAAATAATGTAGTTGTTGATCATCTGTCGAGGATCATTGTTGACTCTACAAAGGAAAATACTCCTCTTAAGGATTCATTCCCAGATGAACATCTGTTCAGTATGGCTGTTGTGGAATAGATACCGTGGTATGCCGATATCGTCAATTATAAAGCCATGGGTCAGATTCTGAAAGAATGGTCCAAGAATGAGAAAGACTGATTTTTCAGCCAAGTAAAATTCTATATCTAGGATAATCCGCGATTATTCAAGTATTGCCCTGATTAGATTATTAGAAAATGTGTCCATGAGAGTGAGGTACTGAGCATATTAAAGTTTTACCACACGTTCGAATGTGGAGGGCATTTTAGAGCTCAAAAGACAACCCAAAAGGTGCTGCAGAGTGGGTTTTACTAGCCTACCACATTTAGAGATGCTTTTGAGTATTGTAAGGCATGTTTGCGATCCCAGAAGTTGGGATCTATTTCTCGATGTGATATGATGCCTCTAACCCCGATTCTGATTGTAGAATTATTTGATATATGGGGGATAGATTTGATGGGACCCTTTCCAAAAGCTGATCATAAGGAATATATACTGGTGGGGGTGGACTATGTCTCAAAATGGGTGGATACATGTTGATCATGAGATAGTAGAGGAATTTGTAAAATCAAATATTTTTATAAGATTTGGTGTACCACGTGTGATCATTAGTGACGGCGGAAAGCACTTCGATAACCAGTTTCTGGATAGGTTATGTGAAAAGTACAGCATCAATCATAGAATTGGTACAACTTATCACCCCCAGACATAAGGGCAAGTGGAAGTTTCAAATAGGGAGATCAAGAATATTTTGGAGAAAATAGTGCACAGAGATTTTAAGGACTGGCCGAAAAGGTTGGACGACGCACTGTGGGCATATAGGACTGCATATAAGACACCAATTGGAATGTCACCATATCGTTTGGTATATGGTAAAGCGTGTCATCTCCCTGTGGAGCTAGAGCACCGAGCGTATTGGGCAGTTCGAAGGCTGAATTTCAACATAAAGAAGTCTGGTGCTCAGCAGAAACTTCAACTTCAAGAGCTTGAGGAGTTGAAAAATAATGCTTATGAGAATGCTCAAATTTATAAAGCCCGGACCAAAGCCTTTCATGATAAACATATCAGGAAAAAGGTCTTTGAGGTTGGCTAAAAGGTGTGGCTGTTTAATTCGAGGTTGAATTTATTTCCTGGCAAGCTCCAATATAGATGGGACGGGTCATATCAAATCACAAAGGTTTACCCCCATGGAGTAGTAGATCTTGATGATCCCGATACAAGAAAGAGGTTTATAGTGAATGGTCAGAGATTTGAATCATTATATTGAGGTTTAACCAGCTGAGTGTGTGGTAAAAATGATAGATCTAATTAAACCACCACCTAAGTTGGACGAACTTGATCCGGATTATTGAGTTATAGTCACGTTGAGCCAACGCAATTAAACATTGGTACTAGGTGATTAAGGATAGCTTTTGATCCTAGTTTGTACTTGTAGAGTGTCAGTTAAGTTATTTTCTGCATTTTTAGATAGTTGAAGTGCAGTTTAGGATCAAGTCACCGAATTATCGTCATCTGAGCAAGAGGATTGAGCCACTAAGGTGTATAAGGGTGTGAAAGGAGCATCGAGAATGTGCGGAATGGAAAAGGTGTGACAAGACAACGAAAACATTTTTCTGGCTTTTAGAGCCTACACTTCAAGCGTAGATACGGGTCTGTTATAAAACAGACCCGCTACAGTCGTTAGTTTAAAACTTCAAGTTTTCCCTCATATTTCCACCAAATCTCTCCCTGTTTGTTTCTCTCACTTTCTTGTGAGATTTCTCATCATCTTTTAGTGGCGGATTATCAGATTAGTGTCCGTATTGACTAGATTCTCGTGAAGAACTTGAAAAGTCTTAAAATCTCAATTTTGGGAGATTCATCATATCTTTCGATTCGGTGAGTTTCGATCCATTATTTTGATTTCGATTGACTTATTTAACTATTCTAAACTAGTATTGACGAACAAATCTGATGAAAATTGTGTTTTGATTTGTTTCCTAGAAGTTGTGTTTTTCGGCTTCAGATACGGATTGAATATCGAAATTTTTGAGATAAGGAATTGTTTAAACGTCATATTGGGTTTATTTAGATATAGTTGATTTTGATTCGGTGTCCGGATCATTCATTCTTATTTTTCGCAAATTCTCTACTTTAGGGATGGATAAAACAAATGGTGTTTCGAGTCGAGTAGCGCAGGTTGCTGTACCAATTGACCCACCCGAAAGGCAGAGGTCGATATCACCATCTCCTCCTCAATGCCCTATTCTTCACAGGAGTACAAGAGCCACGAGGCCCCAGTATGTGGAGCCATCTTCATCTTCAGGTGAGGATCGACCACCACTGCCTACACAGAGCCGGGAGCTTCAGTTACCATTTGGCCGACTTACAATGCCTCCACTTACTTTAGATGAGTCATCTTCACACACGGTATCGGAGCCACAAAGTGATCAGGAGGATGAGACAGATAGAGATTCTAAGGCTGCAACTACGGCAATAGAGGAGGATATACCTATAGAGCAGCCAACTCAGGCGGTCGAGCAGAGTGATTAGGAGGATGATATAGACAAGGCAGAGCAGGGTGAGGATGATGAGGGTCACCCGGATGAGAGGATCCTTGAACCATCAGTGGAGGGTGACTCAGGTATATTGACTACATTTTGTCTTGTACCGCCGACCACATCATTAGAGGATTTGATAGACCGGGCAATTGGGAAGAGATTCCAGCAGGAACATACATACAGTTCAAAGGTATTTGAGAGGTTAACGCTAGTACCTATGTGGATGGTAGGCCGATTGAGGGCACGTCGATTACTACCAATTCTTACACCAGCTACCACACATATCTGTGAGGATATGATTAAAGAGTTCTGGTTACACTTGTGGCATTACACCAAGGGGATGCGATTACAGACTGTGGTTCACGGTGTTGAATTTGAGATTACACCCCAGTCTATTGCTGCTGCATGGGGTATTCCAGACGAGTGTTCTCCCGACCTCGCAGATGTATTCCCACCTATACCCGAGCCACTTCCCTCTCTTGCTGATATTGTAGTTTTACAGACCGAGGGAGAGTGGTTTGATAGGCATCAAAACTACACGAAGAAGGCGGATTATCATCCTATGCTTTGGTTTTGGGATGTGATAGTCTAGTCCCAGATTTTGCCGCACAGTCATACTACGATGTGTTATACGTCGTTTCCGACCTTCCATTTTGCTTTTGAGTTTGAGAAGTGGATTTCGATTCCACAAATGTTATGGAGAGGCTTGTTCGTGCACTACATCTATATACACAAGGAGACAAAAGTGCATCAGCGATGGTTCAAAGTCCAATTCTCGTGCTTAGTGATGAAGTTGATATTCGATACCGGGATTGAGATGGAGGCCGATGATCCGAACATTTTTTGGAAGAGTTTATTCATATACTGCAAGTGTGTGGCTAGGTGGCTAGCGCCGATTGAGCGGCAATGCTATTATAGCACGGAGAGAATGATTTAGTCCATTGCCGGCTCAGGATGCACAGGCTGAGGGGCTAGGATAGGCTGAGGCCGGTGACATTCCTTTAGAGGAGGGCCAAGCAGGATAACCCGATGATTATGATATACCTCAAATGCCAGCTGTAGAGGAGGTTGTTGAGCCTCAGGTACTTGCTGTTGGTACTATTACGTTATCACAGGCTCAGTTTGATGCTCTTACAACGCAGATTTAGGAGCTTAGGCAAGCACTGACAAAGGAGAGGAAGGCCAGGCAGTTTGAGATGAGGGCTCATAGACGTGACCAAAGGAGGTTGTGTCACATAATTGACCACATCGGGCAGTACATGGGCATACAGTTTCCACCTACACCACCGACCTCGGATGACGAGGCGTAGTTTAGTTTTTTGTGTTATTTTTGTTTTCATTATTTTTCTTCGCATTAGAGATAAATCGTCAAGCGAATAGATTCTGATATGATGTTTTATGTGACCGCTGGAACGATTATCTTCTAAATGTGTTTGTTATTTTGGTAGCTATAAAATGGCAGTGTTTATGGTCAGTTCTATCATATTAGTTATTTGTTATTCGTACTCCGAGTTTTTACGCTAGCAAAGAATGTGTGGATATTCTGATTTCTTTTGATCTTGTGAATCACACCATGTGGACATGTCGGTGTTTAAGCAATCCAAGTTTGTGTAAGAAGAGGATGATAATACAAGAAAAAGTTGAATTTTCAGTCCTTTCCTCTTTCTAATTCTGATCCTAAATCATTTTCCTTGCTAAATGAGAATGAGTCATCTATAAATACAGTCCTTGTGTTACAAAATTCTCAAAACTTTCAAACTAGGGTTTGTGCAAGAAAATTCACAATGATGTCTAATTCTTCATCATATTATGTTCCTTCTTCGCTATCATCTTTTCATATAGCAGGAGGAGAGTGATTATGAACCTGAATCTGACCCGGAGGAGTTGTTGGAGGACGATGATCAATCAAATATTGAAGATGGAGGAAGAGGGGAGATGGCAATAGATGGGGAGAGTATGAATAATAAAGTTATGAGTAGAAAAGGAAAAAGGACCACAACTCGATTATTTATGCAATGTAGAATGCAGTTGGAACTGAAGTTTTTCCCAGAAAGGATGAAGAGCTCCATGACAATTTATGGAGAGGAAATCCTGCATCAAAGTGAATAGAGTAATTTAAAACGTCCGACTGAATGGAAAATATATCCAAGGTTGGTTAGGAGATTTTATACAAATATGGACGTTGATGGACCACCAGGATATGAAGTCATACGTGCTAGGGTGTCGAACTGGAGTAATCTAATAGTGGTAAGCAGGAGAGAGATTGCTGAAACTTGGAAATTATCACTAATGTGTCTAGATCATTTAAAAAAGAACTTCAAAGCAATTCCATTCTCGTGGCCATTCACAGATGCAGATATGATCAAGGATATATGTGTTGTGCATGTTCCAAATGAGGGAGATAAAAGTGTTGCTAATTATTGCTTGAAACCGGAACTACTATATTTGGATGGAGTTTTAGCTGCTCAAGTGTATCAGAATCACCGAATGAGTTGGAGAGGACCTATGATTAAATTGCTCTTTTGCATGCTGAAAGGATATTGGGTGTCGATTCCGGCTATAATATGGGAAAATATGATTCAGATTCATCGAATTGTGAGTGGAAAAGAGAAGGGGTGGAAATAGATGGAGTTTTTCTTCCATACCCATTTTTGCTCTCGAAGATACAGAAGCAGCTTGGGCAGGTATTGCAAGAGAGGTGTGAGAAGAAATGGGTGTA
The DNA here is from genome assembly GCA_963922005.1 of Cornus suecica. NCBI lineage: Eukaryota > Viridiplantae > Streptophyta > Magnoliopsida > Cornales > Cornaceae > Cornus > Cornus suecica. The sequence goes on along the minus strand of OY998246.1, from coordinate 37,599,676 downwards.
TACAAAGAAATATGATAAGGATGATTTTGACCGATTGTAGAGGACATCCAACATCTATAGGAATTTAGGAAGACTTCTGCGTGTTGAGAGGGATGAGGAGGAGGATAACTCATATTAGGACTAGGCTATGTATCAATAGGAAGTTTTATTTTAATTTTTAGAGACGGTAGACCCTTCAGGCCATGTCTATGTTTTGGTTTTGGTTTTTATTTTTATTTTTATTTTTTATTTTTGTTTATTTTATTTTTCTTTTGTAGGATTGTAGGCTCTTAAAGACAAATGAATTATAAAAAATAAATTAAATTTTTATTTTTTTTTAAATTCCATGAAAACATGTGTGGATTTTTGGATGTTATAAAATTTATTTTCCCTTGCTATGATTGGGTATGTGTTGTGTTGAATGTATTTATAGGGAATCCAAATCAAGTTTGGGGGAGGAGATCATGCGTTTCACTAAGAAAGTCCAAAATCATGCTTCTAGGGTAACTGTATTCGTACTCATCCATTATTTCTTTTGTCCATAAGGACATGGTTTCTTTTAAGTTTGGGGGTGAGGGTATATAGTTATAAGGAATTGGAAATTTTTGAACAGTTCTTTGATTTCACGCATGATTGATTTGCATTACAATGTGATGAAATGTGTTTATAATGCATAGGTAATGTGTGATGTTATATTCCCGCTCATGAGAGTGATGATTAGATCGAGCTAAGTGGAGTGATGTGGTTTACATGGGTGAGTAGATTAGTGAAATTGAAACTGAAAGGACAACTTTAACCTATAAGCACAAGCACACATTCACTATAAGAAATAGGTTGATCTTTGACTATGTAATTGAAAAAATATATATTTTACCACAATAAAAGTGGAGAAGGGGAGATGTTATTGGTGAAATGGAGATAGTTGAAAATTATTTTGAAAAACAAATATAAAAATGCAAAAAGTAGTTCTTCGATCTGAGTAACCGGGCCTTGGTTTCACTAATATCACTGTTCATGTAAAAATGGGAGAAAACTAATGAGCATAAATCCCATCGAAGAAACTCGGGCCCAGTTGGTCGGGACTAAAATCCCCGCTGAAAAGTCTAGAGACTTAGAAATACAAAACGTGATGAAAAGTGGAAAGATGGAAAGATGTGTTTTTTAAAAAAAATGGCAAAATTTGATCGATGAAGTAGGAAAAGAGGAATTAAAATACTATGGTAGAATGTTCACTAAACACGGAGGGTTGTCTGGACTAGGGAGTAAAGAGTAACGAATTTATTCACTTTAGTGGGGACCAGTCATGACACGAAACTCGATATAATTATTGTTCGATAATGAGTGGGAGTATTTACATCCGTGTTATCTTGTGCATTGTATCATGACTTAATTAACTTATGTGTGAACTCATAAGTGCATGATAGCAGAGAACTGAGATGTTTGTAGGTACCATTACTGAAAACCTTCACGAGACTTCACTCGTCCACTAGGGATAACCTAGGGGTTTAAAAGGCTTGTTACACGTGCTAAGTGTAATCGTCGACCCTCACGAAAGCAAGGGAGTAGATTAGGTTAGTTAGGTTAGATTAGTTAGGGAAAAAATCATCACAGTAAGTTCTTTGAGTTTATTGCTAAGGGACTAGCAATATGTAAGTTTGGGGGTGTGATAGGTGTCAAATATTAGAAGTTTCGACCCCTTAACTCACTATTATTAGGTCATTTCATGTCATTATCTGGTATTTTTATGTCGTTTGTATGTTTGAGCATGTTTCAGGGACTTAACGAAGAAATAAAGCTAACTTCGGTGAATTAACTAAGGTGTATGCTCTTTCTATGCAAAAAATGGAGTCAATGATGCAGTTTGAGACAAAAATGGTTATCGGAGGGCAAAAATGGCATTTCCAAAAGCAGTCGTCAACAAAGAAAATTATTGTGGGTGCAAGACGGGTGTTTTGGTGTATTTTCAGAGAAAAGTGGTTTTTCAAAAAACATCTACACTTGTCCCTACGCTTTCAGACTCAAAAAGTGGCTAGAAATCATAAATCTACGCTTGACCCCTACGCTTGGGACCTACGCCTGACCCTACACTTGAAGCGTAGGTGCGGCAAAGAATTTGGGTGCTACGATGGTTTTTTGCCTATTTTACCCCCGACTTGACTCCAAGACGTGACTGTGACTCCAGACATGTGTATACATGTATATGCTTACATGCATATCAGAACTAGGGTTTAAATGAGGTTCTGAGTGAAATGATAGAAAAGGACAACATTATGACTTGGGTTATATATACACGTACATATTTTAGAAGAGATGGTGGTTGTGGCTTCATTAAGTTTTCATACGTTCATTCAGACTTGTTGTTGTGGAGAAGAAGAGCCATACTCAGACCTAGAGAAATAGAGAAGAAGACCATGGAGTGCGTCTCAACATCCATCATGCAGTCACCATCTTCCATGGCCAACTAAACCGGTATCTAGGATTTTCTAGCAAAACTCTAGCCAAGTAATGTAGTCCCTATATTTGTTTTCAATTGTAATAGAGGGGAAACTATGACTATTCTATGATGATTATAGTAAATGAGTGTTCATTTGGATTTTTATACAGAATTTTATATTTGTTCTAAATTATTGTCTTAGATGGAATTAATATAATTTTTCTATTCAATCATGATTATTTAATATGGGCTTGAACTCGGATGCTTAATATATGATTTTCTACACAATAATTCTTAACACTCGAAACCCTCGCTTTACACAGGCCATGCCTCGGCGAGATTATATAGCATGCTTTTTAATTTCTATTAGTAGGAGTAGTTTAAAGTGGACGCATGAACTAGTCATACTCTGTCCGGAGATGTGTTGTAGCGAATCCGGTTGATGGTATCCTATTGGGGGTTATATTCGACTATTTACGGTATAACCTGATTCACACTAATAGATCGCCATCTTACAATTGTGCAAATTAAGGATTATATTATACGGTTAGTGGTGGAGTGATGAAAATTCTAGTGTTCTCTATCTCTTGATCATAATTATCATTTTTATTGTTGTCTTAGTTAATTTTAGTTTAATTCTCAAAAATCAAATCCAAATACTTTTTCAAAACATAATTCAATACTTTTGAACTGCTGAAGAGAATAAACAAGTCTCTGTGGGTTTGACATTCCCGTTCTTAAGCCGTTTTTATATTACAATTGATTTGTGTGCTTGCGAATAGGTAAAACCTAGGCCGTCATAAAGGGTGCATTCTTAACATATATTTTTAACCACACCCGACGGATATCAACACCTTTTATGATCTGATAATCTTGTCTTAAAATGGTATTGTCATTCTTTAACAAAGCTTGCACTATATCCTCCCTCTAGTCCTGATTGGAGTAGGACTGTGGTCCTTCTTCGTGATTGATAATAGAGCTAACCGTTCGTAACACCGGCAAGGTGGAAATTTTTCCTTGAAACTATAGTCGTGAACCCAATATAACCAGAGCGTTTATTTCCTTCTCACAGTTCATGTTGGAATTTCACATATTCGAAGGTTTCCAACATATGTCGAATGAAGGTCCTGTAGGGCACGACGTGGGGTTCTTTAACAGTATATGTATTTGATTTCCAGCTTAGAATCCCTTCTCACATGTAGGACTTTTACCTTCAGTTGCTGAGCCATCATCAATCCTAGCACCAATCCTTCATATTCAGCTACATTATCGGTGCAAGAAAAATCAAGTTTATAGGCCATGACCACCTCTTCTTTTGTTTCTTCATTTCTAAGCACAAAACCAGCTCCACCTCCTTGTTATGTAGAAGAACCAACAAATTCCAGTGTATACTTTGCATTCTGCGTCACATCTGCTATTCCCATGCTTTCCTCCTTGAGCTCGGAACCACTAGGAAATAAAGCCAACAAATCTGATAAGGCCTGGCTTTTCACTACCTTTGGTCTAGAATAAGTAATCTCATATTCAGATAATGCCAGCAGGCAACGTGTTGTTATTCCGCTGAGTATAGGCTTTGTGAGCAGATGCCGAATAGGGTCACTTTTGGTTACTAACTCCAATGGATAGGGCAACAGATAGTGTCGAAACTTTTGTGTAGCGAACACCAAAGCCAAGCAATGTTTCTCCAAGGATATGTACCGCGACTCTGATCCTCTGAGTACACAACTGATGTAGTATACTGGTTTTTCCTCCCCATCATGCTCTTGGGTCAACAACACCCCAATTGATTTATTGGTATAGGTCAGGTAGATTATTAACGGCTTTCCTGATTGTGGTGTCACAATTGTCTTTGGAGAAGCCATAATCTATTTAATTTTCTCTAAGGCCTCTTGCTGCTCCCTTCCCCAACTGTATGCGGCCTTTTTCTTCAGCAATGGCATGATAGAATGAGTGACTTCTATTAATGCTGGGATAAACCTTCTGAGATGTGAGATCTTTCCCATAAAGGTTTTCAATAGTTTGCGAGTATGGGTGAAGCCATTTCCAATACCGTTTTAACTTTTGTTGGGTCCAAATCTATTCCATATTGATGTACAATATAGCCCAAAAATTTCCTTTCTGGTACCCCAAAAGCACACTTCAGAGGATTCATTTTCAAGTTATATTTGCAACACCTTTACAACACTTTTCTTAAATCGCCCACATGATCCTCGACTGCCTTGGACTTGACCACCAAATTGTCAACATAGTCTTCAACTATTCTATGCATCAGATCCTGAAAGATGGCCATCATGGCTAGCTCGAATGTGGCTCCAGCATTTTTAAGCCCAAAGGGCATTACTATATAGTGAAAATTTCCCATTGGAGTGCGAAAAGCAGTTTTTTCAACATCCTCTGGTGCCATCTTGATCTAATTGTAGCCATTGAATCCTCCATCAGTGAAAACATCTCATGTCCTGTTGTCACATCCACCATAGTGTCGATGTTGGGCAACGGAAAATCATCCTTCGGGCAAGCTTTATTGAGGTCACGATAATCCACACAAACTTAAATATGTTCGCTCTTCGTCGTTACAGACACTATATTTGCGAGCCATGTGGGGTGTTGAGTAGGCTTAATGAATCCATCTTTCAACAGTTTCTCAACCTCGGCCTTGCTTTGAATTTCCAAATTTGGAGGAAATACCCGTTGCCATTGCTTCTTTGGCTCTGACATAGGATAAACATTAAGGTGATGACTAACTAAACCTGTGCTGAGCCCTGGCATTTGGCCATAATCCCAGGCAAAAACATCACGGTATTCTTTGAGCAATTTCACTAGGGATGCTCTGGTTTCTTCAGACAACGTGCTGGTTATGAAAGTTGGTCACGGCGTTGTTCCATCTCCGATGTCGACCTTTTACGGGCCATGCTCTGGTCGCGAGTTTAGATTTGATATCTCGGGGTCAATGCTAATTGTACAGGCCTCTGACCCCCAACCCCATCACAACTTGTACACCACACGCCCATTAGGCATTTTGACTCGCGACCAACTAACCTCCTTCGGCCACCTTTTATTTGAAACCTCAACTTCCAAATCCTCCCACCTTGTCAGCGGGGTAGTGTAGACACCGCGGCTAGCCTCCTCTCCATATTCTAAAAAGTAAACTGCATCTGCAAAGTGAGCTTCAGAGGCATAGAAAAAGCTCTTGGACGCTTTGAGCGTCATTATTCCCCCCCCCCCAGTTGGCTTTCATTACTCGGTGATAAGATGATGGTACCACACCATATGTATGCAACCACGGCCTTCCTAATAATAATTGATACGAGGGCTCCACTTTGATGATATGAAACTTGGTAGGAGCCCTTATTCTCTCAACTTTATGGTCCAACATCGTGAATCCCATAGTTGTTTGCTGGTCCCCATTGAAGTTAGTGACTAAAATGGCATGCGTCACAATCTTGTTTTCAGGGAAGTTGATCATTCGCAATGCTGTAAACGGGACTAAGTTAACAGATGTTCCACCATCCAGGAAGGCTCGCTTCACTTTACGACCATTAATAGTAGCGAGTATGTACAAGGGCCGATTATGAGGGAATGGGCCTTGTCTGTCAGCCTCTAAGAACGTGATCTCGCCTGTGGCCTTCCCTTGATGCGGGATAGCAATTGTGTGATTGAGGGCGACAATCATTTGCTCCTTCAAGAATTCCTTTATATGCTCTTGAATCAAGAGCTCATTGAAGAAGACTTCAAATTTGGCAGACTCCATTATTTTGTGAGCAAGAAAACATTCACACTTGGCGGTGCTCACCATTTCTTCATTGTCATCATGGGCACCCACTACTCCCACATGCGGGGAAAAAGGCTATTTAGTTACATTCTTTGCTACATCCAAGGCTCCCAATGCTATTTTTCCATGTACTATACCGCGAAATGCCTAACATCCAGTCAAGGAATGTCGGATAGACCTGTGATAATGACAGTAGTTACTATTCATCTTTTCTTCCTTTGTCGGTATCCTTCGCACATGGGGTAATGATATGACATCATCATTAATCCACTAATTAAGCAAAACAACTGCCTCCTTTTTGCCAAAATATAGGGGAGGTGGCTCAGATCTTTTAGCGCGATATCCCCTTGTCATTTCATCCTGTGTCTACTACCATCGCCATTCACCTCGTAGTGATGTCTGGTCTTGTTGGAGGCACCAGAACTTCCTCCAACCTTCATGCATTATCCACAAATGCCAAAAAGTTCTGAATTCATGATTGACCAGATGTACTTTGTACTCTTGTAAGATTCCTTTTATATATATTTTGATCAATTGCAGTTCAGAGGGTGGCTCATGGCACTGTAAAGCAGTTTCGCAAAATCTGCTGACTTAAGACGTGACCTCTTCTGGTGAGCGAAAGCATTGACACTTCCTCATATGCTTGGAAGAACTTTGTGTAAAATTTGATCACAATGTATGTCTAGCTTTTCACAGAGGCTGGAATGAGGCTAGTGTACCAAGTATACGCAACACCTTTTAGGGACTTGGAAAATTCTTTAAGTTTTAGGTACTCGTCATTCCTGTGAGGCCCCAAAGCGTCTATAAATCTGGAGATATGGTCCTCGCGTTTCCCTCATTGCCATCAAACTGATGAAAGTTTGGCATCCCATAATCTCCAGGATATAGCAAGGCCATGATACTTGGGTGATATGGCGGCGCTGTCTCAACCTCCTCTACATCAGCTTTTTCTTTCAGGATGACTCGCAATTGATCTCTGGTGATATAAGCTTATTTTCCCAATGATTTTGCTCATGCGCATTGTGCCTCTCGAGGAAGGCCTTGTGTTGCTATTCTTGGCAGAGCTTGATTATCAGCCCACGGTGACCCTGAGCTTGGCGCTAAGGCCTGTGAAGCTTCCATAAAGGTGAGAATGGATTTTTGAGTCTTCTGAATACTAAGTAGAGCTTGTAGCGAAACTGGTGATAGTTTCGGTCAATTTGGTGTTGGATCTATCACCGGAGGAACCTCTACTTGTGCAACACCGGTAGTTGCATGGCGGTGCTGCCTGTGTGTTGGTGGAGCTGGTTCAGGCTCCTAATTTTACTCTACTCCTTGCTCTTCGTTTTGCTCGGTACGCCGTGTGGGTAGACGACGTCTTTGGCGAGATGGATGAGTTTCAACTTGTGTAAAAGACATTTCTTCCCCAGCAGAGTCGCCTTAATGTTGGGGTTCTTATATGTATGATGTAGAAATAGTTTCTACACTCATTGAACAATGCCAAAAATGAAATGATAAATTTATTGATTCTTTTGTTAATTACAGAATTGTGGAAAAGAGAGCAAAATAACAATACAGAAAGCTCTCTAGTCCTTTCTCTCTCTAAGTTCTGAAGAAGTCCCTCAAAATGGAGTCCTGGCCTGGTATTTATAGGCGTTGGTTTCGGCATAAATTAGTGCCACGTCAGCACCGACCCACGATTCTACGATCTTACCCCGTGGCCCCGACCTTGCGAGGTCATCTCACAGACTGGCACTTTTAGTCAGGAGGTGACCCTTGCAACCTTTGTCTTGCTTTATTGCATCCCCTTTTCCCTGGGTATTCCAACCCCTCCCCCCTTTTGATGTCATATCCTCTTTCCCTGAGTCATGTCCTTTTGCATAACCCTGAATGTTAGTGGTCTTTCTAAGGTATTACACTTTAGGCAAGGGTAAATGAGGTCGCGACCCTCCATTTACTTTCCCATAGTGTCCCCTTTAATTCCATCTAACATTCTCTACGCGAGTGACATATAGGTAGGGCTGGCAAAATTGGACACGACACGAACACGAGGCTATTTAAAAGGGTTAGGGTTGAGCATAAAAGGGTTGAGGCCTAAAAAGGGTCGACACGAACACGACACGAGAATATAAGGGTCAACTCGAACATGACACGGATAACCCGAACACGACACGTTTGACACGATTATATTTATATTTATCTTTATTTTTATATTTTTCTCCTCTCTAATTGGTCATGGATTGAAATATATCAATAAAATAGTACTGGATCGTGTCAAAATCAATTTAATTTTGTTGATAATAGGTTAAATAGTTTATTTCGTGTTGGATTATATCAAATTTAATTTAAAATATTATAATAAATAGGCTAAATGGATTACATGGGTCGACAAGTGGGTCAACACGGACATGACATGGGTTGGGTTAGGGTTGAGGATATTTGACACGTATATTAACCAGGTCTTTTTGACACGACACAATCTCGACCCGACACGACCACGACCCATAACCCGAAATTGCTAGCCCTACATATAGGGCCATGGATTTTGATGTTAGCTATTCCATTCATCAAACCCCCATGGTGGCTTCTTTGTAATGCACCCCCTCGGGTATCCAATATCCGTTCACGAGATTCCCTTTTGGGCTAGTTCCTAATTCCTGTTTTGTCTCTTACTTTTATTATGATTTATTCATTTCGTAATGAATCCCTAGCTCGCGAGCTATTCACTCGCGAGCTCCCCTTTACAATGTGCAATTAGGATTAGAACTATTAATTACAATTGTAGATGGGATTCAGTATTATGGTCCGTTTATGATTAGGATTGTTAAATACAATTGTAGATGAGATTCAATATATATATATATATATATTATCCAATTGGAGTTAGGATTATTAATTATAATTAATTTATAATAACTTTTAATCACATTACAATTAGGTTTACGTGTCTAAAGTTATACCCTACACAATTAGGATTGTGGTTATTAATTACAATTGTAGATGAGATTCAGTATTATGGTCCATTTAGGATTAAGATTGCTAAATACAATTTAGAATTATGATTGTTAAATAGAATTATAGATGAGATTTAATATTTTTTTCTTTTATCCAATTCGGATTAGGATTATTAATTATAATTAAATTATACTAAGATAATGGAATAAAATATAAAACATATTTAAAATTTTTAGTACTCTATTATAATTAGATTTTTAATTTTATATAATTAATATAATTTAATACAATTAGAATTAAATTTGATTGTAGTAATATAATTTAAATACATAATTCATGCATAAATAAGTGTTGGTGCTTCCAAATAGAATTTTACTTGAAGCCGACAAGTGGTCTAGCTATAGAATTTAGGGTTATTTACACCCCCGAGGTTTGCTTAAATTTATAACTAGATACAACGTTTGCATTTTGCGAACGATTAACCCTCTGAGGTTTTAAAAAGTTGACAAATAATTATTCGTGTCTAATAAAAGTACAACCTCTCTGCCAAATTATAAATAAGATGATGATATTTATTGGTGTGATAGTGAATGAAAAATGAATTTTAGCTTTCATCCCCACCAAGTAATATGATATTTGTAATTTAATTATTTTATAACTTAATGTTTAAATGGTAAATTATTAAATTCACCAAATTTTCAATGGTGAATACACACTTAAATGGGGAGTATTCGAGACGGACAATGGCCGTCTCCGAGACATATAACCGTGTCTAATAATCTGAAACAACATCAATGGAACCCTCACAATCATCAAACCCTCGTCGATCGCCGCTTCGTTACTTGTACTGCAGCTGTTTTCGGCGCTGTTGTCGTTGTTTCTGCTGCTGCTACACCTTTCCCTAAACCCTGATTTCATAATCCCCTTTTTCTCTTCTAGCGTTTATGCTAAGGTCAATCATATCTCTCTCCCTCTCTTTATGATTCTGATTATAACCACCAATCTCCCATAATTCAACCTCCCATTCCTTCAACTACAATTGCGCAACACATTCAACAAATCAAATCCCAAAATAGCAAGCAAAAATTGAAGAATTTAGCATTTAATATTAGTGAGAAAAGGTATTTGTTCTACATTTGGGGATTTTTATTATACTTATGATTACCAAGTTCCTTTTTTTTATATTAACATTATGGGTTATCATTTGTTATGGTGAATTTTATTGATACATGTTAGATAGATGATGCATTTGCTCTCAAATCCACAAGGTAGGCGGCTCGATGATGCGTAGCTGCCAATGTTGACGTTAGTGATAGTGGGTGTGTGTACATCATTTGGGATGTCTTCTTACACATTGAGCCTAGTTAGGCTCATGCATCTATGTTTGTAGGTTTGGCAATTGAGGCATATCCATGTAGCAAAGCTAGCAGGGGATAGGTGATGCCACCTTTATATAGTTAGCAAGTATATCTGAGGAAACATTTAGCATTCACTAGGATTGTTATCGAGATACTAGTATCCACAAAGCCCATTCGCTCCATGCCTAAACCCAATACTCCACGTCGATAGCTTTAAGCTCTAACCTGTTCATTGTTGCCCAAGTCACTAGATTCTGAATTTACTACTTTGGCCCAGATTGCTTCTGGCTTTACACGGAAGAAAAAGAGAAGAATAAGTAATTTTGAGAAGCTGGTACTCCTTACCTTTTTCTAAACGCTCTTCCAAGGCCCATAATCCCTTCAAAATTTTTGCCAAACACTGGTTCAAAATAGTTTTTCCCTCCATGAAGCCAAAAGCAACTTCTGAAAAGCGAATCCAAACAACGCCTTTGTTTCCTTTGGAGGGCTTGAAATGGAGGACATATTGGGTGTGAAACTCGTGAGGGTACTCTTCATGAGAGTAAGATGTCTCCCTTAGAGAGAGATTGCTTCTTCCACCCATCACACATTTTCTTAAACCTCTCCCCCCAACAAGTCTCCCAAAGGTAAGCCCAGACACAACATCTGAGAATCCCAAACACCACGCCCCAAAATATCAGCTCGTGCAAGAATGTTGTCACTCTTTATGATATTGATTTTTAGCCCAGAGATATCCATGCACATCACAAGAATCTTAATTGATTTGCTTCTACCTTATTGAATACACTTTATCTTCTGCAAATAGGACATGAGATACTTCCAGATGATTGCCGACACTTCTGCCCACCTTGAATCCTTAATGCAGCTAGGAGACCCTGCTGTCCTCATCTTCCTTTCTAAAAGCTTCCATGACAACAAATTCAATAATAAACAAGAAAGGGACAACATGTTACCCTGTCCTCGGCCCCTGAGAGCTGCTGAATAACCCTGCCGGAGATCCATTCACCAAGATCATAAAATGGACTATTGAGATGCAAAAAGTGAATCCACTACTTATCCCCGAAGCTCAACGTCACGTAATGTAAATCAAGAGTCCCAGTTTTACAATCATGGGCCTTCTTGATAATCCCTCAGGTTCTGGTTGATCTGCTCCGTTTCATTCCCCATTCCTCTTGACTCCTCTCCACACCATCAAACACGATCTTATTATTAGGGTTAGTTCTTCTGTGGACCAACAATTGGGTGAAAGTATTATTTGCATCTTCAAGCCACAACGCCCTGTATTTTTGTTGCCACAAAATCTTTTCCATCAAGCATTCAACTTCCTTCCCTTTCTTTGAATCCATTGTTCAAACTACCTCATCAAAGGGATTCTCAAAATTTCTCCCAACTGTCTCAGATCAACTTTAGACGTTAGGAGTTTCCTGATCAGTACAAACCTTGATCTACCTATAATTCAATACCTCTGCCGCCAATCATTAAACTTGTCCATCTTAGGACTTAATTCCCTTTTGTTTGACCCAGAGGAAGAAAATCGAAAACAACATGTAGAGTGCAGAAACAACAATAATACAACCATGATATTAATGTAGTTTTACTTTTACCTCAACCTGGCCTATGTCCACAGGGAGAATAGATACTAGACACCCATGGAAAGAAGATATTTCACTATATTTAACCCAGAATAGAATCTTACAACAGCATTGATTGCACACTCATACCTACCTCACACGTCTCTTTTGGTAGGTTCAGAGCAGACCCCGTGCGAGCTACATCTCTCTGTTCTGACCCTTGTGCCTCTTTCCACCCACTCTCACATCTCTTATCTTTTCCTTTCACTTTTGCTTTTCTCTCCTCCTTGCTGACTCAATAGTTAGGTCCTAAGCCAATTTCTTAGCTTTTAAAACAGAACTCGATCTGCCTTCGAGTTGCCAGTGGGTATCCAGCTCATGTACAACCAATTTCATTTTTTTTCACGGTCACTATTCTTACAAGATATGCTGACTTTATCATGACAAGCATTGACTGCACCACATTCATTCTCTAAACATTACATATGCAATATACACAACCATCCGTTTAAAAGCATACACATTAACCATGCAATTAATTTAAACCAAGATTCAACAGTCCATGAAGATGAAGCCTTTGCTATTTTTAATTTTTTAGTTCTTCCTCTCTGGCACCTACAACACACATCAGTAGGGGTCGGTCATAGAAGAGGTAGAGCAGATTGAGAAATATTATAAAAGTGTCTAGCTCCTTGACATTGAATTAATCTGAAACAGTTCTAACAATTCAAGGCAGAATTTTTAATTGGAAATTTTTACCTCCAATACCATATCAAATATGAAGAAGTATTGGGTATATTACACTCACAACCTCTGATGTTTATTCTAATACCACATGGTGTCGAGAATGACTTTAATTACACCAACCACCCCTGCCAGTGTTAGAGTACAAATGAATGTTACTTTTTACATGATTTGTCAAATTTTCCCTTAGTTTGTTTAACAAAATTTAAAAGAACTAAAAAGTTCAATCTTCAAAGACCAAACTATCCCCATTGAATTTAGGATACTTTTTTTTTCTTTTCTTTTTTCTCTCCCGGCCTTCTCCATTCCCGCCACCACCTCCTCCAATCTCTATCGATCGCAGCTGTCAACTATCACCTCTACTCCTCACCATTTTTCATCGTCAAAAAAATTGTTAAGGGTGGAGATTTTTTTTTTGATAAGTAAGTAATTTATAAAAAAAGAAACGCATTCAAGAGGGGAATGCATCCCATATAAGGGTGGAGATAAGGGTGGAGATTGGATCTGTTTAGGAGCATAAATTTTGAGGATCACACACATAAGTACACATACACATGAATTTCGTGACTTGCTGATCTGTTCTTATTGAATTAACTCTGGTCCTTCTAAGTTGAGGAACAATTCACCAAAAGCATGGAGGAGATTGATGTGTGTTTCTCGTTCTCTCTTCTCCCTTCCATACAATTCAACTTTTTGCCGAGTATAGACACGAAGGAACCTTTTGGCAAAATTGAACGAAGAGGGTAAAATTCAATACTTCAATGAGCTCCATCCTCTGCTCTCTCTCTCTCTAAATATTTTGTGCCAAGCCAAACCTTGACAGTATTTTGAAAACATTAATTCACAAAAGAAGAAAATCAAGTTAACTTACAAAAAATAAAGGAAAACTTTGAAGTGCATAAAATTTTACAGGTGGTGATACGGTGGTGGGCAGAGAAGGAGGTAGTCGTGATGGGTGGAGAGGTAGATAGTTTATTTTGTGGTGGAGTGCAGAAGAGGCGGTTGGTTATGTTTAGCATATTTTAGTTTATAGAACATATTAACATTAAATTTTTATTGTTTATTTTTACAGTCTTGATGGGAAAATAATAGAAGGATAAATTTGGAATGCCACATCCACATCATATCTCAGGGGATGTTGATGTAATTTTGCTTATTCTCGACCCCCTTATGTTTGGACGAATCTCAAGTGTGTAGTGTAATTTCCCACAAGAATTTCATTCCTGTTTACAAGAATATATTTGCTTGGGTAATTGAGTTAGGACTGGAGGTTTGCACCCATGAAATAATCTTAGTTAAAGTTCCCTTGGATGATCAAGTTTGTCAAAGAAACAATCAATAAAGGATTAAAAAAATGCTTCTTCCTGGTAGAGGTTTAAACAAGTAGGGTCATTATAAGATTTATGATTTTGAGGCTGTAGGAAGGTAGGCTTTGGAAAACTGCAATATTATTAATCGTAGGAGAAAACCAGAAACTAATATATTTACACAAGTACAAGCTATTTATATGCCCTAATAAAAGGTGCAAAAGACTAAACTACCCACAAAGTTATAAAATACTACAAAGACCAAACGACCCATGTAAAAGAAATAATAAAAGACAAAATACATAGAATAAAACAATACTCCTAACACCCCCCTCAAACTCATGATGTGACGGCGAGAAGTATCGAGAGTTTGTTGAGAAGAAAACGAAAACGCATAATAGTGTGGGATTTTGTGAAAAAATCAGTCAGTTGCAGAGTAGAGGAGACATATGGTAGAGAAATCGTGTTAAGCTGAAGATGTTAGCGCACAAGATGACAATCAATCTCAATATGCTTGGTACGGTCTGAATGGCACTCTTGTTATCATAATACATAAGAGTAGGAGCAGAACAAATCACACCCATATCTACAAGCAACCATCTGAGCCACACTATTTCTGCTGTAGTAACAGCCATGACACGGTACTCAGCCTCAATAGAAGAACGAGAAACAACTATTTGTTTCTTACTTTTCCAGGAGATGAGAGAATCGCCTAGAAAGATACAAAAACCAGTAGTGGACTTACGATCCGTGGGTCTCCAGCCCAGTCAACATCAGAGAAAGCGCGAAGTTCCAAAGCAGAAGTAGATGAAAATAATAAACTTTGATGTAGAGTACCCTGCAGATATTACAAAATGCGAAGAACAGCAGCCTAATGAACAGTACTAGGAGAAGACACAAATTGACTAACAATATGTACTGCATAGGTAATGTCAGGTCGTGTCACAGTGAGATAGACCAAACTGCCAACTATAACACGATACAAAGTAGGATCACCCAAGGGAATACTATCTGAGGAAGTATAACGAACATTGAGCTCTAATGGAGTTTCAACTACTCATGAATCTGTCAGACGAGCTTTGCGAATAAATTCCGCTTCATACTTGGATTGTGAAAGAAGATAACCTTTGGGAGAATAAGCAACTTCAATACCAAGGAAATAACAAAGGGGCCCAAGATCTTTCACTTCAAATTGTTGTTGCAACTGTGACTTTAAGAGATTGATTCCTTCAGTGTCATCACCGGTCACAATCATATCATCTACGTATAATAGCAGAAGAATACATCCAGCAGAAGTAGAGCGAATAAATAGAGCTGGATCATAATTGCTGGAACGGAAGCCTAAGCCACATATGACTGTGGAAAATTTCTCAAACCAAGTTCTAGGAGCTTGCTTGAGACCATACAATGCCTTCTTAAGTTTACAGACTTTCCCAAAATTATGAGAAACACCAGGTGGTGGAACCATATAAACTTCCTCGGGTAAAGTCCCATGCAAGAAGGCTTTTTGACATCCATTTGTGAAAGACCTCACTGACGAACAACAACGATAGCACTTAAGGCACGAACAATTGTCATTTTAGCAACAGGGGAAAATGTTTCTTCATAATCAATACCGTACTCCTGGGTGAAGCCCTTTACAACCAAGCGGGCCTTATACCGCTCAGTAGAACCATCAGCCTTGGTCTTTATTTTATAAACCCATTTGCAACCAATCGCAGATTTAATATGAGGTAATGTCACCAACTCCCACGTGTCATTCTTATACAAAGCAGATAACTCTTCATCCATTGCCTGTTGCCAATGAGAATCAAGAACAACCTCCTTGTAGGAATTAGGTTCAGAAAGAGAATGAATAGATGCCAAAAAGGAACAAAAATCCGAAGAAAAAAAGAATTGGAAAAACTAAAATGATTAGGACACTTACGCACTCGCTGAGGATAACAAGAAGGTGTTGGATCCATATTGCCAGAAACTATTGGAGAGTCCGCCGAGAGAGACTGAGATGTACCTGCAGAAGGGACAATGATATTCTTGCGAGTGTAAGTGTGAATAATAGGAGGACGACTAACAGGAGTGGGTGCATGGATAAAATTAGACAAAATATCGGACAAGGTACTAGAACTTTCCTCCAAAAAAGGGATTAATGTAAACGAGATAATTCCTACTCAATGTGTTAGGCTTAGCAGGAATGGAGAAGAAAGGAATGCGCTTGAGGAACACTACATGACGAGACACATATAACTTCTGATCAATAGGATCATAACAACGATAACCCTTTTGACCTTCATCATAACCAAGAAAAACATACATTGTAGAACGGGCGGACAACTTGGTACGATAAACTTTAGGAAGAAGAACAAAACAAGTGCAGCCGAAAACTTTCAATGAAACATAGTCAGGAGGTTTACCAAATAGTCGTTTAAATGGAGAAATACCAGAAGTGACTACAGAGGGAATTCTATTAATGATATATACAGCAGTAAGAGCAGCCTCCCCCCAAAAAACATTAGGAACACTAGCAGATAACAAAAGCGAGCGAGCAGTCTCCATGATATGTCTATGCTTTCGCTTAGCAACACCATTATGCTCGGGTGTATCAACACAAGATGATTGCAAAATAGTACCATCTACAGTTGTTAATCTATTTTTCTTGCCATATGTGGAACGTTCTCCTTCCCTTTTCAAGAACACACATCTACAGTTGTTAAACTGACTTTTCCAGATTCTCTTTGGAACTAGATTGCTACCAACAGGGTTTGTTCGGAAGTGTAATGGATGGGTCGTTCCTTCCAAACATTTGTTTTTCATCTTGAGATGTTCAGAGTCCAGACATTTGTATGATTCCAGCACTCTTGCTCTTTTCTAGAAAATGTAGTGGGAGATTTTTCCTCTTTATGTATCTGTCTCTTTTTCATGCAAATCTGAAAATTCTCATTTGATTTCTGAATACTTTTTTGTCGGTGAGCTTCTCTGAGGACGTCGGTCTCTTGCTGGCGTCTTCTCCAAACACTTCTTTGTCTTCTTATCTTTTCTTTTGGTTTGAGGGGGGGGGGGGGGGGGGTGAACTGAATGAGGCATGCCCTCCCCGTGGTCTGTCATTGTATGTCGATGAGGTATCCATTGAACGTAGGAAGGAGTATCTGAGGTCGTGCTTGGTTGGCCGTTTTGAAGGAGGGGTGGAGGAGGTTGACAGAGTGGAGGCATGGGCGAAAAAGGCGTGGAGAGTCTTGTCAGGCTTCTCGGTGGTGTCCCTCTGTGATGGTTCTCTCATTTTCTGTTTTCCTTTTAAAGTGGTGGCTATGGAAATTTTGAGTTCTGGTCGGAGAGATTGGGGGCAGAAGAGACTCGTTTTGGATGTTTGGTCTACCGGAATAGGGGCGACAATGCTTTGGCAAAGGAAGGATGTTCGTCGGATTTACCTCAGAGGCATTCCTTTGCACCTTTGTTACAGGGCTCTTTTGAAAAGAGTAGGGGATTTGTGTGGAGGTTTCAAAAAGATTGAGGATTTTGATCCGTGTCAACCTGATATGGTGGGTATTTGGGTGGTAGCCGGAAAAGCAAGCCCTTCGTTCCTCTATATTCATGATGAGTCACTGTGTTTTCGAATAGCGGTGGTGGACAATTGCCCTCCTTTGGTGGTGCTGATAACACATAGTGTGGAAGGGGGCTTCGGATAAATGGTTTTTCGTATGAAGGAGCGGGATTTATTGCGTACTAGTTATTGGAAGTGTGGTTTGGAGGTTCGCCGGAGGGTCGTTGCAGATCGGAGCTTCACATGGCCATGGTTGCCATCGTCTTCTCCGATGGGATCTAGGGTTGGCTTGGTGTGTCGTACGGAGATGGGTAACAGATGCATTCTAACGGCGCAAGAGGGGAAAGTGGGGTCGCGTGGATCTGACGCGTGTGCGGAGGCTGTGTGGAGGGATGTGGTTGAGAGGTGGGTTGTACGCACGAAAGGGTTTGTGACGCGTGGCATGGGTGGTTGGTGGAGAGGTCCACCATGGCTGCGTACTCAGGACACTTAATCAAATTCAAATGTTAAGGCTTCATCTCGTTTGGCACGAGATTTTCATTCCCGATCTCATCTAAATGTAAGTGGGCCACATGTTGTTGGTAACTCTCTTCCGGGCTGGGCTGAAAATGCTATGGGCCATTCCTTAAAGAAAGATGGGTTGAATGAGTGGAATTTTAAAAGAAGGGTGAGTTCTGTTAAGCCCATTTATCCTTCTGAAGTGGGCTCAATGGTTAAAAGGTTGGGTCAAGATATGGGCCGAGTTATTAAGGCTCTATCACAGGCTGGTACGGGTCTGGATAATGATCCGGGTTGCGACCCGAACCCAGATCCGTTTGATAGCAAATGGAGTCGTTATTTCGGGCGTCTGACTCATTTTGTGGAGCCGATTGCAGCGACGGGAAGGTCGCAAGTGGAGGAGACGATTCAGGCCTAATCATTCTTTGTCGAAGATGAAGGGCGAGGAATGGGGCCGGACTGATGGCGAGGGATTCGGGTTGGTTTCGCGACGAAGGCTGAGGAAGATGGGGTTTCGAAAAGGGCAGATTCGTGAGGTCTCTTCTGGTGGTCGTCGCCAACGACTGGAGCCATGGTGTAGCAGTGGTGATAAAGGTAAGGTGAAGGATAATGTTTCGTTGATCTCTCCAGTATCGGGAATGACGAACCCCTCTTCTTCATTTCAGAGAGATGGGGATCTAGTGGGGGTGATAGTGGGAAAGGTTGTGGATCACAATGATTGCAAGGATGTGGAGGTTGAGATGGCTCTAGTGGGGGTTGAGCTGGCTCAGGTTGTGACTAGGAGGACCGAGTCTGTGATCGTACCGGTTGTTTCGAACGATGACTATTTTGGTTCGGAGAGTGAGTTGATATCGGGGTTTGGTTCTGAATGCTTGTCATTTGGGGATGTGTTTTCAGATAGGAGGGATGAGGGTGTTTTTACTATTTCCAAATGAAGCTACACATCGTATCGTGGAATGTCCGGGGTATTAATTGCCCAGATAAAAGGAAGATTGTGCGGTTAGCGCTCGGAAAGTGGAATACGCATATTGTTTGTTTGCAAGAGACGAAAATGGGTGCCATAAATGATAGAGTGGTCCGAAGTCTATGGGGTAATCGGTTTGTTGAGTGGACTTGTTTGGATTCGATAGGCGCATCAGGGGGTGTGATTGTGATGTGGGATAGGAGATGGTTATCTTTACGAGATTCACGGATGGGTCGTTTCTCGGTTTCATGTTCTTTCTCGATGGTGGAGGATGGCTTTTGTTGGGTTTTCTCAGGTGTTTATGGGCCGGTGGTGGATGGGGAGAGGTCAGTATTGTGGGTGGACCTTGGTGAGGTTCTAGAGGCGTGGCGTATACCCTGGTGTGTGGGAGGGGATTTCAATGTTGTTCGGTTACTTTCGAAGAGATCTTCAGGTGGGCGGTGGACTAGGGCTATGACTGACTTCTCAGACTTTATTGACAGTAGGTTACTTCATGATCTTCCGTTGACAGGTGCGGCTTTTCCTTGGTCCAATTGCAGGGAGTCTCCGACTTATTCCCGTATCGATCGGTTTTTAGTTTCCGGTGACTGGGAGGAGCATTTTTTGAGTGTTGTTCAGACCATTGCCACTCGCTTCACTTCGGACCATGTTCCCGTGTTCCTTAATTGTAGGGGTGTTCCCACTGTAAAATCTCCATTCCGGTTCGAGAATATGTGGCTTAGGGCCAGGGATTTTCAGCAACGAGTGTCGGAGTGGTGGTCATGCCCTGTTCGGCCAGGCTCTTCGAGTTTTGTGTTGGCTTCGAAACTGCGTTGTTTGAAGTCTTTTCTCATTACATGGAACAAAAAGGTGTTTGGCAATTTGGAGTGGCGCAGAAATGTGCTTTGGACAGAGATTGGTGATATTGATAGAGCTAATTTTAGCGGGGGGATGGATGAGAGTATGAGATTGAGGAGGGCGTAGTGTTTGACTGACATTGAGGAGATAGCTATTTAGGAGGAGATTTCGTGGAGGCAGAAATCTCGGGCTATTTGGTTGAAGGAAGGGGATCGGAACACCAAATTCTTTCACCGGTCAGCAAATGCTCGCAAGAGGAGAAACTATATTGATAGCTTGGTTGTGGATGGTTCTTTGCTCTCTTTTGAGGAGGAGATCCGTGCGGGTGTGTCCTCGTATTATCAGAGATTATTTTCAGAGAGTGAGAGTTGGAGGCCTAATCTGGATGGACTTATGTTCAATTCTATTGATGAGGGGGATCGAGACAGGTTGGAGCTTCCATTTTCGGAGGAGGAAATGCTGAAGGCGTTAAAGCTATGTAATGGGGATAGAGCCCCTTGTCCTGATGGTTTTTCTATACGCTTTCTCTTGGAGTGTTGGCCTACCGTACGGGAGGAGGTGATGGCGACTTTTAGCGCTTTTCATGAGAAGGGTTGCTTTGTGAAGTCGCTTAATGGTACATTCATTTCCCTTCTCCCAAAAAAGGGGGGGATGAAAGACATTAAGGACTTCAAACCGATTAGCCTGGTGGGATGTGTGTACAAGTTGAATGCAAAGGTCCTTTCATCTCAGATGCGCGGTGTTGTGGATGGGGTTATTTTGGATTCACAGAATGCTTTCATTGGGGGCCGTCAGATTCTAGATTCTGCCATTATTGCTAGCGAGGTTGTTGACGCCAGGATTCAGAGTGGTACTCCGGGGGTTCTGGTGAAATTGCATGTGGAAAAGGCGTATGACCATGTGCACTGGGGTTTCCTCCTTTACATGTTGGAGATATTGGGTTTTGGGGAGTGGTGGCAAAGATGGATTCGATTTTGTATATCTTCAGCTCGTTTCTCTGTGATTGTGAATGGGTCCCCCATTAGTTTCTTTAGGAGTACTCGTGGGTTGAGACAAGGGGATACTCTTTCCCCTCTCCTCTTCCTCGTAGTGATGGAGGGTTTCAGTCGGATGATGACTCGAGCTATGAATTTGGGCCTTTTACACAGTTTCAGGGTTGGTGATGCAGCTACTCAGTTTGTGGATGTCTTGCACCTTCTTTTTGCCGATGATGCCTTAGTGTTTTGTGATGTGGAGGAGGGGTAGTTGCGGTATCTACGGTATATTTTGATATGCTTCCAAGCGGTCTCGGGTTTGAAGATCAATAATTGTAAGATTTTTTGTTCCCTGTGGGTGAGGTGGGAAATGTGCAGGTTTTGGCTTCAGCTCTCGGGTGTAGGGCCGATTTGCTCCCTATGGTGTATCTGGGTTTGCCATTGGGGTCTTCAGGGCAGAGACAGGCTTGCTGGGACACGGTGGTTGAGCGTGTGGAGAGCCGATTGGCGGGTTGGAAGTGACAGTATCTTTCCAAGGGTGGGAAACTCACTTTGGTAAAGAACTCGTTATCATATCTTCCGATTTATGTGTTGTCTCTCTTTCGGATTCCTTGCGGTGTGGCGAAGCGAATTGAGAGGATCCAGCGATAGTTCTTGTGGGGTGGTTGTAGGGAGAGTGATGTTATCCCTTTGGTGCGGTGGGAGGTTGTTTGTCGTCCTTTTCGTGATGGAGGGTTGGGTTTACGCCGTCTGGTGCCTTATAACAAGGCTCTTTTAGGTAAGTGGTTGTGGCGTTTCGGGACTGAGAGGGACTGTTTATGGAGGAGGGTGATTGTCTGTCGCTATGGCGAGTCTAGTGGTGGTTGGTGTTCCGATGAGGTTAGGGGTCATCGGGGTGTGGGAGTGTGGAAGGATATTCGGTAGGGATGAGAATCTTTTGCTCCTTTCACCAGTTTCAGGATTGGGGATGGCCGTTGTGTTGCTTTCTGGACGGATTGGTGGTGTGGGGAGGGCCCCCTCGTTTCTTTGTTCCCTCAGTTATTTAGGATCGCTCGGGATCGTCATGCCTTGGTAGCTGACTGTTATCGTCTTGATACTGGGAAGTTAGTGTGGGATGTCAGATTTGTGCGACACTTTCAGGATTGGGAACTAGAGGAGGTGTCCGATCTGTTGGAGTTACTGTATTCTCAGATTGTTGATGGTGGTTTTGACTCTTTCTGCTGGAGGCCGACGTCTATGCGGAGTTTCTCCGTCTCTTCTTTCTTTGGTTGCCTTTCGCCTGGGGCGGAAGGGTCATTCCCTTGGAAGGCGGTATGGCGTACAAAGACCCCTCTCAAGGTTGCATTCTTTACAAGGTCGGCGGCTTGGGGTTGCATTCTCACACTAGATATTTTGGGTCGGCTGGGCATGTTGTTGGTAAATTGGTGTTTCCTATGTAAAAAGGATGGAGAATCGATTGATCACCTCCTTTTGCACTGTCCGATTGCCTATGATTATTAGAGCCTTATTTTTTGTCTCTTTGGCGTTCAGTGGGTGATGTCGGCCTTTGTTCACGATGTTTTGGCGTCTTGGAGAGGGGTGCCGATCGGTTGTCACGCTCGGCATTTTTGAAGAGTGGCTCCTCTCTGTCTCTGGTGGATTATTTGGTTGCAACGCAATATGCGTTGTTTTGAGAGCGTTAAGTCTCCTTTAGGAGTGATCAAAGATAGGTTTATTTCTAGTTTATATTGTTAGGTGGAGGGTCAGATTTGTAAATCTATGGAGGAAAAGATAAGAGTTTTTAGGCGCTCTTGGCCCATAGGGGCTTTTTGTACATGGGATGCACTCCCCTTTGGGTGCCTTTTCTTTTATAAAATACTTATAAAAAAAAAATAGTACCATCAGTTTTTATCAAATCAAGAAAATCACCATATTGATATTCACCACATAAATCACATCTAAAACATTTTATAATTGCTGAGAATTGTGTGTGAACCATAACACGAACGTTACTATAAATGGAATAGAACTCTGAACGACGTTTCATACGAAAAATCCAATAATAACGCGAATAATTATCTACAAATGAGACATAATATATGGATCCCCCTTTAAAGAAATGGGAGAAGGTCCCCACACATCAGAATGAACCAAGTCAAATGGTGCTAAGGAAGTAGTAGAACTTTTATTAAAAGGCAAAGCAGAAAATTTGGCTAATTTACATTCATTACAATCAGAAATATCATGACTCTGCAAATGACCCAAAACACTAACGGAAACTAAATACCGTAAACGAGAACCGGAAACATGTTCAATACAAGAATGCCATAAATAAAAACTAGATGACTGAGGGCTCATACTAAAAGAGGACAAATCAACTACAGAAGTAGCTATAGCTGGAACATGAAGCTTTTCTAAGATATACAAGCCACCCTCTCTACGGCCTGTCCCAATCAGCTTCTTGGAATGTGGATCCTGCACAACACAACCAGTAGAAGAGAAGTTAACTGAATTTCCAGAATCAAACAACTGACTAACCGAGATTAAATTCAAGGTAAGCTGAGGAATGCAGTAAACATCAGAAAGTGACAAATTAGAAGAGACGATTGTCCCAATACCAGCCAACGACATAGGCATACCATTGCAGCTACAATGGAAACAGATGATGGAGGAGAGGAAATAGATGCGAATAATGAAAAATTACTAGTCATATGGTGTGTAGCCCCTGAATCAAAAACCCAAGTGGTTTGAGAAATACCTGATGAAGCTGAAACAAACAAACCTATAGAGAGAGAAACTGAAAGAGCATTTAGCTGAGGGGTGGAAAGAAGCTTCTGCAACTTCTCTGCAATTAGTGACAACGTAGAAGAAGGAGACTTATCCCCAGACAGTGCAACTGTGGCAGTATGATGGTCTTATTCTTTGAAGACTGTTGTTGTCCATGAATTCCCATATTCACCAATTTGGGACAGTGAGCTTTCCAATCACCCTCAAAATCATCTCTAAGAGCAATCAATAACTGAACTAACCTTTCTCTATTGCTCCTCCTTGTGCAATGCAATTGCAATTGCAATTTTAATTTTCAGATGGAATGTACACTATAATGACTAAGTGAACTGGAATTTGTGATGTGAACAAATATCAAACAATTGGAGTGCATGACAAGCTAGTTGCTGCAAACCGAGATGTTGCGAGGGTTGGATGCTATTGCGAATTCCGAAAGCAGATTTCAATTACAAATGGAGAAGGAAGACTACAATTTTGAAAATATAATAGATTATTATTGGTTGCTGAAAATCTTGATGCAAAAGGAGAAGAATTAGTGCCTACAATTCGAGAAATAATAGAATGCTGCGATTTTGCGAAAGAAAAATCAGTGGCTGCTATGCTGCCTGCAATTTCGAAAAGAAAACAAAGGCCTACGATTTTGCAAAAAAAAGGACATAGGGCTGAAATAGATGCAAAATTCTGAAATTCATGCGAACTGAAAATCTTACTATGCGAAAGAGTGTTGCAAATAGAAATGGGGTGTTGGAGAAAGAAAATGATCAAAGTAGTTTACGGTTGCTATTGCATATTCAGGCCAAAATAGTTCATGAAGCTCTAATATCATGAAAGCTTTGGAAAACTGCAATGTTATTAATCGTAGGAGAAAACCAAAAAGTAATATATTTACACAAGTACAAGCTATTTACATGCCCTAATAAAAGGTGCAAAAGACTAAACTACCCACAAAGTTATAAAAGACTACAATGACCAAACTACCCATGTAAAAGGAATAATAAAAGACAAAATACATAGAATAAAACAATACTCCTAACAATTATTTGGTTAAGAATTTTAATTTTTAAACTAGAATTCCTCCATCACTCGAGGTTTCCCTTATCTAATGGCATTATCATGTATAATCAAGAATTCTAAATACATGATATGAGAGTTACTGAAGGTTCATCAATTTAATGATATTTTGATTATATATCTATTGAAAACTGAATGGCTATATATTCAAAATATATTTAAATCATTCCTCTTTGTACAAGAGTTTGGGCTGGAGGAGCATGCGTGTTGGGATGCAAGCTCATTCGGTTTGGAGGGTGGCTCCCTTATGTCTTTAGTGGGGCATTTGGCTTGAGCGGAATAAACGTTGTTTTGAGGGTGTGGAGCCCCCTTTAGGAGTCATCAAAGATTTCTTTATCTCTAATTTATTTTATTGGGTGGAGGGTCATTTTTGTATCTCCATTGATGAGAAGTTAGAGTTCTTGGGCTCGCTTGGCTCTTAGGGCCTTATTTTTTGTTGTATATGGGATGCGTTCCTCGCTTGAGCGTTTTTTAATACATACTTATAAAAAAAAAAAAAAAAGAGGTTGGGCTGCTACTTGGAAAGGGCGCTTTGTGGGATCCCACTTCCATGATTTTTGGAGGATGGCTCTATTTTATGTTTCATTGTGTATTTGACTGGAACATAATAGAAGATCTTTTGATGGAGAGGAATCCTCTATCAGAACTCTTACATATCTTATTATTAGTTATTTTTTTTGTCGGGTTAGGGGGGAGAAGTTGTAAATATGTTGGGGAAATAGTCATTTTTCTTGGGCTCGTTGGGTGTTTTGGGCATTTTTTTGACTTTGGCCTTCATGTATTCTTTGGATGTGTTCCCCTTTTGAATGTTTTCTATTACTTATTTACAGATAAAAGAATGCCCATATAAGTTGGTTAGAGCAAATATGTGAAGATCACTTGTTATCAGTTGAATATTGAGTTTTGTGATGTTTTTGTCAATTGCCAAATGCTTGTATATGTGTGTGTGTATGTGTGTATATATATATAGAGGGTTGCTGCTGCTATTCTGCATGTGCTGTCGTCTATTGCTCTGTCTAAGATCACTAGTTATCAGTGTTAGGGTTTTTACACCCGCCCAAGAACATTGTTAGAAGCTGTGTGTACCTGCAAATCAGAAAACGCACACAAACACACACCAAACAACAGAGAGGATTACAAGGGGTTGATCAGCAGATCAAACACACGCACACACACAGTGTATACTCACGCATGTATCACCGGAATAATATAAACTTATATTATTCCTAACTCTCACCAAGAAGAATACTAGTTTGTATCTCTTCTATTCTCTCTCTCTATTTGTGCACACAATATAATAGGAGAGGTCCTATTTTTATAGGAAAGGATATAGAGGTGGTTTTGCTTTTTAATCGATGTGGGACAACTTTTAATACAAAGTAGTCAAACTTTATATATAACAATCAGTTGAATATTGAGTTTTGTGATGTTTTTGTCAACTGCCAAGTGCTTGTATATGTGTGTGTGTATGTGTATATATATAGAGGGTTGCTGCTGCTATTCTGCATGTGCTGTCGTCTATTGCTCTGTCTAAGCTAAACAAACTGACATTAGATTACTTGTAAGTGCAACGTCTATTACTCGATTATTTGTTAGCTTCTTGTCTGGTTATTTCTTAGCTTTTGGAGACTGACATCTTGTGTCAACTCATCCAATCTATAGGTCATTGCAGAGTTTGGAGTAGGTGGAGATTGCAACTTCCTTCACCATTCTATATTCTCATACACCATTATGGCATGGGAAGATGATGAGATGGGGTCTTTGCAAGACAACAGTTTTTGAGGTAATATTATAGTTTCGGGTGCTTGGTAATCTTGGATACATCTTACCTCCTTAAACTCAGGATGAGTGAGCCTCATTCATACTTTGGGATGTGATGCATGTGTAGAAAAGGATATGAGTTAATTAGCCACCCGCTTACTGCAGTGCCTAATTACTAGAGCTATGGGCCAAGCTGACTGTGATGTTTGGAGTTTTATTTGTCTTTCTTGAGGTTAGCTAAGGAGGTCCTAGTCTGCTTGGTAGCTGGCAGTGTTATAACAAAGTAGTGCCTCTATTTTTATCATAGTATATATGTGGAGAGTCGAAGAGCGAGAATAAGAGATTTTTTCAAGGTGTTTAGGTGCCTGCTCTGTCTTTAAAACATAGGATGTTGAGCTCTATTACTTTTGTCTGGAAAGCTCCTTTATAGGTTTCATTATTTTGTGGTGAGTTATTGGGTGACAATGGACTGTAGTCTGGCCCTCTACATTCTTTTCAATGGAATGAACATAAAATCTTATCGAAATTTCCATTTGTATTTAAAAATATATTCATTCCGTAATTTGTAAATCCCATATTATTCTTTGTGCTCTGTATTCTAGAATCTTGGGATATTATGCTAAGTAGGGAGTTGGATTGATAATATATCCAAATATTATTACTTGAATTCCATTTGCATAGTCAGGTGCCCTGCTATGACGTCTAGAAGTTACCTAAAAACGCTGATTTTGAATCAATTTCAGACTCTCCTTGATGCGGGTGAAGGGGTCAGTACAAACACTGTGCAAAGGAATGTGGAAAGTTGCAGCTAGAATTCCTGAAGGGTATACAGCGCAAGAATATGTTCATCTCTGAAGCTAAGTTGAGATATTTACTCTCCAGACTGCAATGCCAGGATTTGACATTTGAACATCAATAAGCAGCAGCGGAAACATATATGGAACATAAGTATCTTTCTTCAGAGGAACACTTGATGGTAACAGGTCCAACATCCTCTCCATTTTCCTTTTGTTCCCTTTCCTCGTATGTAAATAATGGGAAGTCGCTTGATATTTAGTTTCACGTTTGTGACACCAAAAGTTCGAACTCATCTCTAGCCCCTCTATTTGGCAATTTACCCTGCGTTGTAGATGAATTATTCCGAAGGGTCCGTTACTTTTTTTCTATTCCTGTACATTTGGTAAGCTCGCAACTGAATTCTTAAAGTTATTTCGACTATATATTATTGTAATTATTGTAACTATTGTTCTTTGATACAGCAGGAAGCTCATAATCTGAACAGTTCTAGAAGGTTAATTCTGATAAGAAGAAAAGGATTTTCCTTGTAAATATATAAAATTGAGACATTGCTCTCTTCGATGTTTATTCTGATGGGAATTAACTTAGAACAGAAGACAAAAGATCAAGATAAAAACTGGGAAATTGTCATATCTACGCACACCTAAATAAATTAAACACATCAAATCGTACTCCGAGCATCTATGATAACCCAAACAGAGTTTGCTCACTACGACTTGAGCCTTGACAATTATTTTCCCGTAGCTCTCTGTAGGTTCACTTTGTTCATTGATACTGCTTAGTAGCACTTGGCTTTTCAGTATATGAAGCTTTAATCCTGTTCTGGGCATGCTCATTAGTACTGGTTACTGCTGTTGTTTTTTAGCATGTGAAACTCCTACAGCAGGCTGATCTGCTAATCATCTCTTTTTGGGGATCTCTAGGGCCTACATTGCTTGTAATTATTAGAGTTTGGATTTACTTGTTTGGTTCCCATGATTCTTTACTTGTTTGGTTCCCATGATTCTGTCAAGGTATTTGGTTTAATCATAACTCCTTACCACTAAGATTGAAAATGAAGATAAACTGCCTAATTCCAAATATATGATAATAGAATTGTTATTTGATCTTTACTTGTACTCAAGAGTTTTATCAGATCCGTGTGGGGTTGCACGAGTTTCGTATTAGTCGGGACGAAAGTTCCGGACACTCTGATTATCGAAAAAAAAAATAAAAAAATTTGTCTTCTGGTTAGTTGAAGCATGACTTTGTTGCCTGAAACCTTTATCTCCTGAGATTGTTTGTTTGCAGTTCTTTTCATTATCTTTTTGTTAACCCCCATTATTGTGCATTTGTTTATTAGTAATTTAATCTTTAAGGAAACCCCTCAAGGGAGGCAAGTCATGAATTTCCGGCGAGAAACAAAAAGCATGAGATCCGGTTAGAAGGTAGAGAAAGTGACTATTTTTATATATATTGTGTGTCTACATATATGTGTAAGACTATATACAAATATTTAACTCTCCACCCCCAAAAAAGGGAAATAGAGAACAAAATATAAGAGAGAAAAGAGGTGAAATTGACAACAATATATATGTGTATATGTATACATATATTTTTATGTATAGAGAGAGAAATGTCAGGAAGTGGGGGTGAGTTTAGAAGCTTTCATCATCAATTCAATTGCTTTCAAAGGCTCAAAGCTAACTGAATCAGACAAAAGCTTCCCAAGAGCAAAGAGACTGATGCTTTTGAAATTAAAGCAGCCAGGAATCTAAAAGTCATCCTTCCTACTGTCTTAAGCCTCCACTTTCATCATTCATGCACCACTGGAATGATTAGAAATTTACTACAACTACACACAACACTAGGAACACAAGGATGGGCAATTTTAGTGTTAAAAAACAATAATAATAAAAATAATGATAAAGAAGAGAGATTGGGGATTTGACTTTGAAGTCTCCCCTGTTGGACAAACAAGAAGTTTCAAAAATAATAATAATAAAAAAAGATTAGTTAATTAAGAGACCATTCTTTACATAAATGAAATAAAATTCCCTGTGAATTTGGTTGAAACCTAAGTTAACTGGATCAGGATTCTAAGAAGTTTAAAAAATAATAATAATAATAAAATATTAGTTAATTAAGAGACCATTCTTTACATAAATGAAATAAAATTCCCTGTGAATTTGGTTGAAACCTAAGTTAACTGAATCAGGATTCTCTCAGCTCATTGCTGACTTTCACTAATACATCTGGTGTGCAACAGTCAATTTTTAATATATATATATATATATATATATATTTTCTTTTTTAGTTTTATTATTGACATGATATGATGCTGTTTCCTGGATGCAACAGTGAATATGAAAAAGCAGGGAAAGTAAAAGAGGATCTTGTCCTCCCAAATCACACTAGTCCTAGTCTTCTCTTACCTCTGTCATTGAATTCATCTGATTTTTTTTTTTTTTTTTTTTTTTGCTATCTGCAAAAACCAGATTTACAATCTCTTGACAATTCTCCTCTTTGGGTTCTTACAAGGAAAACATATTTTCTTCAGTGCTTCAACTATAGTAGTTGTGAAAATCAAGAAACCACAAGAGGAATAGAAAGAGAAAAGGGAAAAAAAAAAAGAAGCAAAGTACAACCACCTCAACAACTGGTTCCTCTACTGATATATATATTATAATTTTTTGTTTTTCAACCATACTATCTTTAGGTTCCTCTACCTGTGACTGCAAAAGTCCAAAAGCTTCTTCCTCCCTTCAACAATTTCATCAAAGAAATCATCAAGCTGCCCAATAATGTTCTCAACACCAGATCTCAATATCCCGAAGCACCCCTTCAAGTTGTCCACTCTCTCCCTTATTCCAACCTCTGTCTCCCACTCCACCACTCCCTGTGAACACCTCTTCTCCAATTCACTCCTCAGCTCATCCATGGCCGCCTTCGATCTCCGGAACTCGTACAGCAGAACTCCCGGCCTCCCGTTGATCTGGTTGACCTCTGCAGCCACCCTCTGCTGCAATCTCGCTGTCGAGATCATGAAAGCTGATCCGAAAAACAAGCACCCTTCGTACCCTCCTTGAACAAAACTCGACGATTCGGGCCAACAATACACCAATCCGTATAGCAAGATCATGAGCAGCAGTGAGCTCACATTTCTCATTGCATACAGAACTCCCCTGAATCCATTGAATCCGTTAAGCTTCGATTCTATTGACACCTTCTCGTCGAAACGCAGCGAAAGCGGCTCAATTCTCGTCTCCATCAATCCCCTGTTCTCCTCCTCCAATCCCACTGCCTCTCTTCTGCAACCTGAAATCGCCCGAATCACCTGTTTCAATAAATCATTCGACAAAATCAGTTTAAATATTCATATCCAAGATGGGAATTAAGTTAAAAAAAAATTGTATCTTCATCCATATATACATATATGTATATATTGACCTGACGAGATAGCTGAGGACTAAGATGACGATGAGTATCGAGGGAGGAAGTGATGTTGAGGCCTGCAGAGTAGTAATTCTCCATACCGGATATGCCGGACTTGAGGACATGACAGACTTCCCAGAGCTTGGAGCTCTCATCCATGTACTCATCAAGCCATTTCTCACCCATTGGCAAGTGAAGCTTTTGGACAAGAAGGGTCAATTGGGTATGGAAGGATCGAAGTAAAGAAAGTACCCTTTGAAGGAATTGGATGGACATGAAGTTATTCGAGAGGAAGAGGCGTTCGAGATCATCGATGCCTCGGGTTAGAAAAGAGTAGTAGCCATTGACAGAGTTGGTGGAAGAAGGATCCATCATAGGAATTGAGTGAAGGAGAGGAGAGGAGAGGAAAAGAAGGGAAGGGAAAGGAAAGGAAGAGAGGGAGAGTAAAAAAGGTTAAAAAGAGAGTGATATTTAAATTGGGAGGAAGGAGGAAAAGGAATGAATGG
This sequence comes from Cornus suecica, assembly GCA_963922005.1. Taxonomy (NCBI): domain Eukaryota; kingdom Viridiplantae; phylum Streptophyta; class Magnoliopsida; order Cornales; family Cornaceae; genus Cornus; species Cornus suecica. Next base: position 37,568,456 of record OY998246.1, on the reverse strand, counting down.
AAGGAGGGAATATCTTAGAAGCTCAGGTTTCTAAGGTTGAAAAGGATTGTTGGGAGCAATGATGGGTGTTTCCTTTAGAGGGGAAAGGATGATTGGTAATCTGCCATTTTCATTGTTTAATCGGCAGAAAGGAAAATTGCCAAAAAGAAAAGAAAAGAAAAGAAAAAAATTGTGTAAGAGAGGGAACCAGAAAAAGAAAGTGAAATTTTCATGAGCTCTCTTCCAATTTTTTCCTTTTTCTTCTATGTTTCTTTTGGCCTACACCCCTTTAAAAGAGTATATTTTAATTATGTATATATGTATATATGTATATGTATATGTATATGTATATGTGATGACAGAGAGAGGAGGGCAAGTGGGTATGTTATAAATCTTGATGTTGGCATTGGTCTATGATTTTAGATTGAGGTATTGGGTTATAAAAAAAGTTTGACTGGAATTGTGCTTCTAATTCCTCTTAATTTGGACATGAGTTTTGTCTTTTGATTCGAGTGCTGTCTGGCTTCTTCTTTCCTCCTTTTCTTCCTCGAGCAACTGACTTTTCCTCTCTTTTCTATTGAAATTTGTGGGGTTTATTTTTCCTAGATATATTTTCCCTATTTAATTTTGTTTTAGTTTTTCCTAAAGTGATATGGAATGATGGGGTTCTTTGTATTTGTGTTTTATCCTACCCTTTCTACAATGCAAAATCAGTCTTTTTAGGCCACCCAAATCTTCTAATATATATATACTATGTATTAGCATTTGGAGATGCAATGTATGATTCTTCCTCTAGATCTTACAATCAACAACCCCACATGATATTTTTGTTGCAGGCCGATTCCTATCTAAAAAATTACAAAAAATAAAATAAAATCTTATTGAACATTTTAGGGTGTAATTTTTCATATGTATTCGTTTTGGACGTGATTAAATAGTGGGTAAGGAATTTGTTATTTTTCTTTTGTTTATTTTTATTTTTATATATATATGATGGAATGTTTCAATCTTCGAAGGTGCAAGGAGCATTTTCCTTTATGCTCTTAGTGAGCATCAAATGCAATCTTCTTTTGCATTATTTATATTTTATAGTAGATGTGTTTATATATATACATATATATATATATGTCACCTTTGCTAGCTAGGGGAGTGAGGGGACCAGAAAATCTTAATTACATGGGGGGTGATGCCTTGTTAATTTAATTGATTTAGGAGGGTGCTCGTGGGTTTTTGGAGAATGGGACACTTGAGAAGATGTTGGTCTTTTAAGATCTTGTTGAAAAGTGAATTAAGAACCGAGAACCATTTTTTAAGGGCATTGATCCGAGCGCCCCTTATCTTTGCTACAATGAACGCCCACACCTATCATTATAATTTGTAAGATAAGGTTGCTCACTTATTTATTTAAACAAAATTAGTAACATATATTTTGATTGATACATTTAAGTTCACAAGTTATGTTATCTTTTAATAAATATTAAGGTTGTTAGGAATTAATTCTCATCACACACTTAAGAATTAATTTTGCCCAAAATTATTGATATTTGTTTTTACTCACGCAGATAACACATAATATTTAACGTGATTCAGTTCATGATTGACCTACGTCCACGGAGAGAAGATACTCACTAGGAAGATATTAGATAGGTGCACATAGCACCCTCACCAAGCGCACAAAACACCATCTCCTCTTTTATCTCTTCTCTAAGTTTCAACCCAAACCCTAGGTCTCTATTTATAGAGTTAAACCACATTCCTTGTTGAATAACAAAACTCTTTTTTTTGTTAGACAAGGATTACAACTCCTTGGAGAATCAGACATCTCTCTAACAAGAAATTCCCTTTTATAATACAACTCTATATAGGAAACCTAATTACAATACAATTTGAGACACTTTCCTAACAATCTCCACTTTGGCTCGAATTTTATCACGCCAATCATCTCTTCAAGGCTCCACCTTACTTCAAGCTTTATCACTCTTCTTTTCATTATTTTTCTCCTTCTACTACGCACATCATGTTCCACCTCCACCGCGACTATGTGCGCTTCTTCATTATTCTTCATCATCTTCATCACCATCTTTATGACCGCGCCTTCTCCGCGATCACTTCATCATCTTTATCTTCTTCATCTTCACTGGTGAATAAAAAACAATCGCAACCAAGCTCTGATATTTTTGGAGTTGAATCATGCAAAATCGACTACACGGTTGCGTCCAAAACGGTCCAAAACCTTGAAAACACCTCTGACCGTGTAAAAAATAAGTCAAAAATGACTCCAAACGGGCCAAAAAAACAAATCAGCACAAAATACAAAAATTATTGACGACGTCAGAAACTTCTATGAGCTCGTCCCACCTCCGATGGGGCTGATTTTTGTGCCAAAACGTTCATCTTCAAAAGATATTTCCGTTGATATATTATACGTCTTGTGTCAATCAACAATGCTTTGCAAAATAGGCCTAAAACAAAACTGCTGTGTGTGATGCCAAAAAATCTGGCTGAAACTTCAGGCGGCGCGTGAAGCTATTTCTGGCAACGCGCTTGACTATCCCGACTTTGTATTGTCAAAATGAAACTCCTGGTCTGGTTGGTTTCTGATTTCGGACAACTCTGATCTTCAAATCAAGGTCAGAACGTACGAGCTTCTTCTTTGCTTTAACTTGGAACTTTCTGATACCGATCTGCTTCAACCTTACTCTGATACCACTTGTTAGGAATTAATTCCCATCACACAATTAAGAATTAATCCCGCCCAAGATCATCGACACATGTTTTTACTCGCATAGATAAATCACACAGATAACACACAATATTTAATGTGGTTCAGCCCCATGATTGGCATACGTCCACAGAGAGAAGATACTCACTAGGAAGATATTGCATATGTGCACATAACACCCTCATCTGATGCACACAACACCCTCACCCTCTTCCTTTCTTCTTTTCTCTCTTTTCTTCTCTAAGTCTCAACCCAAACCCTATGTCCATATTTATAGAGTTAAATCTCATTCCTTGTTGAATAAGAAAACTCAATTTTTTGTTGGATAAGGATTACAACTCCTTGGAGAATCAGACATCTCTCTAACAAGAAATTTCCTTTTACAATATAACTCTAAATAGGAAACTTAATTACAATAGAATTTGAGACACTTTTCTAACAGCTCTAAAAAACAAGAGAAAAGAAAAATATTCAAATTTTCATAAAATAATTTTAGTGAAACATCAAAGATTTAAATTTGTCAAAAGAAAGAGAGTATAAAATTTGATGGACTTTTTGTTTTATGAATTTTAAAACAAATTTTAATATTTGCTATAATCTCAACAAGAATAATGTAGAGAAAGAGTGAGAGAGCATTCACAACAATATAGATTTTACCTACCTATTGGTGGATTGTTGGTTGTATTATGATTTGTACTCAAATGATTAAACTTTCACTGGTAATATGTATTATTGCTTTTCACACAATTCATTTCGGCCACTAAATAAATGAGTAGAATAGCTTTCAATAATGTTCAACATATATTTTTATGTTTGGCTAGGGTGGGTTCACCAATAGATTTCATCAACTCTCAACTCTCATAAAAGGAAAAGATTTATTATTATTATTATTTATTAAATCCTGTTAATTTCATAGTTTATTATTTTTTAGCAAATAGATGTGAAACGATTTTAAGGTAAAATTCAAGTCCGACAGTTTCTAACTTATTAAGTGTAAGTGTAGAAAATGTCTTGACCCACCAAAGCCTTTCCGGGTTAAGCCCATCAGGCTACTGGCCCAATAAAATTCCTGTAAGCCCAATGGTTGGGCCCATTGTATCCGCGTATTTATTTAATAAATGAAATGTTGTCTCAATGGGCTTTAAGCCCATTGAGAAATGTATAAAAGGAAAATCAAATGTTGAATAAAAGATTCTCTTTTTGTGTTGTGCAATTTTGAGCATCTACACATTGGCGCCGTCTGTGGGAAGTGCACTGTCGGATTCGCGACTTTTCAAATCTGTCCTTCGGGATCTGAAAAATCGCCTCCTTCTTCCCATCTCAAAAAGCTGAGTCTGTTTGTCAAACAAAGGCCAACCCACTGCAGAGATGCCAATCACTCGTTCGCAGGCGAACGTTCAACCCACTGCGGATAATCGTGCAGAGGGTTCCATGGAGCAAGTTCTTCAACGCTTGGCAGCTGCTGAGGAACGTAGCATGTCCTTGGAAAGGCAGAATGCAGAGCTCATGGCCAGGTTGACTCCACAGCCTGCTGTTCTGCCAATAGTCGCAGATGACCCTCCTGTGGCGACAGTCGGCCATTCTCTAAACCAGCAGGGCAGCGACAAACCTGAGGAGCATGTCGAGTCTTCTCAGCGCTCGAAAAAGGCTCCAGCAGCCGACGAGTCCATAACCCCCTAGAAGCTTCAAGCGATGATGGATGAATTCCAAAGAAAATTCCTCGGGGACTTGAGGTCCCGATCCACTGATGACATGGCCATCCAGGCGTCCACTGAATTGATACAGTCACCCTTCGTTCACGAGATAACACAAGAGCCTTTTCCAAAGAAGTTCGTTATGCCCCAATTCACCCCTTACGATGGCACAAGGGATCCCGAGGAGCACATATACCAGATCCATCAGAAGATGACCATGTACGCTAAGAACGAGTCCCTGCTTTGCAAAGTATTCTCTACAAGCCTTGCTGACGCCGCTCTATTGTGGTTTAGGAAGCAGCCACCCCGATCCATTGGCAGCTGGCAGCAATTGACCAGGCTCTTCATTGCCCAGTATTATGGAAACAAAAGATAAAAGAAGACCATATCCTGTCTCTTCACCATGATCCAGGAGAAGGGGGAGTCATTGAAAAGTTTTCTATCCCGCTTCAACATTGAATCCTCTTCTGTGGATAACTGTGACCAGCATTCGGCGGTTGAGGCATTCAGGATGGCTCTCATTCCAGGAACCAAGCTCCATCAGTCCTTGGTAAAGCGCCCTCCATCGGGCATTGGAGAGCTAAACTCCAGGGCCCAGGGGTACTTGAGAATTGAGGAAGAGGAGACTATCCAGCAAAGGAGGTCAGCCTTCGTCGATCTTGAGATTCAGTCCGAGGATCGATCGACCGATCGCAAGCGAGCAACTCCACCGGGATCCTCAGCCCCACCAGGATCGTCAGTCCCTAAGCTGTTCAAACGCCCTAGGTTCGACGAAAGGTTGACACCCCTGAAGGTTAGCCTTGCTAAACTCTACCAAGAGAACAAAGCCAAAGGAATCTTCCAGCAACCCCCGGCCATGAGACAACCACTCGACCAGAGGGACAAGTCAAAACATTGTGCTTTCCACAGTGATTTCGGGCACATCACGAATGAATGCCGCAACCTAAGGCAACAGGTAGAGACGTTACTACTTCGCGGGGAACTCCGAGATTACATCCAACGGGACAGACCAAGGACAAATGATCAACGTGCCCTCAGTACCCCTCGGAAACCCTCAGATGCACAGCCGGTCAGGTTGATTAATATGATACATGGCGGCCCCCATCCAAGGCAACCGAAGGGTCACGCCGGAGCCACATGCGGAGAGCCCAAAAGATGCGAAGAGTCAACGAGGTCAGTGACGCCCAGCATAAAGCAAAGGAAACGCAGATCACCTTCTCGGTGTCAGACCTTCGGAGTGTCCAAACCACGCATGAAGACCCTCTGGTCGTGACCTTGATGGTGGCCAACTGTCTTGTGAAAAGAGTCATGATCGATCCTGGGAGCAGCGCCAACATCATCACCGAATGGGCTTTTGAAAAGCTCGAGATCGATCTGTCCGAAGTTCTGGCATCCCGGTGCCCCATCGCAGGTTTTGTCGGAAGGCAAATTGAACCGATCGGAGAAGTTCAGCTACCAGTATCTGCCGCTCAGAGGACCCTAAACGAGACATTCGTTGTGGTCGATGCCAAACCTTCGTACAATTTTCTCATGGGAAGGGGATGGATTCACCGAATGCAAGGTGTGCCTTCGACTCTTCACCAAATCATGAGATGTTTATGCCCCGACGGTACAGGTACAATTGATATCAAAGGCGACCAAGTGGCAGCCAAGGAATGCTATGCGATCACCCTGAAAGAGATCCAGAAGGTGAAGGCCCCAGTGGCATTCCGCTCCAAGGAGCAAAGCTCAGGCTCCAAATAGCAATTAAAGGACGGGGACCCGGGGCCCCCAATTGTGGTTGAACCGTTGCAGTAGATCTGCGTTGTGCCCGATAGCCCGGGAAAGGTTACCTTTGCAGGTACAAATCTCACCGATCCTGAATTTAAGGAACTAACACAGTTACTGTAGGAAAACTTTGATGTCTTCGCATGGGAGCATACAGACATGTCGGGGATCGACCCCGAAGTTTCACAGCACTCATTACGGGTTGACCCGAATGTCAGACCTATCAGGCAAAAGCAAAGGAGCATAGGGGCACATCGGAACCAAATTATAGCGGATGAGGTATCCAGGTTGCTCCAAGCAGGCTTCATCAGAGAAGTCAGATATCCCGAATGGCTTACCAACGTAGTGGTAGTGCAGAAGAAGAACGGCAAATGGAGGGTTTGTGTTGACTTCACCGATCTGAACAAGGCATGCCAGAAAGACAGCTTTCCACTGCCAAAGATTAACCAGATGGTTGATGCTACCGCTGGATACGATCGTCTGACCTTTCTGGACGCGTATTCAGGTTACAACCAAATAAAAATGAACCCAATGGATGAGGAAAAGACCTCCTTCATTACTGAATCAGACACATACTGCTTTAGAGTTATGCCTTTCGGACTGAAAAATGCAGGTGCCACTTTCCAGAGACTGGTCAACAAGATCTTTAAAGGTATGATGGGTACAGTAATTGAGGCCTACATCGATGACACTGTGGTCAAGAGTAGAAGGAAGGAGGACCATCTCGTCCACCTGCGCCAAGTGTTCGCCACCCTCAGGTCACACGGCATGAAGCTTAACCCAGCGAAATGCTCTTTTTGCGTATCATCTGGACAGTTCCTCGGGCACATCGTGGACCGGACCGGGATCCAAGCCAGCCCGACGCAAGTCAAGGCCCTGATAGAAATGAAGGAGCCCCGAACACACAAAGACGTTCAAGTCTTGACGGGGAGAGTGGTTGCACTTAGCAGATTCATTTCACGACTCACTGATCGATGCCGACCATTCTTTCAGGCAATAAAAGCAAAGAAGGGAGAGATCTGGGGTCCAGAGCAATCGGAGGCCCTGATGAGTCTAAAAGAGTACTTGACCGTGCCCCCGATTCTGTCCACACCAATTCCCGATGAAATCTTATACCTGTACTTAGCAGTATCCTCTGCGTCAACCAGCGCCGCCCTCGTTAGAGAGGACGGAAAACTTCAAATGCCAGTGTTCTACACCAGCAAATCATTAGCTGAGGCAGAGACCAGATACAGCAGGCAAGAGAAGTTGGTTTTGTCACTAGTGAATGCAAAAAGAAGGCTAAGGCATTACTTTGAAGCTCACCCCATCGTCGTCCCAACAGCAACACCCCTACGGGTTATAATGTCAAAGCCTGACCTCTTAGGGCGAATTTCTAAATGGGCTATCGAATTGGGCATATACGATTTGACATACATACCCCGGGTTTCCATCAAAGGACAGGCAGTGGCGGACTTTTTACTTGAAAGCGAAACTGAAGAGCCAGACCAGGAAAACGAACAGAAAACCTGGAAGATTTTTGTGGATGGATCATCCTGCTTCTCCAGATCAGGGATTGGTTTGGAGATCTTGACACCTGATGGGACACGCCTTCATATGTCAGTACAATTACAGTTCCCAGCCACGAACAATGAGGCGGAGTATGAGGCCGTCGTCTCCGGGGTAAGGATAGCCCAGAGCCTTCAGATTCAGTCCTTAGCATTACACAGTGATTCTCAGCTGGTTGTCCGTCAGATCAACGGAGAGTATGAAACAAAGGACCCAAAAATGGAGTTATATCGTGCACTCGTTATGAAAGAAACAGAAGGTTTTCAAAAAGTAACCTTCACCCAGATCCCTAGGAACGAAAATTCTGAAGCTGATCATCTGGCCAATCAGGCATCCTCAGCCGGAGAAGACCTAACTCGGGTTGCACTGGTGGATTTTATTCAAAGGCCCAGTATCCAGGAGGCCGAACAAGTAATGCTCATCCCTTGGGAACCCAGCTGGATGGATCCCCTGATGGATTACTTGCGAAATGGAACTCTTCCCGAAAACAAAGCTGAAGCTTACAAGGTCAGGAGGAATTCAGCCCGGTATTCAATTATCAATGGGCAACTCTACCGAAAGTCCTTTTCCGGTCCTTACCTGAGATGTATTACACCGTTAGAATCTAGAGCAGTGATGCAGGATATTCACAGTGGGGTTTGTGGAAACCACTCCGGCGGCAGGACCCTTGCCCATAAAATACTGTCTTAAGGGTACTTCTGGCCCTACCTGTCGCGGGATGCCGAAGAGTACGTCCGAAGGTGCAAGCCCTGTCAAATGCACGGGTATGCTATCCATCGGCCACCCGAGTTCTTGCATCCTACTATAGTACCACACCCATTCGCCCGATGGGGAATGGATATAGTAGGAACCCTCCCGAAAGCAATCCGGTCGAACGCGTACGTCCTTCTGGCGACTGACTATTTTACCAAATGGGTGGAAGCGGAAGCCTATCCCACTGTCAAAGGAAGCCACGTCATCAAATTCATATGGACCAACATAATATGCAGATTTGGGCTACCGAGGACGATCATGATGGATAACGGAACAAACCTGGACAACAAGGGGGTCAGAGCATTCTTTACCGAGCATGGTATCAACCAGAACACGTCTTCCGTTGGCTACCCGCAAGGGAATGGGCAGGCGGAAAGGACAAATCGAACTATATTCAACACACTGGCCAAAAAACTTGAAAAAACCAAAGGAGACTGGCTAGAGAAACTGCCCGAAGTTCTCTGGTCATACAGAACGACTCCCAGACAACCCACTGGAGAGACACCCTTTGCCATGGCGTACGGCGCTGAGGCTGTGATTCCTACAGAAATTAGGGTTCCAACCCTCCTGAGTGAGGCCTGGGTTGAAGGACCAAATAACCAACACTTGGCTCAGAATCTTGATCTCCTGGATGAAAGAAGAGAGGCTGCTGGGATCAGGCTGGCCGCCTACCAACAGCACGTCCGGAACCATTTCAACCGGAGAGTCAAAAGAAGAGAATTCCAGGTCGGAGATATGGTCCTTAGGCAAAAAATAGGGCTCGTAGGCAAGCTCAGGGAGCCTTGGGAGGGCCCGTATACCATTACCGGGGTCATTGGTCGCGGAACATACCGAGTCCGACGGAATAGTGATGGCGGAATGGAACCAAACTCTCAGAACGCCTCTCGCCTGAAGAGGTACTACCCTTAATGGGCCAAGTCCTGTTTTTAACTTTGATCTTTTTGTAAAAAAGGCTATAGTGCTTGATCAGTAAAAATCATTATCATGGCAAATTAAATCATAAAATCTACTGATCCTGAAGAGATCAATGTTCCAAAAATAAATTAAGTGTTGCATTGTCTTTCGCATGGCCTGAAGTGCCCGAAGACACAACACAGATCCTGAAGAGATCAATGTTCCAAAAATAAATTAAGTGTTGCATTGTCTTTCGCATGCCTGAAGTGCCCGAAGACACAACACAGATCCTGAAGAGATCAATGTTCCAAAAATAAATTAAGTGTTGCATTGTCTTTCGCATGGCCTGAAGTGCCCGAAGACACAACACAGATCCTGAAGAGATCAATGTTCCAAAAATAAATTAAGTGTTGCATTGTCTTTCGCATGGCCTGAAGTGCCCGAAGACACAACACAGATCCTGAAGGGATCAATTTTCAAAAATAAACTAAGTGTTATATGGACCTTCACATGGCCTGAGCTGCCCGAAGGCACATGACAGGAATGGTGATATTATAAAAATCGAAAGCCAATTGGACAAAAACTATTATCTGTCATTCAAAATAGGCCCTAGTGGCCAAGGCTTACAATATGCTTTATTAGTACAAAATCCTAGGGTCCAACTCCGGTGCCTGGCTCATCGAGGTTCACTAGAACGATGGCCCCATCAGGAGCTGGAGGATCAGGAATGGCGGCGATGCTCATTCCTGGGAGAGGCTTGGTCAGGAACTCGCAGAAACGAACGTCGTCTGGACCGCCAACCGGATCGTTGTACGGAGGAGCGATGCCCAGACTCTCATCCAGTTCTTCCACCGAGGCAAAAGTCCTTTCTTCGACGGGTTTCTGCATGTCACTGAAGCATGACCTCCAACCGAACCCGATACGGTACTGGGAAGTTTCGCAGAAACGTTTGTACATCTCGTTCCCACCCCGGTGGCACATCTCCACCACCGATCTCTCCGTTGTAAGCAGATTCTCTATCTCTGCCCTCTCCTCCAGGAGCTTCGAACTGGAAGCCGTCAAGCTCTCATTGTTAGCTTTCAGGCTCTCATTCTCAGCCTTTAAGGCCTCCGTTTCAGCAAAAAGGGCCCGCCGGACTGCCTCCATTTCTTTGATTTTATCTTGAGCAGCCCGAAGTTGCTGTTCTGCAGCGACAACCCTCTGGGTCTGGACATCCAACTTTTCATTGGATATGGACAACTGGTTAGCGACCTTCATCCAGGAGTCCTCCTTCAGCCTCAGAAGTTCATTGGATTTCTGGAGCAGCTTGGTGTCCTCTTCCATTTTGGCATTATAAGCCTGGGTCAGGTAGAGCATCTGCCAAAAGAACAAGTGTTAGCCCGATAGATAAACAAATAAAATATTAAGTACAATTGAGGAAGCTGTAGGTTAAAGCACTACCTTCATCGCTACCTCTGGACCTGTCAGAGTCAGCTCCTCCCGGTCAATGGTTCTCAGTCTTTTTCGGTCGATGGGCGTCCATATCTGTGAGCCCATAGCCCGAAGAGCAGAGTCGTTGTCAATGGTTGCGTGCCCTGCAACCAGAAAGTCACCGCCCGGGAGTGTAATCTTCGGCGCCCATGGCACGGGTCTTTCCACCTCAGTTGCAACCCCACTGTCATCCAGTACGATGGGAGACGACTGTGTGGTCGTTCGGGGCCTGACAGACCGTTCGGGTAGACTCTTCTCCGATCGGGGATGTCTTACTCCCGTCAGACTTGTTTCCCCTTCAACCAGATGAAACTCGGGAGTGGGAACATCCCCTGAAGGTCGGGTAACCTCCTATGATCTTGGAGGAGGAGTCTGGCCGATTTGAACATTTCCCATCGGTGGAGGTGGAGTTACCGGGGTGTTCTCCACCAAGGGTAGGAGATTGGGCCCAGCCGGAGGAGTGGGGGCGCTTTGGGATCCCTGCCCGCTTTCACTCTCACTCGGGGTCGAAGTTGTCACTTGAGGAACAACTGCCCGCCTGGCCTTCTTTTTTAGCACTGCCTGCGGGATTCTCAGCATTTCTGTAGACAGAGCCTGCAAAGTAGAACCTGTCAGGAAACTGTTACACATCCTCAGTGGCTGTCCCCAAATTTTTGATTTTAGCAGTTCAAAACGGGTTCTGATATAATTTGAAGTTTTATACTCGTCGGGCGCTCCCAGAAACTCAAGCATATGGAGGCCTAACTTATCATTGCACTGATCGCAGTTGCATGACCCCTTATGGAATGGCTTGAAAGAAGGGAAAATGTGTTGGTCAAACTCGCTAGGGACATTGAATCTGGACGAGCTTGGAAGTCTCCAGTTCCCGCTCACCACGACCATTCTTTCCTTCCATCCTTTGTTTGACTTTTCAGTGCCAGCACAGATCTTCCTCCCACCAAGGGGAAAAAGATTGTACCGGCCTCTGCAGTCCTTCTGGGCCTGTATTTTGTAACATAACAGAAGGTCCGCCATTCCAAGGTCAAGGCCCAGATCCCGATTGATGATCAGGATCATAGCCAGGACCCGGAAGAAGTTCAGTCCCACCTGAAGCGGGGCTAGACCCAGGGTAGCTAAGGTGTAAAGGAAAAAGGGTTGGATCGGGAATTTAAGGACCTGAAGGTGAAAGGTAGATAACAAAATCTGGTGGTCCAAAACCCCCTCACCCTTCCTAAAATCATACTTTTTAGGATAGTTTTTAATAATTACCCCATCGGGTACCCCGCATTTGACCCTTAACTTTTTTAACACTGTCTCTACCCTATTCATGGGAGGAAGGGGATCAGTATAAAACTGATCTCCCGAACCCCCTGCAGCCGGATTCCCAGCTGCTGCTACATTCTGGTTAATCTACGGTGGACTAGGTACAATTGTCCTAACCACCTCCATTGAGGGTGAACTAAGGGAGGCATCCGGGTTCACAGAGAAGGGTAAACGGTCGCTACCCGACCGGGTGTCATCGCTATCGGACATTTTAAAAAGAAGACAAAGAAAGACGCGAAGATGAAAAGAAATAACTTACTCTAAGATGAATCCCGAAAGATTTCGGACGCTTTCCTGGGAGAGGAGATAGACTCTGGCAATGATAAGTGAAGATCTCAAGTGCAAAGAGTTCTCTGAAAGTTTAAGTTGTGAAACGGGATGGATCCTCAACATTACAGCCAATATTTATAGGAGTCTCAGAGGCGCCTGAAAAGCTGTGCGCTCGGGAAGCGAAGCGTCACCTCGCTTCATGTGCACCTCCTCGGCCACCCTTCTCGCCAATCGAGGCCATCCGGACCACTGATTTCAAAGACCGCAATGATTACTCAGCCATCACATTAATTGGGTGAGCCACATCACCCCGACAGGGGTGATGAACTCATTATTCTTACCCTTCATTCTCCCTTATGGGCCCGGTCGCCCCACGGCCCATCAAGAAGAAGTGGGCCTGTGTAAGTGTAGAAAATGTCTTGACCCACCAAAGCCTTTCCGGGTTAAGCCCATCAGGCTACTGGCCCAATAAAACTCCTGTAAGCCCAATGGTTGGGCCCATTGTATCCGCGTATTTATTTAATAAATGAAATGTTGTCTCAATGGGCTTTAAGCCCATTGAGAAATGTATAAAAGGAAAATCAAATGTTGAATAAAGGATTCTCTTTTTGTGTTGTGCAATTTTGAGCATCTACATTAAGGTATACAATATTGTTTAAGTTCAACTCGGTTTCTAAATATGTGAATATGCGATAAACATATAATTATACACATTGTTCAACCTTAACTCGGTTTCTAAATATGTGAATATGCCGTAAACAAATCATAACTTCGTTAGTGTTTCACATGAGCAAATCAATTAATTTGTACCCTTTCAAATATAAACATATATCTATATATAGAATCATAGATATATAGACTAAAAATACATGTTTTTGACAAGTGGTCAAAATTATGGTAAATATATGAATACATAAAATATGACAATAAGTATGAATGTTCAGTAACCTTGAACACCATCGCCTATAACAATGATATAGGTTGCTTCCACTTAAATGAATCCCGAGAGTTTCGTGATACAAATTGAAATAAATTTTGAATAAAAGTTTTAGTGAAATAAATAAATATTAAAAGCACCAAGTGCGGATTAATATGTATCTTGTGATTCTTATAGGTATTTTTTAGAGCATGAAAACGAGATGAATAATTTAATACAAAATGAGAATATGAATTGAACACAATGGCTATTGTAATTTGTACATGAGTAACATAAGCTTATACAGAAATCTCCATTGGCACTAATCAACACTTATAACAGGATTTGACAAGAACTGCATTTGGAAGTTTAGAAGAGTTTTCCAAGGATAAAATGTATAGATTAGGTGTAAATGCAAAATGATAAATAATTATATTAGATGTATAATAAATGGGAAAAATAGAAATGGATAATATTTAGCTCCTGCCCCTATAAGGTCGTCCTACCCACTGATGTGGTTCAATATAATTTAGACACGTGGCTAAATCTTTTTATAAAAAGTAAGAGAACATAAAATTCAAATTGTATTCAACAACATCATAGCGAGCACAAACTCGGTCCTCATGGGGGATGGGGGAGGACTCAAGTAGTGCTTAGACTTTTACACAAAAATTTCCATTAGCACTAATCAATACTATATGATGGAATTTGACAATAATAATTACATTTATTTTTAGCAAAATTTAGGATTATTTGCACTGACATCCCATGAGGTTATGGTTAATTGCATATAGTTGTTGGTCAAGGAGAGTCCCCAACAACCCCTGAACTTTGAAATTTGTTGCAATGACACCCCAAAATGGGTTTTTGGACAATGAAATTACTTTTGTGCCCTTTCTCCATTTCAAAAGTAAGTTTCCTTGTATATATACTTTAGAGACCAAAGTGTCCTTGGCAGTTGATGAAAATGGCATCAGTATACAGTGAAATTGTACAATAATTTTGAACAGTGTAATTGAACAGTGAATTTGTACAGTGTTTATGAACAGTTAATTATAATGTGTTTATTGTGAATTTGTCAGTGCACCTGCAGAAAGTAAACACTTCTCACTTCATTACTTTGATTCAATAGTTTTTACAAATAATATAGGTCAAACAACTCTTAACACCTATATGCAAAATGTAGAAGCATTGGTACATGTAAATAAAAATATATTACATATATTCTATTGAAGGTCAAGTACCCTACTATCAAGTAGTGCAATGATAAGAGTAACACAACTAACATTGTTGTAGAAGTGACTTAAATTATAATATACAAAGCTTTACAAGACTTGTAATTAGACTGCATATCAAAGATATCACCATAATAACATTGTTTGGCTCAATCAAGTGTGTGTGCTTATGTGTGACATATACAAAAAGAATAAAAAAAATGTCACTACCCAAAATTACAAAATAAAGGCAACTTAGTAAAACACAATCAATGTCTAAAAAATGCAAAAAAGTTGAGGATGTGATTGGTTACCACTGTGCCCAACTGGACCCACCTTGCCCAGAACATGCTTACAAAATAAACAAGTAAAAAAAACATTATAAAACTAAAATTAAAAGCAATTAGAAAAATTAATAATACTTATAAAACGGTGACAGTTTTAGAATTTATACATTGGACACATTGGGTTGTGCGGGATTGGTGTATGTGTTAATGGATTTTGTTGTGAACTACCACCACCACCAACCTGCATTAGTACAAATGGGTTATTTATACATTATAAAAACATTACACTAGAGTCTAGGGACTGTAAATGCATAAAAATTACATAATAAATTGGGTTGAATCGAATGCCTTTATTCTTGGTTTGGCCATGTATATATACAATTTTGTAGATGGGTCCAAGCCCATTTGTCAAGTCTATCAAACCCTTTAATTGTGGAATTTGATATATCCCCTTCCATCTATGGACTCTAATTTCTTGGGGCTCACATAATTCTAGAAGATACCATGGGCTTAGCCCATTGGATCGTATGGCGGCCCAGATCACATGGGCTGTAAAAATTCACTATTACACAGGCCCCTGAGGTTATGGGCCTATGGTTTATTCTTATGGGCCCATGGCCGAATATACTTATATATGCATATATACACAGGGGAATTTTGAAAAGTGGTAGCTCCCTAGTGACATGTGTTAGCTCTAATTAATGCATGGGTTGGTGAACATTTATTCAGGTTTCAAATGAATGGCCCATGTTCCCTTAATCTTCGCGTTGGTGGGCTGAATTGATGGCGCACACCTTTCAGACTTCATACACGACTCTTGGCTTTCCTCTGATCCTCTATAAAGCCCTCAATGCCTCGACATTTCATTCTCACAAGTTTCCAATTTTCTGCAAATACTTCTCTCTCTCAGCTTTAATCTTCCGTTGGGCTTTTTTGTTTGCTAGTTTTGAGGGCTCCACTGGAACATCATTTCACCTTCCCGAAAACTTTTGTCATACTTTCTTCTTTTTAGTAAGTTCGTTGTTTGCCTTTTTTAATTTCGCTCCCGACTTTAGAGCACTTATATCCCCTTCTACCTTTATGTAGCGAAGATGTCTAACAGTGATGACACTAGGTCCGTAGATGAGGTTGTCTTGTCCTTTGGTACTGACCCGGAGACCCTCAGCAGTAGTAGTCCCTCCTCTGTTCGCCATGATACTTCCGTACCTAGAACTGTTCCCCTTAACACTGACCTCCCAGGCTTATCAGGAAATCCGGAAGTGCCTGATGAAGGGAGTTCATCTGATCATGAGGACCCTGCGATCCCCTCTGTCCCCAAACCTTTCATTGTTGCCCCTATTAAGGGAAAATCTAGGCCTGAAGTGGACGTCAAACATCTTTGGGCTAAAGCTAATGTGCCCAATGATGTGTTCCTGGCCCCTTACCCACAAAATTTAGACTTCTCAAAGAGTGAGGGAGTTGAACCAGGTAGTATCCTTCTATCGGCGGTTCATTTCAAACTTTTAAGATTCCCCCTTCATACCTTCTTCAATTATGTTCTTTTCATGTTAAGGTTGCACCCTCTTCAACTTAACCCGAACAACTTTAGGATTCTAGCCATGTTCCTCCTGTATAACAGAGCCTTAGACCTTAACTTAAGCTTAACTGACCTACTTCTCTACTACTTCTTTCAGAATGCTAGAGAATGCAAGGGTAGGTATAACCTTTTCCCTTTTCAAGGTTGGGGCATATGTTCCGATAAGGAAAAATCTGATAAGGGCTGGAAGGAGAGAATGGTAGTTACTAGCGGCAACTGGCTCTACCAATTCTCTCAGACATTCCCGATCCCTAGAGTCTTTGGGCCCATTCGGCTCCCTGTTTTCCGTCCCTTCCACAAAGCCACGCATTTCTGTGAGTTTTGTGATTTGCATCAGGGAGAGTATGC
This sequence comes from Cornus suecica, assembly GCA_963922005.1. Lineage (NCBI taxonomy): Eukaryota > Viridiplantae > Streptophyta > Magnoliopsida > Cornales > Cornaceae > Cornus > Cornus suecica. The sequence goes on along the minus strand of OY998246.1, from coordinate 37,551,716 downwards.
ATATAGATTCCATGGCTATGAGGATAGTTAGATACCCCCAGTTCTTGTAAAAGAATGTCCTACACTCCTGAAGGCCAAGATCTGGAGCCAAATTAGATCCGCTAATAATATTTTGACTAAGGCTAATCTTGAGATGATATCTAACTTGGGCGCTACTGTTGATAGGATGGATCTACCCCTCAGGCCCTTGTCTTCCAGACACACTCAAGTTCCTGAAGGATCTAACCCAGTTAATGCCATATCGATCTTTACAGCACCCCCGACACCTCCGATTAGCCTAGTTAAAAATCCTTTAGATCTTCCACCTCCACCCGCTAGTGCTCAAAACACACGACCTCGATCTGATACAGGTGATGTGATAGCCAGGAAAAGGGCCAGAGTTCAAATTGATGATGCCTCAAGTAGTGCCCTAGCACATGATCAAACTCCTCGCACCATCATTCCTTGGGAGCCCAAGTTTATCTTCCCCAATGGATCCCTGATTCATATTGATCAGATTACCTTCAGGAGTACTGAAGCCCTCCGAGTTATGGCAAATGGAATTTGGACTCCTGCTGATCGGGTTGCCCAATCTAAGGTAACGAGGACCGAGCTGCTCCAGAAGGGCTCCGGGATGGCCATGGAAGTAAGTTATTGTCTTTGTACATTCAGTAATTTGTTTTTATCCTTTTACCTTCTGGTTCTGACATGGTGTTTTCATTTGTCAGCTCCTTTATGTCGTCCAATCATATAATAATCTTCTAGAGGCTGATGTTAGGGAGATGAACATGTTTCTTACTGCCAATCAGTAAGTGAGTGACCACCGGATCACTCTGGTAAAAGAGGCTGATGGTCTTCATCAGAGTGTAGCTGATCAGAAAGCCTTGCTTGGGACTGGAGAGGCTGAAAGGAGGGCCATGGCAGTTGAGATGACAGAGATGAAGGTTGCCTATCAAAAGATCGCTGCCGAGAAAGCAGAGTTGGACAATCTTCTGGCTCTAGAGCGATCAAGAGTAGAGATGTGTCATTTGGGTGGCCTAGATATGCACCAATGGTACATTGGCATATGTGATGTTCGATCAGCCATGGCCTGGTGATATAGGTATGAGATAGAGCATATTCCTTTAGCTAAGCGAGAGTTTAAGACTGCCGAGGAATTCGATGCTTTCATGAAGGTGCCTATTCCTTATTAGGATCCAGCGGCTTCAGAGAATTAGAAGAGATTCGCCGCCATTCTGAAGGGATAAGACCCGGTGCCCCTTACTCTGGAGTAGTCTGTTTCCTCGGGGCACAATATTGTAAACGATCATGGCCCTGAGTTCAGGGGGAAATAGTTCTTAGATTTTTTATGTTTCTGTATTTCCCTTGGTAGCGCCACTTTGAAATTTTCATTTTTAATTTTAATGAAAAAAACTTTTCGGATTTATGAAACACATTCTTTGACTTTCAATGGACATTTCTTTGTTGGCCCATACACTTAGAAAATTTTTGTGTGTACAAGCTTCTTTGGGGCATCTGGCCTCAGTGAGTCAGAAATCAGTGCTTAAGAAACATTTTGTTTTTAACATGCTTTTTCAGGCACTTGGCTCCTGAGACTCAATGATATTAGGGTTTGAAATGAACACTTTAGGAAAATTTTCACTTTTAATGAGAGTCTTAGGGCATCTGGCCCTTGAGACTCAGTTGTATCCTCTAGCTAGTTCAAATCAGGTTTGAACTCAACACTTAGGAAATATTCTCGTTTGATAAGAGTCTTGGGGCATCAGGCCCCTGAGACTTAGTTGTGTCCTCTGGTTAGTTTAAATCAGGTTTGAACTTAGCGCTTAGGAAATTTTCTAGTTTGATAGGAGTCTTCGGGCATCAGGCCCCTGAGACTTAGTTGTGTCCTCTGGCTAGTTCAAATCAGGTTTGAACTCAACACTTAGAAAATTTTATTTTATTTCTTGTAAGGTCAGATCAAGAACATATATGAAAGAATAAGGTTCTTTATTGAAATTTGAAAAGCCTACAACAGAGGTGTCGTACACTGGGCATAGACGCTTAATAATTTAGCAGAGGTATCATACAGATACAGATGCTCTTATTGCTATCTATTGAAAATCTATTTACGGATAATACCTCTTTAGGTGATAGGCATTCTGAGAGTTGGGCTTGATGCGGCTTGTCTCATTCTTCCGTACCCGATAGGCCCCACGCCCGATTACCATGATGATTGTATAAGGTCCTTCCCATGTCCCCCGTAGTTTGACAATAATTCCAATCTTTCTTCTGAGCACCATATCACCCACCTGGAGCTCTCTTCTTCTGACCTTCTGATTAAATCGGGCCCTGACCTGTTGCTGGTAGGAGGCCAACCTTAGTCCCGCGGCTTCCCTTATTTCTTCCAGTAGGTCCAAATCATGGGCTCGGTGTTGATTATTTGAGCCCTCTTCCCAATCTTGACTTCTTAGCGTTCGCACCTTCAATTTGGTCGGGATAACGGCTTCAGCCCCGTAGGCTATGGCGAATGGGATTTCTCCTGTCGGCTGCCTCGGGGTGATCCGATTAGACCATAAGACCTCGGGTAGTTTCTCCAACCAAGTTCCTTTTGCTGCTTCTAGTTTTTTCCTGAGAGTATCAAAGATTGTTCTATTCGTTCGTTCTGCCTATCCGTTGCCTTGCGGGTAACCGACGGAAAAAGTATTCTGATTGATCCCATGCTCTGCTAGGAACACTCGAACTTTCCTACTGTGTAGGTTGTTGTTGTTATCCATCATTATTGTTCGGGGTAGACCAAACCTAAAAATGACGTGACTCCAGATAAACTTGATAACATGGATGCTCTTGATGATTGGGTACGCCTCGGCTTCCACCCACTTGGTGAAGTAATCTGTAGCCAAGAGAACATGTGTAGTAGACCGGATGGCTTGCGGGAGTGGACCCACGATGTCCATTCCCCATCGGGTAAATGGGTGAGGGACAGTCGTTGGATTCAACAACTTTGGAGGTGGATGAATGGCATCTCTGTGAAACTGAAACTTTTTACACCACCGGGTATATACCTCAGCATCTCTTGACACGTAAGGCCAAAAGTACCCCTGGATGAGGACTTTATGGGCTAATGATCTTCCCCTGGAATGATTACCACATGATCCAGCATGTATCTATTACATAATCGAAGAGGCTTCAGAAGGTGTAAGGCACCTTAAGTATGGTCCGGAGAAAGACTTCCGATAAAGCTGGCCATTGTATAATGCATATCTTACAGCTTTTATCCTTACCTTTTGGGCTTTTGGCTTTGATTCAAGCAAGGCGCCCGTTCTCAAATAATCTGCTATAGGGTCCATCCAACTTGGCTCCCATGGAATAATCATCACTTATTTCGGTGGGTCTAGGCTTGATATGTTGATAAAGTTGATCGGCACTACCCATGTCAGGTTTTCCCCTGCTGCGGAGGCTTGATTGGCCAATCGATCAGCACTTGCATTATCACCCTTTGGCATCTGCTCGAAAGTCAATTACTAGAATCCCTCGGCCTCTTTCAACACCAATCCCTTATATGCTTCCATTTTTGGATCTCGGGTTTCATACTCCCCACTCAACTACCGTTTGACCAATTGAGAGTCACTTCTTACTTTCGCCTTTAATACTTGCAGGCTTTGAGCCAAACGAATTCCTGCTAAAAGGGCCTCATATTCGGCTTCATTGTTAGAGGTTAGGAACTTCAAGCGAACGAAGTGCTGAATTTTAGTGCCATCAACTGTCACGAGCTCTATGTCGATCCTCGCTCCGTTGACATTGGACGATCCGTCTACGAATATTACCCATAAGCCTGGTTCATCTTCTTCGGGAGAGTCTGCGGGTTTAGTTTCTAATAGAAAGTTAGCTATCGCTTGTCTTTTAATGGCGGTTTGGGGAATATAGGTTATGTTGTAGATCCCCAACTCTATCGCTCATTTGGACACTCTCCCTGACAGTTCGGGTTTCACCATTACGGATTTGATCGGAGTCATAGTTGGTACCACGATCTGATGTGCTTCAAAGTAATGCCTAAGATGCCGTTTTGCATTGATCAGTGATAGTACCAGCTTTTCATGTTTGGTGTAAACGGGTTTCAGCATTGGCAAAGGCTTTGCTGGTGTAGAAGACCAACATCTGGTACCCCTTGCCCTCATTGACTAGAGCGACACTGGTGGACATTGTGGATATAGCCAGGTATAAGTGCAAAGGCTCATCTGCCTTTGGTGTTTCTAGTATGAGAGGCTTTGTGATATAACTTTTGAGTTTTTTCAAAGCTTTTGACTGCTCAGGTCCCCAAACTTCTCCTTTCCCTATCCTTATGGAGTGGAAGAAAGGTCGGCATCGATCAGTCAGGCGAGAGATAAAATGACTTAGAGTTGCCACCTGTGATGTCCCACATCGCCCAGGTAGAGGTCTGGGGATGTGCTTATATATGCAGTGTTGTCTCCAATTGGTATGAGGCCTTTTGGGAGGAGCCTAAGAACAAAAATGTGCGGGCTGGGCCCAGAGCGGACAATATCATACCAAGTGTTGGAGCGGGGTGTTACAATTGGTATCAGAGCAAGAGCCCAGCCGAAATTAAGTGTAAGAGTATGCAGATCACCCGTGGGTCGCCAGTGAGGACGCTAGGTCCCAAGGGGGGGGGGTGATTGTTATGTCCCACATCGCTCGGGTAGAGGTCTGGGGATGTGATTCTATGTGTAGTGTTGTCTTCAATTGGTATGAGGCCTTTTGGGAGGAGCCCAACAGCAAAATCGTGTGGGTTGGGCCCAGAGCGAACAATATCATACCAAGTGTTGGAGCAGGGTGTTACAATTGCGAGGACACTAGGTCCCAGGGGGGGAGATTTTGATGTCCCACATCGCTCGTGTAGAGGTCTGGGGATGTGCTTATATGTGTAGTGTTGTCTCCAATTGTTATGGCCTTTTGGGATGAGCCCAAGAGCAAAATTGTGCGGGTTGGGTCCAGAGCGAACAATATCATACCAAGTATTGGAGCGGGGTGTTACAATTGGTATCAGAGCCAGAGCCCAGCCGAAATTAAGTGTGGGAGCATGCACATCACCCGTGGGTCGCCGGCGAGGACGCTGGGTGCCAAGGGGGGGTGATTGTGATGTCCCACATCGCTCAGGTAGAAGTATGAAGATGTGCTTATATGTGCAGTGTTGTCTCCAATTGGTATGAGGCCTTTTGGGAGGAGCCGAAGAACAAGACCGTGCAGGATGGGCCCAGAGCGGACAATATCATACCAAGTGTTGGAGCGGGGTGGTACACCACCCTTCCGGTGAGGACTTGGATCTCCTTTTGAGATTTGGGCTCCTCCATCTCCACAAGGGCTCTGACTTGCACTGGGCTTGCCTGTATCCCTGTTCGATCAACTATATGTCCAAGGAATTACCCCAAGGACACGCCGAATGAGCACTTGGATAGGTTAAGCTTCATCTTGTACTTTCTGAGGGTGTCAAACACCTACTGTAGATCTATCAGGTGATCACTTTTTGACTTACTTTTGACCACAGTATCATTAATGTATGCCTCAATGGTAGATCCCATCATGCCCTGAAAGACCTTGCTAACTAACCTCTGAAAGCTTGCACCTGCATTTTTTAGTTCGAAAGGCATAACTGTATAACAATATGTACCCGACTCAGTGATGAATGTTGTCTTCTTCTCATCATTAGGGTTCATGCATATTTGATTATAGTCGGAGTATGCATCGAGGAAGCTCAGGCGTTGGAATCCTGCGGTGGCATCCACCATCTGATCAATCTTTGGCAGTGGGAAGCAGTCCTTCGGGCATACTTTATTCAGGTCGGTGAAGTCCACGCATACTCTCCATTTTCCGTTCTTCTTCTGAACCACCACAACGTTGGCCAACCAGGAGGGGTACTGCACATCTTTGATGAATCCGGCTTGGAGAAGTTGATCCACCTCTTCGACTATGATCAGGTTTCGGTGGGCTCCCATGAGTCTCTGGTTTTGTCTGATAGGTTTAATGCTGGGGTCCAGGTTGAGGGAATTCTGGGCTACTGAAGGATTAATATCGGGCATATCCATATGCCCCCACGCGAATACATCAGCTTGGAGCATAGAAGGGCTTCTAATTCATTTTTCTTTTGTTCAGTGAACGAGCTTCGAATACATCCAATGTAAGTTATTTTCTTTGGATGATTGGGGATGATTTGTACCTCTAGTAGAGGTTCGGCTGTTATAGATGACCCCGCACCCCCCGTCCTGTAATTGCTATTGATCTTCGGATACTGCCCTGACTTTTGAAGCTTGCTCCGGTTCTACTTTTTTCCTTAGGCCTTTCAGGGTGACAGCGTAACATTCTTTAGCTACCACCTGATCCCCCTTAATGTCGATCACATCAATCCCACTTGGGTAGATGCATCGCATGACTTGATGTAGGGTGGAAGGGACTTCATGCATCCGATGAATCCATCCTCTGCCCATGAGAAGGTTGTAAGAGGGCTTAACATCAACCACCACAAAAGTCTCTCTGAGCGTGCGCCTTGCTGCTATCACTGGTAATATAATCTCTCCCATCAGTTTCACTCTTTTGCCATCAAACCCTGCTATCGGACTTCTAGAAGGGACTATCTCATAGGGATCAATCTCTAACTTCTCAAAGGCCCACTTAGTGATTATGTTGGCGCTGCTCCCTGGGACGATCATTACTCTCTTGATCAAGAAATTTAAGACGATAAGGGAGATCACTAGGGGATCATCATGTGGCGATTGAATGTTTCACACATCTATAGAAGAGAAAGTTATTCTGGAGTCTTCCTTCGGGCTTCGAAACTCGCTGATCTCCCCAACCCTTCGCAGTTTTTGGGCTTCGCGCATATGGGATCTATGGGCTTCCTCTATTTATGATCGGCTAGGCTCTCCGTGAACCATGTGAATGACTTTTACGGGTTGGCCCACTGTTCCCTTGGCTAGTGTATATGAGGTTTGATCTGATCGGGTGCCCTCCTTGGCAACGTATTCGGCCAATTCTCCCTCTACTATCATGGCCTTTACTTGCCTCCTGAGGCTTCTGCACTCGTTGGCGTGGCGCCCATATTTACCGTGGAAGGTACAGTGCCTCGACATGTCCATTAGTTCCATCGGCTGCTTGATAGGGGGTGGTGATTGGAAGATCCCTTTACCCTTAGTTTCCTAATACAGTTTGGCCAAGCTAACCTTCAGTGGAGTGATCGTGTCCTCAAACCTCTGGCATTTCTCTAAGGCTTGGGAGGGTGTAAGAGAAGCGCTTGGCCGTTTCCGATCTGGCACCCGGTCTTTGACTTTTGGTTCGAACATTTTTGCCTCTACACTTGCAAAGATGGCCCTTCTCTGGCGTATAGCCAGTTCTTTTTCTATCCGGAGATGCCCTTGTGCCCTGAAGTAAAGTTCTCTGATGTCCGTTGGTGACCTCTTAACTAAAGACTGATGGAACATGGTTCCGGGGATCAAGGACATCCTGAAGGCCTCGACAGCTGAGTGTTGATCGCAATTGTCTATTGAGGACATCTCGACATTGAATCGCGAGACAAAGCTCTTTAAGGATTCAACTTTCTCCTGGATCATGGTAAACAAACTCGAGATAGTCTTTTTCTATCTTTTATTGCCGAAGTACTGTGCAATGAATAGCTCGCAGAGTCTGAGCCAGTTTCCAATGGATCAGGGTGGTTACTTTCTGAACCATAACAGGGCTGCTTCGGTAAGGCTGGTGGGGAAGACATTGCAGAGTAAGGCTTCATTTTCATTATAGATGTTCATCTTTATGTGGACATGGTAGATGTGTTCCGTCGGATCTTTTGTGCCGTCGAATAGGGTAAACTTCGGTAACCTGAACCTCTCCGAGTAGGGTACGCTAGTGATCGTTAGTGTAAACGGTGTTTGCACTGCGTCGATGGATGCCTTAAAGGCCAGGTCATTGGGGGTCTGGACCTTCAGATCATTGATCACCTCTCTTTGGAATATGATCATAATCTCCTCAAATATTTTCATGGTTAGGGTTTCCTCAGGATTGTGCGCCCCGAGCACCTGTAGGGATGACTCTGCGTGCTCTTCCCGATCGTGGTTGGACTTTGTGTGGTGGCCATCCCTTTTCGATTGGTGGCCCACGGATCACTCCTGCCAGTTTGATTGGTCATCATATTGGGCTTCTTGAGGGTTTTGCAGCAGAGCAAGTTTTGCCACTAACTCGACGTTCTGTCTTTCCAACTTGACGGGCTTATCCTCCAGGGCCCGGCTGATCGAATCTTCAGTTTGAGAGGGTTAGCCTCCGTTCGGAGGTAGCTCGGACTGTTGTGATAGGGTGATCGCCATGGATAGTGTTAGTCTAAACTCTAGCAGAGAGTGGGAAGCTTTGAAAAGATTTTTAAGGATGTTTCCCACAGACGGCACCAATTGTGTAAATGCAGAAAAATTACACAATAAATTGGGTTGAATCGAATGCCTTTATTCCTGGTTTGGCCATGTATATATACAATTTTGTAGATGAGTCCAAGCCCATCTGTTAAGTCTATCAAACCCTTTAATTGTGGGATTTGATATATCCCCTTCCATCTATGGACTCTAATTTCTTGGGGCTCACATAATTCTAGAAGATACCATGGGCTTGGCCCATTGGATCGTATGATGGCCCAAATCACATGGATTGTAAAAATTCACTATTACAAGGACAAAAGTTGGTGGGTGAAGTGATGGGGTGCTTGGACTTCTAGGCTTTTCTTTAAGGACAAAAATGACTTTTCACTTGTACGTTACTAGACTGATGTAATAAAGGGTAAAGCTGAAGGGCATAAAGGTCCAAAAACCCATTTTGGGTGTCATTGCAAAAAATTTCAAAGTTCAGGGGTTGTTGGGACATCACTCTCCTTGACCAGCCACTATATGCAATTGATCATAACCTCAGGAGGGTGTCAGTGCAAATAACCCTAAAATTTAAGGGTTAATTTCAGTAAACCTCCCTATACTATTCAGATTAATCAATTAACCTCTTCTGTGTCCACTTTGCCCCCAATACTATTCAATTTCATCAAATTGCCACCTTACTTCTCAAAATGCCTAAACTACCCTCAATAGTATAAGGGGCTTTAGTGAAATTAATAGTATAAGGGGGTTTAGTGAATTATTTCGGAAAAAATAATATATACTTTTTGCAAAAAAAAAATTTCGAAAAAAAATCATATTTTGTTCCAAAATATGAATTTGTTTTTCGAAAAATATTTTTTTTTTGCAAAAAAGTATATATTATGTTCCAAAATATGAATTTTTGTTTTGCAAAAAAGTATATATTATGTTCCAAAATATGAATTTTTTTTTCGAAAAATAATTTTTTTGCAAAAAATATATATTATGTTCCAAAATATGATTTTTTTCTGAAAAATAATTTTTTGCGAAAAATATATATTATGTTCCAAAATATGATTTTTTTTCCGAAAAATATTTTTTTTGCGAAAAAGTATATATTATGTTCCAAAATATGAATTTTGTTTTCGAAAAATAATATTTTGGAACAAAAATGTATATATTATGTTCCAAAATATGAATTTGTTTTTTGAAAAATAATTTTCGGAAAAAAAACATATTTTGGAACATAATATATATTTTTCGCAAAAAATTATTTTTTGAAAAAAAAATTCATATTTTGGAACATAATATATACTTTTTCGCAACAAAAATATTTTTCGGAAAAAAAATCATATTTTGGAACATAATATATATTTTTCGCAAAAAATTATTTTTCGAAAAAAAAATTCATATTTTGGAATATAATATATACATTTTTGCAAAAAAAATATTTTTAGGAAAAAAAATCATATTTTGGAACATAATATATATTTTTCGCAAAAAATTATTTTTCAGAAAAAAATCATAGTTTGGAACATAATATATATTTTTTGCAAAAAAATTATTTTTCGAAAAAAAAATTCATATTTTGGAACATAATATATACTTTTTCGAAAAACAAATTCATATTTTGGAACAAAATATGATTTTTTTTCGAATTTGTTTTTTTTGCAAAAAGTATATATTATTTTTTCCAAAATAATTCACTAAACCCCCTTATACTATTAATTTCACTAAAGCCCCTTATACTATTGAGGGTAGTTTAAGCATTTTGAGAAATGAGGGGGCAATTTGATGAAATTGAATAGTATAGGGGGCAAAGTGGACACACAAGGGGTTAGTTGATTAATCTGGATAGTATGGGGGGTTTACTGAAATTAACCCAAAATTTAATTACAATAACCACATCTAGTGGGGAGCTCAAAAGAGTTTGGTAACTGTAGGTATAAATATAAATATATATCATTATAATTATAAAATCGAATAAAAAAAATATAAAAAAGTAAATAAATGAATAGAAAAAAATTAAAATTACTTCGACTTATATAACTTGTATAAGAAGTTAAAAAAAACTTTTGTAATAGTTAAATGAATAAAATATGAATGTAACTATATTAGAAAGTGATTAGATTATTAGAAGTAGGGACATGGTTCGCAAAAATGGTTTCAGTTGGCCTATTGATAGCGGTATCGGTGTATCGAAACTAGATTAATATAGGGGTTACGTAACGGTTTCGATTATCGCAATTGTGAATTTTTTAAAAACTTGCACTTGGTGACAAAAATGTATTGATATGGTACCTTTGACAACATAACTGAAGTTTGATAATGTTTTGATAATTTGAAGTGAATTTTATTTATTTTTTAAAGACATTTAATATAAAAAATAATTTATTAATGAATTTAAAGGTATCGCCGATCTTTTTATGAGACTCTTCCAGAGTATTAAATTTAAATAAATAGATAAATATTGAAATCATAAAAGATCTAATTTACTTCCAAATTAATACAAAATAATTAGAATAAGTACATGGTTCACCACCAAAATAATTGAAAAATTACAATATGATTCATTGTTTTTTCAAAATCCGATACGTAAATTTTAGAACCGGTCCGAACTAGTGTTACAAACCCGAAACCGTCCGTTTCGGCGAGTATCGGCCGATTCGGATGTGAAAACCGGAATCAACCGATATATTGGTCAGAACCGGTAAGAACAAGTCAAGAAATTGTTACGAACCGGCCGGTTCCGGTTCGTAATGGCCCTTTTTGCATACTATGGCAGGGATGGATGCACATATATGGTATACGGGGCATTGCCCACTATGCAATTTTTTCTTTCTTTTTTTATTATTTTATAATATTATTAATTTATTTTTCTTTTTAATTAATTTATAGATAAATTTTAATGTCACCCCACCACCCCCAATAAAATTATAAATAATTTCTTTTTATTTGCCCCCCTCCCCCACCACTAGTTTAACATAATACTATAGAGTAAATAAAAAAGAGAATAAAAAAATCATGGTAACAAATAACAAAATCAAGATTAAATTAGCACAATACAAAATTTGTACAAATTATCAAACAAGGGGTCTTTCTTTGATGCTAATTTTTTTTTAAACTGAAGTAGCCCAAAAATATTACAAATTTTAGGCCGGGCCATTATTTTCATCACTTCAAAAAAAAGTCCAAAATAAAATTTCCCCAACCCCTAAGTCATCTCTCTCTCTCTCTTGTGTGTGTGTGACTCTTCGCCCATACGTTGCGCCTAATTCCCATAGGTTCTCTCTTTTTACGTGACTGTTAACTCTTACAGTTTCTCTCTTTGTAGCTCCTCTGCCTCCCAAGATTAATGTGTTGCATGCTTGCATCCGAATGATTTTCTAGCATTGAGAAACAAAAACTAATTCAACAAACTGAATTTAGTCTAAAATAATTAACTTTCTCCATTTGCAATTTCGCTCATCGGAACAGGGAGTCCAAAATTGAGTGTCTAAGGTCTCCATTCAATTTTCAATTATATCAGTTACCTATCTTAAATGCATATATACTTTCATCACTCAAAGACGATATAAGTCCTTAGATGATAAAGTGTTCACATATATTTGAAGAAAACTATGGACTTTTCACAATTTAGAATTGTAGGAATCAAAGTCAAAGACGGTCATAGCCATTTAATGATGAGTTATGCACATATATAAAAACAAATATGAACATTTTTTCACAAATTAAAATTGGCGATATCATTATCTAGTGATTTTGATCATCTTTAAATAAGAAAGTGTGTTTTAGGGGAGATAAGATTTTATCTACATTAACTAGATCTTGAGAATTCGAAACGTATGTATTTGGTAGGAAGAAAAAAGAGATGGTGAAAAAAATAAAAGAAAATAATATATTTTATTGCTTGATGAGAAGATGAAGAGAGAAAGACTAAAACAATGAATAAGTTTATATTACAACAATGTTTTCAATAAACATTACATTAGTTCTTTATGTAAAACTTATGTAACAAAATATTTTTTTGCTGAAGAAACCTTTTTCAAGCAGAAATCAAGATTCAATTGGTTAAATGAGGGAGACAAGTACTCTTAAGCTCAGAGATAGCACCACCACTAATTCCATCCCTACCATCAAGAAAGAGGATTTAGATCATTTTCAGATGCTTTTGGGCACTCCCTCTAAAAGATACCTAGAATTGATGTTCTTAGGGAGGTTTACATGAAGACTATCCCCAGTGACTCCACTTCCTCACTCATTGAAGTTCCCACTCAAGAAGTTATTCAGAAATGCTTCTTTCGTCTCAACTCTTCAAACGCCCTTGTCCCTGATGGGTATAATGCCATCTTCTTTGAAAAGGGACCACCGCTATTCAGGAATATTTTCAAAATGGCCAAATGCTCAAAGTGATCAACTCAACCTCACTCACTCTAGTTCCCAAAAACCCAAATCCTTTCTCCATGAATGACTTTAGACCTATAGTTTGTTTGTAACACAATTTTTTAGGTCACTGCCAAACTCTTAGCTATGAAACTGTAGTCTCTTCTTCCTCAATTCATTAACAAGCCTTAGACTACTTTCATTAATGGGAGAAGATTGGGAGATGGTTTTCTGAGTGCTTAGGAGTTGCTTTATGGCTATAACCTCACTACAAACATACCTAAATGTACCATGAAAATTGATTTGCATAAGGCTTATGACACTATCAATTGGGAATTCTTTCTTGATACTTTGAGAGTGCTCAGGTTTTCAATAGTGTTCATGAACTGGATAAACGCTAGTGTCTGCACACCTGCTTTTTCTATCTCCATCAATGGTGAATTGGAAGTCTTTTTCAAAGTAGCTAAGGGGCTAAGACAAGGGGACCCATTATCCCCTTTCTTGTTCGTTATTATAATGGATGTACTCTTATCCACACTTTACAATGTTATTGACAATGATCCAATATTTTTGTTTCACTGGATTTATCAAAAGAACAAACTTACTCACTTATGTTTTGCTAATGATCACATGATTTTCTATCGTGGAGATCCATAGTCTCTTAGGGTGCTTTATGGGGGTATCTAGATGTTCTCTTCTCTCTCTGACCTCAACCCTAATTCCTCTAAGAGTCAAATCTTCTTCTATGGTGTTCCAACTGATTAGGTTAACCTTATGTTGAGTGATGTAGACTTTGAACAAGGTTGTTTTCCTTTCAGGTTCTTTGGGCTTACCTCCCTCCTCTGCTAGACTGAAAGCCAATGAATGCATAACCATGCTGGATAAAATAACTTGCAGAATCTCTTCAAGGGCTTCTAATTTTCTGTCCTATGTAGGCACACTTCAGCTTATAAAGGCTATACTCATAAGTATCCACATTTTTTGGAGTTCTCACATTATTCTTCCCCTCTAGGTGATGAAGGACATCAACTCTGCTTTTAGGATGTTCTTGTGGACTAGAAATGAGATGAGCCATCCTGGTGCTAAGGTCAGCTACACCATCATTTGTAAATCAAAGGAGTTTAGCGGATTAGGATTGCCTAACTTGTTCAATCTGAATAGGGTGGCTAACTTAAAACATATTGTGCATCTCTTTGGACATGGTGGTCAATAATTGTGGTATGATTGGATTCATGGTAATATGATCAAGCATAAAAGCCTCTGAATTATCAAGCCTTCATCAATGAGTTCATGGAACTGGAGAAGACTACTCAAGATCAGAGGTCTTGCCAAGCCCTTCATATTTCATCATGTTGGGGATGAAAAATGCATATCCTTGTGGCATGACCACTGGCTACCAAAGGGTACACTTGACTCTTGCATTGACAGGCAAGCCTTTGAGCATCTAGATGGGGAGATGACACAAAAGTCTCTAGACTTATTAGGAGGAATGAATGAAGAATTCCTCCATATCTCATTAGATGTGTTCTAGTGGGTAATTTTGATAACCTTCCCATCATTCACCATGGATCAAAGGACAGGGTGACTTGAACTTTATCACATAGTGGCTGTTTCAATTTCAAACACATATTTCTTACCCTTTTCCCTCATTACATTATCTGTACTTGGCACTACTCTATCTGGTTCCAACATCATATCCTAAGACATGCATTCATTGCATGGCTTGCCATTCAAGGTAGGATGAGGACCAGGGACAAGCCTGGAGTTTCCATTGGCCTCTTTAACATGTGTTTCCTCTCTGGAGTTGAGATTGAAAGGCATGAGCATCTTTTCTTTGAATGTAACTTCTCTTCCAGAATCTAGCACTGGTGTATGAACATATGTGGCATGTATTTGGGGGATCAGTCATTAGTGGCCATTATAAAATGGGTATCTTGTTTATGGGATCAGAAGGTTTCTACCATTGAGATAATTGTCTTTAGATTATGTTTTGCCACCTCCATTTACTTAATCTGAAGGGAGAAGAATGATAGAATGTTTGCTCAGAACTACACCTCTTTAAGGAGGCTCATAATGATGATCAAAGAGTGGATCAGGCTTAAACAGATGGCCCTCAATCTTAAGAACATTAGGATGTCAAAAGATGTTACTGCTGTATGGTCTCTTCCCAGTTCAATAATTGAGAACTCTTGTCAAAGTTTCATGCTCATGGATATGGTGGCCTCATGCTTGTTGTGGTGTGATGCTTTGTTATGGCCTACAACAGATTGGTCGTGTGTTAGATTGAACACACATTTTCCTATTTGTTTGTTTTTGTCTTCTTGAGGCCTTGTTATTGTCAGGCCTTGTGTAGATTTGTTTAGGCTTGGTTTGGTGCTTGTTTACGTTGCTTAGACTTAGCTATCTTTGTTGCCTCTTGTTTTTGTTGTTTTGTTGATTTTGATTTATATATTGTTTAACACTCCGTTCCAATACTTGGTACGATATTGTCCGCTTTGAGCTTAGCCCGTATGATTTTCTTCTTGGGCTCCTACCCAAAAGGCCTCGTACCAATTGGAGACAACACTGTACAGATAAGCACATCCCAAGACCTATACATGGTCGATGTGGGATATCACATGATTGATACCCAAAAGTGGACAATATGGTACCAAGTCTTGGAATGGGGTGTTATAATTGGTATCAGAGCCAGAGCCCGGCCAGAATTAATTGTGGGAGCATGCACAAGCCCGTGGGTAACACCAGCGAGGACGCTGGGTCCCAAGAGGGGGTGATTGTGATGTCCCACAGCGCCCGGGTATAGGTATGGGATGTGCTTCTCTGTGCAGTGTTTTCTCCAATTGGTATGAGGAATTATTGGTAAGAGCCCAAGAACAAAACCGTGAGGGTTGGGCCCAAAGCGGACTGTTGACCCAAGGTTTTAAACCATGGGTAAATGAGATATTTTGATGATAACAAAAAATTGAATGTGGTGATCTAATGTCTACTTGAGTTATGTAAAGTAGGTTGAATAATCAAGAACAACTTAAGAGACCTTGTAGATTCATGTAAAAGTCAAGCAAAGATGCTTAGAGCTCAAAAGACATTTGAGACATCAAATCAAGCTTAAAGAAATTGAGGATAAAAGAATTAGGTAAAATAGTCTTGTGTGAGTGCTAGATTAAATGTAAAGTTATTTTTGAAATAATTTATTTGAAAGCTCAACTCTTGACAAATTAGCATATAGGACAATGCATATCATTGACGTCATTCAAGAGTCCTTGAACCATTAGTATTAGACTATGAACATTATTAATGATGCATCCATATATATAGTCTTTGCTAAAGTTGAGTTAGTTCAAACGTTCATAAGCTATGGAAGAACTTAACAAAGATGTTGTCCTAGAACCATAAACTAATTTCATATCACTTGAAATGGATTCTAGATGTGTATTAAGGCTTTGAACAAAATTGTTTCAATCATGAAAAACTTTTGTCAAATATTGAGAATTTGTTTAAATTGAAATATTATTTTATGATCTCAATATTGACTTTAGGAATTTCAAGGACCTTAATAAGTCTCTAAGATTGAAATGAACTGTCACATTCAAATGACCATTAATCACTTAAAAATGGGTCAAATGGAGTGATACAAAATCCTAAACTCAAGAGCTTGAAGTCAGCTTTCCAACGAGTTAAAGAACGCCTTAATTCGAGCTACATAGAAAGATTTATGACCAAAAGAGTGTAACTGGACAGAACAAAGCTGAAATGAACTGTCAGTCGGTTGATGGAACAACTGAAATGGATAGAAATTTAAGCGTTAGTTTCAACCTATTTGTCAGCCGATTGATGTAAGAAATAAGTCGATTGATGGGTGGAAATCAGCCGACTGATGGCTATTTTCATTCGACTGATTTGGTCTGGAATGGCTTCCAATGACTAGTTTTTCAATATGAAATTACCCAAATACCCCCAACCACTCTCTAACATCTATATTCAGTCTCTAAGCTATATATATGATATGTGTGAGCCATAAAAAGTTAGAGAAGATGGAGATAGGAGTATGAGTGAAAATCTACCACTTTGGGCATAATGCTTGAAATCATTGTTGGGTAGAAAACTCTCCTATATGAATCACACCATTGTGCATCCTTTATATCATCTTTTTGTGATTCATATTTCCATACTTGAGTTGAGCTTTTCAATTGAGTTTTTCATCTATAACTCTAAGTATGTGAGGAAGTGAGTTTTGAATTTCTATATCTATCTATTGACAGATAATGTTGTATCACTCAAATTCAATTCTTATTCATTTGAGAGTGAAAGTCCAAGAAGGTATCTTGGCATGGGATGAGCTTGTTGAAGCTATGTAAAGGTTTCTTTCTACCTTAAAGAGAGAGGATTATTTTGGCTCTCCACCTGGAAGAGTAAGCAAAGGTTGACTCTTCACCCGGAAGCAAGAGTGTTCGAAGGTTAGCTTTCTACCCACAAGAGTGAGTATGGTTGGCTCTCCACCCACAAGAGTGAGCAAGGTTGGCTCTTCACCCGTAAGAAGGAGCATGTAAGGGTTTGTTTTTTACCCACAAGAAAAACACGATAATGGAATCCTTGAGAGATTTTCTCAAGGCATGGACGGAGACCAAAGATTTGGTTGAACCATGTAAAATCTCGGTGTCTTTGGTTTGCATTTTCTCTATCCCTTAACTCCTTTCAATTTCCATTTACAATCTTAAACTTCATATCAATGCTATACTACACAATGAAATTGCTAGTGGTTTTATATTCATAAGGAGGATGAAAAATGTTTCATTGAAGTAGTCTATTGGACTGTGAACATGATTAGGCTATAGAATAAACCACACTATCATTTGTCTTGCTATAAATCTTGTTGCACACCAAGTGTTTGATGAAATGCCTCTTCAACAAACCTAAGCTTTAAAATGTCTATAAACACCAAGTGTTTGTTAAAATATTTTTTCAACACAATCTTTCCTTTGAGAATTGTTGTATATGATAGGTGACAAATGTTGACCATTTTAGGCCCCTATCTTGCTATTGTTATGTCTTTACATTCCATTATTTGGTATTTTTATGTCATTTTTCTGGCCTAACTTAAACTCTTTTGAGGCGGCTGCGACTTCTACACCTTGATACACGTGCTATACACATATTATATATCAAATTGTACGGTTTTTCTCAGTTTAATGTGAAATTATGAAAAAGGGGAATCATTAGGGTTTCCCTCGGCTTTGTCTATAAATACCAAGGTTTGCTATAGATTTGAGAGAGCTTCAATGCACGTATAATTTTCAGAGCAGCCTCTAGAGATTCATATCTTTCAAGGGTGAGAAGCCATATAAGACTTAAAGATCCGGTGAAGAAGAGAATGGTGAGCGATTCTACATCAACGATGCAGTCTCTATCAACAATGATCAACTAACTTGGTATCCAGGATTTTCTAGCAAAACCCTAGCCAAGTAATGTTGTTTTTAATTTGTTTTCAATTGTAATGAGGGGAAGTTATGACTATACCGTGATGATTGTTGTAAATGAGTGACCGTTTTTATTCTTGATATAAGATTATATATTTGTTCTTGATTCTTGTCTTAGATTGAATGAATATATTATCTTACTCAGTCATGATTATTCACTATGGGCTGGAACTCGGATGCTTAATTCAGGATTTTCTACGCAATGGTTCTTAACACTTGAAACCCTAGGTTTACACTAGCCATGCCTCGGCGAGGTAATATAGACATTCTTTAGTTTAATTTCATGTAGTAAGAGTAGATTAGAATATAGTAAATAGCATGCACTAGTTACACTCTATCCGAAGATGGGTTGTAGCGAATCCGGTTGACGGTATCATTTTTGGGAGCATATTTGACTATTTGTGGTACGTTCTGATTCATGGGAATAGATCACCCTCTTACAATTATGCAAATTAAGAACTATGTTATGCGTTTAGTGGTGGAGTGATGAAAATTCTAGTTTTTTCTCTCTTTTGATCACAATCACAATTTACTTTCTGTTTTAGTTAATTTAGTCATAATTCTCAAAATCAAATCAAACAACTTTTTCAAACATAACTCAATACTTTTGAACTGCTGAAGTGAATAACCAAGTCTCTGTGGGTTCGACATTCCCTTTCTCAAGCTGTTTCTATACTATAATTGGACTTGTGCGTTTGCGATAGGTAAACTGAAGCTGTCATAAGAGTACATTTTTAACCATTATTTTTGTCACCTCTAGACAGACATCAAGTTTTTGGAGCTGTTGCTGGTGACTTGGCATTATTCATTGTTTTAGTAGTTTAGTAGTATTGCGTTATTGTAGTGTACTAAAATTAGAATTTTTGTGTGATTGATAGATACTCTGAAAAACATAAAGGGAGATAGCGGAGCAGCGAAAGTTGCGTCTCGGACCTCTTGTGAGTTTTAGTTTAGCTTAATTTAGCACTTAATTTTAGCTTTACTTGCTGTTAATAGTTAAAGTAATTTGGAAGTAGTTTAATTTATTGTTAAAAAAAAAGAACAAAAAGTTTTTTCTTAATGTATGACTGATCAAAAATCCTTTTTTGATCCCAATACTGCGTTAGTACCTTTTGATCCTAACATTGAACAGACTTTTCGTAGAAATCGTCTAGCTAGGAAATTAGAGCGTTGTCGATAGTTGAGCGAGAAAGGATGGCCGATCAAAATGTCAATCCTAATGCGGTCACGCGAAAGGCACCAGCCACGTCTTTAAAGGGATACTATGCGCCTACTGCTCATGAGACGTACACGGAATTTCCATAAAAATACTATGAGATCAAATCTAGTGTTATTAATATGTTGCCTAAGTTCTTTGGACTTAGGATTGAGGACCCTTATCAATATATTAATGATTTATTAGAAATGGTCTCAGTAGTTGGAATTGAGAATCTAAGCCCTAATGCATTGCGTGTGCGTTTATTCCCATCCTTCTTGAGAGAGAAAGCTAAAAGGTGGTACGCTACTTTGGTAAAAAAATATAAAAATTGATTGGGAAAATTTAAAAGCTGAATTCTTAGAAAAACACTTTCCAGTAGGCAGAACCCATGAAGCAAAAGAAGCAATTACCCACTTCAGATAATTGCCTGGTGAGCAATTCCATGATGCTTGGGATAAATTCAATGAAATTCTGCAAAAACGTCCCCATCACAAGTTTGTTGAGCAAGACATTATGCGTAACTTTTATCTTGGACTTGGTGCCAGACACAAGAATCTAATTATTGCAGCAGTGGGAGGTTAGTTTACACTAAAGCCAATGGAAGAACTCTTGAAGTTGTTTCATAATATGAGCGACAATTCGATCCAACATGAATCCGAGATGCATGCTAGAGATGGACTTAAGAGAAGATCTGATAAAACGTTTATCATAAATAGAGGTAACTATGATGATGTCAAAGATTCGGTAGCCGCCTTAGGAGAAAAGCTTGAGAATTTCATGAATCTGAGTCAGTCAACCCCAAGAGAGGTCTTAGCGATATGACCTGATTTTTCCCAAAATGAGTATTAGGGTAATGAGGTAATTACTGCTAATTCAAATGCAGCATGGTACAATTTGAATAATACTCCTTTTTCCAATACATACCATTCGAATTGGCAGAATCATCCACATCTTTCATATCGTTCTCAAAATGTGGAAAATCCTCCACCAAATTTCTCTCAAAGTCAACAGTCATTTAGTTCTCAACCAACAATCATGACTCAAAATTTTCAGCCTAATTCTCAGACTGTTCGACCTTTCAATTACTAACCCCAACCTCAAAAAATTCAAACCCCACCACCAAGACTGTTGGGCTTTGATGAAGATGGGCTGGCAAAGACTTTATAAGGCATCCAGAACATGCTAGGTGCTAACGCTCAGGCTCAAGCAAAGCTGGATACCCAGATGGGTAAAGTTTGTAATACGCTAAACAAGAGAAAAGAAGGGAGATTGACCAACTAGCCGGTGGTCAACCCGAAGCCTAAACAAGCATTGGAGCTTGGATCCTTTGCTCAAAATACTCATGAGATGGTCCAAGCCATCACGACTTTAAGAAGTGGAAGGGAGGAAGAGAATAGGGTTGAGCAACAACATGAAGAAAGGGTGAGCAAGCGAAAGGTGGCTGAGAAAGTTCAGAAAGACCAACCTCAAGAAGATGAAGATATTGATCAAACATTACCAGAAGAGCTAGAAATGGCAAGTTATGAGGAAGCAACGCCATTTCCTCAACGTCTTTGAGAGCCAACCATATATGGTAAGCATAAGGAGACTAATATGTTTGAAACATTCCGACAAGTCAAGATCAATTTGCCTTTCCTAGACATCATAGCCCAAATCCCACCATATGCTAAGTTTTTTAAGGACCTCTGTACCCAGAAGTGGAAAAGCAAATCGAAGGTTCTGAAGAAAATTATGTTGATTGAACAAGTGAGTTCATTGCTTTTAAGTAACACACCACCTAACAGAAAAGATCCCGGTGCTCCCACTATTCCGTGTGTCATTGGTGACCAGGAAATTGGTAGAGCTCTTCTTGATCTAGGTGTGAGTGTCAACTTACTTCCATATTCAGTCTATCAGCAGCTAGGGTTGGGAGAGCTCAATCCCACTTCAGTAGTGCTTCAACTTGTGGATAGATCAATCAAGCAAGCGAGAGGGATTCTAGAAAATGTCATCGTTCAAGTGGTAAAGTTTTACTTTCTAGTGAATTTCATAATTCTCGATACAGAACATGTCCAAGACTCAAAGAAATATATCCCTGTGATTTTAGGATGACCGTTTTTGGCCACAACCAATGCATGTATCAATTGCAGAACAGGGGCTATGGAGTTTTCTTTCAAAAATCTAAAGGTGTAGATGAATGTTTTTGATGCTAATCATTAACTTCCTGAGTCATTAGATTGCTTTTAAATTGACGAGGTAGATGGAATTGATGAGATTGTATAAGAATTTGCACCTAGAATCTTAGAGAAAAATGAGATAGAGTCTCTTATCACTGGAGTGAGATTGGAGAATGAACATGATGATTGGGATGAGTAGATGAGTGTAAACTATATAAGCATTGCTGCATTAGAGACTGCATTATATGGTGAACCATGGAAAACTCCGATTGCGCCGCTTCCTACAATCTCGAATACACCACCAATACCATCTCTAATAACGCCTCCTACCTTGAAACTCAAGGAATTGCCTGAGAAGTTGAAATATGTCTTTTTAGAACCTGATAAAACTCTTTTTGTAATTATTTCATCAAAGCTGACAAAAGAATAGGAATCGAGGCTAGTCAAGGTCTTAAGTGAGAATAAATAAGCGATAGGATAGAGTGTTGTTGATCTGAAAGGGATAGATCCCTCAATTTGCATGCATCGCATACATTTAGAGAAGACTACAAAACCATTAAGGGAGATGCAACGGAGATTGAAGCCGAACATGAAGGAAGTGGTGATGAAAGAGGTGGTGAAATTGATACATACGGGGATCATATACCCCATATTTGACAGTACATGAGTGAGCCCTACACAGGTGGTGCCAAAGAAGTCAGGTACCATAGTTGTGTCTAACTTGAAGGGCGAGTTGATTCCACAGCGCATGACCACGGGATGGCATGTGTGTATTGATTACAGGAAGCTTAACTCGCATACTAGGAAAGATCATTTTCCATTTCCATTTATTAATAAAATCCTAGAGAGGTTGGCCGGATAAAGCTATTATTGCTTTTTGGATGGATATTCTGGCTACAACCAAGTGGCGCCCATATGGTACATTTGTGTACAGTAGAATGCCTTTTGGTCTGTGTAATGCACCAGCTACATTCCAAAGGTGTATGATATTGATATTATCTTATATGGTGGTGAAATTCTTGGAGGTGTTCATGGATGATTTCTCAGTCTTTGGGGCAACCTTTGAGGATTGTTTAAAACATCTAGCACTCGTGCTCAAGAGATGTAAAAAGACGAACCTGATTTTGAGTTGAGAGAAAAGCTATTTCATGGTTCAAGAGGGAATAGTACTTGGCCATATCATATCGAAGAAGGGGATTGAGGTAGAAAAGGCGAAAGTTAAACTAATTTCATTGTTACGTCTTCTCATGTCTATTAAGCAGATACGATCTTTTCTTGGCCATGCCGGGTTTTATAGATGATTTATTAAAGATTTTACTAAGATCTCCCGGCCGCTATGCAACTTATTAGCTAAAGATGCGACCTTTGTCTTTGACGAAGAGTGTCTTCATGCTTTTGAGGAGCTGGGTACTCGACTTTTGACGACCCCAATCATTCGTCCACCGGACTGGTCTCTACCTTTTGAGCTAATCTGTGACACTTCAGATTATACCATAGGAGCGGTATTGGGTTAGAGAAAGGAGAAGTTACCATATGCGGTGTATTATGCTAGCAAGACTCTAAATGATGCGTAAATCAACTACACAACAATAGAGAAAAAGTTGCTGGCAGTAGTGTTCGCCTCGAATAAATTTTGATCATATCTATTGGGAACCAAGGTGGTAGTATATTCGGATCATGCAACATTGAGACATTTGCTGATAAAGAAAGACTCCAAGCCCAGACTTATTCGATAGATTTTTTTGCTACAAGAATTTGATTTGGAGATTAAAGACAAAAAGGGTTCGAAGAATGTAGTTGTTGACCATTTGTCAGGGATTGTTGTCGAGACTACAAAGGAAACTACTCCTCTGAAGGATTCATTCCCGGATGAACATCTGTTCAGTATGGCTGTCGTGGAGCAGATATTGTGGTATATTGATATTGTCAATTGCAAAGCCACGGGTCGGATTCCGAAAGGTTGGTCTAAGAATGAAAGAGACCGATTCTTCATCTAGGTTAAATTATATATCTAGGATAATCCACGATTATACAAGTATTGCTCTTATCAGATTATCAGAAAGTGTGTCCCTGAAAGCGAGGTGCGGATTATTTTGAAGTTTTACCACACGCTAGAATGTGGAGGGCATTTTTGAGCTCAGAAAATAGGCCACAAGGTGCTGCAGAGTGGGTTATATTGGCCAACCATATTCAAAGATGCATTTGAATATTGTAAAGCGTGTTTGCGATGCCAGAAGTTGGGATCCATATCTCGACGGGATATGATGCCTTTAACCTTGATGTTGATCGCTGAACTGTTTGATGTATGGGACCATTCCTGAAGTCGGGCAATGAAGAGTATATACTTGTAGGGGTTGACTATGTGTCAAAATGGGTAGAAGCTGTAGCGACAGCACACTCTGACCATCAGGCAGTAGGGGGTTTGTGAAGTTGAACATTTTGTCAAGATTTGGTATACCACAAGTGATAATTAGTGACGGCGGAAAACACTTTGATAACTGTTGGCTTTGAAATTTACTTTCGGCAAACAATTCCAAAATTGATGATAACAAACCATTGAAGAGTGTTTGATACTAATGAATTATCGAGTTATATTTTCAGCAAAAGACAGGTGAACGACTCAGAAATCAAACTCGAAAAGGAAACTACTCGAAAAACAAGCTCGGAAAGAAAGTTTGATTTAAAGCGAAAAGCTGTGAAAGAAATTGAAGCGAAAAAGGAAAATCAATTAAACGGCAAAAGCGAAAGTCGAAGACTCAAGACTCGGGGTAGATAGGTCGGGGAGCGATCATTGTAACAAGGTAATTTTATGTGTCGATTTTATCGTATAAGCTCAAGTATAAAATGAACCGAACTCAAATGAAATGAAAAACGCTTTACCAAACTTAAACGGAAAGAAAAATATTTTTATTAAATGTTTTTCTTGTTATAGTCGACTAGAATCACCTGTGTATTTTCTAGTAGTCGACTATTTCAACCAGTAGCTATTGGTTTTTCATCCACATCAAAAGAGTCGACTGAAACAAGCTTGAGTCGACTAGACTACTCATTGTAGTCGACTAGAACTCATTCTAGTCGACTAGATGGTCCAAAGTAGTCGACTAGAACTCAATCTAGTCGACTAGATGGACCATTGTAGTCGACTACAATGAAGAAGTAGTCGACTAGAAGATTGCTTAAAATCTGCAGATTTTCAGAAAACAATTCCCATGTTTTGTGGATCGTGTTTAATGGTATTCAAACGGCTCTTGTCTTTCAATTAAAATATTCATTCTACAAAACCCTAATGTATTGATATATATAGAATGATATGTGTTCATTGTAGACTAAGAGATTGAAAAACAAAAGAGAAAGAAAAGAAAGAAAAGCTCTCAAAATTCTGCAGAAATTTTCTCTACAAAAGCCATTGAAACCAAGCTTTGAAAATTTGATTTTCTCCAAGTTTCTTTGAAAATCAAAACCTCTAGAATCTCTTCTTATTCTCCAAATATCATTCATTTATTATATCCTTTGAGAATACATTTCTAGAGCTATTGCAAAATCACCAAAAACACTTGAGCTTATATTGATTTATCTTCCATAAAAACCTTTGGGTTTTGAGTGTTTTTGTTCTTGAGTGATTTTATTGATTACATACGAATTTGTAATCTCGGACAAGTGAAGTCCACCGATTGTTCAAGAGAGGGTTGTTCTCTTGATTGAGAGACAAGCTCGAGAGGCTTGTGTTGTAAAGGTTTGTCATTCCACCTATGAAGGAAGGGCCATAGTGAAAGGATCGGGAAAAGTCTCAAGAAGGGGTTCTTGAGCCGAGGAGTAGGAGTTACTGAACCTCGAAAAAATCACGGTGTCAATCTCTCTATCTCTTTCTCTTTACATAAGTATTTTGCATGCTATATTTGCTTGAATATCTTGTATGCTAATTTGTCTTGAAATTAATTATTATAAAAGTTTAAATTGAATCATCCACTTGCTTATTGAGAAATTGATCTTTGATTATAGTGTGTTCCATATTCGAAAAGAGTTAGACTTATTTTTGAACACCCTATTCACCCCCCCTCTAGGGTTAATTAGTGACTAACAATAACCATTTTCTCGGTGCTTTGTATCAAAAGTACGACATCAATCATAAGATCGGTACACCATTTCACCCCCAGACGAGTGGACAAATGGAAGTTTCTAACAGGAAAGTAAAGAATATATTGGAGAAAACAGTGCAATTGGATTTGAAAGATTGGCCGCAAAGGTTGAATGACGCACTGTGGGCATATAGGACTTCTTATAAGACTCTAATTGATATGACACCGTATCAGTTTGTCTATGGTAAGGCATGTCACCTCCCTATTGAGCTAGAGCATCGAGGATATTGGGCAGTTTGAATTTTAACTTTGATTTAAAGAAGTCTGGTACTTAGCAGAAACTCCAACTCGTAGAGCTTGAGGAGTTGAGAAACAATGGTTATGAGAATTCTAAAATTTATAAAGCTCGGACAAAGGCGTTTCGTGAGAAACATATTCGAAAGAAAGTCTTTGAGCCCGGCTAGAAGGTTTAGTTGTTTAATTCGAGATTAAAGTTGTTTCCTGGTAAGCTTCAGTCAAGATGGGACGGACCGTATGAGATTACAAAGGTTTTCCGCCATGGAGCAGTAGAGCTTGATGATCCAGAGACCGGAAAGCAGTTTATGGTGAATGGTCAGAGGCTTAAGCACTATATTGATGTTCAACTAGTTGAGTGTGTTGTGCAAATGATTGATTTGACGGATCCAACACACGAACATGATTCCGAATGCTGAGGAATGGCAACGTCACGCCAATGACGTTAAATACTGGTACTAGGGGATGAAAAGTAGTTTTTGAACCTAGTTTGTATTTGTAAAGTATAGTGTAGTTCATTAGTCGTTATATCAAGTCGTAGCATTGTCATCGTCACGAAAAGAGGTGGTCAATTAGTTAATGAGGTACATGGCACAGGTGGAGAGTGCTTGCATTGAACAAAGAAAGAGAAAAGATGGGGGGGGGGGGGGGGGGAGAAGCTGAAAATTTTGGTAACATAGGGAGATACGCTTAAGCGTAGTTACGCTTTTAAATACCAGCTTACGCGAATAGTGGGTATATGTTTTGAACTCTAAACTTCTCCCGCTCTCTTATTTCTCCGCTAAATCATCTCAAATCACTCCCTAAGCCAATTTTGAATCAATTCCCGTAAGTTTTGTGTCAGATCTGTGCTTCAATCAGCCGGATTCTCGTGAAGAATTTGAAAGGTTTCGGAAACCCATTCTTGGATAAATCATCAAATCCTTCGATTCAGTGAATTTTTATTTGATCTTTGTGTTTCTAATTGTTTTTCTAATCATTCTAAATTGATATTGACGAACGAATCCCGTCGAAAACATATTTTAATCTATTTCTCAAAAGTTGTGATTATTGATTTCGAGAATGGGTTAGATTTCAAATGTTTTGCATATTTTGATTTGGGGATTTATTTAAACATCGTATTGGATTCATTTAGTGATGGTTTTGAGTTTGATTCAGTATCCGGAGCAATTTGCTTATTATTTTTTTGAAAATTTTGACTGTAGACATGAAGACGAGACCGCAGAAAGGGGGTGCGGGTTCTTCGAGTATGAGACAAAGATCTTCAAACTCGGCGGTAGCAAATAGATCACCTCCGAGGGCACGGAGGTCTATAGTTTTACCAGCCTCTTCATCTTCCTCATCCGAATACACACATAGTGACCATGCTGCTTCGCTGGTTGCTTCCCCAATGTTGTCACCATCTGCTTGACCACTACTAGTCCCGCCAGAGCCACAGGTGGTTGCTGATGAGCCGGGCGTGTCGACCACTTTCATGCCAGTACCACATACTGCGATGGTGGATGCTTTATTAGATGAGGTGATACGGAGGGGATATCAGATGGAGAGGAGTTATTCTGTCGAGGCATTTGGGAGAGTTGAGGTGCCGACATGGACTATTCGATGTCTGCGGGCACGGCGACTGCTGAGGATCCTTACTCCTCCCTCTATATTTGTTTGTGAGGAGATGATCCATGATTTCTGGCAGCACATGCAACACTACAGTCAAGGGATGAGGCTGGAGACCGAGGTCCGAGGGATCAGGTTTCAGATCATACTCCAAACCATTGCTGAAGCCTGTGGTATTCTAGATACATGCCCACCGAAGTTGGAGGGAGGGTTCATGCCTTGCCAAAGCCATTCCCCTGTGTAACAGAGATTGCACAGCAACAGACCGAGACGGAGTTTGGGGACAACAAGAACAACTGCACGAAGAAGTCAGATTATCATCCGCGGTTGTGGTTCCTGGATACGATTCTCAGATCTCATATTCATCCACAGGGGCATGCGACTCAGAGGTGGCAGTATTTTCTAGTTCTTCATTTTGATTTTGAGTTCAGCCACTGGGTTTTGATTTCCCGGATTCTATGACATGGTCTGTACCAGTATTATGTGGATTTATGGACCACACGCAAGGTCGGGCAGAGTACATTTCAGATGAGATTCCCGACCTTGATCATGCGGCTTATGACAAATGTTGGGGTCGAGATCGATGAGAGGGGGACCAGAACAAGTTTGTGTGGGGTGTATACACGACCAGCATGTGGAACAAAAACTGGTTGAGACTGGCCAGCGATGCAGTATTACATAGGCGCCCGATGATAGCTCATGTTGCGGCTGTACCCCCGGTTGTTCCCGCTAT
Organism: Cornus suecica; assembly: GCA_963922005.1. Lineage (NCBI taxonomy): Eukaryota > Viridiplantae > Streptophyta > Magnoliopsida > Cornales > Cornaceae > Cornus > Cornus suecica. Next base: position 37,523,470 of record OY998246.1, on the reverse strand, counting down.
TCCTACTGAGGCTGAGGCTATACATGATGATGTTGTGCCACCTCATGGAGATGAGGTATAGGCTACGGAGATTCCTCAGGTGCTTGCCACTACGATGGTTACATTATCTCATGCACAGTTTAACGAGATTATGGCAGGGCAGGCAACGCTTCTAGATGAGGTTCGTCAGCTGCGGGATGAGTTGAGGTCTAATAAGTGGATTGCTGTGACTGACATGCGGATGCGTTGAGAAGAGACGACACAACTTCGGCGTTGTTAGAGATCATTGTGTCGCTTCTTTAAGGCCTAGTTATTCCATGTTGGACTAGATCCACCGCCATCACCACCACCTTCCGACGGGGAGGAGTAGTTTAGTTGTAGTATAGTTCTGTTGGTTTTGTTTCCTCACTAGACTTGAATTGTTCGACAGATAGTTTCGGATAAATGCTTCATGTGACTTCCCGAACGATCGATGTCTACGTGTATTTTGTTATGCTTTTTGATTATATAAAATTACAACTTTTCAAATCTATGTGATCATATTGTTCATGTTTCCCATTCCCCAAGAATATGATGACGCATGCGTTGCGTATGAGGTGATTTTGACTGTTTAGTTGAGCTTTACAATCATACAATGAGGACATGTGTGTGTATATGTTTGGGGGAGTATGGGTTTGTATTGTAGATTGATATTAGAGCATGGATATGGCAAGTCTTTCACTAAAAAAAAAAAAAACAAGCTAAGCCTACGCTTGGTGCTACGCTTAAGCGTATAGCCCAAAGGCCACCGTAGTTTGGCCAGATAAATTCAAAATTTTACCCGTTTGAGGGATTTTTTGGCTGGTTTTGTACTTGTATTGTATTAGGATTTAATGTAGGGTATTTTTAGGATTTAAACAGGAATTTTTAGAGCAATCCTAGTCCGAATAGGAAGTGGAATATAAATACAAGTCAAAGATGGATTCTTAGTTGTTTCCATTCTCCAATTCAATCAAGGATTCCAAATCCTTTTCCTCCATGAATCTGAATCATTCATCTATAAATAAAGCTCTTGAGATATATAATTCTCATAATTCACACAAGAGCTTGGGCAAGAAATCATAGAGAGATGGAAGGTTCTTCTTCTTACTCCGTTCATTCTTCTTTTAATCCTGAGGGTGAGCATGTAGAGAGTGAATATGAGATCGAGTCAAATCCAGAAGAGTTCATTGATGATGAATTATTATCGAAGGTTGGAGATATGAGTTGAGAGAATATGAAGTTAGGTGAGAAGAGCACGAATATGGGAGCCATAAGCAGAAAAAGGAAAAACACCATGTCTCGTTCATTTATGAAGTGTAGGATGAAATTCGAATTGAAGTTTTGTTCAAAAAGAATGAAGAATCCATTGATAGCACATGGGGTAAGAATCATACGTCAACGAGGATTAAACAATTTAGAGCGCCCAGCTGGACAGAATGTGTATCCAAGGTTAGATCGGAAGTTTTATGAAAAGATGGAAGTTGAGGGATCACCAGGATATGAGGTAGTGCTAGCCCAAGTATCTGACAGGAGTAATCTTATAGTGGTGAATGCAGAAGTGATTGCAAAGGAATGGAAATTACCACGGGGGTGTCTGGAGCATTTAAGAGAAAAGTTCAAAACATTCCCGCCAGAGTGGCCATACACGGATGTGGAGATGATTAAGGGAATTTGTGCTATGCATATTCTGGAAGTAGGAGATAAGAGTTTTGATAACTATTGTTTGAAGTTGGAATTGCTATACTTGGATTGTGTGATTGCTACTCAAGTGCGTCAAAATCATTGGACAAATTGGAGAGGACGTTCAATGATTAAGATGCTTTACTGTATGCTTAAAGGATATTGGGTTCCAATTTCGGAGATAATATTGGAAAATATGATTTTGATGCATGAAATTGTGTGTGGAAAAGTGGAAGGGTAGAAAGCGATGGAGTTTTATCTTCCATATCCATTTTTTTATAGAAAAAATTCTTGGGAAGCAGTTGGGTTTGAGATTGGAAGAGATGGATGAGGTGTGTTGGACATTAACAAAGCAGTACCGAGAGGCGAATTTCGATCGGCTTGAGAAAACGTCAAATATTCATGCTGTTTTAGGAAGGGTTCCGAGTGCTATGAAAGGCGAGGAGGAGGAAACAAAACAAGACTAGGGTTTGTAGGAGTAGAATTTTGTTTTAGTAGTTAGGATGCAATTTCAATTCCTAGAGATTGTAGGCCCTTAATGCCAAATCTTTGTAATTTCAATTCGTAGGATTGTTGGCCCTTAAGGCCAAATCATTGTTCTTTTATTTAATGAAAAGAATAATATTTTCATTCCTTGTGCGATATTTTATTGATTTATGGAAAATTATGATGAATATTCTTTCACTTTCTATGATATTTGGTCTGTGTGCTTTGTTGAGTATATCTACAGGTGATTCAAATCAAGTTTGGGGGAGGAGATCAAGTGCTTGATTGTGCAACTCTGGAATCATGCTTCAAGGGTAAACGTATTCTTTCTCATGTGCACTATTATGAACCATGAGGACATGGTTTATTTCAAGTTTTGGAAGAGGGTATAGTTTAGGAATGATAATTTTGAAAAAATTGGAAAAAATGAATCTAGACTTTCAGACGTTGAGTGAAGAACAACAGATTACATCGGTTGTAAGTACTATTTTCATGGAGTCTATACAAATTCTCTAATTCATAGTGCATCGATACTCGAGCGTATCCATGGTTTTTACTTGGAGTCTTTCCAAGGTTTTCCACATAAAAATATTGTGTCTCTATTGCTTTATATTATGCATTTAAATTTATCTTTGTATGATTTATCTTGTTAGAGAATTGGATTAAAATTGACTTTTCCGCAATTAATTTTAATTTCTTAATAAATCCACAAAAGCTTATTCACCCCCCCTCTAGGCTTATTTCATTGATCGTCTAGGTAATTTCAATTAGGGTTTCCCTCGACTTTGTGTATAAATACTAAGGTCTGCTACATATTTGAGAGAGCTTCGATGCACGTATAATTTTCAGAACAACCTCTAGAGATTCATATCTTTCAAAGGTGAGAAGCCATATAAGACCTAGAGATCTGGCGAAGTAGAGAATGGTGAACGATTCTACATCAGCAATGCAGTCTCCGTCAACAACGATAAACTAACTTGGTATCTAGGGTTTTTTAGCATAACCCTAGCTAATTAATGTAGTTTTTAATTTGTTTTCAATTGTAATAAGGGGAAGCTATGACTATACCGTGATGATTTTTGTAAATGAGTGACCATTTTTATTCTTGATATAAGATTATATATTTGTTCTTGATTCTTGTCTTAGATTGAATGAATATATTATCTTACTTAATCATGATTATTCACTATGGGCTGGAACTCGGATGCTTAATTCATGATTTTTTACACGATGAGTCTTAACACATGAAGTCCTAGGTTTACACAGGCCATGCCTCGACGAGGTAATAGAGACATGCTCTAGTTTAATTTAATGAAATAGGAGTAGATTAGAGTAAAGTAAATAGCATGCACTATTTACACTCTGTCCAGAGATGGGTTGTAGCGAATCCGGTTGACGATATCCTTTTTGGGAGCGTATTCGACTATTTGTGGTACGTTCTGATTCACGGGAATAGATCGCCCTCTTAGAATTATGCAAATTGAGAACTATGTTATGCGTTTAGTGGTGGAGCGATGAAAACCCTAATTTTCTCTCTCTCTTGATCACAATCACAATTTACTTTCTATTTTAGTTAATTTAGTCATAATTCTCAAAATCAAATCAAACAACTTTTTCAAACATAACTCAATACTTTTTAATTACTGAAGTGAATAACCAAGTCTTTGTGAGTTCGACATTTTCTTTCTCAAGCCGTTTCTATACTATAATTTGACTCGTGCGCTTGCGATAGGTAAAACTTAAGCTGTAATAAGAGGCCGGTTTTAACTACTATTTTTATCACCTCTAGACAGACATCAGTATACTTTTAATGTTTCATTACTTTATAAAAACTCTAGAAATATATTTTTCATGACAAAAAGTACTTTACACATTAAGTCTATATATGAGAAAAATGCCTTACATGTTTAGTTGAATAGCATATTCACTTGATGCTTGAATTGTTTTATATTCTACTTGAATCCATAATGCATGTATTATCATTATGAGATAAGTGCTTCAATATGTTTAGTTGAATTGTATATTTGGTTAATAGAAGAAATCACATTTACTTAAATCAATTATACATGTATTTAATTATGTAAATCACTAATGCATGATTCAAAGAATGAAATGTGATAGTCACTTAAGAGATCATTTATCTTCTAAGGGTTTTCACTAAAGTTCTATGATGCCTATCTTTGTCGATATAAAGTCAAACCTAAAAAGTATCAAAGTTCGTCATTGACCCTATCCTCCCCCCCTTTAGGGGTCAATATGTGGCCAACAATTGGTATCAGAGCCTCGGCTCTTTTTTTTGCCTTAACCGGCTTAGAGTTGATCCATGATAAACTTTGTAGGAATTTTCCTCACATAAGATTATTTGACATTTGATTCTCCTATGATGTATTCAATTTAGTTATATGTATTTAAAGGCTAAAGGGGAATACTCTTATATTTTATAAAATGGAAGAGTGTTTTTAAATGATCTCTAGTGCTCAAAAGACCATTAAATATGTATGTCCTAAATAATGTGCATTGAAGATGATATGCAATGATTGAGACATCTATGTGAAATGTGGTAATTAATACATTGTATTGACTTGATAATTATATTCTTTGATATATAAGTTTATTTCATGAATGTATTCATTTACTGATGAATAATCATTTTTCATGCATCACATTCTTTTGAATGTCTTGATATTGCATGAGAAGAGTGATACCTTGATTTAGAGAGAAACTATTTTGAAAAGGTAACTCTTATGAAAACATTTTTCCATTATGCTTTCAAATGCTCAAACAATTTTGAAATGAAAGGAAGTGAATCTTCCTATGTGCTAAAATTTTGAAAAAGGCCATATAATTCATTTTTGCCAATCTAGGAAAGTTATCTTTTTTTTTTTGTCAATTTTTTAAGTTGAACACGAATGATGTATATGGTTGTTTATTGTGATTCATATATGAAATAAAGTTTCACTCCTATTTTTAATTTCATATTGATTCATTTACTTGTGAAATAACCATGAGCATATTTTACTATTTAAATTGATGAATGCACTTCATGAAAATGTTCTTGAATGATAAATTCAATTGAAGCATATTGTTTGTGGAGAATCACTCATTTTGTGCTAATGTGCTTATTAAGAATTATGCTCATAAACGTGCTAACACAAATGGACCCAATAGGAAAATGGGTACCAAAGAAAGCTATTTGAGTGTGTTGTAGGTTTGGTTTGCTCAAAAACTATTGGTTCCTCAATAGTTGATGCTATAATTGAAAAGGGGAGATAAAATCAAGGTCTCTCATAAGATGAGTGGATGATGTAAATCATTTACAAACAACTCCAAGTATAATGGGTAGAGCTAACAGTATGGGTAAATATTTTCTATCCTTCATTACTAATGTGCGTTCATTGATGAAACTAAACATGACATCCATATGCTTATTAAAGTGTGTTAAATCTTTATTGATATGTCATCACATAAAATTGATGATTGGGGATGAGGTTGGTTGGCTATTTGGTTCATGCAATTAAATATGCTCAGGTTATAAGTTTTGATGAATTCATGAAAATAGTTTTTTCTTGAATTATCTTGGTTATATGATAGCATATCATTAGTCTCTTCTCTTGTCATGTACATTTGTGTGAAATTGTTGCCAAAGACTAAATTTAGGAAATATATAGTTGGCTATGCTTGACATTTAAGAAAATTTTACATGACCTCATCTAGACCATCAAAGCTATTTTACTTGAATTTGGTTGATTTCTTGATATTTGTCTATGTGCTTCTATGATTTTTGTGATTTATCTAAATCTTCTTGGTATCACATATTTCACATTGTTTTGAGGTATTTGAACTTGAAGTGAAATTAAGATGGACTTGGGATAAATGATTAATCAATTAAGTCCACAACTAGTAAACATCAAGAGAGTAAAATTCTTTGAAAGAGCCATCTCATGCAAATGAGGATAAACTATATCTAATAGGCTCCAATGTATTTAAGAATGATGCACCTTCATCCTTTTGATTAATTTTTGGTGAACATTCTAGAGGTGTTTCAATAAAGATATCAATAAGTGTCATCTAATGATGTTTAGCCTTTGTTGTTTCAAATTTGAAAATTTGGTCGAGGCTAAATATTTTATGCTTGGATCTTTATGTAGCAAAAGGAACTAATTGTCCTTCTTTAAACGAAGCATGTTGAAAAATGGGAAATATTGTGCTTATATGTGATTATCTTTAGTGTTTATTGAAAAGCATGAATCATGAGTCTTATGTGCATATATCATGAAAGACATACATTTATTAAGGTGTTTCATTTGGCTATCAAGAATAACATGTTTTCTTTAAACTTGATGTTGTGTTTTGTTTTCATGACATCAAGAATGTCTTGTATTACATGAGAGTCCATATGATTTATATTACTTTTGTATCTTATATTATTATTATTTTTATATAAGTTTCTCAATTATATATAATGTTTTTAATCTTCTATATCTTATACTTTATATCATTATCATACATGCATACTCTTGTATATTCTATAATGCATATTTTGTTGTTATCAAAGTCTAAAAGTGGTGACCCAAGGTTTTGACCATTATTATCCCAAGATCCTAACCAAAAAGGATATAGATTACTCTTTGCATATGTGAATGGAATTAAAGTATTAAGAATGTCACATGTCTCTTTGCATGAAATGTTTTTATGTAATGCATTCTTATATGATTTTACAATGAAAATCTTCCAGGTAGAAAATCACAATAATTTGAAATGTATAAGTTTTAGACCATGGGTCCTAAAACTACTATAAGTTGTGCTTAACTTGAAATATGCTCCAAAAGGTTGTTTTGAATGACTTTAAGTGATTTTCCTATGGATGAAGGTTATCTTAGAACCTTTATTGATAAACATTTGTTTTTGCTTGTCATTTATTACTTATATTTTTTTGTTATTGCACTTACATATGAATATTATGTTTACCAATATTTGATGTGTTATGCAAAGGATTTTATCACAAGCATGCAAACTATTTCAAAATAAGCATGATAGATGAACTTTTTTCCTTCTTGGGTAAATGCGATTTAAGTGTCATGAAAATAATTTCAAATCCTATTTGAAACTTTTGTTTTGGGACTATACGGTTTCCTTGGTTGACTCCTCTTGGACTTATAGTAACATAAATAAAAATACATAACATGTGTTAATTTATATATATATATATATATATATATATATATATATATATATATATATATATACATTCATTATCTTGGTTTATCTCTTATTATTTTTAGATAAGTATTTTTACCATATACATGAGAGATATAGTATGTGTTAAAAATTCAAAAATATTTTCTTGCTTTTGAAGTGAATGCATACAATGCTATTACATTACATATTTAAAGATATGTGTTTTGGAGAGATATTGAGCTCATTTTCATGATTATAAATTTCTTGGTCAATTTTCTCACCAATTTTCTCCAAGAGGACTTACTTTGTAAAATTTGTAGAGAATTTGAAATGTCTTTGAAGGATAATGTGTTAGCATATGTCTTGTATATTTTTCACTTGCATAGTTTATGATATTCATCTCTTTTTCTTAGCCATTATTATGATTTTCATTTCATTCACATTATATTCTATGATTCGATATTGCATGTTTGTTGAATTTCATATGGTTAAGATGGAGGTGGTGTTGACTTGTTCTTAAATGCTCATATGCTCATATGTGATATTTGTTTATCTCATAATAAATTATTTATCATTGCTCTAATGTTGTCCTTCCTTGAGCTTATTTGTTATCTTATATACTTGTCTTGAAGGAAAATTATGAGAAATGTTTATCATATGAGATTTAAACATGTTTACTTGCACTTTCTCACATGTATGATAGAGTATTACTATATATTTGTCCATGAATGGTGATATCATGTCTCTATACGATAATATCTATTGATCATTCATGATTTCACGTGCTATATCACGTTTTGCTTAACTTTATGATGATTAAAAGAAAGCGTGTTTAGCTATGTTGATGATGTTTTGTGAAAGGATAGTAAGTGAATCAACATACATGACTATGTGATTTTAAATGATCTTGTGATTGTGTATTTGTCTTTGTCTTTGACATATAGTATGAATATTTATGATTTGGACTTTCACTCAAATACACGCACTTGAGCATTAAATCACTTTCCATTGAGTCATTTACTTGGTAGATTCACTTATTATATGAAAGTTTGTGTTGTTCATGTATTATGTTGGCTATGATATGCAAGCAAATGTTTTTCTCATCTTTGATTCATTATTGCATTTGCCTAGCATATCCATGATTTTATCATGAATATATGAATATCTTTGTTATTTGTTATCATATTTATCATATTCATGATATTATAAAGTGTGTTAAGCTTTGTTAATGATTTGATAAAGAATAGCATTGGATTTTCATACACGACTCTATGATTTTGACTTGAAATGATCTTGTGATTGTGTGTTTCTCTTTCGCATATAGTATGAATACTTATGATTTGAGCCTTCATTCACATGCACACCTTTGAACATTAAATCACTCTCATTTGAGTCATTCACTTAATACATGTATTTAATATATGAAAATCTATTTTTATCATGTATCCTAAAGGCTATGCAATGCAAGCACATGATTTTCTCATTTTTTTATTTTGCTTAGCATATATTTGATGTCATCATGAATGAAAAGATATTTTTGCTATTTGGTATCATTTTAAGCATAGTCATGATATTTATTGACAATATGAGATTGTGATACTTCAAATGATATATTTTATGATCATAATTCATATATACAAGTTGATGTGATGATCATCTCCTTGTACTTTATTGTATCTATTATTTTTGATGATGTCAAAGGGGGAGAAAGATTAGTTCATGTGTATATAAATATGCACATTCATGGGGGGAGCTTTTCTCCTTGAAATGATCGCATGCTACATGTTTAATTGTTAACATCATTTAAATCATGGTGATTAGGGGAGAAATACCAAAGTTTATGCATATGTTTTTTTGTTATATTCATTGATTGAATATTGATAGGAGAAGCATTTATAAAATTCCCTCAATTATTTATTGGCACACATCAATGTTTGTTATCATCAAAAATGGGGAGATTGTTAACCCAAGGTTTTAAACCATGGGTAAATGAGACATTTTGATGATAACAAACAATTGAATGTGGTGATCTAATATCTGCTTGAGTTATGTTTAGTAGGTTGAATAATCAAGAACAACTCAAGAAATCTTGTGGATTCATGTAAAAGTCAAGCAAAGATGCTTAGATCTCAAAAGACATTGGAGACAAGGATGGAGAAATCAACCCAAAACTTAAAGAAATTGAAGATCAAAGAATTATGTAAAATAATCTTGGGTGAGTGCTAGATTAAATGTAAAGTTATTTTTGAAATAACGTATTTGAAAGTTCAACTCTTGACAAATTAGAATATAGGACCATGCATATCATTGACATCATTCATGAGTCCTTGAACCATTAGTATTAGACTATGAACATTATTAATGATGCATTCATATATATAGTCTTTGCTAAAGTTGAGTTAGTTCAAACTTTCATAAACTATGGAAGAACTCAACAAATATGTTGTCCTAGAACTACAAACTAATTTCATATCACTTGAAATGGATTCTAGAAGTGTATTAAGACTTTGAACAAAAATATTTCAATCATGAAAAACTTTTGTCAAATATTGAGAATTTGTTTAAATTGAAATATTATTTTATGATCTCAGTATTGACTTTAGGAATGTCAAGGACCTTAATAAGTCTCTAAGACATCCTAGGAGTGTTTCTAAGAAATTTTGAAAAGATTCCCAAAGGTTTCCAAAAAACCATCATATGGTTTAAAAGATTGAAATGAACTATCACATTCAAATGACCATAAATCACTCAAAAATGGGTCAAATGGAGTGATACAAAATCCTAAACTCGAGCTTGAAGTCAGCTTTCCAACGAGCTAAAGAATGCCTCAATCCGAGTTACGTATAAGGATTTAAGACCAAAATAGTGGAACTGGACAGAACAGAGCTGAAATGAACCATCAGCCGACTGATGTGTTTTTCGGCCAACTGAAGTGTTTCATCAGCCGACTAAAATTCAAATTTCATTCGACTAAAATGGATAAAAAGTTAAGCTTCAATTTCAATCTATTTGTCAACCGACTGATGCAAGAAATTAGCCGATTGATGGGTGGAAATCAGCCGACTAATGGTTATTTTTAGTGGACTGATTTGGCCTAGAATGGCTTCCAACGGTTAGTTTTCAATGTGAAATTACCTAAATAACCCCAACCACTCTCTAATAGCTATATTTGGTCTCTAAGCTATATATATGATATGTGTGAGCCATAAAAAGTTAGAGAAGATGGAGATAGGAGTATGAGTGAAAATCTACCACTTGGGGCATAATGCTTGAAATCATTGTTGGGTAGAAAACTCTCCTATATGTATTACACCATTGTGCATCATTCATATAATCTTCTTGTGATTCATATTTCCATACTTGAGTTGAGCTTTTCAATTGAGTTTTTCATCTATAACTGTAAGTATGTGAGGAAGTGAGCTTTGAATTTTTATATCTATCTATTGACAGATAAAGTTGCATCACTTAAATTCAATTCTTATTCATTTGAGAGTAAAAGTCCAAGAAGGTATCTTGGCATGGGATGAGCTTGTTGAAGCTATGTAAAGGTTTCTCTCTACTTTAAAGAGAGAGGATTAGGTTGGCTCTCCACCCGCAAGAGTGAGCAAAGGTCGGCTCTTCACCCGGAAGCAAGAGTGTTTGAAGGTTAGCTCTCCACCTGCAAGAGTGAGCAAGGTTGGCTCTTCACCCGTAAGAAAGAGCATGTAAGGGTTTGCTTTTTACCCGCAAGAAAATCACGATAGTGGAATCCTTGAGAGGTTTTCTTAAGGCATGGACGTACACCAAAGATTTGGTTGAACCATGTAAAATCTCGGTGTCATTGGTTTGCATTTTCTCTCTCCCTGAACTCCTTCCTTTATGTGCAATTTCCATTTACAATATTAAACTTCATATCAATGCTATATTACACTATGAAATTACTAGTGGTTATATATTCATATGGAGGATGAGAAAATATTTCGTTGAAGTAGTTTATTGGATTATGAAGATGATTGGGCTATAGGATAAACCACAATATCATTTGTCTTGCTATAAATCTTGTTGCACACCAAGTGTTTGATGAAATGCCTCTTCAACAAACCAAAGCTTTAAAATGTCTATATGCACACCAAGTGTTTGTTAAAATGTTTTTTCAACACAATATTTCCTTTGAGACTTTTTGTATACTTTTAATGTTTAATTGCTTTATAAAAACTCTAGAAAGATATTTTTCATGACAAAAAGTATTTTATACATTAAATCTATATATGAGAAAAGTGTCTTACATGTTTAGTTGAATAACATATTCACTTGGTGCTTGAATTGTTTTATATTCTACTTAAATCCATAATGCATGTATTATCATTATGAGATAAGTGTTTCAACATGTTTGGTTGAATTGTATATTTGGTTAATAGATCAATTCATCTTTACTTAAATCAATGATGCATGTATTTAATTATGTAAATCACTAATGCATGATTCAAAGAATGAAATGTGATAGTCACTTAAGAGATCATTTATCTTATAAGGGTTTTGACTAAAGTTTTATGATGCCTACTTTTGTCAATATAAAGTCAAACTGAAAAGGTATCAAAGTTTATCATTGACCCTATTCACCCCCTCTAAGAGTCAACTATCTTGTAAATATTGCATAAACAATAGCATACTTTAGATAAAAATTGCAAGTAAAAAATGTATATTGTGGCCACCTATGTGGGAGGGTGCAAGTGACACTGGCAGGCTACCACACTGGGCAAGTTTGTTGGGCGTCAGGTGTATGCAAAATATGTTGTAAAAAACGACACCTTAACGATACTTTAGGTTTTACCCTTCTGCAAACGCATAGATCAATTGTAGACAGTTTTTCTTGAGTAGGGGGAATATCGATCCCACATAGACGAGGATTGTTCACTTCAATAGTATAAAAATACTGAATTATATTTTTCCGAAAAGAATTCGGTAAGTGAATTATCTAATACTAATAAAAATAAAACATAAAGTAATAAATAATGGTTGTGATTCAAAGAGAGAGAAAACTAGAATTTCCTCACTCCACTACTAATCGCATAATATAGTTCAGATTATATATCAATTGCATGAGGGAAATCCATTGACTGTGAATCAGGTCGCACCGCGCCAACAGTTTGACCCCAAAATGGATTACTCTCAACTGGATCACGACAACCCATCTCAAGACTAAACTGATTAGTATGTGCCAACTACTAACAGAAAGTAAATGCAGAAAATTAAATTAAAGCATGAAAATAAACTAAAGCATGTCTATATCAGTTTGTCAGGGCATAACCTGTGTCAAGCTAAGATTTTGAGTTTTATGACCACAATTGTGTAGAAAATCACAGATTAAGGATCCGAGTTCCAACCCATAGTGAATAATTGTGATTGTGTAAGATAAATATATTTGAAAAGTCTAAGATGAGAATCAATTCAAATATATAAACTTGTATCAACGAATAAAAATGGTCTCTCATCTAACATAATCATCATTGTATAGTCACAGTTTCCCCTCTCTACAATTGAATATAAAATTAGAACTACATTACTTGGCTAGGGTTTTGAGAGAAAACCCTAGATACCGAATTAGTTGATCATGATGGAGAGAATCTGCATTTTCGGTGTAGAAACGCTCTCCATGGCTTTCTTCTCCGGATCTCTAGGTCTTCAATGGTGGTTATCTTTAATAGAAGCAAGTCTGAACTTTGAACGTGAGAACTCTATGAATGAACGTGCGTGAAAATCAGAACTAGAACTCTAAACCTAACCCTCTCATATTTATAGACAAGTGAAGGAAACCCTAATGGTTTCCCTATTCTGTAATTTCATAATACATGAATAATATCTCTAAAATATTATGTAAATATGTGTATAAGCCTGTATGTAGAGGTCTGGAATCACCGATCACTTAAAATATCTATGTAGGGACAAAACTGGAAAATTCCGAAACAACTCCAAAACAACTTCTCCACGTAAAGGGATCACGTGGCCACAAGGTGGGACTACGCTCCTGACCTATGCTTTGTTGTTGGTCTAGGGCGTAGGGTCCCCCTTTGGATCACAAACCAAAGTGTAGCTCAGGTCCAATTTACCTCTTTTTCCCTCTGAAAACGTAGGGTATGATGCATATTTTGCTATAAAAACTAGTTTTTTTATTTTTGAGCTAGACTAGTCGCCTTTGACTCCCGATGCTTTTGGGTGAAATAATAATATCATGAAATGACATTTTTGCCCTTCAGTGAGATAAGGATGTCGGGAAATGACCATTTTGCCCTCTGGTAGCTCTTCTTTGCTCTGACACACCTCTTGATTCCTTTCTTGAGATAGAAACGAACACGAACTCAGTTAATTCACCGAGATTAGCTCGGTTTCTTCATTAAGCTCTAGAAAGATGCTTATGGTAGGCGTCAGGTGTGTGCAAAATATGTGGTTAAAAACGACACCTTAACGACACATTAGGTTTTACCCTTCTGCAAGCGCGCAGATCAATTATAGAATAGCAACGGCTTAAGTAAGGGATATCTATCCCACAGAGACTAAGATTGTTCGCTTTAATACTTCTAAAATACTGAATTATATTTCTGAAAATTATTTGTTTTGGTGGTCAAAGATCGAATTATCTAATATTAACTAAAATAATCTAAAAAGAAAAGTAAATTGGTTTGTGATTCCAGAGAGAGAAAAATTAGGGTTTTCGTCACTCCACCACTAACAACATAATATATTTCTATCAATATATCAATTCTATGAGGGCGATCCATTAACTATGAATCAGGTCATTCCACGCTAGCAGTTTGACCCCAAAAAGGAATTACCATCAACCGGATCGCGACAATCCATCTCAAGACTAAACTGATTAGTACATGCAAATTATGTTACACTAATCTACTCCTAATGTATGAAAATAAACTAAAGCATGTCTATATCAGTTTGTCAAGGCATGGACTGTGTAACCTAGGGTTTTAGGTTTTATGACCACCATTGTGTAAAAAATCCTGGCTTAAGCATCCGAGTTCCAACCCATAGTGAATAAGCATAATTGTGTAATTCATTCAGTCTAAGACAAGAATCATAACAAATACATAAACTTGTATCAAGAATAAAAACGGTCTCTCATCTAACATAATCATCACAATATAGTCATAGTTTCACCTCTCTACAATTGAAAACAAAATTAGAACTACATTACTTGGCTAGCTTTTTGCGAGAAAACCCTAGATACTGAATTAGTTGATCGTGGCTGAGGGAGTCTGCATTGTTGGTGTAGAAACGCTCTCCATGGCCTTCTTCTCCGGATGTCTAGGCCTTGAATGACTCCTTCCTTTGAATAAGATGAATCTCCAGAGGCAGCTCTAAAAATTATACGCGCCAAGAAGCTCTCTAAAATCTGTAGCAAACCTTGGTATTTATAGGCAAAGTTGAGGGAAATCTAAACTTGGAGAATATGATTACCTTTTTTTGTAATTTCACACCCGAACAAGGAAAGCCCTAATATATTATGTATAATATGTGCATATATCATGTATAGAGGTGTTGGGGTCGAAATAAAGTCATTCGGGTGAAAACAAATCAATCTGGGTCAAAATAGGATTTTGGCCCGAAACTGAAATTTCCAGTTTTTTCTGCAGGACACCTCTCATTCTTTTAATTATAACTGGAGCTACACAAATTTGATAGAGGCGTATAATATATCGTTGGAAAGAGGACTTAAAGATCTTGATGATAGACTTAGGAATAACCTCATTTGGACCATTGCTGATCAAGATATGAGTACCCAAAATAGGCTGAAAGTTTGGTACTAGAAATACTGGACCTACGCCCAAGCATAGGTTAGGAGCGTAAGGTACAAAACCAAAGCGTAGGTATGGTCCAATTTTGCCTATTTTTTCCTCTGGTGATGTAGGTATCATGCACTTTTTCTGTGAAAATGCGTCATTTTGTATTTGACCTAAACTGGTCGCCTTCGACTCCCGATTCCTTTCGGTAAAGTAATAATGTCTGAAAATGACATTTTTGTCCTTCCGGTGAGATAATGATGTCATGAAATGATCATTTCGCCCTCCGGTAGCTCTTCTTATCTCTAGCGCTCCTCTTGATTCCTTTCTCGAGATAGAAACGAACATGAACTCGGTTAATTCACCAATATTAGCTATGTTTCTTCATTAAGCTCCTGAAACATGCTTACACACACAAATGGGATAAAAATACCAAGTAACAGAATGTAGAGACATAACAAACACAATATAGGGGCTTAAAATGTCCAATACTGAGCACCTTTCACACCCCTAAACTTACATATTACTAGTCCCTTAGCAATAAACTCAGAGAGAACTAACTGTGATGATTCTTATTCTATCTAACTTATCTACTCTAATTTAATCCCTTGCTTTCATGAGGGTCAACGATTACACTTAGCATGTGTAACAAGCCTTTTAAACCCCTAGGTTACCCCTAGTGGGTGAGTGAAGTCTCGTGAAAGTTTCCAGTGATGGTACCTACAAACATCTCAATTCTTTCATAATTACGCATTCATGAGTTCACACACACAATTTAAATAAGCTATGATACAACACACAAGATAATATGAATGCAAATATTCCCACTCACTACCGAATAATAACTATCTCGAGCTTCGTGTCATGAATGGTCCCCACTTAAGTGAATGATTTTGCTACTTTCAACTTAAAATCCAGACAACCATCCGTGATTTTATGAACATTCATCTAAAACATTTCAGTTTCTTTTCTCCTACTTCATTGATTAAACTTTGCCATTTTTAGTAAAAATGTAATCTTTCCACTTTTCATCCCTTTTTGTCTTTCGAACTGTCTAGACTTTCTAGTGAGGATTTTTAGTCTCGACCAACTGGGCCCGAACTTCTTCCACGGGATATATGTTCATCAGTCTTCTCCCCTTTAAACACAAACAGTGATATTGGTGATACCAAAGCCCGGTTACTCAGATCAAAGAACTGTTTTTGCATTTTATTTTCTTCAAAACATTTTTTTCAATTTTCTCCATTTCAACCGTAATAACTCTCCTTCTCCCCTTTTATTGCGGCAAAATTATTTTCCAACTACATAGTAAAAAATCAACCTATTTCTCATAATGAATGGGTGTTTGTTTTTATAGTTCAAAGTCATCATTCTTAATTTCAATTTCACTAATCACTCACTCATGTAAACCACATCACTTAACTAACTTGATCTAATCATTATTGTCATGAGCGGGAACATCACATCACATACTACTTATACATTATCAACATAAACTTAATCAACTCATAATGCGAAACACTCATGCATGAAAAAAAAGAATTCCTCAAAACTTTCAATTTTTTTCAACATTTTTAAAAAATTTCCTTTCTTGTAACTATATACCCTCACCCCCAAACTTAAATGTGACCATATCCTCATGATAAAAAATAAAGAATGAGAACAGATACAGTTACCCTTGAAGCGCAGTCCTGGATTCTTCAAAATGCTCAACCTCCTCCCCCAAACTTTACTCGGATCACCTAAAAATATACAACAAACACATACCCGAAAATCATAGCAAGGGAAAATAAATTGTAAAAATTACTAGAAATTGACACACAATTTTTCAAGGAATTTTTGAAATTTCACTTTTTGGATTTTATTAAAAAAAAAAATTTAAATGAAATAAAAAAATGATTTGGCCTTAAGGGCCTACAATCTCTTAGAATTGAAATTGCATAAATAACTTACCTATTATTATACAAACCGAGGCTAGACAACCTAAGACCAATGTTTAACGTCTTTGGCACGACATTTTACAAAGGGTTATCCAACATCTTTCCTCTCTGTCATACTTCCCTTAATTAAAAGACAAAATGTAGGAGGTGACTCTCTAAGTGTTCTCACCCATAGACAATTAGTACTACTCATGACATTGAATACAGAACAGTAATCACCATATAAAGTACCTCATTTGTCTTGTTCTAACTTCAGCCCCTATATGGTCAGTGTGTCCATCAAATCCTCTTCCAACACCTTAGACAACAGTCGTTCCACCATCTCATTAATTTCTAGTAAACTGACAGATGCCATAAATTCCAGTCCTGGATCAATCTCCTAATGAATCTTCAGCCGCTGACCACCCCTCTTTAATCGAACATCCGCATATGCGCAATTTCGTATCCCCTCACACTTAGTCCCTAATCGCGGATCTTCCCAAAATTACAATTCCTGGCAAATGATCAGCTCTAGCATTCTTCACACTTGTATTATCTTTTAATTCATCATCCTCCAAACGCAACAACATCTCAGGAAGCTTACTTTCAGGCACCAACTTCTGTAGAGGAATAAGTTGAGGTCCAAACGACTCTCTTGATGACCTCTCTGACGGTGAATACAACATAACTTCCAATGCAGCAATATCTTTCCAACTAGATCGCTGTTGGTCCTCTCCATTTTCAAAATTCACCTCCGACCTTTTCATCACAATCTCCAAATCATCTCTTACACTACTCTGAGGTACAACTTCTTCAACCATCCTCTCTATGTTAAAACACTCAACTGGTTCAGGTAGTTGATGGTTCGTATCAAAGACATTCATCCTCGTGTTTAAATTCCCAAAAGAAATGTCCATAACCCCTGTTCTACAATCCACACATGCATTCGCCGTAGCCAAAAATGGTCTTCCTAAGATAACAGGTATATGTCTCCTCGATCTATGGTCAGGTTTCATATCTAATACTATAAAGTCTATAGGATAGTAGAACTTACCCACTTACAATATGACACCCTCCAAAATTCCTCTCGGTTGTTTAGTTGATCTGTCTACCAATTGAAGCATCACCGAGGTAGTGTTGAGATCTCCCAACCCTAGCTGCTGATAGACCGAGTAAGGTAATAAGTTAACACTCTCACCCAGATCAAGAAGAGCTCTACCAATCTTCTGGTCACCAATGACACAAGAAATAATGGGAGTACTGGGATCTTTCCTCTTAGGTGGAGTATCACTCAATAAGATCGAACTCATTTGTTCAGTCAACAAAATTTTTTTCAGGACCATAGTTCTGTTTTTATGCTTTTAAGTATAGAGATCCTTGAAAATTTTGGCATTGGGTGGAATTTGGTCAACAATGTCTAGAAGAGGTTTATTGATCTCAACTTGCCGCATGGATCCAACATGTATTTCTCCTTATGTTCTTTATACGGAATCAACTCTCGGAGACGTTGAGGGTAAGGTGTTACTTCCTCATATAGTACCCTTTCCAGTTCTTCATCTTTCTTCACTTGAGGTTGATCTTTCTGAGCTTTCTCAGCCTCTTTCTTCTGAGCTTCTTCTTCTGCCTTTCTTTGAACTTCTTTAACCTTTTATTTCTTCAATCCCTCCCCTTGCTACTCCTCAGCCTTACTATAAACTTCTCTTCCATTTCTCAAAATTGTGACTACTTAGACTGTCTCATGACGAGTCTCAACAAAGGATCCAGGCTCCAGTACTTGTTGCGTCTTTGGGTTCACCACCAGTTGACTAGGCAATATTCATTTTATCCCATGCATATTATTAGCTAGTTGTACCATTTGGGCTCCAATTTGAGCAAGGACTTGGGAATGAGAATTCACTATATGGATGGTCGCCTGAGAATTTTTAGATTTAATTTTTAACTCCCTCAGGGCACTCATCACCTCTTCAAAACCAGGTTGTCCTGGTGGTGGATTTTGATGTTGGAGCTGGTTTTGAGGATTTGGAGGGTAAGCTCGACTTGGATTGAATCTTTGGTTTTGGTTTCCTTAAGGATGGGTCTGGTAGTTATATGGCTGGACAACTTGATTATTATTAAATGGCTGGAGAACCTGAGAATTATTGAATGGCTGTCTAGGTTGGTAGTTTGAATGAGAATTTTGAGCCATAATTGTTGGTGGAGATTATATGATTGTTGTTCAAGAGGGAACCTTAATTCCACATTCAATAATTCAGATGACAGAGAGGGATAATTTTGGATATTTGATGTGTATGAATTGGTGAAAGGAGTATTATTTGGGTAGTTCTATGCTACATTAGCATTGGTAGCAACGAATTCACCATTTTGACACTCATTATGGGAATAATTGATTTCTACCCCTACCACTTCTCTTCTAGGGGAATGATTGCTTTGGGTAAGAAGCTTTTCAAATATCTCTAATTTCTCTCCCATCAATGCTATTGAATCTCTCACATCATCATGATTAACCTCAAAAACTTTTTCAGATCGCCTATCCTGACCATCTCTAGACCTCAAATCATATTCATATTGGACTCCATTCTCACTGATATTGTCAAACAAGTCTAAAATTTCTTTTGCCGGCTTCAGGGTAAATTGATCTTGTGTTGACGCATCTATCAAAGTCTTATGTGCCTCTCCATGTCCCATGTAAAAATTCTTAGCCACATCCTGTTCAGTGAGCCTATGGTGGGGACACTTATACAAGATTTCCCTATATCTCTCCCAAGTATCATGAAACTGCTCACCAGGCAATTCTCTAAAACTTCTGATTGCATCTTGTGTCACTAAGGTCTTTCCTATGGGATAATGTTTCTCTCTGAATTCAGATTTAAGGATTTCCCAATCATTTTTAGTCGTTCTAGTCAATTTAATATACCATCTTTTAGCTTTGTCTCTCAACGACCAAGGAAATATACGCACTCACAAATCATTATTAGACAGATTATCATACCTAGCAGTTAATGCAACTTCTAAGAAATCATTTATGTGCTGGTATGGGTCCTCTATCCTAAGGCCAGAAAATTTTGGAAGCATATTGATCATGCTTGACTTGATCTCGAAATGTTTCACGCCTTCTTATTTTGGAAAATTTGCATAGGAATCATACGCATCCGGTGCGTAATATCCTTTCCATGATGTGGCTGGTGCCTTCTGTTAATTCACTCTTTGGTCACCCATCTTCTCGAAATCCACAATTGTTTCATTTTTTTTTTCTAATAATCACAAAATCGCAGTTTTGAGATACTAAACAACATTTTTTGGCTTAGATCCTCAGAGTTCTGTTCAATGACCCTTTTCCACTCAAAAACCTCTCCTCTTTTGCAAAAATCAAACTTTCTGACAAAAAACTGCAGATTTTTTTTTAAGACAATAAAACTAACTACTTCTAAACTCTTCTAAATATTAACAAAAATAAAGCTAAAAATTATGTACAAAATTAAGATAAACTAAAACTCACAAAAGGTCTAACGACGCAACTTTCACTGTTCCACCAAATCCCCTTATGCTTCTTAGAGTATCTCGCAAAAACACACAAATTTCAACTTTAAATACAATACAATAACGTAAAGCAAATAAACTACTAAAGCTATTGAACAATGCCAAGTCCCCGGCAACAGCGCCAAAAACATGGTGGGTATCAAGTGTGTGAAAAATATATGGTTAAAAACGACACCTTAACGACACTTAAGTAAGGTTTTACCCTTCTGCAAGCGCACAGATCAATTGTAGAATAGTAATGACTTCAGTAAGGGATATTGATCCTACAGTGACTAAGATTGTTCACTCTAATAGTTCAAAAACACTGAATTATATTTCTGAAAATTATTTATTTTGGTGGTCAAAGACCGAATTATCTAATATTAACTAAACTAATCTAAAAAGCAAGGTAAATTGGTTTGTGATTCAAGAGAGAGAAAAACTAAGGTTTTCGTCACTCCACCACTAACCGCGTAATATAGTTCTATCAATATATCAATTGCAAGAGGGCGATCCATTAACTGTGAATCATGTCGTACCACGCCAGCAGTTTGACCCCAAAAAGGAATTACCATCAACCGAATTGCGACAATCCATCTTAAGACTAAACTGATTAGTACATGCTAATTATGTTACTCTAATCTACTCCTAATGCATGAAAATAAACTAAAGCATGTCTATATCAGTTTGTCAAGGCATGGACTGTGTAACCTAGGGTTTCAGGTTTTATGACCACCATTGTGTAGAAAATCATGGCTTAAGCATCCGAGTTCCAGCCCATAGTGAATAAGCAAGACTGTGTAAGATAAATACATTCATTTAGTCTAAGACAAGAATCAGAACAAATATATAAACTTGTATCAAGAATAAAAATGGTCTCTCATCTAACACAATCATCACAGTATAGTCACAGTTTTCCCTCTCTACAATTGAAAACAAGATTAGAACTACATTACTTGGCTAGGGTTTTGCGAGAAAAACCTAGATACCGAATTAGTTGACCATTGTTGGTGTAGAAACGCTATCCATGGCCTTCTTCTCCGGATCTCTAGGTCTTGAATGAGTCCTTCCTTTTGAATAAGATGAATCTTCAGAGGCGGCTCTGAAAATTATAAGTGCCAAGAAGCTCTCTAAAATCTGTAGCAAACCTTGGTATTTATAGGCAAAGTTGAGGGAAATCTTAACTTGGAGAATATGATTACCCTTTTCTGTAATTTCATACCCAAACAAGGAAAACCATAATATATGATGTATAATATGTGTATATATCATGTATAGAGGTGTTGGGGTCAAAATAAAGTCATTCGGGTGAAAACAAATCAATCCGGGTCAAAATAGGATTTTGGCCCGAAACTGAAATTTCCAGTTTTTTCTGCAAGATACCTCTCACACTTTTAATTATATCTGGAGCTACACAAACTAAATAGAGGCGTCTAATATATTGTTGGAAACATGACTTAAAGATCTTGATGATAGGCTCAGGAATCACCTCATTTGGACCATTTTTTTACCTAGATATGAGTACCCAAAATTGGCTGAAATTTTGGTACTGGAAATACTGGACCTACGCCCAAGCGTAGGTTAGGAGCGTAAGGTACAAAATCAAAGCGTAGGTATGGTCCAATTTTGCCTATTTTTGCCTCTGGTGATATAGGTATCATGCACTTTTGCTATAAAAATGCATCTTTTCGTATTTGAACTAAACTGGTCGCCTTTGACTCCCGATGCCTTTCGGTGAAGTAATTATGTCTGAAAATGACATTTTTGTCCTTCCAGTGAGATAATGATGTCGTAAAATGACCATTTCACCCTTCGGTAGCTCTTCTTTGCTCTGGCGCTCCTCTTGATTCCTCTCTCGAGATAGAAACGAACATGAACGCGATTAATCCACCAATATTAGCTATGTTTCTTCATTAAGCTTCTGAAACATGCTTACATACACAAACCAAATAAAAATACCAAGTAACAGAATGTAGAGGCATAACAAACACAAGATAGGGGCTTAAAATGTCCAATAATGAGCACCTATCAGCTTACACACACAAAAGGGATAGAAATACCAAGTAACGAAATGTAAAGACATAACAAATGCAAGAAAGGGGAAAAAAATGACCAATATTAAGAACCTATCACACCCCCAAACTTACATATTGCTAGTCCATTAGGAATAAACTTAGAGAGAACTGACTATGATGATTCTTATTCTATCTAACCTATCTACTCTAACCTAATCCCTTGCTTTTGCGATAGTCAACGATTACACTTAGCACGTGTAACAAACCTTTTAAACCTATAGGTTACCCCTAGTGGACAAGTGAAGTCTCGTGAAGGTTTCCAGTGATGGTACCCCCAAACATCTGCATTCTTCAAAATCACGCATTCATGAGTTCACACACACAAGTCAAATAAGCTCTGATATAACACCCAAGATAATATGAATGCAAATATTCTCACTCACTACCAAACAACAATTATATCAAGCTTCGTTTTATGAATGGTCCCCACTTAAGTAAATGATTTTGCTACTTTCTACTTAAAATCCAGACAACTTTCCGTGATTTTGTGAATATTCAACTACAATATTTCAATTTTTTTTCTCCTACTTCATTGATCAAACTTTGTCATTTTTAGTAAAAATGTACTATTTCCATCTTTCCACTTTTCATCCATTTTTATCTTTATAAGTCTCCGGACTTTCCAACGAGGATTTTTAGTCCCGACCAACTGGGTCTGAGCTTCTTCCATGGGATTTATGCTTATCAGTATTCTCCCCTTTAAACGCGAATAGTGATATTGGTGATACCAATGCCCGATTATTACGATCAAAGAACTACTTTTTGAATTTTATTTTCTCAATTGTTTTTCAATTTTTTCCATTTGAACCAAAACATCTCCCCTTCTCCTCTTTTATTGCGGCAAAATTATTTTTCAACTACATAGTCAAAAATCAACCTATTTCTCATAGTGACTGTGTGCTTGTGTTTATAGGTCAAAGTCGTCTTTCTTAATTTTAATTTCACTAATCACTCACCCATGTAAACTACATCACTTCACTAACTCGATCTAATCATTACTCTCATGAGCGGGAACATCACATCATATAGTACTTATACATTATAAACATAAACTCAATCAACTCATAATGCGAAACACTCATGCATGAAAACAATGAACTCAAAACTTTCAAAAAAATTTCAAACTTTTCAAAACTTTTCTTTTCTTGTAACTATATACCCTCACCCCCAAACTTAAGTGTAGCCATGTCCTCATGGTCAAAAATAAAGAATGAGAATAGAAACAGTTACCCTTGAAGCGCAGTCCTGGATTCTTCGAAATACTCAACCTCCTCCCCCAAACTTGATTCGGATCACCTGTAAATATACAACAAACACATACCCAAATATCATAGCAAAGGAAAAAAAATTGTAACATTTACCAGAAATTGACACACAATTTATCAACGAATTTTTGAAATTTCTCTTTTTTGATTTTATTAAAAAAATGAAATAATAAAAAAAATGATTTGGCCTTAAGGGCCTACAATCTCTAAGAATTGAAATTGCAGAAATTACCTACTATTATACAAACCGAGGCTAGACAGCCTAAGACCAATGTTTAACATCTTTAACACGACGTTTCACAAAGGGTTATCCAACACCTTTCCTCTCTGCCATACTCCCCTTAATCAAAGGACAAAATGTAGGAAGTGACTCTCTAAGCACTCTTACCCATGGAAAATTAGTATTACTTATGATATCGAGTACATAACAATAATCACCATGTAAAATACCCCATTTTTCTTGTTCTAACTTTAGCCCCTGTATGGTCAGTGCTTCCATCAAATCCGTCTTCAACACCGTAGACAACAGTTCTTCCACCATCTCATCACTCTCCAGTAAACTGATAGACACCATAAATTTTGGTCCCGGATCAATCTCCTCATAATATCTCAGTCTATGCCCATGTATCCCGAACCTTTTATCGAATACTACTTCTCCGCGGGGTAAACCAATCTAACCCTATTTGGTCCTTCCCATCTTTGTCGGAGTTTACGTAGAAACACTTTCAGTTTTGGATTACATTGCCGTTTTCGACCAAGATTAAGGAACTTAAGACGAACGTGCTTAGCATGATGTACTCTTGTTTGAGCTATGTAACTCCAAGATTCCTTATACGTACAACTTCGTATCCCCTCACACTTGTCTCTCAATCGCGGATCTTCCAAGACATATAGCTCTTCTACCATGTGTATACCTAACACAGGTTCATCTAAAAAGTTGTCCTTAAGAGGGGGGTCATCATTAGTAGGTTCTCTAAAAGTTCATTACCATTGATCATCTCTATCATTTTTCACACTTGTTTTATCTTTTAACTCATCATCCTCCACATGCAACACCATCTCAGGAAGCTTACTTTCAGGCACCAACTTCTGTGGAGGAATAAGTTGAGGTCCAAACGACTCTCTTGATGCCCTCTCTAACGGTGAATACAACGCAGCTTCCAATGCAGCAATATCTTTCCAACTAGATCCCTATTGGTCCTCTCCATTTTCAAAATTCACCTCCGACCTTTTTATCACAATCTCCAAATCATTTCTTACACTACTCTGAGGTACAACTTCTTCAACCATCCCCTCTATGTTAAAACACTCAACTGGTTCAAGTAGTTGATGGTTGGTATCAAATACATTCATCCTCATGTTTAAATTCCCAAAAGATATGTCTATAACCCCTGTTCTCCAATTAACGCATGCATTCGCCGTAGCCAAAAATGATCTTCCTAAGATAATAGGGATATGTCTCCTCGATATATGGTCAGGTTCCATGTCTAATACTACAAAGTCTATAGGATAGTATAACTTACCCACTTACACTATGACCTCCTCCAAAATTCCTCTCAGTTGTTTAGTTAATTTGTCTACCAATTGAAGCACCACCGAGGTAGTATTAAGATCTCCCAACCCTAGCTGCTGATAGACCGAGTAAGGTAATAAATTAACCCTCGCAACCATATCAAGAAAATTTCTACCAATCTTCTAGTCACCAATGACACAAGAAATAATGGGAGCACCGGGATCTTTCCTCTTAGGTGGAGTATCACTCAGTAAGATTGAACTCACTTGTTCGGTCAACAAAATCTTTTTCGGGACCTTAGTTCCGTTTTTATGCTTTTAAGTCTAGAAGAGGTTTATTGATCTCGACTTGCCAACATGGATCCAACATGTCCTTCTCCTTATGCTCTTTATACGGAATCGACTCTTGGAGACGTTGAGGGTAAGGTGTTACTTCCTTATATGGTGCCCTTTCTGGTTCTTCATCTTCCTTCACTTGAGGTTGATCTTTCTGAGCTTTCTCAACCTCTTTCTTTTGAGCTTCTTCTTCTGCCTTTCTTTGAACTTCTTCAACCTTTTTCTTCTTCAGCTTCTCCTCATGCTGCTCCTCAGCCTTATTATCCACTTCTCTTCCATTTCTTAAAATTGTGATTGCTTGGACTTTCTCATGATGAGTCTCAACAAAGGATCTAGGCTCTAGGTACTTGTTGCAGTTTTGGGTTCACCACCGGTTGACTAGGCAATATTTTCACTATCCTATCCATTGCATCCGCTAATTGTACCATTCGGGCTTCCATTTGAACAAGGGATTGGGAATAAGATTGATTTTTAAGATCCCTCAAGGTACTCATAATCTCTTCAAAGTCAAGTGGTCTTGATATTGAATTTTGAGTTGGATGCTGATGTTGGAAATGGTTTCCTTGAGGCTGGGTCTGGTAGTTATATGGCTGGACAGCTGGATTATTATTGAATGGTTGGAGATCCTGAGAATTATTGGATGACTCTCTGGGTCGGTAATTTGATTGAGAATTTCAAGTCATTATCTTGGTTGAGATTCGAATGATTGTTGACTCTGTTGGAACCTTGGTTGTGGATATAATTGTTGTTCCTGAATGAACCTTGGTTGACTGTTGGATGATTGTCCTTGTAGGACCCTTTCTGGTTGGTTTTCCACATTTGTTGATGTATAGGATAAGAATGGGTGATTTCTGGCATTGGAAATGTATGAATTTGTGAAAGGAGCATTATTTAAATAGTTCCACGATGTGTTGGCATCAACGACCATTATGTCCTGACACTT
Organism: Cornus suecica; assembly: GCA_963922005.1. Taxonomy (NCBI): domain Eukaryota; kingdom Viridiplantae; phylum Streptophyta; class Magnoliopsida; order Cornales; family Cornaceae; genus Cornus; species Cornus suecica. The sequence goes on along the minus strand of OY998246.1, from coordinate 37,496,791 downwards.
ATTTTGGGAATAATTGGCTTCTACCTCTGAGACTTCTCTCCTAGGTGAATGATTTTGCTTTAGAAACTTGTATACTTTCTCTCCTAACAATGCCAGTGAATCTCTTACATCATCATGATTCACCTCATACTCTTTTTCAGATCTCTTGTCAAGACCACCCCTAGACCTCAAATCAAATTCATATTGGATTCCATTCTCACTGATATTGTCAAACAAGTCTAAAAGTTCTTTCGCCAGCTTCAGGGTAAATTGACCTTGTGTTGATGCATCTATTAAAGTCTTGTGTGCCTCTCCAAGTCCTATGTAAAAATTCTTAACCACATCCTGTTCAGTGAGCATATGGTGGGGACACTTATACAACTTTTGATTGCATCCTCTCCCAAATATCATTAAACTGCTCACCGGGCAATTCTCTAAAACTTTTGATTGCATCTTGTGCTTCTAAGGTCTTTCCTATGGGATAGTGTTTTTCTATAAATTCTATCTGAAGGGTTTCCCAATCAATTTTAATCGCCTTAGCTAATTTGATGTACAATTTTTTAGCTTTATCTCTCAACGACCAAGGAAATATATGCACTCGCAAATCATTTTTAATCACACCCTCAAATCATCTAAGAAATCATTTATATGCTGGTATGGGTCCTCTATCCTAAGGCCAAAAATTTTTGGAAGCATATTGATAATGCTTGACTTCATCTCGAAGTGTTTCGCACCTTCTTCTTCTAGGAAATCTGTATAGGAATCATACGCCTCCGGCGCATAATATCTTTTCAGCAACATCTCTGGTGCCCTCTGTTGATTCACTCTTTAGTCACCCATCACGCTTTCTTCTGTCCGATGACAACGCTCTTCAATATCTCGACGTAAACGACTTAGAGTTCTTTCGATCTAAAGTCATTAACAACTAATGATGTACTTGGATTAGAACGGGTCAATCAATCGATCATACACTGAGCTCACAAATGTTTTTTTCTAATTTTTCTTTTATTTTTAATAATCATAAAATCGCAGTTTTGAGGTCCTAAATGACGTTTTTCGGTTCTAAATTGCAGTTTTGTTCAATGGTCATTTTCCACTCAAAAACCTCACCTCATTTGCGAAAATCAAAATATATTTTTTTCAGACAATAAAATTAACTACTTCTAAACTCTTCTAACTATTAACAAAAATAAAGCTAAAAATTATGTGGATAATTAAGATAAACTAAAACTCACAAGAAGTCCAACGACGCAACTTTCACTGCTCCGCCAAATCCCCTTATGCTTCTCAGAACACCTCGCAAAAATGCACAAATTCCAACTTTAGATATAATTAAACAATAACGCAATGCAAGTAAACTACTAAAGCAATTGAACAATGCCAAGTCCCTGGTAGCGACGCCAAAAACTTGTTGTTCGTCACGTGTGTGCAAAATATGTGATTAAAAATGACACCTTATTGACACTTTAGATTTTACCCTTCTGCAAGCGCATAGATCAATTGTAGATAGTTTTGCTTGAGTAGGGGAATATCGATCCCACAGAGACAAGGATTGTTCACTTCAATATTTTAAAAACCCTGAATTATATTTTTCCAAAAAGAATTTGGTTTTGTGAATTATCTAATACTAATAAAAATAAAATATAAAGTAATAATAAATAATTGTTGTGATTCAGAGAGAGAAAACTAGGGTTTCCTCACTCCACCACTAACCGCATAATATAGTTCAGGTTATATCAATTGCATGAGGGAAATCCATTGACTGTGAATCAGGTCGCATCACGCCAGCAGTTTGACCCAAAAAAGGATTACTCTCAACCGGATCGTGACAACCCATCTCAAGACTAAACTGATTAGTGCATGCCAACTACTAACAGAAAGTAAATGCAGAAAATTAAATTAAAGCATGAAAATAAACTAAAACATGTCTATATCATTTTGTCAGGGCATGGCCTATGTCAACCTAGGGTTTCGAGTTTTATGACCCCCATTGTGTAGAAAATAATAGATTAAGCATCCGAGTTCCAGCCCATAGAGAATAACTATGATTGTGTAAGATAAATATATTCGAAAAGTCTAAGACAATAATCAATTCAAATATATAAACTTGTATCACGAATAAAAACGGTCTCTCATCTAACACAATCATCACAGTATAGTCATAGTTTCCCCTCTCTACAATTGAATATAAAATTAGAACTACATTACTTGGCTAGGATTTTGCGAGAAAACCCTAGATACCAAATTAGTTGATTATGGCGGAGAGAATCTGTATTGTCGGTGTAAAAATGCTCTAAACCTTTGAACGTGCATGAAAAGAACTCTAAACCTAACCCTATCATATTTATAGACAAGTGAGGGAAACCCTAATAGTTGCCCTATTTTTTAATTTCATAATACATTAATAATATCTCTAAAATCTGATGTAAATATATGTATAAGCCTGTATGTAGAGGTCTGGAATCACTGATCACTTAAAATATCGAAGGAGGGACAAAACTGGAAAATTCCGAAGCAACTTCTACACGTAAAGGGATCACATAGCCACAAGGTTGGACCTACGCTCCTGACCTACGCTTGGGTGTAGGTCTAGGGCATAGGGGCCCCTTTTAGATCTTAAACCAAAGCGTAGCTCAGATCCAGTCTGCCTCTTTTTCCCTCTGATGGCGTAGGGTATGATGCATCTTTTGCTATAAAAACTTATTTTTTCATATTTGAGCTAGACTGGTTTTGGGTGAAGTAATAATGTCTGGAAATAACATTTTTGCCCTTCAGTGAGATAACGATGTCGGGAAATGACCATTTTTCCCTCCGGTAGCTCTTCTTTGCTCTAACACACCTCTTGATTCCTTTCTTGAGATAGAAAGAACACGAACTCAGTTAATTCACCGAGATTAACTCTATTTTTTCATTAAGCTCTTGAAATATGCTTACACACACAAATTGGATAAAAATACCAAGTAATGGAATGTAAATACATAACAAACGCAAGATAGGGGCGAAAAATTACCAATATTGAGCACCTATCAGAGCTACAGGTGCACAATCTCACATTGCCTGTGTAAGGAAAGGCTAGTCCTATATGTGAGTTTCATACCATTAAATGACACGACGCATTTTAAAAATGTGATGACTGGGAACCCACCAAAACTCCATAGTGAAATGTGTTTGACGTGGAGTAATTCCAGGATAGGTGACCCCCTAGGAAGTCTCTGGTACGAGTGAGCCAAAAGCAGGAAATATTGTGTCTGGATTTCGAGGGGGCTGTTACAATGGTATCAGAGCTTGATCCAACCGGAAGTGTGCCGACGGGGACGTCGAGCCTCCTAGGGGGGTGGATTGTGGAGACCTATATGGGCAGGTGTGCCGTGGATGGGTACAAATGGCACTGGCAGGCTACCACACTAGGTGAGCTACAGGTGAAAAATCCCACATCGTTTGGGTAAGGAAAGGCTAGAGTTATATGTGAGTTTCATACCCTTCAATGACACGACGTGTTTTAAAATGTGATGGCTGGGAACCCACCAGAACTCCACAGTTAAGCGTGCTTGACCTGGAGTAATCCCAGGATGGGTGACCCCTAGGAAGTCTCTAGTACGGATGAGCCAAAAACGGACAATATTGTGTTTGGATTAGAAGGGAGCTATTACATATACAATATGTGAAAAAAATGTAAGCTAAAACATGTGCTATATTTTTAGTCTGAACTGGAAGCATGTTTTGTAACGCCCCGCGTTTCCTTTCTCCTTTCTGTAATTCTTTTTCAAGTGTGAACGTTTTTTGACATCAATTATTCACAACGTCTTATGTAATCTTGGTACGAGTAAATTTTTCGCATTTAGGTTTTGGACTTAGCGAGACGACTTCATGGTATTTCGTTTACGGCTTCGTGGATTTGTGTTTTGTTGGTGACTATGTGGGTTCGTCATAACATTTTCTTGTTGATGCTTCGGCGATCGTGTTCCATGCTCGAACGTGTTACTTAGTTTATTATAGACGTTTTGGTGTACGACTTATGTGTTTATGTTTATTTTTAGAACTTTTGAGAGTGAGGGGTATTCTCGGTATTTCACTTGTGTGTGAGTTGGTGAGAAAGTATGAGAGTCTTCCTATATATTTTGGAGTGTTTGGATGTGTCCCGGATTATTTTGGAGCTTTCCAGTGTCATCTTTAGCCTTGGAGCCTTTTCTTGCAATTGTTGTTTCAGAGGTCACCGAGTACTCGATGTACAACTCGGTGGAAAAGTTACCGAGTACTTGATGTACAACTCGGCAGAGTCCATAGATTGCCTATATAAGTGAGTGTTGACCTAAAATATTTAATTTTCTTTCTTCTTCTCAAAACTCAGCCTCTTTCTTTCCCACTTAGTTTTCTATCATTCTTTGCCCTATTTCATCTATTTGGGCTTGGATTTTGGTTACGGCTTCAACATGGAAGTTGGTCGTGGTGTTCTTGCCTTCGATTTGAACCATGGATTGGTAAGCATTTTCTTATTTTTGTGAGTTTTTTTCTCAAACCCTAGTTTTGGGTTTTCTTGACAAACCATCTGTTGATTCTTGTTTTCATTGTGGTTTGAGTCTTGATTAATTGTTAGTAGGCTATGGCAAAGATTTTAACCGATTGATTTCGCCGATTTCGATTTTGGGTGAAAGCTAGGGTTTCATAGGCCTTATTTGGTGGTTGGCTTGTTCTACATTTGAGGTAGGGAAAAACATCTTTAATCTCTCATTCTTTAGTTCGTGAGTGTGCGATTCCATTTTTTAGGGCTTTCTAACCCTAGATGCATTTTTGCTAAGTGTATACTTGAGAAATATGAATTTTGGGTTTGTATGTGTTTATGTGATCCTTGAAATAGGTATATGATATATGTTAGATGGCTTATGAGTTTTGGACTTTTGAAGTTGAAATATGCTTGTATGCTTATATATATATATATGTATATGAGTATGGAGGTATATATGTATAAGTGTAAGTATATGTATATGTTTTCGGGTTTTAATAGTGTAGCCTTGATAGCGTAAGTAGGCTAGCTACCTTGGTTAGTGATTTGGGATGTGGATGTAGATGATTGGTGGCGTGTGAGATTATGAACTTAGAGTGTTATTCTAGTTCCCCTATTCTCGTTAATCTTGAAGTTAGTATCTTGAACATTAAACTTGTGTATGAAAATGAGTTAATGTGTATAAATATTTTAATTGAGATAAAAGCATGTTAAATGAATGAAAATTATCTTTGAGAATTAATGGATAACTTGATGACTTGGAACATTATTTGTGCATGAAAATGTATCATTGTGAGTTAAATGTTTTTATTGCGATAAAAGTATGTTAAATGAATTAAAATGTTATCCTTGTGTATTAAAGGACAACTTGATGATTTGGGATAATGAATGGTGTATGAGAAAACATCATTGTTGATTATTGCTTTAAATGAAATTTAAAAGCAGATGAATGACATTCGTGTTGGAAATTTGGGAATGTTGTTCATGAATATGATGAGATACATATTTATGTTGGTGCATGGGTCATTGAGGACATAGTGCATATGGGTTCATCTTTTGTTTTAAGAATTCAATTAGTGTTGGTCTACGTTCGTTTGTGTATTTATGCGTGAGGAGCCAGGGGGTGCTTCTTGCTCCTACGGAAGTAGTCTTTCGAGAAACAAATATGGTAGGGGGAGGACTTGTCCAAATCCTATTTCATAACCGCGTCATGTTTAACGTTCTTCCTTGTTAAAAGTGTGAATTGTCAAAAGCACTTGAGAAGAATCGATACGATAAATCTATTTTTCCTTCTGAGCATAAAGGGAAGGGCTAGAAAATGATCCCATTGACCCTTGGAGTTAGGGTGTATGTGGTCGCGTGTATACCATGAGGTGTATGAGTCACATTGCATTCAGTTACCGTTATGTGATTTATGTTTACATGTGAATCATGATATTATTCAATGTGGTTGAGGAGCATGTTTAATATGAATTGCGATATTTAATTCATATGTTATTAAAATGCTCAAGTGAAATTGGATAATGTGAGAATATGATTTACATGCTTTGTTTTAAAGTATAATATGAGATAAATGCTTATACTTGTTGATATGTGCTTATATACCTTAGGGTGGTGATATGAGTTCGTTTAATGACTTTATTCTGATAAGTCAAGTCGGTAGTGGACTATGGAGTGAGTGTGAGTTGTGACCTTTGAGAATGTGGGTGATAGTTTTGTGACCTTGGTTGGTAGGGTGGTATTGACCACTTGATGTTCTTGAACCTTTGAGAGGTGTATCATCCTTGATATTTTTGTGATCTTGGTTGGCTATGTAGTGATGGCCATTTGGTACTTCTTCCGTATTTGAGAAATGTATCATCTATTTTACTTCGAGGTTGGAAGTTTGATTAAGTGCGGTGAGGATTGATCCTAGTCACTTGTGTGGTAACGGTTTCTTGTTTCCATTAGTAATCTAAGAGAAGTGCTATTAAGTGTGAATTTAGGTTTGAATGGATTGGATGAGGTTTTGATTAAACCTAGTTTGTTCCATAGTTTTGGCTACTAGGTCTTCTTTTTCATATCCTAAGAATAGAAGTGTTCTTGGAGTTATCAACTTAACCATCTTAGGTGGTTGAAATGAGTTTGATGATTCGAGATTTGAATTGAGTTCCCGGGTTGGGAATAAAGTTATGGGATCGTTCTTTCCCGTTCTCGTTGAAGTGTTGTCATTTTTGGACTTCTTTCTTCATTCTCCTTGGTTCATGTCAGATGTTGAGTCACACCGCATGATGTTGTAGATGTTTTGGTGTGTTCAGGTTTGACTTGGAGTCGTCCGGTTTCGTTTCGGAGCTTTTCGAGTTCATTCTTTAATTTATTGTTCTAGGGGCCACCGAGTACTCGGTGAGAGGCTCACTTACGCAATTATTCAAATTATTCCAGAGATTTTGGATTGTCACAACTCGGTGGAGGGTCACCGAGTACTCGGTGGTACCTGTTTATGCATTTTCTTCCAGTTTCTTTCCGTTCTCTCCCTTATGTTTCACCACTTCTTCTACTATGTTTAAGCCATTGATTAGTAGTCTTTAGGGATGAGTTTTGTTAGGTTGAAGGATCGGCTTAGATCCACCTTTCTTGAGTGTTGGTCGCGACGTGATGCCGAGCCACTCCTTTGTGTCATCATTTGATCTGTGGGGTTGGAAACAGATGTTGTGTTCTCTGGTTTCAGCATGTCATTTTTCCTTCTTTGTCCTAGTGGGCGTTATAGGAATCCTTGAGTTATGGTTGTTCGGTTGACTTGAAAGTGTATTATCTCGGTATGTGTGTCTCATACCTTCTTTCATTTCAAGTCTTGGTTATGATGTGTGTGGCTTAGTGCACATACATAGTGATGTTTCCTCGTCATGGGTGGATGTCCTTCCCTATTGACTTGATGTTTCAGTTATTCATTTGTTCAACATTGGAGTTTCATCCCTTGCTTGGTTTCATGGTCTTATGTGTCCATTCTTGAGGGTACTATTCATGTACCTTCGTGGTTGAGTAGTTAGCCTTCCTCGTCCTTAGTGAGGACAATAGCGATGGAATTGTTTTACTTGTGGATAGTATCATGAGATTGATGTAGTGGCATGAGTAGTGATATTGATGTGAGTGTGATCCGCCTTTGTGAAGAGTTTGAGGTGTCGTATGTGTATTGTGTATGTATATGCATTGACGATGGTTATGTAGGTACGTAAGGACTTGAGAGTTTTCCTTGGTACTGGTTATGGATGTTCCTTTTTATGGACATCGTTGTGATCTTAGTTCCGTTAGACCCTATGGTTATTGTTGTGGCCACCAGAGTGATTGACTATGTTACGCTAGGGTATTGTGTACTTGGAGTACGTTGAGTAGTGTAGACTATTATTGTTGGATTGGTGGGTATGAGTTATAGTGTTCTCTCGTGAGGTTAGAACTACGTGACTTGTACTTATTTGTTGTCTCTATGTATATATATATATAGGTGTGCGTTGGCCATATGATTTTATATTATGGATTCATTATGTGCTAATTGCCTTCATGATGCATGGTAGGGGACTAGAGGGATATTTTCGGGGGTCTCGTATTGGCGTGAGTGCCAGGTGAGACAATTGACTGACCTAGGGTAGATGCATGTACATGAGTTGGTTTGCATTAGGTTTGTACGATCAGAGGATATGACGATTATGATTTTTTTTTCTTACGGGGCTTCGATGAGCTCACCCCGACATTGTTTTGCCTAGTGTCCCCAACACCAGTTTGCAGGGATGTTTCGGCTACGGGTATCTTGGGTGCAACAACACCTTTCTTTTGTTTACTCGTTGCAGGTTATGCATTTGACAGGGTGTTACCGATGACGCTACGGGATCGGGACGGTCATACGTAGTGTAGTTCCTTTCTGGTTTCCTTTGCTTGTCCCCTGTATTGGAACTGTTATTGTATTTTATGAGAGACATTCTGTTGGCATATCCCTTCCTCGTATTTGGTATCGTCGTATTGTTGTAGAGATGTATTCTTTCGGCGCGTCGATGTGCCTTTTGTATCAATTGGTATTAGCTTCCGCTCAGTTGTAAGGAATCATAGTTGTTGGCATGATTCTATTCATTTTAATGATGTTGATATTCTTAGTTGGTCGCTCATTTTATGAATCACGACCCCGGATTCCTCAAATGTCCCGGTTTGGAAGTTTGGAATTTAGGGGCATGACAAGTTTAGTACTAATATTTTTGCTATAAGAAAAATAAAAATATTTTATTTATTTATTATTATTATTTATTATTTATATTATTTATTATAATTTATTATTATTATTATTATTATTATTATGTATTATTTAATTTATTGTGTTTATTATTTATTATTTATATTATTATTTTTATTTAAATTTAAAATATTTTTTATTTAATATATAAATATAGTTTATTTAATTTATTATTTATTCATTATTTTTATTTAATTTATTATTTTTATTTAATTAAAAAATATTTAATTTATTATTATTATTATTATTTATATATAGTATTTTAATTTATTCATGCAAGGCACATGAAAGGTCCAAATTTACAACTTTAAATTTTGGTCTTTTTGAAAGTGAGAGGAAACAAAAAGAGAAAGTACCATTTTTTTTGTCTTCTCCTTTCTTTACAACTAGAAGAAACGTTTCCTTAAAGGAAAAATTAAAAATAAATTGGGAAACAAGATTTTACTTTTACTTCTTCATTTTAGGAAGTAAAAACAATAAACATGAATTTATTCATGTTAGTAAACAAGCCCTAAAGGTCGGCCAATTAAATATTCCCTAAACGGCTTTAGATATCCTTTAAACTTGTTGTAATGGGTAGATACTTCGCGGATCAACCCAAATGTTTAAGCCAATGGGTAGGGCTAACATCTACCCATTTAAACCCCATTCACTTTTCCAGCTTTATCCGATGTGGAACACTTCCAACATTCTCCCCCATCCGAACCCACGCAACGCCCTCGTTGCGGTTGGACAACCCTGCCTGCCCGACCAGGACCCAGACTCCGCCCCAGGTGATGGACACCCGACGGGTGCTTGGCGTGACACCGGATAAATGACTGAGTTTTGGCTCTAATACTAACTGTAACAAGTGGGTGCTTCGCGGATCAACCTAAAAGCTTAAGCCAATGGGTAGGGCTAACATCCACTCATTTAAACATCATTCACTATCTCACATTTATCCGATGTGGGACACCTCTAACACTTGTCCTATTGTAACTTAGGTTATAGGATTAAGAGTGAGGTCACTAAGGACCTGTTTGACATGCTTTTATTTTGAATGTTTTGTATTCAATTGGAAACCAATGCACTTTTTGAAGTAAAGGATGTTTGGCCCAATGTGTTTTGTTTTGCACAGTATCGCGAATAGGTGAAACGTTTCAAAGAAGAAAAAAAAGACTCAATTCGGAAAAAATATTTTTCAGAAAAAATTCATATTTTTTTAAAACAATTCAGAAAATATATATTTTTGACAAATTATATATATATATTCTGAAATATATATCATTTTCCAATATATATATATATTTTCCGAAATATATATATATTTTCCGAAATATATATATTTTTTCCAAAATATATATTGTTTTCGAAAAATGGTTTTTTTCCGAAATATATATATACATTTTAAAATTTATAGTTATTATGAAAAATATAATTTATTTTAGAAAAATAATTTTTTTCAAGGCTTGATTTCACTAAACCCCCTATACTATTGAGGGTAGTTTAGGTACTATGACTCATAATGTGAGGGGAGGGGGCATAGTGATGAAATTGAATAGTATAGGGGGAATTTGTGAAATTAACCTTAATTTAAATTAGTGTTTTACTGAAAAGGACACCTGTTCAACTTGTGTATTTTTCCTTTTCTAATTCACTGTAGATGGGCCAAAATGTTAATGTTGCATAAGAATCTATAAAACACATGTTTAATTTTCTTTTATGTTTTTTGAAAAACCACATTTTGGGGGGTTTATAAAATTTTAGAAGGAAAAGTTTAATTACCTAATGATATATTATGTAGTATTTAGTTAAATAGATCGACAAGAATTTAATTAAAGTCAATTCAAACGTACTAATTTCTGGTATTGACATACAATTTTACCATCCAAAATGTCTTATTTTATTAAAAATACTGGTCTACAATGCAATAATAACATTTTTATATATTATCCGCAGTATTGGTGGAAGCATAATTTTTCATGATGAAGAGAAAAGATGATCAAATTAAGGTCACTACATCTTATTTACAACAAATAAATCATCAATTAATTAACTAAGCTGAATAAACTGATTTTTCTTGTATCATTTTCGACCCTAATGTGACAGTGACTCGGACTAAAATTTTACAAAAATGGGATGCCAAATCAACCTAAATTATTTCCTCTTAAGCCCCACTTTAGTACTGGCTTCACCGATGTATATTTCGCTTTACTAATCATCATATGCCATTCTTCATGTCTTTTTTCCGTGGCCATTCAGTACTCATTGAGATTTTACAGGTTGTGAAAATAACAGTAGACCTTCACGGTCATAAGAGAGTTCAATCCTTGTGTCATACGTTCACATGTGATGATAATGTTTTTATTTTTGAACTTGTGACCTTCACGGGCATAAGAGAGTTTAATCCTTGTGTCAAGGATAACTCTCTTTGGAGAGACCAGTTTCATCTAATTGTGACAACTGTCAAGTTTTGTTTGGAGTAATGAAATTGGAAGGAAATATATATATATATATAGAGAGAGAGAGAGGACATGATCGTCCAAGCAGTTTAATATATGAATAAATGACTAGCTTAGATTACTCATCAAAAGTTCACAAATTACACATCAAAATTACAATTAAAAATTACAAATTACTAGGATAGACAAACTTACACGAGGTCGTGATACAATCCATGAAAGTTTGGAGATTTTATGGTTTAGGAGAGGGAGAGGGAGATAACAAAGAAGTAAAACTTAGAAAACTAAAAACATGTCCTTAACAATTACATTTGGGGATTTATATAGAAAATCAAACGGATACTATTGACTTTTACTGTGTGTTTTTCACTATGGAGCACTGTTGACTTTTCATTGTTCACATAGTAACTTGTCGAGTACTGTTGAGCACTATTGTTGACTTTTGTGCCAACGATACTGTAGCTCGGCCATTGTTCATTATTTCTGTTTTTTTGTGCCGACGCTTACTGTTCACTATTCACTATTTTTGTCTTTTTGTGCCAACAATTACTGTTCACTATTCTTGACTTAAAATGTCTTGTGTTGGCTTGTGTTGCCTTCCTTTTAATCTTTGGACATATCAAAAGGGCTTGGGCCTCTTGGTAGTGTCTGTATTTTGACTTCGTAGATGAACTGTCGTCGCCATCTTCATCGATACTGGAAGATCCTTCCATTTGTGCGAGGAGCTTCTTCAATTTTTCTTTTAACTTGGCTTTGGAGGATGACTTCTTGGAGAGTGATTTGTTAACTGTTGTTTTTGTAGAGGAATTTGATTGGGCAGATTCAATGACTTATGTAGGATGGCTATTTGGAAAATTTTGGGAGGCCTTCTTAGGGAATTCAACCTGGACTTGCTGAATGATGCGATCGATTTTAAAGGAATCCCACCATTTGGTATAATAGACTTGTTGAAGTACGGGTAGCTCTTTTTGAACTCTTTGGGTTGTTGGTTGCTCATCGGGCAAGTTCAATGGATCGTTGATTATTGGTGGTCCTCTGATAATATGATATTGCCACTTGAAAATCTAGGGCACTTTGTATTTTTTTGTGAAATAGTGAAACAGAGAAGTAGGGGGAAGTGAAGGCCATTGGGTGGGTGGGGGGGGGGGGGGGGGGGGGGGGGGGAGCAGTAAAAATGGAGAACATATTTTCAGAGGGCGTTTGGAATCATATCTTCATGAGCACTATAATTTTCCCACCATTTGAGGAACCAAACAAGAAGTGGACTTTTGAACTTGTTATCAAAGTTAATAAACTAGGAGTGACTAAGTTTTTCATTTTAGAAAGGGAAATATGGAACCAAGCATCCATGTAGTCGTAATAGGTAAAATTTTGGGAATTTTCTAATTTTTTAGGCTCGGAGGGGTTTTTTCCCCAATCTTTTAGGGAAATGACTTGTAGGATGTAGAGAGAAGGGTAGATTATTTTGGTAGTGATGTCTGTCGGGGATGATAGGTGTCAAATATTAGATATTTTGACCCCTTCACTCACTATAGAAAGAGACTTTCATTTCCAGATTTCTTGAGCCATACAACCTCTTCTTTCATTCCATTATTTGGTATTTTTATATTGTTTGCGTTTTAAATCATGTTTCAGGAGCTTAATTAAGAAATGAAGCTAACTTTGGTGAATTAACTGTAGTGTGTTATTTATATTCAAAGAGGAGAAGCAAAGAGGTAATCCAAGACAAAAATGGCTCCCGAAGGGCAAAAACAGCATTTCCAGAAGCCGTCATCTTCAGGAAAAATTATCGTGGGTTCAAGGTAGTCATTTTGGTGCATGAATGGAGAAAAGTGATTTTCCATAAAATATCTACGTTTGTGCTTTCAAAAAGTGGCTGGAAAACACATTTTTATGCTTGAACCTACATTTGGAGGTACGCTTAGACCTACGCTTGAAGTGTAGGCCAGGTACACTTGAAGCATGTAACACCCCGCTCCAACACTTGGTATAATATTGTCCGCTTTGGGCCCAGCCCGCACGTTTTTGCTCTTGGGCTCCTCCCAAAAGGCCTCATACCAATTGGAGACAACACTACACATATAAGCACATCCCCAGACCTCTACCCGGGCGATGTGGGATATCACAATCACCCCTCCTTGAGACCCAGCGTCCTCGCTGGCGACCCACGGGTGATGTGCATGCTCCCACACTTAATTTCGGCCGGGCTCTGGCTCTGATACCAATTGTAACACCCCGCTCCAACACTTGGTATAATATTATCCGTTTTGGGCCCAGCCCGCACGGTTTTGCTCTTGGGCTCCTCCCAAAAGGCTTATGCATGCACCCACACTTAATTTCGGCCGGGCTCTGGCTCTGATACCAATTGTAATCAGAGCCAGAGCCCGGCCGGAATTAAGTGTGGGTGCATGCACAAGCCCGTGGGTAATACCAGCGACGATGCTGGGTCCCAAGAGGGGGTGATTGTGATGTACCACATCACCCGGGTAGAGGTCTGGGGATGTGCTTATATGTGCAGTGTTGTCTCCAATTGGTATGAGGCCTTTTGGGAGGAGCCCAAGAGCAAAACCGTACGGGCTGGGCCCAAAGCGGACAATATTATACCAAGTGTTGGAGCGGGGTGTTACAAAGCGTATTTGCGGCAAGTTTTGTGGTTTTTCAATGGGTTTTGCCTGTTCTACCACCGATTCGATTTGAAGACGTGCATGTGACTCCAAACCTTTATATACATGTATATACACCTATATATATCAAAAGTTAGGGTTTGCAAGAGGTGAGGAGTGAAAACACTGAAAAAGACCTCTTTATACCATTGCCTATATATACACGATCATATGGAGTTCATAAGGGAAGTTCAGACGTGAGTTTTGGAGGTTAACGTTCATTCAGAGACGTTCATTCATTCAGAATTGCTGTTGTGGAGAGTCATATTCAAACCCAGAGATCCGGAGAAGTAGACCACGGAGATCGTTTCTACATCACCGATGCAGTCACTTTCCACTATGGCCAACTAACTCAGTATCTAGGATTTTTTAGCAAAACCCTAGCCAAGTAATATAGTCCTTTCATTGTTTTCAATTGTAACGAGGGGAAACTGTTGACCATACTATGATTATTGTAGTAGTTAAGAGACCGTACTAGTTTACAATATAAAATTATATGTTTGTTCTAAATTATTGTCTTAGACGGAATGAATATATTATTTTGCACAACTATGATTATTCACTATGGACTGGAACTTGGATGCTTAATTATGGTTTTCTATACAATGGTGGTAATGAAACTTGAAATCCTAGGTTGACACAGGTCATGCCTTGGTAATTTAATATAGACAAGTTTTAGTTTATTTTCATGCATTAAGAGTAGATTAGAGTAATATAATTAGCATACACTAGTTAGGTCAGTCATGAGATGGCTTGTCGCATTCCGGTTGATGGTACTCCTTTTTGGGGTCGTATTTATCTATTTGCGGTTCGACCTGATTCACAGTTATGGATCGCCCTCTTATAGTTGATACAGGGAGGAACTATATTATGCGGTTAGTGGTGGAGTGATAAAAACCCTAGTTTTCCCTCTCATCTAAATCACGGCCAATTTACTTTGCCTTCTAGATAATTTTAGTTAAAATAGATAATTTGGTCTTTGACTACCCAAACACACCATTTTCAGAAAACATAATTCAGTATTTTTGAATTGCTAAAGTGAACAATCTTAGTCTCTGCGGGATCGATACCCTTACACAAACCATTGCTATTTTACAATCGATACGTGCGCTTGCGTAGGGTAAAACCTAGCTTCGTTAAGGTGTCATTTTTAACCACATATTTTTTATACACCTGATGCACATCAAGTTTTGGCACTGTTGCCGGGGACAAAGCATTGTTCATTAGTTTTAGTAGTTTATTTACATTGTGTTATTATAGTGTACTAAAATTTGGATTTTTTGTGTGATTGATAGGTACTCTGGAAAGCATAAAAGGATTTGGCGGAGCAGAAGTTGCGTCGTTGGACCTCTGGTGAGTTTTAATTTATCTTAATTTCGTGCATAATTTTAGCTTTATTTTCATTAATATTTAGAATAGTTGTGAAGAAAAAAAAATTGTTTGATGTATGACTGGTCGAAAATCTTATTTTGATCTCAACGTTAAATTAGAACCTTTTGATCCTGAGATCGAACGGACTTTTTATCAAAAATGTCGAGCTATTTAAGAGCGTCATCGTCAGTCAGAAGAAGCGATGGGTCACAAAAGAGCCAATCTACCAAGAACACCAGCCACATCTTTGAAAAGATATTACGCACTAGATGCGTATGATTCCTATGCTGATTTCCCAGAAGAAGAAGGCGCGAAGCATTTCGAGATCAAAATGAGGATTATCAATATGCTTCCAAAATTTTATGGCCTTAGGATAGAGGACCCATACCAGCATATTAATGATTTCTTGGAGGTTGTCTCCACAGTTAGATATCATAATTTGTCTAAGAATGATTTGCGAGTGCGTCTATTTCTTTAGTCGTTGAGAGAAAAAGCTAAAAGATGGTACGTCAAATTAGATAAGACAATTAAAATTGATTGGGAAACCCTTAAATCTGAATTCATAGAGAAGCATTATCCCATAAGAAAGACCTTAGAGGCACAAGATGCGATCAAAAGTTTTAGAGAATTGCCTGGTGAGAAGTTTCATGATGCTTGGAAGAGATATAGTGAAATCTTGTATAAGTGTCCCCACCATAGGTTCACTAAACAGGATATAGCTAAGAATTTTTACATGAGACTAGGATATAAACATAATAATTTGATAGATACGGCAACACAAGGGCAATTTATCATGAGGTCAGCAAAAGAACTCTTAGACTTATTTGATAGTATTAATGAGAATACAATTCAATATGAATCTGAGTTGAGGTCTAGAGGAGCACTGGATAAAAGATCTGAGAAATCTGATGTTGTGAATCACGATGATGTGAGAGATTCAGTGGCATTGATAGAAGAGAAATTAGAAAGATTTGAAAAGCTTCTCCAGAAAAATCATTCCCCTAGAAGAGAAGTGTCAGAGGTAGAAGTCGATTATTCCCACAATGAGTGTCAAGGTGGTGAATGCGTTGCTGCCAATGCTAATGTAGCATGGAACTACCCAAAAAATGCTCCTTTCACCAATTCATACATATCAAAAATCCAAAATTATCCCTCTCTTTCATCTCAATCTTCGAATGTGGAATCAATGTTCCCTCAGGAACAACAATCATATAATCCACAATAAAGGTTTAAACAGAGTCAACAATCATATCAATCCCCACCAACAATCATGTCTCAAAACTCTCAGTCAAATTACTAACCCAGATATTCATCCAATAATTCTCAAGCTCTCCAACCATTCAATAATAATCAGGTTGTCCAACCATGTAACTATCAAACTCAACCTCAAGGAAACCAAACCCAGGGATTCAATCTAGATTAAGTGTACACTCCATATTCTCAAAATCATCTCCAACTCAAAATTCACCACTAAGACCACCTGACTTTGAAGAAGAGGTGATGAATGCCTTGAAGGAGTTAAAAAATCAATCTAATCATTTTCAGGCAGCTATTCAATCGATGAAATCTAAATCCCAATCCATTGCTCAGATAGAAACCCAAATGGGGCAACTAGCTAATGTGGTAAATAGGCTTGAAGATAAAATATTTCTTAGGCAACCAATGGTTAATCCAAAGAGTCAATAAGTAATGGATCGTGGTTCATTTACTGAGCATAATTATGAAACAGTCCAAGCCATTACGACTCTGAGAAATGTAAGGGAAGTGGAGAGTATGGATGAGGAGGAACATGAAGAGAGGTTGTAGAAAAGAAATGAGGTGAAATGAGCGTAAAGAAAGGAAGCTGAAGAAGAGTGAATAAAGAAGGCTGACAGAGTCCAGAAGGGTCAACCTCAAGTGAAAGAAGATGAAGAGCCAGAAATGGCACCATATGAGGAGGAAGTGTCGTTTCCTCAACATCTTAGAGAGCCGACCAAAGGTGGTAAGAATAAAGAGTCAGACATGTTGGAGACCTTCCGACAAGTCAAGATTAATTTGCTTCTCTTAGACATTATAGACCAAATACCACCCTATGCTAAGTTTTTGAAGGACCTCTGTACCCAAAAGCGTAAAAGTAGAACTAAGGTCCCGAAGAAGATTTTGTTGACTGAACAAGTAAGTTCGATCTTACTGAGTGATACTCCACCTAAGAGGAAAGATCTCAGTGCTCCCATTATTTCTTGTGTCATTGGTGACCAAAAGATTGGTAGAAATCTTCTTGACCTCGGTGCGAGTGTTAATTTATTACCTTACTCAGTCTATCAATAGCTAGGGTTAGGAGAGCTCAATCATACATTGGTAGTGCTTCAATTGGCAGACAGATCAACTAAACAACTGAGAGGAATTCTGGAGGATGTCATTGTTCAAGTGGGTAAGTTTTACTATCCTGTGGACTTTATGGTGTTAGACTTGGAACTTGACCACAGATCAAGGAGTTATATCCTTGTTATCTTAGGAAGACCATTTTTGGCTACGGCAAATGCATGCATTGATTGCAGAACAGGGGTTATGGATATATATTTTGGGAATCTATAGATGAGGATGAATGTATTTGATATCAACCATCAATTACCGGAACCAGCCGAGTGTTTTAATATTGATAACATGGTTGAGGCAGTGGTACCTTAGAGGAGTCGAGCAAGGAATGACTTGGATGCTGTGATTGAAAGGTCGAATACAAAGTTTGATACGTGAGAGGAGCCAAGAGATTCACCTGAATCTCCATTTATGTCACCAACAGCATTGGTGCCCGATAACTCACTGTATAAGATTGGGTTGTATGACGGCACTAAAGGCCAAGAGAAGAGCTTAGTGACAAATAAGCAAGATGTGGAGCCTGTTAGAGATGATCAATTGTCACGAACTTTTAAAGAACCTACTAAAGATGACCCCCCTCTTAAGGACACCTTTCTAGGTGAACTAGTGTTAGGTATACACATGGTAGAAAAGCTATATACCTTGGAATATCCGTAATTGAGAGATAAGTGTGAGGGGATACGGAGTTGTGCGTATAGCTGGAAACGGCAATGTAATCCAAAGCTGAAAGTGTTTCTAGGTAAATTCCGACAAAGAGGGGATGGACCACACAGAGTTAGATCGGTTTACCCCCACGGAGAAGTAGGATTTTATAAAAGGTTTAGGATACATGGGTATAGATTGAGATATTATGAAGAGATTGATCCGGGACCGAAATTTATGGCATTTGCCACTTTAATGGAAAATGGTCAATTGGTGAAGGGAATATTACATAAAGTATTAAAGGAGGATCTGTTGTACACATTGACCGTGCATGGGGTGAAGTTAAAACGTGATGGAGTAGGTACTTTATATGGTGATTATTGTTCTATATTTGATGTGATGGATAATACTAATTGTTCACAGGTGAGAGCATTGAGGGAATTATTTCTTACATTTTGTCCTATGAGTAGGAGAAGTGTTGCAGAGAGGAAGGGTGGTGGATAACCCTTTGAGGAGTTGTCGTGCCAACGACGTTAAACATTGGTCTTAGGTTGTGAAAGTTAGTTTTTAGCCTAGGTTTGTAGAAGAGGATATCATTTAATTTATGTAATTTTAATTCTTAGAGACTGTAGTCCTTTAAGGACAAGTCATTGCAATTTCAATTCTTAGAGACGGTAGACCCTTAAGGCCACGTCTTTGTCTTTGTTTTTATTTTTATTTTTCTTTTATTTTTATAGGATAGTAGGCCCTTAAGGCCAAATTATAAATAAAATAAAAAAAAGATGAAGAGAATTTTTCATTCCTTGAAACTTTTGTGTGAATTTCTGGATATTTTTGAAATTTCCTTTTCCCTTGCTATGATTGTGGGTATTTGTGTTTTGTTGCGTATATCTACAGGTGATCCAAATTAAGTTTGGGGGAGGAGATGAGCTTAAAGGGTAACTATATTTGTTCTCATACTTTATTTTTTACCATGGGGACATGGTCTCTTTTAAGTTTGGGGGTGATTGTATAGGATTACAAGGAAATGAAATTTTCGGAAACATTTGAAATTTTAAAAATTTTAAGCAGTTATTTGTTTTCACGCATGAACGTTTTGCATTACAATTTAATTGAGTTCATTTTTATGATGTATAAGAAGTATGTGCTATGATATTCCCACTCATGAAAGTAATGGTTAGATCGAGTTAGTGACAAGATGTGGTTTTACATGGGTGAGTGAATGAGTGAAATTGAAATTAAGAAAGACGACATTGACCTATAAGCACAAACACACATTCACTATGGGAAATAGTTTGATATTTGACTATGTAGTAGAAAAAATAATTTTGCCACAATAAAAGGGGAGAAGGGGAGATGTTATGGTTGAAATGGAGAAAATTGAAAAAAGTATTTTGAGAAAATAAAATGCGAAAAGTAATTCGATTTGAGTAACTAGGCCTTGGTATCAAAAATATCATTGTTCGCATAAAAAGGGGAGAAAACTAATGAGCATAAATCCCATGGAAGAAGCTCGGGCCCAATTGGTCAGGACTAAAACTCCTCGCTGGAAAGTTCGGAGACTTGGAAAGACAAAAAGGGATGAAAAGTGAAAAGATAGAAATATGTGTTTTTATGAAAAATGGCAAAAATTTGATCAATGAAGTAGGATAAGAGAAATTGAAATATCATATTCGAATGTTTACGAGATCACAGAAGGTTGTCTTTATTGAGAGTAGAAAGTAGCGATATCATTCACTTTAGTGGAAACCATTCATGACATGAAGCTCGATATAATTATTGTTCGGTAGTGAGTGGGAGTATTTGCATTCATGCTGTCTTTTGGATTATATCATGACTTAATTGAACTTGTGTGTCAACTCATAACTGCGTGATTTACAGAGAATTGAGATGTTTGTCGGTACCATCACTGGAAACCTTCACGAGACTTCACTCATCCACTAGGGGTAACCTAGAGGTCTAAAAGGCTTATTACACGTGCTAAGTGTAATCGTTGAACCTCACGAAAGCAAGGGACTAGGTTAGATTAGTTAGAATATATTAAAAAGATCATCACAAGAAAATAAGTTCCCTGAGTTTATTGCTAAGGAACTAGAAATATGTAAGTTTGGGGGTGTGATAGGTGTCAAATATTAAATATTTTGACCCATTAACTCACTATTGTTACGTCCTTTCATTCCATTATTTGGTATTTTTATGTTGTTTGCGTGTTAAAGCATGTTTCAGGAGCTTAATGAAAAAATGGAGCAAATTTCGGTGAATTAACTGAAGAGTGTGTTCTTTCTATTCAAATAAGAGACGCAAAGAGGTAGTCCGAGAAAAAAATGGCTCCCGGAGGGCAAAAATAAAATTTACAGAAGCTGTTATCTTCAATAAAAAGTATCGTAGGTTCAAGGCGGTCATTTCAGTGCATGAACGGAGAAAAGTAGTTTTCCATAAAAGACCTACGCTTGTGCTTTCAAAAAGTGGCTGGAAAACACATTTTTACGCTTGGAAGTACGCTTGAACCTATGCTTAGAGGTACGCTTGGACCTACGCTTAAAGCGTAGGCCAGGTACGCTTGAAGCGTATCTGTGACAAGTTTTGTGGTTTTTTTATGGTTTTTGCCTGTTCTACCCCCGGTTTGATTTGAAGACGTGCCTGTGACTCCAGACCTCTATATACATGTATATACACCTATATATATCAGAAGTTAGGGTTTACAGGAGGTGAGGACTGAAAACACTGGAAATGACCTCTCTATACCATTGTCTATATATACACGATCATATGGAGCTCATTAGGGGGGGTTCAGTCGTGAGTTTTAGAGGTTCACGTTCATTCAAAGAGGTTCATTCATTCAGAATTGCTATTGTGGAGAACTGTATTCAAACCCAGAGATCCGGAGAAGAAGACCAAGGATATCATTTCTAGATCACCGATGCAGTCACCTTCCACCGTGGCCAATAACTCGGTATCTAGGGTTTTTTTGGCAAAACCCTAGCCAAGTAATGTAGTCCTTTCATTGTTTTGAATTGTAATGAGGGGAAACTGTTGACCATACTGTGATGATTGTAGTAGTTAAGAGGCCGTACTGATTTGCAATATAAAATTATATGTTTGTTCTAAATTATTGTCTTAGATGGAATGAATGTATTATTTTGCACAACTATGACACTAGGAGCTGGAGCTCGGATGCTTAATTATGGTTTTCTACACAATGGTGGTAATGAAAGTTGAAACCCTAGGTTAACACAGGCATGCCTTGGTGATTTAATATAGACATCCTTTAGTTTATTTCATGCATTAGGAGTAGATTAGAGTAATATAATAGGCATACACTAGTTTATGAAAACCCTAGTTTTCTCTCTCATCGAAATCATAACCAATTTACTTTGCTTTCGAGATAATTTTAGTTAAAATAGATAATTTGGTCTTTGATCACCCAAACACACCATTTTCAGAAAATATAATTCAGTGTTTTTGAATTGCTAAAATAAACAATCTTTGTCTTTTTGGGATCGATGTCCCTTACTGAAGCCATTGCGATTTTACAATCGATATGTGCGTTTACGTAGGGTAAAACCTAGTCTCGTTAAGATATCATTTTTAACCACATATTTAGTATACACCTGACGCACATCAGGGGTGTGCTAAAAATATGTGTTAAGAATGCACCCTTATGACGGCTTAAGTTTTACCTATCACAAGCGCACGAGTCAATTGTAGTATAGAAATGACTTGTGAAAGGTTATCGATCCCACAGAGACTAAGTCGTATTCTGAATTCTCATAAAATAATACTCTTATATTGCAATAAAAATATTATTTTTGATTTGGGATAGATTAATTTTTTAACTAATAAAACAAATAAAGATAGATTAAGACAATAACAATAAAAACAAAATCTAGGATTTCCATATTCCACCACTAACCGCATAATATAGTTTTCGCTTTGCTCAATTGTAAGAGAGTGATCCATAAATTGTGAATCAGGTTGTACCGCAAATAGCTAAATACGACCCCAAAAAGGAATATCATTAACCGGATTGCAATAACCCATCTCATGACTGAACTGACTAGTACATGCAAATTAAATTACTCTAATCTACTCCTAATGTATGAAAATAAACTAAAGCATGTCCATATCAACTTGCCAATGCATGGCTTGTGTCAACCTAAGGTTTCGAGTTTAATTACCACCATTGTGTAGAAAATCATGAATTAAGCATCCGAGTTCAAGCCCATAGTGAATAATCATGATTGTGTAAGATAAATACATTCATTCAGTCTAAGACAAGAATCAGAATAAATATATAAACTTGTATCAAGAACAAAACCAGTCTCTTATCTACTACAATCATCACAGTATGGTCACAACTTCCCCTCGATACAATTGAAAACAAATAAGAAGTATATTACTTGGCTAGGGTTTTACTAGAAAACCCTAGATACCGAGTTAGTTTATCGTAGCTGAAGGTGACTGCATCATTTATGTAAAAACGCTCTCCATGGTCTTCTCCGGATCTATAAGTCTTGAATGACTTTTCCCTTTTAATGATATGAATCTAAAAGGAAAGCTTCAAAATTTGGGTAGAAAGAAGTCCCAAAATTATGTGAAGAGAAGTCCCTTAGATTTGTAGCAGACCTTGGTATATATATGCAAAGGTGAGGGAATCCTTAACTTATGTTAGACTCCTATTGAGAATATGATTCCCCTCTGGTATGATTTCCTTCCAAATTGTATGAACTAGTGAAGTGAGCATTATTTGAATAGTTCCACGATGCATTGGCATCAGCAACCATTATGTCCTGACACTCATTTTTATAATACTTAGCTTCTAATTCTAACATTTCTCTAGGAGGGGAATGATTTCGCTGAAGAAACTTGTCAATTCTTTCTAGTTTATCTCATATTAGTTTCATTGAATCTCTCACATCATCATGATTCATGATATAACCTTTCTCATATCTTCTATCTTATCCACCTCTAGACCTCAACTCAGATTCATATTGAATTGTATTTTCACTTATTTTATCAAATAACTCTAAGAGTTCTTTTGACAGCTTCAAGGTAAATTGACCTTGTGTTGACGCATCTATCAAAGTCTTATGTTCATCTCCAAGACCCATGTAAAAATTCTTAGCTATATCATGTTCAGAGAACCTATGGTGGGGACACTTATATAAGATTTCATTATATCTTTCCCAAACATCATGAAACTGCTCACCAGGTAATTCTCTAAAACTTTTGATCATATCTTGTGCTTCAGAGGTCTTTCCTATGGGATAATGTTTTTTTATGAATTCTTTTTTAAGGGTTTCCCAATCAATTTTAGTTGCTTTAGCCAATTTGATATGTCATCTCTTGGCTCTTTCCCTCAACGACCAAGGAAATAATCACACTCGCAGGTCATTCTTGGATAAATTATCATACATAACAATAGAGGTTACCTCTAAGAAATCATTTATGTGTTGGTATGGGTCCTCAATTCTAAGTCCAGAAAATTTAGGCAGTATATTAATAACGTTTGTCTTGATTTCAAAATGTTTCGCACCTTCTTCTTCTGGAAATTCAACATATGAATCATACACATCCGATACGTAGTATCATTTCAGTGACGTCTCCGGTACCCTCGGTAGGTTGGCTCTTTGGTCACCCATCATGCGTTCTTCTAACTGACGATGATGCACTTCAATAGCTCAATGTAAACGATAAAGTGTCTTTTCGATCTCAGGATCGTACTTGACTATGTCAGTGCTAGAATTAGATCGGGTTGATCTATCAGTCATACGCTATACTAACGACTATATGTTTTTCCCTTTTTGAAATTTTATAACATAAATACTAACTAAATTAACCAGTTCTAAATTCTTTTTAACTATGAACAGAAAATAAAGCTAGAATTAAATGCAAAAATTAAGGCAAAACTAAAACTCACAAACGGTTCCAGACGCAACTTGAGAAGCTCCGCTTTCTCCTTTTATGTTTTTCACAGTACCTGTCAATCACATAAAAATATTACTTTAGCTACAACTACAATAACGCAATATAAATAAACTACTAAAGCTATTGAACAATGCTTAGTCCCCGGTAACGGCGCCAAAAACTTGATGTCCGTCGGGGTATGCTAAAAATATGTGCAAAGAATGCACCCTTATGACGGCTTAGGTTTTACCTATCATAAGCGCACGAATCAATTGTAGTATAGAAACGGCTTGTCAAAGGTTATCGATCTCATAGAGACTAAGTCGTATTCTGAATTCTCGTAAAATAATACTCTTAAATTGCTATAAAAATATGATTTTTGATTTCTGCTTGATTAACTATTTAACTAATAAAACAAATAAAGATAGATTAAGACAAGAATAATATAAACAAAATCTAGGGTTTTCATACTCTACCACTAACCGTATAATATAGTTTTATCTTTACTCAATTGCAAGATGGCGATCCATAAACTGTGAATCAAGTTGTACCGCAAATAGCTAAATATGACCCCCCAAAAGGAATATCATCAACTGGATTGAGACAACTCATCTCATGACTGAACTAACTTGTACATGTCAATTAAATTACTCTAATCTACTCCTAATGCATGAAAATAAACTAAAGCATGTCTATATCAACTCGCCAAGGTATGACCTGTGTCAACTTAGGGTTTCAAGTTTTATTATCACCATTGTGTAGAGAATCATGAATTAAGCATCTGAGTTCAAGACCATAGTGAATAATCATGATTGTGTAAGATAAATACATTCATTCAGTCTAAGACAAGCATCAGAATAAATATTTAAACTTGTATCAAGAATAAAAATGGTCTTTTATCTACTACAATCATCACAATATGGTCACAGTTTCCCCTCGTTACAATTGAAAACAAATAAGAACTACATTACTTGGCTAGGGTTTTTCTAGAAAACTCTAGATACTGAGTTAGTTGATCATGGCTGAAGGTGACTGCATCATTGATGTAGAAACACCCTCCATGGTCTTCTTCTCCGAATCTCTAGGTCTTAAATGACTTCTCCCTTTTGATGATATGAATCTGAAAAAAAAAGCTCCGAAAATTGGGTATAAAGAAGTCCCACAATTATGTGGAGAAAAGTCCCTTAGATTTGTAGCAGACCTTGGTATATATAGGCAAAGGTGAAGGAAACCCTAACTTGTGTTAGACTCCTATTAAGAATAAGATTCCCCTTTGGTATGATTTATTTCCAAACTGAGTTAAATACTTCAATATAATGTATAATATGTTTAAAAAATGTGTATATAGGTGTTGGAGTTGAATATAAAGTCATTTGAGTCAATTCGGATCAATTCTGGTCAAACTAGGATATTTGCCCGAATATGAAATTTCCAGTTTATTCTGCAGGACACCTCTCCCTCTTTTGATCATATTTGGAACTACACACATTGGATGGAGGCTTGCAATATCTTGCTAGAAAGATGACTTCAAGATATGGATATTAGGATCAAGAATTGCCTCATTTGGACATGTTTTGACCGAGATATGACAGCCCGAAGTTGAATGAAAATTATGTTAAAAACACTGTATTTACGCCTTAGGCATAGGCTTGAGCGTAGAAACTCACTTTCTGGCCACTTTTTGCTTCCGTAGATGTAGGCTTGAGCGTAGATTCTTCATGAAAACAAATTTTCTCCACAAAATAACCGTCTTGATTCTATAAGACTTTTTGCTTTAGGTGACGGCTTCGGAAAATGCCGATTTTGCCCCCCCGGGAGGCATTTTTGTCCTGAAAACACCTCTTTGACTCTCCTCTTGAATAGAAATGAGCATGTCTTTAGTTAATTCACCAAAGTTAGCTCTTTTCCTTCATTAAGCTTCTGAAACACGCTTAAACACACAAACGGCATAAAAATACCAAATAACGGAATGAAAAGACATAACAATAGCAAGATATGGGCCTAAAATAGTTAATATTCAGCACCTATAAGGTAGCATCATTCTGATCAGGTACTGGTTTAATGAATACAGACTAAGTTTGGTAGAGAATCTCTCTAAAAAATTGCAAAGTCTATCCAGGGTGTTTTGGTATCCTATAAAAGTTGAGTGGATAGAATTGTTTGAATAACGCCACAGGATCCATGGCATTGGAGAAATGAGGCTCAATATAGAAGAGATTTACATGATTTTTGTATAAGTATTCAGATTTACCGGGTGGTTATATCTTGTGACTAGAAAGGCAATTGTGACTGGAGGGTGGACAAGGAAGGGATCATAGGGATTAGAAAGGGTGGTACTAAAAGTGGAGTGGGGACCTAGGGGAGCCCCTAAACTGGAAAATCGGTTTACTAAAGCCATAGAAGAGGAAGGTTCAGTTTTAACTATTGGCAGGGGGCGAACTGGGGTTGTACCCCCTCTATGGGTCGGTTGCCTGACCGCCATTTATGTTTTGCAAGAATTCTCTAGTAGGGAAATCTGGGATAGAATTGTCACTTTCACGAATATACTCTATATCAAATTAAAAAATACATTAAATGGACTGCCACCTGGCAAAAATATGCTAAGCAACTATATTTTTAACATTTTTTTCAAGAACATACTTTGCACTTTTACAATCAACTCTGAGTAAGAATTTTTTATTTAAATGTCATCTTGAAATTTACTAATACATAGAATAATTGCTAAAATTTATTTTTTAATAGTGCTATAATTACTCTACATCTTGTTCCATGCTCCTGAATGGAACCGAACAAGTTGTTCTGGACAAGTGGGCCTGACTCTTTGTTTTAGGATACTGATAGATGTCCAATATTGTACATTCTAGGCCCCTAACTTGCTATTGTTACGTATTTACATTCCATTATTTAGTATTTTTTATGCGATTTGTGTGTCTAAGCGTGTTTCAGGAGCTTAATAAAGAAAACGAGTTAACTTTGGTGAAATTAACAAAAGAAGTGCTTGTATCTATCCAAAAAGAAAGCAAAAGAGATGTTTTCAAGCAAAAAGTGTCTCCCGGAGGACAAAAACGTTATTTTTCGGAGTCGTAACTTCGGAAAACATACCCAAGAAATCGAGGAGGTTCTAACGGTACAATTTCTAAGAAAAGTGGTTTCCAAGTATTTTACTACGCTTGAGTTACGCTTACAGTAGCTAAAAATGTCTAGAAAGTGCTAAAACTATGCTTGAGCTACGCTTGGTGTTTTTAACCTAGAAAGAGCTACGCTTAAGCGTAGGGGGTCAATCATAGGTATTGTTGGCAAGTGCAATATTTGTACAACTCGAACTCCGTTGACTTGACTTCGACTCCAACACTTATATGCACATGTTTTAAACATATTATACACCAGATTAAAGGGTTTTGCTCAGTTTATAAGGAAAGTTTCATTAAAATGGAATCCTACTCCAAGAGGGATAATTCTAATGCAACTAGGATTCCCTCAAATTTGTCTATAAATACCAAGGCTCTGGTACAGATCTGGAGAGCTTCTATTCACATAATTTCTAGAGCACTTTCTCTGGGGATTCATATCATTCAAAGGGAGGAGTCATTCAAGACCTAGAAATCTGGAGAAGAAGATAATGGAGGCCATTTCTATATCAACGATACAGTCACCTCCTACCACCAGCAACTAATTCGGTATCATACATATAATTAGCACCTTTTGATCCTGAGATCGAAAGAGCTTTTCGTAAAACTCATAAACTCAGCGATTAGAAGGACTCCGAAGGAACGTGGATTGTGACACGATGGCTGACCGTAATGTCAACGCGCGAAAGGCACCAACTACGTTCATGAAAGGGTACTATGCACCTTCTGCTCATGAATTATATGCTGAATTTCGAGAAGAAGATGGAGTCAAATCTAATGTGATCAAATCTAGTGTCATTAACATGTTGCCTAAGTTTTATGGACTCGGGAATGAGGACTGTTGGCTTTGAAATTTACTCTAGGCAAACAATTCCAAAATTGATGATAACAAACCATTGAAGAGTGTTTGATACTAATGAATTATCGAATTTATATTTTCAGCAAAAGACAGGTGAACGACTCAGAAATTAAACTCGGAAAGGAAATGACTCGAAAAGCAAGCTAGGAAAAAAAGCTTGATTTAAAGCGAAAAGATGTTAAAGAAATTGAAGCGCAAAATGGAAAATCATTTAATTCAACGGCAAAGGCGAAAGTCGAAGACTCAAGACTTGGGGTAGATAGGTCAGGGAGCGATCATTGTAACAAGGTAATTTTATGCGTCGATATTATCGTATAAGCTCAAGTATAAAATGAACCGAACTCAAATGGAATGAAAAACGCTTTACCGAACTTAAACGGAAAGAAAAATATTTTTATTAAATGTTTTTTAAGTTGTAGTTGACTAGAATCACCATGTGTATTTCAATATAGTCGACTAAAACAATCAGTAGCTGCAGGCTTTTCATCCACATCAAAGTAGTCGAGTGAAAGCACTTTGAGTCGACTAGACTACAAGAAGTAGTCGACTAGAACACATTCTAGTCGACTAGATGAAACCATGTAGTCGACTGAAATGAAAAGTAGCCGACTAGTTAATCCTCAAAATCTGCAGATTCTTCAGAAAACATTTCCCATGTTTTGTGGATTGTTTTTAATGGTGTTCAAACGGCTCTTGTCTTTCAAATACTAAAATCATTCTTCAAAACCCTAATGCAATGTTATATATATAATGAGATGTGTATATTGAAGGTAGAGAGATTAAAACACAAAGAGAAAGAAAGCTATCAAAAATTCTGCATAAATTTTCTCTACAAAAACCATTGAAACCAAGCTTTGAAAATCTGATTTTCTCCAAGTTTCTTTGAAAATCAAAACCTCTAGTATCTCTTCTTATTGTCCAAATATCATTCATTGATCATATCCTTTGAGAATACATTTCTAGAGCAATTGTAAAATCACCAAAAACACTTGAGCTTATATTGATTTATCTTCCATAAAAACCTTTGGGTTTTGAGTGTTTTTGTTCTTGAGTGATTTTATTGATTACATACGAATTTGTAATCTCGGACAAGTGAAGTCCACCGATTGTTCAAGAGAGGGTTGTTCTCTTGATTGAGAGACAAGCTCGAGAGGTTTGTGTTGTAAAGGTTTGCCATTCCACCTGTGAAGGAAGGGCCATAGTGAAAGGATCGGGAAAAGTCTCAAGAAGGGGTTCTTTAGCCGAGGAGTAGGAGTTACCGAACCTCGAAAAAATTACGGTGTCAATATCTCTATCTCTTTCTCTTTACTTGAGTAACTTGCATGCTATAATCACTTGAATATCTTGTATGCTACAATTTGTCTTGAGATTAATTGTTAGAGAATTGAAATTGAATCATTCACTTGTTCATTGAGAAATTGTGTTTTGATTATAGCGTGTTCCAATTTTGAAAAGAAATTAGAAATATTTTTGAACACCCTATTCACCCCCCCCCCCCCCCCCCCTCTAGGGTTAATTAGTGACTAACAAGGACCTATACCAACATATTAATGAGTTCTTAGAGATGGCCTCGACAGTCCGAATTGAGAATCTATGCCCTAATGCGGTGTGTGTGTAATTATTTCCCTTTTCCTTAAGAGAAAAGGCTGAAAGGTGGTATGTCACTTTGGATAGGGAGATAAAAATTGATTGGGGAACCTTAAAAGTTGAATTTTTAGAGAAATACTTTCCAATAGGTAGAACCCATGAGGCACGAGAAGCAATTACCCATTTTAGAGAATTGCCAGGTGAGCAATTCCATGATGCTTGGGATAGATTCAATAAAATTCTGCGAAAGTGTCCCCATCACAAATTTGTTCAGCAGGATATAGTGCATAACTTCTATCTTGGATTAGGTGAGACTCATAAAAATCTGATAGATGCAGCAGTGGGAGGTCAGTTTACACTGAGGCGAGCAGACAAAATCTTGAAGTTGTTTGACAACGTGGGCGATATTTCGATTCAACATAAATCATAGATTCGAGCTAAAGATGGATTCAAAAGAAGATCTGATCAAGCGTTTAGCATAGAAAGAAATAATGATGATGTCAGAGAGCAAGTAGCATTAGGAGAAAAGCTCGATAAATTCATCAATCTGAGTTAGTCAGCTCCTAGGGAAGTCTTAGCAATAGGACCTGACCCTTCCCAATATGGATATCAGGGCAATAGGATAGTTGCCGCTGATGCGAATGCAGCTTGGACCAACCCGAACAATAATCCTTTTTCCAATTCATACAATTCGGGTTGGCAGAATCACCCACATATGTTTCATTATCCTCATAACACTAAGTGCTTGTTTGGGTAATGGAATGGAGCCAAAATTTTGGGTTTGGTTTGAAAAAATGGCACCAAACCATGTTTGGTAAATGGAGTGGAAATTTGGTACCAACACTGTAGCAACTCCATGGAGCCAACTTTGTGAAGGAATTTTGGAAAATTTGGAACCATCTTTTTTTATGGTTCATGGTTTTGGTTTTGGTACCAACACTGTAGCAAATTCATTTTTGATATTAATAAATTTCGAAAAATTAAATATTTTGAAAAATTAAATATTTATGAAACATTAAATATATTAATATATTATAATATTAATATTAATATATTAATATTAATATATTAATATTATAATATTATAATATTAATATTATAATATTAATATTCAGAATTTCAACCCATACCAACTCTACCAAACATGGTTTGGTTTTTCAGCATCACTTTTTCTCACACCAAAACCATTTACACCAAACATGGTTTGGAACCAAAATAAAACCACACCAACTCCAACCAACCCAACTCCAACCAAACCAAAACCAAAAACCAACTCCACACCGTCTACCAAACAAGCACTAAAAATCCTCAATCAAGTTTCAATAGAAGCCAACAACCATCATTCACTACTCAGAATTTCCAGTCCAATAATACCCAATCAGTCCGACCCTTCAACCAAAATCAATTCTAGTTTCAAAATCAAAACCCCTCGTTTAGACCACCTGGTTTTGAGGATGAGATGCTGAGCGTTTTGAGAGAGTTTAGAAATCAATCTAATGAGTTTAAAAATCAATTCAATCATCTTCAAGCAGTCGTCCAATTGCTGAATTCTCATGTCCAATTGATGAACTCTCATTCCCAATCCATTGCTAAGGTAAAACCCCAAATAGGGCAACTAACTAATACGATAAATAGGCTTGAAGAGGGAATATTACATAGTCAACTAATGGTTAATCCAAAGAGTCAACAAGTAATGGAGCGTGGTACATTTGCTAAACATAATTATGACACAGTCCAAGGCATTACGACTTTGAGAAGTGGAAAGGAGGTGGAGAATAGGGTTAAGCAGCAGTTTGAGAAGATGGCTTAATAAGCGAAAGGTGACTGAAGAGGTTCAAAGAGATTGACCCCGTGAGGAGAAAGAACAGGATGAGATAGTACCAGAAGAGCCGGATAGAGCAGAATATGAGGAGGTCGTACCTTACCGCCAATGTCTTCAAGAGTCGACTTCATATGATAAGCATAAGGAAAATGACATGTTGTAAACATTCCGACAAGTCAAGATCAATATACCTCTCTTAGACATTATCACCCAAATTCCACCATATGCTAAATTTTTAAAGGACCTCTGTATGCAGAAAAGGAAAAGTATAATTAAGGTCCCAAAGAAGATTTTATTGATTAAACAAGTGAGTTCGATCTTACTAAGTGATACTCTACCTAAGAGGAAAGATCCCGATGCTCCCATAATTTTTTGTGTCATTGGTGACCAAAGGATTGGTAGAGCTCTTCTTGACCTTGGTGCGAGTACTAATTTATTACCTTACTCAGTCTATCAGCAGCTAGAGTTGGGAGAGCTAAATCCTACCTCGGTGGTACTTCAATTGGCAGACATATCAACTAAATAACATTAAGGAATTCTGGAGGATGTCATTATTAAAGTGGGTAAGTTATACTATCCTGTAGACTTTGTGGTACCAGACATGGAACCTGACCACAAATCAAGGAGACATACCCTGTTATCTTAGGAAGACCATTTTTTGCTACGGTAAATGCGTGCGTTAATTGCAGAATATGGGCTATGGATCTATTTTTTGGGAACCTAAAGATGAGGATAAATGTTTTTTATATCAACCATCAACTACTTGAACCAGCTGAGTGTTTTAACATAGATAATATTGATGAGACGGTTGATGAAGTTGTTTCTTGGAGTAGGATAAGAGATAATTGGGAGGCTGTGATGAAAAGGTCAAAGGCAAAATTTAAAAATTAGGAAGATCAACACCGATCTAATTTAGAAGTTATCGCAGCATTAGAAGCGGCTTTGTACTCACTGCCAGAGAGAACATCAAGAGAGTATCCTGGACCTCCACTTATTCCTCCACAGGAATTGGTGCCTGAAAATACGCTTCATGAGATTGTGCTGTATGGTTTAATAGAGGATGAAGAGGATAACGTGCTAAAATATAAAAGGGAAAATTACACAAACTACTCCTGAACTATGACCTAATTGCACGCAGTACCCCTTACATTTCAATAATATCATAAACTACCCTCAAAACCACCTCCGTTGTAACACTTAGCCCCTTATGTTCAAAGTCAACGCCAGAATTGGTCAATAAAGGCTGTTTTTGTATTGAACTTCCATTTTTGCCCTCATATCATTGCATGTTCCAATTTTGCATACAAAATTACTTAAATACCCTAATTTTTTTAAATTTATATATAATGTTCCAAAATAAGAATTGTTTTTTTGAAAAATAATTTTTTTGCAAAAAAGTATATATTATGTTCCAAAATATGAATTTTTTCCGAAAAATATATATTATGTTCCAAAATATGATTTTTTTGCAAAAAAGTACTTATTATGTTCCAAAATATGAATTTTTTTCCGAAAAATATTTTTTTTGCGAAAAATATATATTATATTCCAAAATATGATTTTTTTGCAAAAATGTACTTATTATGTTCCAAAATATGAATTTTTTTCCGAAAAATACTTTTTTTTTGCGAAAAATATATACTATTATGTTCCAAAATATGATATTTTTAAAAAAATATTTTTTTTGCGAAAAATATATACTATATTCCAAAATATGATTTTCTTTCAAAAAATATATATTATTTTTTCCGAAATAATTCATATTTTGGAAAATAATATTCTCCCTCCGAAAAATAATTTTTTGCGAAAAATATATATATATTTTTGAATTTATAATATTTGGGGCAAAATGGACACCGTGGGGGTTAGTTGATAAAACTGGATAGTATAGGGGGTTTCTTGAAATTGACCCTAAAATATAATATAAAACAAGGGCTTTTAAGTAAATTCACGCACAAATCTGACTGGGGCTTTTCTAAAGGGTAGTAACTGATATTATTTAAACGTTAGGGGTACTCTCTGCAATTAGGTCATAGTTCAGGGGTAGTTTGTGTAATTTTCCCAATATAAAAAGGGTGTGAAGACTGATAGAGCTGACAATTTAAAATGAACTATCATATAACCTACCAAGGAGAACACCCCTCTTAAGGATCCCTTTCCAGATGAGCGAATATTGAGTATAAACATGGTAGACAAGCTGTATGTCTGGGAAGATCTGCGATTAAGGATTGAGTGTGAGGGGATACAAAATTGTGCGTATAAGGATGTTCGAATTTATACAGCTCAGACAAAAATGCATCATGCTAAACATGTTTGTCTTAAGTTCTTTGAGCTTCGCCGAAAAGGACGGTGGTGTAGTTTAAGACTGAAATTATTTCCAGGTAAAATCCGATTAAGGTGGGACAGACCATTTAGAGTTAAATCATTTTACCACCACGGGGTGGTAGGTTTCGGAAATGAGAGGTTAAAGAAGCATGGTCATCGGCTGAAGTTTTATGAATAGATTAATCCAGGGCCAGAATTTATGGCATCTGTCAGTTTAGTAGATCAAATGTATGATACGAGTTAGGAGGAAGTGGCCACGTCATGCCATCGACATTAAATATTGGTCTTAGGTGGTGAAAGTTAGTTTCTAGCCTCGGTTTATAGAATAGTATGTCATTTAATTTCTGTAATTTTCAATTTCACAGGATTGTAGGCTCTTAAGGCCAAATCAAAGTTTTTTTTTCATAAAAAAAAATAAACTCATTCCTTGTGAGTAATAATTTCCAAAAAGCGATTGTTGTATTTCTTCTTCCCTTGCTATGATATTGGGTATGTGTGTTTTGTTGAATAATTCTGCAGGTAGCTCGAATCAAGTTTGGGGGGGGGGGGGGGGGGGAGAGCATGAAGAAAGGAAATTTCGGGAGAGGAAATTCGGAACTGTGCTTCAAGGGTAACTACATTATTTCTCATGAGTATGATTGTGAACCATGAGGACATGGGTTAATTTAATTTTGGGTGAGAGGGGTATAGTTTAAGGAATGATTTTTGAAAAAAATATTTGAAATTTTTGAAATTGTTTGGAGAAATTCTTTAGTTTTACGCATGAGTATTTTGCATTACAAGTTGATTGAGTTTGTATTTATGATGTATGAGTAGTATGTGATGCGATATTCCTGGTCATTAGAGTAATGATTAGATTGAGTTAGTGATGTGATGTGCTTTTACATATGTGAATGAATTAGTGAAATTGAAACTGAGAAGGACGACCTTGACCTATAAGCACAGGCACACATTCACTATGGGATAATTAATTGATCTTTGACTATGTAGTTGAAAAATTAGCTTTGCCACCATAAAAGGGGAGTTGATATGGTTGGTATAGAGAAAAAGTGAATTTTTTTAAAAAAACATGAAAAAAGTAGCTCTTTGATCTAAGTAACCGGGCCTCCTACCACAAAGTAGTAGAGTGTTCACATAAAAAGGAGAGAAAAATAATGAGCATAAACCCCAAGGAAGAAGCTCGGGCCCAGTTAGTCGCGAGTAAAAATCCTCGCTAGAAAGTCCGGAGCTTAGAAAGACAAAAAGGGATAAAATGGAAAGATGGAAAGAAGGAGTTTTACATTAAAAAGTGGCAAAGTTTAATCAATGAAGTAGAATAAGAAATATTGATCTACCATAGGAGAATGTTCATATAATCATGGAAGGTTATCCGAATTGGGAGTAGAAAGTAACGAAGTTATTTACTTTAAGTGGGAACCATTCATAACATGAGCTCGAGATAGTTATTGTTCGATAGTGAGTAGAAATGTTTGTATCCACGTTATCTTATACGTTGTATCATAGCTTGGTTAATGACTGTGTGAATGCATGAATGCGTGAGAATGAAGAATGAAGAAGTTGTGGGAAGTATAGCTAACCCTCACGAGACTTCACTCATCCACTCGGTGTTGTCGAGGGGTTTAAAAGGCTTATTACACGTGTTAAGTGTAATCGTCGACCATCACGAAAGCAAGGGGTTAGTATAGATTAGTATAGTTTAGTATAAAGTAGTTAGAATAAAAATAATCATCACAAAGGAGGTTTAAAAGTTATCCTGAGTTTATTACTAAGGGACTAGCAATATGTAAGTTTGGGGCTGTGCTAGGTGTCGAATGTTGTACATTCTAGGCTCCTAACTTGCTATTGTTACGTATTTACATTCCATTATTTTGTATTTTTATGCGATTTGTGTGTCTAAGAAAGTTTACGGAGCTTAATGAAGAAAACAAGATAACTTTAGTGAATTAACTAAAGAAGTGCTTGTGTCTATCCAAAGAGAGAGCAAAAGAGGTATTTTCAAGCAAAAAGTGTCTTCCGGAGGACAAAAATGTCATTTTTCGGAGCCGTCACTTTGGGAAACATACTAAAGAAGTTGAGGAGTTTCTAACTGCACAATTTCCAAGAAAAGTGGTTTCCAAGTATTTTGTTATGCTTGAGCTACGCTTACAAGAGCTAAAAGTGTCTAGAAAGTGCTAAAACTACGCTTGGGGTTTTTGGCCCAAAAGGAGCTACGCTTAAGCGTAGTAACCCCTACGATTAAGCGTAGGGGGTCAATCGTAGGTAATGTTAGCAAGTGCAATCCCGGTCCAACTCGAACTCCGTTGACTTTACTTCTACTCCAACACTTATATGCACATGTTTTAGACATATTATACACAAGATTAAAGGGTTTTGCTCAGTTTAGAAGGAAAGTTTCATAAAAAGGGAATTCTACTCGAAGAGGGACTATTCTAATGCAACTAGGATTCCCTCGGCTTTGTCTATAAATATCTAGGTCTACTACAGATATGGAGAGCTTCTATTCACATAATTTCTAGAGCACTTTCTCTGGGGATTCATACCATTCAAAGGGAAGAGCCATTTAAGACCTAAAGATCTGGAGAAGAAGATCATGGAGGTCATTTCTACATTAACGATGCCGTCACCTCCTACCATGAGCAATTAATTCGGTATCTAAGGTTTTCTAGCAAAACCTTAGCCAAGTAATGTAGTTATTTTATTTATTTCAATTGTAACGTGGGGAAACTATGACCACACCGTGATGATTGCGTAGAACAATGATCGTATTTATTCTTGACTCGAGATTTTATATTTATTCTAACTCTTGTCTTAGATTGAATGATTTTATCTTCTTACATAATCATGTTATCATAAACATAACGTCATTTTCTACACAATGGTGTTAAACACTTGAAATCCTAGGTTTACATAGGTCATACCTCGGTGAGGTGATATAGACATGTTTTAGTTTAATTTTATGTTGTAGGAGTAGATTAGAGTAAAGTAGATAGCATGTACTAGTCACACTCTATCCGGAGATGGGTTGTAGCGAATCCGGTGGATAGTATCCTTTTTGGGGACGTATTTGACTATTTACGGTACGACCTAATTCACGGTGATGGATTACCCTCTTGCAATTAAGCAAAGAGAGAACTATATTATACTGTTAGATGTGGAGTGATGAAAACTCTAGTTTTTCTCTATCTTGAATCACAATCTTAATTTATTTTCTGTTTTTAGTTATAGATCTCAAAACAACTCAAACAAATTATTGGCCTTGAAATTTATTCTCGGACAATAAATCCTATTTTGATATTAACAAAACATTTAAAGCGTGTTTAATACTAATGAATTATCAAGTTCATCTTTTCAGCAAAAGACAGGTGAACGACTCGGAAAACAAATACGGAAAGAAAACGACTCGGAAAGCAAGCTCGGAAAGAAAGATTGAATAAAAGCGAAAAGCCGTGAAAGAAATTGAAGCGCGAAAATGGAAAATCAAATAATTCAACGGCGAAGGTGAAAGTTGAAGACTCAAGACTTGGGGTAGATAGGTCGGGGAGCGATCATTGTAACAAGGTAATTTTATGCGTCGATTTTATCATATAAGCTCAAGTATAAAATGAACCGAACTCAAATTAAATGAAAAACGTTTTACCAAACTTAAACGGAAAGAAAAATATTTTTATTAAATGTTTTTCTTGTTATAATCGACTAGAATCACCTGTGTATTTTCTAGTAGTCGACTATTTCAACCAGTAGCTATTGGTTTTTCATCCACATCAAAAGAGTCGACTGAAACAAGCTTGAGTCGACTAGACTACTCATTGTAGTCGACTAGAACTCATTCTAGTCGACTAGATGGTCCAAAGTAGTCGACTAGAACTCAATCTAGTCGACTAGATGGACCATTGTAGTCGACTGCAATGAAGAAGTAGTCGACTAGAAGATTGCTTAAAATCTGCAGATTTTCAGAAAACAATTCCCATGTTTTGTGGATCGTGTTTAATGGTATTCAAACGGCTCTTGTCTTTCAATTACAATATTCATTCTACAAAACCCTAATGTATTGATATATATAGAATGATATGTGTTCATTGTAGACCAAGAGATTGAAAAACAAAAGAGAAAGAAAAGAAAGAAAAGCTCTCAAAATTCTGCAGAAATTTTCTCTACAAAAGCCATTGAAACCAAGCTTTGAAAATCTGATTTTCTCCAAGTTTCTTTGAAAATCAAAACCTCTAGAATCTCTTCTTATTCTCCAAATATCATTCATTGATTATATCCTTTGAGAATACATTTCTAGAGCTATTGCCAAATCACCAAAAACACTTGAGCTTATATTGATTTATCTTCCATAAAAACCTTTGGGTTTTGAGTGTTTTTGTTCTTGAGTGATTTTATTGATTACATACGAATTTGTAATCTCGGACAAGTGAAGTCCACCGATTGTTCAAGAGAGGGTTGTTCTCTTGATTGAGAGACAAGCTCGAGAGGCTTGTGTTGTAAAGGTTTGCCATTCCACCTGTGAAGGAAGGGCCATAGTGAAA
This sequence comes from Cornus suecica, assembly GCA_963922005.1. Classification (NCBI taxonomy): domain Eukaryota; kingdom Viridiplantae; phylum Streptophyta; class Magnoliopsida; order Cornales; family Cornaceae; genus Cornus; species Cornus suecica. The sequence continues at coordinate 37,458,427 of OY998246.1, read as the reverse complement.
GGATCGGGAAAAGTCTCAAGAAGGGGTTCTTGAGCCGAGGAGTAGGAGTTACCGAACCTCGAAAAATCACGGTGTCAATCTCTCTATCTCTCTCTCCTTATTTCATTAACTTGCATGATATATTTACTTGAATATCTTGTATGCTAATTAGTCTTGTGATTAGTTGTTAGATAAATTGAATTGAATTTATTCATTTGACTATTGAAGAAATTGAGTATTGATTATATATTGTTCCAATTTCGAAAAGGAGTAGAAATATTTTGAACACCCTATTCACCCCCCCCTCTAGGGTTATTTAGTGACTAACAATTGGTATCAGAGCCTAATCTCTATTTTTTGGACTTAACCGTCTTAGAGAACGATCATGGCCTCACATTTAGTCACTCACGTTGAAGGACAATCTATTATTAGACCCCCTTGGTTTGATGGTTCAAACTATAGCTATTGGAAGACTAGAATGGTAGACTTTCTTCAAGCTATTGATTTTCATATTTGGCAAGTTATTGTTGATGGACCTTTCACTGTAACAAAAATAGTAAATGGAAAAACTATTCCCAAATTGCCCAACGAATGGGATAATGATGAACGTAGGCTTATGTCATTTAATGCTAAAGCTAAGGTGAATATAAATTGTGCCTTAAGTCCAAACGAATTTAATCGTGTCTCTACTTGCTCCACTGCAAAAGAAATGTGGGATAAACTTGAAGTAACTTATGAAGGTACTACTCAAGTTAGAGATTCTAAAATTGATATACTTATGCATGAATATGAATTATTTGCCATGAAGGAAGATGAAAATATTAATTCTATGATGTCTCGTTTCACTAACATTTTGAATGGACTAAAGCATCTTGGTAGAATTGTTCCTAGATCCGATGCGTCACGCAAAGTGCTTAGAAGTCTTCCGGCTAAATGGGATGCAAAGGTAACGGCAATCAAAGAAGCTCATGATCTCAACAACATGAGTCTTGATGAGATTTTCGGCTCTCTACTCACTTGGGAAATCACATTGAAATCTCGTGAAGACGACATCAAGCCAAGAAAAGGTATAGCTTTGCAAGCCTCTACCAAAAATGAAGCCATTGAGCCGAATGAAGAAGAAGTGGATGAGGACATTGCTTTGCTCACTCAAGAATTCAAGAAATATCTTCAAAGAAAGAAAGCCAATGGTGGAAAATTCATGAGGAGAATCGAATCAAAAGGCGAGCCTAAGAAAAGGGAACCTCCAACATGTTTCAATTGTGGAAAGCCGGGACACTACAAAAGTGATTGCTTCAAGCTCGAAAAGGAGAACGAGAAAAGACCAAGCAAGATGGCTATGAATGCCACATGGGATGACTACGACTCATGTAACTCGGACGAGGAGGAAAATGGTGAAGAAATGGCAAACCCTTGTTTCACGGCAAATGAAGAAGAGGTACATTAAAATTCACATTCATTAGATAAAGATAAATTGTCATATGATGAACTTCTCTCTTCTTATGATGAATTACAAGATGCATTTGAAGAATTGCATGATGGATTTGAAAAGTTAGCTAGAAAATATATTCTTCTTAAGAAAACTAAATCTTTATGTAGCTCTATTACTTCAAACTTAGAAGTTTCAAGCAATGACAAAAGCATAGAGCTAGAAAAGGAAAACAATCGGTTAAAAAATACTATAGATGATCAAATAAATGTCTTAGCTAAATTTACAAAAGGAAAGGAAAACCTTAGCATTATGTTGGGAAGACAAAGAGGATCATTTGATAAATGTGGTCTAGGGTATGATGCTTTTGACAAAGATGCAATTATCTTGAAAAAGAGGAAATCATTAAGGCATACATTTACAAGACAATCATCTCATGCATCCTCAAATGATTATAACCATGTTACATGTTATTATTGCAAGAAAAAGGGACATAAAGCAAATGCATGTTTACTTAGGAAGAAGAAAGTGATAACAAAAATGATTTGGGTTCCAAAAGGAACCATTGCATGCTTGCATAGAAAGGAAAATGTTGTACCAAAAATGATTTGGGTTCCAAAAGGAACCATTGCATCTGTCTCTAACCCTAGTGGACCCAAGATAAATTGGGTACCAACAAATGTTACTTAAATTTGTTTTGTAGGTATGCTTGAAGTCTGCCTTAAAGGAAATGGCTTATTGGTAGTGGATGCTCAAGACATATGATGGGAGACTAATCAAAATACATTTCTCTAAAAACTTATGAAGTAGGAAACGTAACTTTTGGAGACAACTCTAAAGGCAAAATTATAAGGATTGACTCAATTGGTATATCTTCCACTCTTTATAGATAGCGTGTTTTTGGTTGATGGTTTGAAGCATAACTTATTTAGCATTAGTCAAATTGTGTGACAATGACTATGATGTTATTTTTAGGACCAATGCATGCTTAGTTAAGAAAGATGGGAATCAATTGTCAAATGCTAAAAGAAACGAAAATTTATACTATGTTGCTTTGAGAATGTTTTCATTGATTGATAAATGATCATTATTCATGTATCACATTCTTTTGTTTCTTGAAATTGCATGAGAAAAATGTCACATTGATTTAGAGTGAAATTATTTCAAAAGGGTGACTCTTATGGAAATATCTTTTCATTTTACTTTCATATGTTCAAAGAATTTTGAAATGAAATAAATCTTCCTATGTGCTATAGCTTTACAAATCTTGAAAAAGGGCATATAATTTATTTTTGCTAATCAAGGGAAGTTATATTGGTTTTCTTGTCAATTCTTGATGATTGAACATGAATAATGCATATGGTTGTTTACTATGATTCATATATGAAATGGAGTCTCATTCCATTACTAATTTCATATTTGGTTCATTGACTTGATAAATAACCATGATCATATCTTACCATTTTGAATTGACAAATGCACTTCATGATAATGTTCTTAAATGATAAATTCAATTGAAGCATAATGGTTGTTGAAGATCATTCATTTTGTGCTAATATGCTTATAATGAATTATGACTAAAAATGTGCTAACACAAATGGACCCTAGAGCAAAAAGGGTACCAAAGAAAACCACTTGAGTGTGTCTTGTAGGTGTGGATTGATTCCTTACTCAAGATCAATTGATTCTTCAATTGTGATGTTATAACTCAAAAGGGGAGATGAAATTAAGGTTTCTCACAAAATGAGTGGACATTACAAATCATCTACAAGCAACTCTATGTAAAATGGGTAAAGCTAGCATCATGGTACACATTTTCTATCCTCAATTACTAATGTGCTTTCATTGATGAGATTATACATGACATACATATGCTCATTCAAGTATGTTGAATCGTTATTGATATGTCATGGAATAAACTTGATGATTGGTAATAAGAGTGATTAGCTACTTGGTGCATACAATTGACTATGCTTTTGATGAATACTTGATAGTAGCTTGCTTTGAATTGACTTGGATATATGAAAGAAAGTCTTGATCATGCATGATTTCTAAAGAATATAGTCATGACCATCTCTAGACCATCAAAGCTATTTCACTTGATTTTGGTTGATTACTTGAGTAGCTATGTCTTATTTTTGTTCATGGGCCTTCATGATTTTAGTGCTTTATCTAAATTCTCTTGACATGACATATTGCACATTTATTTGAGGTGTTTAATTTTGAAGAGAAATTTGGACGGACTTGGAATATATGTTTAATCAAATATATCCTCACTAGTAAACTTCAAGAGAGCATAATTTCTTTGAATGATCTATCTAATGCAAATGAGGATAAGGAATATGTGATGAAATTCTATGCGATTAAATGATTCATCATCCTCTATTATATATCTTCTTGGTAATCATCCTAGAGGGATTTGCATAAAGATTTTCATAAAAATGATTTTCATGATAATTAGCTTTTGTTGTTTCAAATTGAAATCTTGGTTGAAGCTATTTAATATATGCTTGGATCTTTATTATGTAAAGGAACTATAGGTTTCTCTTTGAAGGAAGCATGTTGAAAAGATGGAGATTTTGTGCTCAAATGTTGCTATCTTGAATGTTTATTAGAAAAACATGATTCATGAGTTTTATGTGCACATATCATGAAAGACATACGTTTTTATTGTTCTTGCATTATTATGATTTTCTCAATGATATATAATATTTTCTATATCTTAAACTTTGATATCATTATCATACATGCATACTCTTGTATATCTTATAATGTATATTAATGTTGCATTCTATGTCTAATAATGGTGACCCAAGGTTTTGACCGTTATTATTCCAAGATCTTAACCAAGAAGGATATAGATTTTTCTTTGCACATATGAATGAAATTAAAATTCTAAAAATGCCACATGCCTCTTTGCATGAAATGTTTTTATCTAATGCATTCCTATATGAAAAAGTTTCATGAAGTGATTCACAATGCTTTGAAATGTATTAGTTCTAGAAAATGGGTTTAAAACTATCATAAGCCGTATTTTTTTTAGAAATGATCCAAGAGGGTGTTTTGAATGGCTTTAAGTGATTTTCTTATGGATGAAGGATATTTTAGAACCTATTGATAAACATTATTTTTGTTGTTTATCATTTATAACTTGTCACAAATTTGGTTATAAGATTCATTGGAGTATTATGTTTACCAATTTTTGATGTGTTGTGTAAAGACGTTTATCACAAACATGCAATCTATTTCAAAATGAGCATGATAGATAAATTTATTTTCCTCTTGGGAAAATACATTTAAGTGTCATGACATAATTTCAAATACTTTTTGACACTTCGGTTTTGGGATTATATGGTTTCCTTGGTTGACTACTCTTGGACTTAGATGTTTAGTAACATAATTAAGCCTAAATTATATGTTATCTTGGTTCATCTCTTATTATTTTAGATAAACATTTTTACCATATATATAAGAGATATATCTTGTGTTTCTAGCACTTGTGAAGATTACATATCTTTGCCATTACATTAAAAGTTTTCAAAGACATGCACTTATGAGAAATGAGATCACCTTCATGATTATAATTTTCTTCGTCAATATTCTCACAAAGTTTATCCAAAAGAACTCATTGTGTAAAATTTCATAAAGATATGAAAATGCCTTTGAACATTAGTGTGTTAGTATTTGTCTTGTGTATTTTTCACTTGCTTATTTTAGAATATTCTTTTCTTAGTCATCATCATGATTTTTACTCTATTCACATTACATGTTATGATTAGATGTTGCATATGTGTTTATTTATTTTCACGTGATTAAGATGAATGTGTTATTGACTTATTCTTAAGTGCTCATATATGATTTTAAGTGAATTTTCATACATGACTATGTGAGTTTAAATGATCTAGTGTTTGAGTGCTCTTTGTTTACATATAGTATGTTGAATACTTATGGTTTGAGCTTTAATTAAAGGACACATACTTGAACATTAAGTCACTTTTCATTTGAGTCATCAACTTGATATTTGTATTTGATTTATGAAAATCTATGTTGACCATATATCCTATTTGTCTATGAAAATCAAGCAAATGGTTTAGTCATCATTGATGACATGTGCTAACATGTCCTCGTTGCCTTCATGAATGCAAAGTTATGTTTGTAATTTGATAATCATCTTAAGCATATTCATGAAATGTGTGGACATTATGAGATTGTATTACTTCGAATGATATATTATATGATCACAATTCATTTATGCAACTTGATTCTCTTCTTGTACTTGATTGTATTTACTCTTTTTAATGATGTCAAAGAAGGAGAAAATTAGTTGATGAGTATATGTTGTATGCACATTCTTAGGGGGAGCTTTGCTCCTTGGTGATAGGGGAAGAAATACCAAACTTTATACATATGACTATGTGCTTATTTTCAATCATGTGCCCTTTGCATGCGTTTTTACAAGCGTTATTTGTATGTCAAAGAATCCTTGTCATCATTCACGAACTAAGCATATCGAGATTAGGCATCATTTCTTATGTGATCAAATTGCAAAAATAGACGTTGTATTGGTTTTTATTAACACGGAAAATCAATTAGCGGACATTTTCACAAAGCCTTTTTCCGGAGGATTCTCTTTCATAATTCGTAGAGAAATTGGGTTGGCTTTGGGCGTTGATGTATTAGCATGATAAATTCTTTATTCAAACGTCATTTCCCACCTTTTTATGTTGCCAAAGGGGGAGAAGTAAGTTGCTTTCATGTATCATGTTTTCGTGTATGTAAGTCATGTTTATGTGTGCCTCCATGCTAGTGTATGAAATTGCCAAAATATATTTACTAAGGGGGAGCATGTAATGCACACATTGAGGGGGAAGATCACTTGATACTTCACCATTTACACGTAAACACGAAATGTTTTGTCAACATCAAAAAGGGGGAGATTGTTGGCCTTGAAATTTATTCTCGGACAATAAATCCTATTTTGATATTAACAAAACATTTAAAGCGTGTTTAATACTAATGAATTATCAAGTTCATCTTTTCAGCAAAAGACAGGTGAACGACTCGGAAAACAAACACGGAAAGAAAACGACTCGGAAAGCAAGCTCGGAAAGAAAGATTGAATAAAAGCGAAAAGCCGTGAAAGAAATTGAAGCGCGAAAATGGAAAATCAAATAATTCAACGGCGAAGGTGAAAGTTGAAGACTTAAGACTTGGGGTAGATAGGTCGGGGAGCGATCATTGTAACAAGGTAATTTTATGCGTCGATTTTATCATATAAGCTCAAGTATAAAATGAACCGAACTCAAATGAAATGAAAAACGCTTTACCAAACTTAAACGGAAAGAAAAATATTTTTATTAAATGTTTTTCTTGTTATAGTCGACTAGAATCACCTGTGTATTTTCTAGTAGTCGACTATTTCAACCAGTAGCTATTGGTTTTTCATCCACATCAAAAGAGTCGACTGAAACAAGCTTGAGTCGACTAGACTACTCATTGTAGTCGACTAGAACTCATTCTAGTCGACTAGATGGTCCAAAGTAGTCGACTAGAACTCAATCTAGTCGACTAGATGGACCATTGTAGTCGACTACAATGAAGAAGTAGTCGACTAGAAGATTGTTTAAAATCTGCAGATTTTCAGAAAATGGTATTCAAACGGCTCTTGTCTTTCAATTACAATATTCATTCTACAAAACCCTAATTTATTGATATATATAGAATGATATGTGTTCATTGTAGACCAAGAGATTGAAAAACAAAAGAGAAAGAAAAGAAAGAAAAGCTCTCAAAATTCTGCAGAAATTTTCTCTACAAAAGCCATTGAAACCAAGCTTTGAAAATCTGATTTTCTCCAAGTTTCTTTGAAAATCAAAACCTCTAGAATCTCTTCTTATTCTCCAAATATCATTCATTGATTATATCCTTTGAGAATACATTTCTAGAGTTATTGCAAAATCACCAAAAACACTTGAGCTTATATTAATTTATCTTCCATAAAAACCTTTGGGTTTTGAGTGCTTTTGTTCTTGAGTGATTTTATTGATTACATACGAATTTGTAATCTCGGACAAGTGAAGTCCACCGATTGTTCAAGAGAGGGTTGTTCTCTTGATTGAGAGACAAGCTCGAGAGGCTTGTGTTGTAAAGGTTTGCCATTCCACCTGTGAAGGAAGGGCCATAGTGAAAGGATCGGGAAAAGTCTCAAGAAGGGGTTCTTGAGCCGAGGAGTAGGAGTTACCGAACCTCGAAAAATCACGGTGTCAATCTCTCTATCTCTCTCTCCTTATTTCATTAACTTGCATGATATATTTACTTGAATATCTTTTATACTAATTAGTCTTGTGATTAGTTGTTAGATAAATTGAATTGAATTTATTCATTTGACTATTGAAGAAATTGAGTATTGATTATATATTGTTCCAATTTCGAAAAGGAGTAGAAATATTTTGAACACCCTATTCACCCCCCCTCTAGGGTTATTTAGTGACTAACACAAATATTTTTCAAAAAATAATTCAATACTTTTAGATTACTGAAGTGAATAATCCAAGTCTTTGTGGGTTCGATATTCCCTTTCTCAAGCCAATTATGTACTACAATATGATTCGTGCACTTGCGATAGTTAAAACCTAAGTTATCTTAAGGGTGTGTTCTTAACCATTATTTTTAACCCCGTTCGACAGACATCAGATACATCAATAATCGATATCAGAAGCATCAGTTTTAATGATTTTGAAAAAGTTGACCGAAGGAATTCCCAGACAAGGAAGAGTTTTAACATATTTTTTGATGTTGCAAACAATATTTGTATGAATATCTACCCAAGGAAGAGGATTATACTGTAAACGATCAAAGAGGGGTTTACATTGCTTTCTAAGGTCTCTGTAAAAATCTGCAATGTAGTTCAAGGAACCAAGAAAGCGTTGTAACTGGGTTTTGTCAAGTATTTGGTCTGGAAATTTATCTGTAAACTCAATTAACCAACTAATATAGTGGAATTGACCTTGGGATATGTCGTAGCCAAGAAAGCGGTCTAGTCATCTCAACTTTATTTTGGAAGCTGAGATGACTAGACCATTTTGTTTAATGGTGTGTAGAAAGGAATTGAGGTGTTTCCAATGTGCTTCAATACTATTAGAGAAAATGAGGACATCATCAAAATAAACAATTGAGAAGTGACGAAAAGAATTGAAAATATCATTCATGAATAGGATAATCAAATATTGTTTATTAGGAATGGGATACCTAATCCATTCAAGTACTTTGTTGAGAGGTTTGTAGTTGATGACAATTCATGGTACACCTCGCTCAATTTCTGAATTCTTTTGGACATAAAAGGCTGGACAAGACCAGGGTGACTTACTTTTCCTTATAATTTTCTTGTGGAGAAGATCATGAATTTCTTTCTTACAGAAGTCAATGACTTCAGGATTTAATTGGATTGGACATACTTTAGTGGGAATATCACGTTCAGTGAAGGTTTTTATATAAGGGAGATGGACAATATGCTTCTTCCTGTGCCAAAAGGTATTAGGTAAATTAGAATAAACTTCGTGAATGAGTTTTTGTCCATAGGCTTTGATGTGGTCTTGGAGGGTGGAGTTCTTTAACTAAGATTCAGTCCTTTTGTGTATTACGTTTTTTAAAGAAGTCAAGTGTTGTTCTTTGTGGTGGAATAGGTAGATGGTTTTGGAAACTGAACAATCAATGATGCTCTTGAGTTTGATGGTGGAAGATTTTTTTTAAAAAAAGGAATTTAATATTTTGCCCAAAGTGAGTTGAAAATAGTCCATTGTTATCTATTGTGGATTAATAAAGGAGGTATAAGAAGGGAAGGCCAAGGACAATTGTATCAGTCATAATTTTAACTAAAACAAAAGTGGTTTTGAAACATACATTATTTTGACAAATATGGGCTTTGGATAACTCGTACTTAATTTGCATTGCACCTCCATTTGCCGAACTAAATTTTTCATTTGTTTTTTCATATTACTTACTAGGGACTAAGCTTTCTTGTTTGCAATTAAGATCAGCTTCAGAATCAACTAGTGCTATAACAGTTTTTTGATATTCTTTGTTAATAACTAACATGACCTTTATTTTCCATTTTTTGAATGAAATTCGATTGATAATAGTGAAGCCATTGGCGTCTTTGTCACATTCTTCAAAGGGATTTGTGTGGTTATCTTTAGCGTCATCATTGTCAGAAGAGGAGGATGAATCAGAAACCGAAAACTAGTGTGGAGTTTTAATTAGATCTTTGAGTTTTGTGTGGAAGAGAGTGTGCATGTCTTGGTTCTCATTTTCTAAAGTTTTAATCTATTGTTTAACTATATTGATTTCAGCTTGGAGGTCCTGTATAATAACATCTTTCTTAGGGGCAAAATGCTTAAGGGTCTTATGAACACTAAAATTTGGTTTATTTATAGTAGGGGGTGGGTTTCCTTGTTCATTGTAAGCAACTTGGTTAATATTTTGAGATAAGAATTCTTTAATCCTGGGTCCTCACCTTTACTTATGACATCCAGAAAGAGGTGGTGTTGTTCCTCAGCCTTAGTGACCACACTAACGGTCTTGGGTTTGTGGCGGTTAAGCATATTAACTATTTTGGTACAACAATTGTCCTTACATCCAAAACTACTATCTGGCGAAATGGGATAGTCGTCAAGGGTCATGGAAGATGAACTAGATTCGACTTCACTAGTATCACTTTCACTTGTATTTTTTAACTTAAGAATTGTATAAATTTGTTGTTTAGTTTCATCAGGAATATCTAATTGACGGATTTTATTTTTTACACGACAATTTCATGCGTAGTGACCTTTTTTTATTACACTTATAACACATGAGTTTAGATATATCTGACTTATTGCTTTTGTCAAAGGGCTTTGTTCTCTTTTTGTATTTTCCTTTATTTCTAAACTTTTGCCTGTCATAAAACTCATTATGTTGAAATTTAGGAGTATACTTTTGATGACGAGCATAGCATTTAGGGAAGGACTTTGAATGTTTTGACTTTTTTGTTTGTCTAAACGGCGCAACAGGGGGTAAGCCATATTGTTCACAAAACATCTTCATTTCGTATTTAGCTTTCTTCCTGTCATTACTGAGCTGGTTATTGATTTTCATATGAATACACATTTTTAGGCCAACTTTCTGGATGAGACTAATGATATTACCATAAATTAGGTTATCGTATTCAATTACTCTAGTAGAATTACTTAATTCTGTACGTATTTTATATGAAAAAAGACTGTGTGATCCATTCATGAATTTTTGTTTCAGAATAGTTTGTTACTATCATCACATAGCATGACACGGGATAAGAATCACTAAAATCACTAAGTGTGGGGCATCTGAGGTTATTAAGTTGATCATTAATCCTGGAGGTAATGTTACTTGGTCGTCCAATGAAATGATTTATAATTGTGAATATTAATTTATTAACAGCTTCCGGGATACCTAACCCAATATCTTCATCAAAGATAGGGATACCATCTTAAGTTTTCTGGACGGTATGGGTAATATTGTCACATTCATCTTGAGTGAGGTGTTTATCCCACCAATTTTTTAACATTCTGGAGAATCCAAAAGTGAATAGGTTAACAATATCCGGTTGGCTCATGTCGTGGTTGGTAAAATAACTACTAGCCACCATGGAAAGATGATTGAGTTTATTTAGTATTTCTTGTTCAGAAAGATCATCTATATTCCATTTGAAAATTTTGTTAGACGACACAAAATTGGCCCTGGAAGAGCCATTCTTCATATTGGATGTCAATAGGAGTGGGCCTTTGGTACCAATTTTTCGTATGGCTCGTGGGGTTAACTTGCCTATGTGTGATTCCATTTAATTCTAAAGTTGTTTCTAATTTACGAATATCCTCATCCGTGTCTTTCTCAGGAGACAGAGGAAAATCAGAGTATTCAGTGTGAGTGGTGGAATCAAAATTAAGGACTTGTAAGGATTTTTCATCCTTGATGATTTGGGTTTCAAGAGCTTTTAGTAATTTATCTATTTGAGCAGAATAGGCACTAGTTCTTAGAGTGTTAGTGTGAGGTAATCTTTATCATTTGGAAGGAAGCTTGATGAGGGGTGTTTCAATCGTGTGCTTTGTTTGAGTATAAGAATCAAGTTTTGATTCAATTTTGTCTAACTGGGAAGCAAGGGTACATAGATATTAGTTGGTGAAATTATTTTGTTCAATAAGTTTTTTAGCATCCTGGTTAGTGGCAGATGTGGTGACTTTAAAAGGGGATTCTGAGACTTCAATTCCGAGGTGGTTGACAATTAGCCTTTCTAAAGGAGGATGACTGGAAGAAATAACCGTTGTATCATGTTTTGTCCATTTTTGTTTTGTAAGAACATTTACCTTTTGGTGGTAATTTTCTAAGTAATCAAATAAATGGACTTCAATCTGATTTCGTACCATGAAGTGTTCCCATATTTTCGTAGTTTTTGTTCTTTCCTCATGGGTGTACGTGTTTTTATAAACTTGTCGTTTTGATTTGTTTTCTTTGGACTTGGCCTCGACTTCTAGTTTGAGAAGATCATAAGAAAATGTTTTATTTAAAACCCATAACTGTGGATTAACGGTCTGTCTCAAAATCAGTTTGTGTTGGAGAATGGTTAGAAACTGAATCTTCAGTTTCTACACTGGGGATATAACAAGGATTAGAAACTTGTTCGTCTTTTTTAATCCCTTTTAATTTACGATTTGGATCATGTCTAGCCGGTGGACTAAGGATTCAATGAATTCGGTATCTTGGTTGGTAAAAAGATCTCAATTTATTCGAGGGGTATACATCCTGGATTTTGAACTAATAGAAGAGCAACTATGCCTAGATTTATCAAAGGTTAAGTTGACAGTTCCATCTAAGAATTGTTGGATATGTTCAAGGTTTCGTACATCATTTTCTATTTTGGTCGGGTGATTCTCATTTTCAAGCAGCCATTCATTCGGGAGGGTGACATATTTCCAAGCGATTGTCTTTGGTATGCGAATATTCATGCTACTTTGAATTAAAAGGGTTTTCTCATTAGGGATTTTTACTAGCACATGAACATTTAAGTTAGTTTTCATAATCTTGTAATAAATTCTATAGATGAGTCCTAAAAGTTGAGAACCTGGGAACATTAAATAACCTAAAGTTTTGATATTCAATGTTAAGGCTTTTAAAATGTGAGTGTCACTTAAACTTAACTTAAAGTTAGTAAAACAATCAAAATAAACTGGGTCATTACATAAACTTGTTTCTATTACTCCAATTAGGCTCATATTGTAATCAAGGAATCTGGTATCTCTTAAATAGAGAAGAACATATGCATTTTTTCCTAAGGTTGTCAATGGGTCGACCACAACTTGGACAAGTCCAATATGGATAAAATTGTATTCTCTTGCACGATGTTATCTAATAGCTTTTGGGGTTAATAATTGACATTTTTCGTGTTCTTTATTAAGGGTATAGACCTTTTCAACAGTTTTGACGATGTACTATGTGAGGAAGGTTGACTTGAGGAAACTAGCTTTTTAAATTTGATTAGTGGAGACTCTAGGGATATTCCAATCACTATGACCCTCAAGATTTTTATAAGTATGTTCTTCTTCATTGATTATGTCTGATATATTAGGGATGGAAGGTAGACTTGTCCAACTGGTTTGAGAACCAACAAAAGATGAAGATGTGAATAACCGACTCATAATTAGAATAGTTGTCTGTTATCTGAAAATTGTTTTGTTTTTATCATGTTTTCAGAGTTTGATGCATTTTGTAACACATACCTTATCCCAACGACATCACCGCTCATGCCCTAAAATGCCTACAGGCTCACCGAGGGACTTAATATTTGGTTTTCCAGTTTACAGAGAGGTGGCACCAACAAACAAAGGGAAACAAGATAAAGAACAGAAACAACGAATAGATAAATGACAGTAGACCAATTAGCAAAGAAGATGACTCAAATTTAACCACGTTATGGCTCTGATGCCAAATATATATATATATATATAATAGAAGGCAAGAGCCTAAGAAAATAATTATATCTAGATATTAATGAGGAGACATTAACCAATTTAGAGACATTTGGAGATATGACTAGCATGCCTCCAAATATATATATATATATATACAAAAAAAAAATCAAAGAATTAAAAAAGCAACAAAAAAAAATGAATGAGGAAAAATATTGGAGAGAAAATATTAACAATATAGTTATACTTGCATAATTCTTCAAATAACCTTTAGAATTTAATGAATGGGAGTTATAAAACATTGAGGTCTTATTCTATTATTGATAAAGTAGTTTCTTTATTATTTCCTTCTCTCCTCTATTAATTACAGTTTGTAATTAAGGAAGTTATAATTTTTTGCTTAATTTCCTTCATAATTTAAACCTGAATACATGTTATTATTTAGTATATATATACACATTCCTAATAGGTAGGAAAAAGGAAAAGTTACATACGCAAGGTCTAATGGTGGCCATCATAACCTAAAATAACAATAGAAAGGAACTAATAACCAACCTCCTTTAGCAGTGATGAACTAATCTTAGTGATAGTGTTAGCCAGTTGTAAACTAAAAACTGACTGGGCCTTTGGAAGCTGAAGTGGAAACTGCTGTCATCATAGCATCTCAGTAGGTCCCCATTGTGGCTTATAAAGATAAAACACACAATCAAATTCCCTATAATTTCTTTTCCTTTATTCTGAGATTAATTCTAATCTGAAACAAACAACATCCTTTTCATCCTATCTACACTTCCCATAAAAATCCTCTCAACAAGAATGTTTCATTTTCTTCTTAATGATCTTAGATGGATGCAACTGGATGGTCCAGAGCCTCTCAAGTATGAAAGTGATATATAGGGATGTATGTCTACAAAAAATATAATTAATAGAAAAAAAAATAATCACTATAAAAAAAAAAGTGTTTATAGTGTCAAATATTTAGTGGTAGACTAAAATTATCTATAACTATAGCACAAAAAATTAATTCTTTTAAGGTATAACAAAAGTCACTATAGCCTGAAAAAATTTAATATTGGAATTTTAAGTGATCACTTACGGTTCGCAATTAGCTAAAGATTATATCGATAATTTTTATCATTTTTAATGGCAGTTGTGTCGGTTAATAAAGTTATCATTTCCTCCGAGTGAATGCAAAATATATATATATTTGAAAAAAAAAAAAGCGAAGAAGTATGCAATCAATTGATGAGCAAGTAGACATGGTTGGAATGGGGCTGGTTTGTTATGCCTAGTCTTGACAAGTTGCTTACCAATATTAATTCCCAATTAAATTGGGGTTTTAGGGGACCACTGACATATACTTTCTTTCCATTCCTAAGATTGATGTGTTTTAATGAAGATAATGGAATCCATTAAAGCCTAGATTGGTTTTAAGATGAGTGGTCTCTACAACTACCTTTGTGCGATACATTAGGGTTAGGGGAATGTAATGGAGTGCATTAATATGACTTGACATTCCATCTAGTCTAAACTCTCAAGTGGAATTTTGAATTTCGAGCATTACACATGCAGCAGAAATTAGTTATTTATTTATTTATTATTCATAACCAACCTACTAATTATAAATTATAAATATGTCAACTCATTTCGACAAAGTGTAAATATCTTACACGCTACTTTAACTTGATCAAGACTCTAAAAATTAGGAATCACAATGGGGCGGGACGGGACGAGGATCACCTTCCCCATACCTAAACCCGATTATTTTTTCTCGCCCCACCCAACCTCATCCCGTTCCATTTATTTATTTGCCCGGCCCCGGCCCCGGCCCGCGCCCAGGTTACTATTTTTATTTTTTTTAAAAGTCTTAAAAAATCCTAAACATAAAAAAATGTCAAAATATACATATATATATAGGTATCTTTGTAATAGATATAATATATATGGGTATATTTGTAATATTTAATATATGTAAGGGTATCTTTGTAATAGATATAATATATATGGGTATATTTGTAATATTTAATATATGTAAGGGTATTTTAGTAAATAATTTAATCGGGGTGGGGCGGGGGTTCTCCATACCCGTCCCGAATATAATTGGGAATTTTTTCGCCGCTCCGATTAGCTTAATCGAGGCCCCAAACCCGGGATAAGCGGGCGAGGGTACATATGTTTTGGGTCAAAACAACATTGACCTCCCCTCAGGTTTTAAAAATAACAATGACCCCCCATCTAGTTTGGATCAAAACAACACTAACCACCCATATAATGGAAACTAATACTTCTATTTTCTCAATATTTTCTAAAATTTCAAATTTTCCCTCAAATTGTTTTTAAAAATTATTTTTAGTCCTTATGGTATAAGTATAAATGACTAAAGTGTCATTCGTTTTCAAAAATAAAATAAATAACTTTTGTTACAAAATCTCAATATTTTGTTTCTCATACACTAAGTGCGTGCTTGAAAGCAAAGTGAATTAATATTCTACGGTAAAAAGTGATATTTTTCATCGAAAATAGATATAAAACTTCAAATTATAAAAGATAAAATGAACAAATACAACTTAATTAGTTATCAGTAAAATAAATAGTTATTTTACATTAAAACCACCAGGAAATAATTAAATAACTGTGAGTAGAATAAGAATTCATTATTTTTAATCAAACCAACATTGATAGGGGAGGACATTGTTATTTTTTAAAAGTGGGGGAGAAAACTCTTAGAATTCCGAGAACTTAAAAACAGTTTTTTAAGAACAATAAAATTATTTGGGTAAATAACAGTTTCACCCCCTGTTGATAGTGTAAATTACACCCGCACCCCCTCGATTTTCGCTAATTACAGTTTCACCCTTTGAATCCCATATCTGGCGAACGAATATGTGCAATTACTCTTATACCCCCTTTTTTATATTTATTTTAAATAATCAAATATTTTTTTATGTTAAATTACCTATTTACCCTTCCATCATCTTCTTCATCTCACCCCTACTCTCTCCTAAACCCCTCAAATCAAACCTTAACCCTAAAATGAACTACCAATTATCAAACCTCAATTCCTACCCATACTCGATTAATTGTCCATTTTCAATTACAGAAAAATCAAAACAAAATGACATATATATCTATATATATCTCTATCTCTATATCTATCTATCTATATATATACGCACATATATATATATAACTATCTATATATATACACGCACATATATATACATATATAACTATATATATCTATCTATATATATATACACACATATATATCTACATACATATGAAATGGGTGTGTTGATTTTTTGATATTTTTGGTCTAAATCATGCTTCTTATAGGACGTATTTGTTGATCTTGGACCCAATTTATGTTTCTATGATATAGATTGAATTTGCCCAATACCCAATTCATACATATACATATATGTATATGGGTATATACATATATTTATGCACACATATATATATGTATATATAAGTGATGAGGGTAGTTTAGGCATTTCACATCATTTTAGATGGGCAAACAAGTCTTTACACACATATAATGGTAATTTGGTCATTTCGCATCTCAGATTTTGGTTGACCCGGTTTGACCTCGCCGGAGAATGAGTTCAGGGGGTGAAAGTGAAACAAATGCCTAAACTAGATGGGGTGAAACTATAATTAGCGAAGGCCGAGGGGGTGCGGGTGTAATTTACACTATCAACAGGGGTGAAACTGTTATTGAAAACAGAGGGTCTGCTTGGTTTGTATGTCTGAAAACTGTTATCGAGAATTCTGAGAATAGAAAATAATTTTCTGAAAACAATAAAAATGAGTTCTTTGAAAATAGACATTTTTATAGCCGAGTTTTTCGAAAACTGTTTTCAGAAAACTAAAACCAAGGGGGACTTTTTATAATTTTCTAATTTTTAATTTTTAGAAAACTGAAAATTATTTTCATAAATATAAACCAAGCAGACCCTGATATTTTTTATAACTAAATTTTTTGAAAATAATTTTCAGAAAAACTGAACCAAAAAACTTTGGTATAATTTTCAAAAAACAAAAAATTATTTTTAGAAATTAAAATCTAGCAGACCCTAAATATTCCAAAAAGGAATCATGTTAAAACTAGAGGATAAATGTATATCAAATTTGTGTAAACATTGTGTGTGAGGTGGAAAGTGTCAGGCCCATCAAAAACACCAGACCCGGCCCATACCGGGCCTACTTGACATAAAGCCCACAAGAGAGGCTTTCCATGTCACCCGAGCACCATCACTCGGAAGGACCTCCCTAAGCCAAAGAGTGGGTCGGAATTATAGGCAAGATAGATGTCCACCATGGCCCTGGCCGAAGGGGCTCCCAGGTGATCCCCTGGCAGAATCCTCCAGGCAGGGGACAGCCTTTGACATCAAGTTTACATGCGAAGTGTGAGATAGAGGGCTCGACTAAAAAACTCAAGAAGCGACTCCCTCGTCCTGCAAACACATCCCGTGACTTACCCACCAAGCAAACCCACGGGCATTCTTGTAATTAGGCAGGGATAGCTGTAACAGGTCAAAAAGGAACCCGGGTACCCTCCTACAATAATGGCCAAAAGAACAACCTCATCTCTTGTATATATCTGGGCATACACATTTATAATTTGGCTTTTGTTGATTAGAATCTGCAAGTGGCATTAATGTCATTTTCTAACACAAGGAATGCTCCACTTATTCATAAAACATGGGCACTAAAGTTACTACTACTACCCCTTTGGAATAAAAAGGCAAAAGTTATCAAGAAAGGATGATAAAGTGTAATTTGCCTAAATATTAAAGCACAGGTGGCAATACAAAAACTATGCAACTGGGGTACCTTTAATATGTTCAACCTTCTAAACCATGATTTTCTTTTCGTTTGGGCGATGAAAGGATATATATATATATATATATATATATATATAATTTTGTCAACAAGAGCATTGCATGACTGCATCACATATGTCACGCAACTCTGGTCCACCTTTTTTATTTATACCATTTTATGCTATTTCATATACCAAGTTTTGTAGTATATATAGTATCTATTTGAGACATTAGAAATACGAAAAAGAAGGCATTTATATAATGGTAGTACTCATATATATGCAGGGATGTAGCTAGAAAAATTTGCAATGGGACAATTTATGACATTAAAGATAATTAAGAGCAATAAGCTGAATTTTTTTAAATTTTAATGGAGACCAAATCTCATTTCTTTTCCTATATTCTCTTAAAAGTACTTGAATTAGCATTAAAACAAATAATAATAAATAAAATAAAATAAATAAAATTATGGGAACAGTTGCCCCCAAATCCAGGCCGTGGCTCAGTGCCTGCTTATATGAATATATTACTAGTTACTACCATTTTCTTTCTTTTTTCCATCCTGAGTCCAACTCCATCCATATAACTTTCTGGACATCCTACTTCATTAAGGGAACCTTCATTTTGAGTAACTTAATTTAAACAAGAAGAAAGTTTTTTAATTTCCTAAATAATGCGTATACATATGGCCAGTCTAATAGTATTATTATTATTATTATTTCTAGTATTATTATTGTGATTTTTTGGTAAAAGCTGAAAAGGTCTGGGTTAAGCTATAACATTTAAATTCTATTTTGATTGACTTTTCAAATGTTATTTTTGACTTTTTGATTTGAAAAAATTTCTTGAATGGAGTTTGGCTAATTTTTTTTGGAATTAGTTGATAAGGCCTTGTTTGGATTAGCTTTTCAGAAGCTATTTTTGCCTTCCTGAAAGTAAAAGTTGTTTTGAACGGTATTTGATAAAAAATTTAGAAAATCTTCTAAGCTTTGGAAAAGCATTTAGAAGAAGTTAAGGAATACCAACCTCGCAAAACGATTTCTGTTTTTCTTTTTCTTCTGAAAAAAGTCGGAAACAAAAGCTCTGTCAAACGGGACCTAAGTCATATAATACATTTTGAAAAAGTTAGTGGATATTAAGTATTTGTCTCACATCGGATCCGGATACAAAAGTAAATAGGTATATAATGGGTGGATGTTAGCCTCACCTATCAGTTTAAACTTTTGTGTCGAACCGCGAAACATTCAACCCATTACAGTTGGTATCCGTTACATATATCTCTTTTGTAAAACAATATGGTATTATTATTATTTTTTAAAAAAGTAAAAAGAATGTTAAGTGCAATTTTAAAAAGGAAATTAATGCAAATATCTCCATCTAATTATAATCTTATTTCTTGTCAAATAACAATTAGGAGAAGAAAGGTGAAAACAATTGAAGGGGGGAGAGAAGATTAGGCTTGTGTTTGCATGTAATTGAATTTGAGTGAATGTGGGCTGGCTTGCACACAATTTATGTACACTTATACGGGTTGTGAGATGTCTAACCTTTAATTTCTTTATTTTCTAGACAAATTTCAACCTCAACAAGTACAGTCCCATAATAGTTTTCAACTTACCCTTAGAGGAAGACCATACATATTCAACTTCCTAAACATAAAGGTTTGACTTCCATTGTTAAAGGTCAACCCACTCAGGGATCAATGCACCAAGTCCACTACCACTATTGCCTCCTAGTATATTGTGTTGGTGTAAGAGTGGAAATGTCCAAACCCAATTAAGCCCATCAGATCCATTGGGTTGATAGCGCAATAAGATTTTTACAAGTCCAATTTCTAGGCCCATTTCATTTTTTTGTATTTCTTTGGCAAGTAGAATTAATGACATGATGGTGATGTAATCAAGAGGGTATTGCCCTAATGGGCCTAAGGCCCAAAAGGAAAATGTATATAAGGAAAATCAAGGGTTAATAAAGGCATATTTTTAGTGTTGTTCAAATTGAAACATTTATGTTGGCTTTGAAATTTACTTTCGGCAAACAATTCCAAAATTGATGATAACAAACCATTGAAGAGTGTTTGATACTAATGAATTATCGAGTTTACATTTTTAGCAAAAGACAGGTGAACAACTCAGAAATCAAACTCTAAAAGGAAACTACTCGAAAAACAAGCTCGGAAAGAAAGTTTGATTTAAAGCGAAAAGTTGTGAAAGAAATTGAAGCGAAAAAGGAAAATCAATTAAACGGCAAAAGCGAAAGTCGAAGACTCAAGACTCGGGGTAGATAGGTCGGGGAGCGATCATTGTAACAAGGTAATTTTATGTGTCGATTTTATCATATAAGCTCAAGTATAAAATGAACTGAACTCAAATGAAATGAAAAACGCTTTACCAAACTTAAACGGAAAGAAAAATATTTTTATTAAATGTTTTTCTTGTTATAGTCGACTAGAATCACCTGTGTATTTTCTAGTAGTCGACTATTTCAACCAGTAGCTATTGGTTTTTCATCCACATCAAAAGAGTCGACTGAAACAAGCTTGAGTCGACTAGACTACTCATTGTAGTCGACTAGAACTCATTCTAGTCGACTAGATGGTCCAAAGTAGTCGACTAGAACTCAATCTAGTCGACTAGATGGACCATTGTAGTCGACTAGAAGATTGCTTAAAATCTGCAGATTTTCAGAAAACAATTCCCATGTTTTGTGGATCGTGTTTAATGGTATTCAAACGGCTCTTGTCTTTCAATTACAATATTCATTATACAAAACCCTAATGTATTGATATATATAGAATGATATGTGTTCATTGTAGACCAAGAGATTGAAAAACAAAAGAGAAAGAAAAGAAAGAAAAGCTCTCAAAATTCTGCAGAAATTTTCTCTACAAAAGCCATTGAAACCAAGCTTTGAAAATCTGATTTTCTCCAAGTTTCTTTGAAAATCAAAACCTCTAGAATCTCTTCTTATTCTCCAAATATCATTCATTGATTATATCCTTGGAGAATACATTTCTAGAGCTATTGCAAAATCACCAAAAACACTTGAGCTTATATTGATTTATCTTCCATAAAAACCTTTGGGTTTTGAGTGTTTTTGTTCTTGAGTGATTTTATTGATTACATACGAATTTGTAATCTCGGACAAGTGAAGTCCACCGATTGTTCAAGAGAGGGTTGTTCTCTTGATTGAGAGACAAGCTCGAGAGGCTTGTGTTGTAAAGGTTTGCCCTTCCACCTGTGAAGGAAGGGCCATAGTGAAAGGATCGGGAAAAGTCTCAAGAAGGGTTTCTTGAGCCGAGGAGTAGGAGTTACCGAACCTTGAAAAAATCACGGTGTCAATCTCTCTATCTCTTTCTCTTTACATAAGTATTTTGCATGCTATATTTGCTTGAATATCTTGTATGCTAATTTGTCTTGAAATTAATTATTATAAAAGTTTAAATTGAATCATCCACTTGCTTATTGAGAAATTGATCTTTGATTATAGTGTGTTCCATATTCGAAAACAGTTAGACTTATTTTTGAACACCCTATTCACCCCCCCCCCCCCCCCCTCTAGGGTTAATTACTGACTAACAATTGATATCAGATCCTAATCTCTATTTATTTTAGACTTAACCGTCTTAGAGAACGATCATGTCATCAAATTTAGTCACTCATATTGAAGGACAATCGAATAATAGGCCCCCATGGTTTGATGGATCAAATTATAGCTATTGGAAAACTAGAATGATAGATTTTCTTCAAGCTATCGATTACCAAATTTGGCAAGTAGTTCTTGAAGGACCATTTGTATTGACCAAAATCGTTGATGGAAAAACCGTCCCCAAATTACCCAATGAATGGGATAATGATGACCGTAAACTCATGTCATACAATGCTAAAGCCAAAGTAAATTTAAATTGCGCTTTAAGTCCAAATGAATTTAATCGTGTATCTACTTGTTCAACGGCAAAAGAAATGTGGGATAAACTTGAAGTAACCTATGAAGGTACATCTCAAGTACGAGAATCTAAAATTGACATACTCATGCATGAATATGAATTATTTGCTATGAAAGATGATGAAAATGTGAATTCTATGATGTCTCGCTTTACAAATATCTTGAATGGACTAAAGCATCTTGGTAGAATTGTTCCTAGATCCGATGCGTCACGAAAAGTGCTTAGAAGTCTCCCGGCAAAGTGGGATGCAAAAGTAACGGCTATCAAAGAAGCTCATGACCTCAACACCATGAGTCTCGATGAAATTTTCGGCTCTCTACTCACTTGGGAAATAACGTTGAAAGCTCGTGAAGACGACATCAAGCCAAGAAAGGGAATAGCTTTGCAAGCCTTCACTAAAAATGAAATCAATGAGCCGAGTGAAGAAGAAGAGGATGAGGACATTGCATTGTTCACCCAAAAATTCAAGAGACATCTTCAAAGAAAGAAAGCAAACGGTGGAAGATTCATGAAGAGAATCGAACCTAAAGGCGAGACTAGCAAAAGGGAACCCCTAACGTGTTTCAATTGCGGAAAGCCGGGACACTACAAAAGTGATTGCTTCAAGCTCAAAAAGGAAAATGAAAAAAGACCTAGCAAGATGGCAATGAACGTCACATGGGAGGACTATGACTCATGCGACTCGGATGAGGAGAAAAGTAGCGAGGAAACGGCAAACATTTGCCTCATGGCAAATGAAGAAGAGGTACATTTAAATTTAAGTGATTTAGATAAACTATCATATGATAAACTTCTTCTTGATTACAATGAATTGCAAGATGTGTTTGAAGAATTACATGATGAATTTGAAAAATTAGCTAGAAAATATATCCTTCTTAAGAAAGATAAGTCTTCATGTAGTCTCACTAATTCAAATTTAGAAGTTTCTTGCAATAACAAAAGCATTGAGCTAGAGAAGGAAAATATTCGGTTGAAAAATACTATTGATGATCAAATAAATGTTTTAGCTAAATTTACAAAAGGAAAAGAGAACCTTAGTATCATGTTAGGAAGACAAAAAGGATCATTTGATAAATGTGGTCTAGGGTATGATGCTTTTGACAAGGATGCTCTTATATTGAAAAAGAGAAAATCACTTAGCTCTACATTTACTAAAAAATCATCTCATGCATCTTCAAATGATTATAATCATGTTACTTGCTACTATTGCAATAGAAAAGGACACAAAGCAAACGTATGCTTTCATAGAAAGAAGAAAATTATGTCAAAAATGATTTGGGTTCCGAAAGGATCTATTGCATGCTCTCATAGAAAAGAAAATGTTGTAACAAAACCAATTTGGGTTCCAAAAGGAACTATTGCGTATCTATCTAACCAAAATTGACCCAAAACAGATTGGGTACCAATAAAAGTTACTTGAACTTGTTTTGTAGGTATGCTTGAAGTCCGCATCAAAAGAAAAATGGTTTCTCGATAGCGGATGCTCAAGGCATATGACGGGAGATAAATCAAAGTTTATTTCACTAAAAACATATGAAGGGGGAAACGTAACTTTTGGAGACAACTCTAAAGGCAAAATTATAGGAATTGGCTCAATCGGTATTTCCTCTTCTCTCTCTATTGATGATGTGCTTTTAGTTGATGGGTTGAAGCATAATTTGTTTAGTATTAGTCAATTATGTGACAAGGGCTATGATGTTATATTTAGGACAAATGCATGCATAATCAAGAAAGATGGGAAACAAATGTTCAATGCCAAAAGAAATGGAAACTTGTATACTTTGTTGCTATGTGAATTGCATGACCAAGATGTTAAATGTTTTGTCACATCTAGCGAAAATAGTTGGTTATGGCATAGGCGTCTAGGACATGCTAGTATGGACCTCATTCATCGTTTATCCAAAAATGATTTAGTCAAAGGCCTCCCAAAGACTAAATTTTCGAAAGATAAAATATGTAGCGCATGTCAAGTAGGCAAGCAAGTTAAATCCTCTTTCAAGAGAAAGAAAGATATTACCACTTCTAGACCTCTAGAATTACTTCACATGGATCTCTTTGGTCCGGAGAGAACGGCTAGCTTAGCCGGGAAACTCTATGTACTTGTTATTGTTGATGACTACTCTAGATATACTTGGGTTCACTTTCTTGCTCATAAAAATGAAACTCACTCCATTCTTGAAAGATTTTATAGAGTCATTCAAAATGAAAAAGATTTGAAAATCAAGAAAATTAGAAGTGATAGAGGTAGGGAGTTTGAAAATCAAGACTTAGAGAAATTATGTGATGATCTCGGTGTTTCTCATGATCTCTCGGCCCCTAGAACCCCTCAACAAAACGGTGTAGTTGAAAGAAAGAATCGATCTCTACAAGAGATGGCTCGAACCATGTTAAATGAGCACAACCTTCCCCGAAGCCTTTGGGCGGAAGCGGTAAACACCTCTTGCCATATAATCAATCGTGTTATTATTCGGATGAAGTTGGGGAAAACGCCCTATGAGTTGTGGAATGGTCGAAAGCCCAATATTGGGTATTTCAAAGTTTTCGGGTGTAAATGTTTTGTGTTAAATGATAAAGATAATCTTGGAAAATTCGACTCCAAATCAGATGAAGCAATTTTCCTAGGTTATTCTACAAGAAGTAAAGCATTTCGGGTTTATAACAAAAGGACTCTAACCATGGTTGAGTCTATTCATGTTGTCTTTGATGAATCACCCTCACCACCATCACCTAGAATTGACCTAGAAGAAGATGAGGTTGTTGGGATTGAGGATAATCGAAATACTCTCAATATCTCAAACTCATCATGTAGCCAAAAGGAAATGAGGGAAGTTGAGCATCAATCCAATGATGACTTGACCAACTCAATGCCTAAAGCATGGAGGATTGTTCACAATCATCCTCTTGATCAAGTCATAGGTAATCCTTCAAAAGGGGTTAGTACTAGATCTCAACTTAAAGATTTTTGCAACCACATGGCCTTTGTATCGCAATTCGAACCCAAGAACTTTCACGAAGCTCAATGTGATGATTCTTGGATCGTAGCAATGCAAGAGGAACTAAATCAATTTGAACGCAATCAAGTTTGGCGTTTAGTTCCTAGACCCGAAAATCAAACTATAATTAGCACAAAATGGGTTTTTCGAAACAAAAAGGATGAGAATGGAGTAATTATTCGAAATAAAGCAAGATTGGTAGCTCAAGGATATAATCAAGAGGAAGGCATCGACTATGATGAGACCTTTGCACCGGTAGCTAGATTAGAAGCAATTAGAATGCTTCTTGCATTTGCATCATATAGAAATTTCACTCTTTATCAAATGGATGTCAAAAGTGTTTTCTTAAATGGTGTCATAGAAGAAGAAGTTTTTGTGAAGCAACCACCCGGTTTTGAAAATAATCTTTTTCCAAATCATGTTTTCAAATTGGCTAAAGCTCTATATGGTTTAAAGCAAGCTCCTCGAGCTTGGTATGAGAGACTTAGCGGGTTTTTAACTCAAAATGGTTTTACAAGAGGGAAGATTGATAACACACTTTTTACAAAAACCATTAAGAATAATTTGTTGATTGTCCAAATTTATGTTGACGACATTATTTTCGGCTCAACAAATAATTCTTTATGTAGGGAATTTGCCACAAGTATGCAAAACGAATTTGAAATGAGCATGATGGGTGAGTTGACTTTCTTCTTAGGGTTGCAAATCAAGTAAAGCTCGGATGGCTTATTCATTAGCCAATCCAAGTACACTAAGGATTTGCTAAAGCGATTTGGTATGGAGGCTACCAAACATGCCATAACTCCTATGAGTTCCTCCATTAAGATTGATAAAGATGAAAATGGTAAATGTGTTGATATTACTAATTATAGAGGCATGATCGGTAGTTTGCTTTATTTAACCGCTAGTAGACCGGATATAATGTTTAGTGTATGCTTATGTGCCCGGTTTCAATCATGTCCTAAGGAATCTCACTTGCTTGCGGTCAAACGCATTTTTCGCTACCTAAGTGGTACAATATACTTGGGGCTTTGGTATACACGTGGAACTTCAATTGATCTTATTAGTTATTCGGATGCCGATTTTGCGGGATGTAGAATTGATCGTAAAAGCACAAGTGGTACTTGTCATTTTCTAGGACACTCACTAGTATCTTGGTCAAGTAAAAAGCAAAATTCCGTTGCATTATCTACGGCCGAAGCTGAATATGTGGCAGCCGGTAGTAGTTGCGCTCAAACTCTTTATATTAAGCAACAACTACTTGATTTCGGTCTTACTTTCTCTCACGTGCCTATTAAATGCGATAATACGAGTGCGATTTGTATTTCAAAGAATCCTATTCATCACTCACGCACCAAGCATATAGAGATTAGGCATCATTTTTTGCGTGATCATGTTGCTAAGGGTGACGTTGAATTGATCTTTATCGACACTAAAAATCAATTGGCGGATATTTTTACAAAACCACTTGCGGACGAATCATTTTCTAAAATTCGTCGTGAAATCGGAATGGCCATGGATTTTGATGTTTTATCTTAATTTCTGTCATAATCTTTATTTTTAATATTTTTGCTATTTTTATGTATTTATTTCCTAATTTTTATCAATTTTTTCATTCTAGTCGACTCATCCTGTGTAGTTCAAACCAATCTAGTCGACTACTTTGGTCAGAAGCTACACCATTTCATGGTCTTCACCTTCTAGTCGACTCATTGTCATTCTAGTCGACTCATCTTCCATTCTAGTCGACTCATCTTCCATTCTAGTCGACTCAAACATTGTTGTAGTCGACTATTTTGCCTTCCTAGTCGACTCAAACCTAGCCTAGTCGACTTAAACCTAAATCTAACCGACTCACCTAGACCTAGTCGACTCAACCCACTATAAAACCTAACCCTCATCTCATCTTCTTCATCCGACTCCTTCAAACCCTCACCCACCTTCAAACCCTCTCCTCTCAATCCCTCTCCTACTACCACTTATACCTTCAAATCTTCACCTATCCCTCATTAATTTCACATTTCCATCATCTTCCACCCATTTCCATCATCCAAATTTCATCATTCTCACTCTCTCACACATCTATATATATACACCATCATATATCTATATATACATTTGTGCATCATCTTCTACAATGTCACCGAAGACTCGAGGTCTATTTCGGAAATGTTCCCGCATTGATGGAGGCCAAAGCTCCACCAATCCACGCAGTCCTACGGCCGTTGACGAAGAGGAATCGAATGAACCTCTTCTTCTTGAGGTACTTCTTCTTGATGATGATAATAGAAATAAATTCATCATTGTTTTTGATCACCGTGCTCCTACACCTTGCCGTATTGTCACACAAGATTTATGCACTGAAATTCGGGCTCAAACTTTCGAGTTATTCCGAGCAATTGGTTGGGATTTTTTCGTTTCTCTTGACATTCCGGTATTTCCACGAATTGTCAAAGCTTTCTACGCTTCTCTTAAAAATCACGAGAAGAAATTACTCTCTCATCTTCATTTTAACTTATGTGGTGAAGACGAGACTGTTGATGACAGTGAAATCAAGCGCATTTTCTTGCTTCCAAATGACGGTATCCGCCACTTCTCCAAGGACTGGTATAAGGAAGATGGTTTCGATTGTATTGAGGCTGCTCGGGCAATATGTGTTGACAAGGAAATTTCACAAAACGCCGGTATTACCTCTTCTATGCTACTACCCGAGGCTAGATTAATTCATAATGTTATTACTTACTCTATTCTGCCTAAAACTGGTAGTCATAGCAGTGTTTCTCGTATGGAGGCTTTTTTGGTTTATTGCGTTTTGACAGGAACCCGCGTTGGTTTAGCTTATATTTTTCGTTCCGTCATCCTCACATGTCAGCGCAAGCCTTCTGGCCCGCTTTTCTTTCCTGCACATATTACATATCTACTGTAGCGGAAAGGTTTTAATTTTCCGAATGAAGTGTCCGAGCATCACCCTATTTTTCTTGACGCCACTCATGTCAAACATATGCATATTTCTTCGGATGCGAAAGGAAATTTCATTTCTGAAATTGCACCTGCTCCTCGTTCGCGTACTGCTCCTAGCGGTTCTGCATTGCGCCAGGAAGCCTCTTCCTCAGTCCCTCCGTTGGACGGTGCTTCGGCTTCTCAAGTTGCTCTTCTCAACCAACTTCTTGGGGTTGTTCAAAGCAATACGGAGCTCCTTAGGCAGCAGGAACAAATGCTTCAGCGCCTTGATACGACCGTGAACCAGAATACGGAAGCCATTCGATTGATCAATGAGCGCCTTGTTCTTCATGATGAGGAAATGTCTACCCGTATTACAAATCTGGCAGGGTCACTTGATGACCTTACTCTTGCACACAGGAACCCTCGCTCACGCACCCCTCGACGCTGACAAAAAGGGGGAGAAATTATGTTATTGTACTGTCATGCATTTCATTATCCGACATTAGCAATTTCTGTTTTTGTGTGGCTTGTTATGGTTATTGGCGACTTGTTTTGGTTACTTGGGAACTTGTTTGTTTTCCTTTCCATGTTTTTCATTAGTATAAGCAGCTTGTATTAAACTGAAACATCTATGATAGGCTGTTTATTTTTGTTATCTCAAATGTGCGCCTATTTTTATATTGTATCAAAGTGCCTATTAAACTGCAAATTTCATTTACTAAGGGGGAGCATTTGATCAAAATATTATGCACATGTTGAGGGGGAGCATCACTTGATGTTTCGCCAAATGCCAAGCAAACACAAAATGTTTTGTCATCATCAAGGGGGAGATTGTTGGCTTTGAAATTTACTTTCGGCAAACAATTCCAAAATTGATGATAACAAACCACTGAAGAGTGTTTGATACTAATGAATTATCGAGTTTACATTTTCAGCAAAAGACAGGTGAACAACTCAGAAATCAAACTCGAAAAGGAAACTACTCGAAAAACAAGCTCGGAAAGAAAGTTTAATTTAAAGCGAAAAGCTGTGAAAGAAATTGAAGCGAAAAAGGAAAATCAATTAAACGGCAAAAGAGAAAGTCGAAGACTCAAGACTTGGGGTAGATAGGTCGGGGAGCGATCATTGTAACAAGGTAATTTTATGTGTCGATTTTATCATATAAGCTCAAGTATAAAATGAACCGAACTCAAATGAAATGAAAAACGCTTTACCAAACTTAAACGGAAAGAAAAATATTTTTATTAAATGTTTTTCTTGTTATAGTCGACTAGAATCACCTGTGTATTTTCTAGTAGTCGACTATTTCAACCAGTAGCTATTGGTTTTTCATCCACATCAAAAGAGTCGGCTGAAACAAGCTTGAGTCGACTAGACTACTCATTCTAGTCGACTAGATGGTCCAAAGTAGTCGACTAGAACTCTCTATCTCTTTCTCTTTACATAAGTATTTTGCATGCTATATTTGCTTGAATATCTTGTATGCTAATTTGTCTTGAAATTAATTATTATAAAAGTTTAAATTGAATCATCCACTTACTTATTGAGAAATTGATCTTTGATTATAGTGTGTTCCATATTCGAAAAGAGTTAGACTTATTTTTGAACACCCTATTCACCCCCCCCCCCCCCCTCTAGGGTTAATTAGTGACTAACAATTTACACTGTGGGAAGTCTTGTTCAAGGTGTTCCTGATTTTCCGAATTTATCCTTCGGGATCTATAAAATCACCTCATTCTTCCCATCTCATTAAGCTGAGTTTGTTTGTAGAACCAAAAGATCTTTTACCACCTTCTAAAACCTTCACCCACTACATATCGGGTAAGGATGACAGTCACTCGTTCGCAAGCAGACGTTCCAACCATTGCAGACAGTCGTACGGGAGGTCCCCAGTCCATGGAGCAAATCCTTCAACGCTTGGTAGCTGCTGAGGAACGCAGCCTAGCCCTGGAAAGAGAGAATGCGGAGCTCATGGCGAGGTTGGCTCCACCAGCAGCTGCCCCACCAGTAGTTGCACCCGACCCTCCCGTAGCGGCGCTCGACCATTCTCTAAACTAGCAATATAGCGACAGACTCGAAGAGCATGCCGAGTCTTCCCAGCGTTTGGGAAAGACTCCCGCAGCCGACGAGTCCATGACCCCCCAAAAGATTCAGGCGATGATGGATGAATTCCAAAGGAAAGTCTTTGGGGACTTGAGGGCTCGATCTACCGATGACATAGCCATCCAAGCGTCGACCGAACTGATACAATCACCTTTCGTCCCCGAAATAACCCAATAGCCTTTCCCTAAGAAATTTGTTATGCCTCAGTTCACCCAATACGATGGCACTAAGGACCCCGAAGAGCACATTTATCAGATACACTAGAATATGACCATGTATGCCGAAAACGAGTCATTGCTCTGCAAGGTGTTTTCCACTAGTCTTGATGATGCTGCTCTATTATGGTTCAGGAAACAGCCATCCCGATCCATCGCCAGCTGGCAACAATTAACCAGGCTCTTCGTTGCCCAGTATTATGGGAACAAGAGACAGAAAAAGACCATATCTTGCCTCTTCACCATGATCCAGGAGAAAATAGAGTCACTGAAGAGCTTTCTGTCCCAATTCAAGATCGAATCTTCCTCTGTTGATAACTATGACCAGCACTCTGCTGTTGAGGCCTTCCGGATGACCCTCATTCCAGGGACCAAGTTTCACCAATCCCTGGTGAAGCGCCCTCCATCGGGCATTGGGGAGTTAAAATCCAGAGCTCAGGGGTACTTGAGGATTGAAGAAGATGAGACCATCAGACAGAAGAGGGCGGCCTTGGTCAGTGTTGAAACCCAATTGAGGGATCGAGCAATTGATCGAAAGCATTCGACTTCATCTGGATCATCAGTTCCACCGGGATCATCAGCCCTGAAACCGTTCAAACGCTCCAGATTCGAAGAGAGGGTGACACCCCTGAAGGTCAGCCTTGCCAGGAGAACAAAACTAAGGGAATTTTCCAACAACCCCCAACAATCAGACAACCACTTGACCAAAGGGACAAGTCAAAGCACTGTGCTTTCCACGGTGATTTCGGGCACATCACAATCAGTGTCGTAATCTCAGGCAACAGGTGGAGGCATTGCTACTTCGTGGAGAGCTTTGGGATTACACCCAACGGGATAGACCAAGGATTGATCAACGTGCCCTTATCGCTCCTTGTAACTCCTCAGACGCACAGCCGCTCAGGATCATTAACATGATTCATGGCGGCCCCTCCTCCAAGGAAACAGAAGGATCATGACGGAGTCACAGGTGGAGGGCCCACAAGATGAGAAGAATCAATGAAATCAATGAGATCCACCCCAGGGCAGGAAAATCGCAAATCATTTTTTCGACATCGGACTTTCGGAGTGTTCAGACCCCACATGATGACCCTCTGGTTGTGACCCTAATGATGGCCAATTGTCTTGTGAAGAGAGTCATGATTGATCCTGGAAGCAGCGCAAACATCATCACCAAATGGGCTTTTGAGAAGCTTGCGATCAACCCGACCGAAATTATGACATCACGGTGCCCCATTGCCGGTTTCGATGGAAGACAGATCGAGCTGATTGGGGAAGTCCAGTTACCGGTATCTGCTGCTCAAAGGACCCTGACTGAGACATTTGTTGTGGTGGATGCCAAGCCTTCATACAACCTGCTCATGGGAAGATGATGGATTCACCGAATGCAGGGCGTGCCCTCCACTCTCCACCAGGTCATGAGATGCATGAGTCCCGAAGGTCTAGGTACCATTGACATCAAAGGTGACCAAGTGGGAACCAAGGAATGCTACGCGGTCACCCTGAAGGAGATACGGAAGGGGAAGGTCCCAATGGTGCCCCACTCCAAGGAACAGTCTTCAGGCTCCAAATAGCAATTACAGGAGGGGGATCCGGGTACCCCAATTGTGGTTGAACCATTGCAGCCGGTTTATGTTGTACTCGATAGCCCGGAAAAAAATACTTTTGCAGGTACAAATCTTACCGACCATGAATTGAAAGAACTAACACAATTGTTGCAAGATAACTATGATGTCTTCGCATGGGAGCATACAGACATGTCGGGGATCAATCCTGATATTGCTCAGCACTCATTGCATGTTGACCCGAATGTCAGACCCATCAGGAAAAAGCATAGGCGCATGGGGGCACATCGGAACCAAATTATAGCAAATGAGGTATCCAGGTTGCTCCAAGCTAATTTTATCAAAGAGGTCAGGTACCCCGAATGGCTTGCCAACGTAGTGGTCGTGCAGAAGAAGAATGGCAAATGGAGGGTTTGTGTTGATTTCACCGACCAGAACAAGGCATGCCCGAAGGACAGCTTTCCACTGCCAAAGATCGACCAGATGGTTGATGCTATAGATGGCTACGATCGTCTGACGTTTCTGGATGCTTATTCAGGTTACAACCAGATAAAAATGAACCCGATGGACGAGGAAAAGACCTCCTTCATTACCGAGACAGGTACTTATTGCTTTAAAGTTATGCCCTTTGGACTGAAAAATGCAGGTGCCACTTTCCAAAGGTTGGTCCACAGGATCTTTAAGGGGATGATGGGTACAGTAATTAAGGCCTATATCGATGACACTATGGTCAAGAGCAGGAAGAAGGGAGACCATCTTACCCACCTGCGTCAAGTTTTTGACACCCTTAGGTCTCATGTCATGAAGTTTAATCCAGAGAAATGCTTTTTTGGTGTATCATCTGGGAAGTTCCTGGAGCGCATCGTGGACCGAACCGGGATCCAGGCCAGCCCTGCACAGGTCAAGGCCCTAATAGAAATGAAGGAGCCCCAGACACATAAAGACGTTCAAGTCTTGACGGGAAGAGTGGTTGCACTTAGCAGATTCATTTCACGACTCACAGACCGGTGCAGAACATTCTTTCAAGCAATCAAGACAAATAAGGGAGAAATATGGGGTCCTGAGCAGTCTGAAGCCTTGGCAAGGTTAAAAGAGTACATGACCATGCCCCCGATCCTATCCACACCAATTACCGATGAATTCTTGCATCTGTACTTAGTAGTATCCACTGTGTCGACCAGCGCAGCCCTCATCAGATAGGATGGGAACCTTCAAATGCCAGTATTCTATACCAACAAATCCTTGGCTGAGGCAGAGACCAGATACAGCAGGCAAGAAAAACTGGTTCTGTCACTAGTTAATGCCAAGAGACAACTAAAGCATTACTTTGAAGCTCACCCGATCATTGTCCCGAAAGCAACACCCCTACGACTTATTATGTCAAAGCCTGAACTCTCTGGTAGGATCTCCAAATGGGCCATCGGGTTGGGCATATACGACTTGACGTACATACCCCGGGTTTCCATCAAAGGACAGGCAGTGGCGGACTTTTTACTTGAAAGTGAAACTGAGGAGCCAGGCCACAAAATTGAACCTGACACCTGGAAGCTTTTTGTGGACGGATCGGTCAGCATTGCTGGGTAAGGAATTGGTTTGGAGATCTTGACGCCCGATGGGAAGCGCATTCATATGTCAGTACAACTACAATTCTCGGCCATGAACAACGAGGTTGAGTATGAAGCCGTCGTATCTGGCTTGAGGTTAGCCCGAAGCCTCCAAGTCCAGTCCCTAACAGTCCACATCGACTCTCAATTGGTCATTCGACAAATCAAAGGCAAGTACGAAGCAAAGGATTCGAAAATGGATTCTTATCGGGCACTTGTGTTAAGAGAAATAGAAAGTTTTCAAAAAATAACCTTCACACAGATCTCGAGGAGGGAGAATTCTGTAGCTGATCACCTAGCCGGTCAGGCGTCCTCAGCCGGAGAAAACCTGACCCGGGTTGCACTTGTGGACTTTGTAGTCTGGCCAAGTATTCAGGAGCCCGAGCAAGTAATGTTTTTCCCATGGGAGCCCAACTGGATGGATCCCCTGACGGATTACCTACGAAATGGAACTCTCCCAGAGAACAAAGCTGAAGCTCACAAGATCAGGAGGAATTCAGTCAGATACTCAATCATAAACGGGCAACTTTATCGAAAATCATTTTCAGGTCCTTATTTGAAATGCATTACGCCATTAGAATCAAGGGTAGTGATGCAGAAGATTCACAGTGGAGCTTGTGGAAACTACTCCGGGGGTAGATCCCTTGCCCATAAGATACTCTCCCAAGGATACTTCTGGCCCTACCTGTCGCGGGACGCCGAATAATACGTCCGAAGGTGCAAGCCATATCAGATGCACGGAGACGCTATCCATCGGCCACCTGAGTTCTTACACCCCACCATAGTACCACACCCATTCGCCCGATGGGGAATTGATATAGTGGGACCTCTCCCGAAGGCAATCCGATCAAATGCCTACGTCCTTTTGGCCACTGATTATTTCACCAAATGGGTGGAAGCGGAAGCCTATCCCACCGTCAAGGGTGGCCACGTCATCAAATTTATATGGACCCACATAATAT
This sequence comes from Cornus suecica, assembly GCA_963922005.1. Taxonomy (NCBI): domain Eukaryota; kingdom Viridiplantae; phylum Streptophyta; class Magnoliopsida; order Cornales; family Cornaceae; genus Cornus; species Cornus suecica. The sequence goes on along the minus strand of OY998246.1, from coordinate 37,423,887 downwards.
GCAGATTCGGGCTACCAAGGACTGTCATGATGGACAATGGGACGAATCTTGACAACAAAGAAGTGAGAGCATTATTTGCCAAACATGGTATCAACCAGAATACGTCTTCGGTCGGGTACCCGCAAGGGAACGGGCAGGCGGAAAGGACAAATTGAACCATATTCAACACCCTAGCCAAAAAACTTGAGGAAGCCAAAGGGGCCTGGCTAGAAAAACTACTTGAAGTGCTATGGTCATACAGAACGACTCCCAGGCAACCCACTGGGGAGACCCCCTTTGCCATGGCGTACGGTGTCGAGGCTGTGATCCCAACGGAAGTCAGGATTCCAACCCTCCGGAGCCAGGCCTGGGTTGAAGGACCAAATAATCAGCACTTGGCTCAAAATCTTGATCTGCTAGATGAAAGAAGGGAAGTCGTCGGGATAAGGTTGGCCGCCTACCAGTAGCGTGTCTGAAATTACTTTAATCAAAAAGTCAAAAGAAAAGAGTTCCATGTCGGAGACATGGTCCTTAGGCGATAAATCGGGCTCGTAGGCAAGCTCAGGGAGCCTTAGGAGGGCCCGTACACCATTATCGAAGTCATCGATCTCGGGGCATACCGCATTCGAAGAAATATCGATGGCTGAATGGAACCAAACTCCCAGAACGCCTCTCGCCTGAAGAGGTACTACCCTTAAAGGGTAAAATTTTGCTTTTAGTTTGATCTTTTTGTAAAAAGGCTATAGCACTTGATCAGTAAAAAAACATTTTTATGGTAAAATAACTTGTAAATATTTACTGAAACAAAATTTTGCAAAAATAAATCAAGTGTTGCATTGTCTATCGCATGGCCTGAAGTGCCCGAAGACACAACACAGATCCTAAAGAGATCACAAAATTTTGCAAAAAATAAACCAAGTGTTGCATTGTCTATCGCATGACCTGAAGTGCCCGAAAAACACAACACAAATCCTGAAGAGATCACAAAATTTTGAAAAAATAAATCAAGTGTTGCATTGTCTATCGCATGGCCTGAAGTGCTCGAAGACACAACTCAGATCCAAAAGAGATCACAAAATTTTGCGAAAAATAAACCAAGTGTTGCATTGTCTATCGCATGGCCTGAAGTGCCCGAAAGACACAACACTGATCCTGAAGATATCACAAAATTTTGCAAAAATAAATCAAGTATTGTATTGTCTATCGCATGGCCTGAAGTGCCCGAAGACACAACACAGATCCTAAAGAGATCACAAAATTTTGCAAAAAATAAACCAAGTGTTGCATTGTCTATCGCATGGCCTGAAGTGCCTGAAAGACACAACATAGATCCTGAAGAGATTACAAAATTTTACAAAAATAAATCAAGTGTTGCATTGTCTATCGCATGGCCTGAAGTGCCCGAAGATACAACACAGATCCTAAAGAGATCACAAATTTTACAAAAAATAAACCAAGTGTTGCATTATCTATCGCATGGCCTAAAGTGCCCGAAAGATACAACACTGATCCTGAAGAGATTACAAAAATTTGCAAAAAATAAACCAAGTATTGCATTGTCCATCACATGGCCTAAAGTGCTCGAAAGACACAATACTGATCCTGAAGAGATCACAAAATTTTGCTTATCAAAATAATAAAAACGTTGAAAAAGTCAACTAGACAAAAACCATGATATTTCATTAAAAAATGGGCCCCCGATGGCCAAGGCTTACAATATATTATACAAACAAAAACAAAATCCTAAGTATCAGTGCCAGTGCTTGCCTCATTGGAAGTTACAGGAACAATGGCCCCATCCGAAGCTAGAGGGTCAGGGTCGGACAAAATACTCATCCCCGGGAGAGGTTTGGTCAGGAACTCACAAAAACGAACATCATCTGGACCCCCAACCGGATCATCGTAAGGTGGAGCGATGCCCAAGTTCTCATCCAACTCTTCCACTGAGGCGAAATCCCTCTCCTCAACAGGTTTCTGCATATCATTGAAGCAGGACCTCCACCCGAATCCGATCTGGTACTAGGAGGTGTCACAAAAGCGTTTGTACATCTCATTACCACCCCGGTTACACATCTCCACGATCGACCTCTCCATTGCAAGGAGGTTCTCGGTCTCAGCATTCTCCTCCAGGAGTTTCGCCTTGGAAGCCCTCAGGCCCTCGCTCTCAGTCTCCAGGCTTGCATTCTCAGCTTTCAGGGACTCCGTTTCTGAAAATAGGGCCCGCCGTATCGCCTCCATCTCCTGGATCTGATCACGAGCATCCCGAAGTTATTGCTCTGCAGCGATTGCCCTTTGTGTCTGAACATCTAATTTCTCATTGGATATCAACAGTAAGGAAACAACCTTTTGCCTGGCATCTTCTTTCACCTTCAGGAGCTCGTTGGATTTACGGAACAGTTTATCGTCCTCCTCCATCTTCGCGTTGTAGGACTGAGTCAGATAAAGCATCTGCCAAAAGAACAAGTGTTAGCTTGATAAGCCGATTGATCCGTATATTGAAAAAGTAAAGTACTGCTGATGAGATAGTATTGGAAAAATACCTTCATGGCAATCTCTGGACCAATCAATGCCAGTTCTTCCCGATTGATCTATCTCAGTTTCTTTCTGTCCCCGGGAGTCCAGATCTGAGAACCCATTGCCCGAAGGGCGATGTCATTGTCAATATTCATGCCCCCTGACCAAAAAGCCCCCACCAGGGAGTGTTATATTTGGCGCCCAGGGGATGGGTCGCTCCTCCTCAGTTACAGCTCCAGTGTCCTCCACTGTGATTGGGACAACGCTGTTGACAGATGGGGCCTAACTGATTGGTCGGGAAGAATTTCCTCAGATCGGGGGTGTCGTGTCCCCGACAGATCAGTTTCTCCCTCAATCAATCAGGATTTAGGAACGGGAATGTTCCCTGAAGGAGGAGCGAAGGTCGCCCCAGCAGTATTAGATCCTGAAGGAGGGGGCGGAGTGACCTGAGTATTTCCCATCGGTGGAGTTGGAGTTACCGAGATGTTTTCCATCGGTGATGGAGGAGCAGGCACGGATGGGGGAGTTGAAGCACTTTGCGACCCCTGACCGCTTTGAACTTCACTCGGTGTTGGAGGGATCACTTGAGGGCCAGGTGCCCGTTTGTTCTTATTCTTAAGCACGACTTGAGGGATTCTCAACATTTCTGATGTGAGCGCCTGCAAATTAGAATTCGTCAGGAAAACACTACACATCCTCAGGGGTTGCCCCCAAATTTTTTATTTAAGTATGCCAAATCGGGACTTTATATATCTTGGAATTTTAAACTGGTCGGGAACTCCCAGAAACTCCAGCACATGATGACCCAACTTATCATCACACTGTTCACAGTAGCAGGACCCTTTGTGGTAAGATTTGAAGGAGGGGAACAAGGATCTGTCAAACTCGCTAGAGACTTTGAATCCTACTGAGCCAGGAAACCTCCAATTCCCGATCACTAAGATCATTCTTTCCTTCCACCCCTTATTGGACTTCTCGATGCCGTCACAAATCTTTCTCCCACTTAAGGGAAAAAGATTGTACCGACCCCTACAATCCTTCTGGTCCTGTATCTTGTAACAGAACAACAACTCAGCTAAACCTAAGTCAAGACCCAACTCCCGATTAATTATAAGGAGCATGGCCACGATCCTGAAGAAGTTAGGCCCTACCTGAAGCGGGGCCAGACCCAAAGTAGCTAAAGTGTAAAGGAAGAAAGGGTGGATCGGGAATTTGAGAACTTGAAGATGGAAGGCTGACAATAAAATCTGATGGTCCATAACCCCCTCACCCCTCCTAAAGTCATATCTTTTGGGGTAATTCTTAATGATAACCCCATCGGGTATCCCACATTTGACCCTTAGTCTTTTCAGTACTGTTTCTACCCTATGTGTAAGAGGGAGGGGGTCGGCATAAAATTGGTCTTCCGAACTCCCTGCAGCCGGATCCCCAACCGCTGCGACGTTCTGATTGACTTCTGGTGGACTAGACCCACTGTCCTAACCACCTCTACTGAGGGAGTACTAAGGGAAGCATCTGGGTCCACAGAAGAGGGGAGGCGGTCGCTACCCGACCGAGTGTCATCACTATCGGACATATTGAAATAGAAGTAGGAAAGCTAAAAGAAAAGCACTTACTCTAAGATGAATCCCAAAGTAGTTTTGGGCGCTTTCCTGGAAAAAAGAATGGATTCTAGCAATGATAAACGAGTAGCTCAAGTGCAGAGAGTTTTCTGAGAGTTATAAGTTTTGAAATGCAATGAACATTCGACATAGGCATTAGGTATTTATAGAAATTTTTGAAATGCTTGGAGGGCCGGGCACTCGGGAATCGAAGCATCATATCGTTTCACGTGCACCTCCTCAACCACCTTCTCACTAATCGAGGCCACCCGGACCGTGGGATTCGAATATTCGAAGGACGATACAACCGTCGCATTAATTGCATCAGCCATGTCACCCCGACAGGGGTGATGTGTCTTGCTCTTCACTCTATCTCCTTTCTAATGGGCCTGACCGATCGACGACCCGTCACAAAGAATCGGGCATGTGTAAGAGTGTTAATGTCCAAGCCCAATTAAGCCCATCAGGCATCAGACCCATCGGGCTGATAGCTCAATAAGATTTTTACAAGTCCAATTTCTAGGCCCATTTCATTTTTTTGTATTTCGTTGGCAAGTAGAATTAACGACATGACGGTGATGTAATCAAGAGGGTATTGCCCTAATAGGCCTAAGACCCGAAAGGAAAATGTATATAAGGAAAATCAAGGGTTAATAAAGGCATGTTTTTAGTGTTGTGCAAATTGAAGCATTTACAGTTGGGGAGAAGAGATACTATGGGAGCTGTTACATAGGGAAGGGTCAACCATACACACACAATCCATATAGGGTGAATATAGGAAAATGAAATGAGGGCAAGCCAAGTAGCATAGCCTTTAGAAGGAAAAAATATATATGTCACTTTATGTGCTTGTTTGGTAGAGGGAGTGATGCCCTTTTTTTGGGTTTGGTTTGAAAATTGTGCACCACTCCATGTTTGGCAAACATGGTTTTGGAGCAATATTGTTTGAATAGTGTCAAACCATTGAACCCAAATTCATCAATTTTCACACCATCTCAATAGATGGTTTGGTTGGAGTTTAGTTGGTTTTTTCACACCAAAACTATTCTTTAACCCAAACCAATTCAATTTGGTGTATCATTATTTAACCCAAACCAATTCATTTATAATATTATATATATATTCGAAAAATAAAATATTTATGAAAAAATAAAATATTTCAAAAAAATCAAACGAAAAAATATATTTCATAAAAAATAAAATATTTCGGGAAAACAAATATTTCTAGAAAAAATAAAATATAATAAAAATATATTTATTATTTTTTTAAAATATACAAATTATATGTATTTTTACTGAAATCTTTTATTTTTTCAAAATATTTTATTTTTTTGAAATATCTTATATAAAATATTTTATCTATAAATATTTCGAAAAATTAAATATTTTGAAAAAATTAAATATTTATATATTTTATTTTTTAAAACATATATATTTACAAAATGTTATTTTAAATAAATAAAATGTCAAAATATTCCAAGTTACCAAATAAGATTGGTTTCAGAATTTCAGCTCATACCAACTCTACCAAACATGGTTTGGTTTTTCAGTTTTACTTTTTCTCATACCAAAACCATATGCACCAAACATTGTTTTAGTTCAGAATAAAACCACACTAACTCTGACCAACCCAACTCCAACCAAACCAAAACCAAAAACCAACACCACACCGTCTACCAAACAAGCACTATATATATATATATATATATATATATATATATATATATATATATATAATGGAGCAGTGACACTTGCACAGATTTAGTAGGCGGAATCGCTTGCCCTACAAGATAATATCCATTTGATGCATAAATATGGGACTCAGTCATATTTCTCTTCATCCATCTAATCGTTGTTGTCTATTCGATGTTCCTATTCTGCCAAATTATTCGGTGCAACTAATATTTTTATGTATAATGATATTCAAATGAGAGAATAATAATAATATTTTTATGTATAATTATATTTCTCAAGTACATGCCTTAGTTATTTGGGGACCATGAGTATGCCCTATTAACCCATGAGCCATCTTTTAGAAATAGTGATGGTGAAAGGTTTGGAGGTACCCTTTTTTGGGTTCAACTAGGCAAAGGTCTACTTGAGGATTCCTTCCCACTAAAGATGTGACTTTTGGCACCCTCTCCACCCCTAAAAGAGGGGGATTCCAAAATTATACAACGTATTTTGAACAAGCTCAAAACCTTCACTAAAGCATTTATAGCAATCTAAGTGGTACAAAGTGGATGTAGGGTTTAAATAGGTGCCTCAAGTGAACCATTAAGTGTCCTTTTTCATGATTGTCATTTTGAAGTGGAATTTCCAATTAAAAAGGGTTAGGGCCTTACATCACTACCATGGTCACAAGTCGGAATGCGCCACGTGTCAATCAAATAATGGCTACATAGGGTATGACACCCAAAGTGTGTAAACATGGAGGCTATATAAATCTTCAGATTCCCCTTTAATATTTCATCTTAAGCATTGATGTTTTAGCCTAAATACATTGAAAACATTTAATGTTCCAAATTACCTATAGATGGAAAGATTTGTATTGTTTTGATCATGCAAAATCAAGGCATGTTGGGCACATTTATTCACTCAAAACTTGTTCCAAAATCATCAATAATTAAAAAATTGTGTATATACTGACAAATGTTAATTGTATGTATTTCTGCACCTTCAATTATGAAAGTTTTCAGGTTAGGATAAAAATAAATAAATTTAACAATTAAATTAATTAAAATCAATTGAGCACATATTAAGAGAAGTGGGTAAAGAGGGATGCCACTCACCTACAAGAGGGATGCCACCCACCTACAATTTATGTTTGGTAGTCTGGAAAATATGGTTCAAAGGTATGTTCTGGCAGAGGAGTGTGTGTGTGTTATATAAATGGTTGTAGCTGAATGTGAGATGAGCCAATCATTGGGTCCACACAATAAATACAAAAGAAAATAAATAATTATGAGAGAGGGTTGGCTAAGAGTTGGCAAATGAGTACCCTCTCTCTCTCTCTCTCTATCTCACTCTAATTTATGACTTGAAAGACCAGTCACTGGTTAATAGGGCTGGGGTTTTTAGGCTTTTCCTTCTTTTTATAGGGATAATATATTGGGGGTATAGTTATAGTATACTACTTTAGGCCCAATCATTCATTGGCTATAATAAAAGGTTCAAATCTATTCACAACTTTGCGGCTTCTTTGGCACTTTGAGGCCGGCCTATCTCTAGTGCAGCCCACAAAAGAATGAAATGATACTGCAGCTGCTTATATAGACTGGCTCAGCAGAGAAGAGTGTGTTATTTAAATAGTTAGGATTTGACTTACATTTACCAATAATTTGAATCCAATAGGTTTGGTCAAGTTAGCCCTATTAGTGGTGTCTTTATAGATAGAGTTACGCAATATTAATACTCGTCCGATATTTATTTTTAAAATTAATATTGTTTGAGTCCATAACACCATTACCGCAACCGCAACTAAAACCGCGAACCATGGTGGTGAGTACAATGCCTTCTGTACATAAATACTACGTTAGTATCCCACCCAATTACAACAGCAAGTATACACCACAATTTCTCATAAAGAACATAGTTAGAGTTGTCAAATCATGTAAATGGGAAAAATAAGCTAATTCATAGTCACCCTTAAACATGCCTTAAGGGTGAAAAAACGGGCTAGATGACAGGTCAAGCCCGAAAAACATCAATTTCAATATGCATAGAATCCTACCACCCAAGAATATTACTATCAACATTTCAAGATGCAATCAATATTAAGAGTGTGAAATGGGCTGGATGAGATGGGCCAGCCCAATCACTTTCACTGCATACATTCAAAGTCATGTTTCAAATTCTACTACAAAGAAGCATTTCATTTGGACCAGCAGCAAGCTTCTAAGAGCATATCAGGGTGCACAAGTCCTTGATCCTTGCTTGTGACATGTCTGTGTAAGGGAAAACTTTGAACTTGTCGGTACCAGTACATGTCAAAGTCAGACGACCAACGGTTACCTTGCTCTGCACATACCATTATACTAGAATTAGCATACACAATATTCAAATGCATTACACATCTAAATCCACAACAATGTGTATCAGTACAGTGCTACTCATATATATATGAGACAAGTACTTGTCCAGAGAATTGCAACTAAAGAAAATGTTAATAAAAACAAAAAGGACAGAATTAATACAGAATATAGCCTACTCAGTGCAGCTAAACAACACAACTACTGTATACTTGCAAACCAAAATAGAAGAAACAAAAGAGGTTGGTACTCTTTGCTATCCAGTTGGTTAATTACATGTCAATCTGTGTAATAAAAGGTTTTAATTATAAATTTCTATTTTCTGTCATTTCTATATCTTTTCCATGGTCATTTTAGCTACTAAATGTAGCATATAGCAATTTTCCTTAAGAACAATCAAATCAGGGGCTTCCTTCACCAATCCTGCTGTTAAGCGAGGACAGAAATATATACTTCAGTCAATGTCAAACGGTTGAAGCTACCATTGGAAGCATATACTTAAACATTTGAAGCTACCGTTGTATTGACAAAAATTAGAAAACCTTTACAAAGAACAATCAGGTGGAAGTTCCTTTTATTTTGTTTTCTCATCAGACTTCTTTCAGGATCACCTTTTTTCCTTATACTTTCTGTCAAAACAAACAGATATATATTTTTTATGAGATATCAAGTTTAAGTGTCAAATCAATACTTTACCTCACAATGCATTGGTTTGTCATTGCAGCTCCAACATTTGTTGGGAACACAGTCGATATATTGACACCAATGACAGTATTTGCTCACATTTAGGCCATGTAGAACAGCTATAAGAGCAGCTGCAAAACTGCACATAGAAGAGGACACTGTAAGGGACAAACTGATAAATAACAGAAAGATTGTCGTGTCAACATAACGTGAACTCACATCAGACTGAAGAGAACAAGAGAAACACTTCTGATCAAAGGCCTATCCAGCTTCTGGCTCAGTTTGACTTTGGGGGAATCTTCGACATCATAATCGAACAAACCTCCTTTCTTTTTACCCATTTGCCCAAGCTGAGGACTGAACAGGAGTACAAATCCAAGAAGGAACCCTGATATAAATCCTCCGATATTTGAAAAATTGTTGATATATGGAAGCAGACCGAGGGCAAGATTGATTGTGAAGATAAAGGAAAAAACCAGAAGAGCTGAAAACTGCATCAAGCAAAGGAGTTATTAAAAGAAAAGTTATAAAGCATGCCAAATGGAGGAGAGAAATCTGAGGACAGCAAAGGATGACTGACCTTTTTGCTATAAAAGTTCCAGTATTGGATTAGGCCTGAAAGCATGGCTCCAAGCAAACCAAATAGAGCACCAGAGGAGGCAACTGACGGTCGGTCTTGGACAAATAGTGCAGCCACCAAACTACCGACAACAGCAGAGAGTATGTAGATAAGTCCTATCCTTACTGCAAACAGAGAATTAAAAACCAGAATGTAAACAATTGTCCTAACAGAAATAGAGATCTGCCATTTATAAATTTTAAAATAAAATTAAAAAGGAGATAAAAATATTACAGGGTCCGAACTCTTGCTCCAAGTGAACTCCAACAAAAATAATGCTGGAGAGGTTGACAAGGAGGTGGAGAACCCCAGCATGCAACCACGGGCATGTGAAAACACGCCAAGTTTGGTGATATTTTGTCAAGAATGATTTTCGAAGAGCCCCCATTTGATCTAGCCTGCAACATCAATAATAAATCAACAACTAGTGGCAACCAAAACATGTAGAATTTAGAACATCAAAACAAGGAATAAAAAGGCTGCCAAAGTTTTAGGGTGTTAACTGATTGAAATATTTTCAACACAATAAATTCTGTACTAAACTCAACAGATAACAGACAATATCTTTCAAATTACAGTATAAAACTGACAGGATTCTGCAAAAATAAACATAAAAAACTGAATTATTCAAGGTGCCAAGAATTTGTAATATTACAACCTGCGGGTTGGCTACGGAATCGGAAAAGTCAGTTATAAAGTTAGATAATATTGGAAACTCTCTTAGGCCAAACAAAGCCTTTACCAATAGCTTACAACTGGACTGATGGTCGTGGTAAGTTGGAGAATACAGGTGCTGACTCCTGAGAGAAGAATTAGAAGAAATCATCTAACAAGAGCATTTTATTTTACAAGAAATCATTCCTTTTCAGGGCATATTATTGTATATGTCAGTTCATTAGAAAAATCAATGCAGCAGCTAAGGCTTTTTCACAGGTTGTATCAAATAAGTTTCCACTAACACGAAATAGAAGGAAACACACACTGTAGTTTTTCCAGGAGATTTTCTAATCTGCATATCCGGAGCCTACAGGAAGTACAGAATCAGTTGAATGTCGTAGGCTACTAGGCCGACAGCCAAATCTATATCATTAGCTCTGTCTGGTCATGATCATGAAGGAAAATGAAAATGATGAAATATGACTCAATCCACTTGAAAGGAAACTAAACAATTCAAAGATTCCGTTAACAAATTTGAATCCTACAGGCTGATTCAAACTATATATAAATTTTAATAAGTAGTGCGAAGGGATCCAAATTTTCTTCCCTTTTCCACACACTTGGAAATGAGAAGGATATAGAAAAAAGAAAAGAGAAGGGGGAAAAACAGATGAACTAAAAGAAAACAAATTAGAATTAGAAGATATGGGTTTTTGGACATAAGCTGTAACCGAAAAAACACACAATCAAATGATTTTTCCTCAGTTTTTCCCAACAACGAATTGAAAAAAAAATAAAACAATAAAATTGAACTAACATTCACGAAATAACAACGAAACAACTAACCGAAAGCATTCATCATACATAATGTTTAGAAATTTTGTGACCAAACCATGCACTTTCTCAAATAGTAATCAAAGAAGCTTTAACTGAAGAAAAGTAATGTGGGTAAACTGATAGCAACAAATGAATACGAAATCCTCACATAAACAAGAACCACAAAAGAAGACTACTTTTATTTAGGTTCTCTCATTTATTGGAACATTAGCCAACAAGAATCTCCCCTGTAACAAGCCCTAATTTTATATCACAGATACAAATTTTTGTTTTTTTTAAAAAATCTATGTTCCTTTCTCCTCTATTTCCTAAGCAACCAAACCCCTCTAATTTTACATCAAAATAGGCAAATTAGAATTTATTTTCTTTACTTCCCTCAATACCGTATAAAATGCAATAAACTCACCCCAAATTTCATGCCAAGTTAAACAAAATCCATACAAACAGAGGAAAAATGCAAGAGCCAAAGTGAAATATTAAGAGACTTAAACATCAAATTGTAAGAGCAAGTACACCAAACCCAGATACAGAAATCAGAAACAAAGATACAGTGAAATCACACAGTTGCAACACTATAAGCATACTGAAATATCCAATTATAAGAAAAAGTAAACTAAACCCAGATTGAAAATTCAAGAAAAGAAGATACAGCCCACTTATCAAAGTGAACTATCAAGAAGTAAACTAAACGCAGATTAAGAAATCAGGAAAACAAGATACAGTGAAATCACACAATTGCAACACAATTAGCATACTGAAATATCAAATTATAAGAACAAGTACACCAAACCCAGATCGGAAAATCAAGAAAAGAAGAAAATCCATTTTTCCTCCAGCTTTCTCACCAACCAAACAGAGGGAAAATGCAAGTAACCCAGATTACAAATCTTACAGCTTCAACACACTTACAAGAACAAGTGAACGAAACGAAACCCAGATGGAGAAATCAAGAAATTAAGTGAAAAATTGAAATCCCCCAGATGTTGCAATCACATAACAAGAACAAGTAAACGAAACCCAGATGGAGAAATCAAGAAATTAAGTAAGAAATTGAAATCACCCAGATGTTGCAATCAAAGAACAAGAACAAGTAAATCAAACCCAGATGTTGAAATCAAGAAGATTAGAGAAAGTTGAAATCACCCAGTTGAAATCAAAGTGAAAAATTAAAGGAAATGAGGAAGAGAAGAGAAGAGAGACTGACGCAGAAGCAGAGGGACCGAGAAGGGGGTTCTCTGCGAGAGGCTGAAAGGACAAGCGTCCGAGGGGGCTGAGAGCGCAGTCGCCGTGAGAGTTTTGCCAGCAATCGTTGACGATCATGGTGGCGGCAAAAGCGAGCAGGTGGAGCATGACGAAGAGAGAGATGACCCAAGTGCTCTCTCTCTTCTGCGAGAGTGGTCCGAAGAAGGGAACCCTCTGGTCTTTGGCGGGTTCTTTGAGAGAATCGTCCGCCAAATCGGTGGAGGTGGAGAAGCGTGGCGGTAGAGGCTTGATTTCGATCTGGGTCTGGTTTTTGGGGGTCGCCGCCATTGATTTTGCAACAGAAATACCAGTATGTGTGTATGTGTGTGTGTTGAGAGAGAGGGAGAGAGAGTTGTGATGGAATGAAGCTGGGGCTTTGAGGTATATAATTGTATCTAGTGAGAGAAAGTGCGTCTCTCTTTAGAACAGCTGGACTTGGCGGATATATATTTCTCTCTCTAGGAACAGTTGGATTTGGCGGGAATTCTGTTATCGTCTTCCCTACTAGTACTATTTAGTACTGAATGTGAATGTGAGTATAACTTCTGAATGGAGGAAGGATCAATATACATATATATATAGATATATATATATAGATATATATTTGAAGCATAAGTTGAGATGCCACACCTCATAGCTGTTAAAATTTTGATTTTATATATGGTCATTTGAGCTGACAAAATGAGACACGACACAGAACACGACATGAATTAAAAGAGTTATGGTTAATCATAAAATGGTTGAAGTTATAGAAGAGTCGACCTTAACACGACACGTTTGACACGATTATATTTATTTTTATTTTTTTCTCTTCTCTAATTGGTCATGGGTTGAAATATATCAATAAGTTATTACTGGATCATGTCAAATTTAATTTAATTTTGCTGATAATAGATTAAATAGTTCGTTTTGTGTTGGATTGTGTCAAATTAATATATAATAATAAATAGGCTAAATGGATTATATGGTCGACACGGATAACCAGTGGGTTGGGTTAAGGTTGAACATATTTGACACATATATTAATCAAGTCTTTTTCGACACGATCTCAACTCAACACGAACATGACCCACCGACACGAATTGTCAGCCCTAATGGTCATATGGGATCTTGCTATTCTACTATGTCAACACTCTAATTAGGTTGTGAATTTTTGTTTTCAATAAAATTAGAGTAAATATGTAGAATCTTTAGTAGAATTATAAAATCATAATATATATTTTTTATTTTATGTTATTCACTATCTTATCTCAATTTTAATACTCTTTTTGTCCCAATTTAGTTGTCCACGTTTGATTTTTCAAGATTTTTTTTGATATTTTGTATTTTCCATTTTGCCCTTTGATAATGTAGTATATTTGTAGTTTTTAGTAGGGTCCATTCCTTTTTTAAGTTAATGAAGAAGGATAATTTGGGAAAGTATATGATAATATTGTATTGGGATTATAAACTGGATAACTAATTTTGGACAAGTAAATTAGACAAAGTGGACAACTAAATTGGGATGGAGGGAGTATTTCTTTTGCATTTTTCATTTCATCATGTCCAAAATCTCTCTTCAATAAACTCCTTTGAGGCACTAATTGTTGTTAACTTTTTCGAAGCCCTAATTTGTTTAGGAATAGTCATTAAGTTACAAAGAATTGATATTGATTACTTGCAAACCCCCTACCAAGGGATGACAACGAGACGAGTTTGGCCAATACCATTCCATCTAAAAATTACTAATACCAAATTCATCTCAAATTCGTGAAAAGTTGTAATCGATAATACCATTATCACCCCGTCGGTATAAACGGATTCCATCAAGTTACCATCAGTTCTACTAAACTATTTTTAATAAATTGCAAGCACATTTGCTTTACTAAATTATAAACATCGTTGTTGAATAAAATATCATTAAGATGAAAACAATTAAAGTCATTCTTGAGAAACAATGGACAAGCTAATTATGCACGAAAAGTTTGAAAGAAAAAAAGAAACAAAGTCCCACAAACTGGTTGTTTCATCACTATTTATACACAAATTCAGCATCTAGCAACAAAATCCCAAAATCCGGAAACAAACAAATTCAGCGAAATCCAGTAGCAAAATCCACAACAAGTAGAAGCAATAAAATGTGTTATTCCCACACTATGATCAATATTCTTATTATCCATAAATGTTGCACCCAATTCAAATTAGTAAATTCCAAGTCCAACTAAAACAACAGTATATTAACATAATAATGATGCAAAATTTTCAACCACCCAAGATCAATAACGAACAAACTAAAATCATTATTTTGACTACTTAACATATAAATAGAGCAGATGATCAGAATCATAATAAATTGTACAGAACAAAAGACGCACATACACACACACACATATATATATATGTATATATATATGCGTGTCCATAACTGTGTAAAAGATGTCGACAAAAATGAGTATAGTTCCCACAATATATAAAAACATTTGTGAAGAAATAAGCATATGAGAGTTCAAATGAAACGCTTCAGTACCAAGAACAATTAAGAAATAATTAACTTATTTTGATTGTTAATAAAATATTTTTATTATAATATTTTTTTAGTGGACATTTATTCTTATTAGATGCTTTTAGAATAATTATTTTAAAATCTAAACAAATTTATCAATATATTTTATCTTATCTCACACTTTGAATTTTTTATAAAACGTGTGATTATATATTATTGTGTCTTACTTAGGCATATAGAATTTTGTAGTGACATGGGGTCTAACTAAAAATAAAAACAATAAAAAGGTCGGGTTCAAGTCAGGTTACTAACGAGTTTGCAGAAAACCCGAAACCGATCTAAACTCGCTTCGCGTTTTAATTTTTGATATCAAATCCGCCCCAAACTCGTTCATAAGTTTACCAAACTCGCCCCATTCGAATTGGACCGGGTCGGAGCATTTTGCCGTCCATACCCCCACCCCCATTTTAATATGCATGATGATTGCAATTTTGAGTGAACATAAGGATGGGTTTGATGTTGGTTTCAATTTTGTTTGATCTTAATTTATTAAAGGATTAACTTTAGAAAATTCATACTATTGAATTTAATTAACTAACCCCTCTTATCTTCGGATTGTTCCTTATATTTTTCAATTTTATTATCTTACCCCCTCAACCTCACATCTTAGGCAAAATAGTTAGGGTTAATTTTACTTACACACCTTGAAATTTGCTTTATTTTCAATTAGAATCCCTTAGGTATGAAAAACTTCATTCAGACACTTTATTTTTTTGATGCACATCATGTACACCCCATAATGTCACTTAATACTTAAATTATCCTCGATGTTGAGATATGTGGTGTTTGGAAACAAGGACTCAATTTCTTTACTACCCTCAAATTTTATTATTTTTATACAAAAATTTTCCACTTTTAAACATTATTATCTAATTATATAATAATTTAATTTTTCCCAATCAATACATCAAAGTCTCAAACACAAAAATAAAAAATTTAATTGGTAGTTAAATTTAAAAAATTATTTCGGAGTAAATTATAATTTTAAAAGTAGCAAAATAAATGAATGGATAATGGTAAAAGAATAATTTCTCTCCTCTTCCCTACAATACTTAGATTAAAGCCACATTTATCCAACATTTATATTAACATTAGCATAAAAAATGAATCATCTAGTTCAAAAAAATGGAAATTTTGGAATATATATATATATATATTTGAAAGGTGACTAACTCATACACACTATCTCCAATGAGGTTCTAACCCTTAACTTCCCATTTGGGATCAAGGGCAGATATCGCTTAACCATTTATTGTGTACACTTCTCAGAATTATTTATTTAATTCACGAATCTTTGACTAGATAATGGGAATTTGTGGGTATTCAATGACAAATTGTAAACATTTAAGCCTTTTTTTTTTTTTTGGGTTGTAGTGTGATCTCATTTTTATCATATTTCATCAGAGTGCTATCATGGTCATTGATGTCATCATATTGTATTGAATGCCCAGTAGAAGTAGTGTATGGAGACAAAGAAAGAGAAGATTGGAATGACCATTGAGTCCTTTACCAAGACGTGCAAGAATGCAATATTTTAGTGGTCATTTTAGTCAAAAGAAATTACATCCTACCATGGGTCCAGAAATTTGAACATAAAATTCATAAAATTAAAATAATAATTTTATGGGTCCGTTTGGATACCCTGTTTTTTGTTTTTGTTTTTTTACTGTTCACAAGACTTTAAAAAAAAAACACGTTTGGCAAACGCGTTTACTGTTCACTGTTTTTTCCCCAAGAAAACTGTTTTCTATGAATAGTGTGTAAAAGTGATGAAAACACCAAATACAACTTTTAGTTGTTTTTTGAGTTTTTTCACTATTTAGGTGGTAAAAACAATGAAAACACCAAATTCATAAAATACAATTTTCACCAAATAAAAGTGGTGAAAACACCTTCATCCAAACGTTTTTTTGTTTTTAATTTTTTCCTGAAAAAACAAAGACAAATACAAAAACAGTTTTTATATTTGAAGACAAAAAACAAATACAAAAAATAGGCTTTCCAAACGCACCCTATAAAAAACATTTAACCACTTATTCAAATTATATTCAATCACATCAACAGAAAATACAGAAAATACGAACATACCAATATTATTCATTTGAAAAAGCAATAAACTCAATTTCCGAGTTCCACATCCAAATAAAAGGATGAATTTTGGGATAAAAAAAAAACAAGAAAGGTCCAAATAAAAGGAGTCTGAGATGATAAATAAGTACAGAATGTGCCATATGTTTGTCTGAGATAAAATACGGAATATTCAAGTTTGGGATAGCAAAAAGAAAAGTTTCATTAATTGGATTGGACTATTTCCTACGTGTCAACGTAGATAAGTTGATACTGTCACTTACTAATGAAAGTAATAATGTTACACTTATTTAAATATAATTGAATATCCTATAAACTGATAAATAGGATATGTACTCGATAATAAAGTATCTATTGAATCATTGGATGTTTTTGTTGAAATTTTTAATTATATAATATATTAAAAATTATTTTGTGATTCTATGCTATAAATGCCAAAAAATTCACAACACAAGAATAAATTATTTATTTAGATTTTACTTCATTTATATACATCCTCTTTTTGGGCTTCGAGCCCATTAGGACAACACTATTTTGCTTACATTATTCCTTCTATCTCTCTTACATCACTATCTTTATTTTCAAGTAATTCTAGCTTGAAATGAGCCTTTATCTTCGGGCTTTCGGTGACTTTGTTGGGCTATCAGCCTGATGGGCCCGACGCCTGATAGGCCTCTATGGGTCTGGAGATTTCCACACTTACACGGGCCATCTTCTTGGTTGTGGGCTTTCGGGCAGTCAAGCCCATTACCAAGAAGGTAAAGTGTGGGAGGAAATATATATACATCGCCCCTGTCGGGGTGACATGGCAAGTTCATTAAATAGGACAGTTGTGCCATCATTAACATTTCAAATTTATGACTTAGGTGGCCTTGATTCGCGCGATGGGGTTGAGAAGACGACTTGATGCTTCGTTTCTTGTGCGCATGACTCTTTGCATCCTTCGGTGACCTTTATAAATACCCCAAGGTCCATTTGCGAAACACTTCTTGCATTTCAAAGCTCTTGGCTCTCAAAAACTCTCTGCAACTTGGTTTCTCCACTTGTTATTATTAGAATCTGCACCTCTTTCCCGGAAAACTCACGAAATCTCACCGGAATCCACCTTAGACTAAGTTCTTTCTTTCAACTCTCTTACCTTTCTGTCAATATGCCTGATAGTGATACTCGGTCGGGTAGTGATCGTTTCCTTTCTTCTGTCGATCCTAACGCCTCCCTTAATTCCCCATCGATAGAGGTGGTTAGGAGGGTCAGATCTAGTCCTCCTGAAGTCACCCAAACCGTTGATGTGGGTGGGGATTTGGCTGGAGGAAGATCGGGAGATCAATTCTATGCGAATCCCCTTCCCCATACACATAGGGTAGTTACTGTGTTGAAGAAATTAAGGGTTAAATGTAAGATACCCGATGGGGTGATAGTTAAGAATTATCAGTGTGATTTTAGGATAGGGGAGGGGGTTAGGAATGACCAGATCTTGCTGTCAGCTTTCCATTTTCAGGTTCTTCGTTTCCCGATCCACCCTTTCTTTCTCTATGTCCTGTCCACGTTAGGTCTGGCTCCACTTTAAGTGGGACCCAATTTCTTCAGGATCATGGCTATGGTCCTGATGATCAATGGGGAGATGGGCCTTGATCTGGGTCTTGCTGAGCTCTTGTTCTCTTATAAGATACATGACCAGAAGAACTAAGGGTCGGTACAATCTTTTTCCTTTAAGTGGGAGAAAGATGTGCGATGATAATGAGAAGTCCAATAAGGGGTGAAAAGAAAGGATGATCCTGGTGAGCGGGAATTAGAGGCTTCCCGACTCAGCCAGATTCGTAGTCCTTAGGGTGTTTAATCAATATCTATTCCATTTTTTCAAACCTTATCACAGAGGGTCATGCTATTGTGAATAGTGCAATGATAAGTTGGATCATCATGTGTTAGAGTTTTTGGGAGAGCCCGACCGGTTTAAAACTCCAAACTATATCTCATCCCGATTTGATATCCTTAAGTCTAAAATCTGGGGCTAACCCCTAAGGATGTGTGGCAATTAACTGACTGGTGCTAATTTGCAGGAACTAACATCAGAAGGAGAGAACACCATGTTGAGGATCCCGCCACCCGTTCTTAAGAAGAAGGCCAAATGAGTACCAGGCTCTTAAACCAACCCTTCGGTGCCACGGGATGCCCAAGTCAATCCGACTTCCCTGGGTACTCCAACTCCTCCCCTCGGGGTGGTTACTCCACCACCATCGGGAAGTCCTCCAGCAATTCCTCCTCTTTCTCCTTCTGAGGAGGGTACTACTAATTCGCATTTTATCCATTCTTCGAGGGGGATTCCCATTCCTGGATCCCGATCGGTTGAGGGAAGGGCCAATCTGATGGGCACATCACATCCCCGGTCTAAGGAAGATGTCCTTGACCGATCGGTTTGGCCCCGTCTAACCACGGCGTCATCGCAAAGCATAGTGGCGGAGTCCTGAGTTGCATCTGGGAGGGAGCAACCCGTCCCATGGGGACCAAAGATAAAACTTCTGAGTGGTGGCTTCTTGGTCGCGGGGAATGAGACCATTGATAATGATGTTGCTTTTCGAGAGATGGGTCTCCAGATCTCGACCCCGGCAGACGAAAAGAATCTGACACAGATCAATCGGGCAGAGTTAGCCTTGACCGGTCCAAAGATTGCCATGAAGGTACGTTTTTGACATTGCTGTTTCTCCAGTCACCCTTATTGTATTCCTGCATTTTATTCACTGATTTGGCTAACACTTGTGTTTTTTCCTCTTTGATTTTCTGGCAGATGCTCTACTTAACCCAAGCTTATAAATGCAAAGCTAGATGAGGACAATAGGTTTCTCAATAAATCTTCAGAGCTCCTGAGGTTGAAGGAAGAAGCAAGAAAAAAGGTGGCTTCCTTGCTATCGGTAGCTAATGATAAGTTGGAGTTCCAAGCCACACTGGCAATCGCTGCGGAGTAAAAGCTTCAGGCAGCCCAAGAGAAGATCAAGGAGATGGAGGCAGTTCGTTGGGTCCTGACTGCTGAAGTCATGAAGGCAGAGAATGAGAGCCTGATGGCCTCCAAGGAGAAGCTTATGGAGGAAAAGGTTAAAACTGAGAACCTTCTGGCAGTGGAGAGATCAATAGTGGAAATATGCCATCGAGGTAGCAATTAGATGTACAAGCGTCTCTGCGACACAGTCGAGTACCGGATCGGGTTCGGTTGGAGGACTTGCTTTCTGGACATTCAGAAACCTGTTGAGGAGAGGGACTTTGCCTCAGTGAAGGAGTTGGATGAGCCCCTAGGCATTGCTCCGCCGTATGACGATTCGGTCGGAGGTCAGGATGATGTTTTTTTTTGTGAGTTCTTGACCAAACCTCTTCCGGGGCCCACTCCTGATTCCGATCCCTCAGCGCAACCTGCTCCTATCCAAGTTTTGAACCCGGAAATTGCTCCTGGGACGTAGATAGTGAACTCTCTCGATCCTCAGAGGCTTCAGGGTTGTAAGACATAGGATTTTTCTTTTTGTAAGCCTTAGCCATCGGGGCCCATATTTTGAATGAAAATCATGGTTCATGTACAATTGATTTCTGCAATACTTAGATTATGCGAGAGACATGACAACACTTGGTCTATCTTTTTACAAAATTTTTGATCTCTTCTGGATCAATGTTGTGTCTTTCGGGCACTCGAGGCCATGCGAAAGACATGACAACAGTTGGTTTATCTTTTTGCAAATTTTTTGATCTCTTTTGGATCAGCGTTATGTCTTTCGGGCACTAAAGGCCATGCGAGAGACATAACAACACTTGGTTTACTTTTCACAAAATTTTTATCTCTTTTGGATCAACGTTATGTCTTTCGGGCACTTGAGGCCATGCGAGAGATATGACAACACTTGGTTTATCTTTTTGCAATTTTTTTGATCTTTTCTGGATCAACGTTATGTCTTTCGGGCACTTGAGGCCATGTGAGAGACACGACAACACTTGGTTAGTCATTTTATAAATTTTTTTGATCTCTTCTGAATCAGCGTTATGTCTTTCGGGCACTTGAGGCCATGCGAGAGACACGACAACACTTGGTTTATTTTTGCATCAGTAGTCATTTGTAAGCTATTTTTGCCAAGAAAAATAATTTTACTGATGTTTTTTTTTAATTGATCCGGCGTTGGGGATTTTTTACAAAAGTGAACAAAGTAAAAGTAAACTTGGTATGTTACGGGTAGTACCTCTTCAGGCGAGAGGCATTCTGGGAGTTCGGCTCCATTCTACCATCTTCATTCCTTCGAATGCGGTATGCTCCGCGCCCAATGACTTTGGTAATGGTGTACGGGCCCTCCCAAGGCTCATTGAGCTTGCCTACGAGTCCAATTTCTTACCTAAGGACCATGTCTCCGACCTGGAACTCTTTTCTTTTGACTTTTTGATTGAAATGGTTCTGGACACGTTGTTGGTAGGCGGCCAACCTGATCCTGGCTACCTCCCTTCTTTCATCTAGTAGATCAAGGTCGTGAGGCAGGTGTTGGTTAATTGGGCCTTCTACCTAGGCCTGGCTCCGGAGGGTTGGAACCCTGACCTCTGTGGGGATCACAGCCTCAGTGCCATACGCCATGGCAAAGGGGGTCTCCCTAGTGGGTTACCTGGGGGTTGTTCTGTATGACCAGAGCACTTCAGGTAGCTTCTCGAGCCAGGCCCCTTTGGTTTCCTTAACTTTTTTGGTTAGGGTGTCGAATATGGTTCGATTTGTCCTCTCATCCTGTCCATTCCCTTGTGGGTACCCGACGGAGGATGTATTTTGGTTGATACCATGCTCGACAAAGAACGTTTTCACCTCCTTGTTGTCTATATTTGTCTCGTAATCCATCATAATTGTCCTTGGTAGCCCGAATTTGCATATTATGTGACTCCAAATGAACTTGATGATGTGGCTACTCTTGATGGTTGGATAGGATTCAGCTTCCACCCATTTAGTGAAGTAATCAGTGGCTAGGAGGATAAATGAATTTGATCAAATTGCCTTTGGGAAGGGTCCTACAATATCCATTCCCCATTAGGCGATGGATAGCATCCCCGTGCATCTGGCATGACTTGCATCTCCGGATGTAATCCTCAGCGTCCCGTGACAGATAGGGCCAAAAGTATCCTTGGGAGAGTATTTTATGGGCAAGGGATCTTCCCCCGAAGTGGTTCCCGCAAGATCCAATGTGGATCTCCTGCATCACTGCTCTTGATTCTGAAGGCGTAATACACTTTAAATAAGGACCCAAGAAGGACTTCCGATAGAGTTTCCCGTTTATAACTGAATATCGGGCTGAATTCCTCCTGATCTTGTGAGTTTCAACTTTGTTCTCCGGGAGCGTCCCATGCCTTAGGTAATTTATTAGGGGATCCATCCAGCTGGGCTCCCATGGAATAAACGTCAGTTGTTCGGGTTCTTGAATACTTGATCTGGTTATAAAATCCACCAACATAACCCGGGTTAGGTCCTCTCCAGCTGAGGACGCCTGACCGGTTAGGTGGTCAGCTACAGAGTTTTCATTTCTCGGGATCTGAGTTAAGGTTATTTTTTGAAAGCTCTCTATTTCCTTCAACACAAGTGCCCGGTAAGACTCCATTTTAGGGTCTTTTGCCTCGTAGTCTCCTTTAATTTTTTGAATGACTAGCTGAGAGTCACTGTGCACTACTAGGGCCTGAATTTGGAGGTTTCGGGCTAATCTTAAGCCAGATACGATCGCTTCATATTCTGCCTCATTGTTAGTGGCTGGGAACTGTAGTTGCACTCATATGTGGAGGTGTGTCCCATCGGGTGTCTGGATCTCCAATCCGATTCCTAATCCGGTAGAACTGGCTGATCCGTCTCCAAGTGTCTGGCTCAGTCTGCTGGTCGGGTTTTTCAGTTTCATCTTCAAGTAAGAAATTTTCCATCGCCTGTCCCTTGATGGAAACTCGGGTTATGTAAGTTATGTCATATATACCCAACTTGATGGCACATTTGGAGATTCTGCCCAAAAGGTCAGGTTTTGACATAATAACCCGGATAGGTGTGGAGGTCGGGACAATGATTGGATGAGCCTCAAAGTAATGCCTCAGTCATCTTTTGGCATTTACCAGTGATAGAACCAGCTTTTCTTGCTTGCTGTATAGGGTTTCCGCTTCAGCCAAGGATTTACTGGTGTAGAAATGTGCATCTGCAGGTTCCCATCCTCTCTGATTAGGGTTGCACTAGTTGAGACAAAGGATATTGCTAGATAAAGATGTAAGAATTCATCGGGATCTGGTGTGGTTTTGATCGGGGGTCTGGTCATGCACTCCTTTAACTTTGCTAGGGCTTCAGATTGCTCAGGATCCCAAACTTTTCCCTTTTTTGCCTTGATCGCCTAAAAGAATGGTCTACATCGATCGATGAGTCTTGAAATGAACCTACTAAAGGAAACCACTCTTCCAGATAGGACTTCAACATCTTTATGTGTTCGGAGATCCTTTATTTCCATCAGGGCCTTGACTTGTGTCGGGCTAGCTTGGATCCCCGTCCGATCCACGATATGTCCTAGGAATTGTCCGGATGACACGCCAAATGAGCATTTATCCAGGTTGAGCTTCATGCCATGCCTCCTGAGGGTGCCAAATACTTGGTGTAGATGTGCAAGATGATCTTCCTTTCCTCTACTCTTGACCACAGTGTCATCAATGTAAGCTTCAATCACTGTACCCATCATTCCCTTAAAGATCTTGTTGACCAATCTCTGAAAAGTGGCACCTGCATTTTTCAGACTGAAGGGCATAACCTTAAAGTAGTAAGTACCTGTTTTAGTAATAAATGATGTATTTTCCTCGTCCGTCGAGTTCATTCTTATCTAATTGTATCCCGAATAAGTGTCTAGGAAAGTTAGACGTTCGTAGCCAGCGGTAACGTCCACCATCTGGTTAATCTTTGGTAGTGGAAAGCTATCCTTCGGTCATGCCTTGTTCAGGTTAGTAAAATCAACACAAACCCTCCACTTACCATTCTTTTTCTGGATGACTACTACGTTGGCGAGCCATTTGGGATACTTTACTTCCTTGATAAAACTAGCATGGAGCAATTTGGACACTTCATCCGCTATGATCTGGTTTCGGTGTGCTCCCATGCGCCTTTGTTTTTGCCTGATTGGTCTCACGTTTGGGTCGACGTGTAATGAGTGCTAAGCAAAAATGGGATCAATACCTGGCATGTCTGTATGTTCCTATACGAAGACATCGGAGTTGTCCTGCAATAACTGAGTTAGTTCTTTCAATTCATAGTCGATGAGATTCGTACCTACAAAAGTAACTTTTTCTGGGCTGTCGGGTATTATAGAGATTGGCTGTAACGGCCCGACCAAGATCAGGGTACCCGGATCCTCCTCCTTTGATTTCTATTTGGGGCCTGGACTCTGATCCTTGGTATGGGACACCTTTGGGCCTTTTCCCTTCCTGATCTCCTTCATAGTGACTGCATAGAATTCCTTGGCAGCCACCTGGTCCCCCTTGATATCAATGATGGCCAAACCGTTCGGGCTTATGCATCTCATCATTTGGTGAAGGGTTGAAGGCACGCCCTGCATCCAGTGAATCTATCCCCTTCCCATGAGTAAATTATATGAAGGCTTCACATCCACTATAAAAAAATGTTTCAGTCAGGGTCCTTTGTGCAGCAGATACTGGCAGTTGGACTTCCCCGATCGGTTCGATTTGCTTTCTATCGAATCCTGCAATAGGATACCGGGAGGCCACAATCTCGTTCGGGTTGATTTCAAGCTTTTCAAAAGCCCACTTGGTAATGACGTTTGCATTGCTCCCGGGGTCGATCATGACTCTTTTAACAAGGCAGTTGGCCACCATCAATGTCATAACTAGAGGGTCATTATGTGGGATCTAGATACTTCGAAGGTCTGATGTAGAGAAAATAATTTGTGCTTCTCTTGTCATGTTGGGGACTTCATTGACTTCGTTGATTTTTCTCATTTTTTAAGGCTTTTCGCAACTGGCTCCGGCTAGATCCTTCCGTTTCTTTGGAGGTGGAACCACCAAGAATCATGTTGATGATCCTGTCTAGCTGTGCGGCTGCGGGGTTTCGAGGGGCGTTGGGAGATTGTTGATCGGCCCTCGGTCTGTCTTGTTGGATGTAGTCCCGGAGCTCACTGTGAAGCACCATTGCTTCCACCTGTCATCTAAGATTACGGCACTCATTTGTGATGAGCCTAAAATCACCGTGGAAAACATAATGTTTTGACTTGTCCCTTTGATCCAATGGTTGCCTAATGGGTGGGGGTTATTGGAAGATCCCTCTAGCCTTATTCTCTTGGTAGAGCTTGGCAAGGATGACCCTTAGAGGGGTCACTCTCTCTTTAAATCTGGGACTTTTGAAAGGGTTCGGGGCTGGAGGTTCTGAAGGAACTGAAGGTCCCGATGATGTTGGACGCTTTTGATTGGTTACCTGATCCTTTGATCAGGCTTCAACGCTGACCAAGGCCACTTTCTTCTGCCTGATGGTCTCCTCCTCTTCAATCCTCAAGTACCCTTGTGCTCTAGAGTTTAACTCCCCAATGCCCGATGGGGGGCATTTCACCAAAGACTGGTGGAACTTGGTCCCTGGAATAAGAGCCATCCGGAAGGCCTCAATAGTAGAGTGCTGGTCATAGTTATCAATAGAAGAAGACTCGATGTTGAATCAGGATAGGAAGCTCTTCAGGGATTCTCCTTTCTCCTGGATTATAGTAAAGAGGTAGGATATGGTCTTCTTTTGTCTCTTGTTCCCGTAGTACTGGGCAACAAAGAGCCTGGTCAACTATTGCCAG
Organism: Cornus suecica; assembly: GCA_963922005.1. Lineage (NCBI taxonomy): Eukaryota > Viridiplantae > Streptophyta > Magnoliopsida > Cornales > Cornaceae > Cornus > Cornus suecica. The sequence continues at coordinate 37,398,295 of OY998246.1, read as the reverse complement.
CTGCTGATGGATCGAGGTGGTTGGTTCCTGAACCATAGTAGAGCTGCATCAGCAAGACTTGTGGAGAATACCTTACAAATCAAGGACTCATTCTCAGCTATATGGTCATCTTTTAATGAATCTGATAGATATGCTCCTCGGGGTCCTTGCTGCCATCGTAATGGATAAACCGAGGCATGACAAACTTCTTCAGAAGAGGTTCCCGAGTTATCTCGGGGGTGAAGAGCAATTGTATCAACTCGGCTGACGCCTGGATGGCCAGATCATCGGTAGACTGGGTTCTCAAGTCTCTCAGGACTTTTCTTTTGAACTCGACCATCATTACTTGAAGCTTTTGGGGGGTCATGGCTTCGTTAGTGACAGGAGCCTTGCCTAAGCATTGGGAGGACTCAGCATGCTCTTTCAGCCTGGCGCCATCTTCCTGGTTTTGAGAGTGGTTGGGCACCACTGCCGGAGGGGCAGGCTGTTGTTGAGCCATCCTCGCCATGAGTTCCGTATTCCGCTTCTCAAGAGCTTGGCTACGTTCCTCAGGGGCTATCAGGCATTGCAGGATTTGCTCAATGGTTTGAGGACCTATTACATGGCTGTCCCTGGTGGTCAGAACGTCCACTTCCGAATGGGTGACCGACATGGTTATTTGGGAAGTAGTGGATCAGTGTGAACGGAGATTTAGAGGATGGCGAAGAATAGAAAAAACTCTCAGATCTGGAAGGTCAAGGCACCACCACAGATCTCCAGATTGAATAAAACAAACTCAGCTTAACGAGATGGGAAGAAGGAGATGATTTATAAATCCGGAAGAAAGAATTACAGATATGAAAAAATCAAGAACTCCAAGAACTTCCCACAAATGGCGCCAATGTGTAAATGCCAAAAAATACACAACACAAGAATGAATTGTTTATTTAGATTTTGCTTCCTTTATATATATCCCCTTTTTGCGCTTCGAGCCTATTAGAACAACATTATTTTGCTTACATCATTCCTTATATCTCTTTTACATCACTATCTTTATTTTTAAGTAATTTTAGCTTGAAATGGGCCTTTATCTTCAGGCTTTCGGTGACCTTGTTGGGCTATCAGCCTGATGGGCCCGACATTTGATGGGCTTGGAGATTTCCACACTTACATATCCACTATATTATATAAAATAAGATTGCAATGTGATTATTGATAATTAATGGATTGGGGTTATACTTGTCATCGTGGTCTAACTATCAAGTGTAGCAATCACTAGAGCTGACAAAATTGGACACGACACGGTAACACGACATGAACACGACCCCATTTAAAAGGGATAGGGTTGAGCATAAAAGGGTCGAGGCCTAAAAAGGGTCGACCCGAACACGACACAAAATTTTTCGTGTCGTGTTCAGGTCAAACTCGTGTAACCCGCTTGACACGATTAATTACACGAACACGTTTAAGAATTAAAATGGTAAATTATAATATTATGGAGGGATAAGTTGTCATTTAAGAAAACCCTAGAACCATCTTATATAATAATACAGGCGCGTTGAAGTCTTCTCTCCTCTCACACCCACTTCCCCTCTTTCCCTCCTATTAAGAGTCTCAACCACCACTTGGATGGGTAGGCCGGCATCGAATATTAGGGTCACGCTTGCTGTTGTGAGGATCTATCTTGGTTGGGGTTATGTGAGCAATCGATTTCTAGGTTGCTTTTATTTATTTGGTTAATTAAATATATGTATATATATATATATATATAAGTATATATATATATAAGTATATATATATATAAGTATGTGTGTGTGTTTTGGTTCTTTTTAAAATTAAAGTTTTGGGTTTCTTATGATTTTTTAGTTGTGTTGTGTGTGTGTTTTGGTTCTTTTGAAAAATAGAGTTTGGGTTGATTGATGTTAATGGAGTAGAGTTGGCTGTGTTATTGCAGTTGAAGAGACTAGGTGGTATGATGGTAAGGTATTTTCGCTCCATTGGCAACGTAATTTCCATTTTTTTGCCTGTTGTATGCCCATCTACTGGATAGGATGGTGCATGTCTCGAGCTCCATGGTCTCTCTCTCACTGCAATGACTTGCTCATTGCACTCCTTCAATCATGCCTATTTGGGATTTTGACTATCATAATTTATCCTTTAATCTTTAATGTGTATTGGGCTTATTTTCTCTTTTTTTTTTTATTTTTTATTTTATTTTTCTAATTTTGGGCCTGCTCTTTTCTCCTTTCTTGTATAATTATATATATTTTTAATACAAATTAATTGATTACTGAAAAAATTTAATTATTTTTATTTTTTAAATGGGTTAAAATTTTCGTGTCGGGTTGAACCCAACACGACCCAATTTTTTAAACGGGTTACACGGGTCCTGTCGTGTTACCAATTATTTAAATAGGTCATGTTAGTGTTTAATAACTCTGACACGATTAATAATTGTGTCGTGTTCGGGTCTAGCGATTTCGTATTCGTGTCATTTAGGGTTCGACCCTAACACGACCCGTTGACACGAATTGCAAGCTCTAGCAATCTCCGTTGGATTATAATTACTGATGGGGTCCAGGTGTGTACAAAATATGTGGTTAAAAATAACACCTTGAGGACGCTAGGTTTTACCCTACGTAAGCGCACATATCAATTGTAGAATAACAACGAATTGAGTAAGGGATATCGATCCTACAGAGACTAAGATTGTTCACTTTAACAGTTCAAAAATAATGAGTTATATTTTTGAAAAGTCGTTTGTTTTGGTGCTCGAAAATCAAATTATCTAAATTAACTAAATTATTTTAAAAAATAAAGTAAATTGGTTTGTGATTTAAGAGAGAGAGAAAACCAGGGTTTTCATCGCTCCACCACTAACCACATTACATAGTTCTATCAATGTAAAAATTGCAAGAGGGCGATCCATAAATTGTGAATCAGGTCGTACCGCAAATAGCTAAATATGACCCCAAAACGGAATACCATCAACCGGATTGCGACAACCCATCTCATGACTGAACTAATTAGTACATGCCAATTAAATTACTCTAATCTACTCCTAATGTATGAAAATAAACTAAAGCATGTCTATCCCAATTCGCTAAGGCATAACCCGTGTTAACCTAAGGCTTCAAGTTTTATTACCACCATTGTTTAGAAAATCATGAATTAAGCATTCGAGTTCAAGCCCATAGTGAACAGTCATGATTGTGTAAGATAAATATATTTATTTAGTCTAAGACAATAATCATAATAAATATACAAACTTGTGTCAAGAATAAAAACGGTCTCTTATATACTATAATCATCAAAGTATGGTCACAGCTTCCCCTCAATACAATTGAAACAAATAAAGAACTACATTACTTGGCTAGAATTTTGCTAGAAAACCCTAGATACCGAATTAGTTACTCCTGGTAGAAGGAGACTGTATCGTTGATGTAGAATCACCCTCCATGGTCTTCTTCTCTAGATCTCTAGGTCTTGAATGGATCCTCCTTGGAATGATAGATGAATCTCCAGAAATTATTCTGAAAATTGTATGAACGAAGCTCTCTAACTTTGATGTGAAGCCTTGTATTTATAACCAAAGGTGAGGGAAACCCTAACTTGTGTTAAACTCCAATTGAGAATATGATTCCCCATTGTTATGATTTCCTTCCAAACTGAGCCAAACCATTCAATATAATGTATAATATGTCCATATAGGTGTTTGGGTCGAACTCAAAGTCATCCGGGTCAAAATAGGATTTTGTCCCAGAATATGAAATTTCCACCTTTTTCTGCTGGACACCTCTCACTCTTTTGATCATATCTGGAGCTACACACATTGTATGGAGGCATCTAATAGCTTTTTGGAAAGTTGACTTCAAGATATTGTTGTTAGGCTCATGAATCACCCCATTTAGATCTGTTTTGACCGAGATATGGGCTCCCAAAGTTGACTGAAAATTTTGTTGAAATCACTGTAGTAAATCGCATCAAAGCCTTAGGCGTACTCTGAGAGTAGACTTGAGCATAAAAACTCACTTTGTGGCCACTTTTTGCTTCTGTAGGCATAAGCTTGAGCGTAGATTCTTTATGAAAACCATTTTTTTCCGGAATTGTGCCAAAATGACCGTCTTGATTCCACGAGACTTTTTGTTTTAGGTGACGGCTTCGAAAAATCGTTTTTTCCCCTCCAGGAAGCATTTTTGTCTTGAAAACACCTCTCGTACTCTCGTCTTGGATAAAAACGAACGTGTACTTAGTTAATTCACCAAAGTTAGCTCTATTTCTTCATTAATCTCCTGAAACATGCTTAAACACACAAACTGTCACGCCCCTAAATTCCAAAGACTCCCAAACTGGGACATCTGAGGAATCCGGGGTGTGATCCATACAAAGAGCGACTAACTAAGATCATAAATAATAATAAAACGAATGGAATATTATTAATAACAATAATTCCATACAAAACCAAGCGGAAACTAAACAAAATGATACACAAGACATATTGAGGTGCCGAAAAAATACATCTCTATAACGATACAAGGAAGGGATATGCCAACAGACTGGCTCCCAAGAAATACAACAACAGTCCTAATACAGGGGATAAGTAAATGAAAACAAAAAGAGAGCAACCCTACGTAAGGACGTCCCAATCCCGTAATGTCATATGTAACATTCTGGGCAAATCTAGAACCCGCAACGACGAAACAAAAGAAAGGTTCCGTTGCACCGCATGCAACCCATAGTTGAAACATTTCTTGCAAACTGGTGTTTGGAACACCAGGCTAAAAGAACGCCAGGGTGAGCTCATCAAAGCCCTATAGGAGAAAGGAATCGTAACTGTCACATCCTCCGACCGTCCAAGTCTAGTGTGAACCAACCCGTATACATGCATCTACCCTAGGTCGGTCAAACGTCCCACATGGCACTCACGCCAATACGAGACCCTAGAAACACATCCCTTTAGTCCCCTACCATGTTTCAATAAATAGGGCAACTAACACGTAGTGAAACCATAACATAACAACATATAATAAACACACCCCTATATATATATATTTATATATAAATATATATATATATAGACATATATCCAATACAAGTAATATAATATAGACCACCTCAGGAATCACTATGACTCGTACCCGCCAATCCAACATAAACAATCCACACAACACCTATCACCAAAACACGTGATAAACACTCCTATTCATAACACTCCAAGAAGGATAACAATCACACTTCCTAGATCACGAATATATCGAACTCCAAAACCTCCAATCAGTATCAAACCATACTACTAATCACCTCACATGTCACTCCCTACCATCCTTACACCCAATACAGGGGTGAAATAATCAATTCAACCTAAGGGAAGTCACAAAGGTTGCCGAAAACCAAAAGGAAGTGAAAGGGATTAAACAACCCACAAACCGACCACTTCAAGGTCACATGTTCGCTCAAGGCTAAATTGGTAATTTCAAGGGAAAAATGGACTTTCAAACTTTACCCCACCTATTTGGACATAGGTCAAACCATATAAACAAACGGAACCGAATTCAAGGCCACGACGCGAGAGATATAAATTTTTGAAAATAACATCAGACAACGCCGACCGAAATAGAAAGTTGGTTCACCAAGGGTAAAATAGTCATTTCAAATACAAATAAATGATTTCAAATTTTGTATCAAATATTTGGAAATAGGACAAGCCATAAAAACAAATGGAACCTAAATCGAAGGTGAGAGGCGAGAGATATGCATTTTTTAGAACGGTATCGGACAACGCCAACCAAAATAGAAAGTTGAATTACTCCATTTTCACCGAGGGTAAAACAATTATTTCAAGGGTAAAAATGACATTTCAAAGTTTATCTCAAATAGTTTGACACAGGATAGGCCATAGAAATAAACAAGACCTAATTCAAAGGTGCGAGGTGAGAGATATGAATTTTTGAAAATGGCATCAGACAACGCTGACCCAAATAGAAAGTTTAAGTACCCCTCTTTCACCAAGGGTAAAACAATCATTTTAGGGGTAAACTGGTCATTTCAAAGTATAAATACAAAGTTCGTACTTAGGACAACTCATAGAAGCAAACATGGCTCAATTTGGAGTTGTGAAGTGGGATAAATTGTTTTTTTAAAATCGGACTTCGCATGCCACTGCAGCAGCCCTGCACTGAAATTTCCGAAAATGCTGAAATTGTTTTTTAGTGTTTGGAAGCTGAGCCACTGTTTTTTTTTCAAGAAGTTTCAAAACATGCAAAATTTCATATTTTACTATATGGCTCCGTTTTTCGTGCCGTTGGTCCCGAAATATCATAAATATTTGAAAAGTGAGTTTTTCATTCGCGGATCACAAAAATAATCACCGAAATCTCCGAAAACGTGTAAAATGCAAACTTTGTACAAAAGTGATTCTCTAAATTTTCGTAAAATTATCCATCTATCTATCGATCTCTGTTTTAGTATACCCCCCGACTTTTAAAATGTCAATACCTTTTCAAAACAACTCAAAACCCTTTCAAAACTCAAAATTTTAGTCGGGATCACGGGGGTGAGCGAAAATGGGTTTTTCACTTAAAGACCGAATGGAATTAAATATACGTCTTATGAAAAATCCATTTTCATGAAAACAAACCGAAATACCAACGGAAAGACCAAAGCGAATTTGTAGACACTCAATGGAATAAGGGAATCAAGAAGCGAAAGTAAATGACAACTCTAAGGAAAAAGGTAAGTGGTTATACACAACGAAACTAATCCTAATCCAACCACACTTGCTCCACATACAACCCCATAAACCCTATAACGACTTAACCAAGAATGACCACACCTCCGATGACATCACAATCCTTAAGATCGCTAAAGGGAACCTAGTGGTCGTTGTCACGAGACCAACTAGTTTCAAATCAAAACCTCTTCCGATTCTTTCAACTCTCAATTTTACATTTGAAACCACATCACTTAGGTTTCTAATAAGATCAGATGACCATCACTACACAATCAACCAAGATCACAAACTTTCACCCGCCTTCTCAAAGGTCTTAACTCACATTCAACTCCATAGTCCACCACCGACTTTACTTATCACAAGAAAGCCATTAAAACAATTCATATCACCACCCTAAGGTATATAAGCACATATCAACAAGTATAAGCATTCATCTTACATTATACTTTAAAATAAGGCATACAAATTATATTCTCACATCCTCCAATTTCACTTGAGCATTTTAATAACATATGAATGAAATATCAAAATTCACAGTAAACATGCTCTTCAACCACATTGAATAATATTATGATCCACATGTAAAGATAAATCATATAATGGCAATATGACTCAACACATCTCATGGTACACCCGCTCAACCAATGAGACTCAATGCACAACCTAGTTGCGACCCGAAATCCGAAGACGGATGTACAAACCAGTTGCGACTTCTAATCCAAAGATGGATGCAACCTTTTTGCGACTTATAATCCAAAGAAAGATGCACAACCTAGTTGCGACTTATAATCCAACACAAATCTACTAACGCATAATTACACAAACGGATGTAGACCAACACCAATTGAATTCTCAATACAAAAGGTGAACACCATCCAACACAAATATGTATCTCATCATATTTATGAAAAACTTTAGCTAGAATGTCAACATGAATGTCATCAATTCCTTAACATGCTCTTAAATCACAATTAAAGCCATAATCAACAAAGATGCTTTCTCATGCACCATTCATGTCCAAAATCATTAAGTTGTCATTTAATGCACAAGGATAATATTTCCATTCATTTAACATGTTTTTATCTTAATTAAATCATTTAACTCACAAGGATACATTCTCATGCATAATTAATGTTCCAACTCATCAAATTTTCCTTTAATTCACAAGGATAACAATTTCATTCTTTTAAACATGCTATTAGTTCAATTAATGCAAGTTTCCCACAAATCACATCTCAAACATAACATCAATTCCGAAAATAGTAAATATCATTCACAAAAGTGAAACTAGATAGTCGTTCTAAGTTGAGATGCCGCGTTACACAAATCACATAGTATCCTCAAATGTGCTAACCAAAGGAGCGAGCCTAATCTCACTACCAAGGCTACATCCCTAACACCTATATACACATATGTATAATTATACTTACACATATACACAACTATACCCACATATATATACACATATATAGGCACACAAACATACTTTAATATTGAAAATCTCAAGAACAACCACCCACTAGCATGCATCATAGTCCTATCAATATCATCATCAAGTACTCCATACACAAGGGTTAATTTACATAAACATCTTCAAACCCTAACTTAACATTTTCAAAGATACACTTAGCAATTATATCTAAGGTTAGGAATCCTAGAATCAAATTCTCGCACCTACACAATCACAAGATGAGATAGTCAAGAAGTTTTCCCCTACCTCCATAAAGAGCATAACAAAACCACTAAGCAAGGCCAAAGAAACCCTAGCTCTTCCCCAACACCGAAATCAAAGGAGCAAATCGGTGGAAAGCTTCACCATAGCCTCCTAAGAATGAATTAAGACCCAATACAAGAAGAGTTCAAGAAACATGAAGTGGTTTGACAAGAAAACCCAAAAATAAGGTTTGAAAGGAAAACACACAAGGAGGGAAGAACACTTACCAATCATTGGCTCAAACCGAATACAAGAACACCATGATCAACTTTCATGTTGAAGGCCACATCAAACTCCAAACTTAGGATGATGAAATCAACCCATAAGTGAAGAAGAAGCAAGAGGGAAAAGAGGAGAGAAAATGGAGAGAAATAATGAAGTCTTGTAATGAAAGACTTGTGATGTGTAGAGATCCTTCACTCACACCTCTCACAATCCAATGACTAAGATTAAAGCTAGCAAATGAAGGCCTAATCCAAGGGCCACAAAGTAGTCTTGCAATGAAATACTAGATACACCACACACAAAATCCATTAATTTGCCAAATAAGGCCTTAACATCCAAGGGTTGAGATTAAAGATGGGAGATGAAATCTAATAGCTAGGAGTGAGACACTACATAAAAGTGGGAAATGATCAATTTCTTTTCAACTTAGAATTAATTACAAGAGTGCCATCATTCCTCTTAATTACCCTTCCACCCCTTTTCATCCTCTCTATTTACCACTATGCCACTCATACACAAACACAACCAAATTTCTAGAATTTTCCACTATCTATACACTTGGTGAAAATATTATAATGCCCCTAGATCATTATTTTCTAGAAATCATTTTTAACTATTTTCATTAATTACAAAATGAAAATACAACAAATAATGCACGTAAACACCAGTTAAATATGCTAAGCATAACAAGGATAAAATCAAATAAGTGCTACACCGGAACGTCGAAAATAAAATAAAGTGACATGTTCGGAAACGTAATACGATTGCCAAAGCTCCAATGAGAAAACGTTGCAATGAACCCACGTAGTCGCCAACGAACAATAAATCACGAAGCCGGGAATGAATGTTCACAAAGTCGTCTCGCTAAATCTGAAACTTAAACGCAAAAGTTTTTCACATACCAATATTACACAAGACGTCATGAATAAGTGACGTCACAATACGTTAACACTTGGAAAATAATTCCAGAAAGGAGAAAGGAAACGCGGGGCGTTACACAAATGACATAAAAATAGCAAATAATGAAATAAAAAGACATAACAAATGCAAAATAGAGTCTTAAAATTGACAATATTGAGCACCTATCACACCCCTAAACTTACATATTGCTAGTCCCTTAGCAATGAACTCAGGAAAACTTTTAAAACCTCTCTTGTGATGATTTTTTTTATTCTAACTACTCTACACTACTACCTTGATTTCGTAAGGGTCGACGATTACACTTAGCACGTGTAACCAGCCTTTTAAACCCCTCGACAACACCGAGTGGATGAGTGAAGTCTCGTGAGGGTTAACTATACTACTCACAACTTCTTCAATATTTGTAATCACGCATTCATGAGTTCACACACGCATCAACTAAGTCATGATATAATGTATAAGATAATATGGATGCAAATACTCCCACTCACTACCGAACAATAACTATCTCGAGCTTTGTGTCATGAATGGTCCCCACTAAAGTAAATGACTTCGTTACTCTCTACTTCCAATCTAGACAGCCTTCCGTATTTTGTGAACATTCTCCTATGGTATTTCAATCTTCCTTTTTCTACTTCATTGATCAAACTTTGCCATTTTTCTTTGAAAAACTTATTCCTTCCATCATTCCACTTTTCATCCATTTTTATCTTTCTAAGCTCCGAACTTTCTAGCGAGGATTTTTAGTCCCGACCAACTAGGCCCTAGCTTCTTTATTGGGATTTATGATCATTACTTTTCTCCCCTTTTACGTGAACAATGATATTGGTGATACCAAGACCCGGTTACTCAGATTGAAGAACTAGTTTTCACATTTTATTTTTCACAATATATTTTTTCCATTTCAACCATAACATCTCCTCTTTTATTATGCCAAAATTATTTTTTCAACTACATAGTTAAAGATTAACTATTTTCCCATCGTGAATGTGTGATTGTGCTTATATATCAAGATCGTTCTTCTCGGTTTCAATTTCACTAATTCACTCATCCATGTAAAACCACATCACTTCACTCAGCTCAATCTAATCATCACTCTTATGAATGGGAATATTACATCACATACTACTCATGCATCATATACACAACTCAATTAATTTGTAACGCAAAACATTCATGCGTGAAAACAAAGAATTTCTTTTTAAAAAAATTTCAAATTTTCAATTTTTTTTCAATCATTCCCAATACAATCTATACCTTCTCCCCAAACTTAAATTAAATCATGTCCTCATGGTTCACCATTATACTTATGAGAAATAATATAATTACTCTTGAAGCGCAGCTCCGGAATTTCCTCTCTTTAAGCTCAAGGAACTTAATACGAACATGTTTAGTATGATGTACTCTTATCCGAGCTATGTAAATTCGAACATCCTGATACGCACAATTTCGTATCCCCTCACACTCATTTCTTAATCGCGGATCTTCCCAAGTATACAACTTGTCTACCATGTTTATACTAATCACTCGCTCATCTAGAAAGGGATCCTTAAGAGGTGTGTCATCCTTGGTAGGCTCTATGATAGTTCGTGGTAAATGATCAGCTTTCACAGTCTTCACAACCTTTTTATCTTTCAATACGCCATCCTCTTGATCCTCAATTATCCCATACAACACCATTTCTTAAAGTGTACTCTCAGGTATCAACTCTTGTGGAAGAATAAGTTGAGGTCTACCCAACTCTCTTAATGTTTTCTCTGGCTGCGAGTTTAACGCAACTTCCAACGCTGCGATAACTTCCAAATTTGATCGTTGTTGGTCCCCCCAGTTTTTAAAATTTTCCCCCAACCTTTTCATCATAGCCTCCAAATAATCTATTGCACTTCTCTGAGGTACAATTTCTTCAACCACCTTATCAATGTTAAAACACTCAGTTGCTTTAGGTAGTTGATGGTTGATATAAAAAAATTTCATCCTTATTTTTAGGTCCCCAAAAGATATATCCATAACCCCTGTTCTGCAATTAACGCACGCATTTTCCGAAGCAAAAATTAGGCTTCCTAAGATAATAGGAATATGTCTCCTTGATCTGTGGTCAGGTTTTATGTTTAACACCACAAAGTCTACAGGATAGTAGAACTTACCCACTTTAACAATTACATCCTCCAGAATTCCTCTCGGTTGTTTAGTTGAGTTCAATTTTGCCAATTAAAGTACCACCGAGGTAGAATTGAGCTCTCCCAACCCTAGTTATTGATAAACTGTATAAGGTAATAAATTAACACTCGCACCGAGGTCAAGAAGAGCTCTACCAATCTTCTGGTCACCAATGACACAAGAAATAATGGAAGCACCGGGATCACTCAATAAGATCGAACTCACTTGCTCAGTCAAAAAAATCTTCTTTGGGACCTTAGTTTTACTTTTCCTTTTCTACGTATAGAGGTCCTTCAGAAATTTAGCATAGGGTGGAAATTGGTCGATAATGTCTAATAGAGGTATATTGATCTTGACCTATCGGAATGTATCTAACTTATCATTCTCCTTATTCACGCCATATGACATTGACTCTCGAAGACGTTGAGGGTATGGTGTTGCCTTCTCATAGCTCGCCCTATCCAGTTCTTCTGGTAATGTCTCATCCGTTCGTCCTCCTTTTGGGGTTGATCTCTTTGAACCTCGTCAGTCGCCTTCTTTTGAGCTTCTTCTTCTGCCTTTCTTTGAACTTCTTTTGCCTTTTGTTTCTTCAGCCTCTCCTCATGCTGCTCCTCAACCTTACAATCCACTTATCTTCCACTTCTCAAAATTGTGATTGCTTGGACTGTTTCATGACGAGTCTCAACAAAGGATCCAAGCTCCAGTGCTTGTTGCGCCTTTTGGTTAACCACTGGCTGACTAGGAAATATTGTTTTTATCCTATCCATAACACTCGCCAGTTGTACTATTTGGGCTCCCATTTTAGCAATGAATTGGGAATTAGAGTTCAGTGTTTGGATGGTCACCTAAGAATTATTAGATTGATTTTTAAACTTCGTCAGGGAACTCATCACCTATTCTTGAAAGCCAGGTAATCTTGGTGGTGGATTTTGAGTTGGATTTTGATGTTGGAGATGGTTTTGAGGATATTGAGGGTAAGCTTGATTTGGATTGAATCCTTTGGTTTGGTTTCCTTGAGGCTGAGTTTGGTAGTTATATGGTTGGATAGCTTGATGATTATTGAATGGATGGAGAGCATGAGAATTATTGAATGGATGGAGAGCCTAAGAATTATTGGATGGTTGTCTGGGCTGGTAATTTGACTAAAGTTTTCGAGCTATGATTGTTGGTTGGGAGTCGAATGATTATTGACTTTGTTGGAACATTTACTGTGGATTATATGACTGTTGCCTCTCAGTGAACCTTGGTTGTTGGTTGGTTGATTGTCCTTATTGGAACCTTGGTGGTGGGTTCTCCACATTTGTAGATTTATAGGACAGAAATGGGTGATTTCTGGTATTTTAGGTGTATGAATTAGTGAAATGAGCATTATTTGAATAGTTTCACGATGCATTAACTTCGACAACTATTATGTCTTGATACTTATTTTAAGAATACTCAGCTTCTACTTCTAATATTTCTCTAGGAGGGGAATGACTTTGCTGAAGAAACTTATAAATTCTTTCTAATTTCTCTCCTATCAATGCCATTAAATCTCTCAGATTATCATGATTCACGACATAAGCTTTCTCAGATCTTCTATCTTGTCAGCTTCAAGGTAAATTGATCTTGTGTTGACGCATCTATCAAATTCTTATGTGCATCCCCAAGTCCCATGTAAAAATTATTAGCTATATCTTTTTCAGAGAACCTATGGTGGGGACACCTATACAAGATTTCATTATATCTCTCCCAAACATCATGAAACTGCTCACCAGATAATTCTGTTAGTCACTAATTTACCCTAGAGGGGGGGTGAATAGGGTTTAAAAATAATTATCTAACTTTTTTGAAATCTTACTAGCAATTGCTACAAAACACTATATTAATTTACAAAGTAAATATGCACTGAATATCTTTAACTTAATTTCAACAAGCTATTTACCACAATATAAATTAAGCATGCAAGAACAAAAAGTAAGGAGATAGAGATAGAGATATTAACACCGTAATTTTTACGAGGTTCGGTAACTCCTACTCTTCGGCTCAAATAATCCCCTTCCTTGAGACTTTCCCAATCCTCACACTATGACTCTTCCTTCAATAAGTGGAATAGCAAGACCTTTACAAAAGAGCTAACTAGCTCTTCACACAATCAAGAGAACAATCCTCCCTTGATACAATGGGCTTCACTCACCCAAGATCACAAATTTGTGTATGGAATCAATATATCACTCAAGAAACAAAAACACTCAAAACCCTAAGGTTTTTATGGAAGATAGATCAATATAAGCTCAAGTGTTTTTTAGGTGATATTTCAAGAACTCAAGATATATATATTCTCAAAAGATATTTTCAAGAGGAGAATAAACACAAAGCTTGAGTTTAAATCTTTTAAAATGATTTGAGTGAAAAACGAGATTTATATCTTTCTTGCTATCAAAAGATTTTCCAGAAAGTGCTTGAGAGAAAATAAGAGATGAATGATTTTCAGAAAAATTTCTCACACAAGAACCTTAAATTTTCAATCCATATCTCTTTATTTATATAGTGCATCACTAGGGTTAGGGGAATGTATCTCACCCTAGACATTTTGGAGAGTAGGATCTGAAAAGTAACAAGCAATATCATTTGTTTTTTGGCCAAAATATTGTTTAGAAATACTTTTCCTGAAAATCCTGAAGCACCCAGTCGACTGCCTCCATGCTTAGATTTAAAATATTTTCCCCAACAGCTATGGTCAGTCGACTGCCTCAGGCAATCATAAAAATGTTTAGCTCACTGGTTCATCCAGTCGGCTGGGCTCTAGGCCAGTCGACTGGGTCATCAGCCAGTCGGCTTCCATTTCATGGCCAGTAGACTAGGTGACACCAAGAAATTGTTCAAGGTCCGTTTTTGATCCGTTCTGAGTTTGTTTGTTTAATTACTTGAGCTTATAAGACCAATCAATGCATAAGATGCCTTGTTACAATATTCTCACCCCAACCTATCTACCCCAGGTCTTGAGTCTTCAGCTTTCGCCTTTCGTTGACCATTTTGTCCTTTTCCGATTTTGCGCTTGAGTTTCCTTATCGCTTATCGCTTTTTGTGTTGATGCTCTTTTCGAATCATTCTCATGTACTTGTTGAAACACTTAGCTTAGTGTCATATTAGTACCAAACACGATCCCATATAGACTAAAATTGTTCATTTTAGAAATTCAAAAACACTGAATTATATTTTCTAAAAATGGTTTGCTTGGGTGGTCAAAGACCAAATGATCTATTTTAAGTAAAATTATCTAAAAAGCAAAGTAAATTGGTTTTGATACAGATGAGAGAGAAAACTAGGGTTTTCATCACTCCACCACTAACCGCATAATATTGTTCCTCACTGTATCAACTGTAAGAGGGTGATCAATAACTGTGAATCAAGTCGTACTGCAAATAGCTAAATACGATCCCAAAAAGGAGTACCATCAACCGGATTACGACAACCCATCTCATGACTGACCTAATTAGTGCATGCCAATTGTATTGCTCTAATCTATTCCTAATGCATGAAAATAAACTAAAGTACGTCTATATTAAATCGCCAAGTCATGGCCTGTGTCGACCTAGGGTTTCAAGTTTCATTACCATCATTGTGTAGAAAACCATAATTAAGCATCCGAGTTTTAGCCCATGGTGAATAATCATAGTTGTGTAAAATAATACATTCATTCCATCTAAGACAAGAATTTAGAACAAACATAGAATTTTATATTGCATATCAGTACGGTCTCTTAACTACTACAATCATCATAGTATGGTCAATAGTTTCCCCTCGTTACAATTGAAAATAATGAAAAAACTACATTACTTGGCTAGGGTTTTGCTAGAAAACCTTAGATACTGAGTGAGTTGGCCATGGTGGAAGGTGACTGCATCGGTGATGTAGAAACAATCTCCATGGTCTTCTTCTCCAGATCTCTAGGTCAGAATATGGCTTTCAACAACAACAAGTCTGAATATGAATGTGAGAAAAATCAATGTATGAACCAGCCAACCCTCTGAATGAACGAACAAAAAACCAACGACTGAACAACCTCTAATAAACTCCATATGATCGTGTATATATAGGCAATGTTATAAAGAGATCTTTTTCAGTATTTTCACTCCTCACCTCCTACAAACCCTACTTATGATATATATAGGTTTATATACATGTATATAAAGGTCTGAAGTCACAGGCATGTCTTCAAATCGAACCGGGGATAAAACAAGCAAAAACCATCGAAAAACAACAAAACTTGCCGCATATATGCTTTAAGCGTAGCTAGCCTACACTTCAAGCGTAAGTCCAAGCGTACCTCCAAGTGTAAAAATGTGTTTTTCCAGTGACTTTTTGAAACTGAAAGCGTAGGCACAAGCGTATGTATTTTATGGCAAACCATTTTTCTCCATGCATGCAGCAAAACGATCACCTTGAACCCACGATACTTTTTGCTGAAGCTGATGGCTTCTGGTAATGCCATTTTTGCCCTCTGGGGGCAATTTTTTTCTCTGACTGCTTCTTTGACTCTCCTATTTGAATATAAAGAACACACTTTTTAGTTAATTCATCGAAGTTAGCTTTCTTTCTTTATTAAGCTCCTGAAACATGCTTTAACACGCAAACAACATAAAAATACCAAATAATGGAATGAAAGAACATAACAATAGTGAGTTAAGGGGTCAAAATGTCTAATATTTGACACCTATCACACCCCCAAACTTACGTATTGCTAGTCCCTTAGCAATAAACTCAGGGAACTCTCGTGTGATGATTTATTTTCTATCTATTCTAACTAATCTAACCTAATCCCTTATTTTCGTGAGGTTCGACGATTACACTTAGCACGTGTAACAAGCCTTTTAAACCCTTAGGTTACCCCTAGTGGACGAGTAAAGTCTCGTGAAGGTTTCCAGTGATGGTACCCACAAACATCTTAGTTCTCTGTTAATCACATAGTCATGAGTTCACTAACAAGTTCAATTAAGTCATGATATAATACAAAAGACAGCATGGATGAAAATACTCACACTCACTACCGAACAATAATTATTTCTAACTTCGTGTCATGAATGGTTCCCACTTAAGTGAATAATTTCGTTACTTTCTACTCTCAATCCAGAAAACCTTCCATGATCTTGTGAACACTCGACTATGATATTTTTGTTTCTCTTCTCCTATTTTATTGATCAGACTTTGCCATTTTTAATAAAAACACATCT
This sequence comes from Cornus suecica, assembly GCA_963922005.1. Taxonomy (NCBI): domain Eukaryota; kingdom Viridiplantae; phylum Streptophyta; class Magnoliopsida; order Cornales; family Cornaceae; genus Cornus; species Cornus suecica. The sequence goes on along the minus strand of OY998246.1, from coordinate 37,381,377 downwards.
TTTCATTTTTTCACTTTTCATCCCTTTTTGTCTTTCTAAGTCTCCGGACTTTCCAGTGAGGATTTTTAGTCCTGACCAACTAGACCCGAGCTTCTTCCATGGGATTTATGCTCATTAGTCTTCTCCCCTTTAAACCCGAACAGTGATATTGGTGATATCAAGGCTCGGTTACTCAGATCGAAGAACTGCTTTTTGTATTTGATTTTCTCAATTTTTTTCAATTTTCTTTATTTCAACCATTAATATGAGAATAGAATAATATGACAACCATTTGTATCCTTAGCCAAGCTCAACATGCTAAGAATTTTTTTATTTTATAATTTTTATGGAATTTTTGTCATAATGATGCATGCATGAATAATCCTAATAGTAGCAAAATAAAGTAAACATGCAAACAAAACAAAATATATGATAATGTATCAATTCTATGATAAAATATAATGCAAGATATTCCTATAATGATACATATGAAGCCATCTATCCTAATGATAACATGCCACTAGATTTTCTAAGATGCACATGCTTTTGAAAATCTAATATTTTTGTAGAAATGTCTGTCGACTGAGAATCTGTGGTTATACACCTTTCTCAGAACTAGCGTCACGTGCTCTACATGCAATACGAGCAATCAAACAATGCAGCTCACCTTTCTTTACCCACATCTGTCTTATTTTCAGAATTCTATTATCCAGCCTAGATAACCTTTTCACCTCTTCACTCAACACCCGAATTTGATTTTCAACATTGGTCCTTTTTGAGTTCTATGCTTCCACTCTGATTTCAATGTTTCTCTTCTTAACTTCGAACACACGGGTCAAATATGACCTTTCACTCCACAGTGATGATAGACAAGGATAAACCTTTGAAAACCATTGTTCGAACCCTTATGAAATCTAGAGGTAATGGGAGTACTCTTAACAGGTTTTCTGACATAAGATTAAGCATTAAGATTCCTATCACACTTAATTTGAGAAGAAATAGATGCTACTTGGGAAGCCTTAACAAAAGTTGTTTTGAAAACAATGTTATAATTACTCATTCCTTTGAACCCCAACCCCTTTGTATTTCTTGTAGATTTTCCTACACTCAACATGTGATCAAGCTTAAGAGTTCCACTAGACCATCTATGAATAGTTGAGTTAGCATTATTCAAATCCTTTTCCAATCCCTCAATCCTTGTAGATTTCTCACTCAATTCCAATTTTAGAGTGCTTAATTCCTCATTGAGGCCATCTACCCTTTTTCAAAGCCTGAGTCATTTCTTGTTCAGACTTGGTCAACTCTTCTCTTAAGGACTGCCTCTCCTTATCAACATTTTTGAATTGAACTATATATTTTGAGAAGACTTTGCTAATATGAACGGACTTTTCATAAATTTAATTATACGCATCTTTATACGAATCCCCACGATCTTCATTATCTTTAGAATCATCATCCTCAGACATTGCCCAACTTGTAGCAATTTCACCGACCTCCTTACTTTGTGCAGCAAACATGGTGAAATTGCTAGACTCATCTGCCACGTAAGACTCAGTAGAGTCACTAGCTGTTCCATCATCTGATCCATCACTCCAAGTAACAGCTAGACCTTTTGTCATTTTCTTCTTATTGGCACACTCAACAGTTATGTAACCAAACCATTGACACTCAAAATATTGAGATTTCTTCTTTTTATGGTCAATCTTGTCATTCCGATTTTGGACCTTTTTTTTTTCGAATCATAAGATTTATCTCCAAATTTTTGTCCTTTAATCAATTCTTGACCAAGAGAAGATTTTAAAAACTTATGAAACTGCTTCATGATCATATCAATCTATCTTAGTCTACTCTCACCCTCCTCATCAGACTCACTAAGATCCTCCTTAGTAATTTTAAAAGCTATGCTTTTCTCTTTTGTACCGCTAAAATTCTTAGAGGATTGAGCACACATCTCCATCTCATATGATTTTAGATTCCCAGCCAACTCTTCAAGTTTAATTTCTTTGAAACTCATGATTTCAGATATGACGGTAACCTTAGATAAAAAATGTTCAGGTAAAGACCTAAGAATTTTCTTCACTATGGTAGTCTCGGGAATGGGCTCTCCTAGATTGTGACAACTTGTTACTATGTCAGTTAATCTAGCTTAAAATCACCAAAAACCTCATCATCCTCCATCCTAAGCTGCTCAAATTGTGAATATAGAATTTGGAGTTTTGACTGTGTAACTATTGAAGTTCCCTCATGAGTTACTTGGAGAATATCCCAAGCTTCTTTGGCACTTTTGCACGTGATAATTCTCTTAAACTCACTTGCAGTCACAACATTGTACAATGCATTCAAAGCTTATGAATTCCAACTAGCACTGTTTGTCTCAGCAGTAGTCCACTTACTTGATGGGTTTACCCTAGATTCATTAGTAACATCATCTTTCGCAGTGGAAGGTGAGCATCCTACCTCTATGCCAAGCCAAGTTAAAAAATGCTCTCATTCTCGCTTTGCAATACGTGTAATTAGAGCCATCAAACAAAGGAGACCTAGATACAGATCTTCCTTCACGAGGTAAATCCATCGTCTAAGTTTAGAATCTAACCGTAGGTAGTTAATCTAAAACAAGGCAACCACGCTCTGATACCAATTGAAATTACCTAGATGATCAATGGAAATATCCTAGAGGGGGGGGGGGGGGGTGAATAGGCTTTTTGTGGATTTATTGACAAATTAATATTAATTGCGGAAAATTCAATTTTAATCCAATTCTTTATCAATATAAATCATACAAAGATTAATCTAAGTGCAGAAAATAAAGCAATAGAGACACACGATATTTTTACGTGGAAAACCTTAGAAATAATCCAAGTAAAAACTACGGATACACTCGAGTATCGATGCACTATGAATTAAGAGATATATAGACTCTATAAAGCTTTAGACTTACAAATCCCCCTAGATCTTCCTTTCTCCACTCAACGTCTGACAACCTTGAATCACTCGTACTCCACAAAGCTCTCGCTCCACTCTGCACTCTGATGGCTCCGCTTCTCAATGGATAAATAAACCACGAACCCTCATATTTCAATCTCCACACTCAAACGACTCCATTTCTTAAACGGATCTAAGCAACCACGTTGCACAAGGTGTGTTGATTTTTCAGCAACTAGGTCATTCAATTGTGCATAGAGATTGTCGATGTAGAAGCACAATTAAATAAACCCCAATCAAGAGAGAACTAGAAGATATAGAATCAATCAATGATATTTTCTCTCTCTATCTCTATCTCTGTAGATGAATATGAATCTGTAGAAAACGTGCAGAGATGTCTTAAAGGCTCTAGGGCTACCAGTCTCTCACATATCTGTAGAAGACCTTGGTATTTATAGACAATGCTAAGGAAAAACCCTAATCTTCACATAAAACCAAGTAAAATCCTATTCTATGATTGAATAATATGTGTACAACACGTATCTCAAGGTGTAAAGTCGCAGTTGCCTCAAAGGAGAACAAGTCGGGGCAAAATGGGAATTTCAGCATCATAAATTTATCAAACCCCTACACCTAGGGCGTAAGGCCAAAAGGGTCGCGTTTGCTTCAAGTGTAGAAATGACACTCTCTAATCACGTTTTGTTGTTGTGGGCATAGGTCAGGTGTACCAAAATACTCGAAACCAACTTTCTTTGATAGTTGTGCCATTTGAACCTCCTCAACTCGCTTGTCATGATTCTTGAAGTTGCGGCTTGAAAAAATAACATTTCTACCCTTCGGGAGGCACTTTTTACTTAAACTTGTTTCCTTTTCAATTCTTCTGTATTCTTTACTTCTTTATGCTTGATTTGAATTTGACAAAACTTGTCAATATCTATTAAACCATCCCGACTCAACAATTCACTCAACATAACAATTCACTCAACATGGTTATTATCTAGAACATGTCAAACACAAATAATACTATAAATGTTCTTACAGATTTCAACAACAATTTCCTTTGGGGTGACACAAAGTCCATGCTATTTCAAAATCGACAACTTAAGCAATATAGAATCCTTCAAACTCCATTAGAAAATAAATACAAAACTAGAACCATATTACCAAAAATATGCATTGATATATCATACGTCCAAACTATACAATGGCTTACACAATAAAGGCTAGCGAATGCGATAAACCTTCAAAGTTGTACATTATCATTGAGACTAGTGTTTAAACCTCTCAAGAGTGCAAAATACATCAAAAGTGTCTTTACTTTCCAAAATATTCAAAATATCGTATTTTAGCCAAAATACACAAAAGAATAAAGCTTTAAGCCTTGAAGTCCACAAAGTTCTCTAGTGTCCGTCTTTTGCAAGGTCCTCACTTGAAAATGTTAAAAATAAGGGTGAGCTTCAACTAGAAAAGTAGAAGATGCTTCTCCACTTCATTCTCGGCCGTCCGAGTGGTACAACCCCAACCTCGTGTGCATGCTACTATCCTAGGTCGGTCCAAGTGTCCCACATGACACATGTGCAAATCCGGGACCCCTTCATACCCACAAACAACCCCCAAGCATGATATGTGTATAAAATCTCAAATATAGCCAACATAAATATTATCAGTATCAAATAAGCATGAAATAAAATATGCGAATGTCATGGTAATGCAACCCCAGACTCAAAAGGGTGACCGGGTATATAGTGTCGCCATAGTACTATCAACCACGAGGAATCAATCGACTTGTGGATAAAATCGTGATCAGACCATGTCCTCACACGCTTCCCTGATTTCCAAAATACTAGTCCGCCCGATAGACGAGATATACCGTCTGGCCAATTTTTGCGACGACCCGAGGTTACAACAAAGGCAAACCAAGACATGTGACCAACACCAATATAAATGAAATATGCTCAATGGTGTTCAATAAATTCAACATGCCTCAATTAATCCATAATTATCATAATAATCACTATAAATAACATCAATATAAATTATGCTCCCACACTTCATATAATCATAAGCCACAATATATATATCAATTTGAACATCAATTCATCAACAAAAAAATATAAGGGGAGCCTAAAGCATGTTTCTAAGTTTTAATCAATGCAAGTTTGAGTCATCAAACGCTCACTTTGATGCACACACCCACGTAACCATAAAAGAAAGTGGATCGTCATTCCCCTACCTCATGTCGAATGCCAACTAGTCTGTAACAACAAGCAAAAGAATTCCCAAAAGCTAATTCAAAAGTCTCCAAAAAATTGCACCAATTCTCAAGAATAGTCCAAGGCTATGCAAAATCAACAAATGAGCTCAAGAATACGAATTTTGTCAAGAATTATCACAGTAAGAATCCAAAGTCATTCATAAGGATTTATGAGCTCAATATTGAGGTTTGAAATGAATTTAGCTCAAAATGGCACAAAGGCTTTTAAGAATTTATCATCAATCACACTAAAGAACAATGGAGTCAAAATTAGTCTCTTTAGCAAGAATTCACAATATTATAATCAAGTTTTCAAAAGGATGTAGAGATTTCCATAAATCCACAAGTTAGGACATCAAAATGAATTTTAGATCAAATAACACAAAGTTGGAGAATAGGGTTCAAAGAGCTCCATTTACACAAATCATCAACGATAGAACTTAGATTACAAGACTTGTAAAGAATTATCAATAATCTAGAAGTTAGGGTTGGTACAAGGAAGAACTCAAAATGAAATCAATTTACCAATTGAAGCTTCCATGTAACAAGTTGGTGCAAAAGGAGCTCAATTAGTTCCCCTTATCAAGATCTTCAAGAAATGAAAACAAGGTTTCAAGATTAGTCATAAGATTTTCAAAAAGATAGATAAATTGAGAATTTAAGAGGAATACTCACAAAGGAAGAGATTTACTTACAACTCTTGACATCAATAGAACAATCAAGACATGAGGAGCAAGTTGGTAGTTGAAAAGATCTTGAAATTCACAAGGGAAAGATGAGATTTTTGGAGTAGAAAGTTGGATCAAGAGAGCCCACAAAAATGGCCATAAAGTGGCCGGCCAAGAGGGAGAAAGGGATAGTAAGTAGGGTGTGTTTGTTTGAGAAAATGGCTTAAATGCTAGCTTTACACACACACACACACAAATATATATATATATGCAATAATTCCCCTTCCATACCCCTTGATCCAATCGCTCACAAAAGAGATGGGAGAATGAGATCGTAGGATTGAGTAGAAGCTTGACACATCACCATTCTCTAGACTTCTCTCCCAAAAACTCAAGCAAAAAGACCACTTTTATCCTTTGAATTTCTTAAGCAAAGAAGAGATGAGGAGGGTAATATGGACTTTCCACTCTTTCATTTGGTTTAAGCTACGCTTATATGTTCATTTGATTTACTAGACATATAGTAAGGTAAACACTTAGAAAATTTTCACAAGTCTTCATATAACACTAAAACTTTAAATTAATTCTCTAGAATAACCGTAAGCTTAAAAATCACAAAACTATTTTCTAAATTCATTATTTAGTGTAACAAACGGACGCAACTTTCGGATTCGAAACCGGACACCTCGGGGACCTACTTCAACTATACGCTTTTCCTACGTTCCCGAGTTGTTAGATAACGAAAATGCTAAAATAAAATAGAATCCGATTTCAGAAAAATCCCAAATTTTAAATCTTACACATACGACATATAAGAATGCATCTAATATTTTTTTTTTAATTAAATAAAATAATAAAAATAATCACAAAAAATTCACTCGTAAATTTAGAAAAATAACGGGACGTTACAATATATATACATCATTTCATATGCATATATATATACTGAATCCATATATATATATACACACAAAATTTTGATTTAAATATATATAAGAAGTTGGAGTGAATGAATACACATAGAAGTTAGGATTGAAACAGTGTTACAGTTCAAATGAAGTTTATACATTATTACATTGTAAAATTTCATGATATATTTGTGTGAATCATATATGTTATACGTTCCTGATATACATGTCTTTAATATCTCTCTATTTTTCTGTTATACGTTCCTGATATACATGTCTTTAATACATGTCCTGATAGAGTGTCTATCAGCATACTTGAAAATAGTTTCCAGTAGGTGTGTTTATATGAAACACACAACTTTATTCAAAGTTACCCAAATTTTCATGTTACGTATATTTGATTATCTCTAAAGTAATATATGTATGAAGTGATACAACGTATGTCTTAAAACTAACGGTGGTTAAGAAATTGGATAAGTATGAAGTGATATATGAAATGATACAAATATATTCTAAAACGTGACTGAAGAATTACAATGTTTCGCTCCCACCAAAATTCCATATCCGGTTAATTAACGAATAGATGCGTCTTCTGTAATAACATGAGGCATCTAACTATTATTTATTGTGTTTTTATTGGTATTAAATGACTATTTGGGGTGAATATCGTGGTGGCATGGAGTCGCCAATTGTACTATAATATATTTTGTTTTTCTATTATTCTACGTGAGAATTTTTTAGAATTATCATGTGAATTCTAAATATTAGAATGTATATATATATATGTATATATATATATATATACATGCCCGACCCTGAGGCTAGCCGACCAAGGCCGCCTAGGGCCTCCGGACCTGAGGGCCCCAAAATTTTCTTTTATTTTTTGTATTTTTTTATTTATAAAAAAATATTAGTACTTAAAAATTTTTTTTAACGAATTTAATTAGTTTCTCGGTGTAGCGTCCGGTATTTTTACGTGCTAATTAAAAATTTTATTAACAATTAAGTGCTTATGTGATTATGTGTTTAATGTGTTTATGTGCTTAACAAGACTTACATGTTTTATGTGAGATTAAATTTGTAAGTTGCATGTTGTATTTTCATTTTGAGAATAAAATTGTTGAAAACGAATTCGGGAAATAAATGACCAAAGGCTAAATTTGTATTTTCATATTAAGAGGACTTAGTGGAAATTGTAGAGATTGGGCTAAGTGTTGGTGTATAAGTGGCATGGTGGTAAATAGAGAGGATGACAAGGGTTAAAAGGGTAATTGAGAGTCATGATGACACTCTTGTAATTAACCCTAAGTTGAGAAGAATTTTGTCATTTCACACTTTTATGTGTTGTTTCACTCCTAACCATTGATCTTCTTCTCCCACCTCTAATCTCAACCCTTGGATCATAGGGCCTTGTTTGGATGGCACGCAAATGCAATAATGCATTATTCTTGGTCATTCACTTTACAAGACTTCATTTCAACCCTTGGATTATTTATTCATTTTCTTGCTTTATTCTCAACCCTTGGATGGTGAGAAAGGTGAGTGGAGAATCTCTACATCTCTTAGGTCTTACTCACTTTGCAAGACCTCCATTCTCTCACAATCTCTTACTCTCTCCTTCTCTTCTTACTTGTTGTGGATATCTCTTGGTGGTGTTCATGAATTCCTTGAGTTGAAATTGATTTTTCCATTCTTTTATTCATGTTATGGAAGGTTGAGTTCTACTATCCAGCAGGCACCACATTCTCAGGGTTGTGCTTATTCGATCACAATAGCAGACAGTGTAGCAGGACCTTCTATTGTGCGAGGTACATTTCCTATCTATGGGTGTTAGGCTCATGTTTTTATTGACTCTAGAGCTTCACATTCTTTTATTGCTTCTGCTTATGCATCTGCTTTGGGTATACCTATTTCCTATCTTGGTGTACCTTTATGTGTTAATACACCAGTTGATGGAAGTGTGTATTTGTCTAGAGTGTGTCATGGATGCGAGATTGTGATTACAGGACCATCATTAAGATTCGACTTCATTCTCCTAGACATGATGAACTTTGACGTTATCTTGGGCATGGATTGGTTATCTACCTTCCATGCACAGATTGACTGCTTTAGAGGTCGTGTGTCGGTGTGCACGTCTAAGGGCGAGCGTTTCCATTTCTTTGGCGATCGAATCAACTCTTCCATTTCTTCCTACTATTTATGGGGTAGTGATGTATCCAGTTTTCTTTTGGCAAGTTTTCTATCCGACGATGAGGTTCGTGGTCAGGTCGAGGTACCTCATGTCGTGGGCTAGTATTAGGATGTTTTTCCCAATTACTTGACTTATTTGCCTCCGATTCGTGAAGTGGAGATTGATATTGATCTTGTACAGGGTACTAATGCTATTTCCATGGCACCGTACCGAATGTCATCGGCGGAGTTAAAGGAATTAAAGGAGCAAATTGATGATCTCAAGGCGAAGGGTTTTATTCGGCCTAAGGTTTCAGATTGGAATGCTTTGGTACTTTTCGCTAAGAAAAATGATGGTTCACTACGATTATGCATTGATTATCGTAAGTTGAATCGGGTGACGATCAAGAACAAATATCCATTGCCCCGGATTGATGACTTGTTCTATCAACTCAAGGAATCTAAGTTTGTCTCCAAGATTGACTTGAGGTCCAGTTATCATCAGTTACGGGTTAGGGATATTGATATTTCGAATACCACTTTTCCCACTCGTTATGGGCACTTCGAGTTTCTAGTGATGCCTTTCGGTTTAACTAATGCACCGGTGGCATTCATGGGTCTCATGAACCGTATTTTCCATGAGTTTTTAGATAAATTTTTCGTAGTGTTCATTAATGACATTTTAGTGTACTCTACTATGGAAAGTAAGCATGAGGTTCATCTTAGGACCGTTCTTCAAATCCTAAGAGAACACTGATTGTATGCTAAGTATGAGAAATGTGAGTTTTGGCTTCAAGAGGTTAGATTTTTGGGGCATGTTGTTTCCGGATGTGGCATCTCAATTGATCCTTCGAAGATAGAGGCGGTGATGAGTTGGAAGCAGTCGACTAACGTTTTTGAGGTTCATTGTTTTCTTGGCTTAGTGGATTACTATCGACGATTTATGAAGGAATTTTCTCGTTTGGTAGTTCGTATGACTCACCTCACGTGAATGGGTATCAAGTTTGCATGGGATGATAAGTGTGAAGAGGCATTCATTGAGTTGAAAACATGTTTGACTATGGCTCCGATTTTGATTATTCCCGAGCGCTGCGTTGGTTACGTGATCTATTGTGATGCTTCTGGCGAAGGACTAGGATATGTACTTATGTAGTCTAAGAAAGTTGTGGCTTTTGGTTCTCGACAGTTGAAGACTCCTGAGCAGAATTATCCTACGCATGATTTATAACTCGGAGCGGTTTGTTTTGCACTTAAGGGATGGCAACACTATTTTTATGGTGAGATATTTAAGGTTTTCTCCGATCACAAGAGTTTGTAGTATATATTTACACATAGGGATTTGAATTTACGATAGCGTCGATGGGTTGAGTACATGGAGGACTACAACTTTACACTCCAGTATCACCCAGAGAAAGATAATGTAGTGGCGGATGTGTTTAATCGCAAGTCATAGGCATCATTGTCTAACATCTTTATACATGAGTGGCGGATGATGGAGGACATCGCAGAGTTAGGTATTCAGTTCCGTGATAGCGGGGAGTCACTAGTGACCTTGTTTAGCATTGTGGCACAACCTTCACTTCTGAGTCATATGATTGAGGGCCAGAGACAGGATGACAACATTGCTTCGACTCTCACTCGCACTGCTAGTGGCGAGGTCGTTGATGATTGGGTGTTGCACTCCGACGGAGGTTATCATTTCAGGGGTTTACTTTATGTACCGCAGACTTTCCGTGAGGAGGTTTTACAAGAGTTTCATAGTTATAGGCTTCTTGTTCACCCAGGTGGCATGAAGATGTATCATAATCTTCGGCGTCACTATTGGTGGTAAGGAATGAAGAAATCAGTTGCAAATTTTGTAAGTCGTTGTCTTATTTGTCAGCAGGTTAAGGTTGAGCATCGAGGACCTGCCGATTTATTGAATCCGTTACCGATTCTCGAGTGGAAATGGGAGCATATTTGCATGGACTTCGTGACATGGTTACCAAAGACAAAGAATCAGAAGGATACAGTGTGGGTGATCATTGATCGATTGATAAAGACTGCATATTTTCTACCTATCTGTGAGACGGATAATGTAGAGGTTCTTAATAGGATGTATGTGAAAGAGATTGTCAAACTTCACGGGGTTCCGGTTATTATTATTTTGGATCAAGATCCGCAATTCACGTCACGGTTTTGGTAAGCTTTTCAAAAAGTCTTGGATATGCAGGTACAGTTTAGTACCACTTTCCATCCTCAGACGGACGGTCAGTCAGAGCGTACCATTCAGATTCTCGAGGACATGTTTCGTGCTTGTGCTATTGATTTTAGAGGTAGTTGGGAAGATAATCTTCATTTGGCGGAGTTCGCGTACAACAACAGTTATCAGTCCAGTATTCAGATGACACCTTTTGAGGCATTGTATGGTAGACCGTGTTGTTCACCGACTTGTTGGGCCGAGGTTGGTGATGTTGCTCTTTTGGGACCTGATATGGTTCATGAGGCAACCGATAAAATTAGGATTGCTCAACAACATTTGGTTATAGCACAAAGCCGACAGAAGAGCTATGCGGATCGTCATAGGCATCCTTTGTTCTTTGAGGTTAGTGATCATGTGTTCTACAAGTCTTACCTCGGAAGGGCTTTGATGCGATTCAGGAAGAGTGACAAGCTTTCTCCACAATTTATTGGACCTTTCGAGATTCTTGACCATATAGGAGAGGTAGTGTATTGTTTAGCGTTGCCACCGGAATTGTCAAGGGTTCATAATTTTTTCATGTCTCTATGTTTCATAAGTATAACCCGGATCCATCTCAAGTCTTGAGTTGGGTGGATGTCGATGTTGCTGAGGACGTGGCCTACGAGGAACAACCCGTGAGGATCTTAGATGCTCGAGAGCAGGTTTTGGGCGGCAAAACCATCCCGTTAGTTAAGGTCTTATGGCACCATCGCGGAGTCGAGGAGGCGACTTGGGAGCGTGAGCGTGAAGTTTGGGAAAAATACTCGGACTTGTCTTCCACTATAGGTACGTCTTAATTTCGAGGATGAAATCTCCTAAGCTGTGGAGGTTGTAGTGTCTGGTATTTTTACGTGCTAATTAAAACAATTATTAACAATTAAGTATTTATGTGATTTTGTGCTTAATGTGTTTATGTGTTTAACATGACTTACATGTTTTATGTGAGATTAAATTTGTAAGTTGCATGTTGTATTTTCATTTTAAGAATAATGAAAATTGTTGAAAACGAATTCGGGAAATAAATGACCAAAGGGTAAATTGGTATTTTCATATTAAGAGGACTTAGTGGAAATTGTAGAGATTGGGCTAAGTGTTGGTGTATGAGTGGCATAGTGGTAAATAGAGAGGATGACAAGGGGTAAAAGGGTAATTGAGAGTCATGATGACACTCTTGTAATTAACTCTAAGTTGAGAAGGATTTGGTCATTTTCACACTTTTATGTGTTGTTTCACTCCCATCCATTGATCTTATTCTCCCACCTCTAATCTCAACCCTTGGATCATAAGGCCTTGTTTCGATGGCACACAAATGCATGAATGCATTATTCTTAGTCATTCACTTTGCAAGACTTCATTTCAACCCTTGGATCATTTATTCATTTCCTTGTTTTATTCTCAACCCTTGGATGGTGAGAAAGGTGAGTGGAGAATCTCTATATCTCTTAGGTCTTACTCACTTTGCAAGACTTTCATTCTCTCACAATCTCTTTCTCTCTCCTGCTCTCCTTGCTTGTTGTGGATATCTCTTGGTTGTGTTTTTGAACTACTTTGGTAAGTCTTCTATTCCATTCTAGAGTTTTGTTGCAAGAAACCTAGCTTTTATGTTCATGAATACCTTGAGTTGAAATTGATTTTGCCATACTTTTATTCATGTTATGGAAGGTTGAATTTTTGCTTCCAACTATCAAGTGAGTTCCATTGGTAATAGCTCTTGATTCATCTTGTGAAAAAGCTAGTGGTGAGTTCACTACCTTCTACTCATAAGATTTCAATTTTCCATGAAACCCTAAATTAGCTATCATTAGGGTTTGATTTGATTCTTGTGGTTGGAGCCACTTTTGAACGATTTTGGTTTATTATGACACCATTGTAATCTTGTTGTTCATTGAATGGTGTGTTGCTAGTTGGAGGCTATCATATTGAGCACTTGAATTGGTAGATTGGTTGGACCTTTTTGGGCATTCTTGTGAATGCTTGTTTGGATTGATCATGTAGGGGGAAAATGAGTTGTTTTAGTTTTTGTACGAGTGTGTGCGCGTCTATGTGTATATATGTCGTTTATATAAATATATATGTGCGAGTTGAGTATTGACAACTTAGACGATAAACTATGCCCTTGAAAGCATGATTGTGTGATATAATTGCTTGTGGTGGTTTATTGCTTATAAATGTGAAATTATGAGCATATTTATATGATGGTATAATATATTACCAAATGAGATAAGCATATATTGTTATGGAACATGATTGTTATTGAAAACCTTGATGCATTTTAAGTACACCATGTAGTGTCAAAAATATGGGTGTTGGTTTAGACGGGTTGTGTAAACATGGGTGAGTAGTCTATGTCGGATCGTCGCAACAACTGGCCAGGAAGTGTCTCCCACCTACGGAACTAGTAAGCTGAAAATGGAGATATAGGGTTGGTTGTTTCCTCATCGTGGTGGAATGTGCCACTCTCGGATCTTGGGGTGCGGGAGTTGCAAACAGGGCTCCCGTGCAACCGCTCTTTCTTGTTGAAAGTGAGAAGTGTCAAAATCACTTGGGAAGAATCGATGCGGTACTCATTCTCATCGTGAATGGTTAGAGTATGTGTTCATTAACTTGTATTGGGCGAAGTGTGTACCATGAGGTGTGTTGAGTTATATTGCATTTAAACTATCATATATGTGATTATGATTTCGATGTTGAAGCATGATATGTTTGAATGACTATAATGTGAGCATGTTGGGGAAAATTGCTTGTTGGGTTCGATGGGGTTCTGGAGTGGCGTGAGAGCCATGTGGGACAAGAGACCAACCTAGGATTAGTAGCATGAACCTTGGGTGGGTTGTACCACTCGGACTACCGAGATTGAGGCGATGACGTTTCCTCTATTGTGCTAGTGAGCTCACCCCACGACTTATATATTTTTCAGGTGGTGATCCCTTTTCGGGAGGTCTGTAGACTCTCGGTAGAGATACGGTGTTGATTTCGCTCCTTTTATGCATATGGAGGCGGAGTACCTATTTTGTAGAGCACACTTGATGATTGTATATGTGTGTTTATTTTGCTAAGTATTACAAACAACTTAACTTATTTCTTTTGTCGGCTAGCATGTTAGCCGAGTAGTTTGCATTAATGTATGTCCCTTGGAGCACTATGCGGAGGGATTTTATTCTTTTGGTACACTTCGGTGCCGGAAATGTAAAATTATGACATGTTTCGCCTTAGGGCACTTTGAATGATAATCTATAAATCCTTCCATTAGTATTGTGTAGTGGATTTTGATATTGAATGTGGTTATTAGGGAGTTGGCCGAAAACGACATTTTTCTAGTTTTTCAAACAAACCTTTTTTTATTTGAATGGAAAAAACCCTTTTTGTGTTGTATGGAAAAACCCTTAGAGAGTCACCGAGTACTCGGTGGTCAGTACTTCGGGTACTGCACTTAAGTGCGCATACCAGTTTTCAAAGTTTCGTAGTTTCCGCCTCGCACCTCCTAATTAGGTCTCGATTGTTCCTTCGGCTTGTGCTAGGTCCAAAATTTATAGTTGTACCTGGAAATTACTATTTTACCCCTGAAATAACCATTTTACCCGTGGGTGAACATGGGGGTTCGAATGATTCGTTTAGGGTGCTATTTGAGGCGTTTCACTTTCTTTTTTATCCTGGGTGATATTGTTGGTATCCTTGAGATGAAAAATGACTATTTTACCCTTGTATGGGTTAATAAGATTTTATTTTATTTCTTTTCACTTCCGCATTCACTCCTTTAGCTCTTAGGCTCACGTTTTAGAGTCCTAGGAAATTTGAGGCGTGACACTCGGTCCAATTCAAGGACTTTCTTTTTTTAGAATAAAAATTATTTTACTATAGATCCAAAAAAGAAGTAATAATTGTTTAACAGCCCATTTGTACTAAATTCAAACCCAATTTTACAATTTTGGGCCCAAAAAATTTATATTTCAGTTATTATTTACTAAAAAAAAAATCTCAAATTTTCAACTTAGTTAAACTAAAGTCTAATTCAATTCAAACTATTACCCTGTTTAAATCTAGAAGATTTTTCTTGCAATTACACAATATTTGGTGACTACACTTAGGGTTCTCATAATTGCCGCACTAGCACAACGATGACACTTTTTCACGCAACTACATTTAAGACTCTAGCGACTGCTACACTCTCCAACAACAACAAATTTTCACGACCAACATGGAAGTTCATTTTGTTTTTTTAAATATTAATAAATTTAATGTGTTTTTTAGTAATTTTTCTGGCACTTATAGTTTTTTAAATGCATGAAGCCTTACATATAAAGGGATCTCACATTTGCTCTTTCCTAGGGCTCCAACTTATTTTCAGAATTTCAGGGCCGACCCTGTGTATATATAATTATTAAGGTGTGAAATATATATACGTGCATTTATGTAAATGTGGAAAATTTCTGAATAAATGGAAATTTTTATATGAATATGCATTTTGATAAATGTTTCCTAATGAATGTACTCGTGACTATTTCATCTTTGAATTTAGTTATATATATATATATATATGCATGAAAGGATGAAGTGATTATTAGTCCAAGTATTTGATAACAAAGATGGTATTACAGAACATGAGGTTGTAATTGATGATTGTTGTTATTCATTGTTATTAACTAAAATTTGTGTACCATGTATATATGAGTAATATGTTTATATGATTATCTCCTATAAATTTGATAATATTTGATTTTGTGGGGGTAATATGTAACTTCTTAAGTTACAGTGGGAAGTTACCAATATGATTCACTTTTGAATACTAGCGAAAGGGGCTAAGTTATTGGTAACGAAATTGAGCATTGGCATAAAGATTGCACAAATGTTGGTGCAAAAATAACATAATTTATGTTATATGTTGAAAAACGTTATAATTATCAAAAAATGAGGTAGTTTTGGTCTCTAAGAGGATGTAAATATTATATCGATAATTCATTGAGTTGGTAATACTAGCAAAGTTGGCAAAGAAATTGATTGGCTGAAATTATGAGGAAATATAAAGTTGTGGCCACAACTAGTGTCATCTCATTCTTGGCATTGCGCTAGTAATATTTTACAGTAATGTATAAAGACATGTCAATGTATGTTGGTTTGACAAAGGAAAATGTCAAACGATAAGTCATGGAAAATTTGACAATGAAATCAAATGGGTTCAAAATAAATGAATGTGACAAATGTGTTTATGTCAAGAGGTTTCATAATGCTTACGTCATTGTATGTCTATATGTGAATGATATGCTAATTATAGGCAGTAATAATGATGTTATTAAATGTCACGCCCCAAATTCCTAGGACTCCGAAACCCGAGCCTAAGAGCTAAGGGAGTGATTGCGGAAGTAAAAAGAAATGAGAACCAACGACTTTCAATCATCAAATACCCACGAAAGGGTAAAATGATCTGATACCACGCTGTCACGCCCCTAAGATTCCCGAAACTTAAATCTAGAGAATCAGCGAATCTCCAAGGGATGACGCTAGTCAAGCGACTACTAGAGTCAACAACAACAAAGAGACACATGGAATAACAATAAAAATATACTCCATGTCAAGTAGAATGCTAGAAACTCACTAGCATCCACCAATACCAACTGACACGCTCCTAAATTCCTATGACTCCCGAACAGGGACATCCGAGGAATCCAGGATGTGATCCTTAATACAAATGACCAACTAAGACATCACTAACCATGGAAACGTATGGATTAGTGATGGAAATGGTATATTTCATACCCAAATGAATAATAACAAAGCAGCGGAATCTAACGAAAATCCGGCAGAGTTCCGTTTGTAAATGGAACATCCGGATACACAACCAGAACACAATAACCTGCCCAAAGCAATTCAAAAATCACAATGGCTTCCAAGCCCCACATTCATCAATCCTACTAGGGCCGAGGTAGTGGAAAGAAACCAAAACCCCTCCAAGCCCTCTAAAATCAACAGAGCCACAAATGCTCGAATAGGAATACAAGAAATGCACCTAGCTGTGCAAAATAAATACAATAACCTCCTGAAAGAATAAATACAGGAAATAAATGATACATCAACAGGGATATGCCAACAGACTAGCTCCCAAAAAAAAAAAGAATACATAACAATCCCATAACAATGGGTAGAGAAACTGAAAGCGGATACCTATCGTCCCCAAACCCAGTCGTGTTGCAACCGTAACCGCATCACCCAACGCAACTCAAAAACCTGTAACAAGAATCTAAAGAAAACTGCCGTTGCACTCCATCCTGCTCATAGTCGTATGTTTCCTGCAACCTGGCGTGGAATACCAAGGGGCGAATGAAATTCCCCTGTGAGCAAATAAGCTCAGTGGGAAAAGATACTCTAACTACCACATCCTCTGGCAGTTTAGGTAATGCTAAACTATCTAGCAAGATATATATATAGCCCAACTAATCTCATCCACGCAAAACCCAAGGCACACGCTCATATACTACCGTACGTAAGTATATAACGGGAATATACATACATATGCACATATATATATATATAAGAATAAATACACAGCATGAGTCTGTAATGTACAACTAAGACTCGTACTCCAAGTACTAACACCAGTAGTTTACACTACTCTCACCAGCGTACACTAGGTACACGACACTAATGTCAAATCTAATCAATCATCCAGCGCTCACAACGCTAACCAGAAACTCCAAACAGAGGGAAAACATACTCACCTCTAATGTCCACGAGGATCGAAATCCACCGCTTGGCATCCATGCCCCTAACACGTGTAACAACTCAAATCACCTAGGTGGTGACATCAACAACCCAGCGAAAAGGAAAGGCAACACTATATGTGTGCATTGAACAACACCAAGCCTCATGCCTGAGACTTAGAAATGATCCGAAACAAATGTGAAACAATGGAACACCTTTCAAAACACTACAGGTCGAGGTTCTTAAGGAAGAAGTCTCGTAACCTCAGAATTTCTATAGAATCGGTTTTCTTTAAAAATCCATACAATGAAAATGACCGTCTTGCCCCCGGTCTCCGTCATTCGCCTGTACTGGCTACGGGAGTAGGCGAAAACGGGTTTTTCCTTTAAAATACAACGAGTTTGTTTTCAAAACGTGAAAAACTCCGTTTCCGACAGACAGCCAGATAAGAGTGACTACAACTCCAAGGATTCCTATAATGTCCCAAGAGGACAATGAAGGAAGAACAATACGTTGGACTCACGGACCACAACCGTCCGTTTCCAACTCCATAAAATCAATGACACCACGAGGAAGAGGTTCGGCACCATGCCGTAACCAATGATTCAAGGAATGACATACAAGTCAACGACTGCGTACCAGCGTACAAAACACAGTACAAGGAATGCTTAGGGGAATGAACTAAGCACTAGGACCAAGACTGTCAAGCTACAGTACTTCGAGTACTTAATAAGGTCACTCAACCATAACCTCTTCTCACCAATCAAACTCTCAACTACAGTTGATAACTCATTCATCAAAAGGTGAAAAACACCTAAAGGTCCATACTACAACTCACAATCTCATCACCCGCCTTCTCGAAGGCCCCGATTCATAACTGATACTAAAATCAATCTCGGACCTCAAATCTCCAACAAGGTCACACAACTGACCACAATCACAAAACTACTGACCACAATCACAAGACTGTTAACCCCGCCTTCTCTAAGGCATCAACTCAAAATCATCTCTGCAGTCCATCACTAACCGCAACTAGCCACAAAGGTCACTAGGCCAATATACTTAACCTCCCCTACGGGCACAAAAGTATATAACACAAGTATAAGGATATACGTGTCATTTATACTTTAATAATCTTATCATTTAAAGTCTTGTTTCACATTTCTCATTTTCAACTGAGCATTTATAAAATATGAATTAAATTCGCAATATTCATACATAACATGCTCCCAAATCCAACAGGCAATAATAACACATATTAAACCTGCTCTAACATCACATGTAATAATATCACGTATACATGTTAAATGAGATCACACAAAGCTATACAAGGCAGAGTGACTCATAAACCTCATGGCAGAAACCCCATGAAACACAATGCACAACCCAGTTGCGACTTCATTTGCACAACCCTGTTGCGACTTCATATGCACAACACGGTTGCGACTTCATTTGCACAACCCAGTTGTGACTTCATATGCACAACACAGTTGCGACTTCATTTGCACAACCCAGTTGCGACTTCATATGCACAACACAGTTGCGACTTCCAATACGAAATCCGAAAATGGATGCACAGCCCAGTTGCGACTTATAAGCCAAAGACGGATGCACAACCCAGTTGCGACTTCTCATGCACAACATGCATCAACACAAATATGTATAACATCATATTTATGAAAATATCCACATGAATCTCAAAATCTCTGTACATGCTTTAAAAATACATTAAAGCATTTAAATCATATGAAAATAATTTCATATATAACTCATATTTTCTAAAATATATTTTCTTAATTCTTTAGAAAATATTTCAATTTCCCTTAACCTGCCTTTAAAATAAATTAAAGCAATTGATTCACGTATCGTAAGGGAACCTAGCATAGCGTCTAAGTATTCGCGCCCCTTACGTCCACATATACACTAGTCCATTTAATTCTCAAGGAAAATTCTAAGCCGTCTATTCTTATTCAATTTAAATAAGAATTTAATTTATCTCATAGGAATTAATTTAATTAATTTTCTTAAATTAATTCCTAAGTCCAATTCCGATTCTAAACGAATCATAGATATTTAAATTAACGATTTAAAATATCTATATTAAATTAAATAAGGGTTTTACACCCCTAAACTACTTCAATAATGCGGAGTGAGAAATATAATTTTCCACCTGAGATTACGCTTACAGAACAGCCGTTTCGGGCCCACTGTGAACAGTACCGGCGCCCGAATATAACGCCCACCGACCAAAGTCGTTCGAAAAATATTTCGAATATATCAAAATGTCCGCCTCGAAAACCTGTACGATATATACGAAGCCCGTTAACAATAGGTTAAATAATTGGGTTAAATCTAAAATACCCCAAACGAGAACTATAACCTATAAATGCGATTTCCGGGCAAATCGTTCAACGTAAAATCACGAAATTAATATATGACGAATACTACGTAGGTACGAAACTACTCACCGAAAATCGGCTCAAACCGATCACCGGAAGGTCGCCGAAAAATTGGCCGAAGCCTGGCCGGACACGCCCCTGCTCACGCGCGTCTCTACGCTGGCCGTCCCTTGCGCCACCACCGACGCCGCCCTGCGCCGCCTCCCCCAGTCACGACACCACCCCGCCGTCGCCGTCCATAGCCACCGCTGCTCCTGGCCGGCGCCGCCTCTCCCAGCCCTGTTCCAGCCGCAGCTCCCACAGTCCGGCGACTCTGCGTGTTGCCGCCTGCTAGCGACCACTCTCTCAGCCGACTTTCTTGCCGGCGACCATGGAGGTGCAAAGGAGCTGTAGTCGTCGCTTGTGGAGAAGAAGGTAGAGTCCTGCGGGAGGAGGAGAATAGCAGATCTGTGGTTTCGTACATGCATATACACATATATGCCCTAATTGCAAAACTAACCCTTCATTTCTCCAAAATCATGAAATAACCCCAAAACAATATATATATATATATATAATTAAATATATATATATAATAAATCCCGAAAAATACCGGGAACACCCAAACGAAATCTCGCAAACCCGAATTAATAACGGGATGCCCAATTAATTATACCGGGTTAGAAACCCAAACGTCGGAACACTAAACACCCGATTAATTACAACGTGCTGCCATCCAGTCGAAGCACTAATGTCGAAACTATTCCGCGTAGTCGTCAAAGAGAAACCGTAAAGTCATTCAGTCGACTTTAAAACTAAACGCGAAAAATTTACAGGTATCAAATACCAAGAATAAATAATACGTCATGAATAAGTGACGTCATTACCGAAATTTAAATCGAAATTAATTTCAGTAAAAAGGATAATAACACGGGGTGTTACATTATGACTTAAAGCATATGACTTAAAAGCCACCATAATGGCAACATAACCTAGTTGACTGGAGATCTCAAGATCTAGGTTCAAAGGGACAACCGAAATGTGTGTGACTTAGTAAAGCACTATGGAGAATATTTACTCATTCCCATTCCTATGATGAGACGGTCCCAATATGATATTTAGGGTAAGTTACGCTTTTAATTATTTCTATGACTTGGGAATCTCCAAGTGGGGTATGTTTGGCAAAATACTCCTAATAAGAAATCACCTATGTGAGTAGAAGGGGCCGTTTTTAGGGGAATTTGAAAGGCTGAATTCTTTGACAAATACTCATGAAACCAAGAGGTGTTCAAAGCCAAAATGAACACAAACGTGAGAACCAACTATGTTCGAAGGGGAACTGTGTGAATTATATTATCTTGGTTTAAACAAACAACTGACAATTCAAGACATCATGTCTACTGATTAGCCAGTAAATCCAATAGTCTTTCACAAGGTAAAGTTCAAGACCACTAGGCTACTTATCCTAATACAGTAACTTTTCATTGTACTCAAACTAGTGTCTGCATATTCACTTACATATTGAAAAACTAATTTCATTCATGTGGGGGATTGTTGGAAAATAGTTGAATGAGAAATTATCTCGACATATATTACCTCTGTCATTGCAACAATAAAGGCACGGGCGCGGGTTTAGTTTGGGTCAAGCAGCTTTGACCCGCATGTTACCCGTATTGATTGGGTCGGGTTTTGACCTACATATGTTACCCATGTTTCAACAGATATGTTGCAACTCTTGACTGTGATTGTTGCTTCAATAGTTGGGCAGTTTAATGCCCGAATTTGTGCGTCTATAGTTTGGTAGTTGAGGTGAGTGCCCGAATCAGTGTATGGACAGTTGAGGCAACTTTTGGAGGTCTAAATAAACCCACACCCACAGATCATTTGAATATGCTTTTTCATACACAAGATATATACATTTCATCTTCTTCCTCTCTCTCTGTACTCTGCATATATTTGAGTATTAGTGGTTCGAGTTCAAGTACATACATATTATGTTGTTCGCTAGTCTTTGAAGATTGGAGTGTTACTTCTTCAAAGACGAAAATCCATTCTATTTTAGGAGATAATTGCTCATCAACCTTGAGCACAGAGAGGGAGCAAATCTGTCTTAAGGAAATTGTGAACACGCAGGGCTTAGAATTTATTTTGAATGATGACAGACGTAATGTATGCAAAAGGCAAAGTGGTAGAATGAACAATGTCGTGTTACTTTGACAGACGTAATGTATGCAAAGCAAAGTGATGGATTTACTATTGCAGTAGCAGTGTTACAACCTATACGTAACAAAGGAAAACGTGGTAAATGATCGCTGGTTTGGAACTCTGCACTTCTGTACTGTGAGTCAGTTTCAATTTATGTTTTATGTTCTATATATGCATGTTTATTGTTCTTAATATATATATATATGTCTCTGTGATGAATATATATACATGCTTGTTATGTCTCTGTTCTAATATATATATATATATATATACATATACAATATGGTTTAAATATATATATATAAACAGTATTACTAATTTTAATAACACATACTACTTGAATATTTGATTTCAAATGATCCTTCACTGCTTATTAAATTATCTAACTTAATTTCAATGAGGTAAGTTTGTCAATTGTGTCTCCTACTTGGCAAGAAATTGACTTGCAGCTTCATTTGTATTGTACTTGTATTTCTTATACTTTTTAGACCTTTATTACAAATATACAAACTATTGGTCATATGGACAACTTTTAGTGATGTATCTATGGAGCCTTTGGTTGGCTGTTTTTATACCATATATGTAATTATAATTATGTTGGGATTTCTTTTTCGTTAAATGTTTTGTTTCAAGTTGCATGTTGAGAAACATGATACTTTTGGAGGATAAGAATTAAGTCACATAACTCTTTATTGTAGTTTCATAGTCCCTAAGTATCACGTTTATCCAAAGAAGCAGAATGCACATATAGCTCCCAACTAATTGGCACTTCTTCTTTCTTGATTAATTCAGGGTCGTCGGTCTTATTAATCAAATTTGTGGTATATTGGAATTGTTGGATATGAGATGTAGGTTTCTAAATATTTAGTTCCCATGAGTTGAATCTGATATAGGATCTAAACAAGTGCAAAACTCATCACTTAATTATATTTTGTTTGAGCAGATAATTGTAGAAATGCAATTCTTTTATTTGCCTTCACATTATCAAGGGCCAAAATTTAAGGAAAGGAAAAATGAGTATATGCCACATCCGTATCAATGCTTTTCTTCTTATGACAAGCTCAGGTTGATCTTCATCAAGCTCAGTTTCAATAGTGGATGCCAGTTTATTCCTAGTTAGAGTCATTAGATTTAGATAAGGTTATCAAGTCAAAAGGTATCTTAGATTGTATTAAACACTGCAACATCAATCAAAACATACTTCCTGGTTAGAGTCATTAGATACAGATGATTGGCATTAGAATAATTCCTAATATCGTTGATCTAAATTTCTCTACTGCAATCCTGTCTTTACATAATAAATTTTGTTGAAGATATTGGCCACTAACAGCGATTTGGCCTTTCCTTTCTTACTTCTATGTCTTGGACATCAATTGATACTTGAACAACTAAAGACATTGTTGTTTCATGAGTTCCTCTGAATGGAAATTTTTGAAATTCTAGAATGGACTTTTGATTTACGACTTTTATGAGATGGTGTAATCTGATGATGGTAGAGGATGAGTACACAACACTTATGGTGTTGGTTGAGAGAATTGAAACACAATCTATTTATTGAAACTCAAATACAAAAACAAACAAAGAGGATTTATTCGTCTACTTTGTTACTCTCTTTCTCTTAATTCTTACTGCTTCTACAGTACAACACTAAACACACACCTCTATTTATAGCCTTAATAGAATAATATAGAGGCTTTGAATTCAACAATCACATGTAAAACAAGTGTAGCAAAATTCAAAGTTTGGCAGCCACCATTGTTGATTATTGAAAGCAGCCTCTAGTTAGTCTTCAAATGCTGCTTCTAGATAACTACTTGAGTTCCTTGGTTCATTTGGATATTTCATGCATTAAGTTTACAATTCAACATTCCCCTTTAAACTTGATGCTCTACATTCCCAACATCAACTTCAATCTGTTCAAGATGTCTTGCTTCAATGGCTTTGTAAAAATATTTGTAATTTGATCATTCGTCTTGCAAGATATTAATTTCACTTCTTTGTTATGCACATGCTCCCTGATGGAATGATACTGTGTATCAATATGCTTGCTTCGTTCATGAAAGACTGGATTCTTTGCAAGTGCAATTGCTGAACGATTATCGATGAATATCTCTATAGGTCTTTCTTGTGGAAATCTCATATGCTCTAACACATTTCTCACCCAAATAACATGACACACAGTTGCGCTGACTACTACATATTCAGCTTCGCATGATGATAAAGTCACTATCGGTTGTTTCTTAGATGACCATGTGAATAATTCTTACTGGATTTGTGTTTTTCATTGGAGATAAAGTCACCATTGTTGATTTAGTTGTGTTTTTTATTTCATCTAAATCTCTACCCCAATCACTATCTGAATAGCCAGTGAATCTTAATTCATCAGTTAAGGTATATAGCAATCCATCATTGATCGTACCTTTGATGTAGCAGGGTATTTTCTTTGCAACATTTAGAAGTGACTGATCTGGTTCCTCCATGTATTTGCTGATCAGTCCAACTTCGTAAAATACATCTAGTCTGGTACAAGTAAGGTATCGAAGACTTCCAACTAAACTTTTGAAGTATGTTGGATCAACATTTCTTCTGCCTTCATTCTTTCTGAGTTCCACGTTGCTTTTCACTGGAGTTGATACTGGATTGCATGATTCCATTCTGAACTTCTTGAGAATCTCCATTGCATATCTACTTTGGCAGATCGAGATTCCTTCATCATTTTGCTTCACTTCAATTCCAAGAAAGTGTGACATCAGACCCATGTCTGTCATCTCGAATTCTTGAATCATGGTTTTCTTGAATTCTTCAAACATGGATGAGTTGTTTCCTATGAAGATCAAATCATCAACATGCAGACCTACAAATAGTACGCTTCCTTCTAGACCTTTCTTTAAATACAATGCATGTTCATATGCACAATTCTCGAACCCATTATCATGGAAATACTTGTCAATTCTTGTATTCCATGCATGTGGAGCTTGCTTCAATCCATAGAGAGCTTTCTTCAACATGTACACCGTGTCTTCATGTCTGTCATTTGTATATCCTAGCGGTTGTTCGACATAGATTTCTTCTTCTAGAAATCTGTTCAGAAATGCTGACTTCACATCAAGTTGATACAACTTGATGTGAAATTTAAAGTAACCCAAAAGATAGATTAACCCAAACCAAATTTTACTCGCAAGTATACGAATCATAGTAGTAAAGAGTACAAGTATTGCGAGGTCATTCCCACGAGAGTTGATTAGACAAATTAAATCTAAAAATTACTATCTAACTAATTCAACCAAATATTGATAATTTTGATAAAAGAATAATTGTAAAAGAGATGAAAGAACAATGATAAAGAAAATACCAAGGCTTTGATTTCACCACTAATCAATACAATTCCAATTTTCAATTGAGGTTATTAAATAGCCAAATAATCTTCACACATCCAATAAAAAATAATTATAATCAAACATATGGATGGCCTATCCGGGTTAGGGCATAGGTTCAATTAAATATTTATTATCTTGATCATGAATAATAAACAAATAATTGAAAGAATAACATAAATCACAACTAACTATCCATGGTCAGGCATAAATAATTATGATTTACTTTCTTCTTCTTAAATCACCAAATAAGATTACATGTTCATGGTCAGACACAAGTAACCTATATGCTAAGGTTTCAATAAATTCAATTAAAGTCTTGGTTAAAGCACATAAAATTGAAAGTATAGGAAAACATTAAAATAATAAGAAGAAGAATTTAAATGAAAGATTCAACTACTTATTTCAATTGAAATAATAGAATTGTAAATGAAAAGGGTTTCCTCGTAGCCCTGGTCGAGAGAATTAGTTACACATGAAGAAAAAAATAATAAAACAACAACCAAACCGAAATTGAAGATGGAATAACGTCTTTGCTTTCTCCGTGGATTGCACGAGTCTTCTCTTCTTTTCCTTGGCTCTTGATCCTCCTTTGTGCATCCATATATGCCCTATTTATAGGGGTCCTCAAGGTTTCATCTAGGAAAGTAAATAAGAGAATACAATATTCTCATATTTCTTTTCCTAATTGGTGAAATCTTGCAGCCCGCTTTTGACCAATTTGGAGAGTAAATTTAGAAGATATTGATGAGATACTCTTTTCTTGTTAATCAAGTCCTCTTCCCACAACCCTTGATTTCATTCCATTCTGATCGTTCCTTCAAAATCTGTGATTATATTATCAAGCTGATGTTGATTTTCGCACAAAATAGTATGTCAGATTTAAAATGTCTTTTTCGCCCTCTAAACTTCAGAATTAGGGTTTCTATGTGAAATACCAATATTCTTTAAATTGAATCAGCTTTCTAGGAACACTGGGCTCACACAAATCCGAACAACGGGCTGAAATATATGGCCCAAATATTAAGACGTGGTCTAAACAGATTTTGGGCTTGTTTAGATGGATTTAACCCATTTGTACTAGAAATCACCAATAACCTATAAAAATATAAAAACACAAATATTAATTAAAATAAATTAAAATAAATGACTAAAAAATATATTTTTGGAGGTTAATCGTGTATGAATTATGGACTTATCAAATACCCCAAACTTATATTTTGCTAGTCCTCGAGCAAAACAAAAATAAAAACAAAAAAAAAAACCTAACTATACCACTTTCGCAGGAACTCTTGATTGCATTTAGCATATGCAATAAGCCTTTAAACCCCTAGGTTACCCCTAGTGGACGAGTTATAGTCTCGTGAGGGTTTCCAGTGATGATACCCATAAACATCCGAAAAATAAGTTTCAAAGCAATATACAATCACATATGTAACCTTGAATAGTAAATTTTCATCAACTTGAGATTTTCGAATCATTAATTTATTTGAGATGTCAAACCCATATTCTCTGTCTAAATTAAATTTAAGCTAAGTCTAATTCACTTATCAAAATTTAGTTGAAGACCCAAATTGTCCATCCTTGTTGTAAAGTGCAACAATAAACACTAATTCAGAATTGGTCAAAACCTCATGACATAACTCCAAAATCTCAAAAATCATCGGGTTTCCAGAATAAGAACAATTTTACATTGGTAACTCAATTGATTTTTTATTTTATTTTTGACATACTTCCACAAGGAATTGTTTACCCAAGAGGAGCTTAATTTACTCCCAACCTCAAGCCAACTCTTTGGATTTTTTTTTTTTCCACAAGGAATTGTTTACCCAAGAGGAGCTTAATTTACTCCCAACCTCAAGCCAACCCTTTGGATTTTTTTTTTCATCACAAGAGTCCTGATTGAATCTCATCCTGGTCTACCGATTTTTTTTCTAAGATAATAGAACGATGTCACTAAATTTCAGACATTTTCTAAAAAAATGTAAGCTGACAGTGCTCGTGAAATATGTTTCAAGGTTTAACTATGAGGGTCATCAACTAAATAATGATAAGTATAAAAGACTAAGGACTATCATTCATTCTGACTAGATTAAGTATTTTAGTCTCAAATATACTAATGATTTTCAAATCTCAACCAAACTGATGACAATTCAATACTCAAAGATATAGAAATACTGAACATATTGCATAGGCTTTGAAACCTCTTTTTATTTTTTAATATGAAAATATATACATATATCTATAAAAAAAAAAATTCCCTTTACCCCCAAACTTAGATCAAATATTGTCCTCAATAGTTAAAAATGAAAGTCACAAGGGCAAGTTTGAGAATTACCTTGGATGACGTACTATCCAACTTCGAGCAAGAACAAGGAGAGAAATAATAATAAAAAAAATGGATCATAAGGAATTACAAGTATGCCACCCATAAACTTGGATTATAAACATCCACAAAAATCTTGTTTGTTTGTTTTTTTTTTTTTAAACTCAACAATTTTGATAAATGGGGTCCTCTAGACGAATACACTCCACATCTCTCTCTACCAACCCATCTAAGTATGGTTTCAACCTCTGCCCATTCACTTTGAAAATACTACCATCCTTAGGGTTTTGAATCTTGACTGCCCCATGAGAAAAAACATTTGTCACAGTGAATGGACCAGTCCATCTAGAACGCAACTTCCCAGGAAAGAGACGTAATCTAGAGTTGAATAACAAAACTTTTTGGTTGGGCTCGAAGGACTTCCTAAGAATAAATTTGTCATGAAACATTTTAGTCCGCTCTTTATAAATCTTGGCATTCTCATATGCATCCTTACGAATCTCTTCTAACTCATTGAGTTGGAGTTTACGATGTGACCCAGCCTTACCCATATCTAAGTTGAAGGTTTTGATAGCCCAATAAGCACGATGTTCTAATTCTACAGGCAAGTGACATGCTTTTCCAAAGACAAGTCGATAAGGGGACATTCCAATCGGGGTTTTAAATGCAGTCCGATAAGCCCAAAGAGCGTCATTCAACCGTTGTGACCAGTCCTTACGATCGGGTCGAACCGTTTTTTCTAAAATAGTTTTGATCTCCCGATTGGAAATTTCCACTTGTCCACTTGTCTGTGGGTGATAAGAAGTCCCAACTTTATGAGTGATGAGGTACTTTTTCATGACAGTTTCAAATGGTTTATTGCAAAAATGTTTACCACCATCACTTATAATTGCACGAGGCGACCCAAAACGAGAAAATATGTTATCTTTTAAGAATTGAATCACGATCCTATTATCATTTTTCCTACAAGGTACAACCTCCACCCACTTGGACACATAGTCAACAGCTACAAGTATGTATAGGTAACCAAATGAGGGAGGAAATGGACCCATGAAATCAATACCTCAAACATCAAAAATTTCTACGATAAGGATGTTAGTGAGGGGCATCATGTTCCTACGAGAAATACTACCCATACGTTGGCACCGATCACAAGTGGAGCAAAATGCATGTGTATCACGAAAGAGTGTTGGACAATAGAATCCACATTGTAAAATCTTTGCAGTTGTTTTCTTAGAACCAAAATGACCACCACATGCATGGTCATGACAAAATAAGATAATACTATGAAACTCATTTTTCAGGAACACATCTCCTAATGATTTGATCAGGGCAGTACTTGAACAAATAAGGATCATCCCAGAAAAAATGTTTAACCTCAGCAAGGAACCTAAATCTATCATGTTTTGTCCAGTGTTCAGGGAGTTGACCAGTAACAAGATAATTGACAATGTCAGCATACCAATGTAACTGGGAGACAGCTAAAAGTTGTTCATCGGGAAAAGATTCATTCAAGGGTGATAAATCCTTAGTGCATTCCGAGACAATCCTAGACAAGTGATCAACTACGACATTCTCAGAACCTTTCTTATCACGAACCTCAATATCAAACTCTTGTAATAGTAAGACCCAATGAATCAAACGAGGTTTAGCATCTTTCTTTGAGAAAATATATCTCAAAGCAGCATGGTCAGAGAACACAATAACCTTGGACCCTAAGAGGTATGATCTAAACTTATCTACCGCAAATACAATGGCCAGTAGCTCTTTTTCTGTGGTGGAGTAATTGAGTTGGGCATCATTCAGAGTCCTACTAGCATAATAGATGACATAGGGCATCTTATCTACTCGTTGCCCTAAGACAGCTCCAACAGCATAGTCAGAGGCATCACACATAAGCTCGAGAGGTAGAGACCAATTGGGGGGTTGTATGATGGGAGCAAAAGTCAATAAGAGTTTGAGCTTTTCAAATGCTTGTGAACATTCATCATTAAAGACAAAAGTGGCTTCCTTAGCAAGTAGGTTGCATAAGGGACGAGAGATTTTGCTAAAGTCTTTAATGAATCTCCTATAAAATCCAGCATGACCAAGGAAAGATCGAATTTCCTTCACTGTCCGTGGTGGAGGAAGGTGTGAAATCAGATCAATTTTTGCCTTATCGACTTCTATTCCCCTATGAGAAATGAGGTGCCCAAGTACAATGCCTTGTTGTACCATAAAATGACACTTCTCCCAATTTAACACGAGATTTGTTTCTTGACATCTTTCCAACACAAGGGATAGGTGGTGTAAACACTCATCGAAAGAAGACCCAAATATTGAGAAATCATCCATGAATACCTCAAGAAAACACTCAACCATATCAGAAAAGATGCTCAACATACACCGCTGAAAGGTAGCAGGTGCATTGCATAGCCCAAAAGGCATGCGTCTATAAGCATAGGTACCGAAGGGACAGGTAAATGTGATTTTTTCTTGATTTTCAGGAGCAATAGGAATCTGGTTGTAACCAGAATAACCATCCAAAAAGCAATAATGGCTATGTCCGGCTAGTCTTTCAAGCATTTGATCTATGAAAAGGAGAGGAAAATGGTCCTTCCTTGTGACTAGATTCATTTTACGATAATCAATGCACACACGCCACCCAGTCGTCATTCTCATAGATATTAACTCGTCATTAGTATTTTTGACAACCGTAATCCCAGACGTTTTAGGCACTACTTGGACAGGAGTAACCCAAGTACTATCATAAATAGGATAGATGATTCCCGCATCTAACAATTTGAGCACTTCGGCTCGGAAAACTTCTCTCATGTTAGGGTTAAGCCGACGTTGCATTTCACGATTTGCCTTTTAGTTTTCCTCAAGATGAATACGATACATACACCTAGTGGGGCTTATACCCTTGATATCTGCTATTGTCCACCCTAAAGCTGTTTTATGTTCTCTGAGAACATTAAGCAACTTTTTCTCTTGTGCACTATCAAGATTAGAGGAAATGATGACAGTTAACTTATTAGAAGGACCTAAGAATGCATACTTGAGATGCTCGGGCAAAGGTTTAAGATCAAGTTCGGGTGACTCTTCAACAGATGGGACAAGTTTAGACTTGGATGGTAAAAGAGGTTCTACCATGGCTTTCCATTTAGTTATGTCCATAACAAGGGTAGAATCAAGCAATGAATTGACTTCAGCGATGGAGCTATCCATGTCAAAATCTAAGCCAAAATGGGCTAAACAAGTCTCGAGGGGGTCATGAGAAGAAAATTGTGGAAATGAGTCATGAACAAGGCTTTCTCAATCATGTTAATCTCAAAAGTATCCTCTAAATCTGGAGGTTGTTTTTCCACATTAAACACATTGAGTTTAACATTCATGTTGCCAAAAGATAGTTGCATAACCCCATTTCTATAATTTATGACAGCATTGAATGTGGCTAAAAATGGGTGACCTAAGATAACCGGAATGTGGTTACTAGGATTTTGGACAGGTTGGGTATCTAAGACGACAAAGTCCACTGGAAAAATATACTTGTCAACCTTGATTAGAACATCTTCAATAACACCACGAGGAATTTTCATAGATCTATCAGCCAATTGTAGTGTTATAGGGGTCGATTTTAACTCACCAAGACCTAATTACACATACACAGAATATGACAATAGATTCACACTAAACCCTAAGTCGAGTAATGCCTTCTCAATCATATGATTACCAATGACACAAGAAATGGTAGGGCATCCAGGATCTTTAAACTTAGGTGGGGTGTTGTGACGGATGATTGAGCTTACTTGCTCTGTGAGGAAGACTTTCTTGTGCACATTTAACTTTCATTTATGAGTACAAAGATCTTTAAAAAATTTGGCATAGGCGGGAACTTGATCGACAAGAGTGAGTACGGGAATGTTTACTTGGACTCGCCTAAACAAGTCCATCATTTCACTATAATTCGTCCCTTTCTTGACTGGGGTCAAACGTTGAGGAAAAGGGGCCTTGGGTATATAAACTTCCATAGGATTGGACTCAAAAGAGGTGGATGATTTTTGACACTGGTGAAGCATCATTTTCTTTGAATTGCTTGTTGTGCCCTTCTTCTACATCACACTCTTTGGACACAACTTTTGGTTCATGCCTAGGTATTTCTACCTTGTTATCAATTTGTTTGCCACTTATAAGGGTAGTGATGGACTTCAGTTCCTCGTATTGTTCATGCTTAGAACTAGAGCTCACCTCATGTTGACCCTTTGGATTAGTTATGGGTTGACTAGGAAACCTTCCCTTCTCTCTCTCAGTTAAGGTAGAGGCAATTTGACCCATTTGAACTTCCAATTTAGTAATGGATTGAGAATTAGAATGCAAGCTTTGTTGGGTATCTTTTTGGAATTGAAGTGAACTTTGCATGAAAAGATAGAGAGTGTCCTCAATGGATGGCTTCCTAGTTTGTGTAGGATATGGTGACAACTGTTGAGTTGATGACTAACCGGAAGCTTGAGGATAAGAATGAGTGTTGGAAATCCCATATGGAACTCCTTGATTTGACCCTTTGGACCATGATAAATTTGGATGTTTAGCCCAACTAGAATTATAAGTTTGTGAATAAAGATCATTGTCTGGTCTCCTAAAAGCATTCAAGGCATGGGCTTGCTCAGATGCATGTTCAAAAAATGTCATATTAGATGGACAAGACATTGTGAGGTGGCTTGGGCTTGAACAGATGGAACACACCTCAAATTTAGGTGTCAATGGGGGCCCACTAGCTAACATCAAAGCATCGACTTTTCGAGCCAAGGACTCAATTTTTGCATTAAGGTCTACAGTATTTCCTATCTCATATATGCCACCCTTCTGTTGAAGATGAGTATTCCTTTCCACCCTAGTTGAATAATCCCATTGTTGGGAATTTTCACATAAAGTTTCAAAGAAGTCCCAAGCTTCGATGTCACTTTTATCCATAAATGTTCCTCCACTAGTGGCATCAACCATGCGACGGTTTTGGGGTGTTAAACCATCGTAGAAATATTGAACTAGTCGCCACTTCTCATATCCATGGTGGGGACACTAAAGAAGTAAATCTTTCCATCTCTCCCAACATTCATAAAATTGTTCAACCTTTTTTTGTGTAAAATTTGAAATTTCTCTCCGAAGGGAATTGGTTTTATGAACAGGGAAGATATTGTTCAAGAATTTTTTTTGAAAAAACATCCCAAGTAGAGATAGATCTTGGTTCTAAAGAATTCAACCATGCATTCGCCTTATCTTTTAAAGAAAGGGGAAAGAGACGTAGACAAATGGACTCATCAGAGAAATTTTGGAACTTGAATGTGGAACAAATGTCTAGAAAGTCCTTGACATGATAATATGGATCCTCACTATTTAGACCATGGAATGTGGACAGAAGTTGGATGACACTTGGTTTAAGCTCAAAGTGTGTGGTCGTTGTGGCTGGCAATACTATACATGAAGGTGTACTACATTGGACAGGAGCAGAGTATTCCCTAAGTGTTTTAGGCGCAACCTCTTCTCCCATCTCAACCAAAGGTTTATCCAATTTATTTTTACCTTTAGATCTTTTCCTAAATGTTCTTTCAATTTCTGGATTAAAGGATACTAATTTTGGATTTTGAGATCGACATCCTTGCATATACTAGACACACACTCAAGAAAGTTAACAAGGATATACCTAGCAACCAAACAAGCCAAACAAGTATTTTTTTTTTTTCAAAAATAAGTGTACTTACAATAATAAAAGAAAAGAAAAAAAAAATTAAAAATAAATATGAATGAAGAAAGTGTGCTCCTAGAAAAAAAAATCCTATGTTATTCTAACCTAAACAAAAAATAATAAATAATAATAAAATAAAAATAAGGTTAGAGTCACTTACCTGAATTGCAAAGTTATGCAATAGTGCGATTTTTTTTTCTTTACACCCCTTTTATGTACCAAGCATCCTGCAGTTGAGGAAGTAGCAATATCAAACCTGTAAAAGGATGACAATGACTTGGATGTTGCTTGGAATTAAAGGAATCACAGAAATTTGGAATGAAAAATAAAAAATAAAAATAAAAAAATAAAAAAAACTAAACTAAGAATTATGATAAATAATAATCTTCAAATTTAATTGTATCAAATACAATCCCCGGCAACGGTGCCAAAAACTTAATGTGAAAATTAAAGTAACCCAAAAGATAGATTAACCCAAACTAAATTTTACTCGCAAGTATACGAATCATAGTAGTAAAGAGTACAAGTATTGCGAGGTCATTCCCACGAGGATTGATTAGACAAATTAAATCTAAAAATTACTATCTAACTAATTCAACCAAATATTGATAATTTTGATAAAAGAATAATTGTAAAAGAGATGAAAGAACAATGATAAAGAAAATACCAAGGCTTTGATTCCACCACTAATCAATACAATTCCAATTTTCAATTGAAGTTATTAAATAGCCAAATAATCTTCACACATCCAATAAAAAATAATTATAATCAAACATATGGATGGCCTATCCGGGTTAGGGCATAGGTTCAATTAAATATTTATTATCTTGATCATGAATAATAAACAAATAATTGAAAGAATAACATAAATCACAACTAACTATCCATGGTCAGGCATAAATAATTATGATTTACTTTCTTCTTCTTAAATCGCCAAATAAGATTACATGTTCATGGTCAGACACAAGTAACCTATATGCTAAAGTTCCAATAAATTCAATTAAAGTCTTGGTTAAAGCACATAAAATTGAAAGTATAGGAAAACATTAAAATAATAAGAAGAAGAATTTAAATGAAAGATTCAACTACTTATTTCAATTGAAATAATAGAATTGTAAATGAAAAGGGTTTCCTCTCAGCCCTGGCCGAGAGAATTAGTTACACATGAAGAAAAAAATAATAAAACAACAACCAAACCGAAATTGAAGATGGAAGAACGCCTTTGCTTTCTCCGTGGATTGCACCAGTCTTCTCTTCTTTTCCTTGGCTCTTGATCCTCCTTTGTGCATCCATATATGCCCTATTTATAAGGGTCCTCAAGGTTTCATCTAGGAAAGTAAATAAGAGAATACAATATTCTCATATTTCTTTTCTTAATTGGTGATATCTTGCAGCCCACTTTTGACCAATTTGGAGAGTAAATTTGGAAGATATTGATGAGATACTCTTTTCTTGTTAATCAAGTCCTCTTCCCACAACCCTTGATTTCATTCCATTCTGATCGTTCCTTCAATATCTGTGATTATATTATCAAGCTGATGCTGATTTTCGCACAAAATAGTATGTCAGATTTCAAATGTCTTTTTCGCCCTCTAAACTTCAGAATTAGGGTTTCTATATGAAATACCAATATTCTTCAAATTGAATCAGCTTTCTAGGAACACTGGGCTCACACAAATCCGAAAAACGGGCTGAAATATATGGTCCAAATACTAAGACGTGGTTTAAACAGATTTTGGGTTTGTTTAGATGGATTTAACCCATTTGTACCAGAAATCACAAATAACCTATAAAAATATAAAAACACAAATATTAATTAAAATAAATTAAAATAAATGACTAAAAAATATATTTTTGGAGGTTAATCGTATATGAATTATGCACTTATCACAACTTCCATCTATTCTGAGCAGCAATAGATATCATCAGCCTGATTGACTCTTTTCGGGCAACAGGAACAAATACTTCACCATATTCTAGTCCCTGTCTCTGTTTGTAGCCTTCTGGAACCAGGCAAGCTTTGTATCTCTGAACTTCGCCTTTTTCATTCTTCTTTGTCTTGTAGACCCATTTGACTCTAATAGGCTTTTAACCTTTTAGTAGACTACACAGCTCCCATGTGTCATTCTTCTCTATGACCCTGATTTCTTCATCTATTGCTGACTTCCATTTTTTCTCTTGGATGACTTCTGTGAAGCTGACAGGATCACTATCTAGAAATAGGCATAGCAAATTCTGGTCTTGATCTTCTTCAGTGGATTTATATAGTTCCCTCAAGCTTCTCACTTTTCTAGGTCTTTCACTTGATCTTTCATCTGGTGATGATGACGATGAAGGATCATTTCTTGCAGGTACAGTAGATTAATGTGGTAGAATTTGTGGCTCCATTGCAACTTCTTTTTCCACTTCTTCATCTTCAAGTACAAGCTCCTTGGTTTTTCCATCTTCATTCTGATCCCAACTCCAAGCTTCATTTTCTTCAAAGATCACGTCCCTGCTCATAATTACTTCCTTGGTGATGGGATTAAACAACTTATATCTCATTGTTCTGTCACCATAGCTGATAAAGATACATTTATGTCCTTTGTCGTCGAGCTTGGTTCTTCTGGCTTCTGGAATTTTGGTGTAAGCAATACATCCAAAAGTTTTGAGGTGATTGACGTTCAGCTTGTATGAACTCCAGATTTCTTTAGGTGTCTTGAACTAGAGTCTTCTGGTTAGACACCTATTCAGTGATAGACAACACAAGATACCGCTTCAGCCCAAAATTCCTTGGGCATTGACTTTCCTTTCAGCATACTTCTGACCATATCCAAGATCGTGCGATTCTTCCTTTCAGAAACACCATTTAGCTGAGGTGTATAGGACGGTATTGTTTGTTGTCAGATGTCGTGCTCTTTGTAGTAATTATGGAATTCATTCAACATATATTCTCCTCCTTGATATGACTGCAACATCTTAATATTGTGGCCTCTCTGCTTCTCAATAAGAGCTTTAAACTCTTGGAACTTGTAAAATACTTCTGATTTCTTTTGCAAGAAGTACACCCATGTCTTTCTGCTATAATCATCAGTGAAGGTAAGAAAATACATGTTTTGTCCATATGACATTGGCTTCAATGGACCACACACATCTGTGTAAACGAGTTTCCAGCAGATTTGTTGATCGCCATCTGACTTCTATAGCAAAGCTCAGTCTGTGATGTTTCCCAAGTACACAACATTCACATACTTCATTAGGACGGTTGATGTAGGGTAGTCCCTTCACTATCTACTTGCTTGCGAGCAGCTTCAGGCCCTCAAAGTTGAGATGTCCGTATCTCAAATGCCATAGCCAGTCCTTGTCTTAAACAACTGCACTTAAACATTTCGCTGCATCATGCTAGATGTGAATAGGAAACATCCTTTTCTTGGATATCTTTATCCGGGTAATGAGATTTTCATTTGTATCTTTAATTGTTAGACACAAATCCTTCATGCTGATGTCGTAGCCTTTCTCCAGGAGCTGTCCAAGACTAAAAATATTATTCTTCATATCTGGAATATAGTAAACATTGGATATGAAGTCATGGTCTCCATTCTTGAGCTTGATCAGAATATTGCCTTTTCCTTTTACTGGGATTTTTGTGAAATCACCAAACGAGACTTGCCCTTGCCTAGTCTCGTCAAGCTCGACAAACATGTGTTTGTTTCCACACATCTTATTGTTGGCTCCTGAATCTAGATACCAAATACCTTCGTCATCGGTATTTTCATTTTGAGCCATCAGCAGCATTGATTTCGGCTCATTTTCTTCTTTCTCGGCAAAATTTACTTGTTCACCTCCTTCAGCAACTGTCTTTCCTCTGCATTCGCTGTTGTAGTGTCCATACTTGTTGCAATTATAGCATTGCACATTGCTTTTGTCATAATTCTGGCAATTATTGAAGTTGTTTCCATGGCCTCGTCCTTGTCTTCTGAAAGATTGATTTCTTCCGCCTTGATTATTTCTTTCGGTATTGAAATTGGTTCTTCCACCGCCGCCTCTAGATCTAGCACCTTGTCCTTGATAGCCACGACCTCTACCTCGGCCTCTTTGCGAACTTCCCCATCGCTCTTCTTTATATATTTTTAAATGTTAGATTTGACTGAAGAGCTTGCTCTAGAGTACTTGAGGTGTTCTTCTTATTGATTATTTGTTCGTGATTTTCTAGCATGGCCATCAGATCGTCTACTATCATTGCATCGAGGTCCTTTGATTCTTTAATAGCAACAACTACATGGTCGAACTTTGAGTTGAGGGAGCGCATAATCTTTTCAAGCACACCACCATCTTCAATCTTGTCGCCATATCTTCTAATTTGATTCACTATAGTCAATGTTCTGGTAAAGTACTCAGAAATTGACTCTGTGTCTTTCATTTGCAACAATTCAAATTCACCCCTTAGAACTTAGAGTCTAACTTTAACTGTTTTTTCAATTCCTTGATGTGTTTTTCAAAGAATTTCCCATGCTTGTTTGGCGGTGTTGACGACTGAGATCTTTCCAAAACTTGCTTCATCAACACTTTGATAAGCAGGTACAAGGCCTTCTTGTCCTTCTTTCGGGCTTTTTTAAGCACGACCTTTTGGGTCTCGCTCAATAGATCTTCATTTTCTTTTAAAACTAGTTCGTCATAAATAGTTTCGATAAAGTCCCACAAATCTTGTGAGGCAAGAAGGACTTTCATTTGGATAAACCAATTCTCATAATTGGTTTTATCCAAACGCGGAAGCTGGGGCTGGAAAAAGTTGCTAGAGGACGTCATCGAATTTACTTAAGCACTTGACATGCTTAGTTCTAAAAATTGGTGTTAAATCTGGTTAAACCGATTGTACGGTTGCTTTCGAAGCGTTCCGTTTAGTAAAAAATGACTCTTCGTTTGCTCAAATCGGAGTTAAAATGAGTCCGAAACGGACAAAATACCAACGAGGGACAAATTGGTAATTTTCCAAAAAATTTGCTGACGTGGCACTGTGCTGATGTGGAGACTGGTGTGGCAGGTGACGTCACTGATGACGTGGCACTATGCCGACGTGGCGGATGACGTGACAAGGGGATGACGTCATTGCTGACGTGGATGCGCGTCCAGAGGTTGAAGATGACTTGGTGCGTGGGTTGCGTGGGATTCACTCGCCAATCTTGTGGTGGTGCGTGCGGGCGCGTGCGGAGTCCTTTGGATGCGTTCTCTTCGGAGATACGTTTCTGGGGAAACGGAGAAGCTATATCTGCGTTCAAACTTTTGGTTTGAGCACCGATGTGTCACGAATATAGCTTTGAAACTTCGACTCTGTTTTTGAAAAAACTCTTCTGGGTTTCTCCAAGCTTCACTAACTTGGCTCTGATACCACTGATGATGGTAGAGGATGAGTACACAACACTTATGGTGTTGGTTGAGATAATTGAAACACAATCTATTTATTGAAACTCAAATACAAAAACAAACACATGATTTATTCTTCTACTCTGGTACTCTCTTTCTCTTAATTCTTACTCTGGCTTCTACATTACAACACTAAACATACACCTCTATTTATAGCCTTAATAGAACAATATAGAGGCTTTGAATTCAACAGTCACATGTTAAACAAGTGTAGCAAAATTTTGGCCCTGTTTGGTAGCCAGTTTTTGCTGGTTTTGTCTTGGTTTGTTTTTGTTTTCAAAGACCAAACATGTTTGGTGGGTTTTGTTTTTAAATTCAAAACCAAAACCACTTAAAACTTTGGTCTTGGATTTGGTTCAAAATAAACTAAAACCAAGACCAAAAAAAAGTTGGTCTTTCTTGGTCTTAGCCCACAATTTTTGACTTTTCTTTCTTTTTTTCTCTCTCTCTCTCTCTCTCTCCTATATATACATATATATAATTCATGTACTAAAATTAAAAAATAATATATATTAATATATATAGAATAATATATATTTTTTATTTTATAATAATATATATAAAATAATATTATTATATATATATAAATAATATATATATAAATATATATAAAATTAAAAAATAATATATATTAATATATATAGAATAATATATATTTTTTATTTTATAATAATATATATAAAATAATATTATTAAATATATATATAAATAATATATAAATTCAAAAATAATATAT
The DNA here is from genome assembly GCA_963922005.1 of Cornus suecica. NCBI lineage: Eukaryota > Viridiplantae > Streptophyta > Magnoliopsida > Cornales > Cornaceae > Cornus > Cornus suecica. Next base: position 37,341,422 of record OY998246.1, on the reverse strand, counting down.
ATTAATATATATAGAATAATATATATTTTTTATTTTGTAATAATATATATAGAATAATATTATTAAACATATATATATTAAATATATATAAAAATAATATATAAATTCAAAAATAACATATATAAAATAATATATAAAATTAAAAAATAATATATATTAATAATATATAAAATAATAATATATATTATTTTATAATAATATATATAAAATAATATTATTAAATATATATAAAAATAATATTATTAAATATATATATAAAATAATATTATTAAAGATATATAAATTAAAAAATAATATATAGAATAATATATATTATTATTTTTAAATATATGTAAAATTTTATTAAATATATATATATATAATATTTTTAATAATATATTATAAATATATATATTTAATAAAATATAAAGTTATATACATAAAATAATATATAAACTAATATATATATATAAAGTTTTTGTTTTCTCAAAGCACACCAGAATGACCAGACCGCTTACCAAACAGAGTTTTAGATTGAAGACAAGACCAGACAAGACCAAACAAGACCAGACAAAACCAAACCAGCCAAACCAGACAAGGCAAGACCAGACAAACCCCTTTCCAAACAGGCCCTTAAAGTTTGGTAGCCACCATTGTTGATTATTGAAAGCAGCCTCTAGTTAGTCTTCAAAGGCTGCTTCTAGATAACTACTTGAGTTCCTTGGTTCATTTGGATACTTCATGCATTAAGTTTACAATTCAACATAATCCACATTGATCTTATATTTACTTGTGGTTATCTAACAAGTCATTTACTATTGAATTGAATTTTAGATTATCTTTAATAAGAAGAATGCAAAACATTAACTGGTTGATGCAGATCAAAGGAATAAAGTAGGTGTGTTGATTTTGCTGGCAGAAAACATCTGCAAAATGGCTAACTTCTTAAAATTTTCTGTATCAACAATAACCATATATGTAAGGGTTCTATATCTTTCCCTATTCTTCATGTTATATATTCAATGATCCTTGTAATTTATGCTGCAAATATATATATGTTTGGGTTGTTTGTATATGTGGATATATATTTTCGTCTTCTTGTTCTTGTTGCTGTTTGCTTTTCTGGAATCTTTAGTATCAAAAGCTTTAGGAGAAGTTAGCTATAGCTGATTTATTGACTCCTTGTTTCCGTAATCATGTGTTTATAGTTCTGTCAAGTAAATAAAGATTTATGTCACTACTAATGTCATTGTTTTCGTAATCATTGGTTTGCATTTTATTGAAATTTGTACTTGGAATAAAATTTTGATTTTTAAATAGAATAAATTAAAATTTCAAGATCGTTATGTTATTTGGCTTTGATAGTAAATATATCTTAAGCAGGTTTAAAAAACTATACAAAATGCAAAGATTAGGTTACAAAATCCAAAGTTATTTCCGACGTCGGTAATACTCTCCATGACAGTAGTTAAAAAGCTGTTGTAGCCTACGTCAGGAAAAATTAAACATCTCCGACACAAAAGACCATTTCCGATGCCAAAAACACTTGGGTCAAACAAAAATAATAGTATTTCCGACTCCAAAAACACATGGGTCATAAAAACATAAGCACTTCCGACGCTGGTGGTCGGAAATACACCTTTTGGCGTAAAAAATACCTCAATTTCTTTGTGGTAAATTCGGTTTGCTTTTATTAATCAACTAAACACAATAAGTAGTTAACATCTGCTATATTAAGTCTATACATTAAAATTTTGTATTTAGACTCTAAAATACAGAAAAATATATTAAAGGAAATAAAAATTGAATTCTAGTTAGTTTGAAGCTACTGTACTTGTTTCCCTTATATACTCTTCTTTTTAAAAGACTATCAAAGAATTGCAGAAATTTGTATTAATGAATAAATTTTATGTAATGATTAGTGAAAAATACTCCTACATATTTTTCCCAGCATAATGATGAATAATGTTTCAGATTGTTCATATTTGTTTTACTGTTGAAAAGGCTCCTTCCCTGAGGCACTTGAGAATTTGGCCTTTGTTTCAACAGCTATTTGCCCTAGCATGATCCTTTATTTATTTTTCCTCTTTGAAAAAGGTTATCTTATTCATGGTACATGACAGTACTATTTGTATTGAAAAGTTAGGATTTAGTAGTTTGCAAGAAAAGTTTTTTTATTTTGTATTATAATTTCATACAAAATTTACCTACCTATTTCATAGTTCTATTATTTTTGTAACTCCTTATTAATTGATTTTTTTTTTCGGTAATAAAGCATTTTTTTTTTATTTATTGTAAGTTTCATCACCAATAGTGTTAAAATCCCACAACATTATTGTTTCAAAATTCATTCTTTTATTTTTTTTTCTATTTTAGATTTTGATAAAATTATTTTAACTTTACTGATTTGGTATTTTTTTATTGATAATAAGTAAATTACTCGAACTGTTTTTTTGTTTTTTACCATTCTCCTATGATAATAAATATACATATTGATAATTTAATTTTTACTTTATAAACTAATGTACTTTGATTTTTCTGATCGTTTATTTAGGGGAAAGCTATATAAAACAGTCCGATTTAGTTTTGTTTGTGCAGGAACCAAGACCTTTGATGTACGTCTTACTAATTTAAAAATGTCCATGTCATTATAAAATATGACGTGAATGTTTATACACTCTAAGATTGAGAGTCGCAACAGGCTCAGCATCTTCATATACTTGTTGAACTGGGGAAAATGCCATATTGCTACCATAACAAAGGCAAAACAAGTCTCTGAAGCTCCCTTGTTGCTGAGCACGCAATCTCACCTCCGCATTCAGAAAGATTGTTTCTTTATTTCGAACTCATTGGTTGAGCTCAGGCTCACCCTCCAATATTGCATATTGCATATTCCAAATACACAGTGGATAATTTCTATCATTTAAAGCTTATACAATGATCATAAGAAGAAAAAGAAGGTAATAATGATATACCCTATATTACAAAATCCAAAAGTTGATATACTAAAAATATTCTTGATAGTGAAACAACAATAAAACCTTATGTCACAAGAAATACAATCCTTTCATCTTTCATGATTTCTTTCCAGCCAAATCTTCAAGAGTTAGATTTAAAGTATCAATGTCACCCTTTTTCACTTCCTCTCCGCGAGCAGCCAGGTACTCTTCAACGCTCCCCGGCTCTCCAAAATAACCCAGATGATCAGCAATCAAGTGAAAATTATTGCACCCACTACACCTTGCCACCACAACACCTTTCTCGTATGATTCACGAGAAAATGTCTTCATAGATCTTGTTTCACATACCTTGCAAGTAAAGACCATGGCAAGGTTGTGCCGAGGAGATATCTTCAAGTTGGATACAGCGGTGTACTTTACTGCTGAACTATTGTTACTAGTTGGGTCAGAAAGAACTTTCTCCGATTTAGAATCGGGCTTGGAACTGCAAGCTTCATTTCTTTCGACATCTTTAATGGCCTCAAGGTTGGGCTCAACCACTGTCTGAATTCTTCTATCGAATGCATGTCTCCCAAAGAAAGAATTTGAAAGAGAAGAAAAATGCCAGGAGGGTTCTGTAAACAATAAAGCCAAGACAAAATATCTGTAAGACACCATACCACAATCAGTGCGGTGGTATGCAGGAAAACATAGGACTGTAAAATAATATGGATACAAGAAACCAGAGGATTATCAGAACCACCATGGTCAGAACACAACCCCAATTCTCATTCAAAAATATATTTAAATAGGGCCTGCCAGTAGTTGTCCCCTTTCTCTTCTTAAATCTGGTGTCATCATAAATATAGATGTAAAATGTACATTATACCAGAAAAGCACAGAAAGAAAGCAACCAATCTTATTAATGATCCTCACAACCAATTAAAGGCCCAACCCAAGTCCTCACTTAAGCTATATCTGAAAGTGGAAAGTGATTCAAACTAGTAATAATCGCTGGATTCATTTTCCAAAGTAAGTTAATTCCGATACTTTGTTGACAAAATTATAGGGTACCCCCATGTCCCGGGCAATGGTCACTAACTATTTCCCTTGATAACAAGAACTAACTACTCACCATTGGCTGGGAGTACTCTTAGTTATTAAAAGCGCGCTGGGCGCACATAGGTGCTGCAGTGGCGCCTCTATTTCCTCTACACGAGGGCCACGGATCGTCTACACTTATTGTAACTGCAATAAGCGAAACGTAACAAAATTTCAAACAAGTGTAACATCCTTGATAAGAAAGTCAGCAAAACAATAATTTCTTAATTTTTCATTTAATTAAATTAGTAAAAAGAAAAAAATAAAATTTAAGCAGCAAAACGACAAAAAAAAAAAAGGGACGGTGTGTATAGACCCATCTATAACCCTAGGATTTTGGGGCGAAACTTTCTTCTTCTTCCTCTCCTTCCCGCCACCTCCCACCGACGTGTAGTTTGTGTTGTACCGATCAAATACCAAAATTCATGTGAAAGAAACCGAAGGGCATGATGTGTTCGTCTTCCCTCTTCCGCCGTCTCCACGAGCTTTTCCCCACCAAAACCACCACCACCTCCTCCTTACCTAAAACTCCTAGGCCCAAACCCACCACCACCACAACCTCCTCTTCGCCCAAAACCACCACCACCCCCAACTTAACCAAAACTCCACGCACCCAAACCCTCTCAGAAGTGGTCGAGAAGTTCAAGAAGTCCTCCAACTCCCCGCTTCTTCCGCGCTCACTATGCCACCTACGAAGTCGCCATCCGCCGCCTCACCAAGCAAGGAGCTTTGTCACATATCGAAGACATCCTCGAGCACCAAAAGAAGTACAATGAAATCACCCAGGAGCGCTTCACTGTACGCCTCATGTCCCTCTATGGAAAATGGCATGTTTGATCATGCCCACAAGTTGTTCGACGAAATGCCGAGCTTGAAATGTGATCGCACTATCCTGTCATTCAATGCCCTCCTCGCTGCTTGTGTCAATTAAAAGAAATTTGACAAGATTGCTGAGTTTTTCCATGAATTGACGGAGAAATTGTCAATTGAGCCGGACGGAATTTCGTACAACACAATTGTTAAGGCCTTTTGCCACATGGCTTCGCTTGATGCTGCATTTGCAGTGTTGAAGGAGATGGAGAAGAATGGGATTGAGCCGGATTTGGATACATTCAATACGCTTTTGGGTGCGTTTTATCGGAATAACTGGCTTTTTTATGAGGATTGAAGCTTGTTGCTGCATAGGAATTTTTTTACAATACTGTTTTTTTATTGATTTATTCTATTTATTTAATACAATGTTATATTATATTTATTTATTATATTTGCTGATTATTAATTTATTTTTGGAATTACTTTATCCATTTTTAGTAATATTAATTTATTTTATACAATTTTGTGGCCACTTATAACTGTGCTGCTTTTTGTTACAAGTTTTATTAACACCTAATAATTAATAATTCATTTGGGGCCATGCTAAAAAAAATCAGTTGACTTTAAAATATACCAGTCCAGTATGATTTTATCTTATAGGCTTATATACAGTCTGGTGCAAAACAGTAGCTAATTGCTAACTGCAGCAAAGAGAAACTTCAAGGAAAAGTAATTCCCAGCAAGAAACAAGAGAATAAAAGATGGAAAAAACAATATTATTGAAGTGGAACACAAATAATTGAGTTCTAGGGCAAGAAACCCAAGAGAAAACTCAATCTGAAAATTCTGTGATCAATAATCTCCAAAAACTGCGGATAAAGTCTCTCAAAAGACTATTTATACTAGGGTTCAACAACCCTAACATCTTAGCCCTTGCTTATTTCTATAGCTAATAAATCCTAGCCCTCTAAATTACTTAAAAAGTCACATGCTTGTCACATGACTACTTAAACACCTCTTAAAACATTTAATTAAATAAAAACATAGGAAAAAACAAATAACATAAAATATAAAACTAGCTGCTCCAATCTGTCTTCTTGGACAGCCTTGTAGAGGCTCCTGCATCACAGTCTCAACACTTGCTGCAATTCATTCCCCCTTTCATAATCAACATTACCAATTCCACATACTGAAATCAATAAAGTTGCAATTCACTCCGCCATTCACAACCAAAATTATCAATTCCACCCAACACTATTTTTCGCAAATGGCTGTCACCTACCTGTATACTAATCTGATCAGACCCAAATTTTTTGTTTCAAAGATATATACATGTATACCATATAATCAATTTCTGCCATTAAAACTCAATATCACATATACAACATTTTTATATCCACACACTCCACTGATGAGCACACTTCTTTCATTCAATTCCAATATACATATATGTATATATATAGATAGATACACTCACACTAAAAACAACCCAAACCCATGTTTTACCATCTCAATAGCCCAAATCAATAAATTTCGATCCTTATCATAATACCAATTCTATCCATTGCTATAATTTAGTTATGAATTCAATATAACCACACTACTAACTAATTAAGACTCCTACTCCAAGTGTGAAACAATTTAACCTAATCACAATGATGGATAAGATAAAAAGTTGAAGATAAAGATGTATTGAAAGTTAAAGATGAAGTTGGAGAAGATTGGTTTCTAGGGCATATACACAGGCTATACACAACGTCAGTTTTTTTTTTTTTTTTTCATGATGCAAAATGACATCGTTTTGCAACGTTTCACTTATTGCAGCTGCAATAAGTGTAGACGATCCGTGTCCCTAGGTGAGGCGACCTTTTGTAGGACCCATTTGTATAATTATGAATTTATGCCTGGTTGTCGGTTATTACCTATGTTTGTCATTATGACTATAACTGTGAGCCTATCAACAATCTCTATCTTCATAACTTTATAAAATATTTTATTAAATTATATGTGGATGTGGGCTCTCTTTATCTTTACATATTAGGGTTAATTTCATTTACACCCCATGCAATATACTTTTATTTCAATCAAACCCTCCCATCCGAGGTTTGAAAGTGTCATCATTTACATCCCCTGAAGTAGGACATCAGCATGAAATTTTATTTTAATACTTAAACTAACCTTGATGTTATCCAGATTGTGTTTGGAAACAAGGATTGAGTTTTTTTTATCAATTTGACCCCTCATTTATAACTTGCCCAAATATTCTTTATTTTTATTTCTATCAAATAATATATATAAAAATTAATAAAAATAGGAAAACTAATAAAAATATATTGAAATAATACAAGAAAACTAAAAGTTAAAAAATTAAAATTAGTATATATATATAATGATGTATTTATTAGATATAGAAAAAAAGTGAACAAATATACAATGACAAAAATGTTAAGAAAAAATAAAAATCAAAGATAAACACTTATAAATAATTTAAATGTACATATATTTATAAGATATTTATTGAAACTAATATACTATATTGGTGTGTATATATATTTAAATAAAAAAATTTCAAAAAAATATATTTAAACTAAAGGAAACTTGGAAACAAAAAAATTTCTGAATAAAATAAAATAAAATAAATAATCAAGTTTCCAGTTTTGAGGGGGGGTTGTTGGTAGGGTTTGGGGGTTGGGTGAGGGATGGAGAGTAGGGTGGGGATTGGGCGTTTCGGCGGACTGCTCTGACGGTGAGGGAGGATGGGGGGGGGGGGGGGGTGGGTGAAGGAAGAAGAGAGGGAGGGTTAGCTTGGTGGGTTTTGAGTGGAGCATGAGATTTGAGAGTGATATTGAAGATTGTGGGAGAAGTGGGTTGTGATTTTTGGTGGAGTTGATGAGGATTTTGCTGTTAAAATTGCAATGGGGATTGGATTCTAGAGAGAGAGAATTGGAGATTTTAGAGAGAGAAAGTAGGGAGGGAAGGGGCGGGGATGAGGGGGTTGAAGTGGCGGGGCTAGTGGGGGATTGGGTGGCAAGTTTAGGGGGGGGGGGGGGGGGAGGAGTGTTTGGATAAATGGTCTAGTAATGTTTGGATATAAGATTAATAATATTGTAGGATTAAATTGATTTAAGAGGTGTTTGGTTTCTGGGTCTTTTAAACATTTCACACCATGATGGAATGTGAATGAAGATTCTCAAATGTGGGGGGGTCTGATTGAAATAAAAACATACCTCAAGGGTGTGGTGTGGCTTAATTTGTTAGGTGGTGGATGATTTGGGTGGAGGAGAGAACTTAGAAAGGTAAATTCAGTTGATTAGGGATCACAATAAAGCTCAAAACAAATATAATATTCATGAGGGTAGTAAAGCAAAATGATAAAAATATATTTTTCTAGTTGTTCTGATAAGGGGTGTGAGAGTAATTTTAAATAAACTTTCATCTAACAGTAATAAAGGTAAACCTCAGGGGAGGTCGGAGTAATTTACCCTTTTTATTTTTTATTTTGGAATTTTTCTTCTTTCCTTCCTGGTACGGGGCGGGGCGGGAAAAAATAACCGGGTTTGGAGATGGGGAAGGTGATCCCCGCCCCGCCCCATTGCCATTCCTATTCCTGGTCTCTCTCTCCATACTATTGAGTGAAGTATGATTTTTTTTTTTTATTCTTTTTCTTTATCCATCTCTCTCTCAGTCCCTTTGTCTCTTTTTTTTTTTTTCACCTCTATCTCCGTTGGTACTGTTTACTTTTTCTATAGTTTTTTCTTTCCTTTGTTTTTCCCATACATCTTCTTTATCCTTTTCTGTCTATTTTCTTTTTGCTTCTTTTACAATTTTACTCTTTTTGTGTCAAATCAGGTACCGTTATTTTTTCCTTTTTTTCCCTTTCTTTTATGCTGGTTTTATTTATCTTGTGTTCTTCTTTCTTCTTTATTCTGTTTTTTCTTTTCTTTTTTCTTGAGTTAATGTTTTGTTATTCTACTTGGTCCTTACAAGTGTTTTCTTTTCGGAGTAAAAATTGAAAACTAATCTTCATTATTTATTTATTTGGTTTACTACTAGCTAGGATTTCTATTTTTGGTTTTTAACTTAGAGGTTATTTTTTGCTTAAGACACCAAGTATAATTATATATATTTTTTTATAAGACCAAGTATAATTATATGCTTAATTTAGCTATGTTTTGCCTCTTTTCTTGCTTATATAAATGTCTCCTAAATAATGTTTTTCTCACATGTGGTATATTTATTTGAATGTGATATATTTGCTATTAATTTTTTAATTTAGCGCTTGAGCACCTCGCGTCTAGGCTCCAAAGGAGCTTTAGCGCCTCGGTGCTCCTAACGCCTTTAACAACTATGTACTGCATTGTCTATACTCCGAGGGGATCCAATATTTTCTTGCTTTGTTGGGGAAAGTGAACACCGTCTCTCGAAAAAGAAAAGAGTATACACTTTGTATTTGTCTTTTGAGTGCTCATTTATCACCACACAACATTATAATAGATTGAAATTTCCTAATTCCATCATCCAAGTTCACCACAAATTGCGCAGCTTCCAACCTTGTATCAAGTGGATGAGGTCCTGAAATTCTCTACGCACGGTTATTTAAAGTTCAATATCATATAAAGGAAGTCCATCAGTTAATTTTCCATTAAGCACTGGATTTATGCTCCTACATATCAACAAAGAGCTATGTGGGTAATTTCTAGCTATTTTATTGTCACAGTCAACTTTATCACCCAAAGAGGGATAGTTTAGATAAGTTGCCCATTCTTATAAATGAACATCCTCAAGATAAACATATACTAATGACTTACCCATGTGTGAGATTTAATAGTTATCAATTTGGTTTACAACCATGCAGTACATGTGTGCCACACTCCGTACCAAGGTACATAGCATTGTAACTTACATTTCTGTAATTCTGTAAAGTAGTATAATTTTAACGTTTTCCTTTTTCTCATTTATATATTAAATTGAAGAAAGGATGGTTGAGATTAGGTTATCTTAAGTCAATATTGGTTGTTTCTCCAGCAAACTCCATAATAGGTTTCTTTTTTGCTATTTAGTTTTTTGAGTTTCCTATCAACACTGAGATCACAGTCCACTATCCTCATCATCCCTTCTTCTCTTCTCTTTTCAACTACCAAAGTTTATTGCAATTTTTCTAATATCCCACTGATTACACTCAATTCTAAGCCCCAATTATTTCTAATATTTAAGAACCATTTGTTATTTTTGCTTGTTTTGATCCGCCACGGAGTCCCTAAACCCAACATTTTTCACATGAAACCTTGCAGCGAACTAATAGAAATTAATATTTCAAATGTGTATCAAGCATTTGATAGGATTACATTTTTCACCGCTTCGCTTTCATTGTTTGAATTATTTACAAAATCAACCAAGCCACTTCACTATCAATGATTAAATTCTTTAAAACATTAATTGGGATTTCTTCACCCTCCAAATGGGAAGGTTCAAGTTCAAATCAATGGGTACTATTTGCTAGGACTATACACACACACACACACACACACATATATATATATATATATGCTTACACCATCTTGGCTTGAATTAAACTAGACCCATAAACTTACACTAGATACTCGAACTAATTCAGCCCATAAAAATTAATTTCGAGTCCTGCACATATATACTCACACACGTATATAAAGCTTCAATACATATGAAGCTCCATCCATTCAAAATCATGCCCTAATCATAATTCATTAAATGGGTAAGTTCGCATGAATTGAACTATATTGCCGTAGTGTCAAGAAAGATGGCATATTACAAAAGATAACATTAGTGAATAAAATTTAGGGTTTAAATTGATGAACAAACATACATATATAGAGAGAAAGACAGAAAGAATAAAGAGAGAGAGCTAACCTTTATGGAGAGAGATGTGTGGGTGCCTACTGCTACTGGCAATCAGCGATAATATTCGCCTCTGCATCTGCCGAGCCGCCATAGCTGTGCACCAGCTTCGCACAATTTATATATATATATATATATATATAATATCTTTTTGAGCCAAACAGTAAGAGATCTAGATAACAATTTAAGCGATTTTTCTTTATGGATTTGTGCTTTTCTTGCGGACTTGGACTGTTCGAGCTCGAAACCTTTGAGTTTTCGGGCGAATTTGTAGTGCGACCAGGAGGGGGGCGACGGTGGCGGAAGGAGGACGAGGGTTTGATAGGATACAAAGGCAATATAATATAATCTAGGGTAAATAGCATTAAACCCCCCTCAACTATACTCTCTCTCCCAACTAACCTAGCTAACCGGCCCCGTTTATCCCCCCCCCCCCCGGTTTAGCTAACCGGGGCGGGTATGGGGAAAAAAAAATCCTCGATTATAATCGGGGCGGGTATGGGGCACCCTCGCCCCGCCCCGATTAGCTATATAATATATATATATTTATCTATATATATGAATAAACATGTATTGACGGATTATTTATTATGCTTTTGAAATCTTTGATTTTGATTTCATGTAAATTTATTGTTTGATTTTGATCTCTTATAGTTAGGTTTGATTTTGGGATTTTATTGTTATTTGGGGGAAAAATAATACGTAAACCAGTGCACATGTGTTGCAATGGTATAATCTCACTCCCAAATTGGGAAGGTGAGGAGTTCGAGCCTCTTAGGAGACATTTGTGGGTGTGGTGTGTGAGTTTCTTACCATTAAAAAAAAAACGTAATCGGGGCGGGGCGGGGAGTTGGCGGGTACGGGGCGGGGTAGATCGGGGAAATAAAAAATTAATCGGGTACGGGGCGGGTGATACCCGCCCCATTGCCATCCCTAAACTAACCCCCCTCAACTATGTTTTTGACTGTAAATCCCCCAAACTACGATGATTGTTACAATTCAGTCCCTCCCGTCATAGCGCCGTTAGTTAAATTTAGGATAATTTGCACTCAGATCCCCTGAAGTTTTGATCAATTGCACTCACCCCTTGAGATTTTATTTTCTTTGCAATGACACCCCTGAAGGGGTTAAGACCCCTTGAAATAACTCTTGTGCCCTTGCTTTAGTGTAAAAGGCATTGTACATGTGAGTTTTCCCGGCCCATATAAAAAGCCTATCCCGACCAAATCAATCCTTGAGAGGCCCGAGATGATGACCCGACCGGTTCATCTGTTCTGTGGTCCGCCCCAAGACTCAACTGTCAGGCCCATTCTATGGCCCGACCCGAAGAGCACTCTAGAAGAAACTTGAAGATTCTAGAAGAGATTTGCAGCTCAAGACAGTGACGTAGTATAAAGACAAAATAGCTGACGTGTAAAGTAATGATAATATTCCAAAGTAGAAAATGTTGCCCTAATGGGCCAAAGGCCTAGAGGGCAAATTTATATAATCCAATGAAGAGTAATGAAAACCTATATTTTGTGTTGTACAAATTTTGTATCTACACAATGGCACCGTCTGTGGGAAATTATGTCATTTCGCCGACCATCTTCCTACCTCAAAAAGCTGAGCAAAATCCAAATAGAACCACCAGATCTTCAAAATCATCTTCTCCGTCCAAACCTGACCATGCCGGTAACCAAATCCCAGTTAGAAGTACAGATCCCCGGCGACAGACAACTAAGTGCATCACCAACGATCGAGCACCTCTTCGGAGAGATGAAGCCAGGCCGCCGAAGCGAGAAGCCTGACGGCGGAGAAAAGGAGCAAGGAGCTCTTGGGGAGATTGAATCAGGCGACTATCCCTCCGACATTTCCCGATCAATCATAGATCCAAGAACAAGCCGAACCACAGGAGGAGCACGATGAAACCTCTCACCGACCAGGCGAGACCTCGGTCGCAGGCGGAGTTCCCGTCATCGGCGAGCCTCTAACGTCGCAGAAACTTCAGGAGATGATGGCGGAGTTCCAAAAGAAGGTCATGAAGGATCTGAGGACCCGATCTACCGATGGCCAGGCCCTCCAGGCCTCTGCTGACTCGGATCAGTCACCGTTCACTTTAGAAATCACCCGGGAACCCTTCCCTAAGAAGTTCGTCATGCCCAGATTCACTCCCTACGACGGAACGAAGGATCCCGAGGAGCACATTTACCAGATCCACCAAAAAAATGACCATGTATGCCAAGAACGAGGCCTTGCTGTGCAAAGTATTCTCGACCAGTCTCGTCGACGCGCCACTCCTCTAGTTCAGGAAGCAGCCGTCGAGATCCATTGGCAGCTGGCAACAACTGTCCGACCTCTTCGTGGCCAAGTACTTCGGGAACAAGAGGCAAAAGAAGACTATCTCGAGCCTCTTTACCATGACTCAGGAAAAAGGCGAGTCCCTCAAGAATTTCCTATCCAGATTCAACGTCGAGTCGTCTTCCATCGACAACTGCGACCAACACTCAGCCGTGGAAGCCTTCAGGATGACATTAATTCCGGGGACCAAGTTCCACTAGCCACTTGTGAAACGACCACCCTCGGGAATCGGGGAACTCAATTCTAGAGCTCAGGGTCACCTAAGGATCGAAGAGGAGGAGGCAACCCGACAGAAGAGAGCAACATTGATCAATGTGGAAATCAAGTTGAAGGACAAGGCTTTGGATACATCCCGACAAACGATTAATCGCAAACTCTTAAATCCCCCGATCCCCGCTTCATCTCAGTTTCCTCCACAACCCGAGAGGCGTGCCAGATTCGAAAAGAAGATCACCCCGTTGAAAGTGACCCTTGCCAAACTCTTCCAGGAAAATAAAGCCAGAGGAATCTTCCAGACTCCTCCCCCAATCAGGCAACCCCTCGACCAGAGGGATAGGTCAAAGCACTGTGCCCTCCATAGTGATTTCGGCTATATGACAAATGATTGCAGGAACCTGAGGCGCCAGGTCGAGGCAATGATAGCCTGAGAAGAACTGAAATACTATGTCCAGAGGGACGGTCCAAGAGCCAATCAACCAGTACAAAATAACCAACGGAATCAAGCCCCAGCGCACCCCGTCAGAATCATCAATATGATCCACGGAGGTCCCGATCCACGAAGCGGCGAAGGATCGAGACGCTCACAAATGAGAAGAGCACATCAGGTCAGCAGGATAGCCGGGATAAACGAAGTCCACCACCGAACGGGGCAGACTCAGATACTGTTCTCCCATGATGACCTCCGAGACATCCAGGTCCCACACGATGACCCACTAGTCATCACTCTGATGGTCTGGTGATGTCTCGTCAGAAGGGTCATAGTTGACCCAGGAAGCAGTGCCAATATCATGACCAAGTGGGCTTTTGATAAATTGGAGATCGACCCGAGGGACATTGTAACTTCCCAAAATCCAATCGCCGGGTTTGATGGGAAATAAGTCGAACCCCTCGGGGAGATAAAACTACCCGTGTCAGCAGCCCAGAGAACTCTATCCGAAACCTTTGTGGTGGTGGACGTGAAGCCCTCGTACAATCTGCTTATGGGAAAAGGATAGATACACAGGATGCAAGGCGTACCATCAACCCTCCACCAAATGATGAGGTGCGTCGGGCCGAATGGTTACGACATAATTGATATCAAAGGGGATCAAGTAGCGGCCAAGCAATGCTACGCCATCACTATTAAAGGAATGAAGGATAAGCTCGATCGAAAGAGGTCCCGAGAAGAGAATCAGGATCCGAACCCACAACCCAAATAGCAACTACAGAACGGGGAGTCGGGTCCCCCGATCGTGGCAAAACCTCTGCAGCCAGTATCTGTAATACCCAACCAACCCGACAAGGTCACCTACGCAGGTACAAGTCTCACCACTAGTGAATTAAATGAACTAACAACATTCTTACAGGCTAATCATGATGTCTTCGCATGGGAACATACTGATATTCCTAGCATCGACCCATCCATAGCCCGACACACATTACATGTTGACCCAAATATAAGACCTGTCCGACAGAAACAAAGGCGAATGGGGGGCCAAAGGAGCCAGATCATAGCTGACGAGGTGTCAAAATTACTGGAAGCCGGGTTCATCAGGGAAGCTCAGTATCCCGAATGGTTAGCCAACGTGGTGGTTGTGCAGAAAAAGAACGGGAAGTGGCGAGTCTGCGTCGACTTCACTGACCTAAACAAAGCCTGCCCAAAAGACAGCTTCCCCATACCCAAAATAAACCAAATGGTCGACGCTACTGCGGGCTACGAAAGACTCACTTTCCTTAATGCCTACTCGGGATACAACCAAATCCAAATGGACCCGACCGATGAGGAAAATACCTCCTTCATTACCGAGACAGGTACTTATTGCTTTAAAGTTATGCCTTTCGAACTAAAAAATGCAGGAGCCACATTTCAGGGACTAGTGAGCAGAATCTTTAAAGGAATGATGGGCACAGTGGTCGAGGCCTACATTGATGATACAGTGGTCAAAAGCAGAAAGAAAACTCATCACTTGGGGCATCTCCGAAAAGTATTCGACACCTTGAGGAAACATGGGATGAAACTCAATCCGGCCAAATGCTCCTTCGGGGTGTCTTCGGGTCAGTTCCTCGGGCACATTATCAATCGATCAGGCATACAGGCCAGCCCGACCCAAGCGAAGGCTCTACTCGAGACAAAAGAGCCAACCACTCACAAAGAAGTTCAGATTTTGACCGGAAGAGTTGTAGCCTTGAGCAGATTCATCGCAAGACTGACTGACCGTTGCCGACCCATCTTCCAGGCGATCAAAGCAAAGAAGGGAGAAGTGTGGGGGGCCGAATAAACTAAAGCCCTATCCCGATTGAAAGAGTACATGCTCAAGCCTCCCATTCCTGCGACACTTGAGCCCGACGATGTCCTACTCTTGTATCTGGCAATATCATCAGTGTTAACGAGTGATGTACTCATCAGAGAGGACGGGAACCTCCAGATGCCCATTTTCTATACAAGTAAGGCATTAGCCGATCCCGAGACACGGTACAACAAACAAGAAAAATTGGTTATGTCCTTGATCAATGCCAAATGACGTCTCAGGCACTACTTTGAAGCTCACCAGATCATTGTCCCCACTACAACTCCGATTCGTATACTTATGGCAAAGCCCGATCTCTCCGGAAGGATCTCCAAATGGGCCATTGAGCTCGGGATTTATGATATAACCTACGTTCCTAGAATCTCGATAAAAGGACAGGTCGTGGTCGATTTTCTATTAGAGGGAGAGACCGACGAAACAGATCAACCCGTTGAATTAGAAACATGGAAATTTTTCGTGGACGGCTCGGTGATCGCCAATGGAGCAGGCGTCGGGATAGAGAATCACACTCCCGACGGGACCAAGTTACAGGCTTCTATACAATTGCAGTTCTCAGCCACTAACAACGAGGCGGAGTACGAGGCGATCGTATCGGGCCTCAGATTGGCCAGAAGCCTACAAATACAATCCCTATCTGTATACAGTGACTCCCAGCTAATAATTAGGCAAATAACCGGTGAGTACGAAACCAGAGACCCTAAAATGGAATCTTACAGAGCGCTGGTGCTCAGGGAATCCGAAGGTTTTCAAAAATTAACATTCAATCAAATCCCTCGAGAAAAGAACACCTCTGTCGACCACCTAGCTAATCAGGCGTCTGTAGTTGGTGAGGATATGGCCCGAGTGGTACTGACTGACTTCATCACTATACCGAGCATTCGAGAACCTGATGATCAGATATGTCTAGTTCCCCGTGAGCTGAGCTAGATGGAGCCCATAATCGACTACCTCAGTGTCGGGACACTACCAACTGATAAGGCAGAGGCAAGGAAAATTAGAATGAAGTCAGCCCGATACTCGATCATCCAAGGACAGCTCTACAGAAGATCTTTCTCGGGTCCATACCTGGGGTGCGTCACTCCTTCCGAGTCAGAGATAGTGATGCAAGAGATACACGCTGGAGCTTATGGAAATCACTCGGGTGCCCGATCTCTTGCCCATAAAATCTTATCCCAGGGTCACTTTTAGCCCTACTTGTCCCGGGATACCGAGGAATATGTACAGAAATGCAAAGCCTGTCAGATGCATGGTGACGCTATACTCCAACCACCGGAATTCTTGAACCTGACAATCATTCCACATCCTTTTGCCCGATGGGGAATGGATATAGTCGGACCACTCCCAAAAGCCATCAGGTCAACGACCCATCTGCTCCTGGCCACCGACTATTTCACTAAATGGGTTGAAACCGAGGCCTACTCTTCTATAAAAGGCAACCACGTGGTTAAGTTCATATGGAATCACATCATCTGCAAGTTTGGGGTACCTCGAACCATCATGATGGACAACGGCACTAATTTGGACTGTGAACCAGTCAGGTATTTCCTGGTCGAGCATGGAATCAATCAGAATACCTCCTTGGTAGGGTACCCGCAGGCCAATGGAAAAGCAAAAAGATCTAATCGATCCATCTTCAACACCCTGGCAAAGAAACTTGAAAAGGCTAAAGGAGCATGGTTAGACAAGTTGCCAGAGGTACTGTGGTCATATAGAACAACGCCCCGACAACCAGCCGGTGAAACACCCTTCGCTATGGCATACGGGGCATAGGCCATAATCCCGACGGAGTATGCCGTCCCGACACTAAGGTCACTGGCCTGGGACGAGAAATCAAATAATCAACGCTTGGCTCACGAGCTCGACCTGGTAGAAGAGAAGAGAGAAATTGCCAGGATAAGACTGGTAGCGTACCAACAACGGGTCAGGAATTACTTCAACAAGAGGGTAAAAAGAAGGGGATTCCAAGCCGGGGACATGGTCCTTAGACGAAAGATTGGACACATAGGCAAACTCCAAGCGCCATGGGAAGGACCCTACACTGTCACTGAAGTAGTGGGACGCGGGGCCTATATATTACTCAGGAACTCTGATAATAGAAGCGAGCCCAACACACAAAATGCATCCCGACTTAAGAGGTATTATCCCTAGAAATACTTTGTTTTGGATACTGTAAAGGAAGGCCACTAGAGCCCAAAAAGATTGCAATGAAAGTTCCATTTTTCCCGATCATCTCCATGATTATATCTACCCAACGGGTTTTTACAAATATCAGTTTAAAAACCTAAGTGTTGCATCCTCTCCATGGGCCCAAAGTGCCCGAGAGATCATCACGGACCCACCAGTGATCGGGTTTTTACAAATATCAGTTTAAAAACCAAAGTGCTGCATCCTCTCCATGGGCCCAAAGTGCCCGAGAGATCATCATGGACCCACCAGTGGTCGAGTTTTTACAAATATCAGTTTAAAAACCTAAGTGTTGCATCCTCTCTATGGGCCCAAAGTGCCCGATAGATCATCACGGACCCACCAGTGGTCGGGTTTTTACAAATATCAATTTAAAAACCTAAGTGTTGCATCCTCTCCATGGGCCCAAAGTGCCCAAGAGATCATCACGGACTCACCAGTGGTCGGGTTTTTACAAATATCAATTTAAAAACCTAAGTGTTGCATCCTCTTCATGGGCCCAAAATGCCCGAGAGATCATTACAGACCCACCAGTGGTCGGGTTTTACAAATATCAATTCCAAAATTGTTATTATTGTTATTATTGCTGAGTCACAATTCAAAATCCTGATTGTTATTACCTTATCAAAAGAATGATAAGGTACCTTGGCAGGTTAGCTCGTAACGGTACTTGCAGGTTAGCTCGATGCGGGAGATCATCTGGTTACCACCCTTGTGGCACATCTCCATCCGAGATATCTCCACACCAAGGGCGTTCTCGACTTCAACCTTCTCCCCAAGCAATTGCAGCCCCGAAGTTTTTAACTTCTCAACTTCTTCAGTCAGGGACTGCACTTGGAGAGTCAAGGCTTCCCGAGCCTGGGCTTCCCAATCAGCTCTCTGCTTAGCCTTCCGGGCCTTGCTCTCAAGTTCTGAGATCTTTGCTTTAGCACCAACGAGCTCTTCCTCAGCTAAAACGAACCTATATGTCAGGGACTGAATCTTGCCCTCAGCTTTCTTGGACTACTCGATAGCCTTGGCACACCCAGCTTTATGGACCTGAACGTCCCGAGTCAGGGCATATATGACCCGGGCATCATCCTCAATGTTAGTCACTAATTAACCCTAAAGGGTGAATAGGGTGTTCAAAAATATTTCTAACCCTTTTCGAAATTGGAACACACTATAACCAAAAATCAATTTCTCAATAAGCAAGGGGATGATTCAATTTAAATTTCCCGAACAATTAATTTCAAGAAAAATTAGCATACAAAATATTCAAGCAATTATAGCATGCAAATTAATCAAGTAAAGAGAAAGAGATAGAGAGATTGACACCGTGATTTTTTCGAGGTTCGGTAACTCCTACTCCTCGTCTCAAGAACCTCTTCTTGAGACTTTCCCCGATCCTTTCACTATGGCCCTTCATTCATAGGTGGAATGGCAAACCTTTATAACACAAGCCTCTCGAGCTTGTCTCTCAATAAAGAGAACAACCCTCTCTTGAACAATCGGTGGACTTCACTTGTCCGAGATTACAAATTTGTATGTAATCAATAAAATCCTTCAAGAACAAAAACACTCAAAACCCAAAGGTTTTTATGGAAGATAAATCAATAACTCAAGTGTTTTTGGTGATTTTATAATAGCTCTAGAAATGTATTCTCAAAGGATATAATCAATGAATGATATTTGGAGAATAAGAAGAGATACTAGAGGTTTTGATTTTCAAAGAAACTTGGAGAAAATCAGATTTTCAAAGCTTGGTTTCAATGGCTTTTGTAGAGAAAATTTCTGCAGAATTTTTGAGAGCTTTTCTTCCTCTTCTTTCTCTTTTGTTTTTCAATCTCTTGGTCTTCAATGAACACATATCATTCTATATATATCAATACATTAGGGTTTTGAAGAATGAATATTGTATTTGAGAAACAAGAGCCGTTTGGACACCATTGAGCAAAACCCACAAAATATGGAAAATGTTTCCTGAAAAATCTGCAGGTTTTCAGAAGCTTTTAGTCGACTACTTTGATGTTCTAGTCGACTACAATGCTTCATCTAGTCGACTAGATTGAGGTCTAGTCGACTACAACATGTAGTCTAGTCGACTCAAAGGTTCCTCTAGTCGACTACTTTAAAATGGTTGAAAACGTGTAGCTTCTGATTGTTTCAGTCAACTACTAGAAATACACAGGGTCATTCTAGTCGACTACAACTTAAAAACATTTAATAAAAATATTTTTCTTTTTGTTTAAGTTCGGTAAAGCGTTTTTCATTACATTTGAGTTCGGTTCATTTTATACTTGAGCTTATACGATAATATTGGCACATAAAATTACCTTATTACAATGATCGCTCCCCGACCTATCTACCCCGAGTCTTAAGTCTTCGACTTTCGCCTTTGCCGTTGAATTATTTTATTTTCCATTTTGGTGCTTCAATTTTTTTTCTCAGCTTTTCGCTTTTATTCAATCTTTCTTTCCGAGCTTGCTTTCCGAGTTGTTTTCTTTCCGTGCTTGTTTTCCGAGTCGTTTACCTGTCTTTTGCTGAAAACATGAACTCGGTAATTCATTAGTATTAAACACACTTTAAATGTTTTGTTAATATCAAAATAGGATTTATTGTCCGAGAATAAATTTCAAGGCCAACACTCAAGCTTGCAATTGTATGCCTGAGTAGCATGGAGCATCTGAAAGAAGAGAGTGTTACCACAGAAGAAACGAAGCAGAATAAAAAGCTAAGTATAAGAAAAAATGAAATTACCCTTATCGCAAGCTCGGGCCCATTCAAAGCTAAGCTCATCCTATCATATCGCCCCATGGCCAACCTATCGGCTGGGGTCCAGACTCCCAAGGCCATCTCCCTCAAGGCTTCCGGGTTCCCAATTGTCTGATCCCCCATAAATAGATACGGGTTGCCCTTCCGAGTGTCCAACTTGAACCGAGGCCCATGAGGAGTCTCTTTCCCACTTTCAGCAGAGCGTTCAATCTCCCTGTGGTCTTGTCTCCTGACCAGAGGTGTGATAGCAGTGCGCAGCCTGGTAGGTCGGGATAAACCTTGACCCTCTTCGTCAGAGCCTGACTCCAACGTCAAGGCAGGAACCTCTAAGGCCATACCGAGGCTAGGACCGGGCCTGACTAAAAGTTGGGCCTGAGACGAATTCTGATCTAAACCTTTAGAGCTCGGGACCATAGTATGATCATCCTCGACCGATGCAGTCGTTTGCGGGGTATAAGAAGGCGAAGGTGGAGGAACAATCGAAGGATCCTCTGCCGGAGGAGGAGGAGGCGGGGGCGTGGCAACCCGTCCCTCAGTCATTCCCGCTGATGAACTGACTACAGGGTTCTCGGGGACTTGAGAGACATCAACCCCACAAATAAAGGATGTGGAGCCAGTGACAGCCTTCTTAGCCTTCTTGATTGAAAGCTTGGGCATGCTGATCGCTTTCCTTTTCTACTAGCCCCCCGACATAGTTCCCTTGAGTTTTCGGGTTGCTAATGACTTGGACTTCAATTTCTTCGACCCAGACGTAGTCGCAGCAGAACATGAGGTAATCGTCGACGAGGATGCTCCCGATGCAAGCTCCTGCAATATAGACCCGGTCAGGCAAACCTGACTATCCCTTAAATCCTGACTCCATATTCTGGCTTGCAACAGTTCAAATCGGGATCTTATATACCCGACCTCCCTTTTTTCCTGAGGAGCCTGAAGGAAACCCATCACTAGCATACCCAACTTATCATTACACAGATCGCAATGGCATGAAGCTCAGGTATGAAAACTCTTAAACTCGGGAAGTCGGGTAGGCTGGAAAACATGGCTGACAGGTATGTTTATAGCGTCGGGATGCCTCAACTTCCCACTCACTACAATCATCCTTTCTTTCCATCCCTTATTGGAGGTCGGGACGTTGTCACATAACTTTCTCTTAACGTATGAGGTTAGGTTGTACCGACCCCTATTATCTTTCTGTTCCTGAAGTTTGTACGAGAACAGGAGCTGAGCCAAACCTAAGTTTAGGTTCAATTCTTTGTTGATCAATAGGATCATGACCAGGATCCTATAAAAATTGGGACCCACTTGAAGGGGGGCCAAACCCAAAGCCGCCAAGGCCAGAAGGAAGAAAGGGTGGATTGGAAATTTTAGTACGGCAAGGTGGAATGAGGAGAGCAATATCTCCCCATCCTTCAACCCCTCACCAATCCTAAAGTCTCTGTCCCGAGGATAATGTCTAACATTCACCCCTTCGGGAACCCCGAGGCTCTTAAGTTGAGCGTCTTTCCTGTACTTGGCCGGTAGTGGGTCAGTATAAAAAATATTTTCTTCCTCAACTTCCTGACCCTGATCATTCCCATCATCACCCTCTACAACTTGACCCCCAACATCCTGAGTAACTTCTGGTGGACTAGTCCTAGTGACTCGGGTAATCTCTAGGGATGGGGTGCTTACTGAGGCTTTGGGATCGGTAATTGTCAAATCGGTGTCTGTCAATTGCAGGTCACTTACCGACCTGGTGTCATCACTCCCCGACATATTTGAAGAAAGGTAGAAAAGTAAGAATAATGACTTACAAACAGGTGAAGATGATTCCGGCGATCCCCCGAGTGTTTTCTCCGGCAAAGGATTTGCAGAATCTGGTAACTTTACCAACAGGCAAGGATTGGGGCATCCGACCAAGCACTTATCAACAAGGCTCAAAACACTCCACACAATGGAATACTCAACCAAGATCGCTGAGATTTGCAGTAATTGATGGGACAAACTTGGAGTTATACGAATTCAAGTTTGAAAATAGTGCTTGAGAAAGTTGCAGTGAGATATTAGGGAAGGCAACGCAAGGAGAAGGTGAAGAAGGCAAAGCAGTCCGAAAAATGGTGTAAGTATGGTGTATATGACTTATAAGCGTGATGTTTCAGCTACCCGGGCCAAGGCATCGGACCGACACGACCCAACCCATTTCACGCATATCTAGGCCATCTCAACCACAAATTCAAATTCGTAATTGATTGCGACGGCTGCAGCATTAAATGCAGCTCCGCGTCATCCGGCACGCGTTCCACGTACGCATCCCGCTTCCCAACCTCAAGGGTTTTTTTTTTTATGGGCCTCGCGATTCTTTCATTTAATGGGCCTATCAAAAAGCAGGCCCATAAACTGAAAGAGGGCCTGTGTACATGTGAGTTTTCCCGGCCCATATAAAAAGCCTATCCCGACCAGATCAATCCTTGAGAGGCCCAAGATGATGACCCGATCACCGAGCCCACACTGCAACCCGACCGGCCCACCTGCTCTGTGGTCCGCCCCAAGACCCGACTGCCAGGCCCATTTTATGGCCTGACCCGAAGAACATTCTAGAAGAAACTTGAAGATTCTATAAGAGATTTGCAGCTCAAGATAGTGACGTAGTATAGAGACAAAATAACTGACGTGTAAAGTAATGATAATATTCCAAAGTAGAAAATGTTGCCCTAATGGGCCAAAGGCCCAGAGGGAAAATGTATATAATCCAATGAAGAGTAATGAGAACCTATCTTTTGTGTTGTGCAAATTTTGTATCTACAGCAATGTTGGCTAAATTAATGGAACAAACAACTTTTATATATTAAGCTCAATTTGAAAAACAATTCAAGTACTTTTGGATACAAGGATTTTTGAAATAGGGATATCTACATATAGGTAGACATAAGGATCACTAATTACAAATAGGTAAAATTTTACCTTTCAATTACTAATACATCAAATTAACTAAACTAATTACAAATTGGTCAACGTTTTTGTTTAAAGACTCAAATACCCCCGAAAAAAACTTCAATCTTCTTTTTATTCTTCTTTCCCATTCCAAAATCCACAAACACTCAAAAATAAAAATAAAATATTTCGGAAAAATTATAAATATTTTGAAAAAATTAAAATATTTCTGGAAAAATAAAATATTTCGATAACAAAATGAGGAAAAAAATATTTCGGGGAAAATAAATATTTTGAAAAAATAAACTATTTCGGGAAAAATAAATATTTTGGGTAAAATAAAATATTTCAAAAAAAATTAGGAAATAAAATATTTCAGGAAAAATATAAAAATTTGGAAAATATATAATATTTCGGAAAAAATAAATTATTTTTCCCAAAATATTTTATGACATGCATTCAAAGCAATTCATACTAAACAAGTAAGATTCAGATTATGTCCACTGTCATATTGAAATAAATTATCTAAATATAACTTACCTAAGATTTATTACTTTTTAAGACCAAATTTTAAAACAAATTCAACTCAATCAACTCGTTTTTGATACTTCTTGACACACTTGACTCCAAAATATTGCATTGTAAGCACCAAGAGGTCTATGGTCTGAACACATTTCGTGAAAACAAGAAAAAAAAAATGAAAAAAAAATTAACAAAAATATTTCAAAATATTTTATTTTTCCCGAAATATTTTTTTCCTCATTTTTTTGAAATATTTTATTTTTCCAAAAATATTTTATTTTTTCAAAATATTTTTTCTCCCGAAATATTTTTTTTCCTCATTTTGTTTTCAAAATATTTTATTTTTCCAGAAATATTTTAATTTTTTCAAAATATTTATATTTTTTCCGAAATATTTTATTTATATTTTTGAGTGTTTGGGGATTTTGGAATGGGAGAGAAGAAGAAAAAGAAGATTAGAGTTTTTTGGGGGTATTTTAGTCTTTCAAGAAAAAAGTTGACCCATTTGGAATTAGTTTAGATAAGTTGATGTATTAGTAATTGAAAGGTAAAAATTTACCTATTTATAATTGGGAGAATGATAGTAAACACTCCTGAGGTTTGTAAAAGGTACCGAAAACCCCTCTAATAGTTTAAAAACACCCCTCAAGTTTCAAAAAGGGGTGTTAAATACCCTCAAACACCTTTTCCGGTGACGGAAAAGGGAAATTACTTTTATGTCCTTATTTAAACTATTTAAATTAAATAAGTAAATACCTGTAATTATGAAATATCGAAAATGTCCCTATTGACAAAACGATGTCGTTTTGTCAAGAGCCTCTCTCCCCTCAACAAAACACGACTTACACTCTGTCATTTGAGAAACCTAGGGTTTGTCTCTCTCTCTCTCTAACAATGGCTTATCTCACTGCAATTTTCGTCTGAATTCATGCGAATCTGTCTTTGTTTGAACAAAAAATTCATATTTTTGGAGGCGAAAGTCTCTCTTCCAGTTGCTGACGAAGGTCGAGGGTTGAGATTGTGCTTTCTTCATCGAGTTGGACGCACGCCATCTCTGTAAGTATGTATCCATGAACAAATCAACAAATCTCTTTGCTGAAATTAGGATTTTCATTACGGTGCTGTAGATATTTAGGGTTTATATGAAAACTTCCGGATAATTATTGTATTCTTCGATTGTAATTGTAGATTTTAGGGTTTTTTGAAATATTTAATCATGTGGGCCTCTTTTTGTTGGATCTTTGTTTTTTAGTCAAATTTGTTGGTATTCATGTGGTTTAACCCAAAAAGCCCCAATTTTTATTCGTTGTGAGATAATTTCTGAGGTGATTTTGGACAAATTTGTTACCTTTCGTATGGTGGGTCCTAAATTGAATATTATTTTAGGGAATTTTAGACAAGATTAATACACATGTGGTTGAATGTTTTGCTTTTAGTATGGTGGGTCATAACAGTCTTTATTTTTTATGCTTCATGTGGTCCCTATGTGTATAGTTGTCTAGGGTTTTTTTTTTGTTCATACTATATAAATTCATATGTGGTCCCAGCTAATTGTTATGCATGTGTTTATAGAACATGGTGAACCTGAACAGATTGAAACTCCACTATGGGGGAGTATTTGATATGGACTACAATTATAAGTATGGAAATGTAGAAGTGTATGACTTTGTGCAGCTTGATAGGCTTACATATTGTGCTTTGAAAGCTTTGATGATAATGATTAGGTTGGAAAGTAAATGTAGTCTTTGGTATAAAAACCCATATGATGCAGTGGGGAGACCTTTACCTATTAAAAATGATTCGGATGTAGCATGTCTTTGTAAACTATACAAAAAGAATAAAATGTTTAAAGTGTATGTGGCCCCAGATATACCTGGTGATGAAATTAAAGTTGAGGATGATATGGGTGATGGAGGTAATGGACTTGGTGTGGATGAGGGGGATAGTGATGGAGTTCAAACTGCTCCTAGGGAGGTTGAGGAAGATGAGGAAGATAGTGTGGATGAGGAAAATGAGCAAGATGCAGTAGAGTATGGGTCTTTAGAACAGTTAGAAGAGTTGGATGTTGACTCTGTCTATAGCCCTAGTAATGAACTTAGGAGTTTGCATGGTTCTAATTCTGAAGGGGAAGAAGTGATTTCTCATGAAAATATGTTTATACGTAAAAGGGATTTGGGAAAGAAGATGTTGGCAGTGGGAATGAAATTTACTTGTGCGAGGGACTTTAGAGTTGCATTAAGAAACCATGCCATACAGAAAAGGTTTGACTTTGAGTTGAGGAAGAATGAGAGGGTAAGAGTGACAGCAGTTTGTGTGAATAAGTGTGGGTGGAGAATTCATGCATCTTTGAACACCTTTGACCAAAGCTTTGAGATCAAGACTTATAACTCAGTTCATGAAAATTGTCCTCCTGTAGATACTTGTAAGCAGTTGACTTCATCAATCCTTGCAGATAAGTATATTGAGCAGTTCAGAATTGATCCCACTTGGAAAAATGTTGGAGTTAGAGGACAAGTGAAAACTGATTTTGATCTTCAAGTATCAAGGTATCAGGTAGCTAGAGCCAAGAAAAATGCACTTACAAGAATTGAAGGCAATCATGAGGATCAATTTAGCAAGATTGAGGAATATGGGGATTTACTCAAGAGGGCAAATCCTGAGGCATTGATGAAAGAGGAGAGTAAACCAAATGGAGATGGTAAAAGAAGATTCGCAAGAATGTTCATAAGTTGGACAGCAATGTGGAAGGGGTGGAAGGAAGGATGCAGACCATTCATAGTGTTAGATGGGTGTTTTGTTAAAAAATATTTAAATGGACAACTTTTGAGTGTTGTTGGGAGGGATGGCAACAACAAAATTGTCCCAATAGCATTTGCTTATGTGGAATCAGAAATTACAATACTGGGCAGTGATTTCTAGACCTGTTGCTGCCTTTGATTGGAGGTCCTACAGGGTTGACTTTCATTTCAGATAGACAGAAGGTACTTTCAATTGCTTTTAACATGCATTTCTTACTGTTATATTTATGCCACTGTTATGTTAATGCCAGTGTTATTAACATGTTGATTATGTCTGTTTAATTGAAGGGATTAGTTGATGCATTGGAAAAATTGTCTGATGTGAGTGATCATAGATATTGCAGTAGGCATTTACATGAAAATTTTAGGAAAAAATGGCCATGTTTGTTGTTGAAAGCAGAGTTGTGGAGTGTATCATATGCATATACATATGATGAATTTGAGATGCACATGGAAAAAATTAGAGAGTTGAACACTGATGCATATAACTATTTGAGTGTCATCCCTTACAATTTGTGGAGTAGATGTGGGTTTTCATATACATCAAAGTGTTCTCTAAATAGTAACAACATGTGCGAGTCATGGAATGCCCGAATTACCCTAGCTAGGGAGAAACCAATTATCTATATGTGGGAGATGATCCGTAGATATCTAATGAAGAGATTTGACAGTAAGAGAGAGTTTATGGAGAGTAAAAGTGGTGTATTATGTCCACAGATTCAAAAGGATGTTGATGATATAAAATTGGCAGCCAGGAAGTGCACTGTTGAGCCAGCAGGGAGGATGCTATTTGAGGTTAATAAGAATGGTTTAGGTGTGTTGTTGACTTGGAGAAAAGGACATGCACATGCAAGCAATGGGAGATAAGTGTGTTGGCCTTGAAATTTATTCTCGGACAATAAATCCTATTTTGATATTAACAAAACATTTAAAGACTGTTTAATACTAATGAATTACCGAGTTCATGTTGTCAGCAAAAGACAGGTGAATGACTCGGAAAGCAGGATCGGAAAGAAAAGCTTGAATTAAAGCGAAAAACCGTGAAAGAAATTGAAGTGCAAATGGAAAATAAATTAATTCAACGGCAAAGGCGAAAGTTGAAGACTCAAGACTTGGGGTAGATAAGTCGGGGAGCGATCATTGTAACAAGGTAATTTTATGTGTCGATTCTATCATATAAGCTCAAGTATAAAATGAACCGAACTCAAATGGAATGAAAAACGTTTTACTGAACTTAAACGGAAAGAAAAATATTTTTATTAAATGTTTTTCAAGTTATAGTCAACTAGAAGAATCCTTTGTATTATCTAGTAGTCGACTAAAACAATCAGTAGCATCAAGTTTTCATCCATTTTTGAAGTAGTCGACTGAAGCTCCAAAGTAGTCAACTAGAACCACCCATCTAGTCGACTAAAACCATTTGAGTTGACTAGACTACATGAAGTAGTCGACTAGAACCAATCTAGTCAACTAGAAGTTCAAAGTAGTCGACTAGAACCAATCTAGTCAGCTAGAAGTTCAAAGTAGTCGACTAGAACATCAAAGTAGTCGACTAAAAGCTTCTGAAAACCTGCAGATTTTTCAGGAAACATTTTCCATATTTTGTGGGTTTTGCTCAATGGTGTCCAAACGGCTCTTGTTTCTCAAATACAATATTCATTCTTCAAAACCCTAATGTATTGATATATATAGAATGATATGTGTTCATTGAAGACCAAGAGATTGAAAAACAAAAGAGAAAGAAGAGGAAGAAAAGCTCTCAAAAATTCTGCAGAAAGTTTCTCTACAAAAGCCATTGAAACCAAGCTTTGAAAATCTGATTTTCTCCAAGTTTCTTTGAAAATCAAAACCTCTAGTATCTCTTCTTATTCTCCAAATATCATTCATTGATTATATCCTTTGAGAATACATTTCTAGAGCTATTGTAAAATCACCAAAAACACTTGAGCTTATATTGATTTATCTTCCATAAAAACCTTTGGGTTTTGAGTATTTTTGTTCTTGAGTGATTTTATTAATTATATACGAATTTGTAATCTCGGACAAGTGAAGTCCACCGATTGTTCAAGAGAGGGTTGTTCTCTTGATTGAGAGACAAGCTCGAGAGGCTTGTGTTGTAAAGGTTTGCCATTCCACCTGTGAAGGAAGGGCCATAGTGAAAGGATCGAGAAAAGTCTCAAGAAGAGGTTCTTGAGCCGAGGAGTAGGAGTTACCGAACCTCGAAAAAAGCACGGTGTCAATCTCTCTATCTCTTTCTCTTTACTTGATTAATTTGTATGCTATAATTGCTTGAATATCTTGTATGCTAATTTGTCTTGAAATTAATTATTATAGAAGTTTAAATTGAATCATCCACTTGCTTATTGAGAAATTGATTTTTCATTATAGTGTGTTCCAATTTTGAAAAGAGTTAGAAATATTTTTGAACACCCTATTCACCCCCCCTCTAGGGTTAATTAGTGACTAACAATTGGTATCAGAGCCTAATCTCTATTGTTTTTGGACTTAACCGTCTTAGAGAACGATCATGGCCTCATATTTAGTCGCTCACATTGAAGGACAATCTATTATTAGACCCCCATGGTTTGATTGTTCAAACTATAGCTATTGGAAGATTAGAATGATAGACTTTCTACAAGCTATTGATTTTCATATTTGGCAAGTTATTGTTGATGGACCTTTCACTATAACAAAAATAGTAAATGGAAAAACGATCCCCAAATTGCCCAACGAATGGGATAATGATGAGCGTAGGCTTATGTCTTTTAATGCTAAAGCTAAGGTGAATATAAATTGTGCCTTAAGTCCAAACGAATTTAATCGTGTCTCTACTTGCTCCACGACAAAAGAAATGTGGGATAAACTTGAAGTAACTTATGAAGGTACTACTCAAGTTAGAGAATCTAAAATTGATATACTTATGCATGAATATGAATTATTTGCCATGAAGGAAGATGAAAATATCAATTCTATGATGTCTCGTTTCACTAACATTTTGAATGGACTAAAGCATCTTGGAAGAATTGTTCCTAGATCCGATGCCTCACGCAAAGTGCTTAGAAGTCTTCCGGCTAAATGGGACGCAAAGGTAACGGCAATCAAAGAAGCTCATGATCTCAACAACATGAGTCTTGATTAGATTTTCGATTCTCTACTCACTTGGGAAATCACATTGAAATCTCGTGAAGACGACATCAACCCAAGAAAAGGTATAGCTTTGCAAGCCTCTACCAAAAATGAAGCCATTGAGCCGAATGAAGAAGAAGGGGATGAGGACATTGCTTTGCTCACTCAAGAATTCAATAAATACCTTCAAAGAAAGAAAGCCAATGGTGGAAAATTCATGAGGAGAATCGAATAAAAAGGAGAGCCTAAGAAAAAGGAACCTCCAACGTGTTTTAATTGTTGAAAGTCGGGACACTACAAAAGTGATTGCTTGAAGCTCAAAAAGGAGAACGAGAAAAGACCAAGCAAGATGGCTATAAATGCCACATGGGATGACTACGACTCATGTGACTCTGATGAGGAGGAAAATGGTGAAGAAATAACAAACCCGTGTTTCACGGCAAATGAAGAAGAGGTATATTTAAATTCACATTCATTAGATAAAGATAAATTATCATATGATGAACTTATCTCTTCTTATGATGAATTACAAAATGCATTTGAAGAATTGCATGATGGATTTGAAAAGTTAGCTAGAAAATATATTCTTCTTAAGAAAGCTAAATCTTCATGTAGCTCTATTACTTCCAACTTAGAAGTTTCATGCAATGACAAAAGCATAGAGCTAGAAAAGGAAAATAATAGGTTAAAAAATACTATAGATGATCAAATAAATGTCTTAGCTAAATTTACAAAAGGAAAGGAAAACCTTAGCATTATGTTGGGAAGACAAAGAGGATCATTTAATAAATGTGGTATAGGGTATGATGCTTTTGACAAAGATGTTATTATTTTGAAAAAGAGGAAATCATTAAGGCATTCATTTATAAGACAATCATCTCATGCATACTCAAATGATCATAAGCATGTTACATGTTATTATTGCAAGAAAAAGGGACATAAGGCAAATGCATGTTTACTTAGGAAGAAGAAAGTGATAACAAAAATGATTTGGGTTCCAAAAGGAACCATTGCATCTCTCTCTAACCCTAGTGGACCCAAGATAAATTGGGTACCAACAAATTTGTTTTGTAGGTATGCTTGAAGTCCGCCTTAAAGGAAATGACTTATTGGTAGCGGATGCTCAAGGCATATGACGGGAGACTAATCAAAATACATTTCTCTAAAAACTTATGAAGTAGGAAACGTAACTTTTGGAGACAATTCTAAAGGCAAAATTATAAGGATTGGCTCAATTGGTATATCTTCCACTCTTTCTATAGATAGTATGTTTTTGGTTGATGGTTTAAAGCATAACTTATTTAGCATTAGTCAAATTATGCGACAATGACTATGATATTATTTTTAGGACCAATGCATGCTTAGTTAAGAAAGATGG
This sequence comes from Cornus suecica, assembly GCA_963922005.1. Lineage (NCBI taxonomy): Eukaryota > Viridiplantae > Streptophyta > Magnoliopsida > Cornales > Cornaceae > Cornus > Cornus suecica. The sequence goes on along the minus strand of OY998246.1, from coordinate 37,310,197 downwards.
GAATCAATTGTCAAATGCTAAAAGAAACGGAAATTTGTACTATGTTGCTTTATGAATGTTTTTATTGATTCATAAATGATCATTATTCATGCATCACATTCTTTTGTTTCTTGAAATTGCATGAGAAAAATGTCACATTGATTTAGAGTGAAATTATTTCAAAAGGGTGATTCTTAGGAAAATATATTTTCATTGTGCTTTCAAATGTTCAAAGAATTTTGAAATGAAATGAATCTTCCTATGTGCTATAGCTTTACAAATCTTGAAAAAGGGCATATAATTTATTTTTGCTAATCAAGGGAAGTTATATTGGGTTTCTTGTCAATTCTTGATGATTGAACATGAATGATGCATATGGTTGTTTACTATGATTCAATATGGAGTTTCATTCCTATCACTAATTTCATATTGGTTCATTGACTTGATAAATAACCATGAGCATATCTTATTACTTGAATTGACAAATGCACTTCATGATAAGGTTCTTGAATGATAAATTCAATTGAAGCATAATGGTTGTAGAAGATCATTCATTTTTGTGCTAATGTGCTTATAATGAATCTTGCCCATAATTGTGCTAACACAAATGGACCCTAGAGCAAAAAGGGTACCAAAGAAAGCTACTTGAGTGTGTTTTGTAGGTGTGGATTGATTCCTTACTCAAGAACTATTGATTCTTCAATTGTGATGTCATAACTAAAAAGGGGAGATGAAATCAAGGTCTCTCACAAAATGAGTGGACAATACAAATCATCAACAAGCAACTCTAAGTAAAATGGGTGAAGCTAGCACTATGGTACACATTTTCTATTCTCCATCACTAATGTGCTTTCATTGTTGAGATTAAATATGACATACATATTAAGGGTGATTGGCTACTAGATGCATGAAATTGACTATGCTTTTGATGAACTCTTGATAATAGCTTGTTTTGAAATGACTTGGATATATGAAAGAAAGTCTTGATCATGCTTGATTTTTAAAGAATATAGTCATGACCATCTCTAGACCATCAAAGCTATTTCACCTTATTTTGGTTGATTACTTGAGTAGCTATGTCTTATTTTTGTTCATGGGCCTTCATGATTTTAGTGCTTTATCTAAATTCTCTTGACATGACATATTGCACATTTTTTGAGGTGTTTAATTTTGAACTGAAATTTGGAAGGACTTGGAATATATGTTTAATCAAATATGTCCTCACTAGTAAACATAGCATAATTTCTTTGAATGATCTATCTAATGCAAATGAGGATAAGGAATACGTGATGAAATTCTATGCGATTAAATGATTCATCATCCTCTATTATATATCTTCTTGGTAATCATTCTAGAGATATTTGCATAAAGATTCTCATAAAAATGATATTAATGTGCTTAGCCTTTGTTGTTTGAAATTGTAACCTTGGTTGAAGCTATTTAATATATGCTTGGATCTTTATTATGAAAATGTACTATAGGTTCCTCTTTTATAGGTTCCTCTTTGAAGGAAACATGTTGAAAAGATGGAGATTTTGTGCTCAAATGTTGCTATCTTGAGTGTTTATTGAAAAACATGATTCATGAGTTTTATGTGCACATATCATGAAAGACATACATTTTTATTATTCTTGCATTACTATGATTTTCTCAATGATATATAATATTTTCTATATCTTAAACTTTTATATCATTATCATACATGCATACTCTTGTATATCTTATAATGCATAAATGTTGCAATCTATGTCTAATAATGGTGACCCAAGGTTTTGACCATTATTATTCCAAGATCTTAACCAAGAAGGATATAGATTTTTCTTTGCACATATGAATGGAATTAAAATTCTAAAAATGCCACATGCCTCTTTGCATGAAATGTTTTTATCTAATGCATTCTTATATGAAAATTTTTCATGAAGTGATTCACAATGCTTTGAAATGTATAAGTTTTAGAAAATGGGTTTAAAACTATCATAAGTTGTACTTAATTTGAAAAATGATCCAAGAGGGTGTTTTGAATGGATTTAAATGTTTTTCTTATGGATGAAGGATATTTTAGAACCTATTGATAAACATTCTTTTTGTTGTTTATCATTTATAACTTGTCACAAATTTGGTTATAAGATTCATTGGAGTATTATGTTTGCCAATTTTTGATGTGTTGTGAAAAGACGTTTATCACAAACATGCAATCTATTTCAAAATGAGCATGATAGATAAATTTATTTTCTTCTTGGGAAAAATACATTTAAGTGTCATGACATAATTTCAAATACTTTTTGACACTTCGGTTTTGGGATTATATGGTTTCTTTGGTTGACTACTCTTGGACTTAGATGTTTAGTAACATAATTAAGACTATAAATTATATGTTATTTTGGTTAATCTATTATTATTTTAAATAAGCATTTTTACCATATATATAAGAGATATATCTTGTGTTTTAAGCACTTGTGAAGATTACATATCTTTGCCATTACATTAAAGTTTTCAAAGACATGCACTTATGAGAAATATTGAGATCACCTTCATGATTATAATTTTCTTCGTCAATATTCTCACAAAGTTTATCCAAAAGAACTCATTGTGTAAAATTTCATAAAGATATGGAAATGCATTTGAACATTAATGTGTTAGCATTTGTCTTGTGTATTTTTCACTTGCTTATTTTAGAATATTCTTTTCTTAGTCATCATCATGATTTTTTACTCTATTCACATTACATTCTATGATTAGATGTTGCATATGTGTTTATTTATTTTCACATGATTAAGATGATGGTGTTGTTGACTTATTCTTAAGTGCTCATATGTGATTTTAAGTGAATTTTCATACATGACTAAGTGAGTTTAAATGATCTAGTGTTTGAGTGTTCTTTGTTTACATATAGTATGTTGATTACTTATGGTTTGAGCTTTAATTCAAACACACATACTTGAACATTAAGTTACTCTTCGTTTGAGTCATTCACTTGATACATGTACTTCATATATGAAAATCTATTTTGATCGTATATCCTTTTGTTTATGAAAATAAAATAAATGTTTTAGTCATCATTGATGACATATGCTAGCATGTCCTTGTTGCCATCATGAATGCAATGCTATGTTTGTAAGTTGGTATCATCTTAAGCATATTCATGAAAAGTATGGCAAATATGAGTTTGTGTTACTTCAAATGATATATTCTATGATCACAATTCATTTATGCAACTTGATTCTCTTCTTGTACTTAATTGTATCTATTCTTTTTGATGATGTCAAAGGAGGATAAAATTAGTTGATGAGTATATGTTGTATGCACATTCTTAGGGGGAGCTTTGTTCCTTGGTGATAGGGGAAGAAATCCCAAGCTTTATGCATATGACTATGTGCTTATTTTCAATCATGTGCTCATTGAATGCGGTATTACAAGCGCATTTTGTATATCAAAGAGTCCTTTTCATCAACTAAGCATATCGAGATTAGGCATCATTTCTTACGTGATCATGTTGCTAAAGGAGACGTTGTATTGGTTTTTATTGACACTAAAAATCAATTAGCGGATATTTTCACAAAGCCTTTTTCCGGAGGATTCTCTTTCAAACTTCGTAGAGAAATTGGGTTGGCTTTGGACGTTGACGTATTAGCATGATAAATTCTTTATTCAACCGTCACTTTCCACCTTTTTATGTTGCCAAAGGGGGAGAAGTAAGTTGCTTTCGTGTATCATGCTTTCGTGTATGTAAGTCATGTTTATGTGTGCCTCCATGCTAGTGTATGAAATTGCAAAAATATATTTACTAAGGGGGAGCATGTAATGCACACATTGAGGGGGAGTATCACTTGATACTTCACCATTTACACGTAAACACGAAATGTTTTGTCAACATCAAAAAGGGGGAGATTGTTGGCCTTGAAATTTATTCTCGGACAATAAATCCTATTTTTATATTAACAAAACATTTAAAACGTGTTTAATACTAATGAATTACCAAGTTCATGTTTTCAGCAAAAGACAGGTGAACGACTCGGAAAGCAAGATCGGAAAGAAAGCTTGAATTCAAGCGAAAAGCCGTGAAAGAAATTGAAGCGCAAATGGAAAATAAATTAATTCAATGGCAAAGGCGAAAGTTGAAGACTCAAGACTTGGGGTAGATAAGTCGGGGAGCGATCATTGTAACAAGGTAATTTTATGTGTCGATTCTATCATATAAGCTCAAGTATAAAATGACCCAAACTCAAATGGAATGAAAAACGTTTTACTGAACTTAAACGGAAAGAAAAATATTTTTATTAAATGTTTTTCAAGTTATAGTCGACTAGAAGAATCCTTTGTATTATCTAGTAGTCGACTAAAACAATCAGTAGCATCAAGTTTTCATCCATTTTTGAAGTAGTCGACTAAAGCTCCAAAGTAGTCAACTAGAACCACCCATCTAGTCGACTAAAACCATTTGAGTTGACTAGACTACATGAAGTAGTCGACTAGAACCAATCTAGTCAACTAGAAGTTTAAAGTAGTCGACTAGAACCAATCTAGTCAACTAGAAGTTCAAAGTAGTCGACTAGAACATCAAAGTAGTCGACTAAAAGCTTCTGAAAACCTGTAGATTTTTCAGGAAACATTTTCCATGTTTTGTGGGTTTTGCTCAATGGTGTCCAAACTGCTCTTGTTTCTTAAATACAATATTCATTCTTCAAAACCCTAATGTATTGATATATATAGAATGATATCTGTTCATTGAAGACCAAGAAATTGAAAAACAAAAGAGAAAGAAGAGGAAGAAAAACTCTCAAAAATTCTGCAGAAATTTTCTCTACAAAAGCCATTGAAACCAAGCTTTGAAAATATGATTTTCTCCAAGTTTCTTTGAAAATCAAAACCTCTAGTATTTCTTCTTATTCTCCAAATATCATTCATTGATTATATCCTTTGAGAATACATTTCTAGAGCTATTGTAAAATCACCAAAAACACTTGAGCTTATATTGATTTATCTTCCATAAAAACCTTTGGGTTTTGAGTGTTTTTGTTCTTGAGTGATTTTATTGATTACATACGAATTTGTAATCTCGGACAAGTGAAGTCCACCGATTGTTCAAGAGATGGTTGTTCTCTTAATTGAGAGACAAGCTCGAGAGGCTTGTGTTGTAAAGGTTTGTCATTCCACCTGTGAAGGAAGGGCCATAGTGAAAGGATCGGGAAAAGTCTCAAGAAGGGGTTCTTGAGCCGATGAGTAGGAGTTACCGAACCTCGAAAAAATCACGGTGTCAATCTCTCTATATCTTTCTCTTTACTTGATTAATTTACATGCTATAATTGCTTGAATATCTTGTATGCTAATTTGTCTTGAAATTAATTATTATAGAAGTTTAAATTGAATCATCCACTTGCTTATTGAGAAATTGATTTTTCATTATAGTGTATTCCAATTTCGAAAAGAGTTAGAAATATTTTTGAACACCCTATTCACCCCCCCTCTAGGGTTAATTAGTGATTAACAAAGTGGAATTGTATGTGAACATGCAGTGGCTTTGACGTGTCTAGAAATGTGTTCCACGTTACAATACCCAAGTATAGGTAGTCAAGTTATAATATAGTCTTGGTGAGTCCAAGTGTCGAACCTCAGGGAGAGTCGGAAAGATGTATGAAAAATGAATTTTATTTTTGTCCTTGAATTGATTTGATTGATTGATTTTGGTTGTTTTCTTGAATTAAATTAAATACTAAGGCATTGGAAATTCCTTTACAATGTCGAAACCAAGTGTACCACATATCCAAATAAGTAATAAAAATTAACCAATACAATCATCATATGTTAATTATATTTGCATGGCAAGAAAGGGGTCGCTTGGTAGGATAATCCATACTAACAACGCAACTCTCCAAATCATGCCTATAAGCAATAAATAATTAACATACTAAATGAATTATATAAGTTAACTAATAGAATCATTATATATTCATTATAAATGCTATGGCAAGAAAGTGGTCGCTAATGAAGCAACTCTACAAATCATGCCTATATTAGCAATAATAATAAACATACTAATGATCTAGTAAATCCCATTAAATAAGTAGTATTATTAATTGTATATGAATCATAAGAATTGTGAACTATAAAGATGTAATTACATTCAAAGTATTCATTATACCTATGTAAGATCATAAGAAATCAAGAACACCACATAAAGTGGGTTGAGCATTACTTATATCATTGTATGGCATAATGAATCTTAGATGTAATTACCTAAGTGTATTCATTGATTCAAAGAACTCAATATACATGGCATAAAGAGGCAAATAATCATTGAATACAAATTATTAGATTCATATATTATCAATAATACTAACCTTGAAGCATTAAATACTTGGATATGCAAACACTTGGTTTTTCATTTTAAATTCATTCCCTAGCCTTAGCTAGAGAATTACTCTTCCATTACAAATATATAAATCACTATGTTTCTCTTCACTCCTATTCCTTCCTTTTACAAATGAAAGACTACCTCTATTTATAGGGAAAATATGGAATCAAATGACAACTAGAAAAGAGAAATTGGATTTCTTTTTTGTTTGAATATTCATTACTTTCCACCCCATTGTCTTCTTTTCACATGTGCCTTTGTTTCTTCCATGTGCCTTTGTTTCTTGACATGGATCAGATTTACTCTTGTAAAATCATAATCCAATGAATGTGGTAAATCTTCAAGAAGATGTAAAATTCGCATCACCCTTTGGTAAACCCGAACCCGCATTGAATTCTGCACAATTCTGCAGTTTTGAACCTGACTTGCAACTGCCATAACGCCTTCATTTCAAATCGAAATAAGGTCATTCTTGTGCTCAAATTGAAGGTCTCTGAATTACCTTTCCAATGGTACCAATGCCATTTCCAGAATCAAAACACAGAATTATTTATAGGCATTTAACTAAAGGGTGGTCAGGATGAATATATTTCATGCATAGTTGATGACCCAATTTGCATGGAATTGATTGAATTCTTCATGAAGACCTAGAAAATAAGATAAACACAAAAATATCATAAAACTTGAATAAAAGATATCACTATAGAACTAAAAGATGTAAATTAAGGGGTTTAAATATATAATATTTGACACTTATCAACACCCCCAAACTTACATATTACTAGTCCCTAGTAATACCAACATAAATTAAAAAGAGTAAAATTAAAATTGATAAGTCTTTTAAACCCCTAGGCATCCCTAGTAGGACGAGTGAAGTCTCGTGAGGGTTTAACAGAAATGATACCCACAAACAACCTTTTTTATTTATTTTTTATTTTTTATTATTATTATTTTTTATTCTTCATTCTTGTATGCTCATGAAATCAAATACACATTAATCATGTAATGTTATGATGTCGTTAGAATAGAATGCATACAAATTATCCCCACTCGCTCATAAATAACAGTTTTCATGAATTAAATTTAAAAGAATGATCCCCACAGTGGTGAAATAAACTTGCTAATTTCTACATCCGATCCACATAGTTTCTCGTGTTTTTGTGAACATTCTCTATAGTAGACTAATCTCCCTTGTTCTAATTCATTGATCAAGTTTTGCCATGACACAACTTCAAAATCACTTTTGCATTTTTATCCCTTTTTGTCTTTCTAAGTCTCCGGACTTTCCAGCGAGGATTTTTTAATCCCAACCAACTGGGCCCGAGCTTCTTCCATGGGATTTATGCTCATTAGTTTTCTCCCCTTTTTACGCGAACAATGATATTGGTGATACCAAGGGCCGGTTACTCAGATCGAAGAACTACTTTTTGCATTTTTATTTTATTTTTCCAGATTTTTCCCCTTATCATTGAAACAAAACTATTTTTTCAACTACATAGTCAAAGATCAATTAATCGTCCCATAGAGAATCTGTGCAAGTGCTTATAGGTTAAAACTATCTTTCTCGGTTTCAATTTCACTCATCTATTCACCCATGTGAACCACATCTTAAAAATCAATTTAATCAAACTATTACGTACTCATGAGTGGGGTAATTGTATACAACTATCTTCCTAGTCATAACATGTTCACAAATTAACTTATACTTGACCTAAATCACATATTTCGAATGAAGAACTTAATAAAATTTTCAAATTTTGTTTTTTTTTTTTTTTTTTTTTTTTTTTTTTTTTTTTTTTAACACATCACAAATTGAAAAAAATTGAAAACAAAATAAAAACTAAATACAATCACCCAAAATAATAATACAAAATAAAAACAAAATATAATCACCTTACCCCCAAACTTGAAATGGACATTGTCCTCAATGTATAAAGAGATTGTAAGGTTGAAATCTTACCTATTCTGTGATGAGAAAAGAGGAAACAAATCTGCAAAACAAAACAATATATATACACACACTCTAAAGAACAACCAATGTTTTTACACATAGGTTGGGTCTTCTAAAGACATGGATTCTTTTAGAGTTGGAATTTCAAAGAATGACTTCAATCGTTGTCCATTAACTTTAAAAACAAAACCATTACTTGGATCCTCCACATCCACGGTGCCATATGGATACACATGTTTGATTAAAAAGGGACCTTTCCATTTTGATTTTAGTTTTCCGGGAAAAAGATGTAAACGAGAATCATATACAAGAACTTTTTGCCCAATTTGAAAATCTTTTCTCAAAATCTTTTTCTCATGAAATGCTTTCGCCCTTTCCTTATATATCTTGGCATTGTCATATGCATCCCTCCTTAATTCCTCCAGTTCGTCGAGTTGCAATTTTCGATTTTCACCTGCCTTAATAAAATCAAAGTTCATTATTTTAGCTGCCCAAAAAGATTTATGTTCTAATTCTACAGGCAAATGACAACTCTTACCATAAACTAGCCGATAGGGAGACATTCCAAGATTGGTTTTAAAAGCAGTACGGTAAGCCCAAAGTGCATCATTTAAACGTAATGACCAATCTTTACGATTTGGATTTACCGTTTTTCCTAAAATTTGTTTTATCTCCCTATTAGCCAATTCGGCTTGTCCATTTGTTTGAGGATGGTAGGCAGTCGAAACTTTGTGTGTAACACCATATTTTTGCATGAGTTTCTCAATTGTACGATTGCAAAAGTGCAACCCTCTATCACTAATGATTGCTTTAGGAATGCCAAACCTTGCAAGGATATTTTCTTTTAAGAATTTCACAACAGTTTTGTGAGTATTATCCTTGCAAGCTTTAGCTTCCACCCATTTTGAAACATAATCAACTGCAAGTAAAATATACAAATTACCAGATGAGGATGGGAATGGTCCCATGAAATCGATGCCCCAACAGTCAAATATCTCAAGGATTAAGATTGGGTTCAATGGCATCATGTTTCGTCTCGTAATTCCCCCTAGCATTTGACATCTTGGGCAGGCTTTGCAAAAGTTGTGGGTGTCTCTGAAAATGGAAGGCCAATAAAGTCCGCATTGAAGAATTTTTGCGGTTGTTTTCTTTGAAGAAAAATGACCTCCACAAGCCTCATTATGACAGAAAGACATCACACTTTCAATTTCTTCATCTGGGATGCATCGTCGAATGATTTGATCGGCGCCATACTTGTAAAGGTATGGTTCGTCCCAGTAGAACCTTTTAGCTTCTTGGACAAATCGCCTCCGATCTTGAGCACACCATGATATTGGCATCTTACCTGAAACAAGATAATTCACAATATCAGCATACCAAGGTACAGATGAAATAGAAAATAAATTCTCATCTGGAAATGAATCTTTAATAGGACAGGGTTCTAAAGATTCATTAAAAGTAAGGCGGGACAAATGGTCTGCCACCACATTTTCTACTCCCTTTTTGTCTTTGATGTGGATGTTGAATTCTTGAAGTAGAAGGATCCATCTCAACAGTCTGGGCTTAGAATCTTTCTTTGTAAGAAGATACTTAAGTGCAGCATGATCGGTGAAAACAACAATTGGGGAACCAATTAGGTATGACCTGAATTTGTCAAGTGCAAATACTATAGCAAGAAGCTCTTTTTCTGTGGTGGTGTAGTTCATTTGAGCATCATTGAGCGTTCTACTTGCATAATATATAACACATGGTTTCTTTTCCTTTCTTTGGCCAAGTACCGCCCCCACAGCATAGTCACTAGCATCACACATTAGCTCAAATGGTAGGCTCCAATCCGGTGATTGCATAATGGGTGTAGTAGTGAGCATTTCTTTGAGTTTGACAAAGGCTTTTATCACATTTTTCATTCCACTCAAATGGTGTATCTTTGGCTAGAAGGTTGCATAAGGGTTTTGCAATAAGACTAAAATCCTTAATAAACCTCCTATAGAAACCAGCATGCCCAAGAAATGATCGGATGTCTTTTACCGTTTTTGGAATTGGCAATTTGGTAATGACATCAATTTTGGCTTTGTCTACCTCAATTCCTTCTGATGATATAATATGACCCAACACAATTCCACGTGTCACCATGAAGTGACATTTCTCCCAATTGAGTACTAAATTCTTTTCCACGCACCTGCACAAGACTTTCTCAAGATTTGTAAGACATTTATCAAATGAGGATCCATAAACAGTAAAATCATCCATAAAAATTTCAAGATCACGTTCCACCATGTCACTAAAAATGCTAAGCATACACCTTTGAAAAGTGGCTGGTGCATTGCACAAACCAAAGGGCATTCTTCTATATGTAAATGTGCCAAAAGGACATGTGAAAGTGGTCTTTTCTTGATCCTCTAAATCAATTTCAATTTGATTATACCCCGAGTAGCCATCTAAGAAACAGTAAAAACTATGACCTGCTACCCTTTCAAGCATTTGATCTAGGAATGGCAAGGGAAAATGATCTTTCCGGGTCACAGAATTTAGTTTCCTATAGTCAATGCACATTCGCCACCCTGAAGTGACTCTTTGGGGTATAAGTTCATTATGCTCATTTCTTACTACAGTTAATCCAGATTTCTTGGGTACTACTTGTGTAGGACTTACCCATTTACTATCTGAGATTGGGTAGATGATTTTTGCATCAAGTAATTTTAAAACTTCATTTCTTACAACCTCTTGCAAATGTGCATTTAATCTTCTTTGAGGTTGCCTTGTTGCTTTAGCCTCTTCCTCGAGATAAATTTTGTGTGTACAAACCAAAGGGCTTATACCTTGGAGGTCGGCTAAAGTCCACCCAATTGCCTTTTTATATTTTTCAAGAATTTTAATCAATCTTACCTCTTGCTTACCATCGAGTTTGGATGAAATTACCACGGGGTAAGTATTGTTGCTTCCCAAAAAGGCATACTTCAAGTCACTCGGTAATGGCTTGAGTTCCAAGTTTTGCTCTTCTCTTGTGATGACAATATCTTCATGTACCATGTGTATCCCCATTGCAATCTTTTGTTCCTGTGGATCATCAAGTAATGAGTCAATGTTGTGTAAATAAGTATTAGATTCATTTAAACATTTTTTTAATGGATCTAATACAAAAGACTTTTCAAAATATTCTTCCACAACTGTTTCAATGAAGTTAACCCCCTCGACTTCTTCCTCATTATACTCCTTATGTTGATTACTTAAGGAGAAAACATTAAGTTCAAGAGTCATATTCCCAAAAGTTAATTTCACAATTCCATTTTTGCAATTGATGACAGCATTTGAGGTTGCAAGAAATGGTCTTCCCAAAATCACTGGAATTTGACTCGAGGGGTTGGACACTGGTTGGGTGTCGAGCACAATGAAATCCACAGGAAAATAAAATTTATCCACCTGAACAAGAACATCTTCCACAACTCCTCTAGGGACTTTCACTGAACGGTCAGCTAGTTGTAATGTCACATTAGTTGCCTTAAGTTCCCCCAAACCCAATTGTTCATATACCGAAAATGGAAGTAAGTTTACACTTGCTCCAAGATCAAGCAACGCTCTTTTTATATGACAATTCCCAATGATACAAGAGATTGTGGGACAACCAGGATCTTTGAATTTTAAAGGTCTCTTGTTTTGTAAAATGGAACTTACTTGTTCAGTCATAAAAGCCTTTTTTCTTACATTCATCTTCCTCTTCGTTGTGCACATGTCTTTTAAAAATTTCGCATAAGAAGGGATTTGCTTGATAGCATCAAGCAATGGAATGTTGACTTTTACTTGCTTAAAGACTTCAAGAATTTCAGCATTGGAACTTGCCGACAAAGATTGATTTAATCTTTGTGGGAATGGAACAGTGACACTATTTTTGATTTTTTCAATTTCCTCATTTTCTTGCTCATTCTCGCTCTTTTTCTCAGCTTCCTTTGAAGGTTCCAATTCCTCGGGCTTTTGGGCCTTTGAAATAGTTTTATCAACCACCTTTCCACTTCTTAAGATAGAGATTGACTTGGCATGTTCCATGTTGACTTGGGAAGGTTCTCCACTTTGGACCATAAATTGGCCTTGTGGATTAGGAAGAGGTTGGGCAGGAAATTTACCTTTTTCTTGGGGTGAAAGCATGGGGGTTAATTTTGATATGTGAGACCTTATATCATCAATGGCTCGGTCAGTCTTTTGCATGTGTTGCATGAATTGGTTGGTACACTGCACAATTTGGTCAAACTTTTGATCATTTTTTTGAATGAATTGTGCAAGAATATCTTCCAAATCTCTTTTGGGAGGTGGAACATAAGGAGCTTGTGGCCTTGGTTGGGGTTGACTTTGTTGAAAATTAGAATTATTCCAACTAAAGTTGGGGTGATTCCGCCATTCTCTATTGTAAGTCTCAGAGTAAGGAGAATTCTGTGGTTTTTTGAAAGTATTGAATGCATTGACTTCGACCGGAGCATTAAGGACTTCCTTAAATGCAGGGATTGTCGGACATTCATTTGTCAAATGTCCAAGTTCATCACAAATTCCACACACTACTTCTCCTATTGCATTAACCCCATTCACATTTTTGGACTCTAAGGCTTCCAATTTCTTAGTTAAATGCATTACTCTTGCTCCTAAATCATCATCACTTTTTAAATGATAAATTCCACCCCTTCCCGGAAGTTTAGTTCTTTCATCAAGATGACAAGTGTCCCAAGTTTGGGCACTTTCGGCTATTTGGTCAAAAAACAAAAAGGCTTCCTCGGGATCTTTGTTTAAAAAGTCTCCATTACACATGGTTTCGACAAATTGGCGCATATGAGCCGGTAGAGATTCATAAAAGAAACTCACTATACTCCAATTTTCATACCCATGATGTGGACAAGCATTTAAAAGTTCTTTGAAACGCTCCCAACATTCATAAAAAGTTTCATTATTTTTGGGAGAAAAATTTGAAATTTGTCGTCTCAAAGCATTAGTTCTATGAACCGGAAAAAACTTTTTCAAAAATTCCGCTTGTAAGTCTTGCCATGATCTAATGGAGCGAGGCCTTTGTGCATTTAACCAAATTTTGCCTTTGTCTTTTAAAGAAAAGGGAAACAATTTAAGCCTTACAACTTCTTCAGTAGTCCCCCGATCTCGGAAAGTAGAACATACCTCTTCGAATTCTTTTAGATGAAGATAAGGGTTTTCAGATTCCATACCATGAAAGCTAGGTAATAATTGAATCATACCTGGCTTGAAGGAAAAAGTATTGGCATGAAGAGGAAGAATAATACATGATGGTGCAGTGCTTCACGGTGGTTGGAGATAATCCCTCATAGTTCGGACATGAGGACCGGGAGGAACTTCCACTCCTCTTGGGATTTGATGTTCTTCATTATCTCCATGCACACTTTGATCGTCCTCCATTGAACACGATGATCCTGAATACAAAGGATTACAAAAAGATGTACCCACTACAAAATTTCTTTCAACACGTCCTACAGAATTTCGTGTCCAAACAATCATAAACAAAATGAAAAAAATAAAAGAAAATAAATTTATTACAAAACTGAAATTTCTTCTTTCGCCATCTCCCCGGCAACGGCGCCAAAAACTTGACGTGTCTAGAAATGTGTTCCACGTTACAATACCCAAGTATAGGTAGTCAAGTTATAATATAGTCTTGGTGAGTCCAAGTGTCGAACCTCAGGGAGAGTCGGAAAGATGTATGAAAAATGAATTTTATTTTTGTCCTTGAATTGATTTGATTGATTGATTTTGGTTGTTTTCTTGAATTAAATTAAATACTAAGGCATTGGAAATTCCTTTACAATGTCGAAACCAAGTGTACCACATATCCAAATAAGTAATAAAAATTAACCAATACAATCATCATATGTTAATTATATTTGCATGGCAAGAAAGGGGTCGCTTGGTAGGATAATCCATACTAACAACGCAACTCTCCAAATCATGCCTATAAGCAATAAATAATTAACATACTAAATGAATTATATAAGTTAACTAATAGAATCATTATATATTCATTATAAATGCTATGGCAAGAAAGTGGTCGCTAATGAAGCAACTCTACAAATCATGCCTATATTAGCAATAATAATAAACATACTAATGATCTAGTAAATCCCATTAAATAAGTAGTATTATTAATTGTATATGAATCATAAGAATTGTGAACTATAAAGATGTAATTACATTCAAAGTATTCATTATACCTATGTAAGATCATAAGAAATCAAGAACACCACATAAAGTGGGTTGAGCATTACTTATATCATTGTATGGCATAATGAATCTTAGATGTAATTACCTAAGTGTATTCATTGATTCAAAGAACTCAATATACATGGCATAAAGAGGCAAAGAATCATTGAATACAAATTATTAGATTCATATATTATCAATAATACTAACCTTGAAGCATTAAATACTTGGATATGCAAACACTTGGTTCTTCATTTTAAATTCATTCCCTAGCCTTAGCTAGAGAATTACTCTTCCATTACAAATATATAAATCACTATGTTTCTCTTCACTCCTATTCCTTCCTTTTACAAATGAAAGACTACCTCTATTTATAGGGAAAATATGGAATCAAATGACAACTAGAAAAGAGAAATTGGATTTCTTTTTTGTTTGAATATTCATTACTTTCCACCCCATTGTCTTCTTTTCACATGTGCCTTTGTTTCTTCCATGTGCCTTTGTTTCTTGACATGGATCAGATTTACTCTTGTAAAATCATAATCCAATGAATGTGGTAAATCTTCAAGAAGATGTAAAATTCGCATCACCCTTTGGTAAACCCGAACCCGCATTGAATTCTGCACAATTCTGCAGTTTTGAACCTGACTTGCAACTGCCATAACGCCTTCATTTCAAATCGAAATAAGGTCATTCTTGTGCTCAAATTGAAGGTCTCTGAATTACCTTTCCAATGGTACCAATGCCATTTCCAGAATCAAAACACAGAATTATTTATAGGCATTTAACTAAAGGGTGGTCAGGATGAATATATTTCATGCATAGTTGATGACCCAATTTGCATGGAATTGATTGAATTCTTCATGAAGACCTAGAAAATAAGATAAACACAAAAATATCATAAAACTTGAATAAAAGATATCACTATAGAACTAAAAGATGTAAATTAAGGGGTTTAAATATATAATATTTGACACTTATCAGACTTGTTTGATGTACAAGAGGTTGCTAGTAGAGGACTATGTACATCATTATTTCCATAGGTCAACCTTTTTGAAAGCATACAACTATAGCATTCAACCCATTTCATTCAGACAGTTGGTAAAATTTGATGCTACCCCTTACATGTTTCCACCAATTGGCAAGAAAAGGGCTGGAAAACCCCCCATAGCAAGTAAAAAGGCTCAAGATGAAACTAGTTCAAAAGGGAAAAAGAAGTCCAATCAAGTGGAAGGTGATAGTGTTGAAGAGAGCATAAGTTCTAAAAAAGGCAAGGTTACATGTGGTAAATGTAAAGTGGTTGGCCACAATTCAAGGACTTGCAAACAACCTCATACTACTCCTAACAGAAAAGAACCAATTAGTAAACGAGGGAGGCCAGGGAAAGTCAAGAATTATAATCTACAAGTTACAAGTAGGCCACCACCAGTGAATAGGGTACACTCTTCCTCTATAATTGCTTATTCTCAATTTATATTTTCTTACACTATACATTATTGACTTTTTCTTTATATTCATTGCAGGCATATACAAATGGTGATGGTGGATCAAATAGCCAAACAAATCAAAGTCAAGTAAGTGAGGTAAAAACATTGTCTATAAATATCTCACTTTTATCTTATGTTTAACATTCACTTTCTTGCCTTTAGGTAAGAAGCACACATCATTCCACAAGAACCATAGGTGGAGAACAAGTGAGTGGCACACAACAATCAGTGAACAGGTAATTCGAATCATTCCCTTATATTAAATTTGTTTATGTACAATTTTTAATTGATATAAATTTTTATTGTAGATCATATGCCTTTAACCTTACCAATTTTACAAGGAATGAAAAAGAGCAGTGAAGGGGGCTTGTTTGAAGTGAAGGAATGAAAGAGAGCAGTGGAATTTTTGGCATTCTATTTTGTAACCACTAATATTTAACTTGTTTGAAAACAATTTCAGTGAAGTGTACTGTGTCATTTCTTACTTCAGTGACGTGTACTGTTTTGTGAATTTGTGTATCCAAGTCTCTAAGACTTGAATTATGACTTGGTTAAGTTGGTTGTATGTGAACATGCAGTGGCGTGTACTATTTTTGTGTATCCAAGTCTCTATGTTGTATGTGAACAAATTTCCAGTGGTTGTATGTTGGCAGTGGTTTCTAGTGGTTGTATGTGAACAAATTTCCATTTGAAATTCACTGTGTTATAGTTTTTGCTGTGTAATTGAAGTGTACTGTGTGTTATAGTTTTTGCTTTCTACAAACTGAAATTCAATAATGAACAATTCACTACAAACTGAAATTGAAATTCAACAACAAACACAATAATGACATCCACTACAAATTGAAATTCACTGCAACAATAATTAACCAAACACTACAATGAACAGAAAACAAGAGCAAAATCTTAACAAAAACCAGAAAATGCAATTCCAGTAATAATCTCCATCATTTTGCTTTCTAAGGTTGATGACATCCCTCTCCAATTCTGCTACTTTCTCCACCAATTCAATGCCTTCATTACTCCCTTCAACAATGCCCGAATTTCTCCTTCCAACAGTACCGAAATTTCTCCCTCGAATAGTGCCGGAATTCTCCAACTCATCCACTTTGGTTAGTAGACCTCAAACAAAGCTCCTATAATACTCAGAAAGTGGTTCATCCTCCCACCTTAATAATTTGCACCTCTTATACTTTGACCTATAATTGACGCATCCATATAATCTTCTACCGGGATTCTCCTCGGTGAGTGAAGTGGTTAGGGGAGTTAGGCAATCACATTCGCATTTGACTCTTCTATTTGGCCAAGAATCACCATTGTTTCCAGTCCGATTCATTGAAATTGAAGAGGAAGACATGAACCCTAAAAAAAATTCATCTTAATAAGCTTGCAAAGAGAGGATGAGAAGGAGAGATATATCTATACCTGAGACTTGCAAAGCTTCAAGATGTTGATGATGAGAGATCAGACCTGGGTTGAGAAGTTGAGGAGGAGCATTCGACCTTGAAGCTTGAAGAAAACACACCCAAATGTGCATATTACATATATATGTGGTAATATATAAGCAAATTGGAAGAGGGGTATGTTAGTCATTAGGCAAGGGCTCTTTTGGAATTTTTTTTTTTTAAGTCATCTGATATGCATGTGACCATATTTTTCTGAAAAAATTGTCGAAACATTGTCGCAGGGGTGCAAAGTGCCCAATCAGAGGATACTTTAGGGGATTATTTGCACAAAGTGAAGATGAAGGGGGTTTTCTGCACCTTTTTCAAACCTCAGGGGTGTTTACTGCCATTCTCCCCTTTATAATTAGTGATCTTTATGTCTACCTATATGTAGAGATTCTTATTTCAAAAATTCTTGTATCCAAAGTACTTGAAAAGTTTTTCAAATTGAGCTTAATATACAAGGGTTGTTTCGTCCATTAATTTAGCCAACATGCCTTTTATACTAAAACAAGGGCACAAGAGTCATTTCATGGGGTCTTAACCCCTTTAGGGGGTGTCATTGCAAGGAAAATGAAATATCAGGGGGTGAGTGCAATTAACCTAAACTTTAGGGGATCTGAGTGAAAATTACCCTAAATTTAACTAACGGCGTTATGACGGGAGGGACTGAATTGTAACAATCATGATAGTTTGGGGGTTTACAGTCAAAAACATAATTGAGGGGGGTTAGTTGGGAGAGAGAGTATAGTTGAGAGGGGTTTAATGCTATTTACCCTATAATCTAATCATTTTAAAAATATACTCCCCCAATAGTTTTCCAATTTTTGTATTGATGTTGGTGGACTAGTGTTCAATTTTCAATTTTGCCCTTAATGATATATTATTATGGTATAGTCTAGTATTTATTTAAAATTAGTGGAAGAATGGTAGTTGAGAAAAGTGAGATATTAAATTATATTGGAATTCGAAGTGGACAAGTATTTTAGAACAACTAATATGGGACTAGAAAACTTATAAATAGAATAGAATAAGAAAATATGTATGATTTCAACTATAAAGTAGGTATATACTCGCCAAAATTATTTAAAATGGTTATATTGACCAAAAGAATACCATATGTGTACAAATTCAATTAAATGACGAAAAAAATGAGAAGATGGAGTGAATACATGGTTAAATCGATTCAGTAGAAAAATTAAAGAATATTGAAGAAGATTGAGGGGAAAACATTGAAAACTCAATAAATTTGATCTATCTTTTTAAATCATCCAGAGCGTAATCCTTGCACATAATCCCTTAGCCCTGTTTGGTAGGTGATTATGGTTCCACCTCGTCTGGTCTGGTCTTGATTTTCAGGGATCAGACCATATTGGTTTAGAATGGTTTTAAAATTTGGAACCAAACGAAATGAGACCAAATTGAACCAAATATGGTGTTTTAGGAACCAATTTTTTTTGTGGTTTCACATGGTCCTGATAACCAAAATCAGAATTTTGAGACCAACGATTAAGACCACAAAAAACAAAAATTGAATAAAAATAATAATTTACAAAATAAATTAAATAATACATAAAAATAATAATAATAAATTAATTAAATAATTTATAATAAATAATAAATTAATAAAATATATTTATAAAATTTAAAATTAATAAATAATAAATTAAATAAATATATTTAAAAATA
This sequence comes from Cornus suecica, assembly GCA_963922005.1. Lineage (NCBI taxonomy): Eukaryota > Viridiplantae > Streptophyta > Magnoliopsida > Cornales > Cornaceae > Cornus > Cornus suecica. The sequence goes on along the minus strand of OY998246.1, from coordinate 37,291,090 downwards.
AAATAAAAATAATGAATAATAAAAAAAATGAATTAAATAATACATAATGAATATAATAAACAATAAATGAATAAATAATAATAATAAAATATATTTTGAAATAATTAAAAATGAATAAATAAGAATAATAAATTAATAATATAAATAATAAAATAAATAAAAAATATTTAAAATTAAATAAAAATAATGAATAATAAACAAAATGAATTAAATAATACATAATAATAATAAAACTTAATACAATAATAATAAATAAATATAATAATAAATAATAAATTAATAAAATATATTTATAAATAATTAAAAATGAATAAATAATAAGAAATAAATTAATAATATAAATAAGAAATAAAATAAAACATATTTGAAAATAAAATAAAAATAATGAATAATAAACAAAATGAATTAAATAATACATAATAATAATAAAAATTAATAAATAAATTAATAAATATAATAATGAATAAATAATAAATTAGTAAAATGTATTTATAAATAATTTAAAACAAATAAATAATAATAAAAAATTAATAATATAATATAAATAAATAATGAAATAATAGTAAATAAAATGAATTAAATAATTAAATAATAATAAATAATAAATAAAGGAGTAAAGAATAAATGAATATAATATATTTATAAATTAATATATAAATGAATAAATAATAATATAAATAATAAATTAATAATGTAAATAAATAATTAATAAAATATATTTATAAATGAAAAAATAATAAATAATAAATAAAATAATTTTATTTTTTTAAAGCGAAAAGATCAAACTAGAATGCTTTATGAAATATGGTCTGGTTCAATGTTTGTGAGACCGTGACTATCAGATCAGATCGCTTACCAAACAGACTTTTAAGTTCAGGATCTAGACAAAACCAGACTAGAACAAACCGGACCACACCACACCACACCACACCACACAAGACTGCCTACCAAACATGGCATAAGTTATTCATGGCCATATAGAATTGAAAAAATTAAGGTATAATTTTGTATTTGGAAATAAAGGTTTTTCTTGTTTTGTTTTTTATACTCCTATATACTAAAGTAGTTATATTTCCAAAGAGAGTTTGTTTTGAAATAATTTAGTATTTAGGCTCTAAACTTTTATTAGTTAACTTAACTCTACCGAACAAAACACCTTCTTCTGCTTATTATTTTTCTAAGAGTCCGTGATTTAGAATTATTATTTTTATAAATTGATTAGTAATTTGTTTTGAAACACTAAAACTGTGTGTATAATACAAAATTAATATACAGACTTATACAAAATAATTATGCGGGCTTAGACATAAACAAACAAAGTCTATTTTGATTATTTTGTTTTTTTTTCCGGTAAATCAAATATTATTAAACATAAAAAAAAAATAAAGAAGGCCAAGCCAAGACCAAACAAAAATACAAGACTGCAAGAAGCAGCTAATTGAGCTGCATTAGGTGGCAAAAACAACTACAAGCAAGGAAACTAGAGACAAGCTAATCAAGGCTTTCAATAACTGAACTTGGGATTCAATCTCTCTAGATTGACGACCATCCTTGAACTTGAAGGAGATTAGCCTACACCTAATGCAAGCTTCAAGAGAGTACAAGCATGGAATTATAAATACCTTTCTTTCGCTGGTAGAGATTGTAGTTAATCCCAACTGTTTTATTCTATGTTCAAGTGTATTGAAGTTGTACATATATTCTTCCTTTGGCTATCATGAAACAACTACAAGATATCATCCACGGGTTGCATTTCATTCTTTCATTCCGTTTGTGAATGGTGTTGTGTACTTGTATACATGTTATTGCTCATTCCCGTTATGGATGGACTTGGGGTGTGTTGGGGCGTTGGATCCCGGATTGACACGTGGTGGGAAATGGACTTGATGTGTTAACCCGTAGTGGCATGCACCATGAGACAGGTTAGCACGACTTGTACGATCAGGGGACGAAGCGCTCCCCCCCCCGGATTGACACGTGGTGGGAAATGGACTTGATGTGTTAACCCGTAGTGGCATGCACCATGAGACAGGTTAGCACGACTTGTACGATCAGGGGACGAAGCGCTCCCCCCCCCCCCCCCCCCCCCCCCCCCAAATAGTTAAGTGGTCTTCTCTTCAACAATAGCAAATAATCTCCAATTGTGCTAATTTGATTTTTGTACATTCCAATAATACATGCTTAGTTTTTGTACCTATGGATGGTCAATCTTAACAAGTTTAGAACTAAAATGTTTTTGTTTTCTATTGGGATGATTGATGATGCTTCTTGTTCTTTTTGCCACATGAGAATGGAGGACAGAGAGCACTTATACTTCCAATGTAGCTTCACCTCCAGACTTTGGGATGCTATCAAGATCAAAGGTTTCATTCAGTGGCCTGATGGAGATGTGACTGAGCTTCTTCATTGGACATCCCTTACCCTTCAAGGTAGCACTGTAACCTCTGTTATCAACAAATTGTCCTTTGCTTCCACTATTTATGAAATATGGATGGAAATGAATCGAAGAGTGTTTCAAAATGAGTTTATGTCCTTTGATCATTTGAAGAAGAAGGTCATTGACAATGTCAGACTCAAGCTCTTCTCTATGCAGAGTTTTAAATCTTCAAATGTCAATGTGTGGCTCAAACAAGAGTGGTTTCTTCCTGATGCTATTTTCTCTTAATGTTCTGTTCCAGCTCTGGTGCTTGAGGAGTCTTGCCTCTGTGTGCTTTTGTGTCCATGTGAGGGACTTCACTTGTATTCTTATTTGTAGAATAGGGTGTTGTGGTGTTGGTGTTTACTTTGGGATGGTTTTGATCTTTTCTCTTTCAAGTCTCTAGGGGATTGGAGTTTATTCATTTGGTGGATTTGGGTTTTCACATAACCCCTTGGTTCGTACATTAGGGTATGCCCTAATTTGCTTCTAAGGCTTTGCCTTTTTTCCTTTTAATATTATCTTTACTTTCAAAAAAAATAAAAATTAGTACATTCTAATAATACATGATTTGTTTCTTTAGGTAAATGAAGTATCAATTACATTCTAAAAATGCATGATTTATTCTTTTAGGCTGACAACTATGGAAATATTATTTTCAAAAAATGTAAATTAGTGAATCATAATTTTATAACGGATGCCGAATTTTGTACAAATCACTTGAGTATTAATATTGAAAGGAAAATAATTTTGCACTTTTAGCTTATATTCAATAATAAATAAAATTTATTCTCTAAAAAAGTGTCAAATTTAACTTTTCTAATAAATTTTGGATTTTGTTTTTGGTTAATAATTAGACAAGTCAATCAATATTTTGTTTTACACAAATATGCCAAAGTTGAAATAGTTATATTTTTTAATAGATTTAATCAATAATTAAATATTATTTTATTACATTTAATAATTATCAGTAGTTCGCCCCCTACTTAATAATCCTGACTTCGCCCCTGCACTAAGTCATTCTTCATCAAGGTCAAGGAGTGGTTCAAGAACAAGGGGAAGATCACTACTAGTTTCATGATACTAGGACTCAAAGTTCATATTGGGAACACCACCACTAGAAGCGAGAAGTTTTCCAAGAGCCAGTGAATCATGGTTCACTATATATATATATATATATATATATATTATATCTCCAGACTGCATAACAAATTAGAAGAGGCTTTGAAGGGAAAACTACATTTAATCTACAAATTAAATAACTCGTCAAATTTATTTCAATCTAATTTAGTACATAAAATGATCCAGAAATGTATTGTTGTGCATATTACAAAATAAAAATTCAATCTAGTTTTGTGCGGAGACAACAGTTTAAGTAAAAAGTGGGGTGGCAATTCCAATCTGCATCATCGGGTAGTTTTGTAGTTCTACAATAAAAGAAACAACTAGTCAGACAGATCTACAGTCTCCATAAAAAGCGTGCAAAAAGAAATAAAAAAATAGAAAAATTAGAGGACCAGTAAGGCATTACTGATAGCCAAAACATACCTTCACTCTTTTTAGTAGCTCCTTCGTATTGGCATCATTAGTGAAATGATCACGTATTGGCTACATGTTATAAGGAAAATAAAGTCATTGCGCTGATATATATAATAGAATAACAATTGATGTTTAACTGTTTAATCCAATCACCAACTGTAGATGCTAAAAAATGCATAACACAAGAATGAATTCTTATCGATACTTTTCTCTTTCCTTTTATACATTTCTTTCTTGGGCTCTAAGCCCATTAGAGCAACATTCCTTCTTACAACATTTACCTACCCTCTTTTCCATGTCACCTACTTGGTTCCCAAGTTATTCTAGAATATACTGACTGATGGGCTTGGAATTGGGCTTTTGTTATTTCTGTTGGGTTGGGAGGATTTGTGAAATGGGTGCCAGATGGGCTTGGAAAATCCCACATGTACACAGACCCATTTCCAAGGAAAAAACGTGCGGGAGACGTGCTCATCTCGTATGTCAGGTGATGTGGCAGTGTATTTAATAGGGCAATTGTATGTGATCATTTGAATTTCGAATTCATGGCCCTGTGGCCTTGTTTCTTGCGATGGGGGCCAAACATACAACTCCATGCCTCGTTCTTGACGCGGTGGACCCTTGGCCTTTAAGCCTTATAAATACCCCCAACTTATACACATGATATTTCTTGCATTCCAAACTTTCTTATTTTCAAAAGCTTCTCTGCAACTCAACTTCCTCTCTACAAAACACTTCGCCGTAATCTGTATTTGTTACCCGGAAAACTCATTAACTCTTGCCGGAAACCTTTTCTAGAGTAAGTTATTTCTTCTGACTCTTCTACCTTTCTGTCATCATGTCTGAAAGCGATGATACCCGCTCTGTTAGTGACCATATTCCATCTTATGTTGATCTGGATGCTTCCCTTAGCTCTCCTTTCAATGAAGTGGTTAGGGTAGTTAGGTCTAGTCCTCCTGAGGTCATTCAGATTGTCAACATAGGTGTGACCCCCGCTGACCCTGTTTCGGTTGGGGGTCAGGATGGTGGGAGTTCAGGACTGTAATTCTATGCTAACCCTCTCCCTTCCCGATTTAAGGTAGATGTTGTATTGAAGATGTTCAACGTTCCCGATGGTGTGACCATTGAACATTACCCTAAGAAATTTGATTTTAGGAGGGGTGAGGGAGTAAGAGATGATCAGATCCTGTTATCTGCTTATTACCTGTAGGTTCTTCATTTTTCCATCCATCCGTTTTTTCTCATAGTTCTGTTTACCCTTGGTCTGGCCCCACTCCAAGTTGGGCCAAACTTCTTCAGTATCTTAGCCATGACCCTGTTACTAAATCGGGATCTAGGTTTGGATCTGGGTTTGGCTGAGATCCTTTTTTTCTTACAAGCTGCAAGATTAAAAAGATTGTAAGGGTCAATACAATCTTTTTCCCTTTCAGGGGAGAAAGATGTGTGATGGTACTAAGAAATCCAACAAGGGTTGGAAGGAGAGGAAGATCCTGGTGAGTGGGAACTGGAGGTACCCTCATTCAGCTAGTATCTTGATCCCTAAAGCTTTTAAGAAACATTCTCTTCCTCCCTTCAGGCCCTTCCATATAGGGGCCTGCTACTATGAGCTATGTGATGATAAGTTAGGGAAACATGTGTTTGAGTTTTTGAAAGCTCCCGATAGCCATAGATCCCCTTCTTAGATTCTGTCTTATTATAATCTACTTCGATCTAAAGTCTGGGGTCAACCTTTGAGGATGTGTCTTGCGTACGTAACCGGTGATGCTTTATAGGAAATATCATCAGCCGGAGTAGAAATCATGTTGAGGATTCCACAAATCAACCTGAGGAGGAATCGGGCTTCCCGATCAGGTAATTCCTCTGACTCTGTTACACTAAACAACACCACACTTCCCGTTGGGGGTGATCAGATTCCGCCTCCCCCTTTAGAAAGTCCTCTTATCATTCCTTCTCCTCATTCCGAGGAGCTCACCGTCATTCCAACACAACCTTCTTTTGGGGAGGGAATTGTTAATCTTCTGCCTCCTCCTCCGACCGATCCATCGGTAGGCAGCACTCGATCCCAATCGGAGGACGATCAGCCCGCTCGGGCGGTCCAGCTCCACCTGAAGATAACAATTTCGCCAAGTATGCAGGTGGAGTCTCATGAGGCTGTCGAACCCGTTCCCTGGCACCCGACCATAAAACTCTCTGGTGGCTGAACGCTGGTCAGAGGGCAGGAGACCATCACCAATCCTGATGCACTTCGGACGATGACGCTCCAGGTCTGGACCCCAGCTAATCGAAGGGCCATCGTTAAGATGGATTGGGAGGAGCTTGCCCAAACTGGTCTGGAGTTAGCTATGAAGGTCAGTCATTTTTATCTCGATCCTGTTTCTACTTGCTTTCCTTCCTTTTTTCTTTCCTTCTTTAGCTGACTGTGTAACACTTGTGTTTTCTGGAAGATGTTATATTACGCTCAAGCTTATAACTCAAATCTTGAGAGTGATAGCAGGGCTCTTCAGAACCAGGCTGAAGCCCTCAAGTTGAAAGAGGAGGCCAGGAAGAAGGTGCAGGCCACGTTGGTGACTTGCAAAGAGAAGTTGCAAACTTAAACCTGTTAGACTATATCTGCTGAGCAGAAGCTTTGGGAGCCTGAGGAGAAGATCAAGGCCTTGGAGGAGGGTCAACGAGCCCTAACAACTCAGAATCAGGAGTTGTTGTCCTAGAATGAGGGCCTGAAGGCTTCAAGCCAGAAGCTTCTGGAGGAGAAGGTTGAGACTGAGAACCTTCTGGCTTTGGAGAGGTCTACAGTGGAGATATACCATCGGGGTGGCAATCAGATGTATCAGTGCTTCTCTACCACCTCTAAATACTGGGTTGGATTCGGCTAGAGGACATGCTTTCAGGATTCCTAGCTCCTTATTGAGGAACGGGAGTTCAAATCCGTAGAGGAGTTAAATGAATTCCTTGGCATAGCCCTGCCATATATTGATCCAACTGAGGGCCCTGATGACCTTCTCTTCTATGAGTTCCTCTCAAGGCCCCTTCTTGACTCTATTCTTGATCCTGCATTGCTGCCAGCTCCGGATCAAGTTCCTGACCAGACTTCTGATCCTGTAAACATATAAATGAGGGTACAGAGGATAACACTAGAATAATGAATATATTTGAGCCTGAGCTCAACAACTAAGGTCGTAGGACTTAAGTTTTGTTTAGTTTTTTGTACTTTGTTTATAGTTTTTTGTATTTTGCTTAGATATTTTGTAAGCCTTGGCCACCGGGGCCCAAATTTCAATAAAAATCATGGCTTTGCTGATTTGAATGTTTATCTTTCTGAAGCTTGATATGTAGTATCAACACTTAATTTATTTTGCGAGAGTTTGATATCTTGATTACCTGTAGGCCAGTGTTGAGTCCTTCATTCTCTTGTGGCTTTGAAAGAGACGTCTCAACACTTAGCGTATTTTATGAGATTTATGATAACTCGATCAATCGTGGATTGGTGTTGGGTCTTTCGGGCTCTTGTGGCCTTGAGGAAGATGTCCCAAAACTTGGTTTATTTTTTGTATAAAAGTTTTGATAGCTTTATCACTTGTGGATCGGTGTTGGATCTTTTGGGCTCTTGTGGCCTTGAGAAAGATGTCCCAACACTTGGTTTTATAAAAGTTTTGATACCTTGATCGCTTGTGGATCGGTGTTGTAACATTCGGGTTCGTATGGCCTTGAGATAGGTCACAATACTTGTCTATTGTTTTTTTTATATTTCGATCACTTGTTGATCGATGTTGTAACCTTTGGGCACTTGTGGCCTCATGGGAGATGTCGCAACACTTAGCATATTTTTGTAAAGATTGATATTTTAATCACTTGAGGATCGGTGTTGTGTCCTTTGGGCACTTGTGGCCTCGTGGGGGATGTCACAACACTTATTATATTTTTGTAATCATAATCATCCGCAAATAAGTGAATGAGATAAGACAATTTTACTGATGCAAATTTAGTTCATCGGGCACTGATGCCTCCTTACAAAAATAAGTGAATGATATAAGACGAAATTGAGTCACTTGGCTATGGGTAGTACCTCTTTAGGCGAGAGGCATTTTTGGAGTTGGGTTCCATTTTACTGTCCTCATTCTTTCGGATGCGGTACGCTTCGCGCCCAATAACTTCGGTGACGACATAGTTGTTAAAGGCTCAAGGCGCACTAAGGCGCTAAGGCCTCCTGGATCCTGAGGCGCAAGGTACAAGGCGAGGCGCAAGGCTGACTGAAGAAGAAGAAAAAAACACTAAAAAAGATACAAAAAGACCATGTAAATTACATAATTTCATAATCTAGTAAACACAATACCACAAAGATAAAAAAATTCAATTAAACCAAATACCAATTTCAATAGATTGATGAATAAGTTTAATGAAATAAAATTTGAAAAAACATAGAATGATTCCTAAAAAAAAAATACCAAATGACCTAAATTTCATCCTCATCATTAACAAACATATCTTGATCATCACTTAAAGATTCGTAGTTCTCAGGATCTTCTTCTGTCTCATCTGCCTCATCCTTGTCAACTGTCAACATCCACAACTTGAACTCGACTTGAATTGGAGCGTCCTACATCCTTTGTTGTTGGACGCAAATTAGCTCTTAATCTAGACCGTTCCCTTCTACCCTCTCCAATACCAGTAGCAGTAGCAACATCACCCTATGTGAATGAATCATCATCAAATACTAGATCATCTTGTGCTTCGGATCATCATCCATCCTTCCTGTTAACCACTCATTACTTGCATCAATGTCATCGAGCAGAATAGGATCAAGAGTATCATGAATCATATCGTCGCCTTAATGCCCTATTGTATTTGATGAACACTAAATCATTCAAAGTTCTTTGATCAAGCCTATTTCTTTTCTTGCTATGAATCTACAATAAATTCATCTTTAACTAGTAAGAATAAAAACTAAGAATTTAATATTCAATAACAAAATTAACTAACCTAATTATAGATACTTGCTTGTTCAAACACACTCCAATTGCGCTCACAACCGGAAGAACTACAAGTGAGGCTTAGAACCTTTATGGCAAACTTTTGGAGATGTTTTGTTGACTTGCCATATTGTTCCCACCATGCAGCTATTAAAGAATTGGTAAATGACATGTTTAGCTTCACTGTTGAATTAACTAGTTTCAATTTACTATCCAAATATATATATATTTTTAGATAAGTTAAATAACTTAAGAAATTAGTAAATAAAATATTAATTAAAAATAGTTTACCTGGTGCCTTTGTGGTTCCCTGTCTAATAGCAAATATTCTACCAAAGAGGCCCTCAGCTTTAGTATAAGAGAACTCCTCGGTAATTTTGTCTTGCTCTTTGGGGTTCGGGACCAATCTTGCTATACAATCATACAAACCATTTGCAATTTCTATATCTTCATCAATATTTGGGTTTGAATTAAAGAATTGTGGGTTCAAATAATAACCCGCCGCATGCAAAGGGCGATGCAATTGAACTTCCCACCTCTTGTCAATGATTTTGAAAATTTCCTTGTACTTCTCTTCTCTTTCTCCAAATGATTTTGCAATGGCTTCCTTGACCCTATCCATAGCCTTATAAATGTATCCCATGGGAGGCTTTCTCTCACCATCAACTAATCTTAAAACACCAACAAGAGGACCAAAAACCTTAAGGCTAAAGACCATGTTCCAAAAAGAAGGCATCAAAATGAAGCTACTCTTATCCCGGTTTCTCTTTAGCCCATTTACTACGATTCCATTCTTTTGAAGTAAACAACTTTCTCAAGTTATTCTTTTGCTTGTGAATACTTGACAATGTAATGAAACAAGTAGCAAATCGAGTCTTAGCCGGTCTACGCAACTCCCTTTTATGAGTAAAGCACCTCATAATGTTCACCAATTTTGGGAGCAAATAAACATAACTATTGAATTTCATTGCCCTCTTCAATGTTTGAGAAATAGTTGGATCCAATGTCTTCCAAGATCAAATCTAAGCAATGAACCACACATGGTGTCCAATACAAATATGGGTAGAGAGCCTCCAACATCTTCCCTATTAAATAAAATAAAATAAAATAAGAAAACAAAATTATATCCAAGAAATTGAGTAATTTAAAATTCTTGAAATAATATCATTATAATGATTGTAATATATACTATTGGACATTCTCACCTGCATACTTATTGCTTAATTCACTATCCATAACAACTTGCACAACATTTTCCACTCCAATGCGCAATACAAATTTTTATAGTAATTCAAACATCTTCTTGCCATCCTTTGAATAAGAAGAAGTATCCACCGATTCAATAAACATGGTTCCCCTTGACTATTTACCAAAAAATTAACCAAAGTTCTTTCCCTCTTGTCCTTCCACCCGTCCGCCATTAGTGAGCATCTATATTTTGACCACTTATTTCTATGGTCACTCATTGAATTATTGGTATTTTCCAATTCCTTCTTAAGATAAGGAATTCTCATCTCATGATAACTAGGAGGTTTCATACTGGGACCATATTGTCCAAATGATTTAACCACCTTAGCAAAACTATTATATTTAACAACATTGAATGCAATTCCTGCATCATACATCCACCTTGCAAAAGCAGCACATGCTCGTCCCCTTAATTCTTTCTTGCATGCTTCGTTAATAGTTGTTTGTTTTCCCTTTCCCTCATTTCTTCATTGTACCACAATTTCCGGTTTAGGAGTGAAATACAAATCAATTGATCCTTTTTGCTTTGGTCTCTTTGATGAATTGAGACTAGCACTAGCTCCACCACTTACTCTTTTCCCTCGATTGCCAACTATCTCAATGTCATCTTCTTCGTCTCCATTAATATCATTAATTTCATCCCCAGGCAACAAATTCGTTTGCCCTTTTTCTTCTTTTTTCTTATTCAAGTAGTCTTTCATTTCGTCTCTAACACTTAATGGACAGCTTTTGCATGCACTCACATTCCTAAACCTTCCATCAAGTGTTGCTTAGCCCGATAAACACCTCCTTTTGTAACCTTTGCACAAAATTTACAAGTGCATTCGTATCTTTTGGATTTTCCAAATGGACATAATTCCATGTCAGATCCTTTCTTACACCTTCACTAGGCATATCTAATAGTGCAAAGTGTAAGTGCAAACCATATTGAATAACACATACACAATAAATATTTTATAATGAAATACAACTACATTGCTAAAAATCAGATTTTAAGAACAAAAATCATACATAAAAATAGTGTTGAACAAGGCTAAGCTAA